>OY979728.1:11549500-12998897 GCA_963855995.1 Muricea muricata | reverse complement strand
TCACCATGGTTATGCTCTCTTTTTTAAGCGACAATGTAAAATACCGTTTTCAAACACGGTTTGTTGATTGTTGTGGTGTGTCGTAGTGGTTAAGGTGAGTGTCTTCCATGCCGCAGTTTGGGGTTCGAATCCCGGCGACGTCTATTTTATACTTTTGAGTCAAAGTTGTTTTTTTTTGAGTTTTTTTCTTTATTATTAGGGTCAGGGTTAGTGTTAGGGTTATTTTTGGGGTTGATTGACAATAAAATTAATGCAAAAAAAAATTTTTTTAAGCACCTCTAGACTCTTAAATTCAGGTATTGCAAAAACCGTGACGCCATGGTACGTCACGTTTCCGCGGTGTTAATGCACCACAATCTTTGCAAGCAGCAGAGGCTAACGTACATATATACAAACGGTGATTCTATACTATCGATGGTCGGATCCGAATCTGGAATCCCAGGGTTTTAGCGCTCACGGCCTGAAGGCCGCTTCTACCCTCCCCTAACAGTTCGAATTCGGGCCAGGGATGGTGGATATTAGGCAAAGGCAGCCAATTGGATGTTAATGTTGGCGACAACAACGTCCAATTCTGTCAGGGCGCCAAATGTCCAAAGCCATCTTTTATAACAATACTTGGTCCCTTTCACCATGGTTATGCTCTCTTTTTTAAGCGACAATGTTAAATACCGTTTTCAAAGCCATCTTTTATAGCAATACTTGGTCCATTTCACCATGGTTATGGTCTCTTTTTTAAGCGACAATGTTAAATACCGTTTTCAAACACGGTTTGTTGATTGTTGTGCTGTGTCGCAGTGGTCAAGGTGAATGTCTTCCATGCCGCAGTTTGGGGTTCGAATCCCGGCGACGTCTATTTTACACTTTTGATTCAAAGTTGTTTTTTTTTTTTGAGTTTTTTTCTTTATAATTAGGGTCAGGGTTAGTGTTAGGGTTATTTTTGGGGTTGATTGACAAAAATATTAATGCAAAAAAAATTTTTTTAAGCACCTCTAGACTCTTAAATTAAGGTATTGCAAAAACCGTGACGCCATGGTACGTCACGTTTCCGCGGTGTTAATGCACCACAATCTTTGCAAGCAGCAGAGGCTAACGTACATATATACAAACGGTGATTCTATACTATCGATGGTCGAATTCGAATCTGGAATTCCAGGGTTTTAGCACTTATGGTCGGGGGGCCGCTTCTACCCTCCCCTAACAGTTCGAATTCGGGCCAGGGATGGTGGACACAAGGCGAAGGCAGTCAATTGGAAACTAATGTTGGCGACAACAACGTCCAATTCCGCCAGGGCGCCAAATGTCCAAAGCCATCCTTTATAACAATACTTGGTCCATTTCACCATGGTTATGCTCTCTTTTTTAAGCGACAATGTTAAATACCGTTTTCAAACACGGTTTGTTCATTGTTGTGCTGTGTCGTAGTGGTCGAGGTGAATGTCTTCCATGCCGCAGTTTGGGGTTCGAATCCCGGCGATGTCTATTTTATACTTTTGAGTCAAAGTTTTTTTTTTGAGTTTTTTTCTTTATAATTAAGGTCAGGGTTAGTGTTAGGGTTATTTTTGGGGTTGATTAACAATAATATTAATGCAAAAAAATTTTTTTAAGCACCTCTAGACTCTTAAATTCAGGTATTGCAAAAAGCGTGACGCGATGGTACGTCACGTTTCCGCGGTGTTAATGCACCACAATCTTTGCAAGCAGCAGAGGCTAACGTACATATATACAAACGGTGATTCTATAGTATCGATGGTCGAATTCGAATCTGGAATTCCAGGGTTTTAGCACTTATGGTCTGGGGGCCGCTTCTACCCTCCCCTAACAGTCCGAATTCGGGCCAGGGGTGGTGGATACAAGGCGAAGGCAGTCAATTGGATGTTAATGTTGGCGACAACAACGTCCAATTCCGCCAGGGCGCCAAATGTCCAAAGCCATCTTTTATAACAATACTCTGTCCATTTCACCATGGTTATGCTCTCTTTTTTAAGCGACAATGTTAAATACCGTTTTCAAACACGGTTTGTTGATTGTTGTGCTGTGTCGTAGTGGTCAAGGTAAATGTCTTCCATGCCGCAGTTTGGGGTTCGAATCCCGGCGACGTCTATTTTATACTTTTGAGTCAAAGTTTTTTTTTTTGAGTTTTTTTCTTTATAATTAAGGTCAGGGTTAGTGTTAGGGTTATTTTTGGGGTTGATTGACAATAATATTAATGCAAAAAAATTTTTTTAAGCACCTCTAGACTCTTAAATTCAGGTATTGCAAAAAGCGTGACGCGATGGTACGTCACGTTTCCGCGGTGTTAATGCACCACAATCTTTGCAAGCAGCAGAGGCTAACGTACATATATACAAACGGTGATTCTATACTATCGATGGTCGAATTCGAATCTGGAATTCCAGGGTTTTAGCACTTATGGTCTGGGGGCCGCTTCTACCCTCCCCTAACAGTTCGAATTCGGGCCAGGGATGGTGGATATTAGGCGAAGGCAGTCAATTGGATGTTAATGTTGGCGACAACAACGTCCAATTCCGCCAGGGCGCCAAATGTCCAAAGCCATCTTTTATAACAATACTCTGTCCATTTCACCATGGTTATGCTCTCTTTTTTAAGCGGCAATGTTAAATACCGTTTTTAAACACGGTTTGTTGATTGTTGTGCTGTGTCGTAGTGGTCAAGGTAAATGTCTTCCATGCCGCAGTTTGGGGTTCGAATCCCGGCGACGTCTATTTTATACTTCTGAGTCAAAGTTTTTTTTTTTGAGTTTTTTTCTTTATAATTAAGGTCAGGGTTAGTGTTAGGGTTATTTTTGGGGTTGATTGACAATAATATTAATGCAAAAAAATTTTTTTAAGCACCTCTAGACTCTTAAATTCAGGTATTGCAAAAAGCGTGACGCGATGGTACGTCACGTTTCCGCGGTGTTAATGCACCACAATCTTTGCAAGCAGCAGAGGCTAACGTACATATATACAAACGGTGATTCTATACTATCGATGGTCGAATTCGAATCTGGAATTCCAGGGTTTTAGCACTTATGGTCTGGGGGCCGCTTCTACCCTCCCCTAACAGTTCGAATTCGGGCCAGGGATGGTGGATATTAGGCGAAGGCAGTCAATTGGATGTTAATGTTGGCGACAACAACGTCCAATTCCGCCAGGGCGCCAAATGTCCAAAGCCATCTTTTATAACAATACTCTGTCCATTTCACCATGGTTATGCTCTCTTTTTTAAGCGACAATGTTAAATACCGTTTTCAAACACGGTTTGTTGATTGTTGTGCTGTGTCGTAGTGGTCAAGGTAAATGTCTTCCATGCCGCAGTTTGGGGTTCGAATCCCGGCGACGTCTATTTTATACTTTTGAGTCAAAGTTTTTTTTTTTGAGTTTTTTTCTTTATAATTAAGGTCAGGGTTAGTGTTAGGGTTATTTTTGGGGTTGATTGACAATAATATTAATGCAAAAAAATTTTTTTAAGCACCTCTAGACTCTTAAATTCAGGTATTGCAAAAAGCGTGACGCGATGGTACGTCACGTTTCCGCGGTGTTAATGCACCACAATCTTTGCAAGCAGCAGAGGCTAACGTACATATATACAAACGGTGATTCTATACTATCGATGGTCGAATTCGAATCTGGAATTCCAGGGTTTTAGCACTTATGGTCTGGGGGCCGCTTCTACCCTCCCCTAACAGTTCGAATTCGGGCCAGGGATGGTGGATATTAGGCGAAGGCAGTCAATTGGATGTTAATGTTGGCGACAACAACGTCCAATTCCGCCAGGGCGCCAAATGTCCAAAGCCATCTTTTATAACAATACTCTGTCCATTTCACCATGGTTATGCTCTCTTTTTTAAGCGGCAATGTTAAATACCGTTTTTAAACACGGTTTGTTGATTGTTGTGCTGTGTCGTAGTGGTCAAGGTAAATGTCTTCCATGCCGCAGTTTGGGGTTCGAATCCCGGCGACGTCTATTTTATACTTCTGAGTCAAAGTTTTTTTTTTTGAGTTTTTTTCTTTATAATTAAGGTCAGGGTTAGTGTTAGGGTTATTTTTGGGGTTGATTGACAATAATATTAATGCAAAAAAATTTTTTTAAGCACCTCTAGACTCTTAAATTCAGGTATTGCAAAAAGCGTGACGCGATGGTACGTCACGTTTCCGCGGTGTTAATGCACCACAATCTTTGCAAGCAGCAGAGGCTAACGTACATATATACAAACGGTGATTCTATACTATCGATGGTCGAATTCGAATCTGGAATTCCAGGGTTTTAGCACTTATGGTCTGGGGGCCGCTTCTACCCTCCCCTAACAGTTCGAATTCGGGCCAGGGATGGTGGATATTAGGCGAAGGCAGTCAATTGGATGTTAATGTTGGCGACAACAACGTCCAATTCCGCCAGGGCGCCAAATGTCCAAAGCCATCTTTTATAACAATACTCTGTCCATTTCACCATGGTTATGCTCTCTTTTTTAAGCGGCAATGTTAAATACCGTTTTTAAACACGGTTTGTTGATTGTTGTGCTGTGTCGTAGTGGTCAAGGTAAATGTCTTCCATGCCGCAGTTTGGGGTTCGAATCCCGGCGACGTCTATTTTATACTTCTGAGTCAAAGTTTTTTTTTTTGAGTTTTTTTCTTTATAATTAAGGTCAGGGTTAGTGTTAGGGTTATTTTTGGGGTTGATTGACAATAATATTAATGCAAAAAAATTTTTTTAAGCACCTCTAGACTCTTAAATTCAGGTATTGCAAAAAGCGTGACGCGATGGTACGTCACGTTTCCGCGGTGTTAATGCACCACAATCTTTGCAAGCAGCAGAGGCTAACGTACATATATACAAACGGTGATTCTATACTATCGATGGTCGAATTCGAATCTGGAATTCCAGGGTTTTAGCACTCATGGTCTGGGGGCCGCTTCTACCCTCCCCTAACAGTTCGAATTCAGGCCAGGGATGGTGGATACAAGGCGAAGGCAGTCAATTGGATGTTAATGTTGGCGACAACAACGTCCAATTCCGCCAGGGCGCCAAATGTCCAAAGCCATCTTTTATAACAATACTTGATCCATTTCACCATGGTTATGCTCTCTTTTTTAAGCGACAATGTTAAATACCGTTTTCAAACACGGTTTGTTGATTGTTGTGCTGTGTCGTAGTGGTCGAGGTGAATGTCTTCCATGCCGCAGTTTGGGGTTCGAATCCCGGCGACGTCTATTTTATACTTTTGAGTCAAAGCTTTTTTTTTGAGTTTTTTTCTTTATAATTAAGGTCAGGGTTAGTGTTAGGGTTATTTTTGGGGTTGATTGACAATAATATTAATGCAAAAAAATTTTTTTAAGCACCTCTAGACTCTTAAATTCAGGTATTGCAAAAAGCGTGACGCGATGGTACGTCACGTTTCCGCGGTGTTAATGCACCACAATCTTTGCAAGCAGCAGAGGCTAACGTACATATATACAAACGGTGATTCTATACTATCGATGGTCGAATTCGAATCTGGAATTCCAGGGTTTTAGCACTCATGGTCTGGGGGCCGCTTCTACCCTCACCTAACAGTTCGAATTCGGCCCAGGGATGGTGGATACAAGGCGAAGGCAGTCAATTGGATGTTAATGTTGGCGACAACAACGTCCAATTCCGCCAGGGCGCCAAATGTCCAAAGCCATCTTTTATAGCAATACTTGGTCAATTTCACCATGGTTATGCTCTCTTTTTAAGCGACAATGTTAAATACCGTTTTCAAACACGGTTTGGTGATTGTTGTGCTGTGTCGTAGTGGTCAAGGTAAATGTCTTCCATGCCGCAGTTTGGGGTTCGAATCCCGGCGACGTCTATTTTATACTTTTGAGTCAAAGTTTTTTTTTTTGAGTTTTTTTCTTTATAATTAAGGTCAGGGTTAGTGTTAGGGTTATTTTTGGGGTTGATTGACAATAATATTAATGCAAAAAAATTTTTTTAAGCACCTCTAGACTCTTAAATTCAGGTATTGCAAAAAGCGTGACGCGATGGTACGTCACGTTTCCGCGGTGTTAATGCACCACAATCTTTGCAAGCAGCAGAGGCTAACGTACATATATACAAACGGTGATTCTATACTATCGATGGTCGAATTCGAATCTGGAATTCCAGGGTTTTAGCACTTATGGTCTGGGGGCCGCTTCTACCCTCCCCTAACAGTTCGAATTCGGGCCAGGGATGGTGGATATTAGGCGAAGGCAGTCAATTGGATGTTAATGTTGGCGACAACAACGTCCAATTCCGCCAGGGCGCCAAATGCCCAAAGCCATCTTTTATAAATATACTCTGTCCATTTCACCATGGTTATGCTCTCTTTTTTAAGCGACAATGTTAAATACCGTTTTTAAACACGGTTTGTTGATTGTTGTGCTGTGTCGTAGTGGTCAAGGTAAATGTCTTCCATGCCGCAGTTTGGGGTTCGAATCCCGGCGACGTCTATTTTATACTTTTGAGTCAAAGTTGTTTTTTTTTTAGTTTTTTTCTTTATAATTAAGGTCAGGGTTAGTGTTAGGGTTATTTTTGGGGTTGATTGACAATAATATTATTGCAAAAAAAATTTTTTTAAGCACCCAAAGATGTCCAAAGCCATCTTTTATAACAATACTTGGTCCATTTCACCATGGTTATGCTCTCTTTTTTAAGCGACAATGTTAAATACCGTTTTCAAACACGGTTTGTTGATTGTTGTGCTGTGTCGTAGTGGTCGAGGTGAATGTCTTCCATGCCGCAGTTTGGGGTTCGAATCCCGGCGACGTCTATTTTATACTTTTGAGTCAAAAGTGTTTTTTTTTGAGTTTTTTTCTTTATAATTAAGGTCAGGGTTAGTGTTAGGGTTATTTTTGGGGTTGATTGACAATAATATTAATGCAAAAAAATTTTTTTAAGCACCTCTAGACTCTTAAATTCAGGTATTGCAAAAAGTGTGACGCGATGGTACGTCACGTTTCCGCGGTGTTAATGCACCACAATCTTTGCAAGCAGCAGAGGCTAACGTACATATATACAAACGGTGATTCTATACTATCGATGGTCGAATTCGAATCTGGAATTCCAGGGTTTTAGCACTTATGGTCTGGGGGCCGCTTCTACCCTCCCCTAACAGTTCGAATTCGGGCCAGGGATGGTGGATATTAGGCGAAGGCAGTCAATTGGATGTTAATGTTGGCGACAACAACGTCCAATTCCGCCAGGGCGCCAAATGTCCAAAGCCATCTTTTATAACAATACTCTGTCCATTTCACCATGGTTATGCTCTCTTTTTTAAGCGGCAATGTTAAATACCGTTTTTAAACACGGTTTGTTGATTGTTGTGCTGTCTCGTAGTGGTCAAGGTAAATGTCTTCCATGCCGCAGTTTGGGGTTCGAATCCCGGCGACGTCTATTTTATACTTCTGAGTCAAAGTTTTTTTTTTTGAGTTTTTTTCTTTATAATTAAGGTCAGGGTTAGTGTTAGGGTTATTTTTGGGGTTGATTGACAATAATATTAATGCAAAAAAATTTTTTTAAGCACCTCTAGACTCTTAAATTCAGGTATTGCAAAAAGCGTGACGCGATGGTACGTCACGTTTCCGCGGTGTTAATGCACCACAATCTTTGCAAGCAGCAGAGGCTAACGTACATATATACAAACGGTGATTCTATACTATCGATGGTCGAATTCGAATCTGGAATTCCAGGGTTTTAGCACTCATGGTCTGGGGGCCGCTTCTACCCTCCCCTAACAGTTCGAATTCGGGCCAGGGATGGTGGATATTAGGCGAAGGCAGTCAATTGGATGTTAATGTTGGCGACAACAACGTCCAATTCCGCCAGGGCGCCAAATGCCCAAAGCCATCTTTTATAAATATACTCTGTCCATTTCACCATGGTTATGCTCTCTTTTTTAAGCGACAATGTTAAATACCGTTTTTAAACACGGTTTGTTGATTGTTGTGCTGTGTCGTAGTGGTCAAGGTAAATGTCTTCCATGCCGCAGTTTGGGGTTCGAATCCCGGCGACGTCTATTTTATACTTTTGAGTCAAAGTTGTTTTTTTTTTAGTTTTTTTCTTTATAATTAAGGTCAGGGTTAGTGTTAGGGTTATTTTTGGGGTTGATTGACAATAATATTATTGCAAAAAAAATTTTTTTAAGCACCCAAAGATGTCCAAAGCCATCTTTTATAACAATACTTGGTCCATTTCACCATGGTTATGCTCTCTTTTTTAAGCGACAATGTTAAATACCGTTTTCAAACACGGTTTGTTGATTGTTGTGCTGTGTCGTAGTGGTCGAGGTGAATGTCTTCCATGCCGCAGTTTGGGGTTCGAATCCCGGCGACGTCTATTTTATACTTTTGAGTCAAAAGTGTTTTTTTTTGAGTTTTTTTCTTTATAATTAAGGTCAGGGTTAGTGTTAGGGTTATTTTTGGGGTTGATTGACAATAATATTACTGCAAAAAAAAATTTTTTTAAGCACCTCTAGACTCTTAAATTCAGGTATTGCAAAAAGCGTGACGCCATGGTACGTCACGTTTCCGCGGTGTTAATGCACCACAATCTTTGCAAGCAGCAGAGGCTAACGTACATATATACAAACGGTGATTCTATACTATCGATGGTCGAATTCGAATCTGGAATTCCAGGGTTTTAGCCCTTATGGTCTGGGGGCCGCTTTTACCCTCCCCTAACAGTTCGAACTCGGGCCAGGGATGGTGGATACAAGGCGAAGGCAGTCAATTGGATGTTAATGTTGGCGACAACAACGTCCAATTCCGCCAGGGCGCCAAATGTCCAAAGCCATCTTTTATAACAATACTCTGTCCATTTCACCATGGTTATGCTCTCTTTTTAAGCGACAATGTTAAATACCGTTTTCAAACACGGTTTGTTGATTGTTGTGCTGTGTCGTAGTGGTCAAGGTAAATGTCTTCCATGCCGCAGTTTGGGGTTCGAATCCCGGCGACGTCTATTTTATACTTTTGAGTCAAAGTTTTTTTTTTTGAGTTTTTTTCTTTATAATTAAGGTCAGGGTTAGTGTTAGGGTTATTTTTGGGGTTGATTGACAATAATATTAATGCAAAAAAATTTTTTTAAGCACCTCTAGACTCTTAAATTCAGGTATTGCAAAAAGCGTGACGCGATGGTACGTCACGTTTCCGCGGTGTTAATGCACCACAATCTTTGCAAGCAGCAGAGGCTAACGTACATATATACAAACGGTGATTCTATACTATCGATGGTCGAATTCGAATCTGGAATTCCAGGGTTTTAGCCCTTATGGTCTGGGGGCCGCTTTTACCCTCCCCTAACAGTTCGAACTCGGGCCAGGGATGGTGGATACAAGGCGAAGGCAGTCAATTGGATGTTAATGTTGGCGACAACAACGTCCAATTCCGCCAGGGCGCCAAATGTCCAAAGCCATCTTTTATAACAATACTCTGTCCATTTCACCATGGTTATGCTCTCTTTTTAAGCGACAATGTTAAATACCGTTTTCAAACACGGTTTGTTGATTGTTGTGCTGTGTCGTAGTGGTCAAGGTAAATGTCTTCCATGCCGCAGTTTGGGGTTCGAATCCCGGCGACGTCTATTTTATACTTTTGAGTCAAAGTTTTTTTTTTTGAGTTTTTTTCTTTATAATTAAGGTCAGGGTTAGTGTTAGGGTTATTTTTGGGGTTGATTGACAATAATATTAATGCAAAAAAATTTTTTTAAGCACCTCTAGACTCTTAAATTCAGGTATTGCAAAAAGCGTGACGCGATGGTACGTCACGTTTCCGCGGTGTTAATGCACCACAATCTTTGCAAGCAGCAGAGGCTAACGTACATATATACAAACGGTGATTCTATACTATCGATGGTCGAATTCGAATCTGGAATCCCAGGGTTTTAGCACTTATGGTCTGGGGGCCGCTTCTACCCTCCCCTAACAGTTCGAGCTCGGGCCAGGGATGGTGGGTATTAGGCGAAGGCAGTCAATTGGATGTTAATGTTGGCGACAACAACGCCCAATTCCGCCAGGGCGCCAAATGTCCAAAGCCATCTTTTATAACAATACTCTGTCCATTTCACCATGGTTATGCTCTCTTTTTTAAGCGACAATGTTAAATACCGTTTTTAAACACGGTTTGTTGATTGTTGTGCTGTGTCGTAGTGGTCAAGGTAAATGTCTTCCATGCCGCAGTTTGGGGTTCGAATCCCGGCGACGTCTATTATATACTTTTGAGTCAAAGTTTTTTTTTTTGAGTTTTTTTCTTTATAATTAAGGTCAGGGTTAGTGTTAGGGTTATTTTGGGGGTTGATTGACAATAATATTAATGCAAAAAAATTTTTTTAAGCACCTCTAGACTCTTAAATTAAGGTATTGCAAAAAGCGTGACGCGATGGTACGTCACGTTTCCGCGGTGTTAATGCACCACAATCTTTGCAAGCAGTAGAGGCTAACGTACATATATACAAACGGTGATTCTATACTATCGATGGTCGAATTCGATTCTGGAATTCCAGGGTTTTAGCACTTATGGTCTGGGGGCCGCTTCTACCCTCCCCTAACAGTTCGAATTCGGGCCAGGGATGGTGGATACAAGGCGAAGGCAGTCAATTGGGTGTTAATGTTGGCGACAACAACGTCCAATTCCGCCAGGGCGCCAAATGTCCAAAGCCATCTTTTATAACAATACTCTGTCCATTTCACCATGGTTATGCTCTCTTTTTTAAGCGACAATGTTAAATACCGTTTTTAAACACGGTTTGTTGATTGTTGTGCTGTGTCGTAGTGGTCAAGGTAAATGTCTTCCATGCCGCAGTTTGGGGTTCGAATCCCGGCGACGTCTATTTTATACTTTTAAGTCAAAGTTTTTTTTTTGAGTTTTTTTCTTTATAATTAAGGTCAGGGTTAGTGTTAGGGTTATTTTTGGGGTTGATTGACAATAATATTAATGCAAAAAAATTTTTTTAAGCACCTCTAGACTCTTAAATTCAGGTATTGCAAAAAGCGTGACGCGATGGTACGTCACGTTTCCGCGGTGTTAATGCACCACAATCTTTGCAAGCAGCAGAGGCTAACGTACATATATACAAACGGTGATTCTATACTATCGATGGTCGAATTCGAATCTGGAATTCCAGGGTTTTAGCACTCATGGTCTGGGGGCCGCTTCTACCCTCCCCTAACAGTTCGAATTCGGGCCAGGGATGGTGGATACAAGGCGAAGGCAGTCAATTGGATGTTAATGTTGGCGACAACAACGTCCAATTCCGCAAGGGCGCCAAATGTCCAAAGCCATCTTTTATAACAATACTCTGTCCATTTCACCATGGTTATGCTCTCTTTTTTAAGCGACAATGTTAAATACCGTTTTTAAACACGGTTTGTTGATTGTTGTGCTGTGTCGTAGTGGTCAAGGTAAATGTCTTCCATGCCGCAGTTTGGGGTTCGAATCCCGGCGACGTCTATTATATACTTTTGAGTCAAAGTTTTTTTTTTGAGTTTTTTTCTTTATAATTAAGGTCAGGGTTAGTGTTAGGGTTATTTTGGGGGTTGATTGACAATAATATTAATGCAAAAAAATTTTTTTAAGCACCTCTAGACTCTTAAATTAAGGTATTGCAAAAAGCGTGACGCGATGGTACGTCACGTTTCCGCGGTGTTAATGCACCACAATCTTTGCAAGCAGCAGAGGCTAACGTACATATATACAAACGGTGATTCTATACTATCGATGGTCGAATTCGAATCTGGAATTCCAGGGTTTTAGCACTCATGGTCTGGGGGCCGCTTCTACCCTCCCCTAACAGTTCGAATTCGGGCCAGGGATGGTTGATACAAGGCGAAGGCAGTCAATTGGATGTTAATGTTGGCGACAACAACGTCCAATTCCGCCAGGGCGCCAAATGTCCAAAGCCATCTTTTATAGCAATACTTGGTCAATTTCACCATGGTTATGCTCTCTTTTTAAGCGACAATGTTAAATACCGTTTTTAAACACGGTTTGGTGATTGTTGTGCTGTGTCGTAGTGGTCAAGGTAAATGTCTTCCATGCCGCAGTTTGGGGTTCGAATCCCGGCGACGTCTATTTTATACTTTTGAGTCAAAGTTGTTTTTTTTGAGTTTTTTTCTTTATAATTAAGGTCAGGGTTAGTGTTAGGGTTATTTTTGGGGTTGATTGACAATAATATTAATGCAAAAAAATTTTTTTAAGCACCTCTAGACTCTTAAATTCAGGTATTGCAAAAAGCGTGACGCGATGGTACGTAACGTTTCCGCGGTGTTAATGCACCACAATCTTTGCAAGCAGCAGAGGCTAACGTACATATATACAAACGGTGATTCTATACTATCGATGGTCGAATTCGAATCTGGAATTCCAGGGTTTTAGCACTTATGGTCTGGGGGCCGCTTCTACCCTCCCCTAACAGTTCGAATTCGGGCCAGGGATGGTGGACACAAGGCGAAGGCAGTCAATTGGATGTTAATGTTGGCGACAACAACGTCCAATTCCGCAAGGGTGCCAAATGTCCAAAGCCATCTTTTATGGCAATACTTGGTCAATTTCACCATGGTTATGCTCTCTTTTTAAGCGACAATGTTAAATACCGTTTTTAAACACGGTTTAGTGATTGTTGTGCTGTGTCGTAGTGGTCAAGGTAAATGTCTTCCATGCCGCAGTTTGGGGTTCGAATCCCGGCGACGTCTATTTTATACTTTTGAGTCAAAGTTTTTTTTTTGAGTTTTTTTCTTTATAATTAAGGTCAGGGTTAGTGTTAGGGTTATTTTTGGGGTTGATTGACAATAATATTAATGCAAAAAAATTTTTTTAAGCACCTCTAGACTCTTAAATTCAGGTATTGCAAAAAGCGTGACGCGATGGTACGTAACGTTTCCGCGGTGTTAATGCACCACAATCTTTGCAAGCAGCAGAGGCTAACGTACATATATACAAACGGTGATTCTATACTATCGATGGTCGAATTCGAATCTGGAATCCCAGGGTTTTAGCACTTATGGTCTGGGGGCCGCTTCTACCCTCCCCTAACAGTTCGAATTCGTGCCAGGGATGGTGGATACAAGGCGAAGGCAGTCAATTGGATGTTAATGTTGGCGACATTAACGTCCAATTCCGCCAGGGCGCCAAATGTCCAAAGCCATCTTTTATAGCAATACTTGGTCAATTTCACCATGGTTATGCTCTCTTTTTAAGCGACAATGTTAAATACCGTTTTCAAACACGGTTTGGTGATTGTTGTGCTGTGTCGTAGTGATCAAGGTAAATGTCTTCCATGCCGCAGTTTGGGGTTCGAATCCCGGCGACGTCTATTTTATACTTTTGAGTCAAAGTTTTTTTTTTTGAGTTTTTTTCTTTATAATTAAGGTCAGGGTTAGTGTTAGGGTTATTTTTGGGGTTGATTGACAATAATATTAATGCAAAAAAATTTTTTTAAGCACCTCTAGACTCTTAAATTCAGGTATTGCAAAAAGCGTGACGCGATGGTACGTCACGTTTCCGCGGTGTTAATGCACCACAATCTTTGCAAGCAGCAGAGGCTAACGTACATATATACAAACGGTGATTCTATACTATCGATGGTCGAATTCGAATCTGGAATTCCAGGGTTTTAGCACTCATGGTCTGGGGGCCGCTTCTACCCTCCCCTAACAGTTCGAATTCGGGCCAGGGATGGTGGATACAAGGCGAAGGCAGTCAATTGGATGTTAATGTTGGCGACAACAACGTCCAATTCCGCCAGGGCGCCAAATGTCCAAAGCCATCTTTTATAGCAATACTTGGTCAATTTCACCATGGTTATGCTCTCTTTTTAAGCGACAATGTTAAATACCGTTTTCAAGCACGGTTTGGTGATTGTTGTGCTGTGTCGTAGTGGTCAAGGTAAATGTCTTCCATGCCGCAGTTTGGGGTTCGAATCCCGGCGACGTCTATTTTATACTTTTGAGTCAAAGTTTTTTTTTTTGAGTTTTTTTCTTTATAATTCTGGTACCAATTCGACTACAATAATAGCAAACTTAACCATTTATCAAGGATACGAAAAAAAATATAACTAAAATATATAAAACGCAGCATTTTACCACCCTTGAAAATTCCGTTTATATATAATATAATCGTACCAATAAAATCTGGTACGTCACGTTTCCGCGGTGTTAATGCACCACAATCTTTGCAAGCAGCAGAGGCTAACGTACATATATACAAACGGTGATTCTATACTATCGATGGTCGAATTCGATTCTGGAATTCCAGGGTTTTAGCACTCATGGTCTGGGGGCCGCTTCTACCCTCCCCTAACAGTTTGAATTCGGGCCAGGGATGGTGGGTACAAGGCGAAGGCAGTCAATTGGGTGTTAATGTTGGCGACAACAACGTCCAATTCCGCCAGGGCGCCATATGTCCAAAGCCATCTTTTATAACAATACTTGGTCCATTTCACCATGGTTATGCTCTCTTTTTTAAGCGACAATGTTAAATACCGTTTTCAAACACGGTTTGTTGATTGTTGTGCTGTGTCGTAGTGGTCAAGGTAAATGTCTTCCATGCCGCAGTTTGGGGTTCGAATCCCGGCGACGTCTATTTTATACTTTTGAGTCTAAGTTGTTTTTTTTTTAGTTTTTTTCTTTATAATTAAGGTCAGGGTTAGTGTTAGGGTTATTTTTGGGGTTGATTGACAATAATATTAATGCAAAAAAAATTTTTTTAAGCACCTCTAGACTCTTAAATTCAGGTATTGCAAAAAGCGTGACGCGATGGTACGTCACGTTTCCGCGGTGTTAATGCACCACAATCTTTGCAAGCAGCAGAGGCTAACGTACATATATACAAACGGTGATTCTATACTATCGATGGTCGAATTCGATTCTGGAATTCCAGGGTTTTAGCACTTATGGTCTGGGGGCCGCTTCTACCCTCCCCTAACAGTTTGAATTCGGGCCAGGGATGGTGGATACAAGGCGAAGGCAGTCAATTGGGTGTTAATGTTGGCGACAACAACGTCCAATTCCGCCAGGGCGCCAAATGTCCAAAGCCATCTTTTATAGCAATACTTGGTCAATTTCACCATGGTTATGCTCTCTTTTTAAGCGACAATGTTAAATACCGTTTTCAAACACGGTTTGGTGATTGTTGTGCTGTGTCGTAGTGATCAAGGTAAATGTCTTCCATGCCGCAGTTTGGGGTTCGAATCCCGGCGACGTCTATTTTATACTTTTGAGTCAAAGTTTTTTTTTTTGAGTTTTTTTCTTTATAATTAAGGTCAGGGTTAGTGTTAGGGTTATTTTTGGGGTTGATTGACAATAATATTAATGCAAAAAAATTTTTTTAAGCACCTCTAGACTCTTAAATTCAGGTATTGCAAAAAGCGTGACGCGATGGTACGTCACGTTTCCGCGGTGTTAATGCACCACAATCTTTGCAAGCAGCAGAGGCTAACGTACATATATACAAACGGTGATTCTATACTATCGATGGTCGAATTCGAATCTGGAATTCCAGGGTTTTAGCACTCATGGTCTGGGGGCCGCTTCTACCCTCCCCTAACAGTTCGAATTCGGGCCAGGGATGGTGGATACAAGGCGAAGGCAGTCAATTGGATGTTAATGTTGGCGACAACAACGTCCAATTCCGCCAGGGCGCCAAATGTCCAAAGCCATCTTTTATAGCAATACTTGGTCAATTTCATCATGGTTATGCTCTCTTTTTAAGCGACAATGTTAAATACCGTTTTCAAGCACGGTTTGGTGATTGTTGTGCTGTGTCGTAGTGGTCAAGGTAAATGTCTTCCATGCCGCAGTTTGGGGTTCGAATCCCGGCGACGTCTATTTTATACTTTTGAGTCAAAGTTTTTTTTTTTGAGTTTTTTTCTTTATAATTAAGGTCAGGGTTAGTGTTAGGGTTATTTTTGGGGTTGATTGACAATAATATTAATGCAAAAAAAATTTTTTTAAGCACCTCTAGACTCTTAAATTCAGGTATTGCAAAAAGCGTGACGCGATGGTACGTCACGTTTCCGCGGTGTTAATGCACCACAATCTTTGCAAGCAGCAGAGGCTAACGTACATATATACAAACGGTGATTCTATACTATCGATGGTCGAATTCGATTCTGGAATTCCAGGGTTTTAGCACTCATGGTCTGGGGGCCGCTTCTACCCTCCCCTAACAGTTTGAATTCGGGCCAGGGATGGTGGGTACAAGGCGAAGGCAGTCAATTGGGTGTTAATGTTGGCGACAACAACGTCCAATTCCGCCAGGGCGCCATATGTCCAAAGCCATCTTTTATAACAATACTTGGTCCATTTCACCATGGTTATGCTCTCTTTTTTAAGCGACAATGTTAAATACCGTTTTCAAACACGGTTTGTTGATTGTTGTGCTGTGTCGTAGTGGTCGAGGTGAATGTCTTCCATGCCGCAGTTTGGGGTTCGAATCCCGGCGACGTCTATTTTATACTTTTGAGTCAAAAGTGTTTTTTTTTGAGTTTTTTTCTTTATAATTAAGGTCAGGGTTAGTGTTAGGGTTATTTTTGGGGTTGATTGACAATAATATTACTGCAAAAAAAATTTTTTTAAGCACCTCTAGACTCTTAAATTCAGGTATTGCAAAAAGCGTGACGCCATGGTACGTCACGTTTCCGCGGTGTTAATGCACCACAATCTTTGCAAGCAGCAGAGGCTAACGTACATATATACAAACGGTGATTCTATACTATCGATGGTCGAATTCGAATCTGGAATTCCAGGGTTTTAGCACTTATGGTCTGGGGGCCGCTTTTACCCTCCCCTAACAGTTCGAACTCGGGCCAGGGATGGTGGATACAAGGCGAAGGCAGTCAATTGGATGTTAATGTTGGCGACAACAACGTCCAATACCGCCAGGGCGCCAAATGTCCAAAGCCATCTTTTATAACAATACTCTGTCCATTTCACCATGGTTATGCTCTCTTTTTAAGCGACAATGTTAAATACCGTTTTCAAACACGGTTTGTTGATTGTTGTGCTGTGTCGTAGTGGTCAAGGTAAATGTCTTCCATGCCGCAGTTTGGGGTTCGAATCCCGGCGACGTCTATTTTATACTTTTGAGTCTAAGTTGTTTTTTTTTTAGTTTTTTTCTTTATAATTAAGGTCAGGGTTAGTGTTAGGGTTATTTTTGGGGTTGATTGACAATAATATTAATGCAAAAAAAATTTTTTTAAGCACCTCTAGACTCTTAAATTCAGGTATTGCAAAAAGCGTGACGCGATGGTACGTCACGTTTCCGCGGTGTTAATGCACCACAATCTTTGCAAGCAGCAGAGGCTAACGTACATATATACAAACGGTGATTCTATACTATCGATGGTCGAATTCGATTCTGGAATTCCAGGGTTTTAGCACTTATGGTCTGGGGGCCGCTTCTACCCTCCCCTAACAGTTTGAATTCGGGCCAGGGATGGTGGACACAAGGCGAAGGCAGTCAATTGGGTGTTAATGTTGGCGACAACAACGTCCAATTCCGCCAGGGCGCCAAATGTCCAAAGCCATCTTTTATAACAATACTTGGTCCATTTCACCATGGTTATGCTCTCTTTTTTAAGCGACAATGTTAAATACCGTTTTCAAACACGGTTTGTTGATTGTTGTGCTGTGTCGTAGTGGTCGAGGTGAATGTCTTCCATGCCGCAGTTTGGGGTTCGAATCCCGGCGACGTCTATTTTATACTTTTGAGTCAAAGTTTTTTTTTTTGAGTTTTTTTCTTTATAATTAAGGTCAGGGTTAGTGTTAGGGTTATTTTTGGGGTTGATTGACAATAATATTAATGCAAAAAAATTTTTTTAAGCACCTCTAGACTCTTAAATTCAGGTATTGCAAAAAGCGTGACGCGATGGTACGTCACGTTTCCGCGGTGTTAATGCACCACAATCTTTGCAAGCAGCAGAGGCTAACGTACATATATACAAACGGTGATTCTATACTATCGATGGTCGAATTCGAATCTGGAATTCCAGGGTTTTAGCACTTATGGTCTGGGGGCCGCTTCTACCCTCCCCTAACAGTTCGAATTCGGGCCAGGGATGGTGGGTATTAGGCGAAGGCAGTCAATTGGATGTTAATGTTGGCGACAACAACGTCCAATTCCGCCAGGGCGCCAAATGTCCAAAGCCATCTTTTATAACAATACTCTGTCCATTTCACCATGGTTATGCTCTCTTTTTTAAGCGACAATGTTAAATACCGTTTTTAAACACGGTTTGTTGATTGTTGTGCTGTGTCGTAGTGGTCAAGGTAAATGTCTTCCATGCCGCAGTTTGGGGTTCGAATCCCGGCGACGTCTATTATATGCTTTTTAGTCAAAGTTTTTTTTTTTGAGTTTTTTTCTTTATAATTAAGGTCAGGGTTAGTGTTAGGGTTATTTTGGGGGTTGATTGACAATAATATTAATGCAAAAAAATTTTTTTAAGCACCTCTAGACTCTTAAATTAAGGTATTGCAAAAAGCGTGACGCGATGGTACGTCACGTTTCCGCGGTGTTAATGCACCACAATCTTTGCAAGCAGCAGAGGCTAACGTACATATATACAAACGGTGATTCTATACTATCGATGGTCGAATTCGATTCTGGAATCCCAGGGTTTTAGCACTCATGGTCTGGGGGCCGCTTCTACCCTCCCCTAACAGTTCGAATTCGGGCCAGGGATGGTGGATACAAGGCGAAGGCAGTCAATTGGGTGTTAATGTTGGCGACAACAACGCCCAATTCCGCCAGGGCGCCAAGTGTCCAAAGCCATCTTTTATAACAATACTCTTTCCATTTCACTATGGTTATGCTCTCTTTTTTAAGCGACAATGTTAAATACCGTTTTTAAACACGGTTTGTTGATTGTTGTGCTGTGTCGTAGTGGTCAAGGTAAATGTCTTCCATGCCGCAGTTTGGGGTTCGAGTCCCGGCGACGTCTATTTTATACTTTTGATTCATAGTTTTTTTTTTTGAGTTTTTTTCTTTATAATTAAGGTCAGGGTTAGTGTTAGGGTTATTTTTGGGGTTGATTGACAATAATATTAATGCAAAAAAATTTTTTTAAGCACCTCTAGACTCTTAAATTCAGGTATTGCAAAAAGCGTGACGCGATGGTACGTCACGTTTCCGCGGTGTTAATGCACCACAATCTTTGCAAGCAGCAGAGGCTAACGTACATATATACAAACGGTGATTCTATACTATCGATGGTCGAATTCGAATCTGGAATTCCAGGGTTTTAGCACTCATGGTCTGGGGGCCGCTTCTACCCTCCCCTAACAGTTCGAATTCGGGCCAGGGATGGTGGATATTAGGCGAAGGCAGTCAATTGGATTTTAATGTTGGCGACAACAACGTCCAATTCCGCCAGGGCGCCAAATGTCCAAAGCCATCTTTTATAACAATACTCTGTCCATTTCACCATGGTTATGCTCTCTTTTTTAAGCGACAATGTTAAATACCGTTTTTAAACACGGTTTGTTGATTGTTGTGCTGTGTCGTAGTGGTCAAGGTAAATGTCTTCCATGCCGCAGTTTGGGGTTCGAATCCCGGCGACGTCTATTTTATACTTTTAAGTCAAAGTTTTTTTTTAAGTTTTTTTCTTTATAATTAAGGTCAGGGTTAGTGTTAGGGTTATTTTTGGGGTTGATTGACAATAATATTAATGCAAAAAAATTTTTTTAAGCACCTCTAGACTCTTAAATTCAGGTATTGCAAAAAGCGTGACGCGATGGTACGTCACGTTTCCGCGGTGTTAATGCACCACAATCTTTGCAAGCAGCAGAGGCTAACGTACATATATACAAACGGTGATTCTATACTATCGATGGTCGAATTCGAATCTGGAATTCCAGGGTTTTAGCACCCATGGTCTGGGGGCCGCTTCTACCCTCCCCTAACAGTTCGAATTCGGGCCAGGGATGGTGGATACAAGGCGAAGGCAGTCAATTAGATGTTAATGTTGGCGACAACAACGTCCAATTCCGCCAGGGCGCCAAATGTCCAAAGCCATCTTTTATAGCAATACTTGGTCAATTTCACCATGGTTATGCTCTCTTTTTAAGCGACAATGTTAAATACCGTTTTCAAACACGGTTTGGTGATTGTTGTGCTGTGTCGTAGTGGTCAAGGTACATGTCTTCCATGCCGCAGTTTGGGGTTCGAATCCCGGCGACGTCTATTTTATACTTTTGAGTCAAAGTTTTTTTTTTTGAGTTTTTTTCTTTATAATTAAGGTCAGGGTTAGTGTTAGGGTTATTTTTGGGGTTGATTGACAATAATATTAATGCAAAAAAATTTTTTTAAGCACCTCTAGACTCTTAAATTCAGGTATTGCAAAAAGCGTGACGCGATGGTACGTCACGTTTCCGCGGTGTTAATGCACCACAATCTTTGCAAGCAGCAGAGGCTAACGTACATATATACAAACGGTGATTCTATACTATCGATGGTCGAATTCGAATCTGGAATTCCAGGGCTTTAGCACTTATGGTCTGGGGGCCGCTTCTACCCTCCCCTAACAGTCCGAATTCGGGCCAGGGATGGTGGATACAAGGCGAAGGCAGTCAATTGGATGTTAATGTTGGCGACAACAACGTCCAATTCCGCCAGGGCGCCAAATGTCCAAAGCCATCTTTCATAGCAATACTTGGTCAATTTCACCATGGTTATGCTCTCTTTTTAAGCGACAATGTTAAATACCGTTTTTAAACACGGTTTGGTGATTGTTGTGCTGTGTTGTAGTGGTCAAGGTAAATGTCTTCCATGCCGCAGTTTGGGGTTCGAATCCCGGCGACGTCTATTTTATACTTTTGAGTCAAAGTTTTTTTTTTGAGTTTTTTTCTTTATAATTAAGGTCAGGGTTAGTGTTAGGGTTATTTTTGGGGTTGATTGACAATAATATTAATGCAAAAAAATTTTTTTAAGCACCTCTAGACTCTTAAATTCAGGTATTGCAAAAAGCGTGACGCGATGGTACGTAACGTTTCCGCGGTGTTAATGCACCACAATCTTTGCAAGCAGCAGAGGCTAACGTACATATATACAAACGGTGATTCTATACTATCGATGGTCGAATTCGAATCTGGAATTCCAGGGTTTTAGCACTTATGGTCTGGGGGCCGCTTCTACCCTCCCCTAACAGTTCGAATTCGGGCCAGGGATGGTGGATACAAGGCGAAGGCAGTCAATTGGATGTTAATGTTGGCGACAACAACGTCCAATTCCGCCAGGGCGCCAAATGTCCAAAGCCATCTTTTATAGCAATACTTGGTCAATTTCACCATGGTTATGCTCTCT
Source organism: Muricea muricata (assembly GCA_963855995.1). Taxonomy (NCBI): domain Eukaryota; kingdom Metazoa; phylum Cnidaria; class Anthozoa; order Malacalcyonacea; family Plexauridae; genus Muricea; species Muricea muricata. Next base: position 12,977,604 of record OY979728.1, on the reverse strand, counting down.
TTTTAAGCGACAATGTTAAATACCGTTTTTAAACACGGTTTGGTGATTGTTGTGCTGTGTCGTAGTGATCAAGGTAAATGTCTTCCATGCCGCAGTTTGGGGTTCGAATCCCGGCGACGTCTATTTTATACTTTTGAGTCAAAGTTTTTTTTTTTGAGTTTTTTTCTTTATAATTAAGGTCAGGGTTAGTGTTAGGGTTATTTTTGGGGTTGATTGACAATAATATTAATGCAAAAAAATTTTTTTAAGCACCTCTAGACTCTTAAATTCAGGTATTGCAAAAAGCGTGACGCGATGGTACGTCACGTTTCCGCGGTGTTAATGCACCACAATCTTTGCAAGCAGCAGAGGCTAACGTACATATATACAAACGGTGATTCTATACTATCGATGGTCGAATTCGAATCTGGAATTCCAGGGTTTTAGCACTTATGGTCTGGGGGCCGCTTCTACCCTCGCCTAACAGTTCGAATTCGTGCCAGGGATGGTGGATACAAGGCGAAGGCAGTCAATTGGATGTTAATGTTGGCGACAACAACGTCCAATTCCGCCAGGGCGCCAAATGTCCAAAGCCATCTTTTATAACAATACTCTGTCCATTTCACCATGGTTATGCTCTCTTTTTAAGCGACAATGTTAAATACCGTTTTCAAACACGGTTTGTTGATTGTTGTGCTGTGTCGTAGTGGTCAAGGTAAATGTCTTCCATGCCGCAGTTTGGGGTTCGAATCCCGGCGACGTCTATTTTATACTTTTGAGTCAAAGTTTTTTTTTTTGAGTTTTTTTCTTTATAATTAAGGTCAGGGTTAGTGTTAGGGTTATTTTTGGGGTTGATTGACAATAATATTAATGCAAAAAAATTTTTTTAAGCACCTCTAGACTCTTAAATTCAGGTATTGCAAAAAGCGTGACGCGATGGTACGTCACGTTTCCGCGGTGTTAATGCACCACAATCTTTGCAAGCAGCAGAGGCTAACGTACATATATACAAACGGTGATTCTATACTATCGATGGTCGAATTCGAATCTGGAATTCCAGGGTTTTAGCACTTATGGTCTGGGGGCCGCTTCTACCCCCCCCCTAACAGTTCGAATTCGGGCCAGGGATGGTGGGTATTAGGCGAAGGCAGTCAATTGGATGTTAATGTTGGCGACAACAACGTCCAATTCCGCCAGGGCGCCAAATGTCCAAAGCCATCTTTTATAACAACACTCTGTCCATTTCACCATGGTTATGCTCTCTTTTTTAAGCGACAATGTTAAATACCGTTTTTAAACACGGTTTGTTGATTGTTGTGCTGTGTCGTAGTGGTCAAGGTAAATGTCTTCCATGCCGCAGTTTGGGGTTCGAATCCCGGCGACGTCTATTATATACTTTTGAGTCAAAGTTTTTTTTTTTGAGTTTTTTTCTTTATAATTAAGGTCAGGGTTAGTGTTAGGGTTATTTTTGGGGTTGATTGACAATAATATTAATGCAAAAAAATTTTTTTAAGCACCTCTAGACTCTTAAATTCAGCTATTGCAAAAAGCGTGACGCGATGGTACGTCACGTTTCCGCGGTGTTAATGCACCACAATCTTTGCAAGCAGCAGAGGCTAACGTACATATATACAAACGGTGATTATACTATCGATATGAATATACTATCGATGGTCGAATTCGATTCTGGAATTCCAGGGTTTTAGCACTTATGGTCTGGGGGCCGCTTCTACCCTCCCCTAACAGTTCGAATTCGGGCCAGGGATGGTGGATACAAGGCGAAGGCAGTCAATTGGGTGTTAATGTTGGCGATAACAACGTCCAATTCCGCCAGGGCGCCAAATGTCCAAAGCCATCTTTTATAACAATACTTGGTCCTTTTCACCATGGTTATGCTCTCTTTTTTAAGCGACAATGTTAAATACCGTTTTTAAACACGGTTTGTTGATTGTTGTGCTGTGTCGTAGTGGTCAAGGTAAATGTCTTCCATGCCGCAGTTTGGGGTTCGAATCCCGGCGACGTCTATTATATGCTTTTTAGTCAAAGTTTTTTTTTTTGAGTTTTTTTCTTTATAATTAAGGTCAGGGTTAGTGTTAGGGTTATTTTGGGGGTTGATTGACAATAATATTAATGCAAAAAAATTTTTTTAAGCACCTCTAGACTCTTAAATTAAGGTATTGCAAAAAGCGTGACGCGATGGTACGTCACGTTTCCGCGGTGTTAATGCACCACAATCTTTGCAAGCAGCAGAGGCTAACGTACATATATACAAACGGTGATTCTATACTATCGATGGTCGAATTCGATTCTGGAATTCCAGGGTTTTAGCACTTATGGTCTGGGGGCCGCTTCTACCCTCCCCTAACAGTTCGAATTCGGGCCAGGGATGGTGGATACAAGGCGAAGGCAGTCAATTGGGTGTTAATGTTGGCGACAACAACGTCCAATTCCGCCAGGGCGCCAAATGTCCAAAGCCATCTTTTATAACAATACTCTTTCCATTTCACTATGGTTATGCTCTCTTTTTTAAGCGACAATGTTAAATACCGTTTTTAAACACGGTTTGTTGATTGTTGTGCTGTGTCGTAGTGGTCAAGGTAAATGTCTTCCATGCCGCAGTTTGGGGTTCGAGTCCCGGCGACGTCTATTTTATACTTTTGATTCATAGTTTTTTTTTTTGAGTTTTTTTCTTTATAATTAAGGTCAGGGTTAGTGTTAGGGTTATTTTTGGGGTTGATTGACAATAATATTAATGCAAAAAAATTTTTTTAAGCACCTCTAGACTCTTAAATTCAGGTATTGCAAAAAGCGTGACGCGATGGTACGTCACGTTTCCGCGGTGTTAATGCACCACAATCTTTGCAAGCAGCAGAGGCTAACGTACATATATACAAACGGTGATTCTATACTATCGATGGTCGAATTCGAATCTGGAATTCCAGGGTTTTAGCACTCATGGTCTGGGGGCCGCTTCTACCCTCCCCTAACAGTTCGAATTCGGGCCAGGGATGGTGGATATTAGGCGAAGGCAGTCAATTGGATTTTAATGTTGGCGACAACAACGTCCAATTCCGCCAGGGCGCCAAATGTCCAAAGCCATCTTTTATAACAATACTCTGTCCATTTCACCATGGTTATGCTCTCTTTTTTAAGCGACAATGTTAAATACCGTTTTTAAACACGGTTTGTTGATTGTTGTGCTGTGTCGTAGTGGTCAAGGTAAATGTCTTCCATGCCGCAGTTTGGGGTTCGAATCCCGGCGACGTCTATTTTATACTTTTAAGTCAAAGTTTTTTTTTAAGTTTTTTTCTTTATAATTAAGGTCAGGGTTAGTGTTAGGGTTATTTTTGGGGTTGATTGACAATAATATTAATGCAAAAAAATTTTTTTAAGCACCTCTAGACTCTTAAATTCAGGTATTGCAAAAAGCGTGACGCGATGGTACGTCACGTTTCCGCGGTGTTAATGCACCACAATCTTTGCAAGCAGCAGAGGCTAACGTACATATATACAAACGGTGATTCTATACTATCGATGGTCGAATTCGAATCTGGAATTCCAGGGTTTTAGCACCCATGGTCTGGGGGCCGCTTCTACCCTCCCCTAACAGTTCGAATTCGGGCCAGGGATGGTGGATACAAGGCGAAGGCAGTCAATTAGATGTTAATGTTGGCGACAACAACGTCCAATTCCGCCAGGGCGCCAAATGTCCAAAGCCATCTTTTATAGCAATACTTGGTCAATTTCACCATGGTTATGCTCTCTTTTTAAGCGACAATGTTAAATACCGTTTTCAAACACGGTTTGGTGATTGTTGTGCTGTGTCGTAGTGGTCAAGGTACATGTCTTCCATGCCGCAGTTTGGGGTTCGAATCCCGGCGACGTCTATTTTATACTTTTGAGTCAAAGTTTTTTTTTTTGAGTTTTTTTCTTTATAATTAAGGTCAGGGTTAGTGTTAGGGTTATTTTTGGGGTTGATTGACAATAATGTTAATGCAAAAAAATTTTTTTAAGCACCTCTAGACTCTTAAATTCAGGTATTGCAAAAAGCGTGACGCGATGGTACGTCACGTTTCCGCGGTGTTAATGCACCACAATCTTTGCAAGCAGCAGAGGCTAACGTACATATATACAAACGGTGATTCTATACTATCGATGGTCGAATTCGAATCTGGAATTCCAGGGTTTTAGCACTTATGGTCTGGGGGCCGCTTCTACCCTCCCCTAACAGTTCGAATTCGGGCCAGGGATGGTGGATACAAGGCGAAGGCAGTCAATTGGATGTTAATGTTGGCGACAACAACGTCCAATTCCGCCAGGGCGCCAAATGTCCAAAGCCATCTTTTATAGCAATACTTGGTCAATTTCACCATGGTTATGCTCTCTTTTTAAGCGACAATGTTAAATACCGTTTTTAAACACGGTTTGGTGATTGTTGTGCTGTGTCGTAGTGATCAAGGTAAATGTCTTCCATGCCGCAGTTTGGGGTTCGAATCCCGGCGACGTCTATTTTATACTTTTGAGTCAAAGTTTTTTTTTTTGAGTTTTTTTCTTTATAATTAAGGTCAGGGTTAGTGTTAGGGTTATTTTTGGGGTTGATTGACAATAATATTAATGCAAAAAAATTTTTTTAAGCACCTCTAGACTCTTAAATTCAGGTATTGCAAAAAGCGTGACGCGATGGTACGTCACGTTTCCGCGGTGTTAATGCACCACAATCTTTGCAAGCAGCAGAGGCTAACGTACATATATACAAACGGTGATTCTATACTATCGATGGTCGAATTCGAATCTGGAATTCCAGGGTTTTAGCACTTATGGTCTGGGGGCCGCTTCTACCCTCGCCTAACAGTTCGAATTCGTGCCAGGGATGGTGGATACAAGGCGAAGGCAGTCAATTGGATGTTAATGTTGGCGACAACAACGTCCAATTCCGCCAGGGCGCCAAATGTCCAAAGCCATCTTTTATAACAATACTCTGTCCATTTCACCATGGTTATGCTCTCTTTTTAAGCGACAATGTTAAATACCGTTTTCAAACACGGTTTGTTGATTGTTGTGCTGTGTCGTAGTGGTCAAGGTAAATGTCTTCCATGCCGCAGTTTGGGGTTCGAATCCCGGCGACGTCTATTTTATACTTTTGAGTCAAAGTTTTTTTTTTTGAGTTTTTTTCTTTATAATTAAGGTCAGGGTTAGTGTTAGGGTTATTTTTGGGGTTGATTGACAATAATATTAATGCAAAAAAATTTTTTAAGCACCTCTAGACTCTTAAATTCAGGTATTGCAAAAAGCGTGACGCGATGGTACGTCACGTTTCCGCGGTGTTAATGCACCACAATCTTTGCAAGCAGCAGAGGCTAACGTACATATATACAAACGGTGATTCTATACTATCGATGGTCGAATTCGAATCTGGAATTCCAGGGTTTTAGCACTCATGGTCTGGGGGCCGCTTCTACCCTCCCCTAACAGTTCGAATTCGGGCCAGGGATGGTGGATACAAGGCGAAGGCAGTCAATTGGATGTTAATGTTGGCGACAACAACGTCCAATTCCGCCAGGGCGCCAAATGTCCAAAGCCATCTTTTATAGCAATACTTGGTCAATTTCACCATGGTTATGCTCTCTTTTTAAGCGACAATGTTAAATACCGTTTTCAAGCACGGTTTGGTGATTGTTGTGCTGTGTCGTAGTGGTCAAGGTAAATGTCTTCCATGCCGCAGTTTGGGGTTCGAATCCCGGCGACGTCTATTTTATACTTTTGAGTCAAAGTTTTTTTTTTTGAGTTTTTTTCTTTATAATTAAGGTCAGGGTTAGTGTTAGGGTTATTTTTGGGGTTGATTGACAATAATATTAATGCAAAAAAAATTTTTTTAAGCACCTCTAGACTCTTAAATTCAGGTATTGCAAAAAGCGTGACGCGATGGTACGTCACGTTTCCGCGGTGTTAATGCACCACAATCTTTGCAAGCAGCAGAGGCTAACGTACATATATACAAACGGTGATTCTATACTATCGATGGTCGAATTCGATTCTGGAATTCCAGGGTTTTAGCACTCATGGTCTGGGGGCCGCTTCTACCCTCCCCTAACAGTTTGAATTCGGGCCAGGGATGGTGGGTACAAGGCGAAGGCAGTCAATTGGGTGTTAATGTTGGCGACAACAACGTCCAATTCCGCCAGGGCGCCATATGTCCAAAGCCATCTTTTATAACAATACTTGGTCCATTTCACCATGGTTATGCTCTCTTTTTTAAGCGACAATGTTAAATACCGTTTTCAAACACGGTTTGTTGATTGTTGTGCTGTGTCGTAGTGGTCAAGGTAAATGTCTTCCATGCCGCAGTTTGGGGTTCGAATCCCGGCGACGTCTATTTTATACTTTTGAGTCTAAGTTGTTTTTTTTTTAGTTTTTTTCTTTATAATTAAGGTCAGGGTTAGTGTTAGGGTTATTTTTGGGGTTGATTGACAATAATATTAATGCAAAAAAAATTTTTTTAAGCACCTCTAGACTCTTAAATTCAGGTATTGCAAAAAGCGTGACGCGATGGTACGTCACGTTTCCGCGGTGTTAATGCACCACAATCTTTGCAAGCAGCAGAGGCTAACGTACATATATACAAACGGTGATTCTATACTATCGATGGTCGAATTCGATTCTGGAATTCCAGGGTTTTAGCACTTATGGTCTGGGGGCCGCTTCTACCCTCCCCTAACAGTTTGAATTCGGGCCAGGGATGGTGGATACAAGGCGAAGGCAGTCAATTGGGTGTTAATGTTGGCGACAACAACGTCCAATTCCGCCAGGGCGCCAAATGTCCAAAGCCATCTTTTATAGCAATACTTGGTCAATTTCACCATGGTTATGCTCTCTTTTTAAGCGACAATGTTAAATACCGTTTTCAAACACGGTTTGGTGATTGTTGTGCTGTGTCGTAGTGATCAAGGTAAATGTCTTCCATGCCGCAGTTTGGGGTTCGAATCCCGGCGACGTCTATTTTATACTTTTGAGTCAAAGTTTTTTTTTTTGAGTTTTTTTCTTTATAATTAAGGTCAGGGTTAGTGTTAGGGTTATTTTTGGGGTTGATTGACAATAATATTAATGCAAAAAAATTTTTTTAAGCACCTCTAGACTCTTAAATTCAGGTATTGCAAAAAGCGTGACGCGATGGTACGTCACGTTTCCGCGGTGTTAATGCACCACAATCTTTGCAAGCAGCAGAGGCTAACGTACATATATACAAACGGTGATTCTATACTATCGATGGTCGAATTCGAATCTGGAATTCCAGGGTTTTAGCACTCATGGTCTGGGGGCCGCTTCTACCCTCCCCTAACAGTTCGAATTCAGGCCAGGGATGGTGGACACAAGGCGAAGGCAGTCAATTGGATGTTAATGTTGGCGACAACAACGTCCAATTCCGCCAGGGCGCCAAATGTCCAAAGCCATCTTTTATAGCAATACTTGGTCAATTTCACCATGGTTATGCTCTCTTTTTAAGCGACAATGTTAAATACCGTTTTCAAGCACGGTTTGGTGATTGTTGTGCTGTGTCGTAGTGGTCAAGGTAAATGTCTTCCATGCCGCAGTTTGGGGTTCGAATCCCGGCGACGTCTATTTTATACTTTTGAGTCAAAGTTTTTTTTTTTGAGTTTTTTTCTTTATAATTAAGGTCAGGGTTAGTGTTAGGGTTATTTTTGGGGTTGATTGACAATAATATTAATGCAAAAAAAATTTTTTTAAGCACCTCTAGACTCTTAAATTCAGGTATTGCAAAAAGCGTGACGCGATGGTACGTCACGTTTCCGCGGTGTTAATGCACCACAATCTTTACAAGCAGCAGAGGCTAACGTACATATATACAAACGGTGATTCTATACTATCGATGGTCGAATTCGATTCTGGAATTCCAGGGTTTTAGCACTCATGGTCTGGGGGCCGCTTCTACCCTCCCCTAACAGTTTGAATTCGGGCCAGGGATGGTGGGTACAAGGCGAAGGCAGTCAATTGGGTGTTAATGTTGGCGACAACAACGTCCAATTCCGCCAGGGCGCCATATGTCCAAAGCCATCTTTTATAACAATACTTGGTCCATTTCACCATGGTTATGCTCTCTTTTTTAAGCGACAATGTTAAATACCGTTTTCAAACACGGTTTGTTGATTGTTGTGCTGTGTCGTAGTGGTCGAGGTGAATGTCTTCCATGCCGCAGTTTGGGGTTCGAATCCCGGCGACGTCTATTTTATACTTTTGAGTCAAAAGTGTTTTTTTTTGAGTTTTTTTCTTTATAATTAAGGTCAGGGTTAGTGTTAGGGTTATTTTTGGGGTTGATTGACAATAATATTACTGCAAAAAAAATTTTTTTAAGCACCTCTAGACTCTTAAATTCAGGTATTGCAAAAAGCGTGACGCCATGGTACGTCACGTTTCCGCGGTGTTAATGCACCACAATCTTTGCAAGCAGCAGAGGCTAACGTACATATATACAAACGGTGATTCTATACTATCGATGGTCGAATTCGAATCTGGAATTCCAGGGTTTTAGCACTTATGGTCTGGGGGCCGCTTTTACCCTCCCCTAACAGTTCGAACTCGGGCCAGGGATGGTGGATACAAGGCGAAGGCAGTCAATTGGATGTTAATGTTGGCGACAACAACGTCCAATACCGCCAGGGCGCCAAATGTCCAAAGCCATCTTTTATAACAATACTCTGTCCATTTCACCATGGTTATGCTCTCTTTTTAAGCGACAATGTTAAATACCGTTTTCAAACACGGTTTGTTGATTGTTGTGCTGTGTCGTAGTGGTCAAGGTAAATGTCTTCCATGCCGCAGTTTGGGGTTCGAATCCCGGCGACGTCTATTTTATACTTTTGAGTCTAAGTTGTTTTTTTTTTAGTTTTTTTCTTTATAATTAAGGTCAGGGTTAGTGTTAGGGTTATTTTTGGGGTTGATTGACAATAATATTAATGCAAAAAAAATTTTTTTAAGCACCTCTAGACTCTTAAATTCAGGTATTGCAAAAAGCGTGACGCGATGGTACGTCACGTTTCCGCGGTGTTAATGCACCACAATCTTTGCAAGCAGCAGAGGCTAACGTACATATATACAAACGGTGATTCTATACTATCGATGGTCGAATTCGATTCTGGAATTCCAGGGTTTTAGCACTTATGGTCTGGGGGCCGCTTCTACCCTCCCCTAACAGTTTGAATTCGGGCCAGGGATGGTGGACACAAGGCGAAGGCAGTCAATTGGGTGTTAATGTTGGCGACAACAACGTCCAATTCCGCCAGGGCGCCAAATGTCCAAAGCCATCTTTTATAACAATACTTGGTCCATTTCACCATGGTTATGCTCTCTTTTTTAAGCGACAATGTTAAATACCGTTTTCAAACACGGTTTGTTGATTGTTGTGCTGTGTCGTAGTGGTCGAGGTGAATGTCTTCCATGCCGCAGTTTGGGGTTCGAATCCCGGCGACGTCTATTTTATACTTTTGAGTCAAAGTTTTTTTTTTTGAGTTTTTTTCTTTATAATTAAGGTCAGGGTTAGTGTTAGGGTTATTTTTGGGGTTGATTGACAATAATATTAATGCAAAAAAATTTTTTTAAGCACCTCTAGACTCTTAAATTCAGGTATTGCAAAAAGCGTGACGCGATGGTACGTCACGTTTCCGCGGTGTTAATGCACCACAATCTTTGCAAGCAGCAGAGGCTAACGTACATATATACAAACGGTGATTCTATACTATCGATGGTCGAATTCGAATCTGGAATTCCAGGGTTTTAGCACTTATGGTCTGGGGGCCGCTTCTACCCTCCCCTAACAGTTCGAATTCGGGCCAGGGATGGTGGGTATTAGGCGAAGGCAGTCAATTGGATGTTAATGTTGGCGACAACAACGTCCAATTCCGCCAGGGCGCCAAATGTCCAAAGCCATCTTTTATAACAATACTCTGTCCATTTCACCATGGTTATGCTCTCTTTTTTAAGCGACAATGTTAAATACCGTTTTTAAACACGGTTTGTTGATTGTTGTGCTGTGTCGTAGTGGTCAAGGTAAATGTCTTCCATGCCGCAGTTTGGGGTTCGAATCCCGGCGACGTCTATTATATGCTTTTTAGTCAAAGTTTTTTTTTTTGAGTTTTTTTCTTTATAATTAAGGTCAGGGTTAGTGTTAGGGTTATTTTGGGGGTTGATTGACAATAATATTAATGCAAAAAAATTTTTTTAAGCACCTCTAGACTCTTAAATTAAGGTATTGCAAAAAGCGTGACGCGATGGTACGTCACGTTTCCGCGGTGTTAATGCACCACAATCTTTGCAAGCAGCAGAGGCTAACGTACATATATACAAACGGTGATTCTATACTATCGATGGTCGAATTCGATTCTGGAATCCCAGGGTTTTAGCACTCATGGTCTGGGGGCCGCTTCTACCCTCCCCTAACAGTTCGAATTCGGGCCAGGGATGGTGGATACAAGGCGAAGTCAGTCAATTGGGTGTTAATGTTGGCGACAACAACGCCCAATTCCGCCAGGGCGCCAAATGTCCAAAGCCATCTTTTATAACAATACTCTTTCCATTTCACTATGGTTATGCTCTCTTTTTTAAGCGACAATGTTAAATACCGTTTTTAAACACGGTTTGTTGATTGTTGTGCTGTGTCGTAGTGGTCAAGGTAAATGTCTTCCATGCCGCAGTTTGGGGTTCGAGTCCCGGCGACGTCTATTTTATACTTTTGATTCATAGTTTTTTTTTTTGAGTTTTTTTCTTTATAATTAAGGTCAGGGTTAGTGTTAGGGTTATTTTTGGGGTTGATTGACAATAATATTAATGCAAAAAAATTTTTTTAAGCACCTCTAGACTCTTAAATTCAGGTATTGCAAAAAGCGTGACGCGATGGTACGTCACGTTTCCGCGGTGTTAATGCACCACAATCTTTGCAAGCAGCAGAGGCTAACGTACATATATACAAACGGTGATTCTATACTATCGATGGTCGAATTCGAATCTGGAATTCCAGGGTTTTAGCACTCATGGTCTGGGGGCCGCTTCTACCCTCCCCTAACAGTTCGAATTCGGGCCAGGGATGGTGGATATTAGGCGAAGGCAGTCAATTGGATTTTAATGTTGGCGACAACAACGTCCAATTCCGCCAGGGCGCCAAATGTCCAAAGCCATCTTTTATAACAATACTCTGTCCATTTCACCATGGTTATGCTCTCTTTTTTAAGCGACAATGTTAAATACCGTTTTTAAACACGGTTTGTTGATTGTTGTGCTGTGTCGTAGTGGTCAAGGTAAATGTCTTCCATGCCGCAGTTTGGGGTTCGAATCCCGGCGACGTCTATTTTATACTTTTAAGTCAAAGTTTTTTTTTAAGTTTTTTTCTTTATAATTAAGGTCAGGGTTAGTGTTAGGGTTATTTTTGGGGTTGATTGACAATAATATTAATGCAAAAAAATTTTTTTAAGCACCTCTAGACTCTTAAATTCAGGTATTGCAAAAAGCGTGACGCGATGGTACGTCACGTTTCCGCGGTGTTAATGCACCACAATCTTTGCAAGCAGCAGAGGCTAACGTACATATATACAAACGGTGATTCTATACTATCGATGGTCGAATTCGAATCTGGAATTCCAGGGTTTTAGCACCCATGGTCTGGGGGCCGCTTCTACCCTCCCCTAACAGTTCGAATTCGGGCCAGGGATGGTGGATACAAGGCGAAGGCAGTCAATTAGATGTTAATGTTGGCGACAACAACGTCCAATTCCGCCAGGGCGCCAAATGTCCAAAGCCATCTTTTATAGCAATACTTGGTCAATTTCACCATGGTTATGCTCTCTTTTTAAGCGACAATGTTAAATACCGTTTTCAAACACGGTTTGGTGATTGTTGTGCTGTGTCGTAGTGGTCAAGGTACATGTCTTCCATGCCGCAGTTTGGGGTTCGAATCCCGGCGACGTCTATTTTATACTTTTGAGTCAAAGTTTTTTTTTTTGAGTTTTTTTCTTTATAATTAAGGTCAGGGTTAGTGTTAGGGTTATTTTTGGGGTTGATTGACAATAATATTAATGCAAAAAAATTTTTTTAAGCACCTCTAGACTCTTAAATTCAGGTATTGCAAAAAGCGTGACGCGATGGTACGTCACGTTTCCGCGGTGTTAATGCACCACAATCTTTGCAAGCAGCAGAGGCTAACGTACATATATACAAACGGTGATTCTATACTATCGATGGTCGAATTCGAATCTGGAATTCCAGGGCTTTAGCACTTATGGTCTGGGGGCCGCTTCTACCCTCCCCTAACAGTCCGAATTCGGGCCAGGGATGGTGGATACAAGGCGAAGGCAGTCAATTGGATGTTAATGTTGGCGACAACAACGTCCAATTCCGCCAGGGCGCCAAATGTCCAAAGCCATCTTTCATAGCAATACTTGGTCAATTTCACCATGGTTATGCTCTCTTTTTAAGCGACAATGTTAAATACCGTTTTTAAACACGGTTTGGTGATTGTTGTGCTGTGTTGTAGTGGTCAAGGTAAATGTCTTCCATGCCGCAGTTTGGGGTTCGAATCCCGGCGACGTCTATTTTATACTTTTGAGTCAAAGTTTTTTTTTTGAGTTTTTTTCTTTATAATTAAGGTCAGGGTTAGTGTTAGGGTTATTTTTGGGGTTGATTGACAATAATATTAATGCAAAAAAATTTTTTTAAGCACCTCTAGACTCTTAAATTCAGGTATTGCAAAAAGCGTGACGCGATGGTACGTAACGGTTCCGCGGTGTTAATGCACCACAATCTTTGCAAGCAGCAGAGGCTAACGTACATATATACAAACGGTGATTCTATACTATCGATGGTCGAATTCGAATCTGGAATTCCAGGGTTTTAGCACTTATGGTCTGGGGGCCGCTTCTACCCTCCCCTAACAGTTCGAATTCGGGCCAGGGATGGTGGATACAAGGCGAAGGCAGTCAATTGGATGTTAATGTTGGCGACAACAACGTCCAATTCCGCCAGGGCGCCAAATGTCCAAAGCCATCTTTTATAGCAATACTTGGTCAATTTCACCATGGTTATGCTCTCTTTTTAAGCGACAATGTTAAATACCGTTTTTAAACACGGTTTGGTGATTGTTGTGCTGTGTCGTAGTGATCAAGGTAAATGTCTTCCATGCCGCAGTTTGGGGTTCGAATCCCGGCGACGTCTATTTTATACTTTTGAGTCAAAGTTTTTTTTTTTGAGTTTTTTTCTTTATAATTAAGGTCAGGGTTAGTGTTAGGGTTATTTTTGGGGTTGATTGACAATAATATTAATGCAAAAAAATTTTTTTAAGCACCTCTAGACTCTTAAATTCAGGTATTGCAAAAAGCGTGACGCGATGGTACGTCACGTTTCCGCGGTGTTAATGCACCACAATCTTTGCAAGCAGCAGAGGCTAACGTACATATATACAAACGGTGATTCTATACTATCGATGGTCGAATTCGAATCTGGAATTCCAGGGTTTTAGCACTTATGGTCTGGGGGCCGCTTCTACCCTCGCCTAACAGTTCGAATTCGTGCCAGGGATGGTGGATACAAGGCGAAGGCAGTCAATTGGATGTTAATGTTGGCGACAACAACGTCCAATTCCGCCAGGGCGCCAAATGTCCAAAGCCATCTTTTATAACAATACTCTGTCCATTTCACCATGGTTATGCTCTCTTTTTAAGCGACAATGTTAAATACCGTTTTCAAACACGGTTTGTTGATTGTTGTGCTGTGTCGTAGTGGTCAAGGTAAATGTCTTCCATGCCGCAGTTTGGGGTTCGAATCCCGGCGACGTCTATTTTATACTTTTGAGTCAAAGTTTTTTTTTTTGAGTTTTTTTCTTTATAATTAAGGTCAGGGTTAGTGTTAGGGTTATTTTTGGGGTTGATTGACAATAATATTAATGCAAAAAAATTTTTTTAAGCACCTCTAGACTCTTAAATTCAGGTATTGCAAAAAGCGTGACGCGATGGTACGTCACGTTTCCGCGGTGTTAATGCACCACAATCTTTGCAAGCAGCAGAGGCTAACGTACATATATACAAACGGTGATTCTATACTATCGATGGTCGAATTCGAATCTGGAATTCCAGGGTTTTAGCACTTATGGTCTGGGGGCCGCTTCTACCCCCCCCTAACAGTTCGAATTCGGGCCAGGGATGGTGGGTATTAGGCGAAGGCAGTCAATTGGATGTTAATGTTGGCGACAACAACGTCCAATTCCGCCAGGGCGCCAAATGTATAAAGCCATCTTTTATAACAACACTCTGTCCATTTCACCATGGTTATGCTCTCTTTTTTAAGCGACAATGTTAAATACCGTTTTTAAACACGGTTTGTTGATTGTTGTGCTGTGTCGTAGTGGTCAAGGTAAATGTCTTCCATGCCGCAGTTTGGGGTTCGAGTCCCGGCGACGTCTATTTTATACTTTTGATTCATAGTTTTTTTTTTTGAGTTTTTTTCTTTATAATTAAGGTCAGGGTTAGTGTTAGGGTTATTTTTGGGGTTGATTGACAATAATATTAATGCAAAAAAATTTTTTTAAGCACCTCTAGACTCTTAAATTCAGGTATTGCAAAAAGCGTGACGCGATGGTACGTCACGTTTCCGCGGTGTTAATGCACCACAATCTTTGCAAGCAGCAGAGGCTAACGTACATATATACAAACGGTGATTCTATACTATCGATGGTCGAATTCGAATCTGGAATTCCAGGGTTTTAGCACTCATGGTCTGGGGGCCGCTTCTACCCTCCCCTAACAGTTCGAATTCGGGCCAGGGATGGTGGATATTAGGCGAAGGCAGTCAATTGGATGTTAATGTTGGCGACAACAACGTCCAATTCCGCCAGGGCGCCAAATGTCCAAAGCCATCTTTTATAACAATACTCTGTCCATTTCACCATGGTTATGCTCTCTTTTTTAAGCGACAATGTTAAATACCGTTTTTAAACACGGTTTGTTGATTGTTGTGCTGTGTCGTAGTGGTCAAGGTAAATGTCTTCCATGCCGCAGTTTGGGGTTCGAATCCCGGCGACGTCTATTATATACTTTTGAGTCAAAGTTTTTTTTTTTGAGTTTTTTTCTTTATAATTAAGGTCAGGGTTAGTGTTAGGGTTATTTTGGGGGTTGATTGACAATAATATTAATGCAAAAAAATTTTTTTAAGCACCTCTAGACTCTTAAATTCAGGTATTGCAAAAAGCGTGACGCGATGGTACGTCACGTTTCCGCGGTGTTAATGCACCACAATCTTTGCAAGCAGCAGAGGCTAACGTACATATATACAAACGGTGATTCTATACTATCGATGGTCGAATTCGATTCTGGAATTCCAGGGTTTTAGCACTTATGGTCTGGGGGCCGCTTCTACCCTCCCCTAACAGTTCGAATTCGGGCCAGGGATGGTGGATACAAGGCGAAGGCAGTCAATTGGGTGTTAATGTTGGCGATAACAACGTCCAATTCCGCCAGGGCGCCAAATGTCCAAAGCCATCTTTTATAACAATACTTGGTCCTTTTCACCATGGTTATGCTCTCTTTTTTAAGCGACAATGTTAAATACCGTTTTTAAACGCGGTTTGTTGATTGTTGTGCTGTGTCGTAGTGGTCAAGGTAAATGTCTTCCATGCCGCAGTTTGGGGTTCGAATCCCGGCGACGTCTATTTTATACTTTTGAGTCAAAGTTTTTTTTTTTGAGTTTTTTTCTTTATAATTAAGGTCAGGGTTAGTGTTAGGGTTATTTTTGGGGTTGATTGACAAAAATATTAATGCAAAAAAATTTTTTTAAGCACCTCTAGACTCTTAAATTAAGGTATTGCAAAAAGCGTGACGCGATGGTACGTCACGTTTCCGCGGTGTTAATGCACCACAATCTTTGCAAGCAGCAGAGGCTAACGTACATATATACAAACGGTGATTCTATACTATCGATGGTCGAATTCGATTCTTGAATTCCAGGGTTTTAGCACTTATGGTCTGGGGGCCGCTTCTACCCTCCCCTAACAGTTCGAATTCGGGCCAGGGATGGTGGATACAAGGCGAAGGCAGTCAATTGGGTGTTAATGTTGGCGACAACAACGTCCAATTCCGCCAGGGCGCCAAATGTCCAAAGCCATCTTTTATAACAATACTCTTTCCATTTCACTATGGTTATGCTCTCTTTTTTAAGCGACAATGTTAAATACCGTTTTTAAACACGGTTTGTTGATTGTTGTGCTGTGTCGTAGTGGTCAAGGTAAATGTCTTCCATGCCGCAGTTTGGGGTTCGAGTCCCGGCGACGTCTATTTTATACTTTTGAGTCATAGTTGTTTTTTTTGAGTTTTTTTCTTTATAATTAAGGTCAGGGTTAGTGTTAGGGTTATTTTTGGGGTTGATTGACAATAATATTAATGCAAAAAAATTTTTTTAAGCACCTCTAGACTCTTAAATTCAGGTATTGCAAAAAGCGTGACGCGATGGTACGTCACGTTTCCGCAGTGTTAATGCACCACAATCTTTGCAAGCAGCAGAGGCTAACGTACATATATACAAACGGTGATTCTATACTATCGATGGTCGAATTCGAATCTGGAATTCCAGGGTTTTAGCACTCATGGTCTGGGGGCCGCTTCTACCCTCCCCTAACAGTTCGAATTCGGGCCAGGGATGGTGGATATTAGGCGAAGGCAGTCAATTGGATGTTAATGTTGGCGACAACAACGTCCAATTCCGCCAGGGCGCCAAATGTCCAAAGCCATCTTTTATAACAATACTCTGTCCATTTCACCATGGTTATGCTCTCTTTTTTAAGCGACAATGTTAAATACCGTTTTTAAACACGGTTTGTTGATTGTTGTGCTGTGTCGTAGTGGTCAAGGTAAATGGCTTCCATGCCGCAGTTTGGGGTTCGAATCCCGGCGACGTCTATTTTATACTTTTAAGTCAAAGTTTTTTTTTTGAGTTTTTTTCTTTATAATTAAGGTCAGGGTTAGTGTTAGGGTTATTTTTGGGGTTGATTGACAATAATATTAATGCAAAAAAATTTTTTTAAGCACCTCTAGACTCTTAAATTCAGGTATTGCAAAAAGCGTGACGCGATGGTACGTCACGTTTCCGCGGTGTTAATGCACCACAATCTTTGCAAGCAGCAGAGGCTAACGTACATATATACAAACGGTGATTCTATACTATCGATGGTCGAATTCGAATCTGGAATTCCAGGGTTTTAGCACTCATGGTCTGGGGGCCGCTTCTACCCTCCCCTAACAGTTCGAATTCGGGCCAGGGATGGTGGATACAAGGCGAAGGCAGTCAATTGGATGTTAATGTTGGCGACAACAACGTCCAATTCCGCCAGGGCGCCAAATGTCCAAAGCCATCTTTTATAGCAATACTTGGTCAATTTCACCATGGTTATGCTCTCTTTTTAAGCGACAATGTTAAATACCGTTTTCAAACACGGTTTGGTGATTGTTGTGCTGTGTCGTAGTGGTCAAGGTAAATGTCTTCCATGCCGCAGTTTGGGGTTCGAATCCCGGCGACGTCTATTTTATACTTTTGAGTCAAAGTTTTTTTTTTTGAGTTTTTTTCTTTATAATTAAGGTCAGGGTTAGTGTTAGGGTTATTTTTGGGGTTGATTGACAATAATATTAATGCAAAAAAATTTTTTTAAGCACCTCTAGACTCTTAAATTCAGGTATTGCAAAAAGCGTGACGCGATGGTACGTCACGTCTCCGCGGTGTTAATGCACCACAATCTTTGCAAGCAGCAGAGGCTAACGTACATATATACAAACGGTGATTCTATATTATCGATGGTCGAATTCGAATCTGGAATTCCAGGGCTTTAGCACTTATGGTCTGGGGGCCGCTTCTACCCTCCCCTAACAGTCCGAATTCGGGCCAGGGATGGTGGACACAAGGCGAAGGCAGTCAATTGGATGTTAATGTTGGCGACAACAACGTCCAATTCCGCCAGGGCGCCAAATGTCCAAAGCCATCTTTTATAGCAATACTTGGTCAATTTCACCATGGTTATGCTCTCTTTTTAAGCGACAATGTTAAATACCGTTTTTAAACACGGTTTGGTGATTGTTGTGCTGTGTCGTAGTGGTCAAGGTAAATGTCTTCCATGCCGCAGTTTGGGGTTCGAATCCCGGCGACGTCTATTTTATACTTTTGAGTCAAAGTTTTTTTTTTGAGTTTTTTTCTTTATAATTAAGGTCAGGGTTAGTGTTAGGGTTATTTTTGGGGTTGATTGACAATAATATTAATGCAAAAAAATTTTTTTAAGCACCTCTAGACTCTTAAATTCAGGTATTGCAAAAAGCGTGACGCGATGGTACGTAACGTTTCCGCGGTGTTAATGCACCACAATCTTTGCAAGCAGCAGAGGCTAACGTACATATATACAAACGGTGATTCTATACTATCGATGGTCGAATTCGAATCTGGAATTCCAGGGTTTTAGCACCCATGGTCTGGGGGCCGCTTCTACCCTCCCCTAACAGTTCGAATTCGGGCCAGGGATGGTGGATACAAGGCGAAGGCAGTCAATTGGATGTTAATGTTGGCGACAACAACGTCCAATTCCGCCAGGGCGCCAAATGTCCAAAGCCATCTTTTATAGCAATACTTGGTCAATTTCACCATGGTTATGCTCTCTTTTTAAGCGACAATGTTAAATACCGTTTTTAAACACGGTTTGGTGATTGTTGTGCTGTGTCGTAGTGGTCAAGGTAAATGTCTTCTATGCCGCAGTTTGGGGTTCGAATCCCGGCGACGTCTATTTTATACTTTTGAGTCAAAGTTTTTTTTTTGAGTTTTTTTCTTTATAATTAAGGTCAGGGTTAGTGTTAGGGTTATTTTTGGGGTTGATTGACAATAATATTAATGCAAAAAAATTTTTTTAAGCACCTCTAGACTCTTAAATTCAGGTATTGCAAAAAGCGTGACGCGATGGTACGTAACGTTTCCGCGGTGTTAATGCACCACAATCTTTGCAAGCAGCAGAGGCTAACGTACATATATACAAACGGTGATTCTATACTATCGATGGTTGAATTCGAATCTGGGATTCCAGGGTTTTAGCACTTATGGTCTGGGGGCCGCTTCTACCCTCCCCTAACAGTTCGAATTCGGGCCAGGGATGGTGGATACAAGGCGAAGGCAGTCAATTGGATGTTAATGTTGGCGACAACAACGTCCAATTCCGCCAGGGCGCCAAATGTCCAAAGCCATCTTTTATAGCAATACTTGGTCAATTTCACCATGGTTATGCTCTCTTTTTAAGCGACAATGTTAAATACCGTTTTCAAACACGGTTTGGTGATTGTTGTGCTGTGTCGTAGTGATCAAGGTAAATGTCTTCCATGCCGCAGTTTGGGGTTCGAATCCCGGCGACGTCTAGTTTATACTTTTGAGTCAAAGTTTTTTTTTTTGAGTTTTTTTCTTTATAATTAAGGTCAGGGTTAGTGTTAGGGTTATTTTTGGGGTTGATTGACAATAATATTAATGCAAAAAAATTTTTTTAAGCACCTCTAGACTCTTAAATTCAGGTATTGCAAAAAGCGTGACGCGATGGTACGTCACGTTTCCGCGGTGTTAATGCACCACAATCTTTGCAAGCAGCAGAGGCTAACGTACATATATACAAACGGTGATTCTGTACTATCGATGGTCGAATTCGAATCTGGAATTCCAGGGTTTTAGCACTTATGGTCTGGGGGCCGCTTCTACCCTCCCCTAACAGTTCGAATTCGGGCCAGGGATGGTGGATACAAGGCGAAGGAAGTCAATTGGATGTTAATGTTTGCGACAACAACGTCCAATTCCGCCAGGGCGCCAAATGTCCAAAGCCATCTTTTATAGCAATACTTGGTCAATTTCACCATGGTTATGCTCTCTTTTTAAGCGACAATGTTAAATACCGTTTTCAAACACGGTTTGGTGATTGTTGTGCTGTGTCGTAGTGGTCAAGGTAAATGTCTTCCATGCCGCAGTTTGGGGTTCGAATCCCGGCGACGTCTATTTTATACTTTTGAGTCAAAGTTTTTTTTTTTGAGTTTTTTTCTTTATAATTAAGGTCAGGGTTAGTGTTAGGGTTATTTTTGGGGTTGATTGACAATAATATTAATGCAAAAAAATTTTTTTAAGCACCTCTAGACTCTTAAATTCAGGTATTGCAAAAAGCGTGACGCGATGGTACGTCACGTTTCCGCGGTGTTAATGCACCACAATCTTTGCAAGCAGCAGAGGCTAACGTACATATATACAAACGGTGATTCTATACTATCGATGGTCGAATTCGAATCTGGAATTCCAGGGTTTTAGCACTCATGGTCTGGGGGCCGCTTCTACCCTCCCCTAACAGTTCGAATTCGGGCCAGGGATGGTGGATACAAGGCGAAGGCAGTCAATTGGATGTTAATGTTGGCGACAACAACGTCCAATTCCGCCAGGGCGCCAAATGTCCAAAGCCATCTTTTATAGCAATACTTGGTCAATTTCACCATGGTTATGCTCTCTTTTTAAGCGACAATGTTAAATACCGTTTTTAAACACGGTTTGGTGATTGTTGTGCTGTGTCGTAGTGGTCAAGGTAAATGTCTTCTATGCCGCAGTTTGGGGTTCGAATCCCGGCGACGTCTATTTTATACTTTTGAGTCAAAGTTTTTTTTTTGAGTTTTTTTCTTTATAATTAAGGTCAGGGTTAGTGTTAGGGTTATTTTTGGGGTTGATTGACAATAATATTAATGCAAAAAAATTTTTTTAAGCACCTCTAGACTCTTAAATTCAGGTATTGCAAAAAGCGTGACGCGATGGTACGTAACGTTTCCGCGGTGTTAATGCACCACAATCTTTGCAAGCAGCAGAGGCTAACGTACATATATACAAACGGTGATTCTATACTATCGATGGTTGAATTCGAATCTGGGATTCCAGGGTTTTAGCACTTATGGTCTGGGGGCCGCTTCTACCCTCCCCTAACAGTTCGAATTCGGGCCAGGGATGGTGGATACAAGGCGAAGGCAGTCAATTGGATGTTAATGTTGGCGACAACAACGTCCAATTCCGCCAGGGCGCCAAATGTCCAAAGCCATCTTTTATAGCAATACTTGGTCAATTTCACCATGGTTATGCTCTCTTTTTAAGCGACAATGTTAAATACCGTTTTCAAACACGGTTTGGTGATTGTTGTGCTGTGTCGTAGTGATCAAGGTAAATGTCTTCCATGCCGCAGTTTGGGGTTCGAATCCCGGCGACGTCTATTTTATACTTTTGAGTCAAAGTTTTTTTTTTGAGTTTTTTTCTTTATAATTAAGGTCAGGGTTAGTGTTAGGGTTATTTTTGGGGTTGATTGACAATAATATTAATGCAAAAAAATTTTTTTAAGCACCTCTAGACTCTTAAATTCAGGTATTGCAAAAAGCGTGACGCGATGGTACGTCACGTTTCCGCGGTGTTAATGCACCACAATCTTTGCAAGCAGCAGAGGCTAACGTACATATATACAAACGGTGATTCTGTACTATCGATGGTCGAATTCGAATCTGGAATTCCAGGGTTTTAGCACTTATGGTCTGGGGGCCGCTTCTACCCTCCCCTAACAGTTCGAATTCGGGCCAGGGATGGTGGATACAAGGCGAAGGAAGTCAATTGGATGTTAATGTTTGCGACAACAACGTCCAATTCCGCCAGGGCGCCAAATGTCCAAAGCCATCTTTTATAGCAATACTTGGTCAATTTCACCATGGTTATGCTCTCTTTTTAAGCGACAATGTTAAATACCGTTTTCAAACACGGTTTGGTGATTGTTGTGCTGTGTCGTAGTGGTCAAGGTAAATGTCTTCCATGCCGCAGTTTGGGGTTCGAATCCCGGCGACGTCTATTTTATACTTTTGAGTCAAAGTTTTTTTTTTTTGAGTTTTTTTCTTTATAATTAAGGTCAGGGTTAGTGTTAGGGTTATTTTTGGGGTTGATTGACAATAATATTAATGCAAAAAAATTTTTTTAAGCACCTCTAGACTCTTAAATTCAGGTATTGCAAAAAGCGTGACGCGATGGTACGTCACGTTTCCGCGGTGTTAATGCACCACAATCTTTGCAAGCAGCAGAGGCTAACGTACATATATACAAACGGTGATTCTATACTATCGATGGTCGAATTCGAATCTGGAATTCCAGGGTTTTAGCACTCATGGTCTGGGGGCCGCTTCTACCCTTCCCTAACAGTTCGAATTCGGGCCAGGGATGGTGGATATTAGGCGAAGGCAGTCAATTGGATGTTAATGTTGGCGACAACAACGTCCAATTCCGCCAGGGCGCCAAATGTCCAAAGCCATCTTTTATAACAATACTCTGTCCATTTCACCATGGTTATGCTCTCTTTTTTAAGCGACAATGTTAAATACCGTTTTTAAACACGGTTTGTTGATTGTTGTGCTGTGTCGTAGTGGTCAAGGTAAATGTCTTCCATGCCGCAGTTTGGGGTTCGAATCCCGGCGACGTCTATTTTATACTTTTGAGTCAAAGTTTTTTTTTTTGAGTTTTTTTCTTTATAATTAAGGTCAGGGTTAGTGTTAGGGTTATTTTTGGGGTTGATTGACAATAATATTAATGCAAAAAAATTTTTTTAAGCACCTCTAGACTCTTAAATTCAGGTATTGCAAAAAGCGTGACGCGATGGTACGTCACGTTTCCGCGGTGTTAATGCACCACAATCTTTGCAAGCAGCAGAGGCTAACGTACATATATACAAACGGTGATTCTATACTATCGATGGTCGAATTCGAATCTGGAATTCCAGGGTTCTAGCACTCATGGTCTGGGGGCCGCTTCTACCCTCCCCTAACAGTTCGAATTCGGGCCAGGGATGGTGGACATTTGGCGAAGGCAGTCAATTGGATGTTAATGTTGGTGACAACAACGCCCAATTCCGCCAGGGCGCCAAATGTCCAAAGCCATCTTTTATAACAATACTTGGTCCATTTCACCATGGTTATGCTCTCTTTTTAAGCGACAATGTTAAATACCGTTTTCAAACACGGTTTGGTGATTGTTGTGCTGTGTCGTAGTGATCAAGGTAAATGTCTTCCATGCCGCAGTTTGGGGTTCGAATCCCGGCGACGTCTATTTTATACTTTTGAGTCAAAGTTTTTTTTTTTGAGTTTTTTTCTTTATAATTAAGGTCAGGGTTAGTGTTAGGGTTATTTTTGGGGTTGATTGACAATAATATTAATGCAAAAAAATTTTTTTAAGCACCTCTAGACTCTTAAATTCAGGTATTGCAAAAAGCGTGACGCGATGGTACGTCACGTTTCCGCGGTGTTAATGCACCACAATCTTTGCAAGCAGCAGAGGCTAACGTACATATATACAAACGGTGATTCTATACTATCGATGGTCGAATTCGAATCTGGAATTCCAGGGTTTTAGCACTTATGGTCTGGGGGCCGCTTCCACCCTCCCCTAACAGTTCGAATTCGGGCCAGGGATGGTGGATACAAGGCGAAGGCAGTCAATTGGATGTTAATGTTGGCGACAACAACGTCCAATTCCGCCAGGGCGCCAAATGTCCAAAGCCATCTTTTATAGCAATACTTGGTCAATTTCACCATGCGACAATGTTAAATACCGTTTTCAAACACGGTTTGGTGATTGTTGTGCTGTGTCGTAGTGGTCGAGGTGAATGTCTTCCATGCCGCAGTTTGGGGTTCGAATCCCGGCGACGTCTATTTTTTATACTTTTGAGTCAAAGTTTTTTTTTTTGAGTTTTTTTCTTTATAATTAAGGTCAGGGTTAGTGTTAGGGTTATTTTTGGGGTTGATTGACAATAATGATAATGCAAAAAAAATTTTTTAAGCACCTCTAGACTCTTAAATTCAGGTATTGCAAAAAGCGTGACGCGATGGTACGTCACGTTTCCGCGGTGTTAATGCACCACAATCTTTGCAAGCAGCAGAGGCTAACGTACATATATACAAACGGTGATTCTATACTATCGATGGTCGAATTCGAATCTGGAATTCCAGGATTTTAGCACTCATGGTCTGGGGGCCGCTTCTACCCTCCCCTAACAGTTCGAATTCGGGCCAGGGATGGTGGATATTAGGCGAAGGCAGTCAATTGGATGTTAATGTTGGCGACAACAACGTCCAATTCCGCCAGGGCGCCAAATGTCCAAAGCCATCTTTTATAACAATACTCTGTCCATTTCACCATGGTTATGCTCTCTTTTTTAAGCGACAATGTTAAATACCGTTTTCAAACACGGTTTGTTGATTGTTGTGCTGTGTCGTAGTGGTCAAGGTACATGTCTTCCATGCCGCAGTTTGGGGTTCGAATCCCGGCGACGTCTATTTTATACTTTTGAGTCATAGTTTTTTTTTTGAGTTTTTTTCTTTATAATTAAGGTCAGGGTTAGTGTTAGGGTTATTTTTGGGGTTGATTGACAATAATATTAATGCAAAAAAATTTTTTTAAGCACCTCTAGACTCTTAAATTCAGGTATTGCAAAAAGCGTGACGCGATGGTACGTCACGTTTCCGCGGTGTTAATGCACCACAATCTTTGCAAGCAGCAGAGGCTAACGTACATATATACAAACGGTGATTCTATACTATCGATGGTCGAATTCGAATCTGGAATTCCAGGGTTTTAGCACTCATGGTCTGGGGGCCGCTTCTACCCTCCCCTAACAGTTCGAATTCGGGCCAGGGATGGTGGATACAAGGCGAAGGCAGTCAATTGGATGTTAATGTTGGCGACAACAACGTCCAATTCCGCCAGGGCGCCAAATGTCCAAAGCCATCTTTTATAGCAATACTTGGTCAATTTCACCATGGTCACGCTCTCTTTTTAAGCGACAATGTTAAATACCGTTTTCAAACACGGTTTGGTGATTGTTGTGCTGTGTCGTAGTGGTCAAGGTACATGTCTTCCATGCCGCAGTTTGGGGTTCGAATCCCGGCGACGTCTATTTTTTATACTTTTGAGTCAAAGTTTTTTTTTTTGAGTTTTTTTCTTTATAATTAAGGTCAGGGTTAGTGTTAGGGTTATTTTTGGGGTTGATTGACAATAATGATAATGCAAAAAAATTTTTTTAAGCACCTCTAGACTCTTAAATTCAGGTATTGCAAAAAGCGTGACGCGATGGTACGTCACGTTTCCGCGGTGTTAATGCACCACAATCTTTGCAAGCAGCAGAGGCTAACGTACATATATACAAACGGTGATTCTATACTATCGATGGTCGAATTCGAATCTGGAATTCCAGGATTTTAGCACTCATGGTCTGGGGGCCGCTTCTACCCTCCCCTAACAGTTCGAATTCGGGCCAGGGATGGTGGATATTAGGCGAAGGCAGTCAATTGGATGTTAATGTTGGCGACAACAACGTCCAATTCCGCCAGGGCGCCAAATGTCCAAAGCCATCTTTTATAACAATACTCTGTCCATTTCACCATGGTTATGCTCTCTTTTTCAAGCGACAATGTTAAATACCGTTTTCAAACACGGTTTGTTGATTGTTGTGCTGTGTCGTAGTGGTCGAGGTGAATGTCTTC
Organism: Muricea muricata; assembly: GCA_963855995.1. Lineage (NCBI taxonomy): Eukaryota > Metazoa > Cnidaria > Anthozoa > Malacalcyonacea > Plexauridae > Muricea > Muricea muricata. The sequence continues at coordinate 12,952,042 of OY979728.1, read as the reverse complement.
CATGCCGCAGTTTGGGGTTCGAATCCCGGCGACGTCTATTTTATACTTTTGAGACATAGTTTTTTTTTTGAGTTTTTTTCTTTATAATTAAGGTCAGGGTTAGTGTTAGGGTTATTTTTGGGGTTGATTGACAATAATATTAATGCAAAAAAATTTTTTTAAGCACCTCTAGACTCTTAAATTCAGGTATTGCAAAAAGCGTGACGCGATGGTACGTCACGTTTCCGCGGTGTTAATGCACCACAATCTTTGCAAGCAGCAGAGGCTAACGTACATATATACAAACGGTGATTCTATACTATCGATGGTCGAATTCGAATCTGGGATTCCACGGTTTTAGCACTTATGGTCTGGGGGCCGCTTCTACCCTCCCCTAACAGTTCGAATTCGGGCCAGGGATGGTGGATATTAGGCGAAGGCAGTCAATTGGATGTTAATGTTGGCGACAACAACGTCCAATTCCGCCAGGGCGCCAAATGTCCAAAGCCATCTTTTATAACAATACTCTGTCCATTTCACCATGGTTATGCTCTCTTTTTTAAGCGACAATGTTAAATACCGTTTTTAAACACGGTTTGTTGATTGTTGTGCTGTGTCGTAGTGGTCAAGGTAAATGTCTTCCATGCCGCAGTTTGGGGTTCGAATCCCGGCGACGTCTATTTTATACTTTTAAGTCAAAGTTTTTTTTTTGAGTTTTTTTCTTTATAATTAAGGTCAGGGTTAGTGTTAGGGTTATTTTTGGGGTTGATTGACAATAATATTAATGCAAAAAAATTTTTTTAAGCACCTCTAGACTCTTAAATTCAGGTATTGCAAAAAGCGTGACGCGATGGTACGTCACGTTTCCGCGGTGTTAATGCACCACAATCTTTGCAAGCAGCAGAGGCTAACGTACATATATACAAACGGTGATTCTATACTATCGATGGTCGAATTCGAATCTGGAATTCCAGGGTTTTAGCACTCATGGTCTGGGGGCCGCTTCTACCCTCCCCTAACAGTTCGAATTCAGGCCAGGGATGGTGGATACAAGGCGAAGGCAGTCAATTGGATGTTAATGTTGGCGACAACAACGTCCAATTCCGCCAGGGCGCCAAATGTCCAAAGCCATCTTTTATAGCAATACTTGGTCAATTTCACCATGGTTATGCTCTCTTTTTAAGCGACAATGTTAAATACCGTTTTCAAACACGGTTTGGTGATTGTTGTGCTGTGTCGTAGTGGTCGGTACATGTCTTCCATGCCGCAGTTTGGGGTTCGAATCCCGGCGACGTCTATTTTATACTTTTGAGTCAAAGCTTTTTTTTTTGAGTTTTTTTCTTTATAATTAAGGTCAGGGTTAGTGTTAGGGTTATTTTTGGGGTTGATTGACAATAATATTAATGCAAAAAAATTTTTTTAAGCACCTCTAGACTCTTAAATTCAGGTATTGCAAAAAGCGTGACGCGATGGTACGTCACGTTTCCGCGGTGTTAATGCACCACAATCTTTGCAAGCAGCAGAGGCTAACGTACATATATACAAACGGTGATTCTATACTATCGATGGTCGAATTCGAATCTGGAATTCCAGGGCTTTAGCACTTATGGTCTGGGGGCCGCTTCTACCCTCCCCTAACAGTCCGAATTCGGGCCAGGGATGGTGGATACAAGGCGAAGGCAGTCAATTGGATGTTAATGTTGGCGACAACAACGTCCAATTCCGCCAGGGCGCAAAATGTCCAAAGCCATCTTTTATAGCAATACTTGGTCAATTTCACCATGGTTATGCTCTCTTTTTAAGCGACAATGTTAAATACCGTTTTTAAACACGGTTTGGTGATTGTTGTGCTGTGTCGTAGTGGTCAAGGTAAATGTCTTCCAAGCCGCAGTTTGGGGTTCGAATCCCGGCGACGTCTATTTTATACTTTTGAGTCAAAGTTTTTTTTTTGAGCTTTTTTCTTTATAATTAAGGTCAGGGTTAGTGTTAGGGTTATTTTTGGGGTTGATTGACAATAATATTAATGCAAAAAAATTTTTTTAAGCACCTCTAGACTCTTAAATTCAGGTATTGCAAAAAGCGTGACGCGATGGTACGTCACGTTTCCGCGGTGTTAATGCACCACAATCTTTGCAAGCAGCAGAGGCTAACGTACATATATACAAACGGTGATTCTATACTATCGATGGTCGAATTCGAATCTGGAATTCCAGGGTTCTAGCACTCATGGTCTGGGGGCCGCTTCTACCCTCCCCTAACAGTCCGAATTCGGGCCAGGGATGGTGGATACAAGGCGAAGGCAGTCAATTGGGTTTTAATGTTGGCGACAACAACGTCCAATTCCGCCAGGGCGCCAAATGTCCAAAGCCATCTTTTATAACAATACTTGGTCCATTTCACCATGGTTATGCTCTCTTTTTTAAGCGACAATGTTAAATACCGTTTTTAAACACGGTTTGTTGATTGTTGTGCTGTGTCGTAGTGGTCGAGGTGAATGTCTTCCATGCCGCAGTTTGGGGTTCGAATCCCGGCGACGTCTATTTTATACTTTTGAGTCATAGTTTTTTTTTTGAGTTTTTTTCTTTATAATTAAGGTCAGGGTTAGTGTTAGGGTTATTTATGGGGTTGATTGACAATAATATTAATGCAAAAAAATTTTTTTAAGCACCTCTAGACTCTTAAATTCAGGTATTGCAAAAAGCGTGACGCGATGGTACGTCACGTTTCCGCGGTGTTAATGCACCACAATCTTTGCAAGCAGCAGAGGCTAACGTACATATATACAAACGGTGATTCTATACTATCGATGGTCGAATTCGAATCTGGAATTCCAGGGTTTTAGCACTTATGGTCTGGGGGCCGCTTCTACCCTCCCCTAACAGTCCGAATTCGGGCCAGGGATGGTGGATACAAGGCGAAGGCAGTCAATTGGATGTTAATGTTGGCGACAACAACGTCCAATTCCGCCAGGGCGCAAAATGTCCAAAGCCATCTTTCATAGCAATACTTGGTCAATTTCACCATGGTTATGCTCTCTTTTTAAGCGACAATGTTAAATACCGTTTTTAAACACGGTTTGGTGATTGTTGTGCTGTGTCGTAGTGGTCAAGGTAAATGTCTTCCAAGCCGCAGTTTGGGGTTCGAATCCCGGCGACGTCTATTTTATACTTTTGAGTCAAAGTTTTTTTTTTGAGCTTTTTTCTTTATAATTAAGGTCAGGGTTAGTGTTAGGGTTATTTTTGGGGTTGATTGACAATAATATTAATGCAAAAAAATTTTTTTAAGCACCTCTAGACTCTTAAATTCAGGTATTGCAAAAAGCGTGACGCGATGGTACGTCACGTTTCCGCGGTGTTAATGCACCACAATCTTTGCAAGCAGCAGAGGCTAACGTACATATATACAAACGGTGATTCTATACTATCGATGGTCGAATTCGAATCTGGAATTCCAGGGTTCTAGCACTCATGGTCTGGGGGCCGCTTCTACCCTCCCCTAACAGTCCGAATTCGGGCCAGGGATGGTGGATACAAGGCGAAGGCAGTCAATTGGGTTTTAATGTTGGCGACAACAACGTCCAATTCCGCCAGGGCGCCAAATGTCCAAAGCCATCTTTTATAACAATACTTGGTCCATTTCACCATGGTTATGCTCTCTTTTTTAAGCGACAATGTTAAATACCGTTTTTAAACACGGTTTGTTGATTGTTGTGCTGTGTCGTAGTGGTCGAGGTGAATGTCTTCCATGCCGCAGTTTGGGGTTCGAATCCCGGCGACGTCTATTTTATACTTTTGAGTCATAGTTTTTTTTTTGAGTTTTTTTCTTTATAATTAAGGTCAGGGTTAGTGTTAGGGTTATTTATGGGGTTGATTGACAATAATATTAATGCAAAAAAATTTTTTTAAGCACCTCTAGACTCTTAAATTCAGGTATTGCAAAAAGCGTGACGCGATGGTACGTCACGTTTCCGCGGTGTTAATGCACCACAATCTTTGCAAGCAGCAGAGGCTAACGTACATATATACAAACGGTGATTCTATACTATCGATGGTCGAATTCGAATCTGGAATTCCAGGGTTTTAGCACTTATGGTCTGGGGGCCGCTTCTACCCTCCCCTAACAGTTCGAATTCGGGCCAGGGATGGTGGATATTAGGCGAAGGCAGTCAATTGGATGTTAATGTTGGCGACAACAACGTCCAATTCCGCCAGGGCGCCAAATGTCCAAAGCCATCTTTTATAACAATACTCTGTCCATTTCACCATGGTTATGCTCTCTTTTTTAAGCGACAATGTTAAATACCGTTTTTAAACACGGTTTGTTGATTGTTGTGCTGTGTCGTAGTGGTCAAGGTAAATGTCTTCCATGCCGCAGTTTGGGGTTCGAATCCCGGCGACGTCTATTTTATACTTTTAAGTCAAAGTTTTTTTTTTGAGTTTTTTTCTTTATAATTAAGGTCAGGGTTAGTGTTAGGGTTATTTTTGGGGTTGATTGACAATAATATTAATGCAAAAAAATTTTTTTAAGCACCTCTAGACTCTTAAATTCAGGTATTGCAAAAAGCGTGACGCGATGGTACGTCACGTTTCCGCGGTGTTAATGCACCACAATCTTTGCAAGCAGCAGAGGCTAACGTACATATATACAAACGGTGATTCTATACTATCGATGGTCGAATTCGAATCTGGAATTCCAGGGTTTTAGCACTCATGGTCTGGGGGCCGCTTCTACCCTCCCCTAACAGTTCGAATTCGGGCCAGGGATGGTGGACACAAGGCGAAGGCAGTCAATTGGATGTTAATGTTGGCGACAACAACGTCCAATTCCGCCAGGGCGCCAAATGTCCAAAGCCATCTTTTATAGCAATACTTGGTCAATTTCACCATGGTTATGCTCTCTTTTTAAGCGACAATGTTAAATACCGTTTTCAAACACGGTTTGGTGATTGTTGTGCTGTGTCGTAGTGGTCAAGGTACATGTCTTCCATGCCGCAGTTTGGGGTTCGAATCCCGGCGACGTCTATTTTATACTTTTGAGTCAAAGTTTTTTTTTTTGAGTTTTTTTCTTTATAATTAAGGTCAGGGTTAGTGTTAGGGTTATTTTTGGGGTTGATTGACAATAATATTAATGCAAAAAAATTTTTTTAAGCACCTCTAGACTCTTAAATTCAGGTATTGCAAAAAGCGTGACGCGATGGTACGTCACGTTTCCGCGGTGTTAATGCACCACAATCTTTGCAAGCAGCAGAGGCTAACGTACATATATACAAACGGTGATTCTATACTATCGATGGTCGAATTCGAATCTGGAATTCCAGGGCTTTAGCACTTATGGTCTGGGGGCCGCTTCTACCCTCCCCTAACAGTCCGAATTCGGGCCAGGGATGGTGGATACAAGGCGAAGGCAGTCAATTGGATGTTAATGTTGGCGACAACAACGTCCAATTCCGCCAGGGCGCCAAATGTCCAAAGCCATCTTTTATAGCAATACTTGGTCAATTTCACCATGGTTATGCTCTCTTTTTAAGCGACAATGTTAAATACCGTTTTTAAACACGGTTTGGTGATTGTTGTGCTGTGTCGTAGTGGTCAAGGTACATGTCTTCCATGCCGCAGTTTGGGGTTCGAATCCCGGCGACGTCTATTTTATACTTTTGAGTCATAGTTTTTTTTTTGAGTTTTTTTCTTTATAATTAAGGTCAGGGTTAGTGTTAGGGTTATTTTTGGGGTTGATTGACAATAATATTAATGCAAAAAAATTTTTTTAAGCACCTCTAGACTCTTAAATTCAGGTATTGCAAAAAGCGTGACGCGATGGTACGTCACGTTTCCGCGGTGTTAATGCACCACAATCTTTGCAAGCAGCAGAGGCTAACGTACATATATACAAACGGTGATTCTATACTATCGATGGTCGAATTCGAATCTGGAATTCCAGGGTTTTAGCACTCATGGTCTGGGGGCCGCTTCTACCCTCCCCTAACAGTTCGAATTCGGGCCAGGGATGGTGGATACAAGGCGAAGGCAGTCAATTGGATGTTAATGTTGGCGACAACAACGTCCAATTCCGCCAGGGCGCCAAATGTCCAAAGCCATCTTTTATAGCAATACTTGGTCAATTTCACCATGGTTATGCTCTCTTTTTAAGCGACAATGTTAAATACCGTTTTCAAACACGGTTTGGTGATTGTTGTGCTGTGTCGTAGTGGTCAAGGTACATGTCTTCCATGCCGCAGTTTGGGGTTCGAATCCCGGCGACGTCTATTTTTTATACTTTTGAGTCAAAGTTTTTTTTTTTGAGTTTTTTTCTTTATAATTAAGGTCAGGGTTAGTGTTAGGGTTATTTTTGGGGTTGATTGACAATAATGATAATGCAAAAAAATTTTTTTAAGCACCTCTAGACTCTTAAATTCAGGTATTGCAAAAAGCGTGACGCGATGGTACGTCACGTTTCCGCGGTGTTAATGCACCACAATCTTTGCAAGCAGCAGAGGCTAACGTACATATATACAAACGGTGATTCTATACTATCGATGGTCGAATTCGAATCTGGAATTCCAGGATTTTAGCACTCATGGTCTGGGGGCCGCTTCTACCCTCCCCTAACAGTTCGAATTCGGGCCAGGGATGGTGGATATTAGGCGAAGGCAGTCAATTGGATGTTAATGTTGGCGACAACAACGTCCAATTCCGCCAGGGCGCCAAATGTCCAAAGCCATCTTTTATAACAATACTCTGTCCATTTCACCATGGTTATGCTCTCTTTTTCAAGCGACAATGTTAAATACCGTTTTCAAACACGGTTTGTTGATTGTTGTGCTGTGTCGTAGTGGTCGAGGTGAATGTCTTCCATGCCGCAGTTTGGGGTTCGAATCCCGGCGACGTCTATTTTATACTTTTGAGACATAGTTTTTTTTTTGAGTTTTTTTCTTTATAATTAAGGTCAGGGTTAGTGTTAGGGTTATTTTTGGGGTTGATTGACAATAATATTAATGCAAAAAAATTTTTTTAAGCACCTCTAGACTCTTAAATTCAGGTATTGCAAAAAGCGTGACGCGATGGTACGTCACGTTTCCGCGGTGTTAATGCACCACAATCTTTGCAAGCAGCAGAGGCTAACGTACATATATACAAACGGTGATTCTATACTATCGATGGTCGAATTCGAATCTGGGATTCCACGGTTTTAGCACTTATGGTCTGGGGGCCGCTTCTACCCTCCCCTAACAGTTCGAATTCGGGCCAGGGATGGTGGATATTAGGCGAAGGCAGTCAATTGGATGTTAATGTTGGCGACAACAACGTCCAATTCCGCCAGGGCGCCAAATGCCCAAAGCCATCTTTTATAACAATACTCTGTCCATTTCACCATGGTTATGCTCTCTTTTTTAAGCGACAATGTTAAATACCGTTTTTAAACACGGTTTGTTGATTGTTGTGCTGTGTCGTAGTGGTCAAGGTAAATGTCTTCCATGCCGCAGTTTGGGGTTCGAATCCCGGCGACGTCTATTTTATACTTTTAAGTCAAAGTTTTTTTTTTGAGTTTTTTTCTTTATAATTAAGGTCAGGGTTAGTGTTAGGGTTATTTTTGGGGTTGATTGACAATAATATTAATGCAAAAAAATTTTTTTAAGCACCTCTAGACTCTTAAATTCAGGTATTGCAAAAAGCGTGACGCGATGGTACGTCACGTTTCCGCGGTGTTAATGCACCACAATCTTTGCAAGCAGCAGAGGCTAACGTACATATATACAAACGGTGATTCTATACTATCGATGGTCGAATTCGAATCTGGAATTCCAGGGTTTTAGCACTCATGGTCTGGGGGCCGCTTCTACCCTCCCCTAACAGTTCGAATTCGGGCCAGGGATGGTGGATACAAGGCGAAGGCAGTCAATTGGATGTTAATGTTGGCGACAACAACGTCCAATTCCGCCAGGGCGCCAAATGTCCAAAGCCATCTTTTATAGCAATACTTGGTCAATTTCACCATGGTTATGCTCTCTTTTTAAGCGACAATGTTAAATACCGTTTTCAAACACGGTTTGGTGATTGTTGTGCTGTGTCGTAGTGGTCAAGGTACATGTCTTCCATGCCGCAGTTTGGGGTTCGAATCCCGGCGACGTCTATTTTATACTTTTGAGTCAAAGCTTTTTTTTTTGAGTTTTTTTCTTTATAATTAAGGTCAGGGTTAGTGTTAGGGTTATTTTTGGGGTTGATTGACAATAATATTAATGCAAAAAAATTTTTTTAAGCACCTCTAGACTCTTAAATTCAGGTATTGCAAAAAGCGTGACGCGATGGTACGTCACGTTTCCGCGGTGTTAATGCACCACAATCTTTGCAAGCAGCAGAGGCTAACGTACATATATACAAACGGTGATTCTATACTATCGATGGTCGAATTCGAATCTGGAATTCCAGGGCTTTAGCACTTATGGTCTGGGGGCCGCTTCTACCCTCCCCTAACAGTCCGAATTCGGGCCAGGGATGGTGGACACAAGGCGAAGGCAGTCAATTGGATGTTAATGTTGGCGACAACAACGTCCAATTCCGCCAGGGCGCAAAATGTCCAAAGCCATCTTTTATAGCAATACTTGGTCAATTTCACCATGGTTATGCTCTCTTTTTAAGCGACAATGTTAAATACCGTTTTTAAACACGGTTTGGTGATTGTTGTGCTGTGTCGTAGTGGTCAAGGTAAATGTCTTCCAAGCCGCAGTTTGGGGTTCGAATCCCGGCGACGTCTATTTTATACTTTTGAGTCAAAGTTTTTTTTTTGAGCTTTTTTCTTTATAATTAAGGTCAGGGTTAGTGTTAGGGTTATTTTTGGGGTTGATTGACAATAATATTAATGCAAAAAAATTTTTTTAAGCACCTCTAGACTCTTAAATTCAGGTATTGCAAAAAGCGTGACGCGATGGTACGTCACGTTTCCGCGGTGTTAATGCACCACAATCTTTGCAAGCAGCAGAGGCTAACGTACATATATACAAACGGTGATTCTATACTATCGATGGTCGAATTCGAATCTGGAATTCCAGGGTTCTAGCACTCATGGTCTGGGGGCTGCTTCTACCCTCCCCTAACAGTCCGAATTCGGGCCAGGGATGGTGGATACAAGGCGAAGGCAGTCAATTGGATGTTAATGTTGGCGACAACAACGTCCAATTCCGCCAGGGCGCCAAATGTCCAAAGCCATCTTTTATAGCAATACTTGGTCAATTTCACCATGGTTATGCTCTCTTTTTAAGCGACAATGTTAAATACCGTTTTCAAACACGGTTTGGTGATTGTTGTGCTGTGTCGTAGTGGTCAAGGTACATGTCTTCCATGCCGCAGTTTGGGGTTCGAATCCCGGCGACGTCTATTTTATACTTTTGAGTCATAGTTTTTTTTTTGAGTTTTTTTCTTTATAATTAAGGTCAGGGTTAGTGTTAGGGTTATTTATGGGGTTGATTGACAATAATATTAATGCAAAAAAATTTTTTTAAGCACCTCTAGACTCTTAAATTCAGGTATTGCAAAAAGCGTGACGCGATGGTACGTCACGTTTCCGCAATGTTAATGCACCACAATCTTTGCAAGCAGCAGAGGCTAACGTACATATATACAAACGGTGATTCTATACTATCGATGGTCGAATTCGAATCTGGAATTCCAGGGTTTTAGCACTTATGGTCTGGGGGCCGCTTCTACCCTCCCCTAACAGTTCGAATTCGGGCCAGGGATGGTGGATATTAGGCGAAGGCAGTCAATTGGATGTTAATGTTGGCGACAACAACGTCCAATTCCGCCAGGGCGCCAAATGTCCAAAGCCATCTTTTATAACAATACTCTGTCCATTTCACCATGGTTATGCTCTCTTTTTTAAGCGACAATGTTAAATACCGTTTTTAAACACGGTTTGTTGATTGTTGTGCTGTGTCGTAGTGGTCAAGGTAAATGTCTTCCATGCCGCAGTTTGGGGTTCGAATCCCGGCGACGTCTATTTTATACTTTTAAGTCAAAGTTTTTTTTTTGAGTTTTTTTCTTTATAATTAAGGTCAGGGTTAGTGTTAGGGTTATTTTTGGGGTTGATTGACAATAATATTAATGCAAAAAAATTTTTTTAAGCACCTCTAGACTCTTAAATTCAGGTATTGCAAAAAGCGTGACGCGATGGTACGTCACGTTTCCGCGGTGTTAATGCACCACAATCTTTGCAAGCAGCAGAGGCTAACGTACATATATACAAACGGTGATTCTATACTATCGATGGTCGAATTCGAATCTGGAATTCCAGGGTTTTAGCACTCATGGTCTGGGGGCCGCTTCTACCCTCCCCTAACAGTTCGAATTCGGGCCAGGGATGGTGGACACAAGGCGAAGGCAGTCAATTGGATGTTAATGTTGGCGACAACAACGTCCAATTCCGCCAGGGCGCCAAATGTCCAAAGCCATCTTTTATAGCAATACTTGGTCAATTTCACCATGGTTATGCTCTCTTTTTAAGCGACAATGTTAAATACCGTTTTCAAACACGGTTTGGTGATTGTTGTGCTGTGTCGTAGTGGTCAAGGTACATGTCTTCCATGCCGCAGTTTGGGGTTCGAATCCCGGCGACGTCTATTTTATACTTTTGAGTCAAAGTTTTTTTTTTTGAGTTTTTTTCTTTATAATTAAGGTCAGGGTTAGTGTTAGGGTTATTTTTGGGGTTGATTGACAATAATATTAATGCAAAAAAATTTTTTTAAGCACCTCTAGACTCTTAAATTCAGGTATTGCAAAAAGCGTGACGCGATGGTACGTCACGTTTCCGCGGTGTTAATGCACCACAATCTTTGCAAGCAGCAGAGGCTAACGTACATATATACAAACGGTGATTCTATACTATCGATGGTCGAATTCGAATCTGGAATTCCAGGGCTTTAGCACTTATGGTCTGGGGGCCGCTTCTACCCTCCCCTAACAGTCCGAATTCGGGCCAGGGATGGTGGACACAAGGCGAAGGCAGTCAATTGGATGTTAATGTTGGCGACAACAACGTCCAATTCCGCCAGGGCGCCAAATGTCCAAAGCCATCTTTTATAGCAATACTTGGTCAATTTCACCATGGTTATGCTCTCTTTTTAAGCGACAATGTTAAATACCGTTTTTAAACACGGTTTGGTGATTGTTGTGCTGTGTCGTAGTGGTCAAGGTACATGTCTTCCATGCCGCAGTTTGGGGTTCGAATCCCGGCGACGTCTATTTTATACTTTTGAGTCATAGTTTTTTTTTTGAGTTTTTTTCTTTATAATTAAGGTCAGGGTTAGTGTTAGGGTTATTTTTGGGGTTGATTGACAATAATATTAATGCAAAAAAATTTTTTTAAGCACCTCTAGACTCTTAAATTCAGGTATTGCAAAAAGCGTGACGCGATGGTACGTCACGTTTCCGCGGTGTTAATGCACCACAATCTTTGCAAGCAGCAGAGGCTAACGTACATATATACAAACGGTGATTCTATACTATCGATGGTCGAATTCGAATCTGGAATTCCAGGGTTTTAGCACTCATGGTCTGGGGGCCGCTTCTACCCTCCCCTAACAGTTCGAATTCGGGCCAGGGATGGTGGATACAAGGCGAAGGCAGTCAATTGGATGTTAATGTTGGCGACAACAACGTCCAATTCCGCCAGGGCGCCAAATGTCCAAAGCCATCTTTTATAGCAATACTTGGTCAATTTCACCATGGTTATGCTCTCTTTTTAAGCGACAATGTTAAATACCGTTTTCAAACACGGTTTGGTGATTGTTGTGCTGTGTCGTAGTGGTCAAGGTACATGTCTTCCATGCCGCAGTTTGGGGTTCGAATCCCGGCGACGTCTATTTTTTATACTTTTGAGTCAAAGTTTTTTTTTTTGAGTTTTTTTCTTTATAATTAAGGTCAGGGTTAGTGTTAGGGTTATTTTTGGGGTTGATTGACAATAATATTAATGCAAAAAAATTTTTTTAAGCACCTCTAGACTCTTAAATTCAGGTATTGCAAAAAGCGTGACGCGATGGTACGTCACGTTTCCGCGGTGTTAATGCACCACAATCTTTGCAAGCAGCAGAGGCTAACGTACATATATACAAACGGTGATTCTATACTATCGATGGTCGAATTCGAATCTGGAATTCCAGGGCTTTAGCACTTATGGTCTGGGGGCCGCTTCTACCCTCCCCTAACAGTCCGAATTCGGGCCAGGGATGGTGGACACAAGGCGAAGGCAGTCAATTGGATGTTAATGTTGGCGACAACAACGTCCAATTCCGCCAGGGCGCCAAATGTCCAAAGCCATCTTTTATAGCAATACTTGGTCAATTTCACCATGGTTATGCTCTCTTTTTAAGCGACAATGTTAAATACCGTTTTTAAACACGGTTTGGTGATTGTTGTGCTGTGTCGTAGTGGTCAAGGTAAATGTCTTCCATGCCGCAGTTTTGGGTTCGAATCCCGGCGACGTCTATTTTATACTTTTGAGTCAAAGTTTTTTTTTTGAGTTTTTTTCTTTATAATTAAGGTCAGGGTTAGTGTTAGGGTTATTTTTGGGGTTGATTGACAATAATATTAATGCAAAAAAATTTTTTTAAGCACCTCTAGACTCTTAAATTCAGGTATTGCAAAAAGCGTGACGCGATGGTACGTAACGTTTCCGCGGTGTTAATGCACCACAATCTTTGCAAGCAGCAGAGGCTAACGTACATATATACAAACGGTGATTCTATACTATCGATGGTCGAATTCGAATCTGGAATTCCAGGGTTTTAGCACTCATGGTCTGGGGGCCGCTTCTACCCTCCCCTAACAGTTCGAATTCGGGCCAGGGATGGTGGATACAAGGCGAAGGCAGTCAATTGGATGTTAATGTTGGCGACAACAACGTCCAATTCCGCCAGGGCGCCAAATGTCCAAAGCCATCTTTTATAGCAATACTTGGTCAATTTCACCATGGTTATGCTCTCTTTTTAAGCGACAATGTTAAATACCGTTTTCAAACACGGTTTGGTGATTGTTGTGCTGTGTCGTAGTGGTCAAGGTACATGTCTTCCATGCCGCAGTTTGGGGTTCGAATCCCGGCGACGTCTATTTTATACTTTTGAGTCAAAGCTTTTTTTTTTGAGTTTTTTTCTTTATAATTAAGGTCAGGGTTAGTGTTAGGGTTATTTTTGGGGTTGATTGACAATAATATTAATGCAAAAAAATTTTTTTAAGCACCTCTAGACTCTTAAATTCAGGTATTGCAAAAAGCGTGACGCGATGGTACGTCACGTTTCCGCGGTGTTAATGCACCACAATCTTTGCAAGCAGCAGAGGCTAACGTACATATATACAAACGGTGATTCTATACTATCGATGGTCGAATTCGAATCTGGAATTCCAGGGCTTTAGCACTTATGGTCTGGGGGCCGCTTCTACCCTCCCCTAACAGTCCGAATTCGGGCCAGGGATGGTGGACACAAGGCGAAGGCAGTCAATTGGATGTTAATGTTGGCGACAACAACGTCCAATTCCGCCAGGGCGCAAAATGTCCAAAGCCATCTTTTATAGCAATACTTGGTCAATTTCACCATGGTTATGCTCTCTTTTTAAGCGACAATGTTAAATACCGTTTTTAAACACGGTTTGGTGATTGTTGTGCTGTGTCGTAGTGGTCAAGGTAAATGTCTTCCAAGCCGCAGTTTGGGGTTCGAATCCCGGCGACGTCTATTTTATACTTTTGAGTCAAAGTTTTTTTTTTGAGCTTTTTTCTTTATAATTAAGGTCAGGGTTAGTGTTAGGGTTATTTTTGGGGTTGATTGACAATAATATTAATGCAAAAAAATTTTTTTAAGCACCTCTAGACTCTTAAATTCAGGTATTGCAAAAAGCGTGACGCGATGGTACGTCACGTTTCCGCGGTGTTAATGCACCACAATCTTTGCAAGCAGCAGAGGCTAACGTACATATATACAAACGGTGATTCTATACTATCGATGGTCGAATTCGAATCTGGAATTCCAGGGTTCTAGCACTCATGGTCTGGGGGCTGCTTCTACCCTCCCCTAACAGTCCGAATTCGGGCCAGGGATGGTGGATACAAGGCGAAGGCAGTCAATTGGATGTTAATGTTGGCGACAACAACGTCCAATTCCGCCAGGGCGCCAAATGTCCAAAGCCATCTTTTATAGCAATACTTGGTCAATTTCACCATGGTTATGCTCTCTTTTTAAGCGACAATGTTAAATACCGTTTTCAAACACGGTTTGGTGATTGTTGTGCTGTGTCGTAGTGGTCAAGGTACATGTCTTCCATGCCGCAGTTTGGGGTTCGAATCCCGGCGACGTCTATTTTATACTTTTGAGTCATAGTTTTTTTTTTGAGTTTTTTTCTTTATAATTAAGGTCAGGGTTAGTGTTAGGGTTATTTATGGGGTTGATTGACAATAATATTAATGCAAAAAAATTTTTTTAAGCACCTCTAGACTCTTAAATTCAGGTATTGCAAAAAGCGTGACGCGATGGTACGTCACGTTTCCGCAATGTTAATGCACCACAATCTTTGCAAGCAGCAGAGGCTAACGTACATATATACAAACGGTGATTCTATACTATCGATGGTCGAATTCGAATCTGGAATTCCAGGGTTTTAGCACTTATGGTCTGGGGGCCGCTTCTACCCTCCCCTAACAGTTCGAATTCGGGCCAGGGATGGTGGATATTAGGCGAAGGCAGTCAATTGGATGTTAATGTTGGCGACAACAACGTCCAATTCCGCCAGGGCGCCAAATGTCCAAAGCCATCTTTTATAACAATACTCTGTCCATTTCACCATGGTTATGCTCTCTTTTTTAAGCGACAATGTTAAATACCGTTTTTAAACACGGTTTGTTGATTGTTGTGCTGTGTCGTAGTGGTCAAGGTAAATGTCTTCCATGCCGCAGTTTGGGGTTCGAATCCCGGCGACGTCTATTTTATACTTTTAAGTCAAAGTTTTTTTTTTGAGTTTTTTTCTTTATAATTAAGGTCAGGGTTAGTGTTAGGGTTATTTTTGGGGTTGATTGACAATAATATTAATGCAAAAAAATTTTTTTAAGCACCTCTAGACTCTTAAATTCAGGTATTGCAAAAAGCGTGACGCGATGGTACGTCACGTTTCCGCGGTGTTAATGCACCACAATCTTTGCAAGCAGCAGAGGCTAACGTACATATATACAAACGGTGATTCTATACTATCGATGGTCGAATTCGAATCTGGAATTCCAGGGTTTTAGCACTCATGGTCTGGGGGCCGCTTCTACCCTCCCCTAACAGTTCGAATTCGGGCCAGGGATGGTGGACACAAGGCGAAGGCAGTCAATTGGATGTTAATGTTGGCGACAACAACGTCCAATTCCGCCAGGGCGCCAAATGTCCAAAGCCATCTTTTATAGCAATACTTGGTCAATTTCACCATGGTTATGCTCTCTTTTTAAGCGACAATGTTAAATACCGTTTTCAAACACGGTTTGGTGATTGTTGTGCTGTGTCGTAGTGGTCAAGGTACATGTCTTCCATGCCGCAGTTTGGGGTTCGAATCCCGGCGACGTCTATTTTATACTTTTGAGTCAAAGTTTTTTTTTTTGAGTTTTTTTCTTTATAATTAAGGTCAGGGTTAGTGTTAGGGTTATTTTTGGGGTTGATTGACAATAATATTAATGCAAAAAAATTTTTTTAAGCACCTCTAGACTCTTAAATTCAGGTATTGCAAAAAGCGTGACGCGATGGTACGTCACGTTTCCGCGGTGTTAATGCACCACAATCTTTGCAAGCAGCAGAGGCTAACGTACATATATACAAACGGTGATTCTATACTATCGATGGTCGAATTCGAATCTGGAATTCCAGGGCTTTAGCACTTATGGTCTGGGGGCCGCTTCTACCCTCCCCTAACAGTCCGAATTCGGGCCAGGGATGGTGGACACAAGGCGAAGGCAGTCAATTGGATGTTAATGTTGGCGACAACAACGTCCAATTCCGCCAGGGCGCCAAATGTCCAAAGCCATCTTTTATAGCAATACTTGGTCAATTTCACCATAATTATGCTCTCTTTTTAAGCGACAATGTTAAATACCGTTTTTAAACACGGTTTGGTGATTGTTGTGCTGTGTCGTAGTGGTCAAGGTACATGTCTTCCATGCCGCAGTTTGGGGTTCGAATCCCGGCGACGTCTATTTTATACTTTTGAGTCATAGTTTTTTTTTTGAGTTTTTTTCTTTATAATTAAGGTCAGGGTTAGTGTTAGGGTTATTTTTGGGGTTGATTGACAATAATATTAATGCAAAAAAATTTTTTTAAGCACCTCTAGACTCTTAAATTCAGGTATTGCAAAAAGCGTGACGCGATGGTACGTCACGTTTCCGCGGTGTTAATGCACCACAATCTTTGCAAGCAGCAGAGGCTAACGTACATATATACAAACGGTGATTCTATACTATCGATGGTCGAATTCGAATCTGGAATTCCAGGGTTTTAGCACTCATGGTCTGGGGGCCGCTTCTACCCTCCCCTAACAGTTCGAATTCGGGCCAGGGATGGTGGATACAAGGCGAAGGCAGTCAATTGGATGTTAATGTTGGCGACAACAACGTCCAATTCCGCCAGGGCGCCAAATGTCCAAAGCCATCTTTTATAGCAATACTTGGTCAATTTCACCATGGTTATGCTCTCTTTTTAAGCGACAATGTTAAATACCGTTTTCAAACACGGTTTGGTGATTGTTGTGCTGTGTCGTAGTGGTCAAGGTACATGTCTTCCATGCCGCAGTTTGGGGTTCGAATCCCGGCGACGTCTATTTTTTATACTTTTGAGTCAAAGTTTTTTTTTTTGAGTTTTTTTCTTTATAATTAAGGTCAGGGTTAGTGTTAGGGTTATTTTTGGGGTTGATTGACAATAATATTAATGCAAAAAAATTTTTTTAAGCACCTCTAGACTCTTAAATTCAGGTATTGCAAAAAGCGTGACGCGATGGTACGTCACGTTTCCGCGGTGTTAATGCACCACAATCTTTGCAAGCAGCAGAGGCTAACGTACATATATACAAACGGTGATTCTATACTATCGATGGTCGAATTCGAATCTGGAATTCCAGGGCTTTAGCACTTATGGTCTGGGGGCCGCTTCTACCCTCCCCTAACAGTCCGAATTCGGGCCAGGGATGGTGGACACAAGGCGAAGGCAGTCAATTGGATGTTAATGTTGGCGACAACAACGTCCAATTCCGCCAGGGCGCCAAATGTCCAAAGCCATCTTTTATAGCAATACTTGGTCAATTTCACCATGGTTATGCTCTCTTTTTAAGCGACAATGTTAAATACCGTTTTTAAACACGGTTTGGTGATTGTTGTGCTGTGTCGTAGTGGTCAAGGTAAATGTCTTCCATGCCGCAGTTTTGGGTTCGAATCCCGGCGACGTCTATTTTATACTTTTGAGTCAAAGTTTTTTTTTTGAGTTTTTTTCTTTATAATTAAGGTCAGGGTTAGTGTTAGGGTTATTTTTGGGGTTGATTGACAATAATATTAATGCAAAAAAATTTTTTTAAGCACCTCTAGACTCTTAAATTCAGGTATTGCAAAAAGCGTGACGCGATGGTACGTAACGTTTCCGCGGTGTTAATGCACCACAATCTTTGCAAGCAGCAGAGGCTAACGTACATATATACAAACGGTGATTCTATACTATCGATGGTCGAATTCGAATCTGGAATTCCAGGGTTTTAGCACTCATGGTCTGGGGGCCGCTTCTACCCTCCCCTAACAGTTCGAATTCGGGCCAGGGATGGTGGATACAAGGCGAAGGCAGTCAATTGGATGTTAATGTTGGCGACAACAACGTCCAATTCCGCCAGGGCGCCAAATGTCCAAAGCCATCTTTTATAGCAATACTTGGTCAATTTCACCATGGTTATGCTCTCTTTTTAAGCGACAATGTTAAATACCGTTTTCAAACACGGTTTGGTGATTGTTGTGCTGTGTCGTAGTGATCAAGGTAAATGTCTTCCATGCCGCAGTTTGGGGTTCGAATCCCGGCGACGTCTATTTTATACTTTTGAGTCAAAGTTTTTTTTTTTGAGTTTTTTTCTTTATAATTAAGGTCAGGGTTAGTGTTAGGGTTATTTTTGGGGTTGATTGACAATAATATTAATGCAAAAAAATTTTTTTAAGCACCTCTAGACTCTTAAATTCAGGTATTGCAAAAAGGGTGACGCGATGGTACGTCACGTTTCCGCGGTGTTAATGCACCACAATCTTTGCAAGCAGCAGAGGCTAACGTACATATATACAAACGGTGATTCTATACTATCGATGGTCGAATTCGAATCTGGAATTCCAGGGTTTTAGCACTTATGGTCTGGGGGCCGCTTCTACCCTCCCCTAACAGTTCGAATTCGGGCCAGGGATGGTGGATACAAGGCGAAGGCAGTCAATTGGATGTTAATGTTGGCGACAACAACGTCCAATTCCGCCAGGGCGCCAAATGTCCAAAGCCATCTTTTATAGCAATACTTGGTCAATTTCACCATGGTTATGCTCTCTTTTTAAGCGACAATGTTAAATACCGTTTTCAAACACGGTTTGGTGATTGTTGTGCTGTGTCGTAGTGGTCAAGGTAAATGTCTTCCATGCCGCAGTTTGGGGTTCGAATCCCGGCGACGTCTATTTTATACTTTTGAGTCAAAGTTTTTTTTTTTGAGTTTTTTTCTTTATAATTAAGGTCAGGGTTAGTGTTAGGGTTATTTTTGGGGTATTGACAATAATATTAATGCAAAAAAATTTTTTTAAGCACCTCTAGACTCTTAAATTCAGGTATTGCAAAAAGCGTGACGCGATGGTACGTCACGTTTCCGCGGTGTTAATGCACCACAATCTTTGCAAGCAGCAGAGGCTAACGTACATATATACAAACGGTGATTCTATACTATCGATGGTCGAATTCGAATCTGGAATTCCAGGGTTTTAGCACTCATGGTCTGGGGGCCGCTTCTACCCTTCCCTAACAGCTCGAATTCGGGCCAGGGATGGTGGATATTAGGCGAAGGCAGTCAATTGGATGTTAATGTTGGCGACAACAACGTCCAATTCCGCCAGGGCGCCAAATGTCCAAAGCCATCTTTTATAACAATACTCTGTCCATTTCACCATGGTTATGCTCTCTTTTTTAAGCGACAATGTTAAATACCGTTTTTAAACACGGTTTGTTGATTGTTGTGCTGTGTCGTAGTGGTCGAGGTGAATGTCTTCCATGCCGCAGTTTGGGGTTCGAATCCCGGCGACGTCTATTTTTTATACTTTTGAGTCAAAGTTTTTTTTTTTGAGTTTTTTTCTTTATAATTAAGGTCAGGGTTAGTGTTAGGGTTATTTTTGGGGTTGATTGACAATAATGATAATGCAAAAAAATTTTTTTAAGCACCTCTAGACTCTTAAATTCAGGTATTGCAAAAAGCGTGACGCGATGGTACGTCACGTTTCCGCGGTGTTAATGCACCACAATCTTTGCAAGCAGCAGAGGCTAACGTACATATATACAAACGGTGATTCTATACTATCGATGGTCGAATTCGAATCTGGAATTCCAGGGTTTTAGCACTCATGGTCTGGGGGCCGCTTCTACCCTTCCCTAACAGCTCGAATTCGGGCCAGGGATGGTGGATATTAGGCGAAGGCAGTCAATTGGATGTTAATGTTGGCGACAACAACGTCCAATTCCGCCAGGGCGCCAAATGTCCAAAGCCATCTTTTATAACAATACTCTGTCCATTTCACCATGGTTATGCTCTCTTTTTTAAGCGACAATGTTAAATACCGTTTTTAAACACGGTTTGTTGATTGTTGTGCTGTGTCGTAGTGGTCGAGGTGAATGTCTTCCATGCCGCAGTTTGGGGTTCGAATCCCGGCGACGTCTATTTTTTATACTTTTGAGTCAAAGTTTTTTTTTTTGAGTTTTTTTCTTTATAATTAAGGTCAGGGTTAGTGTTAGGGTTATTTTTGGGGTTGATTGACAATAATGATAATGCAAAAAAATTTTTTTAAGCACCTCTAGACTCTTAAATTCAGGTATTGCAAAAAGTGTGACGCGATGGTACGTCACGTTTCCGCGGTGTTAATGCACCACAATCTTTGCAAGCAGCAGAGGCTAACGTACATATATACAAACGGTGATTCTATACTATCGATGGTCGAATTCGAATCTGGAATTCCAGGATTTTAGCACTCATTGTCTGGGGGCCGCTTCTACCCTCCCCTAACAGTTCGAATTCGGGCCAGGGATGGTGGATATTAGGCGAAGGCAGTCAATTGGATGTTAATGTTGGCGACAACAACGTCCAATTCCGCCAGGGCGCCAAATGTCCAAAGCCATCTTTTATAACAATACTCTGTCCATTTCACCATGGTTATGCTCTCTTTTTTAAGCGACAATGTTAAATACCGTTTTTAAACACGGTTTGTTGATTGTTGTGCTGTGTCGTAGTGGTCAAGGTAAATGTCTTCCATGCCGCAGTTTGGGGTTCGAATCCCGGCGACGTCTATTTTATACTTTTGAGTCAAAGTTTTTTTTTTGAGTTTTTTTCTTTATAATTAAGGTCAGGGTTAGTGTTAGGGTTATTTTTGGGGTTGATTGACAATAATATTAATGCAAAAAAATTTTTTTAAGCACCTCTAGACTCTTAAATTCAGGTATTGCAAAAAGCGTGACGCGATGGTACGTCACGTTTCCGCGGTGTTAATGCACCACAATCTTTGCAAGCAGCAGAGGCTAACGTACATATATACAAACGGTGATTCTATACTATCGATGGTCGAATTCGAATCTGGAATTCCAGGGTTTTAGCACTCATGGTCTGGGGGCCGCTTCTACCCTCCCCTAACAGTTCGAATTCGGGCCAGGGATGGTGGATATTAGGCGAAGGCAGTCAATTGGATGTTAACGTTGGCGACAACAACGTCCAATTCCGCCAGGGCGCCAAATGTCCAAAGCCATCTTTTATAACAATACTCTGTCCATTTCACCATGGTTATGCTCTCTTTTTTAAGCGACAATGTTAAATACCGTTTTCAAACACGGTTTGTTGATTGTTGTGCTGTGTCGTAGTGGTCAAGGTAAATGTCTTCCATGCCGCAGTTTGGGGTTCGAATCCCGGCGACGTCTATTTTATACTTTTGAGTCAAAGTTTTTTTTTTGAGTTTTTTTCTTTATAATTAAGGTCAGGGTTAGTGTTAGGGTTATTTTTGGGGTTGATTGACAATAATATTAATGCAAAAAAATTTTTTTAAGCACCTCTAGACTCTTAAATTCAGGTATTGCAAAAAGCGTGACGCGATGGTACGTCACGTTTTCGCGGTGATAATGCACCACAATCTTTGCAAGCAGCAGAGGCTAACGTACATATATACAAACGGTGATTCTATACTATCGATGGTCGAATTCGAATCTGGAATTCCAGGGTTCTAGCACTTATGGTCTGGGGGCCGCTTCTACCCTCCCCTAACAGTCCGAATTCGGGCCAGGGATGGTGGACACAAGGCGAAGGCAGTCAATTGGATGTTAATGTTGGCGACAACAACGTCCAATTTCGCCAGGGCGCCAAATGTCCAAAGCCATCTTTTATAACAATACTTGGTCCATTTCACCATGGTTATGCTCTCTTTTTTAAGCGACAATGTTAAATACCGTTTTCAAACACGGTTTGTTGATTGTTGTGCTGTGTCGTAGTGGTCGAGGTGAATGTCTTCCATGCCGCAGTTTTGGGTTCGAATCCCGGCGACGTCTATTTTATACTTTTGAGTCAAAGTTGTTTTTTTTTGAGTTTTTTTCTTTATAATTAAGGTGAGGGTTAGTGTTAGGGTTATTTTTGGGGTTGATTGACAATAATATTAATGCAAAAAAAATTTTTTTAAGCACCTCTAGACTCTTAAATTCTGGTATTGCAAAAAGCGTGACGCCATGGTACGTCACGTTTCCGCGGTGTTAATGCACCACAATCTTTGCAAGCAGCAGAGGCTAACGTACATATATACAAACGGTGATTCTATACTATCGATGGTCGAATTCGAATCTGGAATTCCAGGGTTTTAGCACTCATGGTCTTGGGGCCGCTTCTACCCTCCCCTAACAGTTCGAATTCGGGCCAGGGAATGGTGGATATTAGGCGAAGGCAGTCAATTGGATGTTAATGTTGGCGACAACAACGTCCAATTCTGTCAGGGCGCCAAATGTCCAAAGCCATCTTTTATAACAATACTTGGTCCATTTCACCATGGTTATGCTCTCTTTTTTAAGCGACAATGTTAAATACCGTTTTCAAAGCCATCTTTTATAGCAATACTTGGTCAATTTCACCATGGTTATGCTCTCTTTTTAAGCGACAATGTTAAATACCGTTTTCAAACACGGTTTGGCGATTGTTGTGCTGTGTCGTAGTGGTCAAGGTAAATGTCTTCCATGCCGCAGTTTGGGGTTCGATTCCCGGCGATGTCTATTTTATACTTTTGAGTCAAAGTTTGTTTTTTTAGCACTAAAAGTGCTAAGTGTTACTCCTAGATCCACCTGGATTATGTATGTTACATCATTTTGTAAAAAAGATGGTATAGTATATAACCCTCAAATAATATAAATAAAGTTAACTGCTATAATAGTATCCATTTTTAAGTATTAAAAAAGGGATTTGAAATACAATATGTGTTTTCTAGACTGTTCCTTTTGTTTTAAATTTTGGGGCGAAAGTTTTTAATTATGAACGAGAATTCGTCTTATCTAGGTGATCTGAAAACACCGAAAAGTACTGGCACTAGTTGTCAAATAGAAATCCATTTTAAATTCTTTGCTGAACATAATAACAAAGTTTCAACAAGTTTTATGAAGGAAAATAAAGGTTATAAGTTATTAAAAACAGCAATTGCAAAATGGTGGCTAGTTCCAGGCCGTTTATTCACGGTCAGATCAACTGGATGATTATGCTGATATATTTCGTGATGCGTGTCGTGGAATAATTAGCGAAATCGTAAAATATTTAATTTGAGAATTTTGGAAATTATGTGTTGAACTTTTGAGTTAAAAAATTGCACTAAATTATTATGCAGTCGCACGATGATGCGGTTATGGCAACGAATGACGATGCATCTATTTGTAAAAGGTATCCTCAACTATTTTGTTAGATGGTAGTATCCAAAATTAGTTGACAAATTTTGAGAATATTATGGCATATTTAATAATGGTAACACAGAAACATGTGTTACTGGTTCTTCGGTTTGGGTTTTACTTGAAATGTATTTTGTAAAACATGTGTTCAGTGCTCAAGCCCCACTTTATTACGAGAGATGACTTATTTAGTCAATTGGATTAAGTTTAGTGGTTTTGAGACATGTCAAGGTAGCGTAATGCGGGGCAAAACGAGACAGTGGGGCTAAATGAGACATTTTGGCTTAAATGAATATAGCGAGTGATCTACCGCTATTTGCCTAATAAGGAATTGCGGGCTCATTCGTGATGCTTCTTGGCTTGTTTTGAAAGTTATTACAAATCAAAGGCTAATTTCTGACGAGAATTATCCTGAATTTTGTGAGTGACATTGGATCCTGTCTGGTTAAATTAAGGTACATTATTATTTTATATTTTAAATAGTATTTCTTTTCTCTCGCAGGTCGTAACGATCGAATAAAACCTTATTTATTTAAGAGGCATTAGCATGTGCCCTTTCATGTCAGATGTATATTTTGTTAATGTTGACTGTAATTTTTCGCATTGCACGACTTTTAATTCACTCAGGCAGTTGGGGCAAAATGAGACAAGCCTACAGCCTTTTAAGTTTGTATACTTATGTGAACCTTTTCGTTTGTCGTTATCTGTTGTTGTGTTTACTAAATGATTCTGCACAACAGCACAATATTAATGTTGTCTCAATAAAGCAAAGTCACCAATTCTTTATGGATTTATTGCCAGTGTAACATGTAAATAGGTCACCAAATTCTGGTGTGATACCAGTTACACATCATCCAATTCAAGTTGTGTGAAATTTTGCCTACAGTAGAAATGTTGCACCAATGGTCATTAGTATATGACTTTACTGCAAAATAAGCAATATTAACAACAATTTTAAATTTGGCTGCAAACTCATTGGTCATGATTTTTTGCCGATCAACCCAAAGGACAACCCTGATCTGTCATTTCGAAAACCACTTGTGACTGATGTATATAGTGTGAATAAAACGCCTGTCCACTGTATTATAATACTGGTGCAACTGTGTTAAATAAGCTGTCTGTGAGTAGCTTATAAATACTCAAATGTTGTGAAAATAGTTTAATAAATGTACATATGTCAGTGACAGTTATAGTCTCGAAGATGTTATAAAGCGGCATGTCTCTTGTTAGCGACCAGTGGTAGACATGGTCGAACAACCATAATATTATTCTATTTGTATTCAGTGACATGTGTCAGTGGTGTTAAGTTTGTCCCACCAGTGATGAACTTGAAAGAAAAAACAAGTCTGCTTTGATCGACCATGCTTCAGACCCTGCTGGCCTCTGTTCTCCAACAAGTGAATAGACTATGACTGGTTTCTGATGTTTCATCAACATTTTGTCATCCAACCCTAGCCTGCAAAATGTTCCTAAGATCTGACACTGAGCATGTGCAAGATATACCAAATGTCATGTGTGTGATGTGTTCTGGTCCAAGTCTGCTGCAGGCAAGGAGTGAGATAAATGCTCCTTGTTTGAACATTATGGTAACAGGAAAACTGTCAATCCATGGTAGTCATCTGAAATGCAACCTGTGATTTGTTTATATATTAAGAAACTGATAGTTAATGTATTGTTACATTTAGTTAAATCATTTGATTAAAAATTTTTTTATTTTTGAACATTTTTGTAGCATTTTATTTGCCTGTCTCATTTTGTCCCACATGCTGGGGCAAAATGAGACAATAATGACTTGTTGTTTTTGTTCTCATAACACGACAGCCGTGTCTCCAAAAGAGTTTTTCTTCTCTGTATTGCTAGTCATGAGTCTATTTAACATATTCATTATGAAAAAAGTACTTGATTTTGCTTTCATGCTTTTTTATAGCAAGTGAAATCCTTAAGTGTCTCGTTTTGCCCCGCATTACGCTACTGAAGTCTGAAACTAAGCCAAGATACCCATAGTCCATAGACAGTGGTGAAGCCAGCCTGACATTTGGTCATGCAAATGCAAATTTTTCAGTGTTTATAAACCGTATAAGGAATTAATTCCTAAAGAAATGATTAATGATAATGATTTAAATTTGCATAGCATGACCAAATTGACAGGCTGGCTTCGCTACTGCCCATAGAACATAGATGAAACTTCGCAAACTTATTAAAATTTGTTTTTAGTTGCAAAACTATTTTTGCAAAGAAGACTTATTCAGTTATTTGTGCAAGGTTTCAAATTATTTCACAACATAATGTGATGTATGTTACATTATAGACTTGGCACAAGTTTCCGGCAACTGTTCAGGCAACACGGGCATAATTGTATTGGGGACAGGACAGAGTTAATTGGGGAGGGGTGTACACTTGCATCCCAGCTCACGAATGTCTTTTGAAGTCAACTCTAATCACAGCGGATTTCAAAAGGCATTTGTTTAGGCAGAACATGGTATGAATATGCACCCCTCTGCCAATAACATTCAACTGGGTGAATGAAAAAGCCTGAACAAATCTGGAATTGCTCTCTTCTTTGCAAAATGCCTCGATTTTTTTATTGAAATAGAGTGTTTGTGTGCTTATAATGTAGAATAAACAGAAAAATTAAGAAATTTAAAACTTCAAAACCTGGAGTCTTGCAGGAAGTTAAATATGGCTTGTGTGCAAAACTTTAATGCTTAAAAGTAATGTTGTGCACAAGCCATTTTTAATGTGTTTGAATACACACCCCCTGGGTTGTAAGCATTTAAATTTCAGATTTTTTCATTCATTCTACAACATAAGTACCCAAGCAATCTCTGTATTAAAAAAACTTTATAATTATATATATTTCAGGGGTTTTTTGGGGCATTGAGTGTGATTAGTCTTTATGAGAATTTTTTTTATCAGCCTGTAGCTGTGTCCCTGCTTGTGGAAACTGTAAGGAAAACAGACTTTGAGAATGTCTACCTCATGTTGCCAGAATGAGTCAAGATCTCCATTGTCCACTTGGTTAGATTTTCTATATAATTTTCAGATTTTCAGTTCAGTTGGGATATTGACAAGATTACCGTACATCCAACATTTTGTTAAGACTGTTGAAAGAAAGGCACCCGAGATTAACAGAGGTTTGTTAGTAATTTGATTCCTAACTATACATCATATCATTGGCTGATAGAATTGTCTGTTCTCGATAGAAATATTTCAATATTTTGAAACAAGATAGATTGCACAGGCACCAAGAGGACAAGCAATTCGTCTTATTGATTTTCTATCTTGAACTTAGTTCTAAGAACTATATAGTTCTAATTTGTATATTCCATGAAGCAGTTTGTTGATGTGTGATTCAGATTTGTCATCTTAATTTTCCTCAGGTTATTATTCTCATGTGAAAGGAATGGAAACTATCTCACTGCAGTTTCTTGAGTTCACCGACAACAATTGTCAAGTCATAAACCTTGGATCTGGCTTTGATACTCGTTATTGGCAACTGAAGGTATTAGTTTCCACAGCCAGGCCTCACTCAAAATATGTCCTCAGCTCTTTAATCTATTAATTGGTTGATTACTATTTGATGTTTTGAGGAAGATTGTCACTCTCCAAAGATGTTTTATGAAGTTGATTTTGGAGCTGTCACTAGCAGAAAATGTATGGTTATAAGGTAAGAAAATTAATTAACTGCAGAATTAGAACTTGAATTCTATAACTTAATAGATATATATGCTTTCTGATTTGAGATAATGGTCTTGATTGACAGTAATTGATAGTGGGTGTTTTACAGTGGTGTTGATGGTAATAGCAGTAAGAAATATTATTATTTATTGAAAATATTTTAGGAGTTTTGATTGGTTAAGAGCTAAAGGTGAAATCGTCATATCTGCTTGGTAGTTGCCCAAATTTGGGGTTGAAAATAAATATACAACATTATGAGTCATTTCGTCGCATGTTGAAGCAAGATATGACGTCACGCTATAATTTATGCGACTTTTAGTGTCTTCTTACTTACAAAGCAAGCATTTAAACTGAGTTTAAAATATTTTCAAAAAATAATAAAACAATTATTGAATTCGGTTCTTGCTGGATAAGACGAATTATTAAGGCCTTGGTTTGTGTTATCTACCTCAGCCTTTGGCTTTGGTGGATAATACAAACCTCCACCTCAGTAATTCCTCATATCCTGCTCGACCTCATTCAATAATTGTCTAATGTCATTCAGTGTGGCAGTGCAAAGGTGATTAGTATATCCAAAATTTTATATAAGTTATAATAAGCTATAAGTGGATAAAGTTAGTACACCAGTGGTATAAACTGCCCAACAATGAGGGGCCATCTGAGGGGTCTGCATATTGTTCCAAGTGTGCCAAATGTTTTAACAACCGTGAAACATTTCTGTTGCATAACTGTTCAAAATCGAGCAAGAACTGCACATGCAGGTACTGTGATTGTGTGTGTACCATCTGAACAGAGCTGGGCAAGCATATGGAGGATCACATGAATGAGAGGCCCTTCAAGTGCTGCTACTGTCCTCGTAGTTTTAATAATTCTGGTGCACTCAACATACATGTCTGTATCCATGGCCAGAGCGTGACACCTAAGATCTTACTCGCTCAACTTTGTGATAAAGTGAATGACCATTACTGATCACGTGATATATCTGGACTGAATCCAACATACCATTTTCTAAACGGGTTAAAAACTAACTTTCTCTAAGTCCATTATAATATTGCTTTCCGTAATTTCTGTTATAGATAAGCAAAATTTTTTCTCCGCTTAGAAATGTTTTATAGTAAATGCTGTAGCTTCATAATTGGTTCATTTCACAGCACTATAACACTGTTCTCTGTATTCCAAAAAAAAGTTTCTTTAAAGTTTGCCTAAATGTAGAAATCATTTTCCCTGTTCAAATCAAATTATATATAATTTAATTTGCATAAACTGTGGAGTTATCCTTATCCATGACAACATTATCTCTGGATATATTATTGGTAGGAGAAAAAACTTTTCTATTTATGAAGACAACCAGTAGAGCTATGCAATGAACTGATTAGCTTTGCATGTACAATATAAAAGATTCTATGGCAATTTTCCATGGAGCAAAGTACCTATTGTGCAATGTAGCATCATGATTTAGATTATTGAGTCACCTTAAACTTTAAAGTCTGAATACCAGTAGTACTGTTCCAATCACTTCTATTCCTTAAATGCAAAACACAGTGTTCGATTATAATGCAGGCAATGACATACGTACATGTTTTCTACTTTCTATGTACATCTTTAATGGGGTTTATGCAGTGGGTTAATCTAGTATATACTGTAGGTAATAAGGGAGGGGGGGGGGTTAATTTGTATGGAAAATTAAAGTTAAAACTTACAAACTTCATGTGTGCTTGTCTTTGATTATAATTCTATGATGAAAAACAGTAATAAATAATCTATTAGTCTTTATGAGAATGTACAAGTTGTCCCTTCTTAATCACATGTTTTATCACATGATCATGTCCACCAAACTGGTAAATTAAATGTTTCCATCTAGAAAACATAAAAAAATATTGATTAAAGAAGGCATGTTTCAAACATTGCCCTTACTTTGACATATTTTACCTCGGGCAGTCCAGAATCAGCATATCAGCAAATTTGCCAATCTCCAATGATCCATGAGAATGAGATCTCTTTATTGACGCAGCAGCGTTGATTGTACTGGCCACAAGTGCTTCATTCATGGTCATACTAAATGTCACACACGCCAGATGCATTACCAGTGGCATTAATAGAACTAGTGGAAGTTATTATAAATGTTTACAATATTGATTCAAGCACATGCGGTAATTTCATTGCTGATGGGATGAATTAATGGTGCAGTGTGAAGGGGGGTTCACTCAAGGGCAATGCTTGGTGGCATGCAGCTTTATGCCTTATGGAAGTGAGCAAAAGCCTTTCAATGGTACATATGTGCTACCAAACACAAGGTCAATACCAATGATAAATACTTAACTTGATCCAATAATGGTGTTTCTATTTGAAGTTAAGCACCAAGCATTATAATACCATCATGTGGCTGAAACCCAGCCATATGGTCATCAGTGGCAAATGGGCACACCTTTTCACCATACAGCACAGTTTTGGTCTAATTTAATGACTGAGATAACGCTGCCATCGTGAAATAGCATTACTATCTATCGTAACAGTTGTGTTTCTCATGGTTAGAAATTTGGGGTTGGAGTAGACTTACCTTCATTGCAAATTCATATACTCTATCCCCTGCAAAAACAGGGTGAGTGTGAGCATCAACCAAACCTGAAAAATCCAGAGAATAATGCAACCTTTAAGAATAATACAAATTGCTTTGCCAGAAATGATGTACAGTTATTTTGCTATAATTGTTATCAGTTTCAAGTACTATCGGAGTACCATAATCTTTACTCTAGCCCTGTTCTATATGACGTATCCTTACCTGGCATAACACAACAGTCCGTTGCTTCTAAGATCGTTGCGAATTCTTTCTCTTCAAATTTCTGAGAAACGGCTATAGAATCTTCAGCAATTATGCAATGTTCCCCTCAGAGTTTACTACCATGCTAACTGGCCCAGTCAATATGCGCACATTATTCATGGCAGTTCCTTTAAGCACTTTCTCGCATGGCAGTTCCTATAATGCACCTCGTCTTCACTAAAAAGAAAAGCAAGTCAACTATTGCAAGGTAGTTTTTGTGAGGCTAACATGGATGAAGAGTGCAAAAAGATCGCCAGAAAGTGTTTCGAAGATCGTTCAAAAAGATCGTTCAGAAGTGTTTCGCGTGAGGTTGCAACGAGTGCAGAATGTAAAACCAAGACAGACGTTAAAGAAAATTTTAATAAAGTAAAGTCTGGCTCTGATCAGCTAATTGTTATTCAGACAGATTCCACCAAGATAGTTGTTTCGTACAAATCTGATTTTAAAGTTTACCGTCTATGGAATATGACTGCTATTTTGTATTTACCAACGTAGCGTGTATAATAAATCCAATTAGTTATTAGCTATTAAAGATTTGTAGTGCTTATTGTATTGTGTGAAACTGTGTTTTTGTGGCGCTTATTTTCACTCTTCAATATATAAGATAAAACGCCTTTACGGAGCTGGCTGCAATAATTTTCATATTGCAGTGTGGCATTTAGCGCGTATATTATTTACCCCTGGTAATTTCCCTACAATCAAAAAAGACCGCTCCCGTTTTTCCTAAGAATCTAACCCTATTACACCATTTGCCCCTCATTAAGCTAAAAAAGAATGTCATTAAGATCACTTAACTTCACGTGTACAAATCGGAATTTCAATAACAAATTGTGTGCAAGTCAATAAGCGTGAAGGGATATTCAATAGCAACAATTGACGCAAGTATGCATGAAAATTGAAAGCCATTAATCAAACATGGAAATTCAATAAGAATACAAAGAACATTCAAAAACACAAAAGAAGTTTTTGTTTGAATACAAGAAACGCTCAATTAGATAAAAATGTATGTTCAACGAAGTTGTCATGTGAACACCAACATGCTCAAAGAAAAGAAAAGGGCTGTTGAAAAATATTCTTTATTCCGGCAAATATTTGGCTTTGCTGAATTGTTCTAAAAGTTTTTGAATAACGTGAAATGTTACAAAGGTGTCGAAACGAAGTGAAATCTTGTACAGTGTACCACTGTAGAAAGCAAGCAAGGCTCCAGACAGGATGGGTGGCAAGCACAGCAGAGTTATGGCAACGCCACGTACAAACTTAGACTGATAAAACTTGATAATGAACGTTCCATTTTTTTGTTTTTGGGGTTAATATGATTGCGTGTCTATAAAGTAAACCTAGGTTTTATTGAACATACATTTTTATCTAATTGAGCGTTTCTTGTATTCAAACAAGAACTTCTTTTGTGTTTTTGAATGTTCTTTGTATTCTTATTGAATTTCCATCTTTGATTAATGGATTTCAATTTTTATGCATACTTGAGTCAATTGTTGCTATTGAATATCCCTTCACGCTTATTGACTTGCACACAATGTGTCATTGAAATTCCGATTTGTATTTGTGAAGCTGCAAAATGATCTTCATGACATTCTTTTCTCGCTTAATGAGGGGCAAATGGTGTAATGATTCTGTCATATAATGCAGAGTGAGAACAATAGGTTATTATGAGCGTCAGTAATTATATTCTAATTGATCTGCGCGTGTGCATTGCGTGTTTATAATCGGACACCTTGTTTTTCCGTTTTAGGATTTTGAAAACTCAGATTTTCGGACGTGATCTATGATATTCCGTGATTCTAGGGCGAGTTCTAGTCAATTTAGTGGCTGAATGGATCCAGTTCGGGATCCAAGTAATCGAGCAAGTGAGTTGATTTAATTTGGAGGCCAGTGGAAAAGCCCGAGAAGTTTTGATCACGTGAACAGCTCGCAGCGGCATGTGCACGGGAAGTGAGCAAGGGACGATTGGCAATATTTCTACGCGAGGAAAAACGCAAAATAATGGCTGTAAGTTTGGTATTTTACTATATTTGAAGTAAATAAACATGTTGGAAGTAGCTATGGTTGTTTAGTGATGAATTTTGAAGAGTTTTGCCTTTCACAATACGATATTTCACTGCCGCTTTTGACATGTTGTAGGTCAATTGTATTCCATGTGTTGTATTCTTCAATATTATATCAAGAGTACTTGTTGTTATTTGTCAGCAAATTATATGCCTCATTTAACTTTGTTTTTGGTTCAAAATGACGGTCAAGTTCATCAAAACATTAGACAATTGTAAAGTTGTGTAGCCAATGTTTGACATATGGCTTGTGTATTTAAATCCCTCAAAATACTATAATTATGAATTCCTTAAAGAAAGCAATAACTATTCTCCGCATTCAGCTGTGACTGAAAATATTTATTGTGAGCTTTTAGTTATTAGACCATCAAGCCTTTAACAGGTATGGACTCAATACCTGTTGAATGCTGAAAATCATGATAAATACACAATTTCAGTTACAGAATGCATCACAATTATGAGTACTTATTTTTTCACAGCATTCTTGCAGGTTGTTAGTTTTACCTCCTTGTTAAAAAATGTCGACAAGTTGTAACAAACTTGTTGATTTCTTCAAAACAAGCTTGTTGCAACTTGCCATCTGCAGACTTCTTCCAACTTGTTGAAACAACTTGCAGCAAGCCTGTGGATAACAAGTTTTGACAATCAACTTGCAACAAGTCTGTTGTCAGTAAGCTGTTGCAAGCCGTGCCACTACAGATAACTTAATGTGGATCAAGTCTGTTCAATAATATCAAGATGTTGTCACGTGCTGCAAAATTTCTTGCAACTTGCATTGAAAATTCTCCTCTTAAGAGATGTTGAATTGGCAAATATGTACCTACAGTAATTACGTTTTGCTGATGTCTTCTTTACATATCAGGCAATTTTTCCTGATTAACATCTTGTATGTCCTAGAAATATTACAGTGTGCGATGGTGATTATGCATCCATTAATTGTCACCTTGGACTCAATCTTTACCTGTATGTGTATTGCAGTTTCAGTGCTTTACCATCATGGCCACAGGCCCCTGGTTCAAAATTTGTGAACCCCCCCTGCCCTACTACAAACTAGAAATGGTGAAATTTCATTTCCCTGGACTTTTGGAGGGGAAGATGTCACAGAATTATGTCAAAATTGTTTTGATATTCATTAGTCAGTAAAGTGAGAAATTGAACTTACCAAAATACATCTCCTGTTGCCAAAATCATTGTTTGTTTGTCGTTCTCCCATTTTTTGGCACTTGTGTTTGCTTGAAGAATGTGAGGCACTATACGTCAGCAATGTCAGCTTTTGTCTTGAAAAATGACAATACCAGGGCCCTCCCTTAAGGCTTTTGTGGCTGGAGATCACCCAGTGTGCCCCGTCCAAGCGCATATTAGTGATGCCACTGTGCAGTTTCCAGCTTCAAACATATTGAGAGGATTTTTAATATTGCCCTAATGACTACTTCCATCCCCTTCTCGTAGTTAATTGAGTAAAACTTATTAGAATAACTATGTAACTCATTATCTATGTTAGTCAACGTTTATGCAAAATATGGTTTTTCATCGTCACATGTGTAGTGTGTTTTTACCAAATCTACCAATAGCAATTCTTGAATTACCCTATTGTTCAAGTTGCAGGTGGCTAACTTTTCTAAAACATTGTTATTGGTTCGTTAGGTCTAATTACAATATGCATGTGATGATGAAGGACCTTATTTCTGCATAAATCAGAACAAAAACATGGATAATGACTTGTATTGTAGTTGTAATGAGTTTCCAAACCTTATAGCTCTATTAACTATGCCCTTCTTGACTGCTTATTCTCATCTGTATAAATATGTCAGCCATCTTTTTTTTGTGTTGGTATATTTTCCTTGTGTTATAATGTTGCCTTTTCATTTAAGGAGGATTCGTCAAGCACTATCGCAACCAGTCCAAGCCGAGACCCCCAAGATGATGTACGTTATGATCGAACAGATGCGTTGACGACCAGTCCTGCTCGGCATTTGGCTCCACTTGAGGATTAGTCAGATGCTATTTTGGGAAATGATTAAAGTGGTGTGGAAGACGAGGCCGACGATGGAATTGATTTGATGGGAGACAATATGGAAGAGTATGTTTATTTGTCAAGTTCATTTTACAAATTGTTTATGAACTTAAAAAACAATTTTTTTTTCTCTTTCTAGTGACTATCGTGCAATCCCTCGACTTGATGTGTGACCTAACAGCACTTGATGATGAAGAATATGATCAGATGGACATTGGGGCTCGACAAGAAGCTGAGAAAGTGACGGGAAGGAGAGACAGACAGGAGGCTTTAACATCTGGAAGACTGAGACGAGGACTTCGTTATGGTACTATACAGTTTGTTCATTTATTTTTTGGCAAAATGGCAGACAGCCAAACCACATTAAGCCAGTATTGCGTAGCCGACCTGACAATTTTCCCTGTGGGAGAAAAGTGCTGACTTTTGACAGAGCATTGACTTGAAATACTTTTTCGTATGGGTTCAAATTGCATTTAGAAGCTCCTTTAGAAGCACATTTTTAGGTTGTGCTTGTTGGGATTTGATGTGATCTATTTCTGTTCAGTATAAATTTCCAGGTGACTATTGATTTTCCTGCATTCTGATTGGTCAAGATTTGCTTTCTCGGAAGTGATAGTCACTGACCAGTGACTATTGCTTTTTGCTTTTGTATACAGTTATGAATTTGAAGTTAATTTTTCAAAAGGGAAATTTATACTAAAACAATTAGTTGCCTCAGGCGAGGTGAATATAGGCTTGTAATTACCTCGCCTTGGACGACTAATCGCTAAATAATCATACATCAAAAGGCATGTGATATCACCAGTCCATTTTCTTGTGTTCTAAACTTAAACAAGTTAGAAACTATTTATATATTTTCCCTCAGATGAAACTGATGAAGATGACATGCCCAGGGTGACATTGACCTAGGCAATGACATGGTAGAAAGTGTAGAGAATTGTAGGATATGAAGGGACACACCATACGAGAGTGGGTGTGTCTGCAGGCGCCGAGAAATGAAATCAAAAACAGATTCAAACTATTTGTAAAGACATTTGTGGATCATCATGGCAAGAGTGTGTACAGAGACACAATCAAATTGATGTGTGAAGGTATGGCTGTTGATACCGGGATACAAGTTACGATACGGTACACTTGTTAATCAGAAATTGTGCCTGGCTCACGAGGAATGAGAACTATTATAACCTTTGAAATGCTAGCCCAGTGCTTAACCCGCTGAGAGATAGGTGGTGAGGTCGATTCTGTATATGATACTTTGCAATTCAGTGTAGTCCCTTAATGTCAATAACGTCATTGTAAATTTTGAACATTATCTTGAATGTAAAGGCCGCATGAATTAAGTACGTACACAAAAATTCCCTTTTTGCGCGCACACACGATTAAGTTTCCTTGCTGAAAAGCTGGTACGACTAGCTTTAAACCAGGCTCCTTCTCAAGGAAAAATTGTCATTTTTTCGCGTTCACACGAGAAAATACATTGACAAGTTTCTTGACGAGTTCTCTTACGCGTCTGCACGACAAACAATTTTTCCATGACAGACTTTATTTGTTCCTGTGTACGCGTAATTTGACAATATTTTTCCTTGACAACTTTTACGAGGCCGCATGATTTAAGTACGTAAACAAACAATTCCCTTGTCAAGTGTTCCTTGTTGCACGTACACACGAGCAAGTTTCCTTGGCGAAAAGCTGGTACGACTAGCTTTTAAACCAGGCTCCTTGTCAAGGAAAAGTTGTCAGTTTTTTCACGTACACACGAGCAAATAAAACTTGTCAAGGACAACTTGCTTGTCCGTACGGGGCTTTAGGGATTATAGCTAATGCTTAGAATCATCAAACGTATTTTATATATGGCCTTAGAGTTCTCTATGAAATTTGTACGAAATTTTAAAGGCCCACATCTTTTTTCTTCCAGGAAACCTTCAGACTCTCGTAACTGACTACAATGTTCTCGCGTGTGAACAACCTCTGCAAGTTTTGGCCTATTTCTTACCCGAAGCACCAGCAGAAATGTTGAAGATTTTTGACGAGGCTGCGAAGGAGGTTGTGTTGTCAATGTACGAAAGATATGATCAGACTACAAACGACATTTATGTCAGAATTGCCGAGTTGCCCTTAATGGAAGAAATCCGTACACTCAGGTAAGTTGCACTGGATAACTGATAAACATTTTGCGCCATGTAGTTAACAGCTAGTTTCGTTTCTCCTCTGTTTAAGACCCCGTTCACACGATGCCGGTATGTGACTCTGCTGGTAAAAATCATTAGGTTTTCAAATGTCCACACGATACCGGTAGAGTGATATCGCGTTTTGGTGTTGCGTTCACACGAAACCGGATCAATGTCGGATTTGAGTCGTTGAATTGTCGGAAATTCTCTCGCCATTGCTCTTCCACAACAAGGTTATTTCTAAAACTCTGCCACCAAGAAGAAGTTCGTCCTGGCATCGACCAGAATCGGCGTTGTCTTCTCTTTTTTTCCTTTTCGTTTTTTTTTTGTATCCAGTAATAAAACTGTGAGAATACGACGTCCTTTTCAATTTCTACCCAACGTTTTTGTAACAAGCTTAAATTTATTGACAATGTGCTGTACAAACCAGTTAAAATAGACAGAATATAATATCCAACAAAAACTTTTGTTAATTTCATTATTTTGTATTAATCGTAATGAAACACTAACGGTTAGGCGTTCACACGGTAGTCTGACGGTTGAATTTCACTACGGTTTCAAGCTTTTACGGTACGTATACCGTTTTCAAACTCTTACGGTTGGCATTACGGTTTCACACAATTTCATACCGGCATCGTGTGAACGCAGCCCCTAAATGTAAGAATTTCATACCGTTTTCAAACTCTGTCGGCCGGTATCGTGTGAGCGGGGTCTAAAGCTGGACAATTGAAGATTGACTTGAATCATGTCCTTCAATGCTTCTTGTTTTCTTTCGTTTTCGTCCACTACAGGATTGTAAATTCTACCATAGTACAAAACGCAGTTGTAAATGAGATGCTTCTATCGTATCGTGTTACTGATACATGCAGTAATATACTTTATGTCACGTAAATGGGTTTTTTATGCATACTGTACTTAGTGTAGTGTGTACTTAGCTTCTCACATGCCTGGCTTTTCTGCGATTTTCGGGTACTGCGTCTTCTTTGACTGCAGGCAATGACCGTACAATGAAATTATAGGCAGGAATTGATCCTAGCCACGTTTGTTGAGACATTTGTACTTGACCACTGGGCTACGTTGGTTATGACGCTTTGGCAAGGTGGTTTAAGTTGTCCAAGCGTTCTGGCCTATATAGTTCTTTAAAGTGACCAAAGCCAAGAGGATTTTTGGCAAAGCCAGGTGTTGATCGCGGCCTCAGTGACAGATTCTGATTGATACACATATGCATTGTCTTTACCACTGGAATATGTTCGCTACCACATTCTTCCAACGTGGTTCAAATTGTGTAACCATTTTTTGTGGCCCATTCTCTTAAAAACTGGTAAATAATTTAAACCACATTGGACGAGTGTAGCAGCCAACGTGGTCAGGTGGTCAGGCAAAGTGGTGTAAATAAAAAACGCAGCTGAACGATAATTCCCTTCCTCTGAATTAACCAATAAATAATGAATTAAAACACAGGGGTACGTCAAGAGCATAAAGGACAAACAGACATCCAAAACCAGTTGATGATAACATCATACATGATGTTGCAAACGTCAAATGAGTTAACTTCGATCGCTGGCCCTGTCTTGGTTCTTGAAATAATCTAATAATTGACCATATATGTTCAAATTGACATAGACCTGCGCCAAATTTTTTGACATTGATTTGACGAGACTCAGGTAATACAAATATTGTATAAAGAAATGCACAAAAATGTAACGATGTTATCAGCCAATATGGTGCGACATAACCAGCTTTCTCAATCCACCATCCACTTGATAGGTGACTTATCATTCCACTTATGAAAGCAACTGCTTCAAGTATACCAAGTCGCAATGCACGCTGATCAGGGAGGGTTACATCAGCTATATATGAAAACACTGACAGTATTATTGTGGGGAAATAACCACACATACCACCAATAAAGCTCGATAGGATGAGAGAAAATATTGGCAGTTTAAAACATATTATAATCAATATAAGTGTACTCTCCGTAATGCTTCCAAATATCACAATTGCTGTAACAGTTCGACGTCCAACGTTATCTGACCATGACCCAAGCATGAGGGTCATGAATAATGTTTGGATAGTTGCAGTAACTATGGTGGCTAGGAGGATAAGTGAGGATTCACTTTGTGTATCCTTCATTATCCTCTGAAGTTCAGGATTATCGTGTGCAGTATGGTTGTCACAATTACTATGATGTTTCGTCTTATTAGTTACCAGCCCTTTTGATTCTCCAACACGGTGGTATATATACTGTTGAATGATAGGCACATGAAGCAATATACCAAAAGCGTAACGAAATATGACGTCAAGGTAGAAGTATTGTCCTTGTCAATGGAGTACACACTTTCTTTATTAGGTTGTTCCAAATGTTCATAACTTGAGTCCAGGGTTGCGTCTGTTATCATATCTCAGAAGTTTACTTGCAGTTGCTTATTATTGTTTGACGCTAGTAAGAAACAGCATAATTGCATGAATATACGTCCTAATTTCCATTCTTTAATCAACAGTCCCTGAGGTTATTGGTGATTGAGTTTCACAATTTTTTTTTATTTTTTAGGGCAAAACAAGTGAGCGAGAGTGACATTCAGTGAACTTTCAGGTAATAACTTATTCTAAATTAAGGGTTTATTCTGGGATTTACAGCAAAATTTGAAAAGTGAGCTTTTTAATGCTTCTCTGTGATATTTTAAGAAGCATTAATCACAATTTCACAACAGCTTGCTTACATGATTCAATTTTTTTAAAGACATCATTTACCAATCATATTGTCTCGTTTTTCGTTCAAAACATGAAAAAGTGATAAAATAAAAGCAATAATTTTGAAAAAAGTTAATAAATTCAAACAATGATACAATTCATTGTTCATGTTTCATCGTTTTAATGCCATTCAGAGACGGTCGCAAATCAAAACTGAGAGGGATAATTTTCTTAACGTACGCATAGTCTGTACGGTATTCGTGAGTGTAAATGGAAGTCAGATATTCAGCAAGTTACAGATGATTGAAAAATGAAAAGAACAGATGGGTCAGTTTCGGAAGATCGATTAGCGAAGGAAAAATATTCGCGTGCTGCATCATTAATTTTGTTTCAAATCGATTGTTTTTACACTTTGGGAACACATGCGTATATAACTATGGATCCCCTCAATTATCGATTCTTCGCAGCCCCTCAAAACACATTTCTTATAAATTATGTTAAAGTATCAGACCAGGTCAAACGAGCACGAGAGTTTGCAGTCACGCGACATTGGTTAACAGCTCCACTTGATCCTTTCGGCTAGATTATAGAATATCCGGCCACTTTTGGTGTTTGTTTTTTTCGGGGGGGGGGGGGGATACGCAGTCATGAATATTTTACTGATACGGGATACACAGTCATTGAAATGACGTAAATATTCGAGTACTTTAATCAGATAACTATATTATGTATTTCATGACTTTCGCTCGTTTTTTAAAATACACGCTCACATGCATGTATTTGCTTCGTTCTTTATAAGCTCATCACATTGGACTCGTGAATATTATGTAAGTCATGATATAGACGCATGCAGTGATTTACTCGTATAAATATATCATGTATTTTCATGAGTTTTAGGGTTAGGGACACTGTCACAATGCCAGAGCTCAAAACATTGAGCAACTTTAAGTTAAACAAGTTTTGCTAACCTTTAAAATGGCAAATGCCGAATAAATAAGAAAACATGCTTTCCAATGCTTTTTAAATATTTGTCTGAGCAGCTATGATGCATAGATAACAATGCATACTTTTTACAATCACAGTTTATAAATCTCTCTACCTGCTCGCTATAGTACATATTAAACTACTTCAAAACTTACGTCATTCAATCATTGCTTATCGTCGTATAACAGTCACACATTCTCCTCTTAGTGTTTGAACCATTAAACTACTCATATAGTTCTGTCATTTTAATGACTGCTTATCCCCGTATCCCCTAAAACCAAAAACTGTTTAGAGTGGCCGGGAATTCTGTAATTGCTCCGAGGTGACACCATTAGTGTTTATTCTGTTGTTCTTGTATGCGACAGCAATAGTTCAGTTCATTGTTTATTGAGGGGTTTACCAAATGAATAGTTAGTGTAATTACAATAACTAGAAAATTTACTGAAGAAATGTGCTAGTGGGCCTGATCTATAACCAGTAGAAATATTTCGAGATGTTTTCCTTATCCCTTTCAAACTGGTTCTATTGGTTAGATTTATTTCTCTGGTTAATTTTATAGCTTAAACAGAAGTTTCCAGTTTTGATTATCGTGCATGGAACCGTGCAAATATTTCTTTCCATTGCGCAGTAGCTTTCATTGTTTTCAATCACTCAAGATGTTATTATCGCACACGTTCCGCACACACTACAGTAAATGGCGTATCCACGAACGTGGCACTACAATTGAGCGATGGAATTTCATGTAGTAAACTCACAAAACAAAATGGCGATCCAACTTGTTGATTGCAAAATTCCATCTTTCACCTCTTTAAAAAATGTTTTACTATAAATATTAGTTATTTGTATAACCCTGATCCCTTTTAGCAAGTAAATTTGCCTTCGTAAGTTTTCTTTGTGCTCTCGATGCTGTTTCAAGGAAGTAATTCCGTGTTTAGAGGTGAAAATAAGTAATTACTTAACGTCCCTGCGCGCTCATAGTTTATAGTTGAACCTTCATTGATTTAGCCTTGCATATGTGTCTAGAATATTTTTTCAAATAATTCCACGTATTTTCCAGTGGTCAGCGTTATTATGTTCAACGCTAAGGCGAGAGAAGGGTTTACCGATCATAGTCGAGTTACTCCGAGTCGATGACGATGCTGTCATTCGGGCAGACGCCACAGCACTTCGGAATCTGGCGTTGGACACAAGGAATAAAGTTGTTATAGGTATGAGACCTGGTTTGCAGTTTGCTATGCGAGAGTCCGTTTGCTTCACTTCTGCGTCTTCCTTTTGTCAGGCAAACACGCGATGAAGGATCTTGTTTACAGGCTGCCACCCGGAGAAGGGAGCCAGGGTGTCACAGAACCAACCTACGGTGCTATTATATGCACTATACATCAATTGGTTGATCAGGACTCGCAAAATGCAAAGTAAGTTTTTCACATCCTGCATGCATATGTTTTATCAAAACAGCCCTCAATTCACAACATAATTCATCTTCACAATGTATTCAACACATTTTATACATTATGAGGTTTCCAACTCTATACCAGGAGGAATTGTTTTCTGACTGGAAATAAGAACCAGTTAAGAACCACGTGGGCCTGTATTTTTTCCTAATATAAAGGTATATTTTTTCCTAAGTACCTGTTATATAAGAAACACTTCAGCCTGAAGTCAAAATTAACTGGTTCTTTTATGTGACTTATTTTACTCAGTAGACCAGAATGATAATTGTCTGTGTATATTCAATTTTTACAACCGTACGGGATGTCGGTGTATATTCAATTTTTAGAGCCGTTTTGAGCCAGTCAAACTCATTTTTGTAAGTTTTCAGAATTTCACCCTTGTCTAAGTCCCAATCCATGATTTGGTTTGTGGGGAAGTCTGGTGTGAAATGTGGTAACTTTTCAAAATGGCTTTAAATCACCTGAAACTTTGCAAAAATGATCGCGTATGCCTTCTTTCATGAAAAATATCGTTTTGAGCCATTCAAACTCATTTTTGTAAGTTTTCAGAATTTCACCCTTGTCTAAGTCCCAATCCATGATTTGGTTTGTGGGGAAGTCTGGTGTGAAATATGGTAACTTGTCAAAATGGCTTGAAAGCACTTGAAACTTTGCAAAAATGATCGCGTATGCCTTTCTTCATGAAAAATATCGTTTTGAGGCATTCAAACTCATTTTTGTAAGTTTTCAGAATTTCACCCTTGTCTAAGTCCCAATCCATGATTTGGTTTGTGGGGAAGTCTGATGTGAAATATGGTAACTTGTCAAAATGGCTTGAAATCACTTGAAACTTTGTAAAAATGATCGCGTATGCGTTTTTTCATGAAAAAAATCGTTTTAAGCCAGTCAAACTCATTTTTGTAAGTTTTCAGAATTTCGCCCTTGTCTAAGTCCCAATCCATGATTTGGTTTGTGGGTAAGTCTGATGTGAAATATGGTAACTTGTCAAAATGGCTTGAAATCACTTGAAACTTTGTAAAAATGATCGCGTATGCCTTTTTTCATGAAAAAAATCGTTTTAAGCCAGTCAAACTCATTTTTGCAAGTTTTCAGAATTTCACCCTTGTCTAAGTCCCAATCCATGATTTGGTTTGTGGGGAAGTCTGATGTGAAATATGGTAACTTGTCAAAATGGCTTGAAATCACTTGAAACTTTGTAAAAATGATCGCGTATGCCTTTTTTCATGAAAAAAATCGTTTTAAGCCAGTCAAACTCATTTTTGTAAGTTTTCAGAATTTCGCCCTTGTCTAAGTCCCAATCATTGATTTGGTTTGTGGGGAAGTCTGGTGTAAAATATGGTAACTTGTCAAAATGGCTTTAAATCACTTGAAACTGTGCAAAAATGATCGCGTATGCCTTTTTTCATGAAAAATATCGTTTTGAGCCATTCAAACTCATTTTTGTAAGTTTTCAGAATTTCACTTTTGTCTAAGTCCCAATCCATGATTTGGTTTGTGGGGAAGTCTGGTGTGAAATATGGTAACTTGTCAAAATGGCTTGAAATCACTTGAAACTTTTCAAAAAAGATCGCGTATGCCTTTTTTCATGAAAAATATCGTTTTGAGCCATTCAAACTCATTTTTGTAAGTTTTCAGAATTTCACCCTTGTCTAAGTCCCAATCCATGATTTGGTTTGTGGGGAAGTCTGATGTGAAATATGGTAACTTGTCAAAATGGCTTTAAATCACTTGAAACTTTGCAAAAATGATCGCGTATGCCTTCTTTCATGAAAAATATCGTTTTGAGCTATTCAAACTCATTTTTGTAAGTTTTCAGAATTTCACCCTTGTCTAAGTCCCAATCCATAATTTGGTTTGTGGGGAAGTCTGGTGTGAAATATGGTAACTTGTCAAAATGGCTTTAAATCACTTGAAACTTTGCAAAAATGATCGCGTATGCCTTCTTTCATGAAAAATATCGTTTTGAGCCATTCAAACTCATTTTTGTAAGTTTTCAGAATTTCACCCTTGTCTAAGTCCCAATCCATGATTTGGTTTGTGGGGAAGTCTGGTGTGAAACATGGTAACTTGTCAAAATGGCTTTAAATCACTTGAAACTTTTCAAAAATGATCGCGTATGCCTTCTTTCATGAAAAAAATCGTTTTGAGCCATTCAAACTCATTTTTGTAAGTTTTCAGAATTTCACCCTTGTCTAAGTCCCAATCCATGATTTGGTTTGTGGGGAAGTCTGATGTGAAATATGGTAACTTGTCAAAATGGCTTGAAATCACTTGAAACTTTGTAAAAATGATCGCGTATGCGTTTTTTCATGAAAAAAATCGTTTTAAGCCAGTCAAACTCATTTTTGTAAGTTTTCAGAATTTCGCCCTTGTCTAAGTCCCAATCAATGATTTGGTTTGTGGGGAAGTCTGATGTGAAATATGGTAACTTGTCAAAATGGCTTGAAATCACTTGAAACTTTGTAAAAATGATCGCGTATGCCTTTTTTCATGAAAAAAATCGTTTTAAGCCAGTCAACCTCATTTTTGTAAGTTTTCAGAATTTCACCCTTGTCTAAGTCCCAATCCATGATTTGGTTTGTGGGGAAGTCTGATGTGAAATATGGTAACTTGTCAAAATGGCTTGAAATCACTTGAAACTTTGTAAAAATGATCGCGTATGCCTTTTTTCATGAAAAAAATCGTTTTAAGCCAGTCAAACTCATTTTTGTAAGTTTTCAGAATTTCGCCCTTGTCTAAGTCCCAATCCATGATTTGGTTTGTGGGGAAGTCTGGTGTAAAATATGGTAACTTGTCAAAATGGCTTTAAATCACTTGAAACTGTGCAAAAATGATCGCGTATGCCTTTTTTCATGAAAAATATCGTTTTGAGCCATTCAAACTCATTTTTGTAAGTTTTCAGAATTTCACTTTTGTCTAAGTCCCAATCCATGATTTGGTTTGTGGGGAAGTCTGGTGTGAAATATGGTAACTTGTCAAAATGGCTTGAAATCACTTGAAACTTTTCAAAAAAGATCGCGTATGCCTTTTTTCATGAAAAATATCGTTTTGAGCCATTCAAACTCATTTTTGTAAGTTTTCAGAATT
This sequence comes from Muricea muricata, assembly GCA_963855995.1. Lineage (NCBI taxonomy): Eukaryota > Metazoa > Cnidaria > Anthozoa > Malacalcyonacea > Plexauridae > Muricea > Muricea muricata. The sequence goes on along the minus strand of OY979728.1, from coordinate 12,907,954 downwards.
TCACCCTTGTCTAAGTCCCAATCCATGATTTGGTTTGTGGGGAAGTCTGATGTGAAATATTATAACTTGTCAAAATGGCTTTAAATCACTTGAAACTTTGCAAAAATGATCGCGTATGCCTTCTTTCATGAAAAATATCGTTTTGAGCTATTCAAACTCATTTTTGTAAGTTTTCAGAATTTCACCCTTGTCTAAGTCCCAATCCATAATTTGGTTTGTGGGGAAGTCTGGTGTGAAATATGGTAACTTGTCAAAATGGCTTTAAATCACTTGAAACTTTGCAAAAATGATCGCGTATGCCTTCTTTCATGAAAAATATCGTTTTGAGCCATTCAAACTCATTTTTGTAAGTTTTCAGAATTTCACCCTTGTCTAAGTCCCAATCCATGATTTGGTTTGTGGGGAAGTCTGGTGTGAAAATTGGTAACTTGTCAAAATGGCTTTAAATCACTTGAAACTTTTCAAAAATGATCGCGTATGCCTTCTTTCATGAAAAAATTCGTTTTGAGCCATTCAAACTCATTTTTGTAAGTTTTCAGAATTTCACCCTTGTCTAAGTCCCAATCCATGATTTGGTTTGTGGGGAAGTCTGGTGTGAATATGGTAACTTGTCAAAATGGCTTTAAATCACTTGAAACTTTTCAAAAATGATCGCGTATGCCTTCTTTCATGAAAAAAATCGTTTTGAGCCATTCAAACTCATTTTTGTAAGTTTTCAGAATTTCACCCTTGTCTAAGTCCCAATCCATGATTTGGTTTGTGGGGAAGTCTGGTGTGGAACATGGTAACTTGTCAAAATGGCTTTAAATCACTTGAAACTTTTCAAAAATGATCGCGTATGCCTTCTTTCATGAAAAAAATCGTTTTGAGCCATTCAAACTCATTTTTGTAAGTTTTCAGAATTTCACCCTTGTCTAAGTCCCAATCCATGATTTGGTTTGTGGGGAAGTCTGATGTGAAATATGGTAACTTGTCAAAATGGCTTGAAATCACTTGAAACTTTGTAAAAATGATCGCGTATGCGTTTTTTCATGAAAAAAATCGTTTTAAGCCAGTCAAACTCATTTTTGTAAGTTTTCAGAATTTCGCCCTTGTCTAAGTCCCAATCCATGATTTGGTTTGTGGGGAAGTCTGATGTGAAATATGGTAACTTGTCAAAATGGCTTGAAATCACTTCAAACTTTGTAAAAATGATCGCGTATGCCTTTTTTCATGAAAAAAATCGTTTTAAGCCAGTCAACCTCATTTTTGTAAGTTTTCAGAATTTCACCCTTGTCTAAGTCCCAATCCATGATTTGGTTTGTGGGGAAGTCTGATGTGAAATATGGTAACTTGTCAAAATGGCTTGAAATCACTTGAAACTTTGTAAAAATGATCGCGTATGCCTTTTTTCATGAAAAAAATCGTTTTAAGCCAGTCAAACTCATTTTTGTAAGTTTTCAGAATTTCGCCCTTGTCTAAGTCCCAATCCATGATTTGGTTTGTGGGGAAGTCTGGTGTAAAATATGGTAACTTGTCAAAATGGCTTTAAATCACTTGAAACTGTGCAAAAATGATCGCGTATGCCTTTTTTCATGAAAAATATCGTTTTGAGCCATTCAAACTCATTTTTGTAAGTTTTCAGAATTTCACTTTTGTCTAAGTCCCAATCCATGATTTGGTTTGTGGGGAAGTCTGGTGTGAAATATGGTAACTTGTCAAAATGGCTTGAAATCACTTGAAACTTTTCAAAAAAGATCGCGTATGCCTTTTTTCATGAAAAATATCGTTTTGAGCCATTCAAACTCATTTTTGTAAGTTTTCAGAATTTCACCCTTGTCTAAGTCCCAATCCATGATTTGGTTTGTGGGGAAGTCTGATGTGAAATATTATAACTTGTCAAAATGGCTTTAAATCACTTGAAACTTTGCAAAAATGATCGCGTATGCCTTCTTTCATGAAAAATATCGTTTTGAGCCATTCAAACTCATTTTTGTAAGTTTTCAGAATTTCACCCTTGTCTAAGTCCCAATCCATGATTTGGTTTGTGGGGAAGTCTGGTGTGAAAATTGGTAACTTGTCAAAATGGCTTTAAATCACTTGAAACTTTTCAAAAATGATCGCGTATGCCTTCTTTCATGAAAAAAATCGTTTTGAGCCATTCAAACTCATTTTTGTAAGTTTTCAGAATTTCACCCTTGTCTAAGTCCCAATCCATGATTTGGTTTGTGGGGAAGTCTGGTGTGAATATGGTAACTTGTCAAAATGGCTTTAAATCACTTGAAACTTTTCAAAAATGATCGCGTATGCCTTCTTTCATGAAAAAAATCGTTTTGAGCCATTCAAACTCATTTTTGTAAGTTTTCAGAATTTCACCCTTGTCTAAGTCCCAATCCATGATTTGGTTTGTGGGGAAGTCTGATGTGAAATATGGTAACTTGTCAAAATGGCTTGAAATCACTTGAAACTTTGTAAAAATGATCGCGTATGCGTTTTTTCATGAAAAAAATCGTTTTAAGCCAGTCAAACTCATTTTTGTAAGTTTTCAGAATTTCGCCCTTGTCTAAGTCCCAATCCATGATTTGGTTTGTGGGGAAGTCTAATGTGAAATATGGTAACTTGTCAAAATGGCTTGAAATCACTTGAAACTTTGTAAAAATGATCGCGTATGCCTTTTTTCATGAAAAAAATCGTTTTAAGCCAGTCAATCTCATTTTTGTAAGTTTTCAGAATTTCACCCTTGTCTAAGTCCCAATCCATGATTTGGTTTGTGGGGAAGTCTGATGTGAAATATGGTAACTTGTCAAAATGGCTTGAAATCACTTGAAACTTTGTAAAAATGATCGCGTATGCCTTTTTTCATGAAAAAAATCGTTTTAAGCCAGTCAAACTCATTTTTGTAAGTTTTCAGAATTTCGCCCTTGTCTAAGTCCCAATCCATGATTTGGTTTCTGGGGAAGTCTGGTGTAAAATATGGTAACTTGTCAAAATGGCTTTAAATCACTTGAAACTGTGCAAAAATGATCGCGTATGCCTTTTTTCATGAAAAATATCGTTTTGAGCCATTCAAACTCATTTTTGTAAGTTTTCAGAATTTCACTTTTGTCTAAGTCCCAATCCATGATTTGGTTTGTGGGGAAGTCTGGTGTGAAATATGGTAACTTGTCAAAATGGCTTGAAATCACTTGAAACTTTTCAAAAAAGATCGCGTATGCCTTTTTTCATGAAAAATATCGTTTTGAGCCATTCAAACTCATTTTTGTAAGTTTTCAGAATTTCACCCTTGTCTAAGTCCCAATCCATGATTTGGTTTGTGGGGAAGTCTGATGTGAAATATTATAACTTGTCAAAATGGCTTTAAATCACTTGAAACTTTGCAAAAATGATCGCGTATGCCTTCTTTCATGAAAAATATCGTTTTGAGCTATTCAAACTCATTTTTGTAAGTTTTCAGAATTTCACCCTTGTCTAAGTCCCAATCCATAATTTGGTTTGTGGGGAAGCCTGGTGTGAAATATGGTAACTTGTCAAAATGGCTTTAAATCACTTGAAACTTTGCAAAAATGATCGCGTATGCCTTCTTTCATGAAAAATATCGTTTTGAGCCATTCAAACTCATTTTTGTAAGTTTTCAGAATTTCACCCTTGTCTGAGTCCCAATCCATGATTTGGTTTGTGGGGAAGTCTGGTGTGAAAATTGGTAACTTGTCAAAATGGCTTTAAATCACTTGAAACTTTTCAAAAATGATCGCGTATGCCTTCTTTCATGAAAAAAATCGTTTTGAGCCATTCAAACTCATTTTTGTAAGTTTTCAGAATTTCACCCTTGTCTAAGTCCCAATCCATGATTTGGTTTGTGGGGAAGTCTGGTGTGAATATGGTAACTTGTCAAAATGGCTTTAAATCACTTGAAACTTTGCAAAAATGATCGCGTATGCCTTCTTTCATGAAAAATATCGTTTTGAGCCATTCAAACTCATTTTTGTAAGTTTTCAGAACTTCACCCTTGTCTAAGTCCCAATCCATGATCTGGTTTGTGGGAAAGTCTGGTGTGAAATATGGTAACTTGTCAAAATGGCTTTAAATCACTTGAAACTTTGCAAAAATGATCGCGTATGCCTTCTTTCATGAAAAATATCGTTTTGAGCCATTCAAACTCATTTTTGTAAGTTTTCAGAATTTCACCCTTGTCTAAGTCCCAATCCATGATTTGGTTTGTGGGGAAGTCTGGTGTGAAACATGGTAACTTGTCAAAATGGCTTTAAATCACTTGAAACTTTTCAAAAATGATCGCGTATGCCTTTTTTCATGACAAAAATCGTTTTGAGCCATTCAAACTCATTTTTGTAAGTTTTCAGAATTTCACCCTTGTCTAAGTCCCAATCCATGATTTGGTTTGTGGGGAAGTCTGATGTGAAATATGGTAACTTGTCAAAATGGCTTGAAATCACTTGAAACTTTGTAAAAATGATCGCGTATGCCTTTTTTCATGAAAAAAATCGTTTTAAGCCAGTCAAACTCATTTTTGTAAGTTTTCAGAATTTTGCCCTTGTCTAAGTCCCAATCCATGATTTGGTTTGTGGGGAAGTCTGGTGTAAAATATGGTAACTTGTCAAAATGGCTTTAAATCACTTGAAACTGTGCAAAAATGATCGCGTATGCCTTTTTTCATGAAAAATATCGTTTTGAGCCATTCAAACTCATTTTTGTAAGTTTTCAGAATTTCACCCTTGTCTAAGTCCCAATCCATGATTTGGTTTGTGGGGAAGTCTGGTGTGAAATATGGTAACTTGTCAAAATGGCTTGAAATCAGTTGAAACTTTTCAAAAAAGATCGCGTATGCCTTTTTTCATGAAAAATATCGTTTTGAGCCATTCAAACTCATTTTTGTAAGTTTTCAGAATTTCACCCTTGTCTAAGTCCCAATCCATGATTTGGTTTGTGGGGAAGTCTGGTGTGAAATATGGTAACTTTTCAAAATGGCTTGAAATCACTTGAAACTTTGCAAAAATGATCGCGCATGCCTTTTTTCATGAAAAATATCGTTTTGAGCTATTCAAACTCATTTTTGTAAGTTTTCAGAATTTCACCCTTGTCTAAGTCCCAATCCATGATTTGGTTTGTGGGGAAGTCTGGTGTGAAATATGGTAACTTGTCAAAATGGCTTGAAATCACTTGAAACTTTGCAAAAATGATCGCGTATGCCTTCTTTCATGAGAAAAATCGTTTTGAGCCAGTCATAATCATTTTTGTAAGTTTTCAGAATTTCACCCTTGTTTAAGTCCCAATCCATGATTTGGTTTGTCGGGAAGTCTGGTGTGAAATATGGTAACTTGTCAAAATGGCTTTAAATCACTTGAAACTTTGCAAAAATGATCGCGTATGCCTTCTTTCATGAAAAAAATCGTTTTTAGCCAGTCAAACTCATTTTTGTAAATTTTCAGAATTTCACCCTTGTCTAAGTCCCAACCCATGATTTGGTTTGTGGGGAAGTCTGGTGTGAAATATGGTAACTTTTCAAAATGGCTTGAAATCACTTGAAACTTTGCAAAAATGATCGCGCATGCCTTTTTTCATGAAAAATATCGTTTTGAGCTATTCAAACTCATTTTTGTAAGTTTTCAGAATTTCACCCTTGTCTAAGTCCCAATCCATGATTTGGTTTGTGGGGAAGTCTGGTGTGAAATATGGTAACTATTCAAAATGGCTTGAAATCACTTGAAACTTTGCAAAAAGTATCGCGTATGCCTTTTTTCATGAAAAATATCGTTTTTAGCCAGTCAAAGTCATTTTTGTAAGTTTTCAGAATTTCACCCTTGTCTAAGTCCCAATCCATGATTTGGTTTGTGGGGAAGTCGGATGTGAAATATGGTAACTTGTCAAAATGGCTTTAAATCACTTGAAACTTTGCAAAAATGATCGCGTATGCCTTCTTTCATGAAAAATATCGTTTTGAGCTATTCAAACTCATTTTTGTAAGTTTTCAGAATTTCACCCTTGTCTAAGTCCCAATCCTTAATTTGGTTTGTGGGGAAGTCTGGTGTGAAATATGGTAACTTGTCAAAATGGCTTTAAATCACTTGAAACTTTGCAAAAAAGATCGCGTATGCCTTTTTTCATGAAAAATATCGTTTTGAGCCATTCAAACTCATTTTTGTAAGTTTTCAGAATTTCACCCTTGTCTAAGTCCCAATCCATGATTTGGTTTGTGGGGAAGTCTGATGTGAAATATGGTAACTTGTCAAAATGGCTTTAAATCACTTGAAACTTTGCAAAAATGATCGCGTATGCCTTCTTTCATGAAAAATATCGTTTTGAGCTATTCAAACTCATTTTTGTAAGTTTTCAGAATTTCACCCTTGTCTAAGTCCCAATCCATCATTTGGTTTGTGGGGAAGTCTGGTGTGAAATATGGTAACTTGTCAAAATGGCTTTAAATCACTTGAAACTTTGCAAAAATGATCGCGTATGCCTTCTTTCATGAAAAATATCGTTTTGAGCTATTCAAACTCATTTTTGTAAGTTTTCAGAATTTCACCCTTGTCTAAGTCCCAATCCATGATTTGGTTTGTGGGGAAGTCTGGTGTGAAATATGGTAACTTGTCAAAATGGCTTGAAATCACTTGAAACTTTTCAAAAAAGATCGCGTATGCCTTTTTTCATGAAAAATATCGTTTTGAGCCATTCAAACTCATTTTTGTAAGTTTTCAGAATTTCACCCTTGTCTAAGTCCCAATCCATGATTTGGTTTGTGGGGAAGTCTGGTGTGAAATATGGTAACTTTTCAAAATGGCTTGAAATCACTTGAAACTTTGCAAAAATGATCGCGCATGCCTTTTTTCATGAAAAATATCGTTTTGAGCTATTCAAACTCATTTTTGTAAGTTTTCAGAATTTCACCCTTGTCTAAGTCCCAATCCATGATTTGGTTTGTGGGGAAGTCTGGTGTGAAATATGGTAACTTGTCAAAATGGCTTGAAATCACTTGAAACTTTGCAAAAATGATCGCGTATGCCTTCTTTCATGAGAAAAATCGTTTTGAGCCAGTCATAATCATTTTTGTAAGTTTTCAGAATTTCACCCTTGTTTAAGTCCCAATCCATGATTTGGTTTGTCGGGAAGTCTGGTGTGAAATATGGTAACTTGTCAAAATGGCTTTAAATCACTTGAAACTTTGCAAAAATGATCGCGTATGCCTTCTTTCATGAAAAAAATCGTTTTTAGCCAGTCAAACTCATTTTTGTAAATGTTCAGAATTTCACCCTTGTCTAAGTCCCAACCCATGATTTGGTTTGTGGGGAAGTCTGGTGTGAAATATGGTAACTTTTCAAAATGGCTTGAAATCACTTGAAACTTTGCAAAAATGATCGCGCATGCCTTTTTTCATGAAAAATATCGTTTTGAGCTATTCAAACTCATTTTTGTAAGTTTTCAGAATTTCACCCTTGTCTAAGTCCCAATCCATGATTTGGTTTGTGGGGAAGTCTGGTGTGAAATATGGTAACTATTCAAAATGGCTTGAAATCACTTGAAACTTTGCAAAAAGTATCGCGTATGCCTTTTTTCATGAAAAATATCGTTTTTAGCCAGTCAAAGTCATTTTTGTAAGTTTTCAGAATTTCACCCTTGTCTAAGTCCCAATCCATGATTTGGTTTGTGGGGAAGTCGGATGTGAAATATGGTAACTTGTCAAAATGGCTTTAAATCACTTGAAACTTTGCAAAAATGATCGCGTATGCCTTCTTTCATGAAAAATATCGTTTTGAGCTATTCAAACTCATTTTTGTAAGTTTTCAGAATTTCACCCTTGTCTAAGTCCCAATCCATAATTTGGTTTGTGGGGAAGTCTGGTGTGAAATATGGTAACTTGTCAAAATGGCTTTAAATCACTTGAAACTTTGCAAAAAAGATCGCGTATGCCTTTTTTCATGAAAAATATCGTTTTGAGCCATTCAAACTCATTTTTGTAAGTTTTCAGAATTTCACCCTTGTCTAAGTCCCAATCCATGATTTGGTTTGTGGGGAAGTCTGATGTGAAATATGGTAACTTGTCAAAATGGCTTTAAATCACTTGAAACTTTGCAAAAATGATCGCGTATGCCTTCTTTCATGAAAAATATCGTTTTGAGCTATTCAAACTCATTTTTGTAAGTTTTCAGAATTTCACCCTTGTCTAAGTCCCAATCCATCATTTGGTTTGTGGGGAAGTCTGGTGTGAAATATGGTAACTTGTCAAAATGGCTTTAAATCACTTGAAACTTTGCAAAAATGATCGCGCATGCCTTCTTTCATGAAAAATATCGTTTTGAGCTATTCAAACTCATTTTTGTAAGTTTTCAGAATTTCACCCTTGTCTAAGTCCCAATCCATCATTTGGTTTGTGGGGAAGTCTGGTGTGAAATATGGTAACTTGTCAAAATGGCTTTAAATCACTTGAAACTTTGCAAAAATGATCGCGTATGCCTTTTTTCATGAAAAATATCGTTTTGAGCCATTCAAACTCATTTTTGTAAGTTTTCAGAATTTCACCCTTGTCTAAGTCCCAATCCATAATTTGGTTTGTGGGGAAGTCTGGTGTGAAATATGGTAACTTGTCAAAATGGCTTTAAATCACTTGAAACTTTGCAAAAAAGATCGCGTATGCCTTTTTTCATGAAAAATATCGTTTTGAGCCATTCAAACTCATTTTTGTAAGTTTTCAGAATTTCACCCTTGTCTAAGTCCCAATCCATGATTTGGTTTGTGGGGAAGTCTGATGTGAAATATGGTAACTTGTCAAAATGGCTTTAAATCACTTGAAACTTTGCAAAAATGATCGCGTATGCCTTCTTTCATGAAAAATATCGTTTTGAGCTATTCAAACTCATTTTTGTAAGTTTTCAGAATTTCACCCTTGTCTAAGTCCCAATCCATCATTTGGTTTGTGGGGAAGTCTGGTGTGAAATATGGTAACTTGTCAAAATGGCTTTAAATCACTTGAAACTTTGCAAAAATGATCGCGTATGCCTTCTTTCATGAAAAATATCGTTTTGAGCTATTCAAACTCATTTTTGTAAGTTTTCAGAATTTCACCCTTGTCTAAGTCCCAATCCATCATTTGGTTTGTGGGGAAGTCTGGTGTGAAATATGGTAACTTGTCAAAATGGCTTTAAATCACTTGAAACTTTGCAAAAATGATCGCGTATGCCTTCTTTCATGAAAAATATCGTTTTGAGCTATTCAAACTCATTTTTGTAAGTTTTCAGAATTTCACCCTTGTCTAAGTCCCAATCCATGATTTGGTTTGTGGGGAAGTCTGGTGTGAAATATGGTAACTTGTCAAAATGGCTTGAAATCACTTGAAACTTTTCAAAAAAGATCGCGTATGCCTTTTTTCATGAAAAATATCGTTTTGAGCCATTCAAACTCATTTTTGTAAGTTTTCAGAATTTCACCCTTGTCTAAGTCCCAATCCATGATTTGGTTTGTGGGGAAGTCTGGTGTGAAATATGGTAACTTTTCAAAATGGCTTGAAATCACTTGAAACTTTGCAAAAATGATCGCGCATGCCTTTTTTCATGAAAAATATCGTTTTGAGCTATTCAAACTCATTTTTGTAAGTTTTCAGAATTTCACCCTTGTCTAAGTCCCAATCCATCATTTGGTTTGTGGGGAAGTCTGGTGTGAAATATGGTAACTTGTCAAAATGGCTTTAAATCACTTGAAACTTTGCAAAAATGATCGCGTATGCCTTCTTTCATGAAAAATATCGTTTTGAGCTATTCAAACTCATTTTTGTAAGTTTTCAGAATTTCACCCTTGTCTAAGTCCCAATCCATCATTTGGTTTGTGGGGAAGTCTGGTGTGAAATATGGTAACTTGTCAAAATGGCTTTAAATCACTTGAAACTTTGCAAAAATGATCGCGTATGCCTTCTTTCATGAAAAATATCGTTTTGAGCTATTCAAACTCATTTTTGTAAGTTTTCAGAATTTCACCCTTGTCTAAGTCCCAATCCATGATTTGGTTTGTGGGGAAGTCTGGTGTGAAATATGGTAACTTGTCAAAATGGCTTGAAATCACTTGAAACTTTTCAAAAAAGATCGCGTATGCCTTTTTTCATGAAAAATATCGTTTTGAGCCATTCAAACTCATTTTTGTAAGTTTTCAGAATTTCACCCTTGTCTAAGTCCCAATCCATGATTTGGTTTGTGGGGAAGTCTGGTGTGAAATATGGTAACTTTTCAAAATGGCTTGAAATCACTTGAAACTTTGCAAAAATGATCGCGCATGCCTTTTTTCATGAAAAATATCGTTTTGAGCTATTCAAACTCATTTTTGCAAGTTTTCAGAATTTCACCCTTGTCTAAGTCCCAATCCATGATTTGGTTTGTGGGGAAGTCTGGTGTGAAATATGGTAACTTGTCAAAATGGCTTGAAATCACTTGAAACTTTGCAAAAATGATCGCGTATGCCTTCTTTCATGAGAAAAATCGTTTTGAGCCAGTCATAATCATTTTTGTAAGTTTTCAGAATTTCACCCTTGTTTAAGTCCCAATCCATGATTTGGTTTGTCGGGAAGTCTGGTGTGAAATATGGTAACTTGTCAAAATTGCTTTAAATCACTTGAAACTTTGCAAAAATGATCGCGTATGCCTTCTTTCATGAAAAAAATCGTTTTTAGCCAGTCAAACTCATTTTTGTAAATTTTCAGAATTTCACCGTTGTCTAAGTCCCAACCCATGATTTGGTTTGTGGGGAAGTCTGGTGTGAAATATGGTAACTTTTCAAAATGGCTTGAAATCACTTGAAACTTTGCAAAAATGATCGCGCATGCCTTTTTTCATGAAAAATATCGTTTTGAGCTATTCAAACTCATTTTTGTAAGTTTTCAGAATTTCACCCTTGTCTAAGTCCCAATCCATGATTTGGTTTGTGGGGAAGTCTGGTGTGAAATATGGTAACTATTCAAAATGGCTTGAAATCACTTGAAACTTTGCAAAAAGTATCGCGTATGCCTTTTTTCATGAAAAATATCGTTTTTAGCCAGTCAAAGTCATTTTTGTAAGTTTTCAGAATTTCACCCTTGTCTAAGTCCCAATCCATGATTTGGTTTGTGGGGAAGTCGGATGTGAAATATGGTAACTTGTCAAAATGGCTTTAAATCACTTGAAACTTTGCAAAAATGATCGCGTATGCCTTCTTTCATGAAAAATATCGTTTTGAGCTATTCAAACTCATTTTTGTAAGTTTTCAGAATTTCACCCTTGTCTAAGTCCCAATCCATAATTTGGTTTGTGGGGAAGTCTGGTGTGAAATATGGTAACTTGTCAAAATGGCTTTAAATCACTTGAAACTTTGCAAAAAAGATCGCGTATGCCTTTTTTCATGAAAAATATCGTTTTGAGCCATTCAAACTCATTTTTGTAAGTTTTCAGAATTTCACCCTTGTCTAAGTCCCAATCCATGATTTGGTTTGTGGGGAAGTCTGATGTGAAATATGGTAACTTGTCAAAATGGCTTTAAATCACTTGAAACTTTGCAAAAATGATCGCGTATGCCTTCTTTCATGAAAAATATCGTTTTGAGCTATTCAAACTCATTTTTGTAAGTTTTCAGAATTTCACCCTTGTCTAAGTCCCAATCCATCATTTGGTTTGTGGGGAAGTCTGGTGTGAAATATGGTAACTTGTCAAAATGGCTTTAAATCACTTGAAACTTTGCAAAAATGATCGCGTATGCCTTTTTTCATGAAAAATATCGTTTTGAGCCATTCAAACTTATTTTTGTAAGTTTTCAGAATTTCACCCTTGTCTAAGTCCCAATCCATGATTTGGTTTGTGGGGAAGTCTGATGTGAAATATGGTAACTTGTCAAAATGGCTTTAAATCACTTGAAACTTTGCAAAAATGATTGCGTATGCCTTCTTTCATGAAAAATATCGTTTTGAGCTATTCAAACTCATTTTTGTAAGTTTTCAGAATTTCACCCTTGTCTAAGTCCCAATCCATAATTTGGTTTGTGGGGAAGTCTGGTGCGAAATATGGTAACTTGTCAAAATGGCTTTAAATCACTTGAAACTTTTCAAAAATGATCGCGTATGCCTTCTTTCATGAAAAAAATCGTTTTGAGCCATTCAAGCTCATTTTTGTAAATTTTCAGAATTTCACCCTTGTCTAAGTCCCAACCCATGATTTGGTTTGTGGGGAAGTCTGGTGTGAAATATGGTAACTTTTCAAAATGGCTTGAAATCACTTGAAACTTTGCAAAAATGATCGCGCATGCCTTTTTTCATGAAAAATATCGTTTTGAGCTATTCAAACTCATTTTTGTAAGTTTTCAGAATTTCACCCTTGTCTAAGTCCCAATCCATGATTTGGTTTGTGGGGAAGTCTGGTGTGAAATATGGTAACTATTCAAAATGGCTTGAAATCACTTGAAACTTTGCAAAAAGTATCGCGTATGCCTTTTTTCATGAAAAATATCGTTTTTAGCCAGTCAAAGTCATTTTTGTAAGTTTTCAGAATTTCACCCTTGTCTAAGTCCCAATCCATGATTTGGTTTGTGGGGAAGTCTGATGTGAAATATGGTAACTTGTCAAAATGGCTTTAAATCACTTGAAACTTTGCAAAAATGATCGCGTATGCCTTCTTTCATGAAAAATATCGTTTTGAGCTATTCAAACTCATTTTTGTAAGTTTTCAGAATTTCACCCTTGTCTAAGTCCCAATCCATAATTTGGTTTGTGGGGAAGTCTGGTGTGAAATATGGTAACTTGTCAAAATGGCTTTAAATCACTTGAAACTTTGCAAAAAAGATCGCGTATGCCTTTTTTCATGAAAAATATCGTTTTGAGCCATTCAAACTCATTTTTGTAAGTTTTCAGAATTTCACCCTTGTCTAAGTCCCAATCCATGATTTGGTTTGTGGGGAAGTCTGATGTGAAATATGGTAACTTGTCAAAATGGCTTTAAATCACTTGAAACTTTGCAAAAATGATCGCGTATGCCTTCTTTCATGAAAAATATCGTTTTGAGCTATTCAAACTCATTTTTGTAAGTTTTCAGAATTTCACCCTTGTCTAAGTCCCAATCCATCATTTGGTTTGTGGGGAAGTCTGGTGTGAAATATGGTAACTTGTCAAAATGGCTTTAAATCACTTGAAACTTTGCAAAAATGATCGCGTATGCCTTTTTTCATGAAAAATATCGTTTTGAGCCATTCAAACTCATTTTTGTAAGTTTTCAGAATTTCACCCTTGTCTAAGTCCCAATCCATGATTTGGTTTGTGGGGAAGTCTGATGTGAAATATGGTAACTTGTCAAAATGGCTTTAAATCACTTGAAACTTTGCAAAAATGATCGCGTATGCCTTCTTTCATGAAAAATATCGTTTTGAGCTATTCAAACTCATTTTTGTAAGTTTTCAGAATTTCACCCTTGTCTAAGTCCCAATCCATGATTTGGTTTGTGGGGAAGTCTGGTGTGAAATATGGTAACTTGTCAAAATGGCTTTAAATCACTTGAAACTTTGCAAAAATGATCGCGTATGCCTTTTTTCATGAAAAAAATCGTTTTAAGCCAGTCAAACCCATTTTTGTAAGTTTTCAGAATTTCGCCCTTGTCTAAAACCCAATCCATGATTTGGTTTGTGGGGAAGTCTGGTGTGAAATATGGTAACTTGTCAAAATGGCTTTAAATCACTTGAAACTTTGCAAAAATGATCGCGTATGCCTTCTTTCATGAAAAATATCGTTTTGAGCTATTCAAACTCATTTTTGTAAGTTTTCAGAATTTCACCCTTGTCTAAGTCCCAATCCATAATTTGGTTTGTGGGGAAGTCTGGTGTGAAATATGGTAACTTGTCAAAATGGCTTTAAATCACTTGAAACTTTGCAAAAATGATCGCGTATGCCTTCTTTCATGAAAAATATCGTTTTGAGCCATTCAAACTCATTTTTGTAAGTTTTCAGAATTTCACCCTTGTCTAAGTCCCAATCCATGATTTGGTTTGTGGGGAAGTCTGGTGTGAAAATTGGTAACTTGTCAAAATGGCTTTAAATCACTTGAAACTTTTCAAAAATGATCGCGCATGCCTTCTTTCATGAAAAAAATCATTTTGAGCCATTCAAACTCATTTTTGTAAGTTTTCAGAATTTCACCCTTGTCTAAGTCCCAATCCATGATTTGGTTTGTGGGGAAGTCTGGTGTGAATATGGTAACTTGTCAAAATGGCTTTAAATCACTTGAAACTTTGCAAAAATGATCGCGTATGCCTTTTTTCATGAAAAAAATCGTTTTAAGCCAGTCAAACCCATTTTTGTAAGTTTTCAGAATTTCGCCCTTGTCTAAAACCCAATCCATGATTTGGTTTGTGGGGAAGTCTGGTGTGAAATATGGTAACTTGTCAAAATGGCTTTAAATCACTTGAAACTTTGCAAAAATGATCGCGTATGCCTTCTTTCATGAAAAATATCGTTTTGAGCCATTCAAACTCATTTTTGTAAGTTTTCAGAATTTCACCCTTGTCTAAGTCCCAATCCATGATTTGGTTTGTGGGAAAGTCTGGTGTGAAATATGGTAACTTGTCAAAATGGCTTTAAATCACTTGAAACTTTGCAAAAATGATCGCGTATGCCTTCTTTCATGAAAAATATCGTTTTGAGCCATTCAAACTCATTTTTGTAAGTTTTCAGAATTTCACCCTTGTCTAAGTCCCAATCCATGATTTGGTTTGTGGGGAAGTCTGGTGTGAAACATGGTAACTTGTCAAAATGGCTTTAAATCACTTGAAACTTTTCAAAAATGATCGCGTATGCCTTTTTTCATGACAAAAATCGTTTTGAGCCATTCAAACTCATTTTTGTAAGTTTTCAGAATTTCACCCTTGTCTAACTCCCAATCCATGATTTGGTTTGTGGGGAAGTCTGGTGTGAATATGGTAACTTGTCAAAATGGCTTTAAATCACTTGAAACTTTGCAAAAATGATCGCGTATGCCTTTTTTCATGAAAAAAATCGTTTTAAGCCAGTCAAACCCATTTTTGTAAGTTTTCAGAATTTCGCCCTTGTCTAAAACCCAATCCATGATTTGGTTTGTGGGGAAGTCTGGTGTGAAATATGGTAACTTGTCAAAATGGCTTTAAATCACTTGAAACTTTGCAAAAATGATCGCGTATGCCTTCTTTCATGAAAAATATCGTTTTGAGCCATTCAAACTCATTTTTGTAAGTTTTCAGAATTTCACCCTTGTCTAAGTCCCAATCCATGATCTGGTTTGTGAGAAAGTCTGGTGTGAAATATGGTAACTTGTCAAAATGGCTTTAAATCACTTGAAACTTTGCAAAAATGATCGCGTATGCCTTCTTTCATGAAAAATATCGTTTTGAGCCATTCAAACTCATTTTTGTAAGTTTTCAGAATTTCACCCTTGTCTAAGTCCCAATCCATGATTTGGTTTGTGGGGAAGTCTGGTGTGAAACATGGTAACTTGTCAAAATGGCTTTAAATCACTTGAAACTTTTCAAAAATGATCGCGTATGCCTTTTTTCATGACAAAAATCGTTTTGAGCCATTCAAACTCATTTTTGTAAGTTTTCAGAATTTCACCCTTGTCTAAGTCCCAATCCATGATTTGGTTTTTGGGGAAGTCTGATGTGAAATATGGTAACTTGTCAAAATGGCTTGAAATCACTTGAAACTTTGTAAAAATGATCGCGTATGCCTTTTTTCATGAAAAAAATCGTTTTAAGCCAGTCAAACTCATTTTTGTAAGTTTTCAGAATTTCGCCATTGTCTAAGTCCCAATCCATGTTTTGATTTGTGGGGAAGTCTGGTGTAAAATATGGTAACTTGTCAAAATGGCTTTAAATCACTTGAAACTGTGCAAAAATGATCGCGTATGCCTTTTTTCATGAAAAATATCGTTTTGAGCCATTCAAACTCATTTTTGTAAGTTTTCAGAATTTCACTTTTGTCTAAGTCCCAATCCATGATTTGGTTTGTGGGGAAGTCTGGTGTGAAATATGGTAACTTGTCAAAATGGCTTGAAATCACTTGAAACTTTTCAAAAAAGATCGCGTATGCCTTTTTTCATGAAAAATATCGTTTTGAGCCATTCAAACTCATTTTTGTAAGTTTTCAGAATTTCACCCTTGTCTAAGTCCCAATCCATGATTTGGTTTGTGGGGAAGTCTGATGTGAAATATGGTAACTTGTCAAAATGGCTTTAAATCACTTGAAACTTTGCAAAAATGATCGCGTATGCCTTCTTTCATGAAAAATATCGTTTTGAGCCATTCAAACTCATTTTTGTAAGTTTTCAGAATTTCACTTTTGTCTAAGTCCCAATCCATGATTTGGTTTGTGGGGAAGTCTGGTGTGAAATATGGTAACTTGTCAAAATGGCTTTAAATCACTTGAAACTGTGCAAAAATGATCGCGTATGCCTTTTTTCATGAAAAATATCGTTTTGAGCCATTCAAACTCATTTTTGTAAGTTTTCAGAATTTCACTTTTGTCTAAGTCCCAATCCATGATTTGGTTTGTGGGGAAGTCTGGTGTGAAATATGGTAACTTGTCAAAATGGCTTGAAATCAGTTGAAACTTTTCAAAAAAGATCGCGTATGCCTTTTTTCATTAAAAATATCGTTTTGAGCCATTCAAACTCATTTTTGTAAGTTTTCAGAATTTCACCCTTGTCTAAGTCCCAATCCATGATTTGGTTTGTGGGGAAGTCTGATGTGAAATATGGTAACTTGTCAAAATGGCTTTAAATCACTTGAAACTTTGCAAAAATGATCGCGTATGCCTTCTTTCATGAAAAATATCGTTTTGAGCCATTCAAACTCATTTTTGTAAGTTTTCAGAATTTCACTTTTGTCTAAGTCCCAATCCATGATTTGGTTTGTGGGGAAGTCTGGTGTGAAATATGGTAACTTGTAAAAATGGCTTTAAATCACTTGAAACTTTGCAAAAATGATCGCGTATGCCTTCTTTCATGAAAAATATCGTTTTGAGCCATTCAAACTCATTTTTGTAAGTTTCCAGAATTTCACCCTTGTCTAAGTCCCAATCCATGATTTGGTTTGTGGGGAAGTCTGGTGTGAAACATGGTAACTTGTCAAAATGGCTTTAAATCACTTGAAACTTTTCAAAAATGATCGCGTATGCCTTCTTTCATGAAAAAAATCGTTTTGAGCCATTCAAACTCATTTTTGTAAGTTTTCAGAATTTCACCCTTGTCTAAGTCCCAATCCATGATTTGGTTTGTGGGGAAGTCTGGTGTGAAATATGGTAACTTGTCAAAATGGCTTTAAATCACTTGAAACTTTGCAAAAATGATCGCGTATGCCTTTTTTCATGAAAAAAATCGTTTTAAGCCAGTCAAACCCATTTTTGTAAGTTTTCAGAATTTCGCCCTTGTCTAAAACCCAATCCATGATTTGGTTTGTGGGGAAGTCTGGTGTGAAATATGGTAACTTGTCAAAATGGCTTTAAATCACTTGAAACTTTGCAAAAATGATCGCGTATGCCTTCTTTCATGAAAAATATCGTTTTGAGCCATTCAAACTCATTTTTGTAAGTTTTCAGAATTTCACCCTTGTCTAAGTCCCAATCCATGATCTGGTTTGTGGGGAAGTCTGGTGTGAAATATGGTAACTTGTCAAAATGGCTTTAAATCACTTGAAACTTTGCAAAAATGATCGCGTATGCCTTCTTTCATGAAAAATATCGTTTTGAGCCATTCAAACTCATTTTTGTAAGTTTTCAGAATTTCACCCTTGTCTAAGTCACAATCCATGATTTGGTTTAAGGGGAAGTCTGGTGTGAAACATGGTAACTTGTCAAAATGGCTTTAAATCACTTGAAACTTTTCAAAAATGATCGCCTATGCTTTTTTTCATGAAAAAAATCGTTTTGAGCCATTCAAACTCATTTTTGTAAGTTTTCAGAATTTCACCCTTGTCTAAGTCCCAATCCATGATTTGGTTTGTGGGGAAGTCTGGTGTGAAATATGGTAACTTGTCAAAATGGCTTTAAATCACTTGAAACTTTGCAAAAATGATCGCGTATGCCTTCTTTCATGAAAAAAATCGTTTTTAGCCAGTCAAATTCATTTTTGTAAGTTTTCAGAATTTCACCCTTGTCTAAGTCCCAATCCATGATTTGGTTTGTGGGGAAGTCTGGTGTGAAATATGGTAACTTGTCAAAATGGCTTGAAAGCACTTGAAACTTTGCAAAAATGATCGCGTATGCCTTTCTTCATGAAAAATATCGTTTTGAGGCATTCAAACTCATTTTTGTAAGTTTTCAGAATTTCACCCTTGTCTAAGTCCCAATCCATGATTTGGTTTGTGGGGAAGTCTGGTGTAAAATATGGTAACTTGTCAAAATGGCTTTAAATCACTTGAAACTGTGCAAAAATGATCGCGTATGCCTTTTTTCATGAAAAATATCGTTTTGAGCCATTCAAACTCATTTTTGTAAGTTTTCAGAATTTCACGTTTGTCTAAGTCCCAATCCATGATTTGGTTTGTGGGGAAGTCTGGTGTGAAATATGGTAACTTGTCAAAATGGCTTTAAATCACTTGAAACTTTGCAAAAATGATCGCGTATGCCTTATTTCATGAAAAAAATCGTTTTTAGCCAGTCAAATTCATTTTTGTAAGTTTTCAGAATTTCACCCTTGTCTAAGTCCCAATCCATGATTTGGTTTGTGGGGAAGTCTGATGTGAAATATGGTAACTTGTCAAAATGGCTTGAAATCACTTGATACTTTGTAAAAATGATCGCGTATGCCTTTTTTCATGAAAAAAATCGTTTTAAGCCAGTCAAACTCATTTTTGTAAGTTTTCAGAATTTCGCCCTTGTCTAAGTCCCAATCCATGATTTGGTTTGTGGGGAAGTCTGGTGTGAAATATGGTAACTTGTCAAAATTGCTTGAAATCATTTGAAACTTTGCAAAAATGATCGCGTATGCCTTCTTTCATGAGAAAAATCGTTTTGAGCCAGTCAAAATCATTTTTGTAAGTTTTCAGAATTTCACCCTTGTTTAAGTCCCAATCCATGATTTGGTTTGTCGGGAAGTCTGATGTGAAATATGGTAACTTGTCAAAATGGCTTTAAATCACTTGAAACTTTGCAAAAATGATCGCGTATGCCTTCTTTCATGAAAAAAATCGTTTTTAGCCAGTCAAACTCATTTTTGTAAATTTTCAGAATTTCACCCTTGTCTAAGTCCCAATCCATGATTTGGTTTGTGGGGAAGTCTGGTGTGAAATATGGTAACTTTTCAAAATGGCTTGAAATCACTTGAAACTTTGAAAAAATGATCGCGCATGCCTTTTTTCATGAAAAATATCGTTTTGAGCTATTCAAACTCATTTTTGTAAGTTTTCAGAATTTCACCCTTGTCTAAGTCCCAATCCATGATTTGGTTTGTGGGGAAGTCTGGTGTGAAATATGGTAACTTGTCAAAATGGCTTGAAATCACTTGAAACTTTGCAAAAATGATCGCGTATGCCTTCTTTCATGAGAAAAATCGTTTTGAGCCAGTCATAATCATTTTTGTAAGTTTTCAGAATTTCACCCTTGTTTAAGTCCCAATCCATGATTTGGTTTGTCGGGAAGTCTGGTGTGAAATATGGTAACTTGTCAAAATGGCTTTAAATCACTTGAAACTTTGCAAAAATGATCGCGTATGCCTTCTTTCATGAAAAAAATCGTTTTTAGCCAGTCAAACTCATTTTTGTAAATTTTCAGAATTTCACCCTTGTCTAAGTCCCAACCCATGATTTGGTTTGTGGGGAAGTCTGGTGTGAAATATGGTAACTTTTCAAAATGGCTTGAAATCACTTGAAACTTTGCAAAAATGATCGCGCATGCCTTTTTTCATGAAAAATATCGTTTTGAGCTATTCAAACTCATTTTTGTAAGTTTTCAGAATTTCACCCTTGTCTAAGTCCCAATCCATGATTTGGTTTGTGGGGAAGTCTGGTGTGAAATATGGTAACTATTCAAAATGGCTTGAAATCACTTGAAAGTTTGCAAAAATGATCGCGTATTCCTTTTTTCATGAAAAATATCGTTTTTAGCCAGTCAAAGTCATTTTTGTAAGTTTTCAGAATTTCACCCTTGTCTAAGTCCAAATCCATGATTTGGTTTGTGGGGAAGTCTGGTGTGAAATATGGTAATTTTCAAAATGGCTTTAAATCACTTGAAACTTTTCAAAAATGATCGCGTATGCCTTCTTTCATGAAAAAAATCGCTTTTAGCCAGTCAAACTCATTTTTGTAAGTTTTCAGAATTTCACCCTTGTCTAAGTGCCAATCCATGATTTGGTTTGTAGGAAAGTCTGGTGTGAAATATGGTAACTTGTCAAAATGGCTTTAAATCACTTGAAACTTTGCAAAAATGATCGCGTATCCCTTCTTTCATGAAAAATATCGTTTTGAGCCAGTCAAACTCATTTTTGGAAGTTTTCAGAATTTCACCCTTGTCTAAGTGCCAATCCATGATTTGCTTTGTGGGGAAGTCTGGTGTGAAATATAGTAACCTTTCAAAATGGCTTTAAATCTCTTGAAACTTTGCAAAAATGATTGCGTATGCCTTCTTTCATGAAAAAAATCGCTTTTAGCCAGTCAAACTCATTTTTGTAAGTTTTCAGAATTTCACCCTTGTCTAAGTCCCAATCCATGATTTGGTTTCTGGGGAAGTCTGGTTTGAAATATGGTAACTTGTCAAAATGGCTTTAAATCACTTGAAACTTTGCAAAAATGATCGCACATGCCTTCTTTCATGAAAAATATCGTTTTGAGCAATTTAAACTCATTTTTGTAAGTTTTCAATATTTCACCCTTGTCTAAGTCCCAATCCATGATTTGGTTTGTGTGGAAGTCTGGTGTGAAATATGTTAACTTGTCAAAATTGCTTTAAATCACTTGAAACTTTGCAAAAATGATCGCGTATGCCTTCTTTCATGTAAAAAATCGTTTTGAGCCAGTCAAACTCATTTTTGGAAGTTTTTATAATTTCACCCTTGTCTAAGTCCCAATCAATGATTTTGTTTATGGGGAAGTCTGGTGTGAAATATGGTAACTTGTCAAAATTGCTTTAAATCACTTGAAACTTTGCAAAAATGATCGCGTATGCCTTCTTTCATGAAAAAAATCGCTTTTAGCTAGTCAAACTCATTTTTGTAAGTTTTCAGAATTTCACCCTTGTCTAAGTCCCAATCCATGATTTGGTTTGTGGGGAAGTCTGGTGTGAAATATGGTAACTTGTCAAAATGGCTTGAAATCACTTTAAACTTTGCAAAAATGATCGCGTATGCCTTTTTTCATGAAAAATATCGTTTTGAGCCATTCAAACTCATTTTTGTAAGTTTTCAGAATTTCACCCTTGTCTAAGTCCCAATCTATGATTTGGTTTGTGGGGAAGTCTGGTGTGAAATATGGTAACTTGTCAAAGTGGCTTGAAATCACTTGAAACTTTGCAAAATTGATCGCGTATGCCTTTTTTCATGAAAAATATCGTTTTGAGGCATTCAAACTCATTTTTGTAAGTTTTCAGAATTTCACCCTTGTCTAAGTCCCAATCCATGATTTTGTTTGTGGGGAAGTCTAGTGTGAAATATGGTAACTTGTCAAAATGGCTTTAAATCACTTGAAACTTTTCAAAAATGATCACGTATGCCTTTTTTCATGAAAAATATCGTTTTCAGCCATTCAAACTCATTTTTGTAAGTTTTCAGAATTTCACCCTTGTCTAAGTCCCAATCCATGATTTGGTTTCTGGGGAAGTCTGGTGTGAAATATTGTAACTTGTCAAAATGGCTTTAAATCACTTGAAACTTTGCAAAAATGATCGCGTATGCCTTCTTTCATGAAAAATATCGTTTTGAGCCATTCAAACTCATTTTTGTTAGTTTTCAGAATCTCACCCTTGTCTAAGTGCCAATCTATGATTTGGTTTGTGGGGAAGTCTGGTGTGAAATATGGTAACTTGTCAAAATGGCTTAAAATCACTTGAAACTTTGCAAAAATGATCGCGTATGCCTTCTTTCATGAAAAATATCGTTTTGAGCCATTCAAACTCATTTTTGTAAGTTTTCAGAATTTCACCCTTGTCTAAGTGCCAATCCATGATTTGGTTTGTGGGGAAGTCTGGTGTGAAATATGTTAACTTGTCAAAATTGCTTTAAATCACTTGAAACTTTTCAAAAATGATCGCGTATGCCTTCTTTCATGTAAAAAATCGTTTTGAGCCAGTCAAACTCATTTTTAGAAGTTTTTATAATTTCACCCTTGTCTAAGTCCCCATCAATGATTTGGTTTGTGGGGAAGTCTGGTGTTAAATATCGTAACTTGTCAAAATGGCTTTAAATCACTTGAAACTTTGCAAAAATGATCGCGTATGCCTTCTTTCATGAAAAAAATCGTTTTGAGCCAGTCAAATTCATTTTTGTAAGTTTTCAGAATTTCGCCCTTGTCTAAGTCCCAATCCATGATTTGGTTTGTGGGGAAGTCTGGTGTGAAATATGGTAACTTGTCAAAATGGCTTTAAATCACTTGAAACTTTCTAAAAATGATCGTGTATGCCTTTTTTCATGAAAAAAATCGTTTTAAGCCAGTCAAACTCATTTTTGTAAGTTTTCAGAATTTCACCCTTGTTTCAGTCCCAATCCATGATTTGGTTTGTGGGGAAGTCTGGTGTGAAATATGGTAACTTGTCAAAATGGCTTGAAATCACTTGAAACTTTGTAAAAATGATCGCCTATGCCTTTTTTCATGAAAAAAATCGTTTTAAGCCAGTCAAACTCATTTTTGTAAGTTTTCAAAATTTCGCCCTTGTCTAAGTCCCAATCCATGATTTGGTTTGTGGGGAAGTCTGGTGTGAAATATGGTAACTTGTCAAAATTGCTTTAAATCACTTGAAACTTTGCAAAAATGATCGCGTATGCCTTCTTTCATGAAAAATATCGTTTTGAGCCATTCAAACTCATTTTTGTAAGTTTTCAGAATTTCACCCTTGTCTAAGTCCCAATCCATGATTTGGTTTGTGGGGAAGTCTTGTGTGAAATATGGTAACTTGTCAAAATGGCTTTAAATCACTTGAAACTTTGCAAAAATGATCGCGTATGCCTTCTTTCATGAAAAAAATCGTTTTGAGCCAGTCAAATTCAATTTTGTAAGTTTTCAGAATTTCGCCCTTGTCTAAGTCCCAATCCATGATTTGGTTTTTGGGGAAGTCTGGTGTGAAATATGGTAACTTGTCAAAATGGCTTGAAATCACTTGAAACTTTCCAAAAATGATCGCGTATGCCTTTTTTCATGAAAAAAATCGTTTTAAGCCAGTCAAACTCATTTTTGTAAGTTTTCAGAATTTCACTTTTGTTTCAGTCCCAATCCATGATTTGGTTTGTGGGGAAGTCTGATGTGAAATATGGTAACTTGTCAAAATGGCTTGAAATCACTTGAAACTTTGCAAAAATCATCGCGTATGCCTTTTTTCATAAAAAATATCGTTTTGAGCCATTCAAACTCATTTTTGTAAGTTTTCAGAATTTCACCCTTGTCTAAGTCCCAATCCATGATTTGGTTTGTGGGGAAGTCTGGTGTGAAATATGGTAACTTGTCAAAATGGCTTTAAATCACTTGAAACTTTGCAAAAATGATCGCGTATGCCTTCTTTCATGAAAAAAATCGTTTTGAGCCAGTCAAATTCAATTTTGTAAGTTTTCAGAATTTCGCCCTTGTCTAAGTCCCAATCCATGATTTGGTTTGTGGGGAAGTCTGGTGTGAAATATGGTAACTTGTCAAAATGGCTTGAAATCACTTGAAACTTTCCAAAAATGATCGCGTATGCCTTTTTTCATGAAAAAAATCGTTTTAAGCCAGTCAAATTCATTTTTGTAAGTTTTCAGAATTTCACCCTTGTTTCAGTCCCAATCCATGATTTGGTTTGTGGGGAAGTCTGGTGTGAAATATGGTAACTTGTCAAAATGGCTTGAAATCACTTGAAACTTTGTAAAAATGATCGCCTATGCCTTTTTTCATGAAAAAAATCGTTTTAAGCCAGTCAAACTCATTTTTGTAAGTTTTCAGAATTTCGCCCTTGTCTAAGTCCCAATCCATGATTTGGTTTGTGGGGAAGTCTGGTGTGAAATATGGTAACTTGTCAAAACAGCTTGAAATCACTTGAAACTTTGCAAAAATGATCGCGTATGCCTTCTTTCATGAAAAAAATCGTTTTGAGCCAGTCAAAATCATTTTTGTAAGTTTTCAGAATTTCACCCTTGTTTAAGTCCCAATCCATGATTTGGTTTGTGGGGAAGTCTGGTGTGAAATATGGTAACTTGTCAAAATGGCTTTAAATCACTTGAAACTTTGCAAAAATGATCGCGTATGCCTTCTTTCATGAAAAAAATCGTTTTTAGCCAGTCAAACTCATTTTTGTAAGTTTTCAGAATTTCACCCTTGTCTAAGTCCCAATCCATGATTTGGTTTGTGGGGAAGTCTGGTGTGAAATATGGTAACTATTCAAAATTGCTAGAAATCACTTGAAACTTTGCAAAAATGATCGCGTATGCCTTTCTTCATGAAAAATATCGTTTTGAGGCGTTCAAACTCATTTTTGTAAAATTTCAGAATTTCACCCTTGTCTAAGTCCCAATCCATGATTTGGTTTGTGGGGAAGTCTGGTGTGAAATATGGTAACTTGTCAAAATGGCTTGAAATCACTTGAAACTTTGTAAAAATGATCGCGTATGCCTTCTTTCACGAAAAAAATTGTTTTAAGCTAGTCAAATTCATTTTTGTAAGTTTTTAGAATTTCGCCCTTGTCTAAGTCCCAATCCATGATTTGGTTTGTGGGGAAGTCTGGTGTGAAATATGGTAACTTGTCAAAATGGCTTGAAATCACTTGAAACTTTGCAAAAATCATCGCGTATGCCTTTTTTCATAAAAAATATCGTTTTGAGCCATTCAAACTCATTTTTGTAAGTTTTCAGAATTTCACCCTTGTCTAAGTCCCAATCCATGATTTGGTTTGTGGGGAAGTCTGGTGTGAAATATGGTAACTTGTCAAAATGGCTTTAAATCACTTGAAACTTTGCAAAAATGATCGCATATGCCTTCTTTCATGAAAAATATCGTTTTGAGCAATTCAAACTCATTTTTGTAAGTTTTCAGAATTTCACCCTTGTTTAAGTCCCAGTCCATGATTTGGTTTGTGGGGAAGTCTGGTGTGAAATATGGTAACTTGTCAAAATGGCTTTAAATCACTTGAAACTTTGCAAAAATCATCGCGTATGCCTTTTTTCATGAAAAAAATCGTTTTAAGCCAGTCAAACTCATTTTTGTAAGTTTTCAGAATTTCACCCTTGTTTAAGTCCCAATCCATGATTTGGTTTGTGGGGAAGTCTGGTGTGAAATATGGTAACTTGTCAAAATGGCTTGAAATCACTTGAAACTTTGCAAAAATGATCGCGTATGCCTTATTTCATGAAAAATATCGTTTTGAGCCATTCAAACTCAGTTTTGTAAGTTTTCAGAATTTCACCCTTGTCTAAGTCCCAATCCATGATTTGGTTTGTGGGGAAGTCTGGTGTGAAATATGGTAACTTGTAAAAATGGCTTTAAATCACTTGAAACTTTGCAAAAATGATCGCGTAAGCCTTCTTTCACGAAAAAAATCGTTTTAAGCCAGTCAAATTCATTTTTGTAAGTTTTCAGAATTTCGCCCTCGTTTAAGTCCCAATCCATGATTTGGTTTGTGGGGAAGTCTGGTGTGAAATATGGTAACTTGTCAAAATGGCTTGAAATCACTTGAAACTTTTCAAAAATGATCGCGTATGCCTTTTTTCATGAAAAATATCGTTTTGAGCCAATCAAACTCATTTTTGTAAGTTTTCAGAATTTCACCCTTGTCTAAGTCCCAATCCATGATTTGGTTTGTGGGGAAGTCTGGTGTGAAATATGGTAACTTGTCCAAATGGCTTTAATTCACTTGAAACTTTGCAAAAACGATCGCGTAAGCCTTCTTTCACGAAAAAAATCGTTTTAAGCCAGTCAAATTCATTTTTGTAAGTTTTCAGAATTCGCCCTTGTCTAAGTCCAAATCCATGATTTGGTTTGTGGGGAAGTCTGGTGTGAAATATGGTAACTTGTCAAAATGGCTTGAAATCACTTGAAACTTTTCAAAAATGATCGCGTATGCCTTTTTTCATGAAAAATATCGTTTTGAGCCATTCAAACTCATTTTTGTAAGTTTTTATAATTTCACCCTTGTCTAAGTCCCAATCCATGATTTGGTTTGTGGGGAAGTCTGGTGTGAAATATGGTAACTTGTCAAAATGGCTTTAAATCACTTGAAACTTTGCAAAAATGATCGCGTATGCCTTTCTTCATGAAAAATGTCGCTTTGAGGAATTAAACTCATTTTTGTAAGTTTTCAGAATTTCACCCTTGTCTAAGTCCCAGTCCATGATTTGGTTTGTGGGGAAGTCTGGTGTGAAATATGGTAACTTGTCAAAATTGCTTGAAATCACTTGAAACTTTTCAAAAATGATCACGTATGCCTTTTTTCATGAAAAATATCGTTTTGAGCCATTCAAACTCATTTTTGTAAGTTTTCAGAATTTCACGCTTGTCTAAGTCCCAATCCATGATTTGGTTTGGGGGGAAGTCTGGTGTGGAATATGGTAACTTGTCAAAATGGCTTTAAATCACTTGAAACTTTGCAAAAATAATCGCGTATGCCTTCTTTCATGAAAAATATCGTTTTGAGCCATTCAAACTCATTTTTGTAAGTTTTTAGAATTTCAGCCTTGTCTAAGTCCCAATCCATGATTTGGTTTGTGGGGAAGTCTGGTGTGAAATATGGTAACTTGTCAAAATGGCTTGAAATCACTTGAAACTTTGCAAAAAAGATCGCGTATGCCTTTCTTCATGAAAAATGTCGCTTTGAGGAATTAAACTCATTTTTGTAAGTTTTCAGAATTTCACCCTTGTCTAAGTATCAGTCCATGATTTGGTTTGTGGGGAAGTCTGGTGTGAAATATGGTAACTCTTCAAAATTGCTTGAAATCACTTGAAACTTTTCAAAAATGATCACGTATGCCTTTTTTCATGAAAAATATCGTTTTGAGCCATTCAAACTCATTTTTGTAAGTTTTCAGAATTTCACCCTTGTCTAAGTCCCAATCCATGATTTGGTTTGTGGGGAAGTCTGGTGTGAAATATGGTAACTTGTCAAAATGGCTTGAAATCACTTGAAACTTTCCAAAAATGATCGCGTATGCCTTTTTTCATGAAAAAAATCGTTTTAAGCCAGTCAAACTCATTTTTGTAAGTTTTCAGAATTTCACCCTTGTTTAAGTCCCAATCCATGATTTGGTTTGTGGGGAAGTCTTGTGTGAAATATGGTAACTTGTCAAAATTGCTTGAAATCACTTGAAACTTGGCAAAAATGATCGCGTATGCCTTATTTCATGAAAAATATCGTTTGGAGCCATTCAAACTCAGTTTTTTAAGTTTTTAGAATTTCACCCTTGTCTAAGTCCCAATCCATGATTTGGTTTGTAGGGAAGTCTGGTGTGAAATATGGTAACTTGTCAAAATGGCTTTAAATCACTTGAAACTTTGCAAAAATGATCGTGTAAGCCTTCTTTCACGAAAAAAATCGTTTTGAGCCGGTCAAATTCATTTTTGTAAGTTTTCAGAATTTCGCCCTTGTCTAAGTCCCAATCCATGATTTGGTTTGTGGGGAAGTCTGGTGTGAAATATGGTAACTTGTCAAAATGGCTTGAAATCACTTGAAACTTTGCAAAAATGATCGCGTATGCCTTCTTTCATGAAAAATATCGTTTTGAGCTATTCAAACTCATTTTTGTAAGTTTTCAGAATTTCACCCTTGTCTAAGTCCCAATCCATAATTTGGTTTGTGGGGAAGTCTGGTGTGAAATATGGTAACTTGTCAAAATGGCTTTAAATCACTTGAAACTTTGCAAAAATGATCGCGTATGCCTTCTTTCATGAAAAATATCGTTTTGAGCCATTCAAACTCATTTTTGTAAGTTTTCAGAATTTCACCCTTGTCTAAGTCCCAATCCATGATTTGGTTTGTGGGGAAGTCTGGTGTGAAAATTGGTAACTTGTCAAAATGGCTTTAAATCACTTGAAACTTTTCAAAAATGATCGCGTATGCCTTCTTTCATGAAAAAAATCATTTTGAGCCATTCAAACTCATTTTTGTAAGTTTTCAGAATTTCACCCTTGTCTAAGTCCCAATCCATGATTTGGTTTGTGGGGAAGTCTGGTGTGAATATGGTAACTTGTCAAAATGGCTTTAAATCACTTGAAACTTTGCAAAAATGATCGCGTATGCCTTTTTTCATGAAAAAAATCGTTTTAAGCCAGTCAAACCCATTTTTGTAAGTTTTCAGAATTTCGCCCTTGTCTAAAACCCAATCCATGATTTGGTTTGTGGGGAAGTCTGGTGTGAAATATGGTAACTTGTCAAAATGGCTTTAAATCACTTGAAACTTTGCAAAAATGATCGCG
This sequence comes from Muricea muricata, assembly GCA_963855995.1. Lineage (NCBI taxonomy): Eukaryota > Metazoa > Cnidaria > Anthozoa > Malacalcyonacea > Plexauridae > Muricea > Muricea muricata. The sequence continues at coordinate 12,879,433 of OY979728.1, read as the reverse complement.
TATGCCTTCTTTCATGAAAAATATCGTTTTGAGCCATTCAAACTCATTTTTGTAAGTTTTCAGAATTTCACCCTTGTCTAAGTCCCAATCCATGATCTGGTTTGTGGGAAAGTCTGGTGTGAAATATGGTAACTTGTCAAAATGGCTTTAAATCACTTGAAACTTTGCAAAAATGATCGCGTATGCCTTCTTTCATGAAAAATATCGTTTTGAGCCATTCAAACTCATTTTTGTAAGTTTTCAGAATTTCACCCTTGTCTAAGTCCCAATCCATGATTTGGTTTGTGGGGAAGTCTGGTGTGAAACATGGTAACTTGTCAAAATGGCTTTAAATCACTTGAAACTTTTCAAAAATGATCGCGTATGCCTTTTTTCATGACAAAAATCGTTTTGAGCCATTCAAACTCATTTTTGTAAGTTTTCAGAATTTCACCCTTGTCTAAGTCCCAATCCATGATTTGGTTTGTGGGGAAGTCTGGTGTGAATATGGTAACTTGTCAAAATGGCTTTAAATCACTTGAAACTTTGCAAAAATGATCGCGTATGCCTTTTTTCATGAAAAAAATCGTTTTAAGCCAGTCAAACCCATTTTTGTAAGTTTTCAGAATTTCGCCCTTGTCTAAAACCCAATCCATGATTTGGTTTGTGGGGAAGTCTGGTGTGAAATATGGTAACTTGTCAAAATGGCTTTAAATCACTTGAAACTTTGCAAAAATGATCGCGTATGCCTTCTTTCATGAAAAATATCGTTTTGAGCCATTCAAACTCATTTTTGTAAGTTTTCAGAATTTCACCCTTGTCTAAGTCCCAATCCATGATCTGGTTTGTGGGAAAGTCTGGTGTGAAATATGGTAACTTGTCAAAATGGCTTTAAATCACTTGAAACTTTGCAAAAATGATCGCGTATGCCTTCTTTCATGAAAAATATCGTTTTGAGCCATTCAAACTCATTTTTGTAAGTTTTCAGAATTTCACCCTTGTCTAAGTCCCAATCCATGATTTGGTTTGTGGGGAAGTCTGGTGTGAAACATGGTAACTTGTCAAAATGGCTTTAAATCACTTGAAACTTTTCAAAAATGATCGCGTATGCCTTTTTTCATGACAAAAATCGTTTTGAGCCATTCAAACTCATTTTTGTAAGTTTTCAGAATTTCACCCTTGTCTAAGTCCCAATCCATGATTTGGTTTTTGGGGAAGTCTGATGTGAAATATGGTAACTTGTCAAAATGGCTTGAAATCACTTGAAACTTTGTAAAAATGATCGCGTATGCCTTTTTTCATGAAAAAAATCGTTTTAAGCCAGTCAAACTCATTTTTGTAAGTTTTCAGAATTTCGCCCTTGTCTAAGTCCCAATCCATGTTTTGATTTGTGGGGAAGTCTGGTGTAAAATATGGTAACTTGTCAAAATGGCTTTAAATCACTTGAAACTGTGCAAAAATGATCGCGTATGCCTTTTTTCATGAAAAATATCGTTTTGAGCCATTCAAACTCATTTTTGTAAGTTTTCAGAATTTTACCCTTGTCTAAGTCCCAATCCATGATTTGGTTTGTGGGGAAGTCTGATGTGAAATATGGTAACTTGTCAAAATGGCTTTAAATCACTTGAAACTTTGCAAAAATGATCGCGTATGCCTTCTTTCATGAAAAATATCGTTTTGAGCCATTCAAACTCATTTTTGTAAGTTTTCAGAATTTCACTTTTGTCTAAGTCCCAATCCATGATTTGGTTTGTGGGGAAGTCTGGTGTGAAATATGGTAACTTGTCAAAATGGCTTGAAATCACTTGAAACTTTTCAAAAAAGATCGCGTATGCCTTTTTTCATGAAAAATATCGTTTTGAGCCATTCAAACTCATTTTTGTAAGTTTTCAGAATTTCACCCTTGTCTAAGTCCCAATCCATGATTTGGTTTGTGGGGAAGTCTGATGTGAAATATGGTAACTTGTCAAAATGGCTTTAAATCACTTGAAACTTTGCAAAAATGATCGCGTATGCCTTCTTTCATGAAAAAAATCGTTTTGAGCCATTCAAACTCATTTTTGTAAGTTTTCAGAACTTCACTTTTGTCTAAGTCCCAATCCATGATTTGGTTTGTGGGGAAGTCTGGTGTGAAATATGGTAACTTGTCAAAATGGCTTTAAATCACTTGAAACTGTGCAAAAATGATCGCGTATGCCTTTTTTCATGAAAAATATCGTTTTGAGCCATTCAAACTCATTTTTGTAAGTTTTCAGAATTTCACTTTTGTCTAAGTCCCAATCCATGATTTGGTTTGTGGGGAAGTCTGGTGTGAAATATGGTAACTTGTCAAAATGGCTTGAAATCACTTGAAACTTTTCAAAAAAGATCGCGTATGCCTTTTTTCATGAAAAATATCGTTTTGAGCCATTCAAACTCATTTTTGTAAGTTTTCAGAATTTCACCCTTGTCTAAGTCCCAATCCATGATTTGGTTTGTGGGGAAGTCTGATGTGAAATATGGTAACTTGTCAAAATGGCTTTAAATCACTTGAAACTTTGCAAAAATGATCGCGTATGCCTTCTTTCATGAAAAATATCGTTTTGAGCCATTCAAACTCATTTTTGTAAGTTTTCAGAATTTCACTTTTGTCTAAGTCCCAATCCATGATTTGGTTTGTGGGGAAGTCTGGTGTGAAATATGGTAACTTGTAAAAATGGCTTTAAATCACTTGAAACTTTGCAAAAATGATTGCGTATGCCTTCTTTCATGAAAAATATCGTTTTGAGCCATTCAAACTCATTTTTGTAAGTTTCCAGAATTTCACCCTTGTCTAAGTCCCAATCCATGATTTGGTTTGTGGGGAAGTCTGGTGTGAAACATGGTAACTTGTCAAAATGGCTTTAAATCACTTGAAACTTTTCAAAAATGATCGCGTATGCCTTCTTTCATGAAAAAAATCGTTTTGAGCCATTCAAACTCATTTTTGTAAGTTTTCAGAATTTCACCCTTGTCTAAGTCCCAATCCATGATTTGGTTTGTGGGGAAGTCTGGTGTGAAATATGGTAACTTGTCAAAATGGCTTTAAATCACTTGAAACTTTGCAAAAATGATCGCGTATGCCTTTTTTCATGAAAAAAATCGTTTTAAGCCAGTCAAACCCATTTTTGTAAGTTTTCAGAATTTCGCCCTTGTCTAAAACCCAATCCATGATTTGGTTTGTTGGGAAGTCTGGTGTGAAATATGGTAACTTGTCAAAATGGCTTCAAATCACTTGAAACTTTGCAAAAATGATCGCGTATGCCTTCTTTCATGAAAAATATCGTTTTGAGCCATTCAAACTCATTTTTGTAAGTTTTCAGAATTTCACCCTTGTCTAAGTCCCAATCCATGATCTGGTTTGTGGGGAAGTCTGGTGTGAAATATGGTAACTTGTCAAAATGGCTTTAAATCACTTGAAACTTTGCAAAAATGATCGCGTATGCCTTCTTTCATGAAAAATATCGTTTTGAGCCATTCAAACTCATTTTTGTAAGTTTTCAGAATTTCACCCTTGTCTAAGTCACAATCCATGATTTGGTTTGTGGGGAAGTCTGGTGTGAAACATGGTAACTTGTCAAAATGGCTTTAAATCACTTGAAACTTTTCAAAAATGATCGCGTATGCTTTTTTTCATGAAAAAAATCGTTTTGAGCCATTCAAACTCATTTTTGTAAGTTTTCAGAATTTCACCCTTGTCTAAGTCCCAATCCATGATTTGGTTTGTGGGGAAGTCTGGTGTGAAATATGGTAACTTGTCAAAATGGCTTTAAATCACTTGAAACTTTGAAAAAATGATCGCGTATGCCTTCTTTCATGAAAAAAATCGTTTTTAGCCAGTCAAATTCATTTTTGTAAGTTTTCAGAATTTCACCCTTGTCTAAGTCCCAATCCATGATTTGGTTTGTGGGGAAGTCTGGTGTGAAATATGGTAACTTGTCAAAATGGCTTGAAAGCACTTGAAACTTTGCAAAAATGATCGCGTATGCCTTTCTTCATGAAAAATATCGTTTTGAGGCATTCAAACTCATTTTTGTAAGTTTTCAGAATTTCACCCTTGTCTAAGTCCCAATCCATGATTTGGTTTGTGGGGAAGTCTGGTGTAAAATATGGTAACTTGTCAAAATGGCTTTAAATCACTTGAAACTGTGCAAAAATGATCGCGTATGCCTTTTTTCATGAAAAATATCGTTTTGAGCCATTCAAACTCATTTTTGTAAGTTTTCAGAATTTCACGTTTGTCTAAGTCCCAATCCATGATTTGGTTTGTGGGGAAGTCTGGTGTGAAATATGGTAACTTGTCAAAATGGCTTTAAATCACTTGAAACTTTGCAAAAATGATCGCGTATGCCTTATTTCATGAAAAAAATCGTTTTTAGCCAGTCAAATTCATTTTTGTAAGTTTTCAGAATTTCACCCTTGTCTAAGTCCCAATCCATGATTTGGTTTGTGGGGAAGTCTGATGTGAAATATGGTAACTTGTCAAAATGGCTTGAAATCACTTGAAACTTTGTAAAAATGATCGCGTATGCCTTTTTTCATGAAAAAAATCGTTTTAAGCCAGTCAAACTCATTTTTGTAAGTTTTCAGAATTTCGCCCTTGTCTAAGTCCCAATCCATGATTTGGTTTGTGGGGAAGTCTGGTGTGAAATATAATAACTTGTCAAAATTGCTTGAAATCATTTGAAACTTTGCAAAAATGATCGCGTATGCCTTCTTTCATGAGAAAAATCGTTTTGAGCCAGTCAAAATCATTTTTGTAAGTTTTCAGAATTTCACCCTTGTTTAAGTCCCAATCCATGATTTGGTTTGTCGGGAAGTCTGATGTGAAATATGGTAACTTGTCAAAATGGCTTTAAATCACTTGAAACTTTGCAAAAATGATCGCGTATGCCTTTTTTCATGAAAAATATCGTTTTGAGCCATTCAAACTCATTTTTGTAAGTTTTCAGAATTTCACTTTTGTCTAAGTCCCAATCCATGATTTGGTTTGTGGGGAAGTCTGGTGTGAAATATGGTAACTTGTCAAAATGGCTTGAAATCACTTGAAACTTTTCAAAAAAGATCGCGTATGCCTTTTTTCATGAAAAATATCGTTTTGAGCCATTCAAACTCATTTTTGTAAGTTTTCAGAATTTCACCCTTGTCTAAGTCCCAATCCATGATTTGGTTTGTGGGGAAGTTTGATGTGAAATATGGTAACTTGTCAAAATGGCTTTAAATCACTTGAAACTTTGCAAAAATGATCGCGTATGCCTTCTTTCATGAAAAATATCGTTTTGAGCCATTCAAACTCATTTTTGTAAGTTTTCAGAATTTCACTTTTGTCTAAGTCCCAATCCATGATTTGGTTTGTGGGGAAGTCTGGTGTGAAATATGGTAACTTGTCAAAATGGCTTTAAATCACTTGAAACTGTGCAAAAATGATCACGTATGCCTTTTTTCATGAAAAATATCGTTTTGAGCCATTCAAACTCATTTTTGTAAGTTTTCAGAATTTCACTTTTGTCTAAGTCCCAATCCATGATTTGGTTTGTGGGGAAGTCTGGTGTGAAATATGGTAACTTGTCAAAATGGCTTGAAATCACTTGAAACTTTTCAAAAAAGATCGCGTATGCCTTTTTTCATGAAAAATATCGTTTTGAGCCATTCAAACTCATTTTTGTAAGTTTTCAGAATTTCACCCTTGTCTAAGTCCCAATCCATGATTTGGTTTGTGGGGAAGTCTGATGTGAAATATGGTAACTTGTCAAAATGGCTTTAAATCACTTGAAACTTTGCAAAAATGATCGCATATGCCTTCTTTCATGAAAAATATCGTTTTGAGCCATTCAAACTCATTTTTGTAAGTTTTCAGAATTTCACTTTTGTCTAAGTCCCAATCCATGATTTGGTTTGTGGGGAAGTCTGGTGTGAAATATGGTAACTTGTCAAAATGGCTTGAAATCACTTGAAACTTTTCAAAAAAGATCGCGTATGCCTTTTTTCATGAAAAATATCGTTTTGAGCCATTCAAACTCATTTTTGTAAGTTTTCAGAATTTTACCCTTGTCTAAGTCCCAATCCATGATTTGGTTTGTGGGGAAGTCTGATGTGAAATATGGTAACTTGTCAAAATGGCTTTAAATCACTTGAAACTTTGCAAAAATGATCGCGTATGCCTTCTTTCATGAAAAATATCGTTTTGAGCCATTCAAACTCATTTTTGTAAGTTTTCAGAATTTCACTTTTGTCTAAGTCCCAATCCATGATTTGGTTTGTGGGGAAGTCTGGTGTGAAATATGGTAACTTGTCAAAATGGCTTGAAATCACTTGAAACTTTTCAAAAAAGATCGCGTATGCCTTTTTTCATGAAAAATATCGTTTTGAGCCATTCAAACTCATTTTTGTAAGTTTTCAGAATTTCACCCTTGTCTAAGTCCCAATCCATGATTTGGTTTGTGGGGAAGTCTGATGTGAAATATGGTAACTTGTCAAAATGGCTTTAAATCACTTGAAACTTTGCAAAAATGATCGCGTATGCCTTCTTTCATGAAAAAAATCGTTTTGAGCCATTCAAACTCATTTTTGTAAGTTTTCAGAACTTCACTTTTGTCTAAGTCCCAATCCATGATTTGGTTTGTGGGGAAGTCTGGTGTGAAATATGGTAACTTGTCAAAATGGCTTTAAATCACTTGAAACTGTGCAAAAATGATCGCGTATGCCTTTTTTCATGAAAAATATCGTTTTGAGCCATTCAAACTCATTTTTGTAAGTTTTCAGAATTTCACTTTTGTCTAAGTCCCAATCCATGATTTGGTTTGTGGGGAAGTCTGGTGTGAAATATGGTAACTTGTCAAAATGGCTTGAAATCACTTGAAACTTTTCAAAAAAGATCGCGTATGCCTTTTTTCATGAAAAATATCGTTTTGAGCCATTCAAACTCATTTTTGTAAGTTTTCAGAATTTCACCCTTGTCTAAGTCCCAATCCATGATTTGGTTTGTGGGGAAGTCTGATGTGAAATATGGTAACTTGTCAAAATGGCTTTAAATCACTTGAAACTTTGCAAAAATGATCGCGTATGCCTTCTTTCATGAAAAATATCGTTTTGAGCCATTCAAACTCATTTTTGTAAGTTTTCAGAATTTCACTTTTGTCTAAGTCCCAATCCATGATTTGGTTTGTGGGGAAGTCTGGTGTGAAATATGGTAACTTGTAAAAATGGCTTTAAATCACTTGAAACTTTGCAAAAATGATTGCGTATGCCTTCTTTCATGAAAAATATCGTTTTGAGCCATTCAAACTCATTTTTGTAAGTTTCCAGAATTTCACCCTTGTCTAAGTCCCAATCCATGATTTGGTTTGTGGGGAAGTCTGGTGTGAAACATGGTAACTTGTCAAAATGGCTTTAAATCACTTGAAACTTTTCAAAAATGATCGCGTATGCCTTCTTTCATGAAAAAAATCGTTTTGAGCCATTCAAACTCATTTTTGTAAGTTTTCAGAATTTCACCCTTGTCTAAGTCCCAATCCATGATTTGGTTTGTGGGGAAGTCTGGTGTGAAATATGGTAACTTGTCAAAATGGCTTTAAATCACTTGAAACTTTGCAAAAATGATCGCGTATGCCTTTTTTCATGAAAAAAATCGTTTTAAGCCAGTCAAACCCATTTTTGTAAGTTTTCAGAATTTCGCCCTTGTCTAAAACCCAATCCATGATTTGGTTTGTGGGGAAGTCTGGTGTGAAATATGGTAACTTGTCAAAATGGCTTTAAATCACTTGAAACTTTGCAAAAATGATCGCGTATGCCTTCTTTCATGAAAAATATCGTTTTGAGCCATTCAAACTCATTTTTGTAAGTTTTCAGAATTTCACCCTTGTCTAAGTCCCAATCCATGATCTGGTTTGTGGGGAAGTCTGGTGTGAAATATGGTAACTTGTCAAAATGGCTTTAAATCACTTGAAACTTTGCAAAAATGATCGCGTATGCCTTCTTTCATGAAAAATATCGTTTTGAGCCATTCAAACTCATTTTTGTAAGTTTTCAGAATTTCACCCTTGTCTAAGTCACAATCCATGATTTGGTTTGTGGGGAAGTCTGGTGTGAAACATGGTAACTTGTCAAAATGGCTTTAAATCACTTGAAACTTTTCAAAAATGATCGCGTATGCTTTTTTTCATGAAAAAAATCGTTTTGAGCCATTCAAACTCATTTTTGTAAGTTTTCAGAATTTCACCCTTGTCTAAGTCCCAATCCATGATTTGGTTTGTGGGGAAGTCTGGTGTGAAATATGGTAACTTGTCAAAATGGCTTTAAATCACTTGAAACTTTGCAAAAATGATCGCGTATGCCTTCTTTCATGAAAAAAATCGTTTTTAGCCAGTCAAATTCATTTTTGTAAGTTTTCAGAATTTCACCCTTGTCTAAGTCCCAATCCATGATTTGGTTTGTGGGGAAGTCTGGTGTGAAATATGGTAACTTGTCAAAATGGCTTGAAAGCACTTGAAACTTTGCAAAAATGATCGCGTATGCCTTTCTTCATGAAAAATATCGTTTTGAGGCATTCAAACTCATTTTTGTAAGTTTTCAGAATTTCACCCTTGTCTAAGTCCCAATCCATGATTTGGTTTGTGGGGAAGTCTGGTGTAAAATATGGTAACTTGTCAAAATGGCTTTAAATCACTTGAAACTGTGCAAAAATGATCGCGTATGCCTTTTTTCATGAAAAATATCGTTTTGAGCCATTCAAACTCATTTTTGTAAGTTTTCAGAATTTCACGTTTGTCTAAGTCCCAATCCATGATTTGGTTTGTGGGGAAGTCTGGTGTGAAATATGGTAACTTGTCAAAATGGCTTTAAATCACTTGAAACTTTGCAAAAATGATCGGGTATGCCTTATTTCATGAAAAAAATCGTTTTTAGCCAGTCAAATTCATTTTTGTAAGTTTTCAGAATTTCACCCTTGTCTAAGTCCCAATCCATGATTTGGTTTGTGGGGAAGTCTGATGTGAAATATGGTAACTTGTCAAAATGGCTTGAAATCACTTGAAACTTTGTAAAAATGATCGCGTATGCCTTTTTTCATGAAAAAAATCGTTTTAAGCCAGTCAAACTCATTTTTGTAAGTTTTCAGAATTTCGCCCTTGTCTAAGTCCCAATCCATGATTTGGTTTGTGGGGAAGTCTGGTGTGAAATATAATAACTTGTCAAAATTGCTTGAAATCATTTGAAACTTTGCAAAAATGATCGCGTATGCCTTCTTTCATGAGAAAAATCGTTTTGAGCCAGTCAAAATCATTTTTGTAAGTTTTCAGAATTTCACCCTTGTTTAAGTCCCAATCCATGATTTGGTTTGTCGGGAAGTCTGATGTGAAATATGGTAACTTGTCAAAATGGCTTTAAATCACTTGAAACTTTGCAAAAATGATCGCGTATGCCTTCTTTCATGAAAAAAATCGTTTTTAGCCAGTCAAACTCATTTTTGTAAATTTTCAGAATTTCACCCTTGTCTAAGTCCCAATCCATGATTTGGTTTGTGGGGAAGTCTGGTGTGAAATATGGTAACTTTTCAAAATGGCTTGAAATCACTTGAAACTTTGCAAAAAAGATCGCGCATGCCTTTTTTCATGAAAAATATCGTTTTGAGCTATTCAAACTCATTTTTGTAAGTTTTCAGAATTTCACCCTTGTCTAAGTCCCAATCCATGATTTGGTTTGTGGGGAAGTCTGGTGTGAAATATGGTAACTTGTCAAAATGGCTTGAAATCACTTGAAACTTTGCAAAAATGATCGCGTATGCCTTCTTTCATGAGAAAAATCGTTTTGAGCCAGTCATAATCATTTTTGTAAGTTTTCAGAATTTCACCCTTGTTTAAGTCCCAATCCATGATTTGGTTTGTCGGGAAGTCTGGTGTGAAATATGGTAACTTGTCAAAATGGCTTTAAATCACTTGAAACTTTGCAAAAATGATCGCGTATGCCTTCTTTCATGAAAAAAATCGTTTTTAGCCAGTCAAACTCATTTTTGTAAATTTTCAGAATTTCACCCTTGTCTAAGTCCCAACCCATGATTTGGTTTGTGGGGAAGTCTGGTGTGAAATATGGTAACTTGTCAAAATGGCTTGAAATCACTTGAAACTTTGTAAAAATGATCGCCTATGCCTTTTTTCATGAAAAAAATCGTTTTAAGCCAGTCAAACTCATTTTTGTAAGTTTTCAGAATTTCGCCCTTGTCTAAGTCCCAATCCATGATTTGGTTTGTGGGGAAGTCTGGTGTGAAATATGGTAACTCATCAAAACAGCTTGAAATCACTTGAAACTTTGCAAAAATGATCGCGTATGCCTTCTTTCATGAAAAAAATCGTTTTGAGCCAGTCAAAATCATTTTTGTAAGTTTTCAGAATTTCACCCTTGTTTAAGTCCCATTCCATGATTTGGTTTGTGGGGAAGTCTGGTGTGAAATATGGTAACTTGTCAAAATGGCTTTAAATCACTTGAAACTTTGCAAAAATGATCGCGTATGCCTTCTTTCATGAAAAAAATCGTTTTTAGCCAGTCAAACTCATTTTTGTAAGTTTTCAGAATTTCACCCTTGTCTAAGTCCCAATCCATGATTTGGTTTGTGGGGAAGTCTGGTGTGAAATATGGTAACTATTCAAAATTGCTAGAAATCACTTGAAACTTTGCAAAAATGATCGCGTATGCCTTTCTTCATGAAAAATATCGTTTTGAGGCGTTCAAACTCATTTTTGTAAAATTTCAGAATTTCACCCTTGTCTAAGTCCCAATCCATGATTTGGTTTGTGGGGAAGTCTGGTGTGAAATATGGTAACTTGTCAAAATTGCTTTAAATCACTTGAAACTTTGCAAAAATGATCGCGTATGCCTTCTTTCATGAAAAATATCGTTTTCAGCCATTCAAACTCATTTTTGTAAGTTTTCAGAATTTCACCCTTGTCTAAGTCCCAATCCATGATTTGGTTTGTGGGGAAGTCTTGTGTGAAATATGGTAACTTGTCAAAATGGCTTTAAATCACTTGAAACTTTGCAAAAATGATCGCGTATGCCTTCTTTCATGAAAAAAATCGTTTTGAGCCAGTCAAATTCAATTTTGTAAGTTTTCAGAATTTCGCCCTTGTCTAAGTCCCAATCCATGATTTGGTTTGTGGGGAAGTCTGGTGTGAAATATGGTAACTTGTCAAAATGGCTTGAAATCACTTGAAACTTTCCAAAAATGATCGCGTATGCCTTTTTTCATGAAAAAAATCGTTTTAAGCCAGTCAAACTCATTTTTGTAAGTTTTCAGAATTTCACTTTTGTTTCAGTCCCAATCCATGATTTGGTTTGTGGGGAAGTCTGGTGTGAAATATGGTAACTTGTCAAAATGGCTTGAAATCACTTGAAACTTTGCAAAAATCATCGCGTATGCCTTTTTTCATAAAAAATATCGTTTTGAGCCATTCAAACTCATTTTTGTAAGTTTTCAGAATTTCACCCTTGTCTAAGTCCCAATCCATGATTTGGTTTGTGGGGAAGTCTGGTGTGAAATATGGTAACTTGTCAAAATGGCTTTAAATCACTTGAAACTTTGCAAAAATGATCGCGTATGCCTTCTTTCATGAAAAAAATCGTTTTGAGCCAGTCAAATTCAATTTTGTAAGTTTTCAGAATTTCGCCCTTGTCTAAGTCCCAATCCATGATTTGGTTTGTGGGGAAGTCTGGTGTGAAATATGGTAACTTGTCAAAATGGCTTGAAATCACTTGAAACTTTCCAAAAATGATCGCGTATGCCTTTTTTCATGAAAAAAATCGTTTTAAGCCAGTCAAATTCATTTTTGTAAGTTTTCAGAATTTCACCCTTGTTTCAGTCCCAATCCATGATTTGGTTTGTGGGGAAGTCTTGTGTGAAATATGGTAACTTGTCAAAATGGCTTGAAATCACTTGAAACTTTGTAAAAATGATCGCCTATGCCTTTTTTCATGAAAAAAATCGTTTTAAGCCAGTCAAACTCATTTTTGTAAGTTTTCAGAATTTCGCCCTTGTCTAAGTCCCAATCCATGATTTGGTTTGTGGGGAAGTCTGGTGTGAAATATGGTAACTCATCAAAACAGCTTGAAATCACTTGAAACTTTGCAAAAATGATCGCGTATGCCTTCTTTCATGAAAAAAATCGTTTTGAGCCAGTCAAAATCATTTTTGTAAGTTTTCAGAATTTCACCCTTGTTTAAGTCCCAATCCATGATTTGGTTTGTGGGGAAGTCTGGTGTGAAATATGGTAACTTGTCAAAATGGCTTTAAATCACTTGAAACTTTGCAAAAATGATCGCGTATGCCTTCTTTCATGAAAAAAATCGTTTTTAGCCAGTCAAACTCATTTTTGTAAGTTTTCAGAATTTCACCCTTGTCTAAGTCCCAATCCATGATTTGGTTTGTGGGGAAGTCTGGTGTGAAATATGGTAACTATTCAAAATTGCTAGAAATCACTTGAAACTTTGCAAAAATGATCGCGTATGCCTTTCTTCATGAAAAATATCGTTTTGAGGCGTTCAAACTCATTTTTGTAAAATTTCAGAATTTCACCCTTGTCTAAGTCCCAATCCATGATTTGGTTTGTGGGGAAGTCTGGTGTGAAATATGGTAACTTGTCAAAATGGCTTGAAATCACTTGAAACTTTGCAAAAATGATCGCGTATGCCTTCTTTCACGAAAAAAATTGTTTTAAGCCAGTCAAATTCATTTTTGTAAGTTTTCAGAATTTCGCCCTTGTCTCAGTCCCAATCCATGATTTGGTTTGTGGGGAAGTCTGGTGTGAAATATGGTAACTTGTCAAAATGGCTTGAAATCACTTGAAACTTTGCAAAAATCATCGCGTATGCCTTTTTTCATAAAAAATATCGTTTTGAGCCATTCAAACTCATTTTTGTAAGTTTTCAGAATTTCACCCTTGTCTAAGTCCCAATCCATGATTTGGTTTGTGGGGAAGTCTGGTGTGAAATATGGTAACTTGTCAAAATGGCTTTAAATCACTTGAAACTTTGCAAAAATGATCGCATATGCCTTCTTTTATGAAAAATATCGTTTTGAGCAATTCAAACTCATTTTTGTAAGTTTTCAGAATTTCACCCTTGTTTAAGTCCCAGTCCATGATTTGGTTTGTGGGGAAGTCTGGTGTGAAATATGCTAACTTGTCAAAATGGCTTGAAATCACTTGAAACTTTGCAAAAATCATCGCGTATGCCTTTTTTCATGAAAAAAATCGTTTTAAGCCAGTCAAACTCATTTTTGTAAGTTTTCAGAATTTCACCCTTGTTTAAGTCCCAATCCATGATTTGGTTTGTGGGGAAGTCTGGTGTGAAATATGGTAACTTGTCAAAATGGCTTGAAATCACTTGAAACTTTGCAAAAATGATCGCGTATGCCTTATTTCATGAAAAATATCGTTTTGAGCCATTCAAACTCAGTTTTGTAAGTTTTCAGAATTTCACCCTTGTCTAAGTCCCAATCCATGATTTGGTTTGTGGGGAAGTCTGGTGTGAAATATGGTAACTTGTAAAAATGGCTTTAAATCACTTGAAACTTTGCAAAAATGATCGCGTAAGCCTTCTTTCACGAAAAAAATCGTTTTAAGCCAGTCAAATTCATTTTTGTAAGTTTTCAGAATTTCGCCCTCGTTTAAGTCCCAATCCATGATTTGGTTTGTGGGGAAGCCTGGTGTGAAATATGGTAACTTGTCAAAATGGCTTGAAATCACTTGAAACTTTTCAAAAATGATCGCGTATGCCTTTTTTCATGAAAAATATCGTTTTGAGCCAATCAAACTCATTTTTGTAAGTTTTCAGAATTTCACCCTTGTCTAAGTCCCAATCCATGATTTGGTTTGTGGGGAAGTCTGGTGTGAAATATGGTAACTTGTCCAAATGGCTTTAATTCACTTGAAACTTTGCAAAAATGATCGCGTAAGCCTTCTTTCACGAAAAAAATCGTTTTAAGCCGGTCGAATTCATTTTTGTAAGTTTTCAGAATTCGCCCTTGTCTAAGTCCAAATCCATGATTTGGTTTGTGGGGAAGTCTGGTGTGAAATATGGTAACTTGTCAAAATGGCTTGAAATCACTTGAAACTTTTCAAAAATGATCGCGTTTGCCTTTTTTCATGAAAAATATCGTTTTGAGCCATTCAAACTCATTTTTGTAAGTTTTTATAATTTCACCCTTGTCTAAGTCCCAATCCATGATTTGGTTTGTGGGGAAGTCTGGTGTGAAATATTGTAACTTGTCAAAATGGCTTTAAATCACTTGAAACTTTGCAAAAATGATCGCGTATGCCTTTCTTCATGAAAAATGTCGCTTTGAGGAATTAAACTCATTTTTGTAAGTTTTCAGAATTTCACCCTTGTCTAAGTCCCAGTCCATGATTTGGTTTGTGGGGAAGTCTGGTGTGAAATATGGTAACTTGTCAAAATTGCTTGAAATCACTTGAAACTTTTCAAAAATGATCACGTATGCCTTTTTTCATGAAAAATATCGTTTTGAGCCATTCAAACTCATTTTTGTAAGTTTTCAGAATTTCACGCTTGTCTAAGTCCCAATCCATGATTTGGTTTGGGGGGAAGTCTGGTGTGGAATATGGTAACTTGTCAAAATGGCTTTAAATCACTTGAAACTTTGCAAAAATAATCGCGTATGCCTTCTTTCATGAAAAATATCGTTTTGAGCCATTCAAACTCATTTTTGTAAGTTTTTAGAATTTCAGCCTTGTCTAAGTCCCAATCCATGATTTGGTTTGTGGGGAAGTCTGGTGTGAAATATGGTAACTTGTCAAAATGGCTTGAAATCACTTGAAACTTTGCAAAAAAGATCGCGTATGCCTTTCTTCATGAAAAATGTCGCTTTGAGGAATTAAACTCATTTTTGTAAGTTTTCAGAATTTCACCCTTGTCTAAGTATCAGTCCATGATTTGGTTTGTGGGGAAGTCTGGTGTGAAATATGGTAACTTGTCAAAATGGCTTGAAATCACTTGAAACTTTTCAAAAATGATCGCGTATGCCTTTTTTCATGAAAAATATCGTTTTGAGCCATTCAAACTCATTTTTGTAAGTTTTCAGAATTTCACCCTTGTCTAAGTCCCAATCCATGATTTGGTTTGTGGGGAAGTCTGGTGTGGAATATGGTAACTTGTCAAAATGGCTTGAAATCACTTGAAACTTTGCAAAAATAATCGCGTATGCCTTCTTTCATGAAAAATATCGTTTTGAGCCATTCAAACTCATTTTTGTAAGTTTTCAGAATTTCACCCTTGTCTAAGTCCCAATCCATGATTTGGTTTGTGGGGAAGTCTGGTGTGGAATATGGTAACTTGTCAAAATGGCTTGAAATCACTTGAAACTTTGCAAAAATAATCGCGTATGCCTTCTTTCATGAAAAATATCGTTTTGAGCCATTCAAACTCGTTTTTGTAAGTTTTCAGAATTTCACCCTTGTCTAAGTCCCAATCCATGATTTGGTTTGTGGGGAAGTCTGGTGTGAAATATGGTAACTTGTCAAAATGGCTTGAAATCACTTGAAACTATCCAAAAATGATCGCGTATGCCTTTTTTCATGAAAAAAATCGTTTTAAGCCAGTCAAACTCATTTTTGTAAGTTTTCAGAATTTCACCCTTGTTTAAGTCCCAATCCATGATTTGGTTTGTGGGGAAGTCTGGTGTGAAATATGGTAACTTGTCAAAATTGCTTGAAATCACTTGAAACTTTGTAAAAATGATCGCGTATGCCTTTTTTCATGAAAAAAATCGTTTTAAGCCAGTCAAACTCATTTTTGTAAGTTTTCAGAATTTCGCCCTTGTCTAAGTCCCAATCCATTATTTGGTTTGTGGGGAAGTCTTGTGTGAAATATGGTAACTTGTCAAAATGGCTTTAAATCACTTGAAAGTTTGCAAAAATGATCGCGTATGCCTTATTTCATGAAAAATATCGTTTTGAGCCATTCAAACTCAGTTTTTTAAGTTTTCAGAATTTCACCCTTGTCTAAGTCCCAATCCATGATTTGGTTTGTGGGGAAGTCTGGTGTGAAATATGGTAACTTGTCAAAATGGCTTTAAATCACTTGAAACTTTGCAAAAATGATCGCGTAAGCGTTCTTTCACGAAAAAAATCGTTTTAAGCCAGTCAAATTCATTTTTGTAAGTTTTCAGAATTTCGCCCTTGTCTAAGTCCCAATCCATGATTTGGTTTGTGGGGAAGTGTTGTGTGGAATATGGTAACTTGTCAAAATGGCTTGAAATCACTTGAAACTTTGTAAAAATCATCGCCTATGCCTTTTTTCATGAAAAAAATCGTTTTAAGCCAGTCAAACTCATTTTTGTAAGTTTTCAGAATTTCACCCTTGTTTAAGTCCCAATCCATGATTTGGTTTGTGGGGAAGTCTGGTGTGAAATATGGTAACTTGTCAAAATTGCTTGAAATCACTTGAAACTTTGTAAAAATGATCGCGTATGCCTTTTTTCATGAAAAAAATCGTTTTAAGCCAGTCAAACTCATTTTTGTAAGTTTTCAGAATTTCGCCCTTGTCTAAGTCCCAATCCATTATTTGGTTTGTGGGGAAGTCTTGTGTGAAATATGGTAACTTGTCAAAATGGCTTTAAATCACTTGAAAGTTTGCAAAAATGATCGCGTATGCCTTATTTCATGAAAAATATCGTTTTGAGCCATTCAAACTCAGTTTTTTAAGTTTTCAGAATTTCACCCTTGTCTAAGTCCCAATCCATGATTTGGTTTGTGGGGAAGTCTGGTGTGAAATATGGTAACTTGTCAAAATGGCTTTAAATCACTTGAAACTTTGCAAAAATGATCGCGTAAGCGTTCTTTCACGAAAAAAATCGTTTTAAGCCAGTCAAATTCATTTTTGTAAGTTTTCAGAATTTCGCCCTTGTCTAAGTCCCAATCCATGATTTGGTTTGTGGGGAAGTGTTGTGTGGAATATGGTAACTTGTCAAAATGGCTTGAAATCACTTGAAACTTTGTAAAAATCATCGCCTATGCCTTTTTTCATGAAAAAAATCGTTTTAAGCCAGTCAAACTCATTTTTGTAAGTTTTCAGAATTTCACCCTTGTCTAAGTCCCAGTCCATGATTTGGTTTGTGGGGAAGTCTGGTGTGAAATATGGTAACTTGTCAAAACAGCTTGAAATCACTTGAAACTTTGGAGAAATGATTGCGTATGCCTTCTTTCATGAAAAAAATCGTTTTGAGCCAGTCAAAATCATTTTTGTAAGTTTTCAGAATTTCACCCTTGTTTAAGTCCCAATCCATGATTTGGTTTGTGGGGAAGTCTGCTGTGAAATATGGTAACTTGTCAAAATGGCTTTAAATCACTTGAAACTTTTCAAAAATGATCGCGTATGCCTTTTTTCATGAAAAATATCGTTTTGAGCCATTCAAACTCATTTTTGTAAGTTTTCAGAATTTCACCCTTGTCTAAGTCCCAATCCATGATTTGGTTTGTGGGGAAGTCTGGTGTGGAATATGGTAACTTGTCAAAATGGCTTGAAATCACTTGAAACTTTGCAAAAATAATCGCGTATGCCTTCTTTCATGAAAAATATCGTTTTGAGCCATTCAAACTCATTTTTGTAAGTTTTCAGAATTTCACCCTTGTCTAAGTCCCAATCCATGATTTGGTTTGTGGGGAAGTCTGGTGTGAAATATGGTAACTTGTCCAAATGGCTTGAAATCACTTGAAACTATCCAAAAATGATCGCGTATGCCTTTTTTCATGAAAACAATCGTTTTAAGCCAGTCAAACTCATTTTTGTAAGTTTTCAGAATTTCACCTTTGTTTAAGTCCCAATCCATGATTTGGTTTGTGGGGAAGTCTGGTGTGAAATATGGTAACTTGTCAAAATTGCTTGAAATCACTTGAAACTTTGTAAAAATGATCGCGTATGCCTTTTTTCATGAAAAAAATCGTTTTAAGCCAGTCAAACTCATTTTTGTAAGTTTTCAGAATTTCACCTTTGTTTAAGTCCCAATCCATGATTTGGTTTGTGGGGAAGTCTGATGTGAAATATGGTAACTTGTCAAAATGGCTTGAAATCACTTGAAACTTTTCAAAAATGATCGCGTATGCCTTTTTTCATGAAAAATATCGTTTTGAACCATTCAAACTCATTTTTGTAAGTTTTCAGAATTTCACCCTTGTCTAAGTCCCAATCCATGATTTGGTTTGTGGGGAAGTCTGGTGTGAAATATGGTAACTTGTAAAAATGGCTTGAAATCACTTGAAACTTTGCAAAAATGATCGCGTATGCCTTTTTTCATGAAAAAAATCGTTTTGAGCCAGTCAAAATCATTTTTGTAAGTTTTCAGAATTTCACCCTTGTTTAAGTCCCAATTCATGATTTGGTTTGTGGGGAAGTCTGGTGTGAAATATGGTAACTTGTCCAAATGGCTTTAAATCACTTGAAACTTTGCAAAAATGATCGCGTATGCCTTTCTTCATGAAAAATATCGTTTTGAGGCGTTCAAACTCATTTTTGTAAGTTTTCAGAATTTCACCCTTGTCTAAGTCCCAATCCATGATTTGGTTTGTGGGGAAGTCTGGTGTGAAATATGGTAACTTGTCAAAATGGCTTGAAATCACTTGAAACTTTGCAAAAATGATCGCATATGCCTTCTTTCATGAAAAAAATCGTTTTGAGCCAGTCAAATTCATTTTTGTAAGTTTTCAGAATTTCGCCCTTGTCTAAGTCCCAATCCATTATTTGGTTTGTGGGGAAGTCTGGTGTGAAATATGGTAACTTGTCAAAATGGCTTGAAATCACTTGAAACTTTTCAAAAATGATCGCGTATGCCTTTTTTCATGAAGAATATCGTTTTGAGCCATTCAAACTCATTTTTGTAAGTTTTCAGAATTTCACCCTTGTCTAAGTCCCAATCCATGATTTGGTTTGTGGGGAAGTCTGGTGTGAAATGTGGTAACTTGTCAAAATGGCTTGAAATCACTTGAAACTTTGTAAAAATGATCGCGTATGCCTTTTTTCATGAAAAAAATCGTTTTAAGCCAGTCAAACTCATTTTTGTAGGTTTTCAGAATTTCGCCCTTGTCTAAGTCCCAATCCATGATTTGGTTTGTGGGGAAGTCTGGTGTGAAATATGGTAACTTGTCAAAATGGCTTGAAATCACTTGAAACTTTTCAAAAATGATCGCGTATGCCTTTTTTCATGAAAAATATCGTTTTGAACCATTCAAACTCATTTTTGTAAGTTTTCAGAATTTCACCCTTGTCTAAGTCCCAATCCATGATTTGGTTTGTGGGGAAGTCTGGTGTGAAATATGGTAACTTGTAAAAATGGCTTGAAATCACTTGAAACTTTGCAAAAATGATCGCGTATGCCTTTTTTCATGAAAAAAATCGTTTTGAGCCAGTCAAAATCATTTTTGTAAGTTTTCAGAATTTCACCCTTGTTTAAGTCCCAATTCATGATTTGGTTTGTGGGGAAGTCTGGTGTGAAATATGGTAACTTGTCCAAATGGCTTTAAATCACTTGAAACTTTGCAAAAATGATCGCGTATGCCTTTCTTCATGAAAAATATCGTTTTGAGGCGTTCAAACTCATTTTTGTAAGTTTTCAGAATTTCACCCTTGTCTAAGTCCCAATCCATGATTTGGTTTGTGGGGAAGTCTGGTGTGAAATATGGTAACTTGTCAAAATGGCTTTAAATCACTTGAAACTTTGCAAAAATGATCGCGTATGCCTTTTTTCATGAAAAAAATCGTTTTAAGCCTGTCAAACTCATTTTTGTAAGTTTTCAGAATTTCACCCTTGTTTAAGTCCCAATCCATGATTTGGTTTGTGGGGAAGTCTGGTGTGAAATATGGTAACTTGTCAAAATGGCTTTAAATCACTTGAAACTTTGCAAAAATGATCTCGTATGCCTTCTTTCATGAAAAAAATCGTTTTGAGCCAGTCAAATTCATTTTTGTAAGTTTTCAGAATTTCGCCCTTGTCTAAGTCCCAATCCATTATTTGGTTTGTGGGGAAGTCTGGTGTGAAATATGGTAACTTGTCAAAATGGCTTTAAATCACTTGAAACTTTTCAAAAATGATCGCGTATGCCTTTTTTCATGAAAAATATCGTTTTGAGCCAGTCAAACTCATTTTTGGAAGTTTTCAGAATTTCACCCTTGTCTAAGTCCCAATCCATGATTTGGTTTGTGGGGAAGTCTGGTGTGAAATATGGTAACTTGTCAAAATGGCTTGAAATCACTTGAAACTTTGTAAAAATGATCGCGTATACCTTTTTTCATGAAAAAAATCGTTTTAAGCCAGTCAAACTCATTTTTGTAAGTTTTCAGAATTTCACCCTTGTCTAAGTCCCAATCCATGATTTGGTTTGTTGGGAAGTCTGGTGTGAAATATGGTAACTTGTCAAAACAGCTTGAAATCACTTGAAACTTTGCAAAAATGATCGCGTATGCCTTCTTTAATGAAAAAAATCGTTTTTAGCCAGTCAAAATCATTTTTGTAAGTTTTCAGAAATTCACCCTTGTTTAAGTCCCAATCCATGATTTGGTTTGTGGGGAAGTCTGGTGTGAAATATTGTAACTTGTCAAAATGGCTTTAAATCACTTGAAACTTTGCAAAAATGATCGCGTATGCCTTCTTTCATGAAAAAAATTGTTTTGAGCCAGTCAAATTCATTTTTGTAAGTTTTCAGAATTTCGCCCTTGTCTAAGTCCCAATCCATGATTTGGTTTGTGGGAAAGTCTGGTATGAAATATGGTAACTTGTCAAAATGGCTTGAAATCACTTGAAACTTTGTAAAAATGATCGCGTATGCCTTTTTTCATGAAAAAAATCGTTTTAAGCCAGTCAAACTCATTTTTGTAAGTTTTCAGAATTTCGCCCTTGTCTAAGTCCCAATCCATGATTTGGTTTGTGGGGAAGTCTGGTGTGAAATATGGTAACTTGTCAAAACAGCTTGAAATCACTTGAACTTTTGCAAAAATGATCGCGTATACCTTTTTTCATGAAAAATATGGTTTTGAGCCATTCAAACTCATTTTTGTAAGTTTTCAGAAATTCACCCTTGTCTAAGTCCCAATCCATGATTTGGTTTGTGGGGAAGTCTGGTGTGAAATATGGTAACTTGTCAAAATGGCTTTAAATCACTTGAAACTTTGCAAAAATGATCGCGTATGCCTTTTTTCATGAAAAATATCGTTTTTAGCCAGTCAAACTCATTTTTGTAAGTTTTTAGAATTTCGCCCTTGTCTAAGTCCCAATCCATGATTTGGTTTGTGGGGAAGTCTGGTGTGAAATATGGTAACTTGTCAAAATGGCTTTAAATCACTTGAAACTTTGCAAAAATGATCGCGTATGCCTTCTTTCATGAAAAAAATCGTTTTTAGCCAGTCAAATTCATTTTTGTAAGTTTTCAGAATTTCACCCTTGTCTAAGTCCCAATCCATGATTTGGTTTATGGGAAGTCTGGTGTGAAATATGGTAACTTGTCAAAATGGATGAAAGCACTTGAAACTTTGCAAAAATGATCGCGTATGCCTTTCTTCATGAAAAATATCGTTTTGAGCCATTCAAACTCATTTCTTTGAATTCTTCAAATTTTTTTGTCAAAATTTTCCTCAAAATTTTTTCTCAGGTTTTTTTTCCAAATTTTTTTTCCAAATTTTTTTTCAAAATTTTTCTCAAAATTTTTTCGGGATTTGTTTCGAGGGTTTCGCACGCGAAACACACGCGTGTTGCGATCATCCCACGCGAGACACACGCGTGTAGCGAGCACCCCCCGCGGGATTTTTCTCGTGATTATATCAATGAGAATTTTTTTGTCAAATTTTTTTTCCAAATTTTTTTTTCCAAATTTTTTGTCAAAATTTTCCTCAAAATTTTTTCTCACAATTTTTTTCAAATTTTTTTTCCAATTTTTTTTTCCAAATTTTTTTGTCAAAATTTTCCTCAAAATTTTTTTTTAGAATTTTTTTCCAAATTTTTCTTTAAAAGTTTTCCTCAAAACTTTTTCGGGATTTGTTTCGAGGGTTTTGCACGCGAGACACACGCGTGTTTCGATCAACCCATGCGAGACACACGCGTGTTGCGAGCACCCCACCCGGGATTTTTCTCTGGATTATATGAATGAGAATTTTTTTGTGAAATTTTTTTTCCAATTTCTTTTTCAAAACTTTTTGTCAAAATTTTGCTCAAAATATTTTTTGGGCATTTGTTGAAGGGTTTCGCACGCAAGACACACGCGTGTTTCGAGCACCCCACGCGGGATTTTTCTCATGATTATATCAATGAGGATTTTTTTGTCAAATTTTTTTTCCAAATTTTTTTTCTAAATTTTCCTCAAAATTCATATAATCACGAGAAAAATCCCGCGTGGGGTGCTCGCAACACGCGTGTTGCGTGCACCCCACGCGGGATTTTTCTTGTGATTATGTGAATGAGAATTTTTTTGTCAAAATCTTCCTCAAAATTTTTTCTTAGAATTTTTTTCGAATTTTTTTTCCAAAATTTTTTTGTCAAAATTTTCCTCAAAATTTTTTCTCAGAATTTTTTTTCTAATTTTTTTTCCAGAATTTTTTTTCTAATTTTTTTTTCCAGAATTTTTTTCAAATTTTTTTTCCAATTTTTTTTTTCCAAATTTTTTTTTTAAAATTTTCCTCCAAATTTTTTCGGGATTTGTTTCGAGGGTTTCGCGCGAGACACACGCGTGTTGCGAGCACCCCACGCAGGATTTTTCTCGTGATTATGTGAATGAGAATTTTTTTGTCAAAATTTTCCTCAAATTTTTTCTTAGAATTTTTTTCCAATTTTTTTTCCAAAATTTTTTTGTCAAAATTTTCCTCAAAATTTTTTCTCAGAATTTTTTTAATTTTTTTTTCTAATTTTTTTTCACATTTTTTTTCCAATTTTTTTTCCAAATTTTTTTTTTTAAATTTTCCTCAAAATTTTTTCGGGATTTGTTTCGAGAGTTTCGCGCGAGACACACGCGTGTTGCGAGCACCCAACGCGGGATTTTTCTCGTGATTATATGAATGAGATTTTTTTTCTCAAAATTTTCCTCTAAATTTCTTCTCAGAATTTTTAAATATTCATGAATATTTCATGAATATTTCATGAATATTTCATGAATTATTCATGAATTATTCATGAAATATTCATGAGAATATTTCATGAATAATTCATGAATAATTTATGAATAATCATGAATAATTCATGATAATTCATGAATTTTCCAGGGAATCTTGAAAAAAAATTAAAAAAAAAATTTTGAAAAAGAAATTGGGAAAAAATTTTTTGTCAAAACTTTTTCCTAAATTTTTTTTCCAATTTTTTTCCTAAATTTTTTTGTCAAAATTTTTTCTCAGAATTTTTTTGCAATTTTTTTTCCAAATTTTTTTTCCAATTTTTTTTCCAAATTTTTTTGTCAAAATTTTCCTCAAAATTTTTTCGGGATTTGTTTCGAGGGTTTCGCGCGAGACAGACGCATGTTGCGAGCACCCCACGCGGGATTTTTCTCGTGATTATGTGAATGAGAATTTTTTTGTCAAAATCTTCCTCAAAATTTTTTCTTAGAATTTTTTTCCAATTTTTTTTCCAAAATTTTTTTGTCAAAATTTTCCTCAAAATTTTTTCTCAGAATTTTTTTCAAATTTTTTTTCTAATTTTTTTTTCCAGAATTTTTTTCAAATTTTTTTTCCAATTTTTTTTTTCTAAATTTTTTTGTCAAAATTTTCCTCAAAATTTTTTCGGGATTTGTTTCGAGGGTTTCGCGCGAGACACACGCGTGTTGCGAGCACCCCACGCGGGATTTTTCTCGTGATTATGTGAATAAGAATTTTTTTGTCAAAATCTTCCTCAAAATTTTTTCTTAGAATTTTTTTCGAATTTTTTTTCCAAAATTTTTTTGTCAAAATTTTCCTCAAAATTTTTTCTCAGAATTTTTTTTCTAATTTTTTTTCCAGAATTTTTTTTCTAATTTTTTTTTCCAGAATTTTTTTCAAATTTTTTTTCCAATTTTTTTTTTCCAAATTTTTTTTTTAAAATTTTCCTCCAAATTTTTTCGGGATTTGTTTCGAGGGTTTCGCGCGAGACACACGCGTGTTGCGAGCACCCCACGCAGGATTTTTCTCGTGATTATGTGAATGAGAATTTTTTTGTCAAAATTTTCCTCAAATTTTTTCTTAGAATTTTTTTCCAATTTTTTTTCCAAAATTTTTTTGTCAAAATTTTCCTCAAAATTTTTTCTCAGAATTTTTTTAATTTTTTTTTCTAATTTTTTTTCACATTTTTTTTCCAATTTTTTTTCCAAATTTTTTTTTTTAAATTTTCCTCAAAATTTTTTCGGGATTTGTTTCGAGAGTTTCGCGCGAGACACACGCGTGTTGCGAGCACCCAACGCGGGATTTTTCTCGTGATTATATGAATGAGATTTTTTTTCTCAAAATTTTCCTCTAAATTTCTTCTCAGAATTTTTAAATATTCATGAATATTTCATGAATATTTCATGAATATTTCATGAATTATTCATGAATTATTCATGAAATATTCATGAGAATATTTCATGAATAATTCATGAATAATTTATGAATAATCATGAATAATTCATGATAATTCATGAATTTTCCAGGGAATCTTGAAAAAAAATTAAAAAAAAAATTTTGAAAAAGAAATTGGGAAAAAATTTTTTGTCAAAACTTTTTCCTAAATTTTTTTTCCAATTTTTTTCCTAAATTTTTTTGTCAAAATTTTTTCTCAGAATTTTTTTGCAATTTTTTTTCCAAATTTTTTTTCCAATTTTTTTTCCAAATTTTTTTGTCAAAATTTTCCTCAAAATTTTTTCGGGATTTGTTTCGAGGGTTTCGCGCGAGACAGACGCATGTTGCGAGCACCCCACGCGGGATTTTTCTCGTGATTATGTGAATGAGAATTTTTTTGTCAAAATCTTCCTCAAAATTTTTTCTTAGAATTTTTTTCCAATTTTTTTTCCAAAATTTTTTTGTCAAAATTTTCCTCAAAATTTTTTCTCAGAATTTTTTTCAAATTTTTTTTCTAATTTTTTTTTCCAGAATTTTTTTCAAATTTTTTTTCCAATTTTTTTTTTCTAAATTTTTTTGTCAAAATTTTCCTCAAAATTTTTTCGGGATTTGTTTCGAGGGTTTCGCGCGAGACACACGCGTGTTGCGAGCACCCCACGCGGGATTTTTCTCGTGATTATGTGAATAAGAATTTTTTTGTCAAAATCTTCCTCAAAATTTTTTCTTAGAATTTTTTTCCAATTTTTTTTCCAAAATTTTTTTGTCAAAATTTTCCTCAAAATTTTTTCTCAGAATTTTTTTCAAATTTTTTTTCCAGAATTTTTTTCACATTTTTTTTCTCCAAATTTTTTTTTTAAAATTTTCCTCAAAATTTTTTTGGGATTTGTTTCGAGTGTTTCGCGCGAGACACACGCGTGTTGCGAGCACCCCACGCGGGATTTTTCTCGTGATTATATGAATGAGATTTTTTTTCTCAAAATTTTCCTCTAAATTTCTTCTCAGAGTTTTTTAAATTTCATGAATATTTCATGAATATTTCATGAATATTTCATGAATATTTCATGAATTATTCATGAATAATTCATGAATATTTCATGAATAATTCATGAGTAATTTATGAATAATCATGAATAATTCATGAATAATTCATGAATTTTTCAGGGAATCTTGAAAAAAAATTAAGGAAAAAATTTTGAAAAAGAAATTGGGAAAAAAATTCTTGTCAAAACTTTTTCCTAATTTTTTTTCAAATTTTTTTTCCAATTTTTTTCCCAAATTTTTTTGTCAAAATTTTTTCTCAGAATTTTTTTCCAATTTTTGTCAAAATTTTCCTCAAAATTTTTTCGGGATTTGTTTCGAGGGTTTCGCGCGAGACACATGCGTGTTGCGAGCACCCCACGCGGGATTTTTCTCGTGATTATGTGAATGAGAATTTTTTTGTCAAAATTTTCCTCAAAATTTTTTCGGGATTTGTTTCGAGGGTTTCGCGCGAGACACACCCGTGTTGTGAGCACCCCACGCGGGTTTTTTCTCGTGATTATATGAATGAGAATTTTTTTGTCAAAATTTTCCTCAAATTTTTTTCTTAGAATTTTTTTCCAATTTTTTTTCCAAAATTTTTTTGTCAAAATTTTCCTCAAAATTTTTTCTCAGAATTTTTTTCAAATTTTTTTTCTAATTTTTTTTCACATTTTTTTTCCAATTTTTTTTCCAAATTTTTTTTTTTTTAAATTTTCCTCAAAATTTTTTCGGGATTTGTTTCGAGAGTTTCGCGCGAGACACACGCGTGTTGCGAGCACCCCACGCGGGATTTTTCTCGTGATTATATGAATGAGATTTTTTTTCTCAAAATTTTCCTCTAAATTTCTTGTCAGAATTTTTTAAATTTCATGAATATTTCATGAATATTTCATGAATATTTCATGAATTATTCATGATTATTCATGAAATATTCATGAGAATATTTCATGAATAATTCATGAATAATTTATGAATAATCATGAATAATTCATGATAATTCATGAATTTTTCAGGGATCTTGAAAAAAAATTAAGGAAAAAATTTTGAAAAAGAAATTGGGAAAAAAATTTTTGTCAAAAATTTTTCCTAAATTTTTTTTCCAATTTTTTTCCCAAATTTTTTTTTGTCAAAATTTTTTCTCAGAATTTTTTTTTCCAGAATTTTTTTCAAATTTTTTTTCCAATTTTTTTTCCAATTTTTTTTTTCCAAATTTTTTTGTCAAAATTTTCCTCAAAATTTTTTCGGGATTTGTTTCGAGGGTTTCGCGCGAGACACACGCGTGTTGCGAGCACCCCGCGCGGGATTTTTCTCGTGATTATGTGAATGAGAATTTTTTTGTCAAAATCTTCCTCAAAATTTTTTCTTAGAATTTTTTTCCAATTTTTTTTCCAAAATTTTTTTGTCAAAATTTTCCTCAAAATTTTTTGTCAGAATTTTTTTCAAATTTTTTTTCCAGAATTTTTTTCACATTTTTTTTCTCCAAATTTTTTTTTTTAAAATTTTCCTCAAAATTTTTTCGGGATTTGTTTCGAGAGTTTCGCGCGAGACACACGCGTGTTACGAGCACCCCACGCGGGATTTTTCTCGTGATTATATGAATGAGATTTTTTTTCTCAAAATTTTCCTCTTAATTTCTTTTCAGAATTTTTTAAATATTCATGAATATTTCATGAATATTTCATGAATATTTCATGAATTATTCATGAATAATTCATGAATATTTCATGAATAATTTATGAATAATCATGAATAATTCATGAATAATTCATGAATTTTTCAGGGAATCTTGAAAAAAAATTAAGGAAAAAATTTTGAAAAAGAAATTGGGAAAAAAATTCTTGTCAAAACTTTTTCCTAAATTTTTTTTCAAATTTTTTCCCCAATTTTTTTCCCAAATTTTTTTGTCAAAATTTTTTCTCAGAATTTTTTTCCAATTTTTTTTACCAATTTTTTTTCCAAATTTTTTTGTCAAAATTTTCCTCAAAATTTTTTCGGGATTTGTTTCGAGGGTTTCGCGCGAGACACACGCGTGTTGCGAGCACCCCACGCGTGATTTTTCTCGTGATTATTGTGAATGAGAATTTTTTTGTCAAAATTTTCCTCAAATTTTTTTCTTAGAATTTTTTTCCAATTTTTTTTCTAAAATTTTTTTGTCAAAATTTTCCTCAAAATTTTTTCTCAGAATTTTTTTCCAATTTTTTTTCCAATTTTTTTTTCCAAATATTTTTGTCAAAATTTTCCTTAAAATTTTTTTTAGGAATTTTTTTCCAAATTTTTTTTCCAAATTTTTTTTCCAAATTTTTTTTCCAAATTTTTTTTTCAAATTTTTTTTCCAAGTTTTTTTTCCAAATTTTTTTTCAAATTTTTTTTCAAAATTTTCCTCAAAATTTTTTCGGAATTTTTTTTCGAGGGTTTCGCACGCGAGAGACACGCGTGTTGCGATCACCCAATGCGAGAGACACGCGTGTTTGGAGCTCATCACGCGGGATTTTTCTCGTGATTATATCAATGAGGATTTTTTTGTCAAATTTTTTTTCCAAATTTTTTTGTCAAAATTTTCCTCAAAATTTTTTCTCACAATTTTTTTCAAGTTTTTTAGCTGACTCAGTGCATGGCTGACCAACGTTGAAACAGCGTCGCCATGGTATCCAAAGAATTTCGTGTACCATCTGAAATTAAGGTAAATGAATATGATCTATTTAGATCTAGTTTTGACATCTCGCATATCAGACCAGTTTGTTATATTAGATATAAATTTGCATGCAGATTAGAGGGAATTATTTACCTGTAATGTTTCAGTTTCTTTGAACCAAAATAAACAATGGGCATATCCCAGGCAAAGGAGCATTCTAGACATCCCCATTCTCCAGCAGGAACAGTGGTCGAAGCAGCTACAGCAGCTGCTGGGGTCTCGCCCGGGTCGCTCCTGTGGCTTGCATCTATATACTAAGCAGAACTATGTCTCTAACTAGTTGAACAAGCAAGAAGTGATGGAGCATTAGGATATTCCGATTATTATTCCAACTGCAATGATGTCTGTGAAACATGAAACCATAAAATAGAATAAAGCGTTTTTAACGAAGGCCTTTCCTCAAGAAGCTTAGTAGCTTTGCATTCTGTTTTATGGTTTCATATCTTGGTGTGGCTGGAGTATTTGGTACCTGGATTTGAAGATAACATGCCGTCCTTGTGCAAGTCTTGCCATATTCGTCGGCCAGGACTCTTAGCGTCAAACACAGTTTTCCATGTTACACGAACAAGTCGTTTCGTACTCGAAATAAACATATCCCTTTGCTTTTTAGTGGAGGGTTTGTCCCTTTTAATGTATGATCATAGACACGTGACACAAGACTGACACAATTCAAGTACTCGATAGAGGACAAATAGCCATTACAACTGGCAGTGCACCCCCCTCTCCCCATCAGATCATCCTAAATCTATCCCTGCTTACTGTATGATCAATATTATTTGCAGGAGGAGAATGACACATGCGAGTTCCAGTTGCTGTTAGAGAAGGATTCTCAACAGGAAGACTTTGTTCTAGGACGTATGTTGGGAAATCCTTACAAGTAAGTCGACCTTTAGATCCTTATGTTGAGAGAAAATATAGTCAATCTCGTTTCCTAATCATTGTGCTGTGGTCTACAGTACATATATCGAAGGGTATAGGTTCTTTCACTACTTTTGAGGTACACACTTCACGATATTGTATTCTTTTACAGCGCGTGGACAACATTAGTTAAGTGTTTCCCATACTTCTTGAAGTGATTTTGAAATTGTTTGGTTTCTGTGTTAAAGTGAAAGTCTGTTTCATTCACAACTAGAGAACGCACTTAGGAAAGATCCGGCCATTTTTGTTTTCATCTTAGAAGCCTTTCTTAGAATGCGTTTATCATTTTAGGCCAAACATTAAAGATATTGTTGGACGTTTTAAACGAGGTACGTTTTCACAACAAACATTGTTTCCACTCTATCCTAAGACAAGTAATAGTTAAGAGATTCATGAAATCATATTTCACATCCTTGAGGCTAACGTGTGTTTTCAACGTTATTTCTCTATTATAGATCTTGCATTTCGAACAGGCTACACCAAGTGGTATTGGCAGTATGGCAGAACGAATTTTGTCTATTATTGAAGCTTTGCTGCAAGGAGGTGGTGCAAATATGAAGCTGATGATCACTGCGGGACAGGAAGAGGAGGAATTGCAGTTAGAAATGTTGCTGGAGATTATTAAAACACCTTACATTGTAAGTGACTGTTTAGATCATGCAGAGGTAGTACATGTTCTTGAATGTGAGCTATCTTAAAGTGATCTGTTGTTGTACAGAACTCACTGCTGAGTTACGCATGGTTAGATGATGCAGAGGAAGTTCATGTTCTTGAATATGAGTTTTCTTAAAGTGACCTGATGTTGTACAGAACTCGCTGCTGAGTTAAGCATGGTTAGAACATGCAGAGGTAGTACATGTTCTTGAATGTGAGCTCTCTTAAAGTGATCTGTTGTTCTACAGAACTCACTGCTGAGGGTACATTAGCTTCATTGTTCCTATATAATAATTTTTACGATTTTGTTTTCTTTTCAAGCGATCAAACAACAATGTTCTACTTTCATTAATGCATATTCTGCAGTTCCTGACATTTGGAGATAAGAAAAGCAAGAATGCTCTGATTGATCACTTTGAACCTTACCTTAACTTTGAAAAGTAAGTTCAACTTGATGTGGATAAGATCGGAGATAGAGTGTTGAGATTAAGAATTGTTAGTGGTTAAGTATTGCGTGGGACTTGCTTGTGATAAATATGTGTGTTCAAGCACAATTCAGCTGTTACGAATGTACAGTAAGGATCTTTGATGACTTTATCTTTCAGGTTTGATAAAACTCACTTGGACGATGAGCTCCTATTCTTGGAATGTTTCTGTAACATTGCGGACGGTATTGAGGTAAGATACTTAACATCACAATACGTTATATCACTGTGTTCTATTCTTATCTTGATCTAAATATTTTCTATCAGAATGATGAGAACGGCAACCAATTAAAGAATATTATAATTGACAAAGGTTTAGTGCAGCAAGCTGTTCAGTATCTTGAGTTATATACACCATCCTAGTCCTTCAGGAATGTCAGATGGAGTAATCTTTCGTACAGTAATGGTAGACAAATTCTACAGGTAAGATCTATACCCCAATACCGACTTAACGTGATGTCAAACTTCAGGTTCCTTTCTATCCTTCCTTGATTTGAATCGCGTAGGTTTTTGAGCATGTTGAACAACCCAACGACACATCATTTGTCAGTAATAAACTCGGCGATATTTGTGGTAACGTGGTGTATTTTCAATTCTCTTTAGTACGTCAAACTTGAGTGATACAGACTCGTGGAAGGAATTCCTTGCTCGACGTTCGTTGCCCTTCATTCTAAAATTCTTTTCCGGAATGTGCAAGGGACATGAACGTTGTCAGGTAATCAGCGTATTTCTCACGACTTCGATTTATCTTTCTGAAGAAATTTATCAGTTCGTACAAACATTGACAGTGATATGATTTTTCTCTAAACATTTTTAACGCTACTATTGTCTCGTCAGCTTGCAGTTTCTGAAGCAGCAGTACCGACAATTCATCGTCTAGAGCAAGTCTCATCAGAAAAAAAGGTTGGTTCTTTAGCTGAGATCTAATGGAAGCTTTGAAAGAACCTCCTGACGCTAACGCAAAGGTAAACTTGAACTTTCATACATTGTGTTGCTGAATACCTCTATTATATTCTTCTAAAAAGACTGTATGGGATAGTTGAACAGTGTTATGCAACGGACTTCTTACAACTTTCGAAACATGTTCAGTAATTGGTAAAACCCATATTAAAGTTCAGCATTTTAGAGCTGAAGTCACTTTTTATCTCGTGAAAGTTCAATATCGCTTGTTTCGTTGCTTTTTATGCTTTTCTGCAGCAGTTCAAAACATCACAGTGCAATGGATAGTGCTATCCACCTTTCGTGCAAACGTCCCTTGGTCAATATCTACTGTAATTGGAGATACTGTAGTTATTAGTAGGTATTGAAGTGTGTTTTGTTCCAGGTGACTGCTGTCCGTCGTGAAACTAGACAAGAAAAGAAGAAGCTGGCCATGGCTATGAGACTGAAACAACTCGGAGCTCTGGGAATGAGTGTATGAAATGAAAAAACTGTTTTAAAACATTCCAAGAAGATAGAAGTACATGAGTTTTGTCTTTACTTTTCCAGGCTACTGAAAGTGGGAAAATAATAACCAAACCATCCGCAGTCATTCAAGGATTTGAAGAAATATCCAATGAAACTGGTTTAACTTGTTGTATTTGCCGGGAAGGATACAAATATCATCCGAATAAGGTCAGTTTAGTTAGTGCTCACACGTTCTCTCGTGTTCTGCTCGATTCTTCCTTGAACGCAACATCTTCTTTAGGTTCTTGGCATTTACACGTACACAAAGCGTTGCATCTTGGATGGTTTTGAAGTGAAACACTGCAAAAGCCAGGTGGGTGATGTATTTCTAACATTGTCAATAATACGAGATCTGGAAGTGTTACTGGTATCACCAAGTTGCTAATGGAGTCCACATTCTTGATAAAACATTCTTCAATCAAGGGTTACAGCACTGTTAGCCACTTCAATATTGTACATTACGAATGCCACGTGGCTGCGATCAGGTGAGTTATTCACAGGAAGTAATCTACAACATCATTGTTCGTGCCTATGTAAGCTGCCTTAGTTTGTAATGCTAAATTGTGTGTATTTCAGATTGGCACGCGGTCGCGATGAATGGGAGAGTGCAGCGTTGCAGAATTCAAACACTAAGTGTAACGGACTCTTACCAATCTGGCGACCACAGGTAATGCTTTGAAAGTTTCTCTCCAAACTATTGAAGGATTACCATTTTCTTTCATCGAACCAGTTACTTTGAAGTCAGAAAAGCATGTTTTGAGTGATTTTGTATTTTCTCGACCCCAAATATTAGTCTTTTAACTGTCTGCCTCTTATCGTGTTTTGTATTTTTGCTAGGTTCCAGAGTCATCGTTCGCCAGTTGTTTAGCAAGGATGTTGAATAAATTAACTAGATTATAAAATGCAAAAGAATAGTAACTCCGAACAACATTTAGATTGTTTTAATGAATCGACGTTTCGACCAAATTGTAGTCATCATCAGGATTAGTAAAAACTACAATTTAGTCGAAACGTTGATTCATTAAAACAATCAAAATGCTCTTCGGAGTTACTATTCCCCCCCTAAAATACTTGGTGGCTCTCTTGTTATGAGTTCAGATCTCTGCCAACTGAAATACTCTTTTATTTCTCTTCAGACATAACAACAAATCCAAGAAGCGACCAGTCACATTGAGCCGACATTTCAGAATACTGTTGACGATCTGCGTCTCCTGCTTGAGAGATTTGCCTTCGAGAAATCTTTCAATGAAGACTTCGGCGGTGGAGGACGACAGAGTAACTTTGATATCATTCCTTATATGGTACACATGGCCTTATATTCCATGAGCACGTGAGTCAGCACTATCAGGTTTTCTGTGGTTGTCTTCTGCTAGATATTTGAATTAAGAACTGACTATAGTATTCATGATAATTGTGTTATAATAATTGCCAAATTTCTAGTGCTCAAATGCGAAGTCTTGAAAAATCTGTGACAACTTTCGTCGAAGAAGCCCATTCCACTTGGATTCAATCTTCATTTGAAGCATTTGACCCAATGTTGTCTGTTTTGTAGACTCAGCGCTGGCAAAGTGAAGCCTTACAACAATCGTCCTATTCTGATTTTCTTTGCTCTTGTTAACAAACTCCAGCACATGTTGAAGGTAATATACCGCTCATTGATTTACTTGTTATCTCATTTGTTGAAGTGACTTTGATCTTTTTTGCCCTTCAATATTTCAAAAAATGAGAATGTTATCAAAAAATTAACAAGAGATGTTACGGTTATCTTAAAAGTTCTTATCAATAAGGCGGTAAAAAAATATATTGCTGTTTCCCTTTAAGCATTCTTTTCTCAGTTTCTTTGTCTCCTCATCAGTTGCATTTGTCTTCATATTTGCTGCAAGGTTAACTATTCCTTGAGTGACTAAAGTGGCAGTGATGACGTGACGATTCTTCATCCCAATCTTAGCATGGAGTAAAGAAACCAAGAACGATGATTTCAGCAAGTTTCTCTGATCCGTTTTAATCATCTTCGGCTGACTGAAAAGCCTTTCAACGGACACATTTGAAAACGGCAAAGAGGCTAGAGTGCTGACAAAACGGATCAAATCTTGGTACTTTCATTCACCTGACGGAGTCTTTGCATCCCGTATATTCAACCAATACTCACTCCACTGAAGCTCGGGTTTGGCATTATCCTCAAATACATGTGATCTCCATTGTATGTCAAGCCTGCGGAGATCCACGTCATCATTAAGATTCTGTAGCTTTTGAAAAATAGCTCCTAGTGAACGAGGAATTAGCGCAGCGGCATTAGATGGCAGAAGGCACCGGACTAAACATGAATTGGATCAGCTATGTCAAATCGAGCCTGGATTTGAAGGATACTCTCAACCAGAAAGCTCTTACAGTCGACGAAAAACTTATCCACATCTTCTTTCTTTTCTTCAGCCTCAATTTCATAGAGGGTTGCTGTAGCCGCAAGCCCAGGGTACGTCTTGCATAATGGCACATGATGTTGTACGTCATTCGGGTTGAAGGTCTGCAGTTTGGTGGACTTAACGACTTCGATTTTCATGAAATCGCTGGCAATGGATTTGATAAGGCTTTCCACTGTCGGCTTAAGCATATGGAGGAGGGGGCGTTCATCTGAAACAGCCGATGAAATTCATTTAGACGTTCAAGTTGGTAGCTAAGGAACTGTAAGTACATCTGAATAAATCGATTCTGCAATGATGCAAGAATTAGTGCTTCGTACTGTTCGAGCAGTCGGTTAATGCACTCGTGCAAAGAGAGCCAACGTGTCTGGGTGGGTGATAAAAACTTGTGGGGTTCAACATCATAGAAGGTTTGGAATTCTCTGTACGCATCCTGGCGCTTCAAAGATCGATGGAAATGAGCATAAACATCTCTGCACAAATCCTCTACACTTTTCGGTAACTTTAACGCAGTATAAGACGACACGAACATTTCACAATTTGAACATGGGGGAGTTCCGAAATAAAATTATACTGCCCAAACATCACGTTTGTTGTATCAGAGGAGTAACCAACAATATTGGCCGTTGGGATATTCAATTCATCAAAACTTTGCTTAATTTTGGCATAGAACCCAGCAGCAGTACCATTCTCTGTTTCCACCATATCCACCAACAAATATTGGACTTCAAATTTCTCAACATAAAAAAAAGTAGCAACAATAGCCAGTTGTTTTTTAACGCTTTTGTCCGTTGCCTCATCTATTATGATTCCAAATTTTCTCGATTGTAATAATAACAGCATTTCCTTTAGGTAATCAAAACGGGGTAACCAAAAACTTGGCAAATGATGTTTGTAGCTTTCTGTTTTCCACAACAACCCACTACAACCCGTGATGTAGTTGAACTTCGTGACTACAGCACAAATTTCTTGAAACTAAACACTAAAAACTTTAAACTAATGCTAAAAAAGAAACTTTACAACCGTAAAAATCGCTTTTATTTTGAATTTTTGAATTTCCTTCAAAATGCCTGCAAATTCCCTTCAAAATTCCTTCAACTTAATAATTCCTTAAGAATTCCTTCAGTTTGCCAAAAATTCCTGAAAAAGGGAAAAATCATTCAAAGTGGAAGCGCTGGAAATATGCTAATTTTGTACGTGAGGTGACGATGTTGAACGAAGGAAAACGAAGTGCCGAAGTATGTTCGAGGTGTTCTTCTTTGTTGCTCTCGCATCGTGGAGGCTGAATGATTATAGAAAAAATGTCGATTAATTCCTCTGCGATTGTGGCTAAAAAAAGTAAGCAGGATTTGTAGTTTTGTTTTGGTAAGGAGGATTTTTATATTTGTTAGATATTTACATTTATTTTGGTATTTATTTAGAGTTATATGGGTTATTCAGCATCAAGCAAAGTCGTACAAACTTATGATTGATTTACCAAGTTGATTTATTGGTATGTATACACATGGTTGAAGTATAATAGTGTTGAAAATAATTAGTTGGGCATATTTTGAATAAGAATGGGACGAAATGAAGAAGGATTCGCGACGGATGGTTGAAATACAAGACGGATTGAAAAACATAAAAACATTTTGAGCTAATGGACATAAAACGGCAGAGGGAGGGGATGTGTATCACAAATGGTTTCGATAGGGTGAAATAGCCTGTTTTAAGTTTATTTTATAGTCGCATGTTATTTAGTTGTGCCCAAATCATTGACATGGGGTAGAAAATTGTTTATCATATAAAAATAATAAAATGGCTGCAAAAATTTATTGATCTGATCGGCTTCCTAAGATTTGTTTCTTCTCCACACCCAAGATCTTGGCGAAAAATGCCATACTCATCATACACCTACACGTGTGGGATGTGAGTCACTAGAGCAGGCAAATTGCAATGTACAGAGGAATGAAGCGAGATGACATGGGATTGAAATTTAGCATCGTATTATTTGGATGCGTGTAACCAGATTACAAAGCTCGCTGTCCGTGAAGATGATCTTCCCTGTACACTTTTGTACATGTCTGCAGAAAATATATAAGATACATCATACATATTATCTAGGTAATAGTTTGCAATAAACTGGCCCTATGGCCTTACCATAATAAGCCTGAAATGGGACGAGGGCGCTAGATACTTGTAAAATTATCGTTCGCTAAAGATTCGAAGATTCGACACCATCTTGGATTCTTTTAATTGGGATACGATACGATAATTCAATTTAGCTCTCCCCAAAGGGTCTTTTCAGACCAAATACAATACTATTTATAAATATATTAAATAAGCTAAATCTATGGCTATAGTATTATAAAGTTAACGTGAAGTTAATGGGATCACGCATGCTAGGTATATGTCAGCAATCTAGGTTGCCTATATCTATGGTAGTAAACACTGCTGTATTCAGGTGATGGGTCGATCAAAACTAAGGTTTAACATACCTCCCCCCCCAATCATTGGGGCGTTTGCAATTCCTGATGTTCCCAAGGGGCGGGCATTTGTTGTTGGGAAAATTTAATGTGGTGGGGCATTTAATTCCACATGTGAGGGGGACGGGGATTTGACCATCTTGCTGTAAAGATTTGGTTGACCCAACATGAAATCTTTTGAACCTACACTCGTTTTCCGCTGGCAAAGGAAACTGCAATGTACATATTTCCTGTTACAAGTTTTCTTGTTATAAAAATTTGTTTACAATTAAAGGTATCTATATATTAAAGTTGTAGCCCTTTTAAAAACTAGTCCAATTTTTCTTAAAAATCTCACTTCACGAACAATATCAAAACTGCTGGTAGCTAGGATATCTAATTCAACCTTCAAATGATATGGACAGTGGGGCATTTGACCACCGGTTTGTCATGGAATGTAGGGCATTTCAATGCTGATTTTTGATTATTGGTGGGGGATGTGATCAAGACAAAATCCTAAAAGTCAAATGCCCAGGTATATGCTCGAAGAGGGGTTTACACCTTTGTTTTGATCACTGCATTCCAGCTGCTATATTGTTAGTCTGTTATGTTAGACATAACATGAAGTAGTGGCAATGGAAAGTGTAAATTTATTATAACTGAGATTTTGCTCAGTTAGTACATTTCAGTTTAGTTTTTTTACGACCCAACCTTCCTTTTAAATTGCATCATTTCTTTTAGTATGTGCTGGATGCACAAGTATGAATTATATGCAACAATGGCATGTCATAGGATCAGGATGTGTTCATGGTATGATTTCAAAAATGCAAATAGCCGTGTTAGTATATTTGTTGTTGTGACCCAAAATGCATAAGTTTAGGGATTACATATATATATTAGGCATATGCATGGACCTGTAAACGTGGGGATTGATTAGGTGTACATGATATCAGGCATGTTGTGCATGGAAAAAACAAGTACAGGGATTGATTAGGTGTATATGATATGAGGGTAGGTATATCAGAGATGGGTGCATAAGTTAGGCGTGCATACCAACACACACACACACACACTAGCATGCATGGACATGTTAGGTAAGAAGGATTTGTAGTTTTGTTTTGGTATTTACATTTATTTTGGTATTTATTTAGAGTTATATCGGTTATTCAGCAAGAATCAAAGTCGCCCAAACTTATCATTGATTTAGCGAGCTGATTTATTGGTATGTATACACATGGTTGAAATATAATAGTGTTAAAAATAATTAGTTGGGTATATTTTGAATAAGAATGGGAGGAAATGAAGAAGGATTTGCAAAGGATGGTTAAAACACAAGACGGATTGAAAAACATAAAAAAATTGATCTTATGGTCATAAAACAGCAGAGGGAGGGGATGTATATCACAAATGGTTTTGATATCGTGAGATAGCGTGGTTTAAGTTTATTTTATGGTTGCATG
The DNA here is from genome assembly GCA_963855995.1 of Muricea muricata. NCBI lineage: Eukaryota > Metazoa > Cnidaria > Anthozoa > Malacalcyonacea > Plexauridae > Muricea > Muricea muricata. Next base: position 12,841,363 of record OY979728.1, on the reverse strand, counting down.
TTATTAAGGTGTGCCCATATCATTGACAAGGGGTAGAAAATTGTTTATTATATAAAAATAATAAAATGGCCACAAAAATTTATTGATCTCGCTGGCTTCCTGTGCATTGATGTGAGCCAGACTGCAGAGTATGTCAACAGTGCCACTGAGATTTTTTAAAGAAAGAAAATGAGTGCACCTGGGGATTTCCTTTTTCCTGATTTTACACTTGAATTTGCTCCCAAAGGTCTAATTTTAATATTTTTAACACATATTTTGTTACTTTTGCCCCTTAACTCACTCATGATCTGTGCTTGGCAACGGTTTTGTGCACCTGCACCTAAGATTTGTGCCTTCTCCGCACCTGAGATCTCCGCGAAAATTGCCATACTCTGAAGTCTGGGTGGTGAGTCACTTTGAGCAGGCAAATTGCAATGTATGGAGGAAGGAAGATGACATGGGATTGAAATGTAGCATCGTAGTATTTGAATGCATGTAACCAGATAACAAAGCTTGCTGTGCATGGAGATGATCTTTCCTGTACACTTATGTACGTGTCCGCACCAATATATAAGATACATACCAGACTGCATTCTATGCACTCAACGCCGAAGATCTTGAGCGTGGATTAAGCAAAACGCAATTGCAAATATAGTAAATATTGATGTATCTTCGGCGTGGAATTTATATGGAATGCACTCTGGGATACATACTATCCAGGTAAAAGTTTGCAAGAAAATGGCCCTATGGCCTTACCATAATCATCCCCATAATTTATTGTATACAATAGCATCACTGGGTTACAGCGTGTGGATCTTGTTTGATATGTTGTAAACATAGATATAGGAGACCTAGATTGCTGACATATACCTTAAACCATAAAAGAAGCTCAAAAACCTGTTTTTTGTAATACAATTCCTATAGTTTTTGCCTGGTTGCAACGCCATCTTGGATTCTTCTGTTTGGAATCACGTGCGCTACGTATATGTCAGCATTCTAGGTCTCCTATATCTATGGTTGTAAACACTGCTGTGTTCAGATTACGGGCTGATCAAAACGAAGGTGTAACATTCCCCCCCCCCCCCGCCCATCATTGGGGCATTTGCCATTCCTGATGTTCCCAAGGGGCGGGCATTTGTTGTTGGGAAAATTTAATGTGGCGGGGCATTTGATTCCACATGTGAGGGGACGGGGATTTGACCGTGTTGCTGTAAAAGATTTGGTTAAGCTAACATGAAATCTTTTGAACCTACACTGACTTTCCGCTGGCAATGTACTTGTTTGTTGTTACCAAAAATTTGTTTACAATTAAAAGTATCTATATCTTAAAGTCATAGCCTTTTGAAAAATAGTCCAATTTTTCTTAGAAATCTCACTTCTTGAGCAATATCAAAACTGCTAGTAGCTAGGACATCTAATTCAACCTTCAAATAATATTGAAAGTGGGGGATCCGATCAAGACAAAATCCTAAAAGTCAAATGCGTGGTTATATGCCCGGGGAGGGGTTTACACCTTGATTTTGATCACCGCATTGCAGCTGCTATATGCTAGACATAACCTGAAGTAGCAGCAATAGAAAGTGTAAATTTATTGCACTGAGATTTTGCTCAGTTTGTACATTTCAGTTGAGTTTCTTTTATGACCCAGCATGCATTTCACATTGCATCATTTCTTTTAGTATATGCTGGAAGCACAAGTATGAATTATGCAACAATGGCACGTCATAGGATCAGGATGTGTTCATGGTATGATTTCAAAAATGCAAATATCTGTGTTCGTATATTTTTTGTTGAGACCCAAAATGCATAAGTTTAGGGATTACATATATATTAGGCACGTGCATGGAGTTATATGCATGGGGATTGATTAGGGTTACACTATATCAGGCATGTGTGCATGGACAAACAAGTATGGGGATTGATTAGGTGTACATGATATCAGGGATGGGTGCACACACACACACACACACACACACACACACACAAACATGGACGCATGGATAAGTTAGGTGCACATATACTTTAACACACTCACTAACATTCATGGACAAGTTAGGTGTACATCATAGATATAAAAGACCTAGATTGCAGACCTAGATACTAGATGCAATATACGTGGACATATACTACACTAGATTATACATGCACATATACAACAAAACGTGCATTATACATAAACATGTTCTACACTAGATGCAATAATCATGGACATCTACTACATTTACACACACTTGCATGGACATATACTACAATTGCATGGACATATACTGCATTTACACACACTTGCATGGACATATACTACACTTGCATCGACATATACTACACTTACCCCCACTTGCATGGACATATGATACATTTACACACACTTGCATTGATATATTCTACACACACTTGCATATACGTATACTACAGTTACAAACACTTGCGTGGACATATACTACAATTACACACACTTGCGTAAATATACACTGCAACTACAGACACTTGCATGGACATATACTACACTTATACACACTTGCGTAAACATATACTACACTTACAAACAATCGTGTGGACATATACCACAATTACATACACTTAAGTGGACATACATTACACTTAAACGCACATACTTAAACACACATGCATGGACATATACTCCACTTGCATCAAGATATACTACACTTATACACACTTGCGTCGACATATACTACACTTACACACAGTTGCATCAACATATACTACTCTTGCACACACTTGCAAGGACATATACCACATTTACATACACTTGTGTGGACATATACAACACTTACACACACTTGCATGGACATAAACTACACTTACACACATTTGCGTGGACATATACTAGACTCACACACTAGCATGGACATATACTACACTTACACACACTTCCGTGGACATATATTACACATACACACACTTGCATGAAATAATACTACACTTGCACACAGTTGCATCAAGATATACTGCACTTACACACACTTGCATGGAGATATACTAGACTTACACATACTTGCATTGACATATACTACACTTACGTGGACATATATCACACATACACACACTTGCGTGAACATATACTCCACTTGCATGGAGATATACTACACTTGTACACACTTGCGTCGACATATAGTAGACTTACACACACTTGCATGAACATATACTACACTTACACACAGTTGCATCAACAGATACTACACTTGCACACACTTGCAAGGACATATACTTCACTTGCACACACTTGTGTGGACATATATTAAACTTACACACACTTGCGAGGACACATACTCCACTTGCATGGAGATATAGTACACTTGTACACACTTGCATGAACATATACTACACTTACATGCAGTTGCATCAACATATACTACACTTGCAAGGAGATATACTTCACTTACACACACTTACGTGGACATATATTAAACTTACACACACTTGTGAGGACACATACTACACTTGCATAGACATATACTACACTTACAAACACTTGCGTGGACATATACTACACTTATACACACTTGCGTCGACATATATTAGACTTACACACACTTGCGTGAACATATACTACACTTGCACACACTTGCAAGGACATATACTTCACTTACACACACTTGTGTTGACATATACCACATTTACATACACTTGTGTGGAAATATATTAGACTTACACACACTTGCATGAACATATACTACAGTTGCACACACTTGGATGGACATATACTAGACTTACACACACTTGCGTTGACATATACCAGATTTACATACACTTGTGTGGACATATATTAAACTTACACACACTTGTGAGGACACATACTACGCTTGCGTGGACATATACAACACTTGCACACACTTGCAAGGACATATACTAGACTTATACACACTTGCACACACTTGCATGGACATATTCTACACTTAGAAACACTTGCGACGACATATATTAGACTTAGACACAGTTGCATTCACATATACCACATTTACATACACTTGTGTGGACATATATTAAACTTACACACACTTGTGAGGACACATGCTACACTTGCATGGACATATACAACACTTACACACATTTGCATGGACGTATACTAGACTTACACGCTAGCGTGGACATGTACTACACTTACACATACTTGCATAGACATATACTACAGTTACAGACACTTGTGTGGACATATATTACACTTGCATCATATACTATCTTTGCACACACTTGCAAGGACATATGCTGCACTTACGCACCCTTGCGTGGACATATATTACACATAGACACACTTGCGTGAACATATACTCCACTTGCATGGAGATATACTACACTTATACACCCTTGCGTTGACATATACTACACTTACACACATTTGCATGAACATATACTACACTTAGACGGACATATACTACATGTACATACACTTGTGTGGACTATATTAAACTTACACACACTTGTGAGGACACATACTACACTTGCATACATTTGCATGGACATATACTAGACTTACACACTAGCATGGACATATACTACACTTACACACACTTGTGTGGACATATATTACATTTGCGTGGGGATATACTGCACTTACGCACCCTTGCGTGGACATATACTCCACTTGCATGGACATATACTACACTTACAAACACTTGCGTGGAGATATACTACACTTATACACACTTGCGTCGACATATATTAGACTTAGACACACTTGCATGAACATATACCACACCTACACACAGTTGCATCAACATATACTAGAGCTACACACACTTGCGTTGACATATACCACATTTACATACACTTGTGTGGACATATATTAGACTTACACACACTTGCATCAACATATACTACACTTGCACACACTTGCAAGGACATATACTACACTTATACACACTTGCGTCGACATATACTAGACTTACACAAACTTGCATGAACATATACAACACTTACACACATTTGCGTGGACATATACTAGACTTACACACTAGCGTGGACATATACAACACTTACACATACTTGCATAGACATATACTACACTTACACACACTTGTGTGGACCTACATTACACTTACATGGAGATATACTACACTTATACACACTTGCGCGGACATATACTACCTTTGCACACACTTGCAAGGACATATACTGCACTTACGCACACTTACGTGGACATATATTACACGTAGACACACTTGCGTGAACATATACTCCACTTGCATGGAGATATACTACACTTACACACACTTGCGTTGACATATACCACATTTACATACACTTGTGTGGACATATATTAGACTTACACACACTTGCATCAACATATACTACACTTGCACACACTTGCAAGGACATATACTGCACTTACACGCACTTGCATGGACATATACTAGACTTACACACACTTGCGTTGACATACACTAGATTTACACATTAGCATTGACATATATTACACATGCACACACTTGCATGGAGATATACTACACTTATACACACTCGTGTGGACATATATTAGACTTATACACACTTGCATGAACATATACTACACTTGCACACACTTGCAAGGTCATATACTAGACTTACACACACTTGCATTGACATATACCACATTTACATACACTTGTGAGAACACATACTACACTTGGATGGACATAGAACACTTGCAAGGACATATACTGCACTTACACACACTTGCGAGGACATATATTACACATACACACACTTGCGTGAACATATACTCAACTTGCATAAACATATACTAGACTTACACACACTTGCATGGACTTATACTACACTTATACACACTTGCGTCGACATATATTAGACTTACACACACTTGCATGAACATATACTACACTTACACACAGTTGCAAGGACATACTGTACTTACACATACTTGCATGGACATATATTAGACTTGCACACACTTGCATGGACATAAAGTAGACTTACACACTAGCATGGACATATACTACACTTACACATACTTGCATAGACATATACTACACTTACACACACTTGTGTGGACATATATTAAAGTTGCATGGAGATATACTACACTTATACACACACTTGCAAGGACATATACTGCACTTACGCACACTGGCGTGGACATGTACTTCAAGTACAGACACAACACTTACACACACATGCATGGACATAAAAAACACTTACACACATTTTCGTGGACATATACTAGACTTACACATACTTGCATAGACACTTACACACACTTGCGTGGACATGTATTACACATACACACACTTGCATGAACATATACTACACTTAGACACACTTGCAAGGACATATACTGCACTTACACACATTTGCCTGGACATATATTACAAGTACACACACTTGCGTGAACATATACTCCACTTGCATGGACATATACTGCACTTATACACAGTTGCATCGACATATATTAGACTTACACACACTTGCATGAACATATACTACACTTAGACACACTTGCAATGACATTTTCCACATATACCACATTTACATACACTTGTGTGGACATATATTAGACTTACACACACTTGCATCAACATATACTACACTTGCAAGGACATATACTACACTTATACACACTTGCGTCGACATATACTAGACTTACACACACTTGCATCAACATATAGTACACTTATACACACTTGCGTCGACATATACTAGACTTACACACACTTGGATGAACATATACTACACTTGCACACACTTGCAAGGGCATATACTACACATACACACAGTTGCATCAACATATAGTACACTTGCACACACTTGCAAGGACATATACTGCACTTACAGACACTTGCATGGGCATATACTAGACTTACACACAGTTGCGTTGACATATACCACATTTACATACACTTGTGTATACATATATTAGATTTATACACACTTGCAAGGACATATACTAGACTTACACCCACTTGCGTTGACATATAGCACATTTACATACACTTGTGTATACATATATTAGACTTACACTCACTTGCATGAACATATACTACACTTATACACACTTGCAAGGATATATACTAGACTAACACACACTTGCAAGGACATATACTAGACTTACACATACACACACTTGCGTGAACATATACTCCACTTGCACACACTTGGATGGACATATACTAGACCTACACACACTTGTGTTGACATATACCACATTTACATACACTTGTGTGGACATATATTAAACTTACACACACTTGTGAGGACGCATAGTACACTTGCGTGGACATATATAACACTTGCATGGAGATATACACACTTGCGACGGCATATATTAGACTTACACACAGTTGGATCAACATATACTAGACTTACACAGAGTTGCATTCACATATACCACATTTACATACACTTGTGTGGACATATATTAAACTTACACACACTTGTGAGGAGACATGCTACACTTACATGGACATAAACTACACTTACACACACTTGCGTTGACATATACCACATTTACATACACTGATGAGGACACATACTACACTTGCATGGACATATAAAACACTTACACATACTTGCATAGACATATACTCCACTTGCATGGAGATGTACTACACTTGTAGAGTCTTGTGTCGACATATACTAGACTTACACACACTTGCGTTGACATGTATTACACATACACACACTTGCGCGAAGATATACTCAACTTGCATGGACATATATTACACTTGCATGGACATATATAACACTTACACACATTTGCATGGACATATATTACACGTAGACACACATGCGTGAACATATAGTCCACTTGCATGGAGATATACTACACTTATACACCCTTGCGTTGACATATACTACACTTACAAACACTTGCATGGAGATATACTACACTTATACACACTTGCATCGACATATATTAGAGTTACACACACTTGCATGAACATATACTACACTTACACACAGTTGCGTGAAGATATACTACAGTTACACACACTTGTGTATACATATATTAGATTTATACAGCCTTGGAAGGACATATACTAGACTAACACACACTTGCGTTGACGTATACCACATTTACATACAGTTGTGTATAGATATATTAGACTTACACACAGTTGCATGAACATATACTACACTTATACACACTTGCAAGGACATATACTAGACTTACACACACTTGCATGAACATATACTACACTTGCAAGGACATATACTAGACTTACACACAGTTGCATTCACATATAGCACATTTAAATACACTTGTGTGGACATATATTAAACTTACACACACTTGTGAGGACACTTACACACATTTGCGTGGACATATGCTAGACTTACGTACTAGCATGGACATATACTACACTTACACACACACACACACACACTTGCGTGAACATATGCTCGACTTGCATGGACATATGCTACACTTATAGACACTTGGGTTGACATATATTACACATATACTCCACTTGCATGGACATATAGTACTCTTACACACAGTTGGGTCAAGATATACTGCACTTACACACACTTGCATTGACATATACTACACTTACGAATACATGGACATATATTACACATAGACACACTTGGGTGAACATATACTCCACTTGCATGGAGATATAGTACACTTGTACACACTTTCGTCGACATATAGTAGACTTACACACACTTACACACAGTTGCATCAACATATACTACACTTGCACACACTTGCAAGGACATATACTGCACTTACACACACTTGCATGGGCATATAGTAGACTTACACACACTTGCGTTGACATATATTAAACTTACACACACTTGCGTGGAGATATGCTACACTTGCAAGGACATATACTGCACTTACAGACACTTGCATGGACATATACTAGACTTACACACACTTGCGTTGACATATACCACATTTACATACACTTGTGTGGGCATGTGTTGGGCTTACAGACAGTTGCATCAACATATACTACACTTGCATGGACATAAACTACAGTTACACAAATTTGCGTGGACATACACTAGATTTACACAGTAGCATTGACATATATTACACATGCACACACTTGCATGGAGATATACTACACTTATACACACTTGTGTGGACATATATTAGACTTATAGACACTTGCGTGAAGATATACTACACTTGCACACACTTGCAAGGTCATATACTAGACTTAGACACACTTGGATTGAGATATACCACATTTACATACACTTGTGAGAACAGATACTACACTTGGATGGACATATACTGCACTTACACACACTTGCAAGGACATATATTACACATACACACACTTGCGTGAACATATACTCAACTTGCATGGACATATACTAGACTTACACACACTTGCATGGACTTATACTACACTTATACAGACTTGCGTCGACATATATTAGACTTACACACACTTGCATGAACATATACTACAGTTACACACAGTTGGATCAACATATACTACACTTGCACACACTTGCGAGGACATATACTACACTTATACTACACTTATACACACTTGCGTCGACATATACTAGACTTACACCGAGTTGCATGAACATATACTACACTTGCACACACTTGTGAGGACAGATACTACATTTACTTGGAGATATAGACCGCTTGCGCAGAGTTGCATGGAGATATACTAGACTTACACACAGTTGGATAAGTTAGGTTTGTGCAGAAAATATGGTGGTGATTGGGCCTTTGAGGGGTGTTGGTGTGATTCGTGGAGCAATATTTTTTAGTTTGAGAAAAGTTATTGTAAGATAACTAAAGTAAACTAAACTAAACTAAACTAAAGTAAACGAAAGTAAACGAAACTAAACTAAAGTATTTAACTAAGTAAAGTAGAGTAAAGTAAAGTAAACTAAAGTAGACTGAACTGAACTACAGTAACTAACTAACTAAACTAAAGTGAACTAGTTAAATTAACTAACTAAACTAAAGTAAATTAGTTAAACTAACTAACTAAAGTAGACTAAACTAAAGTAACTGAACTAAAGTGAGGTAAAGTAACTAACTAACAAAGTAGACTAGACTAGAGTAAGCTAGGCTAAACTAACTAACTAACTGACTGACTAAGTAAGTAAGTAACTAAGTAACTAAGTAAGTAAGTAACTACGTAGACTAAACTAAACTAACTAACTAAAGTGAAGTAAACTAACTAAGTAAGTAACTAAGAGACTAGAGTAAAATAGACTAGACTAGAGTAAGCTAAGCTAAGGTGAACTAAAGTAACTAACTAAGTGACTAACTAACTGAGTGACTGACTGACTGACTAACTAACTAACTAAGTAAGTAAGTAACTAACTAACTAAACTAAAGTAAACTAAGTAAGTAAACTAGAGTATACTAAAGTAACTAAACTAAAGAGAAGTAAAGTAAGTAACTAACAAACTAGATTAGATTAGACTAGAGTAGAGTAGAGTAGAGTAGAGTAAGCTAAAGTAAGCAACTAACTAACTGAGTGAGTGATAACTAAGTAAGTAAGTAGCTAAGTAGGTAAGTAAGTGACTAACTAAGTAACTAAGTAAGTGACTAGGTAACTAACTAACTAACTAACTAACTAAGTAAACTAAAGTAAAGTAGAGTGAAGTGTAGTGAACTAAGTAACTAAGTAACTAACTAACTAACTAACTAACTAACTAACTAACTAACTAAACTAAAGTGATGTAAACTAGGTAAAGTAAGTGACTAACTAAGTAGGTAGACTAAAGTAAACTAAAGTAAACTAAAGTAACTAACTAAAGTAAGGTGACTAAAGTAAAGTAAAGTAATTAAGTAACAAACTAGACTAGACCAGACTAGGTTAAGGTAAGTAACTAAGTAACTACTACCACCCACCCACCCACCCACCCACCCACCCACCCACCCACCCACCCACCCACCCACCCACCCACCCACCCACCCACCCACCCACCCACCCACCCACCCACCCACCCACCCACCCACCCACCCACCCACCCACCCACCCACCCACCCACCCACAACTAAAAACGAAAAACGAAAAACGAAAAACGAAAAACGAAAAACTAAAAACTAAAAACTAAAAACTAAAAACTAAAAACTAAAAACTAAAAACTAAAAACGAAAAACTAAAAACTAAAAACTAAAAACTAAAAACTAAAAACTAAAAACGAAAAACTAAAAACTAAAAACTAAAAACTAAAAACTAAAAACTAAAAACTAAAAACTTAAACTAAAACTGAAACTAAAAACTTAAACTAAAACTGAAACTAAAAACTTAAACTAAAACTGAAACTAAAAACTTAAACTAAAAACTTAAACTAAAACTGAAACTAAAAACTTAAACTAAAAACTGAAACTAAAAACTTAAACTAAAAACTTAAACTAAAACTAAAACTAAAACTAAAACTAAAACTAAAACTAAAACTGAAACTAAAAACTTAAACTAAAAACTTAAACTAAAAACTTAAACTAAAACTAAAACTAAAACTAAAACTAAAAACTTAAACTAAAAACTTAAACTAAAACTAAAACTAAAACTAAAACTAAAACTAAAACTAAAACTGAAACTAAAAACTTAAACTAAAAACTTAAACTAAAACTAAAACTAAAACTAAAAACTAAAAACTTAAAACTAAAAACTAAAAACTAAAAACTTAAAACTAAAAACTTAAAACTTAAAACTAAAAACTAAAAACTAAAAACTAAAAACTAAAAACTAAAAACTAAAAACTAAAAACTAAAAACTAAAAACTAAAAACTAAAAACTAAAAACTAAAAACTAAAAACTAAAAACTAAAAACTAAAAACTAAAAACTTAAAACTTAAAACTTAAAACTTAAAACTTAAAACTTAAAACTTAAAACTAAAAACTAAAAACTTAAAACTTAAAACTTAAAACTTAAAACTAAAAACTTAAAACTAAAAACTTAAAACTAAAAACTTAAAACTAAAAACTTAAAACTAAAAACTTAAAACTTAAAACTTAAAACTTAAAACTTAAAACTTAAAACTTAAAACTTAAAACTTAAAACTTAAAACTTAAAACTTAAAACTTAAAACTTAAAACTTAAAACTTAAAACTTAAAACTTAAAACTTAAAACTTAAAACTTAAAACTTAAAACTTAAAACTTAAAACTTAAAACTTAAAACTTAAAACTTAAAACTTAAAACTTAAAACTTAAAACTTAAAACTTAAAACTTAAAACTTAAAACTTAAAACTTAAAACTTAAAACTTAAAACTTAAAACTTAAAACTTAAAACTTAAAACTTAAAACTTAAAACTTAAAACTTAAAACTTAAAACTTAAAACTTAAAACTTAAAACTTAAAACTTAAAACTTAAAACTTAAAACTTAAAACTTAAAACTTAAAACTTAAAACTTAAAACTTAAAACTTAAAACTTAAAACTTAAAACTTAAAACTTAAAACTTAAAACTTAAAACTTAAAACTTAAAACTTAAAACTTAAAACTTAAAACTTAAAACTTAAAACTTAAAACTTAAAACTTAAAACTTAAAACTTAAAACTTAAAACTTAAAACTTAAAACTTAAAACTTAAAACTTAAAACTTAAAACTTAAAACTTAAAACTTAAAACTTAAAACTTAAAACTTAAAACTTAAAACTTAAAACTTAAAACTTAAAACTAAAAACTTAAAACTTAAAACTAAAAACTAAAAACTAAAAACTAAAAACTAAAAACTAAAAACTAAAAACTTAAAACTTAAAACTTAAAACTAAAAACTAAAAACTTAAAACTAAAAACTAAAAACTAAAAACTAAAAACTAAAAACTTAAAACTAAAAACTTAAAACTAAAAACTTAAAACTTAAAACTTAAAACTTAAAACTTAAAACTTAAAACTTAAAACTTAAAACTTAAAACTTAAAACTTAAAACTTAAAACTTAAAACTTAAAACTTAAAACTTAAAACTTAAAACTTAAAACTTAAAACTTAAAACTTAAAACTTAAAACTTAAAACTTAAAACTTAAAACTTAAAACTTAAAACTTAAAACTTAAAACTTAAAACTTAAAACTTAAAACTTAAAACTTAAAACTTAAAACTTAAAACTTAAAACTTAAAACTTAAAACTTAAAACTTAAAACTTAAAACTTAAAACTTAAAACTTAAAACTTAAAACTTAAAACTTAAAACTTAAAACTTAAAACTTAAAACTTAAAACTTAAAACTTAAAACTTAAAACTTAAAACTTAAAACTTAAAACTTAAAACTTAAAACTTAAAACTTAAAACTTAAAACTTAAAACTTAAAACTTAAAACTTAAAACTTAAAACTTAAAACTTAAAACTTAAAACTTAAAACTTAAAACTTAAAACTTAAAACTTAAAACTTAAAACTTAAAACTTAAAACTTAAAACTTAAAACTTAAAACTTAAAACTTAAAACTTAAAACTTAAAACTTAAAACTTAAAACTTAAACCTTAAACCTTAAACCTTAAACCTTAAACTTAAACCTTAAACTTAAACCTTAAACTTAAACCTAAACCTAAACCTAAACCTAAACCTAAACCTAAACCTAAACCTAAACTTAAACCTTAAACTTAAACTTAAACTTAAACTTAAACTTAAACCTTAAACTTAAACTTAAACCTTAAACCTTAAACTTAAACCTTAAACCTTAAACTTAAACCTTAAACTTAAACCTTAAACCTTAAACTTAAACCTTAAACTTAAACTTAAACTTAAACTTAAACCTTAAACCTTAAACCTTAAACTTAAACTTAAACTTAAACTTAAACTTAAACTTAAACTTAAACTTAAACTTAAACTTAAACTTAAACTTAAACTTAAACTTAAACTTAAACTTAAACTTAAACTTAAACTTAAACTTAAACTTAAACTTAAACTTAAACTTAAACTTAAACTTAAACTTAAACTTAAACTTAAACTTAAACTTAAACTTAAACTTAAACTTAAACTTAAACTTAAACTTAAACTTAAACAACTTAACTCCACTTAACTTCAGCAACTTAAACAACTTAACTCCACTTAACTTCAGCAACTTAACGTAAGTAACTTAACCTAAGTGACTTAACCTAAGTGACTTATCTCGACTTAAGCAACTTAACTTAACTTAACTTAAATCAGTTAACTCAACTTAAGAAAATATTGTCCTGATTGGGCCTTTGAAGGTTTCTGGGTTTAATTCCTGGAGCAATATTTTTTAATTGAATTGCATTAACTTAACTTCAGTAACTTAAGTAAGTCATTTAACTTAACTCAAGTAACATAACCTAACTTAAGTAATTTAACTTAACTTAAGCAAGTTGAACAAAGTAGGTTAACTTAAGTAACTTAACTCAACTTAACTTAACTTAACTTAAGCAACTTAACTTAGCTTAACTTAACTTAAGTAACTTAACTTAAGTAGCTTAACTTAATTTAACTTAAGTAAATTAACTCAAGTTAACTTAAGCAACTTAACTCAACTCGACTCGACTCGACTCGACTCGACTCAACTCAACTCAAGTAACTTAACTTAAGTAACTTAACTTAAGTAACTTAACTTAAGTAACTTAACTTTACTTAAGAAATTATTGTCCTGATTGGGCCTTTGAATGGTTCCTGGAGCAATATTTATTATAAATATATAAAAGAAATATAAGAATATGTAAGTATAAAAAATATATAATTATACAAAAATTTATATGTATAAAGAAAATATTAAAGATATATAAGTATAAAAAAATATATGTTTAAAAAACATGTGAAAATAAGCAAGTTTATAATAACTATTAGTATATTTGCTTTTTAAGTATATTAAATTTAAAAGTGTAAAAAAGTACAAGTACATGAAGTTTTTATAATAAGTTGATGTGTATTAAGTACACAAGTATAAGTATAATAGGTATACAAATATAATAAGTATAAGTTTGTGAGTAATATATATATATGTAAGTATATATTTATTCAATAATTATAAGTAGATATACATTGCATAGATATGTACATATGGCATTGCTTTAATATACTTCAAGAAAATTAAACTTGCTTCATGTTGAATCTTCTCACATATACTTCAGTGAAATGAAACATGCTTCAAGTTCAATCAACTTTGATATACCTCAGTAATGTTAAGAATGCTTAAACTGCAGTAAACTTTTATATACTTCAAAATAATTTATAAGTAATGTTTTATTTTGTATTTCCTTAAGTTGTCTGCTTGTCGTTGTTTTTTTCATATACTTCACCACAGTTAAACAGGCTTCAAATTCAATTTAAGTCTATTATATACTTCTGTCAAGTTGAACATGGCTCAAGTTTATCTACTTTGATATACTTGAGAACAGTTAAACACCCTTCAAATTCGATCAACTTAGATACACTTCAGTTCAGTAAATAATAAACTTACAGGGGGTTACCACAAAATTATTTTTTAATTTAATATTCACCATACAAATTACAAACAAAAAATTTGAACTTGTTAAACATGCTTTAAGTGTATATTATAAATCGACACCTATTTCATAAACAACTTGTGTAAAAAATTATAAATCATTAATATTGATCATGAAAGACATAATTCTTACTTGTGTCAACATTGCGAAGAAGCATTGAGTACTCGTTTGAGCCACACACTAAATAATGTTATCACAACTCCCAATAAGAATATGATTAATAAACAGCTATTCCATAAAAATCTTGATGCTTAATAAATATGGATTGATTTTGTGACAAGCAGGGATACTCCCCGCTACGCTATTGAGGATCATGATAAACAAGTAGAAAATAAAACTGAAATATTATATAACAACACTAAGTTAAACTAAAACCTAGTTAAAAAAGCACCCATTTTGTCTTGCATATTCAATCTCAAAGATTTTTTTAATGAAATGGCCATCTGTATTTATGATAAAGTTATTGGAATTTGTGTATTTTACCAGCTTTATACAAGCTTTTCTTGGTGCTTGTTGAAAGGCTGAAGTAATCAAAGTTGGATATGCACTTTTGGCTTGGAAATAAAAATTGTTGAGATATTATTCTTTTAGTTGTCAATTATCTTTCTGTTCCGGTTCTGTGTATAGCTCGTAGCTGTTCATTCTGTCTATATCCACCTAGTAATTTAGCCATTCATTCTTTCATGTCTTATGCATGCCCTATTAGCAAAGTCTAATTTGTGATCATTTACTCATATATTAAATCTCATTTTTGCCCTATGGCTATACACGAAACTCTTGGTGTTCATTTACGCATTTATTAAATCTTTTTTTTCATACGGTTACAAAATCTTTTTGTGATCATATACCAGTATATTAATCTCATTTTTGTTGCCTGGCAATATAAACACCTTTTGTGATCATTTACCACTCTGTTTGAAATATATCATGGGTTTTATGTCTATATAAATTCTTTTGGTAATAATTTACCCATATATTGAATCTTATTTGTGTTGTATGCCTATATAAACTGTTTTCAGATATGTTAAATCTCATTTTCGTTGCCTTTTGTGATCATCTATCACTCTGTTAAAAATATTTTATAAGTCGTTTTGTTGCTTGGCTACATAAACTCGCACGACTATAGAAAATCTCTTTTCTGTTGAATGAATGACTATATAATAATTCTTTGGGTGGTCATTTCTCAATATGTTGAATCTATTTTGCATGGCTATATAAACTTTTCTTGATATTATATCTCTTTGTCTGCTATATAAACTTACCTTCACAATAAATGCCAGCCACTAAAAGACAACCACATGGCGAGGGTCGTTCGAAATTTTACCATCTCGATTCTAGAACAAAAGGTAAACCCACATTTAAAACCACTTTTCTACCGAATTATAATCTACGCTTATTGAAACAAGGTATACTTTAGTCAAATGCAACCACAACGAAAGTAAATTACCTTCCCAGACAATAGTCTTTACTTTGAAAGCCAAGCCCAACTCATATTTTGCCATCTTCAGAAAACGCTAAAACAACGTTTAAAACGTGAACGCGATAAGTTAGAAACGTTCAAACGTCAAACACACCTCTTTCAACATCGTCTTTAACTTAAATAAACGAACCGACGACTATGGCGACGAGGATAATTTTACCTTATTGTTTCACTTATTCAACCAACCCATACTTTACTCAAATAAAAGCTATCGAAAAGTAAATTACCTTTTACGACAAATCTTTATCTTGAAAGCCAGCCACAAAGACCCTCGCTATCGTACACGCTCTACAAGAATGACAAATTCAAACATGGTGACCGTCCTTCTAAATCTACGTCTCGAGGAGAAGCTAAAACAACATTTACAAGCAGAATTGTGCGACGAAAAATTACAAATTAACTTTAAGTAACAACAATCAACGTTCTACTTTGCTTAAAGCAACCATAAAATCCATATCATCACCATTTGAAGAACAAAATACGTTACCTATTTCTCTTGCTTGCAGCACGATTTATAAAACTTGCTGTGACGACTGTCTCCCTTATAAAGTTAGAAACATGTGACGTGAATGCAAATGAGCATTTCTCAACCCAAGCGAAAAGCAGGGTTGGTAGATTTTATGAATAAATAAGCCAAAGTACCATCGAAATGACAAAGAGAACAAAAGGCAAATACAAAGGAAAACAATGAGCATTGTCAAGTGTTTGGCTTATTTATGCAGGAATCTATCAACCCTGGCAAAAAGATATGTTGAAAGCCCTGTCCAACTTCCACCCCCACACCAGTGGGATTTAGTGTAATTTATTGAGGTCAAAGATCAACATTAACAACGCACATGCACAAATTTTTTAACTTAATCTGCATTGTTCGCCCTAGTACAAGATGCTACACATTTCCTCAACACAACGAAAACCAACAATCAAAGCCAGCACACATAACTTCACCAAAATTTTAGACAGGAAGTTCACATTTCAAAAAGAGGACAAAAATATTAAAAAGTAATGACGCAACAACACTGAGATTTAAACCCATGGATACATAAACCTTTTTGGTGATAATTTTGCCACCATATATTAAAATATTTTTTGTTTCATATATAAACTCTTTTTGCAAGTATTTACCCATCTATTAAAGCATCGTTTGCGTTGTATGGCCACATAAACTCACCCATATATTAAATCTCATTTTTGTTGCCTGGCTATACAAACTCCTTTTGTGATCATTTATCACCCTGTTTAAAATATTTCATGGGTTTTATGGCTATAAAAAATATTTCATGGGTTTTACAGCTATGTAAACTCTTTTGGTAATCACTTACCAGTATATTAAATCACATTTTGGTTGCTTGGCTAAATAAAATTTTTGGGGGTCATTTATGCGTGTTTTAAATCTCGTTTTTGTTGCTTCGCTATATAAACTCGCACAAGTATACAAAATCTCTTTTCTGTTGCATGACTACATAATAACTTTTTGGTGATCATTTCTCTATATGTTAAATCTATTTTTGTGTTCCATGGCCATATAAACTTTTCTTGTAATCATTTACACATATATTAAATCTCTTCTCTGCTCCATGACTGTACAATAACTCTTTTGGTGATTATTTACCCATATATTAAAATATCGTTTGTGTTGTCTGGCTACATAAATTCTTTTGGGGATCATTTACCCATTATATTAAATCTATTTGTGTTGCATGCCTATATAAACCTTTTTGTCATCTTTTACACATGTTAAATCTCATTTTTGTCGCTTGGCTACAGGAACACGCACGAATATAGAAAATTTCTTTCTGTTGCATAACTATATAACTCTTTTGGTGATCATTACTCCATATGGTAAATTTATTTTTGTGTTTTCTTGTGTTACCCATCTATCAAAATATCGTTTGTGTTGTATGGCTATTTAAACTCCATTTGTGATCAATTACCCATCTATTAAATCTTTTTAATTTTTTCACTTGGTCACATAGAGTCTTTTTGTGATCATATACCAGTATACTAAATCTTATTTTTATTGCCTGGCTATATAAAATCCTTTTGTGATCATTTACCCATCTATTTAAAATATTTTTGGGGTTGTATGTTCATATAAACTCTTTGATGATCGTTTACTCATATATTAATCTTATTTGTATTGCCTGGCTATATATGTTCTTTTGATGTTCTTTCACTCATCTATTAAATTTTTTCTAGTACTGAAGTGGCTTCATTTAAGCTCTTTTTACATTTTACTTTTTACTTTATATTTTTTTCATTTTTTAATCTCGCCATAACTAAAAACGCAGTGAGTATTTTGATAGGAAAACAGATTCCATTTTCTTTCAATTACTTTGCATTTTTTTTTGTAAATGTGGTGTGTTGCACAACTAAACTGTATACAATAGTCAAACTATACATACACTGTTCGTCGCGGGCCCTAGCCGCCGCGCATTATAATACCCATGAATATGGCGTCTCGTCGTGCCCCTAACTTAACCTAACCTAGTGCATGTCGCACCTACGAGGTACCATAAACAGGGGTCGAACACTTACATCTTTCGTCGTTGTCTGCGTTGCCCCACACCAAGAGAAACCTAGACACTGGTAGCGGACTTCATCATGAAGCTAGCCCGGATAACCAATGTGCATGCTTTTACCTGCTGCGGAAGATTCATTGAAAGGGCCCCCTCTTCTTCTTGTATTTTACACAGCTTCTCTCTTCTTACGGGTACCACTTGCACGCTCTACCAATGGGTACCATTTGTACCCTCCTAACCCCAAGGAAAACATTGCCAGTTTTTTGTGAACCAAGGTTGATTACTTCTGCACTGTCAGCATTTAAAATGCTAGAACATTCTTTGTTTTTCAATCAATCAAAATCTGGCAAAGCTTTACTTGCGCACATCCTAGGTCTGGTCATCCTGTCTAAACTAATGCACCATGCCCTAACGCTCACTTTCCACCAGCCAAATATATTCACGCAAGGCAGAACCAAAAATTCTGCAAGAAAGTAAAGCCAATCACGTTGGTAAGACAGTGATTTCCTTTTTTCGTGAACAAATTTGCCAAATGAAAAACGACTCTTGTGCCTAAGTGGAAGAAAGGGGTGGAATTTTGGAAAAACCCTAGGGTCGAAAATTCTGCCAGCCAAATTACTGACAATACATAAACTCACTCGGCCTTTCGAATCACCTTGATGACGCATTCCTTCTATTATTCACATTTACACCCTCTTCTACAAAAATTGACTTTCTAAAACAACATATCTTATAAGTTGAAATAGTTGACCTGCATCTAAGGACATATGCAGACTTAGATTCATTTATGCAATGTCTTTCGTCAAAATCCAAGATCTGATTGGTTTTGTTCGTGAATATATGCTAATTTCGACCTAGAGGACTTCAAGCCACTATATACATATCGGCGAAAATTAGTGCTTGCTCAGCAAATTGAATTGCCTGGCTGATATCTAGCAAGCTGAAGCATAATATATACATATGTATCATGATTACGTAAATAATTTCCCCAGGATAACAGAAAATGCATAAAAAATTGCTTCGCAAAGTATTTTGAATAGATAAGCAAAGATAAGCATGGATTCTATTGTACGTTAGGCTATTTAAAACGTCGGATTTTGAACGCGATGAGGTAATGAGAGTTTCGTTCCTCATTAACCATTTTTTGAAAATTCTTCTTTTAAAACAAGCGTAACTTGCAATAATGCCCCTTCTTTAACGGACGTAAGTTGTCTGTATAATTAACTTGGCAACTTATTGCAGTCATACCTGTAGGATTCTATAGCCATATGCTGTGAAGCATTACTTGAGTGCAAATGATTTTGAATGATATATGCATGAAACAACTTCATTGTGCTTACACATTTGTTGAAAATAAAGAGTATTTTAAATTTGTGGCAGTGAATTAATCGAGATTGCAAACACGAACTAATAGACTATACAAAAGCCTAGGACCGGCGAAGGTATTTAGTCGCTCATTCAATACATATAAACTGAATAATTATTATTTATATGTATATATTGTAGAGAACCCGTCTTCTCCTCCTATTTTGCGACCTAGGAGAAATATTGCGCATTCATTAGATCAACCATCAGTAAAAGATGATTTCAAAAGACCCACTTTTGCACGATATACACAGAAGACACCCATGTACTGATCTACATTCGATGTATTTAACGAAGTATTTTGCCTAAAGCATGCAAATTCAGCAGCGGCAACCACTAACAATTGATGATTTTGCTTATACTATGTCTCGATAATATATTAATGAGGCAATAATGAGGCCATATGTCCTTAGATGCAGGTCAACTAATATGACAGAGGCAAATTTGAAACATATTATGAATTCCATTCCCCATTCATAAAGGCATAAATCGAGCTATACTTTGCTCAAATAAAACCTACAAGGAAAGTAAATTACCTTTTTAATCTTCACGTGAAACGCCAGCTATGAAAGACAGCCACCACATGGTGAGCACGGTTCGGAATTTTCCATCTCGATTCTCGAATGAAAGATAGATCCACAATTAAAAACACATTTCACAGGAATTATATTTAATTAAGGCGTATTAACACAAGCTATACTTCAGTGAAGTAAAAACTACAACGAAACAAGGCCAGCCACAAACAAGGCCAGTCTCTATGGCAAATTCAAACAAATTTAAGCTCTACCATCTTGAAGAAAAGCTTCTCTTGCGACGAATTTAAAATAATATGGCAACGACGATAATTTTACTTAATCGTTTTACGTATTTAAACATCCTTTACTTCACTCAAATAAAGCAAATTACCTTTTAAGACAGTCAATCTTCAACTCAAAGGCGAGCCACAAAGTCAATCGCTAGCGTACTGTACAACAAACGCCTACAAGAAAGACAAATTCAAACATGGCGACCGTCCTTTCTAAATTCACCCTCACGAAGAGATGCTTAAAATCACATTTACAAAGACAATTTGGGGAATAAAAATTCCAAATTACCTTCAAACAACAACAATCAACGTTCTTCTTAGCTTTAAGCAGCCATAAAATCCGTGATTTAAAAAAAAAATTCTAAAGGAACCTTGCACTCTGTCTTGCACGATGGTCCACCACGTTGTATAAATTTTTCTGTGACGTGTCCAGTTGGATCACGTGACTTCATTTGCATTTCTCCAAAGAAGTTATAAGATAGATTGAAAAGCCCCTGTCCACTCACACCCCCCCTGACTGACCAAGTGTGATATAGACAATGACTTTGATTGGGGCTAGGCCCTAGGGAAGTAACGGGCTTCACCCCGCTCGCAGACAATGCCCCCCCACTTAACCATCGAAGGGTGATCAGCCCGTTGATGCAAACTTTCAGGCACAACTTACAACAAACGTGTATCGTATTTATCTAATTTAGTACAGCAACACTCTAAACATTGTGGGAGCCTCTTCGCGCAGATACGCTATCAGAATTAGCAGCGCGCATGTGCAGTATATATTACACACGTTGCTCTATACAAACCATGAATTATTAGGATCGTTCGCAATATTTAAATATTAAATATATATTAAATAACGAAACAAAAACCAGCACTTAAAACCAACACCCACAACTTCATGAAAACTTCAGGTAGAAAGCTCGCATTTAAAAAAGGAGAAAAAAATGAAAGAAATCATAAAGCAGGACTGGGATTCGAACCCGCACCAAAAGAACGAGGGCTAGCTCGACGACCACTTGGCCAAACCGGCTAAAACCACACCGCTTCAAAACTATATTCAATTTAAACCTATTAGCCTCATTCACAAACAAATACACTTAACATTTATAACTCAAAATTAGCTATTTTGGTGCAAAATATCAATATACAGGAAATATAATCGTCCTCTCGGCTCCGTTTAATAATTTATGCAAGAAAGTTTGTTTTTTTACAATTTATCTTTCCCCACCGGTGTGGATTTAGAGTGTTTTGTTTGCCCAGGCCAGACCCCAGAAGTATGGAAGAAAACCTTTTGCGCTGTGGGTAGACATTTAGTCTATTATATTTACAAATTGTCCAATGCTGTCAAGTTTGTGTTGGCGGGGGGTTACTAGACGGAGTTTTGTGCAAGAAACAGAATTTTTATTGTCTTTTTCTGTTAGAGAGTCACTGCTGAAAGCTCAAAAACAATGAAATATTTCGTTCCGCGAGAAAAATTTCGCCCACTGGAAACTAGCATTTTTATTGGCCAGAGAAGGCAATCGGCTAGGCAAAACCTGCATAATGAATCTGTCTTATGCGACAAACAGGCCGACGCAAACCTCAAAGATAATTGATGCAGTACTAGTAATTGATCTAAAATAGATATTAAATCTACCTTTATCTAAAATTCTATTTAACTCCATTTAACGTTATTAGAGAAATGCATGATTTGAATTCTTAATGCCATATAATAATAAACTCGACCAATGAAATCGCTCTATTTTCTCAGCCAAAAACCTGCATTCTACATTCAATGCGAGATCAATCGAAAAAAATATAAATGTTAAATTTGTTCGCAAGATTTAACTTAGGACAGGCTAATGCATTAAGCCCGTTTTCCACTTTAACCATATCGAAGCGAAACATAACGTTTTTATATTGTGTCCATATCATTACGACGCACATTATTCTTTTGGTATATTTTCTCCGGCATGTCAGGCAATAGCTCGGATTCGGAAAGCTCTCACGGTTCTCACTGTGACTCAGAATACAATTATATTCCTGGGTATATTATAGAGGATGAATCAAATGATACCAGTCACGAAATTGGAACTCTAGAAGCAGTTGATAGCGAAATTTTAGGCGATCATGATGCATGCCTTTATGCTGATGAACCTCTAGCCGACGAAGAATGGTACGCGAAACGCAAAGAGCAGAACGAAATGCTGCAACGACGATTAGACGGCCGTGAAGATGTTACATCATGGTAAACAGTAATATAGATTTTTCTTAGACATACAAACGTTAAATATAAAGGCATTGAGCATGTGTGGCATATATATTGTTGATAATGATACCCAAGGCGAATCAAATGAGTGGACACATCAGTTCAACATTCTGAGGTGTTTGTTTTCGGGCTCGCTAAATTGCGCTTGTAAAATTTATACGACTCGCCTTTTGTAGCGAGTAAATATCACTATTTATTAATAACGAGAGGGTCTTTCTACAGATATAGCTAATTGCCTCTGTAGAGTAATCGTGATTGCGTTAGACGAGTTGTAAACCACACTTCCCCTTACCCATATCTTATTTCACATTTTCACAGGTGTAAGTGTGGTCATTGTACAATAACACACTTACAAAATACTGACGAAGCTTGGTGCTGTCAAGATGATTTGTTTGGAGACGGGTTTGTTTGGAGAAATGGGCTCTAAGACATCTGGCGCGAAAATACAAGACAAAGATGAACCAAAATGAACTCAAGTCCCTTGAAATGAATAGAAAACAGAAAGTGAGTGTATGAAGTTCAAATGGTTAACGAACTTTTTAACTTTTCTGAAGTGACATTAATTCTTTCAAGAACATAACTAAACCTTGTTCAATGGATGATTAAATAGTGGTTTAATACGGATAGCACTTGTCAAAGATAACCGAAATGTGCCCGAACTTTCTCTAACCTTTTCAAAAAGTGAAACAATATCAATATAAGAAAATTAAAGATATACATAGTGGACTATTGCATCTTTGACAAAAACTAGCCTAGCAATGATATAATCAACTGACCTTGTTACCAACTCCAGCATCTCTTAAAATTTCAACTCTACAATGTGAACTATGGTAGTAGTTTTATAAGATATTTATACTGTCAGTACGTAATCAAATTGAGCAGTGCTATTCATTAAAACTTATGAACATCAAGACAAAGTTGTGCGAACGTCTTTGCGATGCTGATATTTGATGCTAGTCACATTACTAAGAAATTATAGGGTTGTTAAATATTCAAGATGGCCCACGCGATTAGTTTTAAAAATATAATAAACACGATAGGACGTAGTTAAATTGGAAGTGGAAACGAAATTCTTTATCGAAAAATAGAAAGGAAACACGCGAATGTTTTTGTTAGACGAACTTTGTGACTGAATAAACGAAGTTTGTGCGTGGAACGGCGGAAAAGAGAGATTCTGGACTTGTGAAATCGGCAAGAATGGAAAGTATTAGGCGTTTCAAGGGGAACTGGTCGTAAAGTACTATGATCAACGCGACAAACAAAGGCTATTGTCATTCTTATTTGCAATAAAGCGGATTAGCCGCATCACAAATATCGTAACTTGTAACTATACTTCACATTTTGTTGATCTTTTCATGTCTAAGCCCCCACCCTATTATTAATGTTAAAAAATGTTATCAAAGAACCCCCTTGCCTCAAAATCGTTTTAACAACATTGAACAACGGGGGAGGGGGTCAGAACCGCATGTTATAAAAGGAACGGGCCAAATAAGCTGCTTGTCTCAGGAATGCTTGCACACGATTGTAGTTTGGTCCAATGCATAATACGGCAAGTGTATATATCCCGCTTGATTTCATATTCTTAACTTCTGAATTGAAATACTTTTCATCCCTTGACGTGTTTTAACCATCCTTTGTAAACCCATCCTTACTGTAACGGATTCTTCCTACATGCAAACGATATACATAAATATATATATAGCAACTGTCGATTTATCATTCTTACTGCAGTTCGAAATGACAAGATTTTAATTTAGGATTCAACAACTTGACAAGGAATTTATACGCGTTTATTTAATAGCTCTGGTTTTAAAAAGTTTGTATTCAATGATGATCCACCTGCTTCAATATCAGCCAAAATTACAGGATCCCATTGGAAGTGCAAAATGGCGGCCGGTACCTATGGGAAAAAGCAGAGTGCCTGAGCTACTTAATATTAACGCAGACCAGGTTCCCGCAGATGCTATGATTTTCTAACTTTAACTGTTTTAAAATAGGAGTAGTTTTAAAAACGTCTATTTTTTAATTTCACTCAGAAACCAAAACAATAGGCTGTTTTTTCCAAGTTTGCCCAGTTTCAACTTGCAATTTCAAGTGGGATCTCACATACGTACGTACAGTGTAGCTTCATAGCCTGTTCTCTCCAGTATGAGGCATGTGAGGCAATTTCCTGCGAGCAGACTATTAGTTAGCAAGGGACGTGCTATTTTCAAATCTAGAAATCGCAGGTTATATGCAAGGTTAATATAAAAAAAGCTCTAGAGAAATAAATACTGCGCAATGTTTCTCTTTCTCTGTCTATGAAGCAAGCAAAATTGTTCGCAAACAAATCTTACCAGTCCAAGCTCATCGAAACTCGACTCTTCCTCGGTCAGTGTTCGTCCACCAGGTTCTGACAATGTAAATGGCAGCCAATCAGATTGAAGCTGCTCTCTTACAAAGTTTACAAGACACGAAGATTTCTCACGAGACTTAAACGTTCCTGTTTAAAATATTGCAGAAAAAAAGAGATTAAATTCCGTTTTACTTACATAGTTAACCTTTATGCTAAGAACAAAGTTCACTTAGTAGCACCGTCTATAACACAGTAATTTTAAATATACAGTAGGTGCCAAAAGTACGAGTCCAGTGCAATTTTTGTGAAGAAACAGAAATAAGATTATATCCGGAATTTTTAAGTACCCAAACATGCTTATTTCGCGTCCTCAAACTATCTACAGTAGTGACACTCAAGCATGTACATTAATTGCTCTAAGATTGCTTCCAGCATTTTTGCTTTAAAATTTTTACCATGTTTATTGGCAGCAATAATTAATTTGGTCCTGTTCATACATGAGCATACAGGATAACCAAAGATTCTAATCAAGTTACAGGACAAATGGTTACCCGAAGTGATCGGAAAGATTGAGTCATAGTCGATTATTGCGTCCTATATAAAAATAAGCATAATCGATTGTTATGGAAACAAGCACAAAATGATAAATGGAGACATCCTGAGAGATCATAGATCAGAGTCCAATTGACACTGATACAGAGTTACCATTTTTATTGCAGTTTTCAAAAGAAGCTGAGGATATTTGTATGATAAAAAGTATTCTTAGAAAACATAAATACCATCAGATTCTACAAAGGCGAACTACTTTATCGTTTAGGAAAAGCCTAATATGTAGAAGATGATTTACAAACACTCTTCTGAATTATGTGTTTATAGAAGATAGGAAAATCAAGATAATTTAGTGCTCATGCAGTATTTCCTCATCAGTCTTCTAAAGTTTACCAAATTCCAAACTGTTAGCAACATTTTTAAGAAAAAATCAAGTGGATAACTACGAGCCAAGACAAGCCATAGGATGTAATTGCTCCTTGTTAGAGTGATATTTCACATTGACGATACTAAATCTATTTTGAAATCAATAGTAGCTACAAGATATTTCAAAGGGAAAGATTTCAGACATCAAGTACTAAAATTATGTAGTTACTTGTTTAAATTACTTGATTTAGCAAAAATACTTGGGTTGTGATGCAGAGCGGTAATGTTAGGTTATATAAAATGACAAATAACAATTCAGTATCAACTGCACTCATACTTTTGGCACCTACTGTAACAATACAGTGGAAACTCCGTAGACATAAATGATTTCATAGCATAACCAGGAACCTGAGGCAGATGACAGCAAATTACTCGAAACGTTGTATCAAAGATGAATGTCCATTGATTTGTCATTTTTATGGCTCTATATAGCCAGTCAATAAGGGCAAATCACTGAGCTCTTCGTAGGAATTCTAAACCTTCATCGATAAATGTGATGTAACATATCATCTATATACTTTATGGTATTACTTCGAAAACCTCAAGTTTACAATAATGCAGTTTAACTAAAGCGCGAGTCGTTTAAATCATTGAACTAAACTGGTGTTTACCTTGCAAAATATAGCCATCGGGAAATTTGACCCGTAACAAAGTAAAGCGATACGTTCTTGCAGTATTTTTGTCGTCTCGTTCTCTCATTGCGCGAGTTCTTAATTGGGAATTACGATCGACTTCTTCGGATCTAAAAGTATAAGTATCATAAACCAACAATTGAAAATTGTTTTCAAATTCTATTAGACTAGTAAAACGCAGAAAAAGTCTTTATGAATAAGCTGTTACAGGGACGAGATTGGAAATGTCTTCAAACAAGTTGTTGCAATGACCAAGAAGGAAATGATTCGGGCAGATACAGTATGTGTGTCCGTTTAGAAGTGGGCTCTGCTTAACAAGGGTACATTTCCGCTGATAAGTAACACAGAGTTATGCATAACAAGTAAATCGCGCGGGCATGACTCGTGCCACGCACTGCCATAGAATTAACATCACAAGAACATCAAAGCGCCGGGGACGAGGCTGGGTGTGTGATATTTCGGAAATGAGTCTGGTCTAGTTCCTTCGATATCGAGAATTTCGCAAGACGTTTGACCTGGTGGATCATGGAATGTTACTCCGCCAGCTTCCTGCCATGAATGTAACCAAAGCTGTTTGGCTTTGGATTTGATAGAAATCAGCAGGTTAAACTCGTAGGAAACCTATCATCTATTAAATCATGCCCTGCACCTGTCTCCCAAGGTACCGTGTTGCTGCCGGTGCTTTTTCACACTCATATTAACGATATTGAAATACATGCAAATATGCGGATGACCGTACGCAGAATGAGACTATGTCACTAGGTTTATCTAGCCCTATGCAAGAGGCTCTTCAAGCAATCCAAGCATGGTCCACAACGAGGAAAATGATAAACCCGAAGAAAACGAAAGACATGTGGATCTGTTTCAACACGACGATTCCAGAACCAGCAGCATTAGTTACTGGCAGTGAGGTAGTGGAAATTGCTGGGAGTCTGGCATCAAAACAGTCTAAAGTAGAACCCTCGTGTTGAGAGCATTATAAAGAAGGCAAACATCAAACAAACGTGTGTATGGAGCGAAGTAGCCTTTTGAAGCCGCCATTACGTGTTATGAAATTAAGATTAGGCCTATACTGGAATACTTTGCACCAATATGGAGTGGCTTTCCTGACCTTAGTTGTTGATGAAATAGAAGTATCAAAAAAAAATACATTTACCTCGACGTAATATTCGTTGAAAAGAGGCAAATACTAATAGCGCAGACTACATCCCATGTACTGGGGCATTAAAACTATAGGATCATACCAGGGGAGCTACAGGGGAATCAGTGCGACGACCACTGATCTTAAATAGATTTAAGAGAGTGGCAGAGTTAGCTTTGTTCAACAGATCAAACTCACCGTTTCATCTGCATTCTTTTTATTTCTTCTGAACTCAATTCAAAAAAGTCATCAGGAAGCTCCAACGTTTCGTTTGAGGACAGCGGTAGAAGTATCTGCAGTACAAATCGCAAATTGTAAGTTGAGATTTGCAATTACTTAGAAAAATGTCCTTTCCGAGTCCTAACCTTTCAATGTCCCTTATTGTATGTGTTAATGCGCTATTAGCTAGAATCTGAGTGGATCAAAATGTCGTACTAATATACAAGTTTACTATACTATAGTTCTGTAGTTCACTTCTTTGCTAACTAATCCACGTAGGTACGCACGTATTTTTATGCTCGCTTGGCTAAAGATTTAACTTGCTGAATTCTTTATTCAATCTGGCTTCGGGTATAATGGATTAAATAAGTTTAACAAGTTTTAACGCAGAAATGTAGTAAGGTTAATTAGTCGCTCACCTTTAAAGATCTGTCCAACTTTGGTTTACACGATTCTGTAGCAACAAGAACTTCTTTCATTACAGTTAATTTTTCTGCAGCGGCGGTCAAGTCTTCCTCAAGAATAAAACACATCTCATCCGGCTTTTCTAGGACAAAAAAACCGATTTAATTTGAGATGGATTTAGCAAGATCTGCTACAAGGAAGGTCGTAAGATTAGTCAAAATCACCGCAATGCACTAAGACTAGGCCTTGATTCAGAGAATTATTTTAAAAGACCAAAAAATATCTGACATAAGCTAAATTGTACAGCGTGCATGCTACAGCATTAAGAAAATATTGCAAGGGCATTGCGTTTTGCCTGCCAGGAAAATCGTTATTGCATGATTATACAAACACGGCGTTAACGAATGTGATCTTCATCATGTCTTAATCGTGAAAGATTTAACGCTTCATGCAGTCAAATGATTTACATGTTGTTACATGTGTTACATAGCGACAGGGAATATAGCGCAGGGGAAATTAATTTGAATAACGCAGAAACTGAGCATGATTCTTAAAGTGACAGTTTTACAGAACGCTTAACCGTTGTCGTGATACTATGTACCTGGCAATGGTTTTTCCACAAATCCACAACCCAATAAAAATTCAGTACTTCCTTTTATAGGCTTCACTCTTTCCTAGATGAAATGAAATAACATTTAATTTCAGTGCGGTGTGACTGAATTAGTAACGAAGCTAGCCTGTATTTCCTTTTCTATAGCCATGGAAAGAATTTTTAAAGAAATAAGACATGATTTAAAATTGGCCTAGCATGAGCAAATTAGCAGGCTGGTTTCACCACTGAATTAATGATATTACGCACCACTTTCAAAGACACTTCTTTTCATTATTACAGCATTTAAGACACTACAATGATCACTATCAATATTATGTACATATATGTAATAAATACTCAAAGACACAGACCTGGAAAACTTTATTTCCCTGCTTTATTCTGCGGTATTTGTCTTCTTTGGGATTCTTTAGTATATTATCTAAATACCTTTTTGATACAAAATTCATTAAAATAAAACAACTAATAATTAAAAGTATGCAAAGCTTTTAACAAATCAGCAATAAAAACAACATTATATATATAATAATCAAAGTTCACTCTGCATTTTCATTGGCCGAGAGCTGTGTGTTACCAAAACCAATAGATATCTTTTTTTTGTACTTCTGTACTTTAATAGATCATAGATGGCGTCACTTCGTGCGAAGAACAAAAAGTCGTCTTTGTGTACTTTTTGGTTCTTCGCAAGCTATGGCGTCATGTGTGATCATTACAGTACACAGGCAAAATGAAATCTATTTGTTAATTATACTTTTCGTGAATCAAAACTACATAAAATTTGAACTTAATTTTTAATTTAAAACTAACAAATTTAAAACAACTTTGTACAAAATCTTGTCCAGGGGCAGGCCGTACCTCGTCCTCTATAGTCTATAGGTTCCCAGACAGGCAGCTGAGTTAATAATTTACCTGCACAGCACATCAATACAGCTTTCAATTTTACTCTGGTCCTTATTCAAGCTTTTGATCATGTTCACTGGTGTTAACATTTGATCACTTTCATAGTTCTGGAGTAAGCAAATGCCCAGTGTTATTATGTATACACTGCATGATGCAAAATATTTTCTAACTTTCTTTTTTCTTCTTCTATTTTCAAACTCTCTCGTTACATGTTCAAATTGCAACAGATTAACAAATTGTTTTTACGAGGGTCATGTAACAATATTGGACATACAATATGGACAGTGATAACCTACAGTGATCCTCGGACGCATGTCCTATGGGCGTTCATCTTAGAGAAGGAGGAAAACCCTCAAAGCACAGGAGAGATCGACCATATTTCTTGTCGGCTCTTCACGATCCGTGAATGCCATGTGAATTCGTTTAAATAGTAAACTGTTGACAATCTCTTATTGTGCACTACCTGACAATCAATGATGACAATCAATGATGACAATCAATGCTGGCTAAATCCGCATCATAAAATCCGTAGGAATCATTAGATTCATGAATGCTCTTAGAATTGCTCAAAATGTCAGATATGCGGAGCTCACATGTGAATCTGATGGATGCGTCACTTCACAGGTATTTTTAGCCTTGTCTGCATCATGCTGCCCTCATCACCTGAATATTAGATGATAATTAACCTAGACATGAAAATATGTTTGGCATACGAGTCACATGATATGTTTTGCCATGTCTCTCTCGCACCTTAGTATACTGTCACCTGCAGTTACCAGGCAATTTTATTTAGACGCAATGCATATATTGTATGTTTCCCTAACCTAGCCACTTATATCATGTTAAGAATTCACCTGCCGAATGAATTGAACAAATATTAGGGCCTTCGCGAATCGAAAGGTTTGTAGGATTGGTACAAATTGTACGAATCTAGTGAGACAGCCACACGAAACAAACGACTACCCAGCTACATACTCATTAAGCACTTTGTACAATTCCTATGAATTTTGCGATTGTAGCAGAACTTTAACACGAACCATGTGACTACCTAGCAACCCATATCAGGAACAAATACGAGAGACCTTACGAATCAAATGATTAATGGCCATTCGCATTGCCTCCACAAAACTTACAAGATCCAGGGTATAGACATTAATCAGACTTGCTTTCAGTCATGAGAGGCACAACACACTAAGTGCCACCTGAGCTGTCCATGCAGAAGCTAGGTACTTATGACCAGTGCTTAGGTTCACCAAACCCACTGAGTTTCATGTTGACACAAAATTTTTGGTAGTATCGTATACCTGACTGAGACATTCTTCCACGTGATCTCGAATATGATGCCGTTTGTAACTACTGGAACAGAATGGGCATATAAAGAATACACCACTGACTGTAAGAATTGGAGCAGCATCATGTTTTATAACCTAAAGAAAATAATAAAACATGTTAAACTACCAAATATACAACTTTCCTAACTTCTAAGAAACAGAATACAATTACTAATCACTCATGATCCTGGTAGAAAAAATAAAATATGATTGTCAAATTAAGTTCTTAGACTCAGACAATAAACAACCTACCTCTTGTTCTACAATTCTTGATTCATCAGGCCCACAAGCCAATGTTTGTTTCCTGATTTCACTTTTCACTTAAATAAATACATACACAGCTACTTCAATTAAGGTTGTCAGTAGTCTTTCCAAAAGCATAACTATGTCAGAACAGAATGGATGATTAATTATTGTTCATTTAGGCCCTAATACTGAGGAAATCAATACTACCCTGTTTAGAGGTGAAAATAAGCAATGATAATTTGTCGTTTGCACGCTCATAGTTTACCTTTAGTTTACAGTTTATGCTTTTCAAAGGCAACTTTTAATGAATTAACAGTCAATATTTGTCTTGCTGTAAGTCAAAAAGATTTCTCTGAAGGTCAAATCTGTCTTAATTCTAAGTGGTAGTTATACACATGTTATAGGTTCCTACTGAAGCACCAATAGTTGACTATTAACTTTTCTCAACTCTTCTGGCTTGACATGTGTGTGAATTGCAGTTGAGATTCAGATGCATTTGTCATTTAGAAATACCCAACATTGAGTGAAGTGTTACATAACGAGTTATTATAAGCCTCGTTATGTTAGTTACCTTCATTTTGTAAGCTTGACACATTCACTGCAGTTGTGCTAGGATGAGATTTTCTTGCAAGATCATTGGAATGTGACTTCCATGTTGCTGTCGCTGATTGTGGGCGACGTGTTTGCTTATCTTGCTGTTCAAATCTTGCAATTGCTGCCTAATAAAAAAACACAAGTGGTAAAATCCTACCAACACAAATAAAAGAAACCCGAATTAACAGGAAGACACAACATAACATCATTCATAGACAACAAAAAGACTGAACTCAGACAAGCCAGGAACAGTTTGATGTTAAAATGACAAACATGCACACCTGTCCAGCTCGTTGAGCGTCAGATGTTGGGGCTTTCCGTGGTTCTTGTGTAGCATTTGTTTGACTTTTTGTGCTAGATGTTGAACTCTCGGAACTCAAAACATGACCTTCTCCTGCCCTGCGAAACTTCACAGCTAATTTAGCTTTCTGAAATAATTTACTCATTGCTCACAATAACTGCATAATATGTATGAGCCTGGAAGGTAAAAATTATACATTAAAGTGTGAATCTCAAAAGAAGGCAACAAAGTGCTTGGTTAAGGAGGGGGATCGAGGTGGCGTCAAGGTGTTGGCCACTATTCAATGTCTGGTCATGTTTAGCTACAGCATGGCAGTATATATCAAAGTGTGCAAGAAATATTACAAATTTGTATACAAATTATGAGTTGCTATTTGAAGAAAATATTAGCATAGCCCATCCATGGCCATGTATTAAAATATAGCTGCCCAAATTGAAATTGGCTGCAGCAATGGCATGGTCCTGGATGGAGTTAGGCTTTAGTTTATCAAGTTTTCAATATTTTACCTGCATGTGGTCCCATTATTTTTTAATGTTTTGATCACAATATTCTATTCTTACGTCTGTGATCACATTAAAGAGGGTACATTTGCAACTTGTTATGTATCATTTGGTGCCAGCCTGGGCGAGTTTTGGTCATTTGACATGATCGTTAAAAATATCACTTTAACCATCGTTTTTAACCATCTAATTAAGCACATTTTGAAATGCTTTCAATGTAAAGTATCACATCAGCCCATCACATTTTCAACTGTGATGTTTTCTGTTCTTTATTACAAAAATCATTTGCCATTTGAAATGGAAGCCATTACGATGTGTTCGAATATGGACTCTCTGTAAAGAACAGAAACCGAAATGATTGAGACCTTACTTCCTGCATAAAATTCCCAAAATTGAGGCGGAAATTTCCAGGTTTCGGTCATTTTCAGTTTTGGCTGTTTCCGGTGTCGTTCATGTCTGGTTTCAGTTTTCGTCCTTTACAAAGACCCCCACACCATGCTACATTCCTTCACTAGCACTGTAACATCACATAACGTGAACATTTCCCTGCTTTACCAACTGAGTAATTGTTTTTTTATTTCCAGAAAAGACACCGACTATTTGGGAATACTATATATACATTATAGTTACAGTGTGTGAATCACAAAATCATCTTCAGACTAACTAGCATAGTTTGCAGTCTGATGATAATTCTGAGATAAAATTATCATTTCTTTAATATAATAATCTTCGGATTTTTTCTGATAAAAGTTTTGCAACTGCTGAAGGAAAGAACATACCTTCACAAAGCGCTGTATTAACTCACTACAAAGCACTGATGTGTTTTCAATAGCAAACAAAACGTCAATTTCGTTCTCTAAAATACATTTATTTAAAATAATCGGCCATATTTTCTTACATTCTTGTGACTGAGCCCGTAAATACCAGCAAGATGACGCCCATACTTCATATTACATTCAAAACGGTACAACCAGTAATATACTATATTACAAAATAACATGTATATAACGCGTGCTCTGATTGGCGAAAGCCGTGTTTGAATGAGGCTCATGTGGTACAATGTAGTAGAACAAGGCTGCCAGCCAAGGCTATACCTGTAATATACCGTAGTCCAACACAGCTCTCAGCCGAACTCATGTATCTGTCATCCTCATAACTCTTGTAATATCTGCGTTGACCCTTGGTGTTATGGTCACGAATATGCAGATCCCAATTTTATAGCAATCTCCAACGACTTTACGTCTCTTTAATTGTTCCTAGTAATCCACCTATTCCAAGTTATCAAGTTATCCTTATTCCTTAGTTATCTAGTTATCCTTAGTTATCTAGTTATCATTAGTTATCCCTGGTTATCTAGTTATCCTTGGTTATCCACAATCCTGGACAAAATATATGGCAAAAATGGCATTTTTATTCCCCTTCCCCCAATATCAATGTTGTTTGCGCCAATGCACCAGTTTTTACGCGTGGATATTCCCGAAAATAGCGAGATTGATATAGGGGGGAGGGACAAGCGTACCTAAGAATTAAATATAGTAGACAAATAACTATATGACGAAAAATAAGAAAGCAAAATAGGTTTTGCCAAACTATTTTTTCCAAGATTGTAGTTATCCTTGGTTATCTAGTTATGATTAGTTATTCTTGGTTATGTAGTTATCTTTGGTTATCTTTGTAATCATTGTAATATCACAGAGATCAGAGATATTGTGAGGATAACAGACATTACATTGATTAGAAAGATCAGGGATTACAAGCGTGACGGGATAACAGATTACAGAGATAACAGATATTACAAAGATCACAAAGATTAGAAAAGTTCCGGGATCACAGAGATTACATTTTTAATGAATCAAAATGATAAAACAATTAAAATGTTGTTCGGACTTCGGAGTTACTATTCTTTTGTATTTGATTAAAGTACTGGGTGGCTTCCTTAACTAACAGAGATTACAGTATAAGTAAATTTAGTTTAGTTTAGTTTGGGTTCCTCCCGTAATAACACTGCATCAATAATTAACAATTATTCGCCGAAGGCGAGGTGAGTATCGGGGAATATTCACCGAGACGAAGTCGAGGTAACAAGATTGTAAGAACATGGGTAAATCTTGACTGTGTCAGTCTAGTTGCAACAAACTTGCAACAATAGTCCATCAAGCTTGTTACATGCTGCGAACAGTCAGAACCTAAATGATAATTTTGCTTTTCATGGCTATATAAATAGCGTACATATTGTAAAATATCTGAACGTTTCTCTCAAAGGTTCATGTTAGAACTTTATAATTTAAAATCACAATAATTTTTCTTTGCCCAGTACAGTACCGTCATTTTTGGCACAAAAGTTATTCCGCACCATGTTTCATTAAAAATCACTTCTTGTTCAAAAGCTACTCAATATTTCCACAATAAAAAAAGACTTCCTTTAAAAAAAGAGTTGATGAAATAATGTAACCCTATCACATGTTTCTACCTTGTATAATGATGTGTAAAAGTTGTGCAATAATTATAGCACCAAAATACAGTTTCTCGAGATGTTTCCAATGTCATTCATGTACACTTGCCCTTGAGGTGGTCTCGATCATAGTTTGAAGTTAAAGAACACCAAGGTTGATCAGAATCAATACTGGTACACTTGTTGTACAGTCTGCTACGATAAATAAAGGGAAATGAACAACAATCGCCTGACCTTGTACGTTTACGGCACGGTTCTGTAAAGCAGATTAGAAAAGAAATTATTTGAACATCACAATGCTTTCTCATGCGATTATAA
Source organism: Muricea muricata (assembly GCA_963855995.1). NCBI lineage: Eukaryota > Metazoa > Cnidaria > Anthozoa > Malacalcyonacea > Plexauridae > Muricea > Muricea muricata. The sequence goes on along the minus strand of OY979728.1, from coordinate 12,804,659 downwards.
AATTCATTAGCTGGAAATCCTATTTCTAACAATGAACTAACCGCAAAAACACATGTGGGGGGGGGGGTTGTTCAAAGCTGGATTTGTGCTGAAGAAAGGCATAAAAAGCAATGACACCAGGGATATTGAACTCACAAGAGATAAAATGTGACTTTAACTCGAAAATGCTGAACTGTAATATAAATTGTACAATTAACATGTCTAAAAAGTTTTGAAAAACCACTATCAGATGGATAACATCATCCACCTTTCGTCAAACCAACGCCTGAAGTATCTCATATCTTTCAATGTAATCTTACATATTTTTCATCACCTAATCTTTCATATCTAACTGTAGACCACATCAGTGCCTGAACAAGACGTACAAGTCTTACCCTCGCAATCTTCTCCTAGCCCATCAATATCAAAGTTTGATGTGGTAGCACACCACATCCGACCACTATCAATGTTGGGCGTACATTCATAGAACGTCTTTCCTTTGTAGATAAATGGTATAGAACAATAACTACCAGTTATAGTCTTGTAACAATTATCTAAAGAGCAGAATTACACGCCATCAGAAAAGCAGAACATTTACAAAAGGCATTGGCTCAGAGAAACACAGTCTCCATATTAAACTAAATGGTCTCAATCCCCCACCCTTGCAAATTGTACAGGATCAAACCTTGACACACATCTTCACAGCAAACTTTAATCTCTGGATGAGGTTTTGGTGTAAGAGATTCACAGTTTGAATTTTGCGCCAAGAATGCACCATCTTCTACACTGTAACATGTTGGAGTCGGTAACAATGCTTTCCCTGTGAATGTCAAGCGAGACAATCTTCATTAAATTTATAAATTATCGGAGAAAACCAACGACTTTTAAAGACATTAGTACTGTACAAGGTACCCTAAGAACCTGCGGGCCAGGCTAGTGTTCTACCAGTTTTCGAAGAGATTCATCGCTAATCGACTCCTTCACATCAAGCACAGTAGAAAATCACCTGTGCCTGAGTTGACTTTAGGACAATAGAGTCGACATAAAATATTATGTTTCTTACCAGTCAGTGCGTACACGTAAACAGATTGAGCTCCACCAATCAGGTCATCAGTACAATCTTCAGCCTTACCATCCCTGTGGTACATGCGATGTGAATTCATTGAACTATAACATTCACCATCACCCCCTACAGCAAATACACGCCTGGCCTGTTCCCACGCAACTCGACCACATTCTGCGACAGTCTCCGCTTTATTATTATTCAATGCGAGTTTAGTCAACATTGGACCAAATGCTCTTGTCTTCATCTTGTAGCAACCAACAGGTTTATACTGTGAACCATATTCACCCGTGAGATAATCTGAAATTTTATAATGTTACGGTTGTTACAAGCCGGAAAAACAGTTTAGTTTAGGTTTCCTCCTGTAGTAACACTGGATCAATAAGAGATGATCCTTACTGGACTTCTAGGAAGAACAGTTCAGAACTGATACAGCTATCCAGTATAAATAAAGTTAGTTTAGTTTAGGTTTCCTCCTGTAGTAAGACTAGATCAATAAGAGATTATCATTCCTGGACCTCTTTTTGGAACTTAAGAAAGTATAAAGTTAGTTTAATGTATTCAATCAACACAATGAAATCTACATGTTTAATACCTCGACATTCACTGCAAGATGGATAAACAGGCCTCCACTCATAACAAAGCACGTCAGCGTTACAAACTAGTTCTGTCGGTGGTGTCTCACTCGGGCAGTCTGAGTCAGGTAGATCTTGTACATCACCAGAGACGCTCGTTTTCTTACATGACAGAGTTCTTATCTGGCACCTTCACATTTGTTTTTAGAACACTGTAAGTGTATAGACAAATATTAGCGGAATCCTTCACTACCTTCGTGTATATTGGGTATCTCGAGAATCAAACAACTGTGCACCTGCAAACTTGTGTCTCAGGGGCTTCAGCAAATGATAATGAATCTCTGTGTCTCGTGCACAGATACACAACAGCAGAGCCAAGTGAAGAAATTAATCGATAAGAAGTAACTCACCGCTGACCAATCATTAGGCACCCAATCAGGCTCACAGTCTTTACGATTACATTCTTGTGAAGCATCAGGTTTCGTGTCAGTACACTGATCATCCGCTACAACATTCGTGACATCAGCGCTGACTTTTTGACGACATTCCACCGTTCTTGTCTGTGTACCATCAGGACCACACTCAACGCTACAAGATCTCCAATTATCTGCTTGCCAACTATAAAACAAGAAAAGTAAGGTTAAGGCACGCAGACAATTCAATAATAGAGTCTTGTGAAACTTATTGATAATTCAAAATCACGCGCGAAGAAAAAAATTCACGCGCGAGACTGAAGTTATGTAACAGATTCCTCGTGATTAACATAAACTTTAACTTCGAGTTTTCGAAAGTTAAACTTAATACATTACACCTTATTAGACACGACAAAATATGGTAACATACGTGGGTGCACAAGATTGTGTGTTACAAGTTTCTGTATCGCTTGGTTCCGTTGAAGAATCACAGTGTTCTAATCCAACTTCACTTTGATCATCTGAGCGATGACATGTCGTGATTTTTATCTGTATACCTGCAAGATAATACATTTGCATACAGTTTGTGTAGCGACTTTTAGCGTGATTTTGAGTCTTGGATAGATGGGAGAGTCTCCCCGACTTAACAGGTGAAAAATCCACCCGGAATGCAACCAAGTTGTTTCAATGTGTATAAAACATATATTCAGCTTTCGTTGTTTATCGACCTCTTCATAATAAAATATACATATGGGTAAAATCGCTATTTATGAACAATAAGACATGATCCTTACTAGACCTCTAGGAAGAACAATTTAGAACTGATAGAGTTATCCAGCATAAATAAAGTTAGTTTAATTTAGGTTTGTTTAATTTATGTTGGTGGCTTGAATTTCAGCATGTGTACATGATTTCAGACAGGCAAATTACGGGCGAAATACCACAAATTCATAATGTATGTAAATAATCTTAACTTACAAGATAAGCCACTGACATCATGTAATGTTCCGTGAAATCACCGTACGCCTCTGTGGTGTAACGATCAGCCACCAACATCACCTCGCAATAGCGATTGTTTGACGTTGAACGTCTTCTTCTTCTCACATGCGAGATTTTGTTCAGGAATGAAGAATCTGCAAAACGAGAGATCAGCATGAAGATTGGTCAAGTCCTGGGACATCGGCGAGATATCGTAAGCACATTGGGGAGATCTTATAAATATACAGAAGAGGTAATCATAGAACACTAGTGAGGTGTTTGTGACGCACGAGTGAGGTCTTGTTAGGACATTGGGGAGGTCTTGGCGGGATATTAGTTAGATATTTGTGGTCAAACGAGCAGTGCCACTGGATCATTTTGAATACATTATTCAACGTAGTACAGCTACTTACCGCTTTGTTGCAAATCGTCACTGTCGTGTTTACGTCTGGTAACGTTATGAAGCAATCCTTTATTTACAGCATGGATTGTGATCAGGTGACGATCCGTGATGATAGCCCCACACTAGAGAAACATCACCAAACAAAGTCAACAAAACTTGCCGTCTCTCATAATAGAGATCTAACAGACACATTCTCATTAACTGTAATATCTATAGTAAACGAATGGTGGGTGATAGTGCCATAACCAACACGATAATTTACACACGCTGTGCAAAAGAATCGAATTCAAAAGAAATGAATAATGCAGACGATCTGACATATGCTAAATTGTCGCACGGGCTATGGGTGGTTACTGAAGGAGACTGAATCATGATTTTTATGATTATATTAAGTGAGACATTTCAGGAAGTGTGATCAATATTACGCTACCTATAAGGGGCTTACAAGGAACCTCATTGGTTAATTGGGAGGACACACTTCTAATTGGTTAGAAGATAGATTAGCGTAGTGTAGGTACGGTCTAAACCTCGCTAATACATTGCATACCAAAGAACCATTATTGACTTTGACAGCCAAACTCGAGCCAGGCCTCCCAACTAAATATCCAGTATAATAATTACGAAGGTTTTCCCGTGATACTGTGAGGCCGTTTTGACGTCGAATTACTTGAGCCTGCGGTATTGTGAGCTGCTGATTCCTTTGCAGGACGAGGTTCAAGTCCTCCCCAAAGACATGAAGTTTAAAACGTAGGTTGCCATTGCCCGACTTTTTTCTTTTTTGACTGCGACGACCTCATTCTGAACATCTAAACACAGAAGGAAAAATTTATCCAATGCGCGTACCACTGGTCATCGTGCAGATGGAACGGAAATATTTCAGGAAAATAAGTACAACATACCGTTTCTAGATGCCTGTCTTTTTTCCCCTGTTCCGCAATTTACTCCCTGCACAAAAGAAATGATTAATTCGTTCAATAAGGTGGAATCAATTAGAAATAAGGGTTAAGACGAAATTACGTTATTTTCATGTTCAAAATACTGAAAGGTAACACAGCTCCTAATTTCAAATATTTTTTCAGCCAAATAACGATTTACTGTGTCCTTACAATATGAGAAACGCCCAAACTACCTAGCGTAAAGTTTTTGCTTTAATTATATGAGGGCTTCACTATGGAACAATCTTCCCTTGGAGGCAAAAATTTCAGAATCACTAAGTTCTTTTAAAACAATCTTGAGCACGATAATAACATCCCAACGCAAAAGAAGAAATAGTCTCTCAATTAAGACCATGTTTACACCAGGGCAAAAATTTCCGAATTCGTAAATAAATCCGGATTCCTTGTCTTTCAGGTCTACGGCGTTTACACTGCACAGCCTCACACAGAGATTGTCGATACATGAACTAGCACAACCTTGATACTACCAATCTTATTTTGTGATTTTTTGACCGATTTTGACAGTTGAAATTAATGGCAATACATTTGAAAATCAAGTTCCGGATTCATAATCTATCTGTGATAATTCTGTATCGGATTCATGTTCCTTAGTGTAAACGGTGAACGAATCCGATATCAAAACATTCCGGATTAGCGACGAATACGACATTTGGAAAATTGGGAAACAGGTATTATTTACAAGAATGAAAATGTAGTGATTGTAGCTCACTGAAAGCGCTTTGTGCAGCCAACAAGACGCGTCAATAGCAGCTGTTTCACCGTGAAAATCTTTAAGATGTTTCTTTTTAGACACATTTTTCAACAAAGGAAGTAAATTTTTTATTCCCATTTCAGTACATCGAGCATCAATTCAATTGTAATAAACGCGCGGTTATGTAAAGTCGCTTGACTTTGCTCGACCAAGGTGTGTATGCAAATGACACTTTTTAAATTTTTCCCATAATGCTTTGCGGACGCAGTGCGCACACCGCCTGGCTCGGCTTGTGGTTTTTTGTCGTTCTGCTTCTCAATGGTCCATGGGGAGACTTTAAGTATAGAGCCAACGTCTTCGGGTGTCTTAGCGAAGTGAAAAGAAGAAAATTTAAGCTTTCGACTTTTACATTGCTGACATTGCTTGCAAGTCTTCCATCAGGTGTCACACTTTTCACTCAACTTTGGGTGTGTGATGTTGTTGGGGCGGCCCCCAGGCCATGAGTGCTAAGACCCTGGGGTCCCAGGTTCGGGTCCGACCATCAATAATATAGGATCATTGTTTGTATTTATGTACGTTAGGCTCTGCTGCTTGCAAAGATTGTGGCGCATTAACACCGCGTCTGCGCATGCGCGTGATTCGAGACTGCCAAGCATATGCTGTCATGTTGAAAATGGCGATTTTGCAAATATTTTACCTGGGTTATGTGTATCTTTTCGGAAATTTAAGAGCAAATATACGCGATCGGAAGACAAAAAAGGTTAACATTGTTGCTGAAATGTGACAAATGTGATTATACATAAATTGATTGTCTGGTTGATTCTAAAACCTCACAATGCATATTAAAAAGTAGGTGAACTAAGGACTGACCGCAAGTTATAAGCGTGAAATATTCTTGCGCAAAAGCAAGACGAAAATACAACATAGCCTAACTTTCCGTAAACAATCACCAACTATATTCAAAGCTGATATTCACGCCGAGGGCGCAAGAGGAGTACTGCCATTCTGAACTTTATGATGTCATGTTCCAATCGAATCAGTCTTAATGTCTTTTTTAATATGAGATTTTATTTTCTCATCTTTCTTTCCATCTATATCAAGTGATTGCCACTAAGTTTAAGTTGTCTGAGCGGGGTTTTCTCTAGCCTATAATTAATTCTTAAACATAGCCAAAACGAAAATAATTCAGAGCAAGAGAATTATCGTTCAGCTGTGTTGTCGAATGTGGTTTAAATTATTTACCCATTTTTAATTGAATGAGGTACAATTTTTTACAAAAAATGCCATAATAAAATATCGGAAAAAAATACGTTATACCACTTATATTAGAGTTTTTGAGAAGTACCATATGAGATTACATGCTGAGATTACAATTTACGAATTTACTGCTACCTTCGAAGGATGGTAAAAAAGAGAGCATAACGATGGCTTCGGGCATTGAGCGCCGGGAGAATTGGGCGTTGTTTTCGCCAACATTAACATCCAATTAACTGCCTTCGCCTAATATCCGCCATCTCTGGCCCGAATTCGAACTATTAGGGGAGGGTGGAAGCGGCCCCCAGACCATAAGTGCTAAGACCCTGGAATTCTAGATTCGAACCCGACCATCAATTCTATAGAATCACCGTTCGTATAGATATACGTTAGGCTCGGCTGCTTGCAAAGATTGTGGTGCATTAACACGGCCGCGGAAAAATGTCTGCGCATGCGCGTGATTCGAGACTGCCAAGCATATGCTGTCATGTTGAAAATGGCGATTTTGCAAATATTTTACCCGGGTTATGTGTATCTTTTCGGAAATTTAAGAGCAAATATACGCGATCGGAAGACAAAAAAGGTTAACATTGTCGCTGAAATGTGACTGTACATGAATTGATTGTCTGGCTGATTCTAAAAGCTCACAATGCACATTAATAGGTAAGTGAAATAAGGACTGACCGCGAGTTATGAATATAAGCGTGAAATATTCTTGCGCAAAAGCAAGATGAAAATACAACATACCCCAACTTCCGTAAACGATCACCAACTATATTTAAAGCTGGTATTCTCGCCGAGGGAAGCTACTGCCATTCTGAACTTTTTGAAGTGATGTTCCAATCGAATCAGTCTTAACGTCTTCTTTAATATGAGATTTTCTTTTCTCATCTTTCTTTCCATCTATATCAGTTTTTTCTGCTGTTTTTTTTCAAGCTCTAAGTTCTTCTGCATTCTTACTGCAAGTTCTTGATGTAGATCTGAGGACACAAAATGTACTTTAACATTCTTTCTTTAGGAATATCAGAACTCATACAATGTACCTCTTGCTTCATCGTTTCGTCTTTGGCCTTTTTCAACTAACGTCTCCTTTTCATCTAGTTCATTTTCCAGTACTGCCTTTCTTTCAATTGCCTGAAAAAACGATAAATACCTGTCAAAGTTCAAATTCACCATCAACTCCACAGGAAACATACAAATAAATTTAAACCATGTCGCAAATACTAATGCAGTCGCTGTTCAGTGTGTTCTAGTGACCTTTTGCAAAGTTTCGCGTGATTTCAAGTCATTATGCCAAGTTACCATATTTCAGCCCCAAATACCAAATTACCAAATCAGGCATTGGATCAGGAGACCATAGGTGAAATTTTGAAAACTCGCAAAAATGAGTTTAACTGGCTAGAAATGAGTTTTTTCATAAAGGAAGACATATTCCCTCGTTTTTGCAAAGTTTCAAGTGATTTCAAGTGATTGCAACTAAGTTTAAATTGTCTGAGCGGGGTTTTCTCTAGCCTATAATTAATTCTTAAACATACGCAAAACGAAAATAATTCAGAGCAAGAGAACTATCGTTCAGCTGTGTTGTCGAATGTGGTTTAAATTATTTACCCATTTTTAATTGAATGAGGTACAATTTTTTACAAAAAATGCCATAATAAAATATCGGAAAAAAATACGTTATTCCACTTGTATTAGGGTTTTTGAGAAGTACCATATGAGATTACATGCTAGCGTAACCAATTTACGAATTTACTGCTACCTTCGAAGGATTAGCCTTAGGATGGTAAAAAAGAGAGCATAACGATGGCTTCGGACATTATGCGCCGGGAGAATTGGACGTTGTTTTCGCCAACATTAACATCCAATTAACTGCCTTCGCCTAATATCCGCCATCTCTGGCCCGAATTCGAACTATTAGGGGAGGGTAGTTACCTTAGTTAACTAAGGTAACTCTAGTCTACCTCGTAGTAGTAGACTAATGTTACGTTAGTTAAACTAAGGTAGAGTTAAACTCCACGTTAGTTTAACTAACGTAACACTAGCACACTACTGAGGTAGACTAGAGTTACCTTAGTTAACTAAGGTAACTGTAGTATACTAACTATAGTCAGACTAGACTTGCCTTCTACGCATATCATATAGAGCACCTAATGGTAACCGTAAACCGGTAGGAGTCAAGTACTGTAACTTACCTTTCTTTAATATACTTACTTCAACTTGCACTAGTTTATATTATACTTACTTCAACTAGTACTAGATTATATTATACTTACTTCTACTAGTGCTAGTTTATATTAAAGTATACTTACTTCAACTAACTATACCAGGTATAGTTAGTGTATATCAGTGACCGCATATCTTTTTGTCTCCAGGAATTGAACGTGGAAACCTAATTAGGTCCACTCTAATTAGGTCCCCACCAGGGGCAGTTTTTTTGTTGTTAAAACTTACCAGTAAGGTTACAGGCGTGACATAACAAACCGCATTAGAAAATATACTAACAAGTTTACATGCGTGACATAAGCGTGCTTTTGACTGGAATGACGGCAGGCTACCAAAAAAATGCAAACGACAAAATAAAATCAACAAACCTACATTCACTAATCTTTAGATTTTCGTGGTCTTCTTTGGTCTCGTTTTATCGTGCTGTTTATGGTTTCATGTGGTAGGCGTTTTCTCTTCAAAGGTCGATATCAATTCTTTCTCAGCTTGTTCTGTCATTGGTGGTGCATGGACTTTTTAATTGGTATCCTCTAAAAAAATAAATAATTACGATGGTTTAAGAAATTAAAACCCACTCGTGATCTAAGTTTGGGTGACCTCAGACAAAACTGTAGTTCAAAACTTTGACTGTGCAAAATACAAACTTAATTTGTACGCCCAAATATTTCGCTAAATTCAGTGTGATTACCCACAAACCTGGTCTATACCAGTCTAGATACCCTGTTACAACTACTGATGCAAAATAGAGCATATTACCTTGAAATAAAGGCAGGATTGCTTCAATATCTTGGAGCTTTTTCAGCTTTCGGAAGTTTTTTGTCCACGACCTGTCAGCAATTCCTAGCACTAAAGGGTCTACAGTGTGTCTCAAAAAAGGAGAACGATTAAAATAACCTATTGTCAGAATTTAAATTCCTTGGCATTCTGATGACATCCCCAGTTAAGCATAAACAATTAACAAAAACATAAACAATTATGCAAAAATCGTCTCTTTACATGGTATTTTTCATGCATCTTTGCTTTAATTGGGTACTACGGTATTCAAATTTGAACAATACGTTCTTTCAATAGTTTTTCTTTTTTGGAGAGCGATACACTCTGTACTAAATAATACAATAATAAACAAGTTTTGAAGCCATCACACGACATTACTTAACAAAATCTTTTTATTTTTTAGTTATCATCGCGAAATTCATATTGCTTTATTGTTTCTCGTTTGGAAGACTCTCGCTGTTCTAAACACTATGCAGTCACGGCCGAAGGATTTATTCATTTATAGGATTTATTCATGGTCGAAGGATTTTACGTTATGCACTATGCAGAAGCTAATCCTGCTTCGTATAAAAGCAAAATATCTTCGTCTCAACTGTTGATAATCGATATACAAGCAAGTCAAGAGCTATATTGCGCTGATTTCTCCAGAATTATGTCGGAAAGTCCCTCATTCTCGGACGGAGAAGGCTCGGAAACCAGAGACCTTCCCGCCGCTTTGGAAATCGAATCAATCGCAACTGAAGAAGTGCAGCCAACCGTCCTGTTCCCACAACGTAGAACATCTCTCGAGAAAGTTACGAAAACTCGAAAACAGTACAGCGAAATGATCGAGACAGCCTTGTTCCAAATGAACGAAACGCGGACGGGGTCGTCAAGACAAGCTATCTTGAAATACATTCGAGCGAACTACGAGGTCGGAGACAATGCAAGCCGCTATTTGAGTTTAGCAATTGCGAAACTTCTCGAGAAAGGACGGATCGTTAGAAAATCTGGTGTCGGAGGCTTGGGCAAATTTACTTTGTCGAAAGAGATACGAGAAGCGATGCGAAAAGGAGTTAAAGCTAAGTCTAAGCCCAAGCCCAAGCCCAAGCCCAAGCCGACCAAACCGAAAACTGCTGCCAAGGGTACCAAGCCAGCGAAAGACAAAGGGAAAGAAAAGGGCGCTGAGAGCAAGGCGAAGACTGGCAAAAGTAAAGCGAAGACAAATAAAGCTGACGAAGATGACGAGGAAAGCGATAAGGAAAATAAACCGAAGCCCAAAAAGACAACAAATAAAAACGGCGCGAAGGCAACCGGTGGTCAGGCAAAGAAAGAAGAGCCTAAAGCCACAAAGAAAACTGCGAACGAAAAGAAGAAAGCTGAAAACGTGAAGGGAAAGGGTGGAGATAAAGCTGCTGATAAAGCGACTAAGGAATCGAAGAAAACAACCGGTAGCAAAGAGAAGCCGAAGGCAAAGGAGACTAAAGCAGGTCAGAGCAAAGCAAAGGGTAAAGCTGCCGCCGCAAAGGAAAAGGGAAATGAGAAAGAGAGCGATGACGATGCAAGGAAGAAACCTAGCCAGAAAAACACGAAAAAAATGCAGAAAAAGCAGTAAAACAAGAACGCAAGAACTACAAGGAATATGTCTGAGAATCTCGGTCGGCAATAATTTGGTTTACAAATTGGTAAATAGTTGTACATAACTAACACGGCTAATTTTAGTTCCTTTATGATGTGTATATATTTATCTATGTCACCATAAATATCTATTTTATTATTTCCTTTTTTACTTGTTAGAAAAAGAACAACTGTTGAATTTTTTGCATAAAAAAGTTGTATAATCGGAACTAAATTTATGAAAAGATCAGGAAACACTATCAAACATTAATTAATGCATAAAAGTTGTACAGTAAAAAATATTCTAACAGCATAGTGAAATAAACAGACATTAATAAAAATCAAATTAATAAATGTAGTTTTGAGTTTCTTTGTAATTATAAAATACATTCAATAAAAAATTGTGGTTCGAACTCAACTGTAGTTGTCTCTTATTAGTTTTGTTTGCGACGACGAAACCTAGTTTTTTACTAGCGAGTAATTAGCATTTTAGCCGTCACCGATGCTTACCGATGTGTTTCCGAAAACATACGAATTTGGCAGCCATGTTTGATACATACAGACAATAAAGAGCTGCAGAGTTGATTAAAAAAGGCGAAAAATAATCAGTTAACTAAGGTAACTGTAGTATACTAACTATAGTCAGACTAGACTTACCTTCTACGAAATCTCTACGATGATAAACTTACGTGGTGTCTCCACAAAATTATATTTTAATTTGATATTCACCATGCAAACATACAAGGAACTTATAATAGTATATTCTTTTTTCTTAAGCTATGAAATTAACCAGAGAAATAAATCTAACCAATAGAACCAGTTTGAAAGGGATAAGGAAAACATCTCGAAATATTTCTACTGGTTATAGATCAGGCCCACTCTAGCACATTTCTTCTGTAAATTTTCTAGTCATTGTAAAAATTTTCCAATTTTTTTAGTAATTATACTAACTATTCATTTGGTAAACGGAGCGATTACAGAATGCCACTTTAAACAGTGTTTGGTTTGGGGGGATACGGGGATAAGCAGTCATTAAAATGACATAACTATATGAGTAGTTTAATGCTTGAAACACTAAGAGGAGCATGGATGACTGTTATACGGCGATAAGCAATGATTGAATGACGTAAGTTATCAAGTAGTTTAATATGTACTATAGCGAGCAGGTAGAGAGATTTATAAACTGTTACTGTAAAAAGCATGCATGGTTATCTATGCATCATAACTGCTCAGACAAATATTTAAAAAGCATTGGAAAGCATGTTTTCTTATTTATTCGGCATTTGCCATTTTAAAGGTTAGCAAAACTTGTTTAACTTAAAGTTGCTCAATGTTTTGAGTTCTGGCATTGTGACAGTGTCCCTAACCCTAAAACTCATGAAAATACATGATATATTTATACGAGTAAATCACTGCATGCGTCTATATCATGACCTACATAATATTCACGAGTGCAATGTGATGGGTCTTATAAAGAACGAAGCAAATACATGCATGTGAGCGTGTATTTTAAAAAACGAGCGAAAGTCATGAAATACATATTTATCTGATTAAACTACTCGAATCTTTACGTCATTTCAATGACTGTGTATCCCCGTATTATTAAAATATAGTAGTTATCCAACCTCCTCTTAAATTCATGACTGCGTATCCCCCCCCAAAAACAAACACCAAAAGTGGCCGGGTATTCTATAATCTAGCCAAAATAATTTATAAGAAATCTGTTCTGAGGGGCCGCGAAGAATCGATAATTGAGAGGATCCATACTAATATACTCATGTGTTCCCAAAGTGTAAAAACAATCGATTTGAAACAAAATTAATGATGCAGCACACGAATATTTGTCCTTCGCTAATCGATCTTCCGAAACTGACCCGTCTGTGTTCTTTTTATTTTTCAATCATCTATAACTTGCCGAGGAATTATTCCTCTCAGTTCTGATATGCGACCAGACAAGCGAAAATAAACAAACACGTTTGAGTTGTTCATGAAGCGTGAAATGTTCAACAGGTGGAAGAGCTCTCTGAATAGCATTAACACGATGAAACATGAACAATTATCAAATTTATTAACTTTTTTCAAAATTATTGCTTTTATTTTATCACTTTTTCATGTTTTGAACGAAAAACGAGACAATATGATTGGCAAATGATGTATTTGAAAAAATTGAATCAGGTAAGCAAGCTGTTGTAAAATTGTGATTAATATAATGGTTCTTAAAATATCACAGAGAAGCATTAAAAAGCTCACTTTTCAAATTTTGCTGTAAATCCCAGAATAAACCCTTAATTTAGAATAATTTATTACCTGAAAGTTCACTGAATGTCACTCTCGCTCACTTGTTTTGCCCTAAAAGATAAAAAAAACTTGTGAAACTCAATCACCAATAATCTTAGGGACTGTTGATTAAAGAATGGAAATTAGGACGTATATTCATGCAATTATGCTGTTTCTTACTAGCGTCAAACAATAATAAGCAACTGTAAGTAAACTTCTGAGATATGATAACAGACGCAACTCTGGACTCAAGTTATGAACATTTGGAACAATCTAATAAAGAAAGTGTGTACTCCATTGACAAGGACAATACTTCTACCTTGACGTCCAACCACTATCAAGTCACGGTTGAGCCTGTCATATTTTGTTACGCTTTTGGTATATTGCTTCATGTGCCTATCATTCAACAGTATATATACTACCGTGTTGGAGAATCAAAAGGCCTGGTAACTAATAAGACGGAACATCATAGTAATTGTGACAACCATACTGCACACGATAACCCTGAACTTCAGAGGATAATGAAGGATACACAAAGTGAATCCTCCCTTATCCTCCTAGCCACCATAGTTACTGCAACTATCCCAACATTATTCATGACCCTAATGCTTGGGTCATGGTCAGATAACGTTGGACGTCGAACTGTTATAGCAATTGCCATATTTGGAAGCATTACAGAGAGTACACTTATATTGATTATAATATGTTTTAAACTGCCAATATCTTTTCTCATGTTATCGAGCTTTATTGGTGGTATGTGTGGTTATTTCCCCACAATAATACTGTCAGTGTTTTCATATATAGCTGATATAACCCTCCCTGATCAGCGTGCATTGCGACTTGGTATACTTGAAGCAGTTGCTTTCATAAGTGGAATGATAAGTCACCTATCAAGTGGCTGGTGGATTGAGAAAGCTGGTTATGTCGCACCATATTGGCTGATAACATCGTTACATTTTTGTGCATTTCTATATACAATATTTGTATTACCTGAGTCTCGTCAAATCAATGTCAAAAAATTTGGTGCAGGTCTATGTCAATTTGAACATATATGGTCAATTATTAGATTATTTCAAGAACCAAGACAGGGCCAGCGATGGAAGTTAATTCATTTGACGTTTGCAACATCATGTATGATGTTATCATCAACTGGTTTTGGATGTGTGTTTGTCCTTTATGCTCTTGACGTACCCCTGTGTTTTAATTCATTATTTATTGGGTATTACTTGGCTACAAGTTTCTTCATTCAAGCAATTGGAACTGTTCTTGGTTTAAAATACTTGTCATTGTTTCTAACACAAACATCTATCGCACAGATTGGGGTGCTTTCTGTCATTGCATCATTATGTTGTGTTGCGTTGGTGACAGACACACATTTCATTTTTGCAGGTAATATATATATATATATATATATAAATATATATATATATATATATATATATATATATATGTATATATATATATATATATATATATATATATATATATATATATATATATATATATATATATTGATGGTAATTCTTAGGAAACTTGATACTATATACAATATAAGAGGATAATGTGATACGAGAAATTACAAAGGTCAATATATATATACATATATACATATATACATATATACATATATACATATATACATATATATATATATATATATATATATATATATATATATATATATATATATATATATATATATATATATATATATATATATTTTTCATAATAGTAAACATTAATGACATCTTGTCCTTCAGTTCCCTTTATTGGTTGTCTTGGAGGAATTGCAACACCAGGGGTTCGTGCTATGATGTCTGGGATAGTTGATCCAAATGAACAAGGTGGGAAATATTTAGCATTACTTGTTGATCTTACAAAATTTAATCAACTTTCAATGAGAGTTGGCAATTTTGTTTTTCTTTTTTGACTGGTAATATGAATCAATTCTCCAGTGCATGCATGAGAAGTAAGCAATGTCTTCTGCAAACTCCCTGTCCTTAACCTAGCTTATACGACTAAATACGTCATTTATGGAAGGCTGTGATACAAATTAATTCTCACTTCTCATACAGTGAAAAATTAGACAGTTTCAACAAGTCTGTTGATATCTTTCAAGTCTTCTTTTCAACAAGCCAGTATCAGGATGTGTTTGTATAGCTTGTTGACAACAAGTCTGCTGCAGTTTGTACATTGATTATCGAAACTTGTTATCCACAGGCTTGCTGCAAGTTCTTTCAACAAGTTGTAACAAGCCTGATTATAAATTTAAAAAGGCTGTGGAATTTTCACCTGGGTTTACCTGAGCACATGTATTCATTATTTGCTAGGTTCATTGTTTGCTGCAATTGCTGCAGTTGAGACATTATGTACATTACTTGGTGCAGTTATATTTAACTGTCTATATTCCTTCACAACACAACTTGGACTTAGACAATTGATTTTTATTGCAATGGCACTACTGCTCGTCACTCCATTGACAATACTTCAGTAAGTTTTTATATTATAATATATGCAGGTTTAAGCATGATACATAATTAAATAATATTATTATTATCTTTATATTTAACCAAGATACCCACATCACCATAGTGCTTTTCAGTGGGATCCTGTATTTATAAATTGCATCAGTATATATAATTAATTTATTATAATTTATTTACACGACTCAACAAATTCCACTAAGCATCTTTATTACTCATCACTCATCAGATAAAAAAAATAAATAAAAGTAATATATATATATATATATATATAGTATTAGGTTTATATATATATATAGTATTATATATATATAGTATTAGGTTTTGCCGTTTATAAAAACTTTTGAAAGAGTGCACAATGGATATCCAGAGCATAATTAATTTATTTATACGACTCACCAAATTCCACTAGGCACCTTTATTACTAACTAGTTTCGTACCACGAGATGTGGCACTCATCAGATAAAATAGCCTAAATTATAGTTATATATATATATTAAGTATAAAAGATGAACGCGAACTCCAGAAAGATAAAATATAGTTATTTGTAAACAGACGTTTCGCCCGTTCGGGCTTCTTCAGTGTTATATACACTGACACATATATATATATATATATATATATATATATATATATATATATATATATATATATATATATATATATATATGTATATATATATATATATATATATATATAGTTTATTTAAAACAATTAGTTACAAATTTCGCTACACAGTGTTTCACGCCAGAAGGCGATCATCAGGCGAAAATCGCGAATCATCATTCGCCTGATCAGGGCCGAAACTAAAGCGTTAATTGGGGGGGTGCATATTCATATATTCGCGTTCTGCCCGACGAATTTCTTTTGAAATCAACGGTAATGACAACTGATTTCAAAAGAAATTCGTCGGGCAGAACGTGAATATATGAATATACACCCCCCAATTAACGCTTTAGTTTCGGCCCTGCGCCTGATGATCGCCTTCTGGCATGAAACACTGTGTAGCGAAATTTGTAACTAATTGTTTTAAATAAACTATTTGAATTGCTCTATTAAAACTAATATCGAGCACTCTTCAATCTTGAATACTTTCAAAAGTTATTATTATTATTATTATATTATATATATATATATATATATATATATATATAATAATAATAACAATAATAATAAATAAATCTTTATTAGACAAGAAGTAGACAAAATCGACTTACTAGTTAAAAGCGTTCCGTCTTTTTCCGTCTTTATTTTCTTTGATTTTTTTATTGTAGTTTTGCTTTTGCAAGCCTGTGATATGTATAGAATAAATTTGTTTGCAAATTGCACCAAAAGTTTCCATAATAAGTAAACCAAAGAGTACAAATACAGTAAATTTTCCCATACAACTTCTTGTAAATTCAGTATTTGGCTGGAACAAAAGTTTTTCTAATCTTGATCATGATTGGCTAATGTACTGACCAATGGTACTGGCTTACACAAACCTTCGGAAAGCGAAATTTTTGTGGGGGGAGGTGGGGTGGGGGTCACTTCTCAATAATTTCCAAAAATATGTCAATTTAAATGACATTTCACAATTTCCCTTAACTTTTGCAGGGTTATAAAGTGGAGGGATCGAAAAAACACCGAAAAGGACACTGAATCATTGAGAAATTAAAAACATTTGTAAAATATGTAAATAACAATTAAAATGACGTAATTTATGAGTGGCGAATGTGACGCATATTAAATCAAACGTGTTTAATCAGATTTATCAGAATAGGTTTACAGTCTCTACATGTTTATTATTACGTGAAAGTGCAACAAAAAATCAATTATTTTGCAATATATTCCTTCTTCATTGACCATGTTTACTGTCCGCTTGCTGCCGAGATCGAGTTTGCAAGCGTTTGCATTGAAAAGTTTTTCGACAACAAATTTAGGTCGTTCGAAATTACTTTGTGTAAGACCAAGCAAGAATATTTCAGTTTTGAAACGATGGACTCAGACTAGAAGTGACGCATGGAGGACCTGGGAAGCTGTTCAGAAGCCTAGGGGAACTACAGGTGATTGCACAAAATATTTTTACAGATCTTGTTCATTTCAATTCTTGGGTTTCACTGGAACCTTTTTCAGTAATTCTGAGTGGGGGTCAACCCAAAATGTATTGATGATTGTACTGCACTGGAGCAAGCAAATCTCACGAAATTGCACACATTTTCTGCCAAACACAAGGTCAACACATACAGTGAAAAATTTTTTCAGTCTGAGTGATGACAGTGAATCGATTTGGAGTCGACCCCCAGTGAAATTTTTGTCGTCACGTGAAACCCAAGAATAGTAATTCTAACATCACACTACCACTGTTTGAATTAGCTTAGCACCTCACCCAATCAGAGACTAAACATACAATCTCATTTGACTATTCTCTACATTTGCGTGAGTTTGATTGATATTTTCTTTGCTTAGCTGATGCCACTGGTCGTGTCATTGTTGGTGGTACCTCATTGGCTGGCATTGCTGCACTTTGTTACTATGGACTAGGATTGTCCAATGAGATTGGAGCAGTTGACCGTGCAAGGTATTAGACTACATTGTTTACCTACCAGCTCTTGTCCTGGTAACTTCCTGGTATTGTAGCACATTACTTGCTACTTGCAGAGCTATCTATAACAAGTAGAAATTCAAACACTGTTACCGATTTTTTTAGTTTATGGCCAAAAGTTGTAAGGGAACGTATTCAAGCAACATACGCTTATTTTACTGGGAGTTTGATTGTTACAGCTGCATCAGCTTATAGCATTGCAAGATCAAGGTTCATTCACAGATGGATGGCTGCTAGTCCATGGCTAGTAAGTTCAACTTTATTCACCACTGGTTGTTGTTGAAAATTTTTATTAAATACACACATTTCATACAATTTCAGACTGTAGGTGGTGGTCTGGTAGCCATGATTGGAACATCAATGTTATCAACAGCTTTGCCTTACGAGCCTGGACTGAACATGAAGCACTTAGCTTGGATAGGTAACCATGCTAGATTATCCTCTAATTAATTATGCTAAAACATAACAGATGTATTTTATAAATAATTCTCAAATCATTAATAATTAATGACATTTTGACTAATCAGATCATCACCTTCTGTCATGTGAACAGGCTTTCAAACATGGTAATACACAGCATCAAATGTTAGTGTTTAAACGATTGTTTAATGGCACACAATCATTAGCACACAACAATTGTTTATTTTACTTTCTCATGTTTTGATACCATGATCAAACACTCCAATGCATTGTTGAAATAGTACTTTAATATATTTCTTTCATATATTTCTACAGGTCACAGTAGTGTTGTTGGGTTAGTGATTTCTCCACTAATGTTGCTTGGTGGTCCTCTGGTAGTGCGAGCAGCCGCTTGCACAGCTGGTGTAGTGGCTTCACTCTCCTTGACTGCTGCATGTGCTCCAAGTGACAAGTTTCTGTCCTGGGGAGGACCCCTTGCTCTTGGTTTGGGTGGGATATTCGTCGCGTCAGTTGGTAAACAATTTTGCCTTCGCTAACATATCAGAACAAGCAGGGCGGGTGGGGCCAAAACCATTTGTTACAAACAATTAGTTATTACAGTTGCACATGTTGCAAACAAAACCTTCTAATGTTTATTTAAAGTTTTGCCTTGCTGTATGCAGAAAAACATTGCAGAATCACATTATTAGAAATTTATTGTAATTTTCAACACCAATAACTAATTGTTTGGTCATCGTAACAAATAGTTTTACCCCTCCTATGTGATGTTTCAAAGTCAAAGCTTGCAAATGGTTGCAAAACAGTTTTATTAAAAACTTTCCTTGCATTTTGACAACAATAAGTTTTGAGAAAAGCTATATGCAACTTAAAATGCATACTTTGTAATTCATGTATCTAAGGTCATGGGAATTTACACATTGTTACTGGCCACTACTCCTTAGGAGTGAGCAACAATAGTGTGAATATTCCAGTTTCCCACGATACATCAAGTCAGATCACAATTTTAAGTAGTTACTAAATCCAATATTTGATCATTATCTAGGTACATTGTTTCTCCCAGCTACAGGTGCCGTGGGTGCCGGGTTACAAGCTGTTGTTACCTATGGTGGTCTAGTAATATTTGGAGGCTTCATGTTGTACGACACACAGAAAATAATAAAAATGGCTGAAACATATCCTGTCTATGGTGAAAAAGTCTATGATCCAATCAGAGCGTGAGTAGCTATGTTTATAGTTATTTTTATAGCTATTTTTGGACTTCATGGAAAGTCAGTTTTGTAAGCGCTTATAAGAGCTAACCTTTTGTCTTGTAGATCGTTGGGAATCTACATGGATACAATAAATATTTTCATACGAATATTAATCATCATGGCAAACAGTTCTGGAAACAGGCGCAAATAAAGCAGCAATGGTTCAGTGTTTACTAGATTATTGTTACATTATTAATGGATTGTAATGTGATCTTCATTCAGCAAGGACATAAGGCATGTTTTACTGGAAACTTAGGGTTAATAAATGTGTTATTTATTATTAAAAGCTTGACAATGTAAATGTTTGCTTACACTTAATAAAATCTTTTTAATAACATTTCAAGAACTCATTAATTATTCCAATATCCAGTGCTAAATAAGTCATGTGCATGCGTCTTTACACCTGCTAGAGAACACTTCATTATGCAATAATACAAAAGATGATTGTCATGCAATTCATATAAAGAATTTTATAAAGATTTTTGTATGAAGTTTTTTATATAAAGATTTGGCTTTATTATGCAAATGTTTTTGAAGCCATTTAAAACACTCGCATAAAATGTTTTTATTATGTAGAAAGCCACTCGCGCTCCGTGCTAGTGTCTTTATACCTAATAAAACACTCCTACTCATTTTTTTAATAGTACTTAAAAGTACAGGACACATGTATTTACTGTAATTATGGCACATTATGGCCCAGCTTTATTTTCATACAGTTAATGTTTAATAGTTTTATATTTATCCAAGGATTATTGGTGAATATTTATTTCTCTGTGTGTGACATCATCTTGCATCAAATACAATCACTATAAATAGAAGTCAAGGACTTAAACAGCCGCATGGCTATATGCGAAAAACAAGAACTTTCTCTGTGTTCAAAATGTTCCTACATTATCTGGCAGTATTTTTTTAACTTGACATCAAAATTACTTGAAACTTCACCCAAACAACCAAATGGGTATCCTTTTATGAAAAAATTATAAATGACTGGAAGGTATCCTTTTGTAAAAAATCATTTTGAGCCACTCAACCTCCTTTTTGCAAGATTTCACTAATGGTCCCTTGTACCATTCCTATGATGTGTCGGATGAGTTTTGGCAACTTGGCATGTCTCAAATTATTTGAAACTTTTCACCTATGACTGATAGGTCTTCCTGTTTTATCAACAGGATCTGATTTTTGGCTATGTATCTATGGGAGGAGAGGGTGTGCTTGGCCTATACTTAAGTAAAAGGATACTTCTTTTTGTTCGTTTCTTGTACATCATCCTGTACCCACATTCCCGGCATCTTATAGGATCTCGTGCTTTGATCTCATTTTCCGCATGACATTCTGAAACATAAACAGTGTCGTACAGTATAGGGTAACCATAACCTTAGAAGTGCTTATGTCACACAGTGCATATAAATACCAGGTAAATTTTCCCACATTGCATTGCAATTCATTGTTTAACTCTGGCACGATGTAAGGGCCTCCAACATCTATTTAACAAATATATTACATTTTGCCGTTGTCTGTTCAGTTATAGATACGCAGTATGACATCATAATTTGGTAAGAACAAAAAAGTGGCCCACGAGCTGCTTAGGCAAGTGGATCACTGATGTTCTTACCACATTATGACGTCCACCATGTATCTACAGGTATAACTGAACAGACAACGGCAAAATGTTATCTGCTTTATATAATAAAAATGTGAAAAATTTTGCCAAAAAAAAAGCTTTGTAGTGCTGCGAAGACTTTAGCACCCATTTGACGTGATCATGAGCTATACAAAACAAAGCACGCCAATGGCTGTCAATGATTCTAAAATTGCTGTGATTGGCTTGTCACTGAAATGGCGTCAGCATGCGTCTGTCCTCCAATAAATCACAGTTCTTGACCAATGAAAATTCAGAATGAACTCTGACTATTATATAATACTGTGTGGTTGTGTTCTCATTGGCTTATTATATTATGTTTCCATGGCCCATGGGCATGGTCTATGCTAGCCAGTGCTCTTGTCCAGTGAGTCCACTATCCCACACTCATTGTGAGAGAGTGGACTGGACTCTGGAGCACAGGCTATGCCATTGGTCATTTACTTTTAATCCATTAAAAACCACAGCGCAACGGTATACCTTGAAGTTAATGTGTACAGATAAAAAGAATTTCAAGAAAGTAGAAATAGCAAGGACCTCTAAGATCTATTTAACAAATACTGAATACATTACATTTTGCGGTTGTCTGTTCAGTTATAGTTACACGGTATGACATCACAATGTAGTAAGAACAAAAAAGTAGCCTACAAACTGCCTAGGCAAACTGCTGTAGAGATCAAATGCAATGTTCTTACCTCCACAGATATAAATCATGGCTTGTTTTTGAGAAGCTGCACTTTGCACATTGCCCTCCATGTTGGATATTAGTCGAGGACTGGGGGACTGGGGACTATTGTTGCGCAGAGCCTAAGACACAATCTCGTTCCCCGAGCCTGCGATCCCTTGGGAAGGAAACGGAGGCTCTGGGACAATCCGTGATCGGCGAGGTATTATTTCAGACAAAATTTGTTCAAAAACCAACAACTGAAACCAAGGCATGGTTACTAAGCTAAACGCGATCAAAGGTACTGGTAAGTAATTTCAACATGGCTTCCTTTTCTAACAAGAGTCAAAATATGAATATGGATGATATTGGATGATATGGATTAGATATGGATGAGCTTTCTAATAATGAGGGCTTGAATATTCATGAATCGACGGAAAGTAGCGAGGTAAATAGAATTGGTAATATTTTTCCTGAGTACAGACTGTACGACTACGTGGTTTGTTTATGAATTTCACCAGTTTAATATACGTGCGGATATTGGATGATATTAATAATATTAAAATGGTGCGCGGAGTCGCAGAGATACCAGATTTATTTCGAGTGTTGAACATGATATCCTAAGAGCGAGTGCAGCGAACGAGGGCATTTCCTAGCACCATGTAGTTTTCTGTTTATTATATAAACTACAGTGTTTTCTACTAATATAAAACTTCCAGAAGCTATTAGTTGATTGTTTGAAAAGCGATAATTTTCACATGTCATGATCTCACATTTGAGATTATCAATTTTATCAGTGCTGGAAATCTTTATGAAGCACTGTACTTTAAATAATAAGTATTGATAGACTATAGTCTGTCTAGTCACAAAGTTTAGTAATTCATTGCATGTAGTGATCATGTGATGGCAAACAGGCAGGTAAAAATTCGAGATTGTATTCAACCTACAATTATAGTCCTATATAAAACCCACAAGTAAGTCTCTTTTGACTTTATTTTGTAATCAGCCGGTATGGTCTGGAAAGTATGGCAATTAGCCACTCAAGAATTTTTGTTGTGTTCAGGTTTGCATACTTGGCTTAATACTGAATATGGTGAATATGGCCAGTGCTAGGTATCTAACATGCACACTGAAGTGCATTTGACACATGTTTGCACACTGTACATTTGAAATTTTTGAAACCCGATATCTTGTTAAAAACAGCCATACTTTCCAGTCTAGGTCATCAGTCTACAGTATCTGACTGCCTATCAAAGTGGATTGTTTGTACTGCACAGCCAAGATACAGTATTGGGCTGCAATTTTGATGTCTTCTAATAAATTTTCTATTAAATGTCTTCTATTAAATTGCCTATATTTTAGTCCCTATATATTTTCTATTAAATATTTTAAATCTCTGCACATAATCTTTCCAGTCTGGACTGCAGGTTCATAAACATGAAAATTTTCGAACAATCAACATTATTGATTTCTTGTGGGTACAAGACTGTTGTTTGAAACATTTGAAAATGTGAAAATAATGCAACCGACTGTGGCTAGTTTGAAAATAAGCTAGTTAAGTGGACTATTTTTTATCACTCCCTGTATACTATCCTTCTGCCCATGCCATCTTTTTGCAACATTCAGTAACTGTCTTATTAAGGTTAAGTTAACAGTATCTAGCCATCCACAGAAATTTAATGTTTATTTAATCAGAAATCTTTAGTAATGTTTGGTCACTATATACTTTGGAACTTCAGTATTAGTAGAGAATAGCCAACAATAAGTCTCACTCATGTTGGGACCTATATGTTTTTGTCTCCTTGGCTGTGACAATGCCATCATTCTAGCAGCTAAACCTGGGGCATAAAAAACGTTTGAAAAACTTCATGAGATTTAGTCTGTGCAGAGATTGTGCAGAATGGAAATATATGAGCATGCATCCCCCCCCCCAATCATCAGTAATTAATATTTGATAATTATTTTTAGTCTCTGAGGCTGAGAAACAAATTCACACAATTGCCTGCATGGTAAATATTGTTTGGCTGGACCAACATTTCAGTCCTGTAAAGTATGCATTCACCAAAGGATCTGGCCTGCACAGTCATATTTGGACAATTCAGTCATCCACGAAAATGCACTACATAAATTCCAACAAAACGTCTGGAATCTGTTTTAGGAAAAGAAAGGAACTTTAAAAGACACACAATGGATGTGCTGTAAAGCCATAGATTAAGGATGAACAGATGTGCAACTGGATATGTGCCAGTCTCTCATGTTCTATGCTAATATACGACGTCATATCCACGAACCATGAAAGTGTTCATAAAATCGTCAATTAATTGACATTTCTCTTTCTAATTCGTTATAAACTTTGGCTTGTGTACTCGCCAGTATACTGCGCATATGACCTGGTTTTTGTTGGCAGCATGAGCATCAGTAAAATAAAAAGGGATAACGTTTCCAGTGAATTTTGCGAAAAAATGCTGAAAGAACCCCC
This sequence comes from Muricea muricata, assembly GCA_963855995.1. Classification (NCBI taxonomy): domain Eukaryota; kingdom Metazoa; phylum Cnidaria; class Anthozoa; order Malacalcyonacea; family Plexauridae; genus Muricea; species Muricea muricata. The sequence goes on along the minus strand of OY979728.1, from coordinate 12,779,958 downwards.
CTTAAAATTTGTTTTTGTTCCGACGCACATTTCGGTACTGCTGATTTCTTTGTTTTTTAACCGTGTGCTTATGTTCATCTTGCTAGTCAAAATCAGGTCTAATTAAATGTTCATTTATCTTCTACTAAATATACCGTAATTAGTCAAACGAATACGGTTTTTGTAAATAATAGAATTTAATAAATAATTTCTTCTTATCTTGTGTTCAGATTTATTTATAAATCAAAATACAATATAATCATCTTATTACGAAAAAGAGTGCATGTACCATATACTTTTGCTAACCTCATACATATATTATTCAATTTTCAACATACCTTTGTCTCGCTACTAACCTAGTACTCACTCTTAAGCGCTTAAGATAATATTCTCCCTCTCCAAAATGCATGGTTACATAAATGTAGTTGTATACAAGACCGAATTTTGGGAGAGGTGCGCGCCTTCCCTGGGAATAGGAGAGGTGCACACCTCCCCAAAAAACCCCCCACATTCCCTTACAATTTCTCCAAAATCTGACCTTGGTTATATGTTAACTCGGTTTTTGCATGCATGCCACTTGATTTCTTATCTTTACTTCAAAGTTCAAATGGTCATTGTGGCCATGCATGTGTCTTTAGTGTTGGAAAATGTTATTATAAGGATTGAAATTATCGTTTTCAGAGATTTTATGACTTTGGTTAAATAGGAACAAATTTTGTCATTGTTTAACCAAGCCTATTATTACACGAATTATTATGTATTTAGTGTTTGAAAATGTTATTATAAGGATTGAAATTATTGTCGTTTTCAGAGATTTTATGACTTTGGTTGATAGGAACAAATTTTGTGATTATTTAACCAAGCCTATTATTACACGAATTATTGTGTCTTTAGGGTAGGAAAATGTTATTATAAGGATTGAAATTATTGTTTCAGAGATTTTATTACTTTGGTTAAATAGGCATAAATTTTGACATTGTTTAACCAAGCCCATTATTACACGAATTATTCTATCTTCAGTGTTGGAAAATGTTATTATAAGGATTGAAATTATTGTTTTCAGAGATTTTACGACTTTGGTTAAATAGGAACAAATTTTGTCATTATTTAACCAAGCCTATTATTACACGAATTATTGTGTCTTTAGTGTTTGAAAATGTTATTATAAGGATTGAAATTATTGTTTTAAGAGATTTTATGACTTTGGTTGAATAGGAACAATTTTTGTGATTACTTAACCAAGCCTATTATTACACGAATTATTGTGTCTTTACCGTTGGAAAATGTTATTATAACGGCTGCTGTATTGTTTTCAGAGATTTTATGAGTTTGGTTAAACATGATCAAATTTTGTCATTATTTAACCAAGCCTATTATTGCACGAATTATTGTGTCTTTAGTGTTTAAAAATGTTATTATAAGGACTGCTGTATTGCTTTCAGAGATTTTATGAGTTTGGTTAAACATGATCAAATTTTGTCAATATTTAACCAAGCCTATTATTACACGAATTATTGTACCTTTAGTGTTTGAAAATGTTATTATAAGGATTGAAATTATTGTTTTCAGAGATTTTATGACTTTGGTTAAATAGGTACAAATTTTGTCATTGTTTAACCAAGCCCATTATTACACGAATTATTTTGTCTTTAATATTTAAAAATGTTATTATAAGGATTGAAGTTACTGTTTTCAGAGATTTTATAACTTTGGTTAAATATGTACAAATTTTGTCATTGTTTAACCAAGCCCATTATTACACGAATTATTGTGTCTTTAGTGTTGGAAAATGTTATTATAAGGATTGAAGTTACTGTTTTCAGAGATTTTATAACTTTGGTTAAATATGTACAAATTTTGTGACTATTTAACCAAGCCTATTATTACACGAATTATTGTGTCTTTAATGTTTAAAAATGTTATTATAAGGGTTGAAGTTACTGTTTTCAGAGATTTTATAACTTTGGTTAAATATGTACAAATTTTGTGATTATTTAACCAAGCCTATTATTATACGAATTATTGTGTCTTTAGGGTTGGAAAATGTTATTATAAGGATTGAAATTATTGTTTTCAGAGATTTTATTACTTTGGTTAAATAGGCATAAATTTTGACATTGTTTAACCAAGCCCATTATTACACGAATTATTCTATCTTCAGTGTTGGAAAATGTTATTATAAGGATTGAAATTATTGTTTTCAGAGATTTTACGACTTTGGTTAAATAGGGACAAATTTTGTCATTATTTAACCAAGCCTATTATTACACGAATTATTGTGTCTTTAGTGTTTGAAAATGTTATTATAAGGATTGAAATTATTGTTTTCAGAGATTTTATGACTTTGGTTGAATAGGAACAATTTTTGTGATTACTTAACCAAGCCTATTATTACACGAATTATTGTGTCTTTACCGTTGGAAAATGTTATTATAACGGCTGCTGTATTGTTTTCAGAGATTTTATGAGTTTGGTTAAACATGATCAAATTTTGTCATTATTTAACCAAGCCTATTATTGCACGAATTATTGTGTCTTTAGTGTTTAAAAATGTTATTATAAGGACTGCTGTATTGCTTTCAGAGATTTTATGAGTTTGGTTAAACATGATCAAATTTTGTCAATTTTTAACCAAGCCTATTATTACACGAATTATTGTACCTTTAGTGTTTGAAAATGTTATTATAAGGATTGAAATTATTGTTTTCAGAGATTTTATGACTTTGGTTAAATAGGTACAAATTTTGTCATTGTTTAACCAAGCCCATTATTACACGAATTATTGTGTCTTTAGTGTTGGAAAATGTTATTATAAGGATTGAAGTTACTGTTTTCAAAGATTTTATAACTTTGGTTAAATATGTACAAATTTTGTCATTGTTTAACCAAGCCCATTATTACACGAATTATTGTACCTTTAGTGTTTGAAAATGTTATTATAAGGATTGAAATTATTGTTTTCAGAGATTTTATGACTTTGGTTAAATAGGTACAAATTTTGTCATTGTTTAACCAAGCCCATTATTACACGAATTATTGTGTCTTTAGTGTTGGAAAATGTTATTATAAGGATTGAAGTTACTGTTTTCAAAGATTTTATAACTTTGGTTAAATATGTACAAATTTTGTCATTGTTTAACCAAGCCCATTATTACACGAATTATTGTACCTTTAGTGTTTGAAAATGTTATTATAAGGATTGAAATTATTGTTTTCAGAGATTTTACGACTTTGGTTAAATAGGGACAAATTTTGTCATTATTTAACCAAGCCTATTATTACACGAATTATTGTGTCTTTAGTGTTTGAAAATGTTATTATAAGGATTGAAATTATTGTTTTCAGAGATTTTATGACTTTGGTTGAATAGGAACAATTTTTGTGATTACTTAACCAAGCCTATTATTACACGAATTATTGTGTCTTTACCGTTGGAAAATGTTATTATAACGGCTGCTGTATTGTTTTCAGAGATTTTATGAGTTTGGTTAAACATGATCAAATTTTGTCATTATTTAACCAAGCCTATTATTGCACGAATTATTGTGTCTTTAGTGTTTAAAAATGTTATTATAAGGACTGCTGTATTGCTTTCAGAGATTTTATGAGTTTGGTTAAACATGATCAAATTTTGTCAATTTTTAACCAAGCCTATTATTACACGAATTATTGTACCTTTAGTGTTTGAAAATGTTATTATAAGGATTGAAATTATTGTTTTCAGAGATTTTATGACTTTGGTTAAATAGGTACAAATTTTGTCATTGTTTAACCAAGCCCATTATTACACGAATTATTGTGTCTTTAGTGTTGGAAAATGTTATTATAAGGATTGAAGTTACTGTTTTCAAAGATTTTATAACTTTGGTTAAATATGTACAAATTTTGTCATTGTTTAACCAAGCCCATTATTACACGAATTATTGTACCTTTAGTGTTTGAAAATGTTATTATAAGGATTGAAATTATTGTTTTCAGAGATTTTATGACTTTGGTTAAATAGGTACAAATTTTGTCATTGTTTAACCAAGCCCATTATTACACGAATTATTGTGTCTTTAGTGTTGGAAAATGTTATTATAAGGATTGAAGTTACTGTTTTCAAAGATTTTATAACTTTGGTTAAATATGTACAAATTTTGTCATTGTTTAACCAAGCCCATTATTACACGAATTATTGCGTCTTTAATGTTTAAAAATGTTATTATAAGGATTGAAGTTACTGGTTTCAGAGATTTTATAACTTTGGTTAAATATGTACAAATTTTGTCATTGTTTAACCAAGCCCATTATTACACGAATTATTGTGTCTTTAGTGTTGGAAAATGTTATTATAAGGATTGAAGTTACTGTTTTCAGAGATTTTATAACTTTGGTTAAATATGTACAAATTTTGTGATTATTTAACCAAGCCTATTATTACACGAATTATTGTGTCTTTAATGTTTAAAAATGTTATTATAAGGATTGAAGTTACTGTTTTCAGAGATTTTATAACTTTGGTTAAATATGTACAAATTTTGTGATTATTTAACCAAGCCTATTATTATACGAATTATTGTGTCTTTAGGGTTGGAAAATGTTATTATAAGGATTGAAATTATTGTTTTCAGAGATTTTATTACTTTGGTTAAATAGGCATAAATTTTGACATTGTTTAACCAAGCCCATTATTACACGAATTATTCTATCTTCAGTGTTGGAAAATGTTATTATAAGGATTGAAATTATTGTTTTCAGAGATTTTACGACTTTGGTTAAATAGGGACAAATTTTGTCATTATTTAACCAAGCCTATTATTACACGAATTATTGTGTCTTTAGTGTTTGAAAATGTTATTATAAGGATTGAAATTATTGTTTTCAGAGATTTTATGACTTTGGTTGAATAGGAACAATTTTTGTGATTACTTAACCAAGCCTAATATTACACGAATTATTGTGTCTTTACCGTTGGAAAATGTTATTATAACGGCTGCTGTAATTGTTTTCAGAGATTTTATGAGTTTGGTTAAACATGATCAAATTTTGTCATTATTTAACCAAGCCTATTATTGCACGAATTATTGTGTCTTTAGTGTTTAAAAATGTTATTATAAGGACTGCTGTATTGCTTTCAGAGATTTTATGAGTTTGGTTAAACATGATCAAATTTTGTCATTATTTAACCAAGCCTATTATTACACGAATTATTGTACCTTTAGTGTTTGAAAATGTTATTATAAGGATTGAAATTATTGTTTTCAGAGATTTTATGACTTTGGTTAAATAGGTACAAATTTTGTCATTGTTTAACCAAGCCCATTATTACACGAATTATTGTGTCTTTAGTGTTGGAAAATGTTATTATAAGGATTGAAGTTACTGTTTTCAAAGATTTTATAACTTTGGTTAAATATGTACAAATTTTGTCATTGTTTAACCAAGCCCATTATTACACGAATTATTGTGTCTTTAATGTTTAAAAATGTTATTATAAGGATTGAAGTTACTGTTTTCAGAGATTTTATAACTTTGGTTAAATATGTACAAATTTTGTCATTGTTTAACCAAGCCCATTATTACACAAATTATTTTGTCTTTAATATTTAAAAATGTTATTATAAGGATTGAAGTTACTGTTTTCAGAGATTTTATAACTTTGGTTAAATATGTACAAATTTTGTCATTGTTTAACCAAGCCCATTATTACACAAATTATTTTGTCTTTAATATTTAAAAATGTTATTATAAGGATTGAAGTTACTGTTTTCAGAGATTTTATAACTTTGGTTAAATATGTACAAATTTTGTCATTGTTTAACCAAGCCCATTATTACACGAATTATTGTGTCTTTAGTGTTGGAAAATGTTATTATAAGGATTGAAGTTACTGTTTTCAGAGATTTTATAACTTTGGTTAAATATGTACAAATTTTGTGACTATTTAACCAAGCCTATTATTACACGAATTATTGTGTCTTTAATGTTTAAAAATGTTATTATAAGGATTGAAGTTACTGTTGTCAGAGATTTTATAACTTTGGTTAAATATGTACAAATTTTGTGATTATTTAACCAAGCCTATTATTATACGAATTATTGTGTCTTTAGGGTTGGAAAATGTTATTATAAGGATTGAAATTATTGTTTTTAGAGATTTTATTACTTTGGTTAAATAGGCATAAATTTTGACATTGTTTAACCAAGCCCATTATTACACGAATTATTCTATCTTCAGTGTTGGAAAATGTTATTATAAGGATTGAAATTATTGTTTTCAGAGATTTTACGACTTTGGTTAAATAGGGACAAATTTTGTCATTATTTAACCAAGCCTATTATTACACGAATTATTGTGTCTTTAGTGTTTGAAAATGTTATTATAAGGATTGAAATTATTGTTTTCAGAGATTTTATGACTTTGGTTGAATAGGAACAATTTTTGTGATTACTTAACCAAGCCTATTATTACACGAATTATTGTGTCTTTACCGTTGGAAAATGTTATTATAACGGCTGCTGTATTGTTTTCAGAGATTTTATGAGTTTGGTTAAACATGATCAAATTTTGTCATTATTTAACCAAGCCTATTATTGCACGAATTATTGTGTCTTTAGTGTTTAAAAATGTTATTATAAGGATTGAAATTATTGTTTTCAGAGATTTTATGACTTTGGTTAAATAGGTACAAATTTTGTCATTGTTTAACCAAGCCCATTATTACACGAATTATTGTGTCTTTAGTGTTGGAAAATGTTATTATAAGGATTGAAGTTACTGTTTTCAAAGATTTTATAACTTTGGTTAAATATGTACAAATTTTGTCATTGTTTAACCAAGCCCATTATTACACGAATTATTGCGTCTTTAATGTTTAAAAATGTTATTATAAGGATTGAAGTTACTGGTTTCAGAGATTTTATAACTTTGGTTAAATATGCACAAATTTTGTCATTGTTTAACCAAGCCCATTATTACACAAATTATTTTGTCTTTAATATTTAAAAATGTTATTATAAGGATTGAAGTTACTGTTTTCAGAGATTTTATAACTTTGGTTAAATGTGTACAAATTTTGTCATTGTTTAACCAAGCCCATTATTACACGAATTATTGTGTCTTTAGTGTTGGAAAATGTTATTATAAGGATTGAAGTTACTGTTTTCAGAGATTTTATAACTTTGGTTAAATATGTACAAATTTTGTGATTATTTAACCAAGCCTATTATTACACGAATTATTGTGTCTTTAATGTTTAAAAATGTTATTATAAGGATTGAAGTTACTGTTTTCAGAGATTTTATAACTTTGGTTAAATATGTACAAATTTTGTGATTATTTAACCAAGCCTATTATTATACGAATTATTGTGTCTTTAGGGTTGGAAAATGTTATTATAAGGATTGAAATTATTGTTTTTAGAGATTTTATTACTTTGGTTAAATAGGCATAAATTTTGACATTGTTTAACCAAGCCCATTATTACACGAATTATTCTATCTTCAGTGTTGGAAAATGTTATTATAAGGATTGAAATTATTGTTTTCAGAGATTTTACGACTTTGGTTAAATAGGGACAAATTTTGTCATTATTTAACCAAGCCTATTATTACACGAATTATTGTGTCTTTAGTGTTTGAAAATGTTATTATAAGGATTGAAATTATTGTTTTCAGAGATTTTATGACTTTGGTTGAATAGGAACAATTTTTGTGATTACTTAACCAAGCCTATTATTACACGAATTATTGTGTCTTTACCGTTGGAAAATGTTATTATAACGGCTGCTGTATTGTTTTCAGAGATTTTATGAGTTTGGTTAAACATGATCAAATTTTGTCATTATTTAACCAAGCCTATTATTGCACGAATTATTGTGTCTTTAGTGTTTAAAAATGTTATTATAAGGATTGAAATTATTGTTTTCAGAGATTTTATGACTTTGGTTAAATAGGTACAAATTTTGTCATTGTTTAACCAAGCCCATTATTACACGAATTATTGTGTCTTTAGTGTTGGAAAATGTTATTATAAGGATTGAAGTTACTGTTTTCAAAGATTTTATAACTTTGGTTAAATATGTACAAATTTTGTCATTGTTTAACCAAGCCCATTATTACACGAATTATTGCGTCTTTAATGTTTAAAAATGTTATTATAAGGATTGAAGTTACTGGTTTCAGAGATTTTATAACTTTGGTTAAATATGCACAAATTTTGTCATTGTTTAACCAAGCCCATTATTACACAAATTATTTTGTCTTTAATATTTAAAAATGTTATTATAAGGATTGAAGTTACTGTTTTCAGAGATTTTATAACTTTGGTTAAATGTGTACAAATTTTGTCATTGTTTAACCAAGCCCATTATTACACGAATTATTGTGTCTTTAGTGTTGGAAAATGTTATTATAAGGATTGAAGTTACTGTTTTCAGAGATTTTATAACTTTGGTTAAATATGTACAAATTTTGTGATTATTTAACCAAGCCTATTATTACACGAATTATTGTGTCTTTAATGTTTAAAAATGTTATTATAAGGATTGAAGTTACTGTTTTCAGAGATTTTATAACTTTGGTTAAATATGTACAAATTTTGTGATTATTTAACCAAGCCTATTATTATACGAATTATTGTGTCTTTAGGGTTGGAAAATGTTATTATAAGGATTGAAATTATTGTTTTCAGAGATTTTATTACTTTGGTTAAATAGGCATAAATTTTGACATTGTTTAACCAAGCCCATTATTACACGAATTATTCTATCTTCAGTGTTGGAAAATGTTATTATAAGGATTGAAATTATTGTTTTCAGAGATTTTACGACTTTGGTTAAATAGGGACAAATTTTGTCATTATTTAACCAAGCCTATTATTACACGAATTATTGTGTCTTTAGTGTTTGAAAATGTTATTATAAGGATTGAAATTATTGTTTTCAGAGATTTTATGACTTTGGTTGAATAGGAACAATTTTTGTGATTACTTAACCAAGCCTAATATTACACGAATTATTGTGTCTTTACCGTTGGAAAATGTTATTATAACGGCTGCTGTAATTGTTTTCAGAGATTTTATGAGTTTGGTTAAACATGATCAAATTTTGTCATTATTTAACCAAGCCTATTATTGCACGAATTATTGTGTCTTTAGTGTTTAAAAATGTTATTATAAGGACTGCTGTATTGCTTTCAGAGATTTTATGAGTTTGGTTAAACATGATCAAATTTTGTCAATATTTAACCAAGCCTATTATTACACGAATTATTGTACCTTTAGTGTTTGAAAATGTTATTATAAGGATTGAAATTATTGTTTTCAGAGATTTTATGACTTTGGTTAAATGGGTACAAATTTTGTCATTGTTTAACCAAGCCCATTATCACACGAATTATTGATCATGTTTAACCAAAGTCATAAAATCTCTGAAAACAATACAGCAGTCCTTATAATAACATTTTTAAACGCTAAAGACACAATAATTCATGTAATAATAGGCTTGGTTAAATATTGACAAAATTTGATCATGTTTAACCAAACTCATAAAATCTCTGAAAACAATACAGCACTAACAGCAACCCTTACAACAACATTTTCCAACACTAAAGACACAATAATTCGCGTAATAATAGGCTTCGTTAAACAATGACAAAATTTGTACATATTTAACCAAAGTTATAAAATCTCTGAAAACAGTAACTTCAATCCTTATAATAACATTTTTAAACATTAAAGACACAATAATTCGTGTAATAATGGGCTTGGTTAAACAATGACAAAATTTGTACATATTTAACCAAAGTTATAAAATCTTTGAAAACAGTAACTTCAATCCTTATAATAACATTTTCCAACACTAAAGACACAATAATTCGTGTAATAATGGGCTTGGTTAAACAATGACAAAATTTGTACCTATTTAACCAAAGTCATGAAATCTCTGAAAACAATAATTTCAATCCTTATAATAACATTTTCAAACACTAAAGGTACAATAATTCGTGTAATAATAGGCTTGGTCAAATATTGACAAAATTTGATCATGTTTAACCAAATTCATAAAATCTCTGAAAGCAATACAGCAGTCCTTATAATAACATTTTTAAACACTAAAGACACAATAATTCGTGCAATAATAGGCTTGGTTAAATAATGACAAAATTTGATCATGTTTAACCAAACTCATAAAATCTCTGAAAACAATACAGCAGCCGTTATGACAACGGTAAAGACACAATAATTCGTGTAATAATAGGCTTGGTTAAGTTAAATAAATTTTGTTGTATTGATATGATGGTATCATCGCATCTGAGTACTAAATATTAAAGTTTCATGGGTCACTGGGTTAGGTTTTATGTTGTTCAAGTTTACTAGCCATGTAAAATATAAAACTTCACCTAAGTCCTTTCATACCTTTCGTCCTGTTTCCCGCAGTTGACTGCAGAGACTATCATATTCGCAGGCGGTTTAAATTTCTTGACCATAAATTCACAATAATTTCAAACGACGATACGATTTTTTTAATACACGATGTAGATTGTAGAAATAAAACAATTTCAATTGCTAAATCAGGGGGGGAATTTCGTGTCGCCCGCAAGTGAATGAGCCCTGGTCAGTGGTAAACCGCATTAACGGCGTACCCCAGCTTTACCCCAGTGACGTCAAATCCGCCATGTTTTTGGGGACACTTTGAAGTCGAGAGCCCGATCTCCAGATATATAGTATAGCTCAGTGATCGGCATACAAAAAACTGTATGTCGTCCGTACTGCGCATGCGTTGGAAATAAATAGGCTCAATAAGCGGTAATTGCCACAACAGCCTTTTTCGAAAGTTTTTTGGAACAGTATTTTTACTATTTTGTTTGTAATATGTCTATATGTCATTGAGCACTCTTTTGTACTTTGCAAACCAAAACTAGCACATGCCTAGTCGTATGTATATATAGTATATTTATTAGTATTGTACACTTTTCTATTTGTTGGTAAAGCCAGCCTGACAATTTGGTCATGCTCTGCAAATTTTAAATCATTCAAGAAATTGATCGTTCCAATGGGATATGAACACAGAAATATTTGCACAGCATGACCAAATTGTCCGGCTGGCTTCCCTGCTGTATATAATCTGTACATTGACTATAAGGAAATATAATTTTGCTTTTGCCCTTTTCTGCTTTCACAAGTTCATTCACCTGGACTGTGATGTTTTTTGATGATGCTAAGTCATACGAGTTATAATATATTGTGGAAGACGCTGGAAGTCCATTTCGTCCACATCTACCAGCTTCTTGAAAATATTCTTCAATGATGTGAGGAACACCAATGTGAATGACTCTTCGGATGTTATTGATATCCACACCAATACCGAAAGCCAGTCACGAAAAGCAACCTTAACTTGGATTTACCACTCACAAGATCCTGTACAATCCGCTCTCGTTCATGCTCTGGGTAATTAGCATGAAACTGGGAAAATAATCTATTGATAGCAACATGACTAGTTCCAACTGGTTCATATTGTAAATGGCCCATCACATTACTCGCCAATAAAAAACATGCCCTAATGACTTTCAAAGTGTTATAAACTATTGTGAGAGGAAAATCCAAATGTGTTGCTTTCAACTCTTGAATAAGTGGGGATAAAATAGGTTCAAGTTTATCATCCCCTCTGTCAGGCCTTGGCAGTGCACTGAAGAAAATATTAGGGTGGTCAGGGCTTTCTTCAATTTGCACTGGATAAATTAATCCAAGGCTACTTGCAATATCCTTCTTCGTCTTCAATGTGGCAGTCACTGTCATAGCTAAAAGTGGAATTTTCAGAAAGATACTTGTCAGCATACCAATTTTTCCATACCAAGGTCTGAATTCCTTCCTGCAGTAAACAAAAAATAGAAGTTATCATCAAGACCTTTTTGAAGATATTCCATTAAATTTTGGGGGTAATTAAAAAAATCTTGGCTCTGTGCCTCAAAGTACAATTACCAATACACATAAAAAATTAAACAATTTATCTGTGCCTGGTTTATTAACCACAAACACACCATGTTGCTGCATGTCTTTCATCAGTTGATTATCAATTTTCATTGGTAAATAAATCCTCTGTTAATATGCATGTGCAATGAAACAGGCAATGTCATAATTTGATTTAATACATACTTTAATGTTGTAATCAAACAAATTGATCAATTTCAATTGGTGTCAATTAAGTAATAAATATTGATTAGGGTTGGACTTTGATGATTGGTTTTTATTTACTACTGTAAGTATGTCAGGTCCTACTTTAAATCAACGGTATCGACGACAGTAAATGCCCATATATGTTATGAGATATTCTGAGTCATATACAAGATCCACTGGCAACATTATAATGTCTTTGAAATATTATATCAAAATTTTCACCATTCTTCAACCAGATGAGCTTCATCAACAACGATAGCTTTCACAGAAGTTTGGTATACTTTAAATTTCAAAATGTTTTGGAAAATTTTCTTATCCTCCAACAATGCTTCAGGATGAGCGAACATTTGGCTCGGACGAACTATCTATAATCTATTCATATATCGATCCCACTGCGACGTCATGCTGCCATCATGAGTTGCTTTTAGCTTTGTGATCTGATCGACCATTAAGGCGTTCAGTGGAGAAATTACAATGATACTTGAGCTCGTATTTTCGTAACCCAAGTAAGCGTCAAAGACGAAGGGAAGAAGCTGGTATATGAGTGACTTTCCATAACCAGTAGGCAAGATACAAATCGTGTCTTTCCGTTCGACAACAACAGCCTTTACCGCTTCATATTCACTCTCCTTCAAATTGAGATTTTTCTTACCCAGGCGCTCTAACGCTTCGCCCAACACAGAATGAAATAAATTAATATTTTCCACTGACATTACAAACAAAATAGTAAAAATACTGTTCCAAAAAACTTTCGAAAAAGGCTATTGTGGCAATTACCGCTTATTGAATTTATTTATTTCCAACGCATGCGCAGTACGGACGACATACAGTTTTTCGTATGCCGATCACGGATTGTCCCAGAGCCTCCGTTTCCTTCCCAAGGGATCGCAGGCTCGGGGAACGAGATTGCCTAAGACAATACTACAGTTTCCGGCCCATTGATGATCGGACCTGACTCAGAACTACTCAAAAACTGTTCAGTCATAAATTCTCAAATATTATCAAACTTTACAATAAATAGTTACGAATAATTCAAACGTATAATTGCTACACTATAACATTCGTGCTTATTTGTGCCTACTATTTTAATTTTTTCACCGTATATTCCAATGGCGTAGCCAGAGCCCGCGATCCTCTGAGAAAGGAATCATGAGACTCCGGGAAAATGAAGACGAAACCGTCCTTTGATTGGCTGTTCGATAATTAGTCTCACCTGTTCCATCCTAATAAAAATTCAGGCAATTGTACTTACGAAGCAAAATGGTCCGGATAGTCGAAAACAAACTGTAGATGCTGATAAATAAGCAATTGGACGAAATTTATTGGCAAACAAAAGTAATGAAATGTAGAGAATCCGTTAATTCTTTGAGGCTTTTTCCCTAGAACCCACCGTTTCTCCCACAGAGGATCGCAATCTTTTGTTACGAAATTAGGCAGATGTAGTCCTTAATCATGAAGCCAGTGGTTCGGGAGGGGGGGGGTTCCAGCTATATTTATCCACTCCATAATGCTTACACGTTGTACCATCGCTCATGCCGGACTACAAGAAATATTTGAGCACAGGTAAATTTATAACATTCTAGGTTGAATTTTTTTCCAGTTTTGAGCGAAACTGACATGTTTTAAACCTTTTTCCTTCCTCGAACGAACTTGATAAATTGGCGAATGTTGAAAGTGTTTGGAGGCAATAAATATGTTCTTTTCACATTTACATCTTTCTTCTCTGGGCGTTGACTTTCAAACAACTTTTGCAACACGTTCTCCTCCACTGTTTGTACAAACACAGTTCGCTGAGCGATGGTCTGAGAAGTAAAGTACAGAAATATTCGTCCTTTTTGGCTTGCCGACATTCTGTTCTCATTACCGGCTGGCTGTCATCTACACATAGGAAAGCATTTGGAGAATAAAAAAGTTATTTAGAATGAAAAACAATTGTTTGTAGCGCGTCATCAATTCGCAGTGGCGCAGTATGCATATCTTCTTGTTCACAGGCCTAAATAAGGTTCACACAGTTAAATAATGCATCAGAACAGAAAAATACTACTTTAGTCTTTAGAAACATTTCCTCACTCCGCTAACCAAAAAAGGATGAATGGTTAAGAAACTATCTAATAACGTTCATTAGTTTAATTCCAAAACTGCTGTACTTAATTGTAGTTTCTGTGTTGTTGGTAAAATACATCGGTAAACAAAAACATGATGAAAAATTGTATACTACATTAGAATAATTTCAATAGTAAATAATGTCTGAGAAGGTTTTTGATTGGCTGACTGACTAGTAAATCCGGCATTATTTACTGGCAGAGCTAGCAATAATGTCTTCTAAATGGCCGCCAATAAAAATCGTTTTGATGTTTTATAATTTTGACGAATTTCCAACAAATGGAGGAGATGGTTAGTTAACCTTAACCCTGGATGTTTAGCTTTTTTAAGGAGAGAAATTGTCGACAACTACAGTAGTTCATTAAATACTTTTTTCACGATTTAAAACTTACGAAAAACAGTAAAAGAGCGGCAGATTTTTTAAAAATCACCAAATCTTTCAACAGACCTTTCCAACGAACTATTTTTTATGTTTAACATGAACATAAACAACAAATGCCCTTTGTTAAACGTTTTAAATTGTTTAGTTTGAAAAATAATTAATTTTTGTTGTAAATTTTCACTGCCGTTTTACAGACATATGTAAGAATTTTCCAAACCCTACTATATTCATAACAGAATTGCCTTTTATATGAATATAGCACTTTATTAGATATATTACTATTGAAATTATACTAAAACAATTAGTCACCTCAGGCTCGGTGATTACAGCCGATATTCAGCCTATAGGCTTGTAATCACCTCGCCTTCAGTAACTAATTGTAAATTATTATTGCAGCTTAAAATATTCTCTGAAAACACGAATATAAGAATGTTCGAATACGCGCGTATTCGTTGCCACTTATCGTCGTTTGATGCGCGACTTACCTGACGACGGGGGGCACTCAACTAGAGCGCATGCCTGAACTGTCGTTGGTTTACTCCTCCTGTCACAACCCTGAGTTAAATCGCGTGATTTCCTGTTCACGCAATGTACGTTCCTTCTCTGCAGTGCTCCGCCGCAGGTGACTGGGCACTAAAATAAATAACAAGGAAAGTTAATATCTGAAATAGTTTCTGTTTTCATTTACTGACGACAAATGTCTACGTCGACTAGTAGACAACACTGACTGATGGTCCCTGGACTTGGCATGTGAGCTTTGTATGATGCTAAAGTGCAAAACATGATGCGAGAATCCGGGATATTTCGTCAACATCAAACAACTGACTAATAAATATTAAGATAATATGGGCCTATCAGTTTGCAATGTGGATGATTGTTGAAATTGGCGTTTGGCAAATAGCTACTCAAGATATTTCTTATTTCAAGTATGATTTGTATCTTATTTTCTTAAACTGTCTTCTTGTTGTAACTTACTAGATTCCAATCGCTGGTTTCCCAGACTTTGCATGAAGGCAACTGGCAAGTTTTACGCCCAGGTGGTTTCTCTCGCAATTTGCACCACGAACCTTCCCCATTACACCAAACTCGACGAGTCATTGTTCCCTGCGAGCACGTGCCTTGACACTGAAAAAAAAATCACCCCGAAACTTAGGTGAAGTTTGAGCAACAAAAAGGAACCGAGCAACGAGGTAGTAGACTAGGTATTGGTCAACTTAAACTAACCTGACTCCATTCTCCCGTTTTCCACCGAGGACATTGAGCCACGCAGCGTTCACGTGAGACTGGTTTCCTGCTTGTTCGAAGACATGCCCGTCTGTCCTTCCAACTACATTCAACTGGTCGAGATCTTTTTCCTTTGGGACACTTTCGGCCTGTTATTGCTTTACATTTTGTCCAGTTTCCCACAATCCAGACTGGACATGCAAAATCATTACATCCGACGTGGCTAACAGGTTTGCTCTCTTTGCATGGAAGAACAGGGCCACCGGAACACCGTACCATGCGTGTTCGTTTCCCTAACCCACACGATTTTGTGCATTCGCTCCAATTACCAATAAGCCATTTGGGACATGACATATTACCACATATTTGCCGAAAAGATGGTTTACTTTGGTTTGAGCATCTACCAACATGGCTATTTCTGCATCTCACAGTTCGAATCTGTGTACCACCGTTGCATGATTTAGAGCATTTTGACCACTGGCCAACTGACCATTCAGGGCATGACACATTAGCACAACGTCTTTGATTTTCAGGCTTATCATTCTCTGTACATTTCCCAACGTGGCTATTTTTACATGCGACTGTCCGAGTCTGGACACCGCCATTGCATGATTTAGAGCATTTTGACCATTGGCCAACTGACCATTCAGGGCATGACACATTGGCACAACGTCTTTGATATTCAGGCTTATCATTCTTTGTACATTTCCCAACATGGTTATTTTTACATTCTACTGTCCGAGTCTGGATACCACCGTTGCATGATTTAGAGCATTTTGACCACTGGCCAACTGACCACTCAGGGCAAGACACATTAGCACAAAGTCTTTCATATTCAGGCTTATCATTCTCTGTACATTTCCCAACATGGCTATTTTTACATGCGACTGTCCGAGTCTGGACACCACCATTGCATGATTTAGAGCATTTTGACCATTGGCCAACTGACCATTCAGGGCATGACACATTAGCACAACGTCTTTGATATTCAGGCTTATCATTCTTTGTACATTTCCCAACGTGGCTATTCTTACATGCGACTGTCCGAGTCTGGACACCGCCATTGCATGATTTAGAGCATTTTGACCATTGGCCAACTGACCATTCAGGGCATGACACATTGGCACAACGTCTTTGATATTCAGGCTTATCATTCTTTGTACATTTCCCAACATGGTTATTTTTACATTCTACTGTCCGAGTCTGGATACCACCGTTGCATGATTTAGAGCATTTTGACCACTGGCCAACTGACCACTCAGGGCAAGACACATTAGCACAAAGTCTTTCATATTCAGGCTTATCATTCTCTGTACATTTCCCAACATGGCTATTTTTACATGCGACTGTCCGAGTCTGGACACCACCATTGCATGATTTAGAGCATTTTGACCATTGGCCAACTGACCATTCAGGGCATGACACATTAGCACAACGTCTTTGATATTCAGGCTTATCATTCTTTGTACATTTCCCAACATGGTTATTTTTACATTCTACTGTCCGAGTCTGGATACCACCGTTGCATGATTTAGAGCATTTTGACCATTGGCCAACTGACCATTTAGGGCATGACACATTAGCACAAAGTCTTTCATATTCAGGCTTATCATTCTCTGTACATTTCCCTACATGGTTATTTTTACATTCTACTGTCCGAGTCTGGATACCACCGTTGCATGATTTGGAGCATTTTGACCACTGGCCAACTGACCATTTAGGGCATGACACATTAGCACAACGTCTTTCATATTCAGGCTTATCATTCTCTGTACATTTCCCAACATGGTTATTTTTACATTCTACTGTCCGAGTCTGGATACCACCGTTGCATGATTTGGAGCATTTTGACCACTGGCCAACTGACCATTGAGGACATGGCATATCATTACACTCTTGCTTAGTGGTTGGTTTAGTAGTTTGTGGACATTTACCAACATGATTATTTTTACAAGTGACGATTCGAAATTTGGTACCACCATCGCATGATTTAGAGCATTTCGACCAAACACCAGCAATCCATTGCGGGCATGATTCGGTCCCACATTTTATCGTCTCATTTGGTCTATTTACTAAAAGACAGCGGCCAATGTGACTGTTTTCACATGTTACAGTTCTTGTTTTGAGACCACCATCACAGGATTTTGAACATGCTGACCATTCTGTAACAGACCACTGAGGGCATGGTACTTCTCTACATTTTCGGACAGCAACAGGAACATCTGCAGCTGTGCAGTTACCAACATGAATGTTTTCACAGAACACAGTTCGTGTTTGAATACCACCATCACAGGACTTAGAGCATGGTGACCATCGATTAACAGACCATTTTGGGCATGGTACATAGCCGCACGATTTGATAATCTCTGGTTTTTTATTCTGAATGCATGTACCAATCTTTTTGTTTTTACAAAATACAGTTCGAGTATGTACACCACCGCCACATGATTTTGAACATTTTGACCATGGACCAGCAGTCCATACTGGACATGGTAGATCATTACAGTTCCTGGAACTATCTGGTCTATGTGCCAATATACAATCGCCAATATGGCTATTGAGACATGTGACAGTTCGTGTCTGAATACCGACATTACAAGACTTAGTGCAGGATGACCAGTTAGTAACTGACCATTTGGGGCATGGCACCTCCCCACAACTGTTCGTGGTATTTGGTTTATCATTTTCCAAGCATTCGCCGATATGACTATTATTACATGTGACAGTTCTCTTCTGAATACCGCCATCGCACGACTTTGAACATTTCGACCATGTACTAACTGACCATTCGGGGCAGGGAATATTAGAGCAACTTCGAGATTCCTCTGGTTTTTTGCTGGGTAAGCATTCACCAATATGATTATTCACACAAGACACAGTTCGCATTTGAACACCACCATTACAGGACTCAGAGCATGGTAACCAATCACCAGTTTTCCATACTGGACATGGTACATCAGCACATTTCTGACTGAGGGCTGGTTTATCTTTGCCTAAACATTCCCCTACATGACCATTATGACACGTAACAGTGCGCCTTCGGTTTCCACCATCACACGTTTTTGAGCATTTTGACCATTCACCAACTGACCATTCAGGACATGGTGCGTCACCACATATCTGGCTGCTTTCTGGTTTATTTTTAAGTAAACACTCACCCACATTACTGTTTTTGCAGATAACATCTCTTGTCTGAGTACCACCGTTACAAGTTCTAGAACACTTTGACCATTCGCTAACAGACCATTTGGGACAGGGTCTTCTGTGACAATGTTTCCTATTCCGAGGTTTTACCGCCAGACAATCACCAATATGAACATTCATACAGCTTACCCTCCTATACTTTACTCCGCCGTTACATGATTTGGAACATCGTGTCCACTTACCTACCGACCACACTGGGCATGGTACATCGCTGCAATTCTGGCGAGTGTCGGGTTTGTCTTTTTCTAGACAATTTCCAACATGTTTATATTTGCACGTGACATCTCTACTCTGAACACCACCTTCACAAGATTTCGAGCATTCCGACCATTCGCTCAAAGCCCACTGTGGACACGGTACATCACTACACTTCTGTGTTGCATTTGGCTTTTCTTTTACCAAACATTCTCCAACATGCCTGTTCTGGCAGGTTATATTTCGTGTTCGAATTCCACCACCACAAGACTTCGAACATTCTGACCATGGGCCAGCATCCCATTGTGGACATAGTGCTTCGTTGCATTTTTGACTGGTCGTTGGTTTTGTATCTAGTGAGCAATTACCAACACGAATATTCTTACAAATCACCATTCTTGTCTGCATACCGCTGCCACATGACCTGGAGCATACTGACCAATTACCCACAGACCATTCAGGGCATGGTACATCACCACATCGCATGATGTCATCTGGTTTGCTTTCCGCCTGGCAGTCGCCAACATAACTGTTGTTGCATATAACGTTTCTTGTTTGCATTCCAACATTACAAGATTTGGAACATTTTGACCACTCTGTAACTGTCCATTTCGGACAAGGCTGTTCGCCACATTGCTTGGTATTATTTGGTTTATCCATTGCTAAACATTCACCAACATCACTATTATTACAATACACTGCTCTCAACTGGACTCCACCATCACAACTCTTAGAACATCCAGACCATTCACTAACGTACCATTCCGGGCATGATGCATTACCACAACTCTTTTTATTTTCTGGTCTCTCTACTTCTAAACATTGACCAACGTGGTTATTTTCACACCTCACGGTTCTGTATGTCAATCCGCCATTGCAAGATTTAGAGCATTTCGACCAATCAGTTACTGCCCATTTTGGACAAGGTATGTCACCACAGGTTTTGTCAGTAACTGGCCTTTCTGTTACTGGACAGTCGCCAACATGACTGTTGTTACAGTAGACACTCCTGATCTTAATACCACCATTACATGACGAAGAGCACTCACTCCACATACCAACAGTCCAGTGAGGGCACGGTATATCACCACATTGCTGGTTTGAAGATGGTTTGCTCTTTACTGGACAATCACCAACATGCTTGTTCAAGCATACGACATTTCGTATCTTAGTTCCATTGCCGCACGATTTCGAGCATTCTGACCACTTTTCCGCCAACCATTTTGGGCACGATACTCGTCCGCATTTCTGGTTGGTACTTGGTCTTTCTTCTTGAGAACATTCCCCAATATGACCATTCTCACACGTTACAGCCCTAGTCTGTATACCACCATCACAGGATTTAGAGCACTTCGACCATTCACCAACAGACCAATGCGGACATGGAATGATACCACATTTCTGTCTGTCCAGGGGTTTGTTCTTTTCACTGCAGGGACCAATGTGGTTGTTCATACAAGAAATATTTCTGGTCTGAATCCCATCTCCACAAGTCTTTGAACAACCTGTCCATTCTCCCACAAGCCAAGATGGACAGGCAAAGTCGCCGCATCTCTTTACACCCCGAGGTTGATCTTCTACCAAACAATCGCCAACATGGGTATTTCTACAAAATACAACCCTGCGTTGCAGACCACCACCACAAGATTTAGAACATCTTCTCCATGGCCCAAATTTCCAATGTGGACAAGGTAGTTCACCACAGATTTGTCTCAATGGAGGCTTCTCCTCTATAAGACATTCCCCAACATCACTGTTGTTACAAGTAACATGACGGTAGCGTATACCACCATTACATGATTTAGAGCATGGTGACCACCCACCTACACTCCACTCTGGGCATGGTACTCCACCACAACTCGCATTTGATGCTGGTTTTATTTCCGGGTTACAATCCCCGATCTGAATATTTTCACACAATACATTTCTGGTCTGAGTTCCTATTCCACAAGATTTAGAACACCTTGACCACGCTCCAACTGACCACTCCGGACATGGTAAATCACCACACATTTTGGTGCTTTCTGGCTTATCTTTACCCAAGCAATGCCCAACATGACTATTGTTACAAGTCACAGTTCGTGTCTGCGAGCCACCGTTGCAAGATTTCGAACATTTTGACCATGGACTGACCAGCCAATGCGGGCATGCTGCCTCAAAGCACTTCCTCGAACTATTAGGCTTGCTCAACGTTAAGCATCTACCAATATGAACATGTTTACAAGTTACAGTCCGTATTTGAGTACCATCAGCACAGGATTTCGAACATTTCGACCATTGACCAACAGACCAATATGGGCACGGTACTTTAGCACACTTCCTAGAACTATTAGGTTCATCTACACTCAAGCACTTCCCAATGTGTTTGTTCTTACAAGTCACAGCCCGTGTTTGAATACCACCATCACATGTCTTTGAGCACACAGACCATCGCCCAACTGACCAAACAGGACACGGAACATTACCACATGTCTTACTTGTATTAGGCTTGCCTTGCACGCATTCACCAACATGACTGTTACGACACACAACCTTTCTAGTCTGCATTCCATTATTGCAAGATTTAGAGCATTTCGACCATTTACTAACAGACCATCTAGGGCAAGGTACATCAGCACATTTCTGAGTACCAGTAGGTTTTGTACTATTTAAACACGCGCCAACATCACTATTGTTACAAGAAACCATTCTAGTTTGCATCCCATTATTACATGATTTAGAGCATTCTGACCACGAGCCAGTAACCCAGTGTGGACAAGAAAACTCGGCACATTTTCGTGTGACATTTGGTTTGGCATCTTCTGAACATCCTCCCACATGACTATTCTTACAGCTCACTTGCCTACTTTGCAAACCACTATCACATGACTTTGAACAATCACTCCAATTGCCTACAGTCCATTGTGGGCAAGGTTGCTCATTGCATCGCCTTTTGGAGTTTGGCTTTACTAAGTCGTCACAACTCGTATTCGTCTTTCCTTCACAGTAGATCATTCTTCTCTGGAAACCACCATCACAACTACGAGTGCACGGTATCCAATCTCCTATCACCCACTGTGGACACGTGCCAGAAAAACATGGTCTGTACATTTTTGGTTGGGTGGAAATTGGGCAAGTACCACCAACACAGGTTATATTTCTGGTCTGCGTACCATTTCCGCAGGACGTTGAGCAGCTCAGCCATTCTCCAACAGACCAATACGGACAGTTTTGCTCGTTACAATACTTTTTTACAATTGGCTTGGTATGTGTGCACTTTATAGAATCTGTTTCACTGCATCTGATGTCACGCATTTGCACACCCACCCCGCAAGAAACGCTACATTCACTCCAGTTTCCAGGGATCCAATGACCACAACTTTGCATTACGCATTCCTTTATGGACAGTGGCTTGGACGAAGCGAGGCACCTCCCACCATGACATGAAACAATACGCCTTTGAACACCACGATTACATGTTACAGAACAAGGACTCCAGTGTCCCGTGCTCCACTTGCTACAGGGAATGTCTTCGCACATTCTAACTACACTTGGTTTATTTGAACAGTTTCGCGAATCAGCAAAACGACATGTAGCATTACGTCTGGCATAACCAAGGCCGCATTTGGCAGAACACGGTCCCCATCGCGTGACAATCCACGCACCACACCGCCACACGAAACAATCCCGCGTGGATTCCGGCATCTCAGAGGCACTGCACAAAGTTTCATCATCATGATCACAATAGACTTGACGGCTTTGCACTCCCTCCCCACACGAGACAGAACAATCACCCCAGTTTCCCGTTGCCCACATCTGACACGGCCGTTCATTACAAGGTCTCTCCGCATGGGGTGTATCTTGCAGACATTGCTTTGGAGTGTCCGCATTACAGGTTATACTACGCGTTTGTACACCAGAGCCACAACTCACCGAGCAATCACTCCAATTACCAAAACTCCATGTAGAACACTCGGGCATGAAACACTTCTGAAAGCCTGAGGGCTTCAAATCTTCCCTACAGGGATACGTAGGATCACTGCAGGTGATATTACGATATTGTATACCCTCGCCACAACTGACTGAACATTCTGACCACTCGCCCACCGACCATCGAGGGCAATGCCGTACCACACAAGTCTCTTTATGTTTCGGCCGGGTAGCAGGGGTACACAATTTGAAAGTACAAACAACTTTGCGCTCCCTGATTCCTTCTCCACAAGACGATGAACACGAGCTCCATTCACCCACGGTCCATCCAGAACACCGCTATGCAGCAATGAAATAAAAATAATGCAAACAAATTAAAAATCAAATTGAATGACACAATATCAATATAAAATCAAAGTACTCCACCATTATAGGAAATAATTTTTTTTCTCCATGTTGACACGGGCATTAAATTCAGTAGCTATGCAGCCCGACAAATTAATCTCGCTCTGCTTCATGTTAATAGACCGCAAAAAACAATAAGCTTTCAAATGAAACGAATGATGATTATGTTTCTCAAGGAAACATGATGGAACATACAATCACGTTTTGATCTTTGTAACAAGTTGGATGTAACCATCTGAGAGGCTTCACATAGTATAAAGACTAAGGGGTTGATCTGAGATATCTTAAAAGAATTAGTTGAAATACGAGAAAAATACCTTAAAAAAAGCTGCTGCAAAATTGCGTGTAATTTTAAGACTAACCCAAGGTTAAGTTGTACAGCCGGTGCCAGGCTAAAACGATTCTAATAGTGTACCTTTTGCAAACACGATCGAACTGCACCGGGCTTCTCCGATGCACTGCAAGTGAAATTCACACGCTCGTTTTCACACGTAACGTTTCTCGTTTTCACACCCTTGCCACAGGTTACTGAACACTCGCTCCACTCTCCCGTCTTCCACTCTGGACAGGGAATACCATGACATGCTTGAGTTGTTAATGGTTTCGCATGTCGTCTGCACATGTCCTCGTCGTGATGCTCACATGACACATTTCTAACTTGAGTCCCATTTCCGCAGCTGGCTGAACACTCTTTCCAAGGACCTAAGCGCCATTGAGCACAGCTGTTCCCGACGCATGTACGATTCGTGACAGGTTTTGTAAATGGATCACATTGAGATATATGCCCTGGACATTCCACGAGACGATGTTGCAATCCCGGACCACATAATGATGTACACTGTCAGAAAAAGGTTTACAAACGTTTCAGTAAAATGACCTACAATCATTAATGTGTACAACTCGACCCTCTCGCTTTTATGGAAACGAAGGGAACTTTACCAAACACAGAATTACTTAACAAACTATAATACTGAGTTCCGCACTTACATTAAACCATGGATGTACAGTCCAGCACAATGGTTGCTCACAAACGGTTGAAACAGCTGGCTTCAGTCCGCGACATTTTTTATCGTCAATTATCTGTCTTCGATTCGGAATTATTTGAGTGCAGAGCACAGCGCGAATCTTCATAGCGTCACCGCAAGTTTTTGAACATTTATGCCACACTCCGACCCACCAACTGAAAGATTGAAAATGCGCAAATGTTCAAATGACTTACTAACTCAAAAGGCAGAATGACGATGTGTGCGCGGTGCAATCGCGAGAAATATAAACGTTTGTTTCTTTGCATGATCGCCGACTTAAGATAAAGGGTCGCCGATCGCTATTATCGATCAATTATGAGAATTACGCAGTAAGTGACACAGTCACAAAACTTGTGTGTGCCCATTTGTACTCTTAGTATAATTGTCATTATGATATTTTTTATATATCATAACAAGAACTAGACACGAAAATTGAAGTTTATTTTCTTACGTTGGTGGGCAATCTCCACGTCTGCAAAGTTTTTTTACAAATCGATATTTGTGTTTACACAGCCTAGCGTCAACGACATAACTCTCTTGGTCCACGCAATACATGTCTCTCTTCTGAACTCCTGAGGAATAGAAACAAGGTTTATCAACTAGACATCAGGGATTATTTTGAGTTGCAACCACTTTTGTGAACAGGAAATATATTTCTAGAGTAGGGGATTTGTTGCATACAATGTTAATGCACTGTTATGTAATGTTAAAGGAACGGTTATGTTGCATTAAAAATTCAATCGCACGACGGCTATATTCAATACAACAAGGTCGCTCGTATTGTAAACATTACAAGTTAAAACTCCCTCCTCGAGAAATATATTTTCTATTTAAAGCAACTACAGCTACAAATAAGCTACAAAGAGTGCTTTTCACTTCGGATCGAAATTTGATTCTTACAAGTTGCTGTTAAGTTATAATTAGAGAGGTTCAGATTTGACTTCCTTTACCAATACCCCAACCTTTTCCCGATTTTTAAACAATTTGATTGGTTAATCGGATAGGTACGACACATCTGATTGGCTGAAAGATAGATTAAGGTAGTGGTAGAGGTATTGGAAGCGAAATTTGAACCTCTCTATTTAGACTAGACAGAACCTTTCAAACAGATGTTGGGTAGATTTTTAGCAATCTAACCTAATCCGCAGGTGACAGAACAAGAAGTCCATGGCGTATATTTCCAATGAAAATGTCGCAGCTTCAACGTTTGATTCTTTATTACATCATACTGAGCTTTGAGTCCGGTGTTTTTGCCTTGGTATAGCAACTACAAACAACAAATTTTAAAAACAAGAATAGCAAAAAAGTTGGTTGGAACCATAAAGAGTGGACGGATAAAGGAAAAGACAAATGGAACAATAACAAGACAAAATACGAGAAAAAAAAGGGAGAACAAAGAATAAAAAAAAATTAGGAGATAAAATAAAGTAGAAGAACTGAATAAATAGATAGAAATAGATTGGAACAACAAAGGAAAGCAAGACAAACAAATGAAAAGAAAAAGGTGAAATGAATGAATGTGAGGCGTTGATACAAGTGGAGAAAGGAAACAATGAAAAGTAAAAGAAGAAGGTTATGCTCTTCTTCACAGAGGCTTTTTTGTTTGTAGTGCCTTTTCATTGTCTTACATGACGTTTCCGCACATATCGAAGTTTACGGAGGATTCTGGGAAGCTGAAATTTAAGAAGGGAAGCCTTTGCCTTACAATGTGTTCAAACGAGTGATTTTTTGAACGGTATGGCGTCGCGATGCCCATAATATTCCTTTTAATTTGAAGAGAATGTGTAGGCTTTTTGGGATTTGTTATATTTTGAAAGAATTTAATATGCAAATCCGCCATCTTGTAAAGATTATAAGGCACAGGCTTCAAGGCACCAGTTATAAAACCAAAACGCCGCTGCAGAGGAGAGTGGTATGAACTAGTGTTAAAACGCATTAGTGTTAATGTTAAAACGCATTAAGCCCTTTGTCCCAGCACAGATGTTACAACCAATTTACAGTGCTTTGATACAACCTTATTTTGATTACTGCTCTCCCCTTTGGGATACTTGTAACAAGACATTAAAAGATAAATTACAAAAGTATCAAAATAGAGCAGCGAGAATTATTGCCGGCGCTAGCTATGAGATCAGGTCTGCTGACGTACTTCAAGCCCTTGAATGGGAAGACTTAGAATCCAGAAGAATTATAACCAAAGCCACTTTAATGTATAAAATTTTGAACGACTATAGTGCTCCGAATTTGAAAAAGTTATTTAAGAGAAGGAATTCCTTACAAACTTCTTATGCCCTCAGAAATTCTCAAAATGATTTAGACCTACCAAAGCCTAGACGTGAATTCCTTAAAAAAAGCTTCAAGTATAGTGGTTCTAGACTCTGGAACAATCTCTCGCTTGAAGCTAAGGAAGCTCAATCAATTTGCTTGTTCAAAGACTTTGTAAGATCAACTAATAATCTGTTAGATTGAATAAATCCTTATTGTAACTATTAATATTTAGCCGGATCACACCAACTTTTTGTAAATATGCATGCTATTTATTTTTTCTTCTTTCTTTCCTTTTCTGTCCTTTTGTAAATATCTTCCTTGATTCTTTTTTTTAATTGTTTGACGCCCCTTGTGGAAACCAACTATTTTGTTGACAAGGCTAGCGTCAGTAAATAAAGTTTTACATACATACATACATACAGAAGCTCAGAGCTCAATCAGGAAGAGGAGCTTGAATGAATTGGAAAAGATGGAATATCAGAATTCAGCAGCACTGAAATGATGAAAAATTAAACAAAACGGGAATAACGAATGAAGAGAATCAAGAATGGAATGACAAAAGATGTTCGATGAGATTAAAGACTTACCATCACATGAAGGTCTTCAGTGATTGGTCCCTTCGTTTTAAACGTCTCTCGGTTATGTTTTCTAGAATAATGACCGCTCGTTCCAGCAACATCATAGCCACCACTCCACTGAATATACCAGTTACCATTAAGAAAATAATCGCCTGAGGCAGATCTCAGCGCAAGATAGTTGGGAGAGCCTGACACCTCTTGAATAATGATATTTCGAGATTGAGCTGGAATCACTAATGCATTGGTATAACCTGGAAGAAAAAACAAGGATCAACCTACATATGATATGTTGGTAAAAAAGCCATTTCTACTCCACGAATTTTTTTACATTTAGACGCACTAAAAAGCCAAAAATTACTGGAAAACCCCCACTAAGATTCACTTGAATTTTTATTGTAAATGGGGTTTTTTGTGCAACATGCTTTTGAGAAACACGTTGAGTGAATCTATTATGATATGTAACAAATTACTGAATCATAAAATTTTCGCGCAAGTGAAGTTTGAAAATCTTAGAGTAAGTTCTGTTACAGTAAGTTGCAATCACTTCCCCACGATAGGTCGTCTCATCCAACGTTAATTCTCTCTAATTCTTAAGGCTGCTTTCCAGTTGTCGTTTTTTACACGCACGTGCACGCACGTAAAAGTTTAAACACTTTTATGTAGTTTGTATTTAACAAATAGAATCACTAAAGTATACTAACTCGTAGCGAAAACTGAATTTTCTCCATTAAAACATTTGTTTATTTCAAATGTAATATTGAAATTGATTTAGACTTTTACGTGCGTGTACGTACGCATGAAAAACGCGTCACTAGAAAGCAGCTTTTACCTGTTCCATTAGGCTGATCAAAGGAATCATGTTTTGTCTCGCACGTGCTACCGTCACCACGACACACTCCGCAGCGGTCCTCTCTCGCACTCGAATGCAGCATGTCATCACAACCAACATGCTACACGAAAGAACAAAACGTCATGAGATAAAATGTACTTAATCTGGTTTCCTAAACTCTTCGGTGACGAAGTGATTACGCCACTTGCCTTTGAGCTCAAACGTTGCGCGTTTGATTCTCATGAAGAACTTCTCAATCTGACTCGTAAAAAGAGCATAAGTCACCGCTCTACCGAAAGTCATGGGGTTTCTCCAGGTACTCTCGTTTCCCCCACAGGGAAAGTTGAGGGAGTGGGTCAGGTTATACAGGCCCACAGTAATTGAGTCACGCTCTTGTGGTCAACCTACCCTTACGCAATTAAACAAAATGCCGAACTACGTAATATCAAGAGGCCTCGAGTAATGATTTGTATTTTTCGGACAAATGTTTTTTTTCAGACCTTAGCAAGATAATTGCTATTATTTAACTGCTACGGCAAATCATTAACCCCACTAGACTCGTTTTGTTTGTCACCTCTAATCCCCTCTGCAGATTTCTTTTTAGACATTGATACCTCGCACTTTCCTTGGATACATATATTCCTGGTACCATGGTTACACGGTGTACCATCTTGCGCTTGAATGAATTTTCTCATCCCAGAGTGACCACTATTAACCACAGGAGTGCAACGCAATTCACAAGGATTTGCTGAAAATATTTATATGCGTGCATATTAGTGATATCGACATGTGGTCAGGCCACTTTATTGTGTGTCTACCTAATCCTATCACCAGGGCCAGTTGTACGAAAGCCGAACTGCGCTATTATTTACCGGATAGTGACTTTCTCAAGCTTTCTAAACATGCTCAGTAAATAGTAAAACCGATTTTAAATTTTAGTATTTTCGAGTTCAATAACCATGGTGTTATTCCTTTTTGTGCCTTTCTGCGACAGTTCAAAAATCACTATCTGGTGGACAGCGCTATGGCGACGACCGCCCTATGGCATCATAATTTTCTTCTGATGGTCGTATTGGAACAGCTGTTCAGTACTGACTGAATAACTATTCTCTGTAAACATTTTTCATCGTTTCTGTATGCACTTACTATGAGCTTGCTTGGCGGTCCAAACATATCTCTTGCCGTTTACTAATAACGCTTGAAACTTTTTGCATTGAATTTGCACGGGATTATCCGATCCCTCTGGGCAAGGCTAAAATACAAATAGAGGTGTTGACGGGTTTTGCTAAACTAAAAGAACCTTTCCTAGTTTGTGATAAAAAGTTTGCAACGAACAGTGAACCAGTTGTGTCAAGCTTGATGGCAGAATTAGAGTGGCTACAAGGTTGTCTAGCAGAATTAGACTGGCTATAAGGTTGACCTAACAGAATTAGAGTGGCTACAAGTCTTGTTCATTCGATATGAATGTGATCTTAACACCAAAAATACAAAAAAAACAAGGTTGTTCCAAGTTGCTAACAGCTTCTTCCAAACTTCTCCACAACTCGTGAGAGCACAACTGTAATTGTATGTAGTGGGTGTCTTAAATGAAGGTACCTGTGCGTTACATATGCTGTGCTTTTTCCATTCCCCAACGCAGTAGTACCCTCCATGTTCTGGCCTGCAAAAGAATATAATCAGAAGAGAATCTAACTTTGGGACGCGTCCGCAAAATTTAAATGTTTTGATGGAGAAAATTTATCATTTCCTACGATTTACTCAGAAGAGTTTAAAACTTTCTAGAGAGAACGCAAGTGTAACAAAAAAACTTGCATAAAAGAAAGCATACCTGGGCTTGTTACATTTTCTTGTTCTTCGCTTCACCCCACGACCACAGGAGCGAGAACAATCGCTCCAATATGACCAGCTACCCCAACCTCCATTAACAGGATCATTTAACGTATACTTATTAACACACTTTCCTTTGCGACACCATTGATCCTGAAAATATATAAAACTGTTTAATAACACGTTCACGTAGAAGAGCAGCCAGCACAACTAGAGTGAAAAAGAAGTCTCCTGCACAGATACATTTAGCTTAAGAGTGTATACAGTTCAGTAAAGATTCACCTTTGTCTTACCACAAGGCGTTCCTTCCAAAGCAGGGAAATTAGTCTTTCTGCTGAGGAAATGATGGGTTGCACATTGTCCACTGCTATGAATACACCACAATGTTTTGCATAAATTATTCTAAAACCCAAATGAATGTAGATTTAGCGTGATCAGCATTTCTTATTTTCTCTTCTCTAGCGTAAGTTTCCGTCCACGCCAGCCAAACAGCGAGGCCAAAAACTGCCATCCCCCTCTCCTCCATAGGCACTACACTACAGTAATAACTAATACAGCATGCACGAGAGTGATAAGAAAATGCTAGCTGAAACTAACAAGCACGTACATCTAACTTCTTGCATAAAGTGGATTTAACACCAAAAAGCGTCTTGCATTGAGCGTCTGCGTCAAAACTTTCGCCTGGTAGCACACGTCTTGGTAACTTTGGTTGAAGATCAACACCTGGTTGGTCGTTAAGACACCAGCCCCAACCTTTGCTAAAAAGATACACAGTGCTGTTTCCGTGTTTGACCAGGGCGTGTAGAGGTTATAGGAGCTTGCTGGATCCCTTTAATCACTACAGTCCTCAAAATATACGTAATCCCGTGGGACATGAGAAATTAAATATTTAAACCAACCAGGCCAAATCAGTTTACTCTGGAATGCTATGGAGTATAATACGATAAACTGAATACGCATGTTGCATATACTGGACGGGAGTTTGCACTGGGTGCATAGTTCAGTCCAAAGTTCAAAGTTCACTCCAAAGCTCAATTCAAAGTTCAGTCCAAAGTTCAAAGTTCAGTCCAAAGTTCAAAGTTCACTCCAAAGTTCAATTCAAAGTTCAGTCCAAAGCTCAAAGTTCAGTCGAAAGCTCAAAGTTCAGCACAACGTCCATAGTTCAATTTGAAGTCCATAGTTCAGTGTTTATAATACGCGGGAATGAATGGTGCAATATTGTACTTACTAAAAGAAAGATTTCATGGCTTTCTTGCTGCACTTTGACCAAAGTTGTTCTGAAGGATGGATAACGAGGTTACTTGCCATAATGTGTTCACGAAGTTGCGAACAGCTACTATAGTCATCGTCATGAAGGACTCCAAGACTATTTAATAAATTACAAAATGTTTTACCATTTGACATGCTCTTGCATGTAAATTTGGTGTTTATGTCTAACAAAGAACGACTGAACTTGAGAAAGAAAGCAGCTTGAGATTTGACACGCTCTCAAAGTAGATTATTACTACTACAGCTCATTAATAATTCATCAAGTTAAAACAAATCAAATCATAACCATGAAGGAGGTTGGGATATTATGGTCTTAATTAGCACAGATTTTAGCGATCTTATTTCACCGTGTACTCTGCAGTTTTTGTTTCGATTTAGAAGACATATCAAACACCCGAGACAGTGTTGCATCGGCTATCCCAACACCTCGCACTTCCTTAAAAATACTCCGCTGCCCATCGTATCTTTAACTCTCTTATCAATGTTGGGATATCCCGATGAAACACTGTCGATCGTCCTTAATATTTCTTGATGAAATACCTACTTGTGTCCCAGTTCGTGAGCGATGGTATAAACCAAACTGAAGCCATTATCTTGGTTATAACTGCACTCGTAGCCTGCTGAACACATTCCGTCTATATTTGACAGGCCTGAAATTCATATTACACACGGTGTACAGTAAACAATTTGACAAACCTAATGTCTCCACCCCTTGTTCCGAATGAAGTTAATAACATGTGAAAGTACAAAATGAATTACCTAAAGTCTCGCACGGTTTATATGAGCTGCGACAAATATCTTTCCTAAAAGGAAGAAGTGTAGAAATGCTTAACATATCGTCTTTCCTTTTACACAGCCAAGTTAAGAAAAATAGTGCACGCTGGTCAGCTCGGATGAAGAGATACAGCTTAGTGGTAATAAAGCCGTGACGATTCCTAGGGGTATACCAGCGTACTGCTAACAACGAGTAATCTTTATACAAGGACGAGTATAGTTCAAAATCTACCCACCTGGTGACAAGAACGGCTGCGTCAGCATGGCGGGGGTCTAGATCTGAAGACGGATTGATCTTCCGAACCCAGCGACAAAAATTGTTGAGTGAATTTCTGGCATGAATACTGACGTTTAATCCTTTCTGATGAAGAAAGAATCCACACGCTTGAAATTGTAAACTTTAAAAGGGCAAAACGGGACGGTACGGACACATTTCGCTATATGACTCTACATTAAATGTAGTTAAATGGCAGAAAGTATGTACCTCATATTCTGTATCAATAATTATCATTCTGACCAGCACAACATTAATGGCCGAGCCAATACTGCGATGCCTAAACACCAGCGTTAGCTAGACAAAGTTAATAATGGTTCATTTTGAGGTTGTTCAGCACAATCTAACGTATCATGTTGTAAACAAAGTGCCCGTGCTTTAATGAACTGAATAGACAATCAAAGCCAGAAACACGCGAGTTCCAACAGACCTTCGGCAGGCTTATTGCCTTGCAGTCAGTCATCAAGCTAATACCAAGCTCTGGCTCGAAAATATCTTTTCAGCCAGTTAAAACACATTCTAAGAAGTATTGTAACGAAAACATTCTTAAAAAAGATGAGCGAAACTTGACTTACCATATTCATAATAGTAAAAAGATAAGTCTCCAAATCTCTGCTGCTGTAATATTTCGTCATAGAATAATCAGCAACAAGAAGTATTTCAATATGTTTCATTAAGCTTACAGAACGTTTATTTCGTCGTCTGACGTAGAAGCCTTCTCCCTCCTCTCTTGGTTCGTCTTCAAACATGTTGCGATCCTGAACGTCTTCAACTGTAAAGTAACACAAAAATAAATCATTTTCAAGACATTGGAAAGAAACACAAGTGTCATGGAGAAGCTAAACATGGTAATATTACATCAGAGGTACCAAAGTTTTAGTATTTCAATCAGACGCTCCTCATTACCTGAAATTTGGGAAAAGATGCCGTCTTGCGCACGCAAACAGAATATTGCTGCGATATTTGAGAAAACTGTGATATTTTGCACTTCTTTTTCAATTCAGAGTTCGAATCCTGGAAAGTGCTCATGAAGAAGGAAAGCCGGGCCGAGGAAAATGATAGGAGGGAAATGAAATGAAATAAAGAGGAAGAATTATGAATGAAATGACCGGAGTATGGGAAGAAGGGAAGAAGAAATGATAACACAGATGGAACATTCACTTACCTGTCACGCCACACGCTGGTTCAGTCACATTCTTCTCCTCTCCCCCTCTAATAGATCTTCTATAGATCACGTGTGCATGTTTACCATCGTGTTCACTAGGCCCCAGTCCTAGCACAGGTTCTATAAAGAACTCTCTGCTCTGGTCAGCTCGAATCAAGCCTGCCTAGTAGAGAAACAAGCACTTTATTGCATCCACGATAAGTGCTTCGAGTGAAATCACGATTGGGCTAGCCTGCATTTCAAAAACTGTCCCAGAGGTTTAGCGCAGACAAATGAGCAAGACGTTAAGGACTTGTGATACAATTCTATAAAAATGCTCGAACAAACAGGGGTAAGGGTATACAACTGTTTATAGTGCTTGATTTCCCTCATCATGGCTCTACTTTTGTCACAGATCGAATGACCTACTTTCCATTGAGATACACATAAAAGTCACTGGGATAACGTTACTCACCAATCCCCTGCAATTACTAATCGCCACTGCACTCTTTGTGTAGTTTCTAACTGAACCAATAAAATGACAACCACTAGCAGCAGGACTTCGCTTCCCAGACCTCCACTCGACCTCCAACCCGGAAATCATCAGATTATCATTCGGCTTTAATTCGAGGTGAAATCTTTCATTGTTGAAAGGTATATGGTAATGGATATCGGGTGTAGCATCCGAAGAACGTTTGTTTCGGTGATGGATATCGTGGGATAAAAAATTGCCATTGGAGTCGACTCTGTAGGGAAACACTATATGATGTTCTGATGAAGCTTTCAAAACTGCCGCTAAACAGAAAGTTATAATTGATTTTTTTTCAAAAGTTCTGGCTTTGGACGAACAATCGTGAGGGGAAGTGCCTATCTTGATTTTGGAAAAGTCGGTATTGAACTTTTAAAAAATACAAAGCAGAAGACCAATTGCATATCAGTTCATGCTCAACACAACACAGCGGTATTACCTAAGGTGTACAGTACACACGATTTTACTATTTTTATGCTAAAATATGCAGAACGTTTTCAACAGCACTCGCTAGCTTTTTTTACTATTCACACAAATGAAAACCCCAACATAAACTCTAATATTATGCGTTAATCAACGTGATGAGTGAACAGTTTGAATTTTCAGAGAGAACAGTTTTAAACCGCATAACTTTTTGCTGTCGATACAAAGTGAAATGAAAGGATGTTACATGAAAGAAATGATAGGAGTATCGAGCGGTGGGAAGAGTAGAAAGAATAACAAATTCTGCTATTATATTTTCAACATTAGACGAGTATTTACTGGATCGCTATGAGATCGCTAAGGACAGAACTTGATAGGATAAGTTAGGTCGTCTTTATCATCCCTGTGGTAGCACTGCATGGCGCAATAAGAACAGGCGGCTTGTCCCTGGGAGATCGATTGATAACGCCGTCTGCTATAAGATCACAAACCTTTGGGAGATAGGAAGACAAAATTACAGGGTCCCTCTGCAGTCGTTATGAGAGACAAGACTGGTCAGACAGACAGAATGTGATATTTGCAACAATACTGATAATACAATATCAAAATAAGAAAATAAAGATCGGTTTAATTCGGTAGACGTGATAAAAGAATGCGAGGATGACTTTCCCAAGGTGGCTTGCAGCGCATGGTGTGCGAACACGCCAGCCAGGCTACTGTCTTTTTATCAAATTCACACAAGCAATTAGGAATAGAGTTCAACAGGTCATTGAATATTTTTCTTATCTGATTTCAATTCCCCCATCCACCTTATATAATTATAATCTGGTGATTAACAGTTGATAATAACGCTACCTCCAACCAAGCATAACTACAACACACAAACAAACAAACAAAAACAAACAATATATTGTTCATAATCACAATCACGTTCGACCCAAGATTTTGAAATATCAACTGAGCAGAAAAAATTGTCATTTGCGACGGTTTAGCAAGTTTGTGAAACAAATGTGGTATGCATAAAGTACGATTAATCTAGATTGTTTATAAGAAAGGCTGCAATACACTTGTCGCGACGTCTGGTGCTTGAATAAATGAAAGTCATATTTAAGTCTGGCATCCATTAAACTGTCAAAATGTGAAATTGACTGCAATGTAATAGAAGTGGGGCACATCTGAACAGTGTGAGGGCCTCGTGATATTAATCCTGCTCACAAAATACGAGGTACATGATTTGCTGGTTTAAAAGGTTGGAAGAGTATGAATTATACGAATCAGGTTGACATCAACATGGATCTGCGGTCATATGACGAAGGTGGTGATGATGATGTGATGTCCCCTTCACGACCATTGACCACAGCTTGACTCAAACATACAAAACAAATTATTTAAAAGTACTACATCAACCTACAATGTACCACACACACCCTCTGTAGGCGGTTGAGATATATAGAGGCTCAGAGTATATTGGTACCGCAAATTGTAGTTGGTAAAAAGCACCTAAAATGAAGCAATGCGCTTGATCTCTTTCTTGGGATAATTAAAATCTATACTTGACGTTTACTAACCTCGAGATATCAATGCTGAGTGAACTAAAATTAATGCTGAATTAAAAAAGATTAAATGTCACTAACTAACCTTGTTTCTCATCCGTGATCTGGACATTCTGCTGTGCACAGGAGACGAAGACAATAGAAACGACAACAAACAACTTTACAACACTCTCCAACATAACTGCGGACAATCACAATGCTGATTTAACAAAAACCCTAAAATTGTGCATAAAACTGTTAATACAGAAAAAGGTTTCAGCTGACTTGGTTACTTATTACCACCATCCCGTCACCCTAGTGCAAATATTTAGAGCACACCTCAGTGCAAAATCTAACAACATTTTGTGCAGAACCAAACTTTTCCAAACTTTTTATTACACGACCAAGCGTTTGAATTTTGACATAGGAAATTTTTTGCAGTCTGAATAAGTGGGCATACTAATCTTCTCAACTAGCAACACAACGCACCCTTAAAATTCAGCATGAAAACATTCATTTGAGATAATTTTCAAATAAGAGTTTGCTATAAATAGCAAGAGTTGAATGACCTGAGGCCTGTCGGATGTGGTCAATGGATAGAGATAAATATAGATAAATAAAAACTATCAGACAATACCAATATTTCTACCGTGTCCTTTACTATGTCATCGACCTTGGCATACAAGGAATGCCGATTATTTCATTAGCAATTATATATCAAGCTCAATGTTATTAACAGCTAACATGTGTGTCCCAACTAATACCTTCTTGATTGAATGGATATAAACAGTTTGTGATTGGAAACGATGGTGGTCGGACATTATGATACGTTCCTAGAAATACAATTTCTATAGTTTTATTGTCTTGATCAGCCAATCGCAGGACCTTTTCATATAGCTTTGCGTACACAAAGACGATCATATATGATACGGTGTGCCCCCAACAACATAGTTTGCACATGAAAACTACAATCTATACCCGAGAGTACAGGACACTATCATAGTTGTAGTAGTACATAATAGTCTCTTTTTCCCTTTGTCAATACAGAATATGGGAAAATATTACATAATATTTAACAAAAAAACGATAGAGTTACAATCGTAATCTAATATTGAAATATTGCAACTTAATACTCTTATACATCTAGCATAATAAACCCATTCATTTGAGGTCTATATATAGGACTTCCTGTAGATATAATCCATCCACAAGTGGTTCTATTCAAACAAAATGTGCAGGCTACACATTGTGATTGACAAAATATCATTTGTTTGAATAGAACTGTTTGGCATGGCTGAGTGATCTAATGTTAATTGACTTCCTTTGGTAATCGTCCCCGGATGGTTGATCAGGTGTAAGTGCAAAGCGGAGACTTGCCAATTTATACGATACAAAATGATGTACATAATAAAGCAAAACTACAAGCAACAAACCTTCTCAACTTTCGTGACTAGTCTTCAGACAAACGCCGCTGTGAAGAAGCTGTACCTTGATTGCGTGTGACTATTTCTGACTGGAAAGACGACGGAAAGGCAAAGTTAACCTCAGCCTGCTCTTGTCACTCTCCAGGGACCTACACAAAACAAACAGAATATATGTCCAAGCATTTAATGACAAAATGAGGGCTTGGTTTTGTTGAACCGAAGTGTCAACGTCTCTATAGTTGTGTGCGCTTTCATCAAATTCTAAATAAAAGCTGTTGCGTGAAAAGATGTAATGAAATTGATATGAATCTGATTGTGAATACCAACACCTTGGTACCAGATATGCACTACATTACATTATTACATAAGCATTACATAAGCGGTAAAACATGTTTGCATGAGCTAGCATCATCTTTACTCAGAACAAACAGTCCCTTGGAACTGGAATGTTCCGCTGAACCTCAAACGTTTATGATGTAAAAATAGTTCAAATCGAAACATTGGCAGGAAATTCAAGTTCGATGCAACGTCTGGCTAAGAAAACATATTAAACAGAATAGAAATATTCAAATCTATGTACTTCATGAAGACGCACTATTTGACCACTCCCTAAATGTTTCTTACTGCATCCACGCCCGCGTTTCCGCCTTTGACTAAGTACCGGTCAAACCTAATAAAGGTCAGCGCAGTTAGCAGGTCAGTGTTTGGTGTTGTAAATAATCAATGCAAGCTATTGACATAAAGTTTTAGCAAGCAAAATCCACCCCACTTGAGACAAACTCCCTCCCCTACAACTTTAACCTGCAAGTGCCTGCATGGCTTGGCATTTATCCATTTTGCCCCAAATAGAAAATTAACTAGTCTTGATTGACTCATCCTGTCTATGACATACAATAACGCTAGGAGTTGCTGAGAATGTTAAATTTATATAAAATAAGAAGAAAACTGTTTCCTATCCCTACGCAATCTAAGTTCAAGCTCAATACGGTTTCATAAGGAATCAAAGTCAACGCTATATACTTTATGTATCCAAAATCCCTGCTATAGAGGAGACACTAATAATAGCTTTACGTGTCACAGGATCACAGAAAGTTGTGACCAAGAACAGTTCTAAGGACAGTATTACGATCGCTCAATGACATTGACCTCTGTTTTATTTTTTTATTTACAAGCGCAGCTTGGGTTCACGTTCACTTTTCATCGATTTATTTTTATGTCTCTCTGAAAGACTGCCAAAATTTGCGCTGCTCCGATCTAAGGATTTGAGGAAATGGAATTGTCTTCTCGCAGAATCGAACAGTGATTGTTCTTTAACGCTTTAAAAATCAGCTCAGAGCCACATTTCCATTGCACGCCAAGGAACAACTTCTAATCGCACATGCACGCACTAAAATGACGCCAATATATAGTATATAAAGCTATACCAGAACTTTACCCTTTGCTATTTCACTCACGGTAAAGGTTTTTTTTAAATATTCATAGGGCCGCATGCGCGCTTTTGAATTCGCGCATATATTTTTTCCTAGCCAGTGACCTAGTTCACACAAACCAGTTCATCAAAATTTTTTCACAAAGTTTATCTAGGTATAGAGTGGAAAGCAAGAATATTGACCAGAGTAAAATTCTTTGATAATTACCCCCTACCTTCACGCAAAAGCCAGCTGATGAAGTCAAAACACGTATGATTCCAAGCAAGACTTGGTGTATTCGTGACACGAAGTCACTTTAAAATAAACTTCATTCACTTCAAGTACACAAGTAGACACCTTGTCTCGTACCAAGCACCAACAAAAAATCTCTGAGAATGTCAATGACATACGAGACGTTTACACTTATACAAAACATTATTACGAGGTTTAATTTGCAGTAATCTTCGCCTGAAGTGTCACGAGAACTAATGAGATCTAATGAGATTTCATAGCGTGGTATGTCAAAATGGTGCAAATAAATATGCCGACCTCAACCCTTCCTCATTAAATCACGACCACAAAACACTGCACGAATTCGAAGTCATCAGAACACATCAAGCATCATTAAACAGTCATTCAAACCAATCAGACACAGTCGTTTTCTGAATGAATGTTAATGGTTTAACGCAACAGCAGACACGTAGCTATGGAGAGCACAATTTCAGATAGAAAAATGTACTCTTCAAAAACTTCCTTCAAACACCAGATATGAGCTGATGAAGAACATAAACAAAGGCCAACAAACTCAATGTAATATTTGACTCTATTTATCAACTGATGTTACTGTTTCTGCAATAAGAACTTCAAAAGATAATTGCTCTGTTCATTCCAGTCAAAATTTGATCTAGGAGATTTCGAGACTTCGCAAATTGAATTAATTCTAAGTATCCTAAGCAAGAGTTGTAAATCTAGCTGTGTTTTGAGGTGGGATTTAAACTATTAAAACGTACAATGGGCAGACACAATGGTATATTTCTTTTCACATCTCAACATTAAGTAGTTCGATATCTCAGTGCTCAGACACACTAAACCATACTTCACATCGAGCAGATTAAAAACTTGCATCTGACAAACTTGTCAAGAAAAAAGAACACTCCAGCACTTGGATTTCAGCCAGGGCGCTGCTCTTTTTTTAAAGAACAAAGAACGCGCACACTTTCACTTTCCTCTGCCGTCATGTACGCGTTCATTGCATCTGCCACTGAAATGCCATTAAACACAAGGTAACCGCTATTTAAAAAGTATTTGAAAAGTTTTGAAAAAAAGAGAAAGTAGCAGATGTCACAACTAAAACAATATTCAGAAACTAGAAATTTTCATATCGGAGAGAACAAATGTAGGACAAGGGTCAGTTTGCATGATGAATATCAGCATCAGTGGATCGCAAGCTCTGCAACAATAAATTTACGAGATGTTTCCATGAAATTTAACTCACAATGTGGAGGATATTCTTGAAGCCCAAGCCAGCAGTTTAACCCGAGCAGATTAAATCCAGTTTAAAGTAGCCAAGACGGTTTTGTCGGTGAGTATTATAAGATATGACGCACTGAAGGACCAGTTTCATATGTGTATGAACATAAGTGAGGAGTACTTAAATGGATTTGCACAAATCATCCTTTTTGTAGCGTTTTTTATAGCGTCATATTCCACTGCCTGCATCATATATGCCTATAGATAGGCCTAGGAGCTTTATACAAATCTCCAGTTTGTAAAGACTCATATACAGCTTTACAAAATCTTTGTGAAGTTCCATCCAAGAGCGCTGTCCCGCTGTTTATGCTAATTTAGCCAGCACTTTAGCTTAATCGTTATCTCCCACATTTACTGGAGTTGCAGAATAATACTTTTAGGTTGGATAGACCTACAAAGCAGCGAGGCATACGACTGACGAATCATATGTCTAAACTCCGAACTAGAAGTCATGGACATTGTGAAGAGAGAAAGTATACCTTTACTGAAGGTTTGCAGATTGTCTAGACGTTCGTTTTTACAATTATAAGCACAGTAGCGAATTTATCATTACACTTTCGACAAGTCATTGTACTTCCGATGAGTTGTTGCACTTTCCATGGATAGACGAGAACGCAAATTTAAAACAGCGAAATAATACAGGTAAATTTCTGGTAAATTTCCGGTCAAAACAGCACCATTAGTGAGCGCACAACTTAGAGACCACAAATAATAGTAAGGCAAACATTATTATTACAGAGATTATCGTGTTACTAATGCGCGCGTCCGGAAGATATTTGCAAACTCATACCACAGTGCCACTTCACGCGTAAAAATATAATAATGACACAGTCATTAGGTTTCAAATAAAATGTTTACGATTAATTACAGAAACTATCAACCTTTCATGTGAAGGTTAGCAGCCTGGTTAAGATCTTGTTCAACATTTTCAAGCTCTTGAAGCACGCATTAAGAAATAAACTGAAAGACCACTTGACTTGAAGACTTTTAATAGGTTTGTTTCCCCACAGTTGTTCAATGTATCTTCAGCCGATGATGCTGATGATACAGGACAAATCAAAGGGAAAACTGCCATACGCTACGTAAAACGATCGCAGCAAAGAGAGATGGAAGCACAATCTATTTATACCTGATGGTTACCTACAGGAAATTTCCTCCTTCGACACGTATTAATAATCCGCAATCGTAATATTATTTTAAAAGCTCAACTGATCCAGCAAAACGTAAAGGTCATGAAAACACGCAGCATAACCAATGGCGATATTGGGTCACCGTAACGAACGAGAAGCTTTTTGACACAACCAAAATGTGCAGAAATGAGCATAAAAAAGTACTCAATGCTCGAAATCGAAGCGGCAAATAAAATCCATTGCAAGGAACCAATTCGGAAGGTCCAAAACTTCTTTTAACCTATCGTTTTAGTATCTGTATTTCTGCGTTTCTCGCCAAACGTTAGAAACCAAAATCGGCATACAAAATGTCTGAGAAAATATTTCGAAACTTATAAAGACGTTGCTGGGAAATTCTTACGAGTTTTACGTTAACCCAGAGTTAAGCTAAATAGTATCCTAAGTCGTTAAGTTTACAGTGTTATTGTTGACGATTCCTTTCCGCCTTTCTCTAACACCATTCGTGACTCTACATCACCAGTGCGAGCTAAATATAAACTATTTTACACGCAATATTATTGCCTATTATATGTGTTTCTAAGAACAAACAGATAGCAGGTATTTTGTTGATTTACGAGCTTAAAGAGCAAACAAATAGAAAAGTGAGAACTATAACGTCATGGAAGAGTTATGTTAAGAGAACACGCTAAGAAACTAGAAAATACGCTATTATGAGTTAAGCTGGATGCCCTAAATACTAAAAAAACATGGAAATTTATTCCAGAAAGCACTTTTGGCAAAGGTTATAGTTGCTCATTGGATTAAGTACATTACATTAATTATGAAATCAAATTATATTTCACTACCTAAACAATAAAAAGAGAGAGCTTTGCCAGGTGTTTCTGTCTTTAGCATGCCAATAACACCCTATATTGCTTCGTGTCCTTTACACTGCACTGTTAACCATACCAACGCTACTTCAAGATTTTAAGTTTCTAAACTATTTACAATACTAATTAGTGTTATGCCTCCCCCGGATAAAAATTTAATCCCACCGTTTAGCTGTAGTTGTATTTTCGCACATAAACCAGGCAAACTTCTCGAAAAAAATACTTACAAGTTTAAAAAAAAGGTTAGTTGAAAATTTTCTAAATTTAAGGTTAAGCTTATAGGTTAAGGTTAAAGATCTTCGAAACAAAAATTTAACGTCATTCATATAATCTTATATATACACAATATGTATTTTGGCCAACAGGAGGGTTTCACAAGCCACTCATTCAACCTCGATCCCAGGGCCTTTCGAGGGGGATTGGCCACTCATTTACAACATAGAGCATCATAATGGCTGCATCTGCATGGCATTGATATTTAATATGCAAAGAATACGTTTCAAAAACAAAGCAGCTGGCGCCTCGCTTTTCAACCCAATTACCATACTTTGGCAGTAAACACTTCTCGTTATGATACATTCCAAACACTTTGGCAGAAGGCCATCTGTATACAGCACAGGCATTGTTAAAAGGGTTAAGGTGAGTCCAAACTGTCAGCGTGGCAATAAAGCACTTTTAAAAAACCCTTGTTTCCGCCAAACCCTGTCTAGCTGCGCAAGAGATGTTGTTATTAGAAAAACGTAAAAAGAAACTAATTCCATAGAGTGGTTAAAGTTAGTGCGATTTGGAGATCTTCCTTCATGTCGGTATTTTGACTCCCAATTGTGAAATAAGTTCTTTCAGGATTAATGATAGTCATACGATGATGTAACATTCAGAGGAAGTCGATGGGAAGCTTGACCTGGCTACCTTGAGTTGTAGCCTACCTTGACCTCTCTTAATTTCCATAATAGTTACACCATGCATAAAAGTAGCACGGGGGGAGATGATGAACAGCACTGCACATCTATCACGTGTTGGTATTTTGAACAAACTTACCAATAACAAATATACAAAATGACGGCTTAACTACAAATAGCGATGTAGCAAACGGTGAAAAAACCATTCAATCTAAACCATACAAACTCGCAGAGCACAATATCACAGCAACAGAACCGAATCTTGTCAACAACGATTGTTATATACTTTTCTGCAATTTTCAACGGAAAAAAACCCCAGTTAGAAAGCGGCTACCACACGACACCACAGTTCAACTCGAAATGTAACCAGCACGAATACACTGCGTCAATTAGAAAGCTCGTATCACAGGATTACAAACTCGTGCTAATGTTTTGTATGCAAAACATTCTCATAAGCCACCTTGTTTGACACGAAAGCAGCTTCTGGTAACAGGATTGGCATTTTTGGGCGGCTACCGCCCACGTTGATAAAAATAGGGAGGAAGCCACAGAAGGAATGACCAGAATAGATGCCATAATTTAGAAAATTTATTGGTCAATCTGTAGAGACGATATCGCATTACCTCTCTCTCTCTCTCTCTTTAACTGCCAGGAAATTTCCAAGGATTTCTATAAGAACATGTACACTACGAGCTTAGACTAAACCAAATTGACGGAAAGTCGTTCTAGAACAATTAGAGGTCCGTAGAGTAGTAAGTGTACGATGGAAGCATTTTGTTTTGGAGTGCATTAGATGGAATGCATTTTCCATCTCTCCCTCTAGGTACACCAAGCACACAACTTTGCAGCCACTATATTTAAACATGCCTAACATGACCTTAAAAAGAGTGCATATAATACCTTGTTTTCGTAACACAGGACACGCTAGTATAATGAAGAGCAAAATTAAATTGGATAAATCAAATACTTATAATGAGAATTTAGATTATTTGTGCCTAAAAAGATTGTAAGCAGTTGAGCGCCATAAAAGGTAAAAAAGACGTTTTTACAATGCTAAGCTGTTGATATTTCACCATTATAGCTTTATAAATTGCTTCTAGAGAGCTCTAAATAAATCCTTTGAATATTGTCTAAACGTCGCCTGAAATTTCTGTGGTATAATTAAGTGTCTAAAAATAAAACGTGCGTGAATTAATAACTAAGACTCAACTTTACTGTTCGTTTTGTGTGTATCGATTTCCATTGTAGAGACAGCAGTTGACTGTTTACGAATGATTCTATCAACACCAAGTTTTTCAATTCGTCTCAATGTCCTCACAAACTTATTTCAAATCAAGGTCCCACATAAACCGAAAACGAATGTTTAGATTGTATGTGCATTTTTTATAAGCCCGAACCATTAATTAGAGCTAAGTGGATAGCAA
Source organism: Muricea muricata (assembly GCA_963855995.1). Taxonomy (NCBI): domain Eukaryota; kingdom Metazoa; phylum Cnidaria; class Anthozoa; order Malacalcyonacea; family Plexauridae; genus Muricea; species Muricea muricata. The sequence continues at coordinate 12,735,246 of OY979728.1, read as the reverse complement.
AAGACAAACCATAAAGTGACCCTTACGAGACGAAAGACACGAATCAGCTTCACAGGCTCAGAATATAATTTATATTAATGGCAAGTGTTGGCGTCGCTGCAGTAAAAAGCAATGGCAAGACCAAAACAGCGTAATCTGCCAGCTCGTTGACGAAAGCAGTAAGAAGATTAGTCCACCAGAAGTTGAAGTTATGGGAAGCAGTCAATATTCACTGACTACCCTATTAAACTAACAAAGAACTTATTATCCAAGAATACAAGAGACGTCAAGAGAAAACATAGTAAACACCCATCCAACTTGGTAGATTATGTTGTATTCAATTGTACAAATAGTACATTGTACCGTACTGGCAAAGCAATCTTTCCCTTCCTTGTGTCATTCCTCGTTTCCCAAATGTTGAATTAAAAGTCTTTTTCCTTTCTTTCTCTTTTGTAGATCTAATCACGCTGTTCAGGCAAAGCTATTCTTAACTAATATATCTGGCAGCAATGATGCAAAAACCAAGAATGTATACCAAACTTAAGAACCTGGCTGAAGTTCAGGGTTCTCGTGTTTTGGAAATCCCACAAATTTGCCTTTGAAATATTATTTTCTATTATTTACAGGTAGTTGCATTTCCATATTAACCAAAGGGTTCCTAGCAGGATGCAATATTTGTTTTACTACATAGACATCCGATTAATTACACAAAAATCATAAAACCGGACACGTGAAAGCCTAAAGCAATAACACAATAATACACAAAGAAAACAGAATAACAAAAATGTGCGGGGGCTTGTGTCTACTTAATTGCTACACTAGCGCGATTAATTGATGTGCGTTTTCACATAATTTGCGCTGAAATTCTATTCTCATTTGTAAAAACAAGTTGTCGTATTTCGTTTAGATCTAAATCGATTTCCAGAATGAGGTCAGTTTTAGGTCCTGTTAATATTAATAGTATGCACTTGGACTTTACTATTTTTTTCTATTTTTGAAAGGCAGATTGATGTTTCAAAATGTGTTTTGGTGTTGGGACACTCAGTTTACGTAAGGTTTCTCAGAAAACCACAATGATATCTCTGGGTTTTGATATATGTGTTTGAGACTCTTTACTCATTGAGAGGTTTGAACTTGTCCCTCGCTTCTAATTGAATTTAGCTAAAATTACCTAGTTCTTGGATATACACAGTACTAATTTTGACTATTATTGGGAGTGGGATGCTTCCGCCCCAGGCCCAGTAATAGCTGATTGACGAATCGACAAGAATAGCGCGCTTCTCTTTGTCTTGGGGTATCTCGCTACAGCAGACAAATTTTCAATATAATGTCATCCTGATTTAACTTTTTCTTTGCTTTTGCACCGTTCTTTGCTAAGAGGAGATTCTCAAATTAACTGTATTTCAATGTGCACATTCGCAAGGATGTCCCTGCATTACGCTGCATTATATTTGTCGACAGATATATTGTTAAACTCGTTGTTTTAAAGAAGTCATTTGATTCCAGTAATGTTTGCACAGGCATTAACAAGACCTGTGACGCGGCTGACATTTTGACTTTAATTGCAGATGTGCAGATTTAAAACATTAGAGGCCTGGAGTTCGAAACCAGATTCAAAACCTTGTCCTTTTTTTATTGCATAATCTTTTAGGCTTATTAAACTAATCACCTTCGATTTTTTTCTAACCATTCTTAGGCTTTTTAAAAGTTGATTTCATATTCATGCTAATCATGTTCCCTTTCAAATTTTGGCGCTAAGATGTCTGAGACCCTCAGTGTTTAAGTTTATTGTATTACAAACGCTCAACTAAATTCTTAGCGTGATACTTGTTCAAATAAAAAAAACGCTGTTAGGGTTAGCCAGTTTGGCTCCAGAGTAAACGCACCTGCGGGTGTTGTGTTGAGTACAATATTTCAACCCAATTTTGCATATTCTCTATGCAGATTAAAATCGGCCTGGATTGAATTTATTGCTTATATTTATGTTGACAATATCATGTTGTTCTTTTCGTGCAAATAGGAAGGTGTTACAGGGAGAAATTTTTGGAGGATTGTCGATTGATAAACGCCAATTTCCTTAACGTTTTTAGTAAATTTCTGAGCTTAAATGCCATAATTCGATGCAACGCAGCTGGACTCAAATCATTCCTGGTATTTTACAAATTGGGTCCACTACAAGACAGCTGATATGATCAGACGAGATTCAAAAAATAATTAGGATGTTTGGATAATAATTTGAATATCATTGCCATCTGTTGTACGTTATGAATTGATCTAAACTACTGGAAAGGATACCGCATACAGCGAGAACATTATATGTCTCGATGTCTGAACAGTCTAAGCATTGAGAGAAGAGCATTTTCAACCAACGGTATGCCCAGCATGCCTGCACAGAAACTTGTGCTAAACATTACGCTATTTTGCGCAAAACGTTAAAAAAATTGCGTGAAATTAGATTATTTTGCGCAAACAATGCCAAGCATTAACACAACGCGCACAATATTGATTCTTCGGAGAGTAAATTTGGCACCGGTGCGCAAAATAAAGGGTAGCTAAACATATTACAAGTACTTTAGAGCAATAACCTAGACACGTGGTTACATACAGTAGCAACTCATTTACTGACGTAGGATATCCCCCCGACGTGCTAGGCATGCAAACAAAACAACAAACAAGCAACATATCGTGTCTTACCTGACGAAATCATCGTGTGATCAAATGCGGGCAGGCCCAGAGGAGGCGCGTGTTCCACCAAGCCAGCACAACATTTTCTGAAATAGAAAAACCCAACTTAGCAATACCTCCACGTAACCCTAAGCAAGGCGCCAAGGCATTTGCCAGGTGACGTTTCTATCCCTGCACTTGTATCCCTATCATAATTAGTCAAGGAATATTCCTAATAGGTACAAAGTCTTAAAACTTCGTTGAGAATAGGGCACAACATTTTGAAATGTGACAACTGTGAAAGCAATCGAGGCCCATCCGATCAACAGAGATTCTTAAATCAGCAAACACAACATTGTCTGTGGGCTAAGAGTTTGCAAGAGTCATCTTCGCTGCCAAAATTCCACATTTATAATGGCACAGTAGTTTTAATCATAATGCCCAAGTTGAATTGAGAGTGTTAGTTGAATAAACAGCGACACCTATGTCGCTTTATAATCCCTAAGGTCTGCCCATAGTATTGATTACATGGATTAAAGAATTTATTTCAGAATTGTTTGTGAATGATAAATATACTTAGAGCAATTAATAAAGGTATGCATGACAAGCTATCGCATAAATCTGACCTGGATGTTTTGCTGTTATCTTTTTTAAATATAACAACATAACTGCTTCCCAGACATATTAAAGGTCAAATCTATGCGCGCTTTGTACAAAATTGCGCATTTTATTCAAATTTATTTCACGCGCAAAAAGAAACGGCTGCCTAAAATTTAATAGCTTTGTCGTAATAAAATGCGATCATGGTCCGAAATAAGACAAATATTAATATTGAAATTGAATCTTAAAAACTCGGCCATTTTGAGTTCTCTTAATTAAACTAGGATGGCTTGTGGTGATTATATAAAGACCGCTAGCATAGTTTATAATATTTCAAAAGCGAAACACTCGAATATGATGGATATGCAAGTTGATGAATAAATATAGACATGCACGGTGTAAAGCACATGGGGTATGCTTGGCCATACTCCAGCTACACCCACTCTAGGTACGGTAAGCACATATAATATATAAAACATTGTTTACAAGCGCATTTAAAATAATCTAGTCGAGGTTAGTATCATCAGATATTTGAACTACAGTGCATGTGATGTAACACTTGGACGTATAGTTTTTACGCGTCCGATACACACCATCTTCTACCATCCTATAACACATTTAACATGCACATTATATATTTCATCATTTATCCCGCGTTTTAAAATAGTAACGCTAATTTCCCGGTGTGGAACAGCAGCTCTGGATAGCTAACATGACTGAATACAGACGCATTTTCCATTGCCCGAATCTGACCTGACCTACATGTCGCCTCTGTAAACAAGTCCCGCAATCGCCGGAGAATGACATCTATTTTACGGAGTCACCCAATATCCAGAATTTATCATAAACATAAAACACTATGCGTTATCTACCTCAGACGAACCCAAGGCGGAGTTTTAAGCAAAATCTGATCCAATCCAATGCAAGTACTTCTGCAAAGCCGTGCCTATCAAAGACCCCTTGTAATCCAAGACTTAAAACTCCCCCACTTTATATGTTGTGCTAAGAAACGATTCTTCTGGCCGGCGTTCGCGAGCGTAACCACGGTACCTTGGTGATCTGTTTTCATTCAAATTAGTTGAGAAATTTCCTGCGTTGTTCCAGACCCGTCCAGACGAAACCCGATCCAAAATGTTTGAAGCCAGTATCATCCGAGCGCAAATTTGGCTGTAACTACGACGCAAAGCTATGCCAAAGAGACGCAGGGATACCAAGAGTAAAAACAAAGCGCTTTTGAGCAGCACCTTGTTTGCAGTCTGTTAATGGAGGATGCCAGATAGCGTATTACAATTTACCACCTGTGAGCACAATCCCTGAGGGCACGCTTCCGTTGCGCTTTCAATCGCATTTCATGCAGATTGGTTGAAAGAAATGTCAAGTAATATTCCGATGACTAAAAAAGGTCTGGCGAGCAATTTATGGGATATTAATAAAGGCAATGTAAGATACCCCAAATATCACAACCTTCAGGAAATCACGCACTCATCAAGGCCACCGATTGCAATTGATATCGCACAATTAAGTTGAAATTACGAACGAATGATGGATGATCAGGGACAGCAATGTCTGCTACACTGCATCCCTGGAGAGATTTACCGAGCTGGGATATAAATTATCCCTGCAGGGTTTCTCAAATGGCTTTTAGCCAGAAAGCGAGGGGGGGATTTGAGTGGATTCCTCTATTAAAGCCAAATCATAATGGCCAACCCAAAACCCATACTACAGTCGGAATAAGTTTTCCTTCAGTAGCATTGTTTAATTTATAGAATGTATTTCCAAGTGACGTAAAAAAGTACGGTTTATATTCAAGTATATTTTCAAAGATTTCTCGTGGTTTCTTTTCGTATTTTTCGACATATTCCTTCCCTAAGACATTTGAATAAATACTGACACTGATTTGGATAAATTTACCCAACTGGTAAATGTTAACAGGTTTTCAACTCGCAAAAGACTTGAGTTTGCTTTTCTTCGTGGCTGTTTTCATACTCAGCCAACGGCCAATTATAGGGCTGATTTGTAACTTGAAAAATTCTAACAACCTTCTTCCAGATAATACTTCGTAAAATCGTACATTGAGCCAATTATTTTCCTAAAATATCGATTTTCCATCAAAAATTATTTTGTTCCAGTAAAACTTTCGCATTTCATGTTTGTGTTAGCATTCCAGTTTTCCTTATGGTTCAATGGTTTAATTTACGGTCTCTTAGCAACGTGGTGGTCACTGTTGCTATGGTTTCCGCGTCTAGGTAAAGTAACAAATTACCGAGCGTGGTTTTAAAAGCCGCTCGCTCCGCATCTGGGATCACAGATCGCTAAGGATTCCGCCAAAAACGACTCTTGGAGCATTTCACAACTTTTGGATAAATATGGAAGAGAAGCAAGAAAAAACTATTCAAATTGCTGCCAGAGAAAGAGGTTTGTAAGAGTATTTTTTTTCGAGTTGCGAACGAAAGTCTCGCGTCACAGTTTTGTCGCAAATATTTAAATAGAATGCCGCCTTTTACATTTTCAAACTTCATAAAGGTTCATGTATTCACGAAATTCCAATCACCTGTGGCTATTTTTTAATAAGAAACGAAGTCTATTCAAAGTCAGCCCAAACATTTTGATCACACTTACGTAAAACGTTTCTCGTTCTTTAAACTACTTTTAAATGATATAATTTGTCGCGTATTTACTTGGGTTTTTTTTCTTCATCCAAACGGCCTAGTTATTTCTTTTAATGCAAAGGAATGTAATTTTTTTGTTGGACGAACGTCTGGATAAATATTCAATGAACACACAGCGTGTATTTCCCGTGTGATGTTGGGCTTTGTTTTAGCTTTGTAAACAATGCAGTATATATTAAATATCTTCATTATTCTCCGCTTTTGGGAGTCTATGTTCATACACAGCTACGAATATCTCTGTGTCTATACACAGCTACGAATATTAGCTAAATTTCATCAAGATAAGACAGAAATAAAAAAAATATTCAAGCACAACAATTCTGGCTATGTTTAGCACACGTTGCTATGGAACGCTTGCGAACAAACACAATTTGCCCTAATGACAGGTGTGTTTTTCCATGTTAATTATTTATATTGTATTGAATATTCTGTTTATTTAGGTCCCGGACCGGGTCGTTATGGGTTGCCTTCAACGTGTGGCTACATTAGCCATGATGGCACGAAATATAAAGCACCAGCTTATTCCATGGGAACAAGACTGCAAAATTCAAGTAAGTCCTGAATTTTGCAATATAGTAATTTGTTCTTTCATGCTTTGTAAAGGATGTTCTTGCAAAAAGAAAGCTTTACGAGGATTTTTGATGGACGTGAAATCTCTTGGCCATGCTGTCCTTACTCCCCCTTCCAAGTCTAGCCCTTGTATAATATATACTTATTCTTACTTGAATTATTCCAGTGTTCCGTAAAGACTGCAGTCCTGGACCAGGCTATTTCATTGAGGCCTCAATAACCAGATCTGGAAAGGATGGCACTCCAATATACTCCATCTTGGGAAGACAAAAAGATCCAAGTAAGTATTATGCACTTTGAGCTGTATCTAGAAAGTACAAGGGGCAATGGACGATTCCCCTTTTAGACAAACGTTTGAATTAGAAATATTCATTAGCACAGCTGGAAAGAGCATCCTAAACTTAGCAAAATGGTGAAGTTTGGTTGCAAAATATTGTAAAATGTGGAAAATATAGCCCTGTGAAGTTTGCAAATTTTGTATACTTTTGTATTCTGCGCGGGAAAGTGTAATCAGATTTCGAAATGTGATAACACTTTTTCGCGCGTGATACTTATCATTTATATACCCGGAGCGAGGGGGATTCGGTGAAATATTTCCTGAAGTGATGATATTTCCCCGAGGGCTTTAGCCCGAGGGAAATATCATCACTGAAGGAAATATTTCGCCGAATCCCCCGAGCGGAGGGTCTATAAATGATATATTATACCGAAAATCAAAAACTTCCGTAAGAGTAAACTTTTAAGTTCTTCAAGTTGAACATACCTTCGTGAATATGATGCTCTAAAATACAAAATAGCCAGTTCTTTGTTTATTTTTATAACGCGAAGTACAGAAAATTCCTTTTAATTTTTTAAATATTTGTGTTTTCAACGTCCTTGTCCTCCAAAATACTTTATAATTCTTCGTGAAGTTCATCAAACTTTTCGCACATTCCGCCATTTTTGTTTACGAAAACTTGCCAATCTGTGCGTGTACAAGCGTTGCCATGACAGCGTGAGATATTTACTGTATCTCACTTTAAAAGTGAGATACAGTGAGAAATCACCTCATCACGTGGTAAAAATACGATATTTTGATTGGACAATTTGAATTTGAGGTATAATATAAAAGTATACAAAATTTGCAAACTTCATAGGGCTGTATTTTTGACATTTTACAATATTTTGCAACCAAACTTCACCATTTCACTAAATTTGGGATGCCCCATTCAACTGTGCTAATGAATACTCCTTATTCAAAAGTTTATCTAAAAGGGCTGGGGAATGGTCCATTCATGTATCTTTGAAGATTCACCCCTTGGGGCAGTCAGGCCAGTATTTAAATTACTATGTGTCTATGTTAAATTTACCCAGGTAAAATAATCATGGATGTTAGTGTTTGCATATCTCTCAATCTGTTTTCTAGACACTTTCAAAACCCCTGGTCCAGGCACATACTGTCCTGAAAGAGTCCACCCACAAGGAGAACGACATGCACCTGTCTACTCAATGGGATCCAGGACACGATATCGAAAACGTAACTACTTAACTTAACTTTTTCCAGAACATGTTGATGGGGTTGCTCTTCTTACCCTTTGACACTTAAATCACACGACAGTAAATAGAAACATATTAATAATTTCAACCCTCTGTTTTAAGGTGACAGCACTCCGGCACCAAACGCATATGGGCTACCACCAGTTCTTGGCAGCAAGGTGATCAACAAGACTTCAGCAGCATCATACTCTATGACAGCCAGATCAAAAACAGGCGGCTTCTCTGAAGACCTTGCGAAGACCCCAGGACCTGGACACTACAAAGTCACACCTCCTGACACAGTAAAGCAAAATGCTCCTAAATACTCCATGTTATCAAGAAATCACATGCCTGGAGGTAGGTGCAATGAAATTGATGCTTTTGTCACCATCTCATTCAGATCTTGCTCACAACTCCTACATTCTAATTCAACTTTCACCTGATCTACCCTTATCAAAATACGAAATACTATTTTCACGACACCCCCATTAACAAAGACAAATTGTTTTCTTTACAGATTCAACATTGAAGCCTGGTCCAGGAGCACACAGCCCAGAGAAAGTGTTTACAACAAAACCAAAAGCACCATCATTCTCAATGGGAATTCGACATTCTGAATTTATATGTCCGCTAATCATTGATGTCCAAGACTAACCACATAGAGCAATATACATAGCATTTAAATACATAGGGCAGCAGCAAGGTTTGTAGTAAATAATGGTAATTCAGTATGTATCCTGTCTTTTTTTTTACCAAAACAAAGGGAGAAGATTAAAACTGGGATTGAAAAAAGCTTCAGAGTTAATGAAAAAAAAACTTTTATAGTATATAGAATAAATTTTATTTGTACAATATTGGTGTGCTGTTAATTTTTTATACAGATGGGATCACTAGTATAGTAAGTTTAACAATACCGGTACCTCACTTTCAGTCCCACGATAGTGAGCTGGTGTCTAACTCCACATGAAAACACAGTTGTTGGAAACAGTTAAATATTTGTCATAAATATTGACCTTGTGTTTGGCAGCACAGAGATACTTCAATTTGCCTTCTTCACAAGGCACAGAGCAGAAATATGTACTGAAACCCACCAACTGGCCATTTCTCAATTAAGGACCACATAGCATCTATGCAATGCTTCGGGGGCCAACACAACGTGGCAGGAGTCTTTAACAGTTAAATTGGAGCATGAAAATCTCAAAGATGCTTCGTCATCTCTAAGGAAACGTCTCAAAGGTTGTTTGCAGTTCGTTCAATGTCTCATGACTGGTGCTCTCTGTTGCACTGTCCTTCCAAACAATCCATGCACCCTTTGCCATCTCGATTAGGATATGGATAATACTGGGGGGGGGGCACATCGATTTATATATGTGTCATAACACCATTCCTGAGGGGGAGCGGAAACGTTTGATAATTCACGATATGGAGAACTATTGGTGATTCCCGGTAGTACGGCTTCGTGCCAATGATTTTCAAAGACTATTGTTTCCAGTTAACGGCGAAACGGCTGTGTTTCAAAAACAACGCTTTGTAACTTAGAAATGACAGGATTGAAAGCACACGTTTAAATTTTACCTAGCAGCCCTCTGGTGGCGTGGTCTATATAGCAACGATTTTTAGGGCAATCGCGCAACCGTACATTATGTCACTGCTTCTTTTACTGATGGAAAGGGTTGCTTGAAAAAAACATAGTTGTTTCGCGGTTAACTTGAAGTCTGTAGTCTTATCTTCGATAACGATATCGCTTGAAATGAAACCAGAGTTGAAAAACGCCATTGTGAAATTGTGATCTAAAGCCATGCTTATGCGAGTATTCCCATTCGCGATTCACTACCTTGAAAGCAATATCCTAGAGAATTTGACAAAAATAGTATGTCTTAAAGCCAGGTCAAAGAAGAATCTGATGAGAGTCACAACTCATCAGCATATTGTTATGCACGCAGACATACATGGACGACATATCATCAACTTGGATCAGTGACAGTGAGAGGCTAGAACCCTAAATGACTGCATTTCCTCGTAAAATCCCCTCCCCTGCATCAAATGCGAGCGCGAGTTTCAGACCTGATGTCTGAAAATGATGAGAGCGAGACTTTCAGACCTGATTAAATGACCTCATTTAGTCGTTCGGCGAGTAAAACTATTCGAATAAGGTAATATTGGTCAATGGTGAAAGAAACAAAACGATTTTTTATGAAATAAGATGACTTAATTATCTGGTCAAGTAAGAACCTAAAAACATTCAACAGCATAGCCATTTTAAAATAGTTTTACTTGCCTAACTACTAAATCCACTCATCACGTGTAAGGTCTATTGGATCCGGTTACGTCTCTACGTTTTCTTGGAAATTCAGGTCTTAAGAATTCCCCAATTTATGAGTATGTACTCGCAGTTTAAGAGCATTGATGTCTTTCCTTATACTATAATATATAAATGTTAACTTACTTCGTATGGTGGGCCAGAATGAAACCTTAAGATTGCGAAGTCTTTCTCTCCAGCGCAAGGTTCCTGGTTCAAAAATACAACAGTTTCAGTAAGAAAAAATCACTTGAGAAAACATCACTAGTTACAGTACAGTATATTTGCATGTTTGAAAATGACATCTCAGCAATCGCTGAGAACACAACATTTGGACATTTTGACTTCTTTTGAACGGTCAAAAAAATCGTAGTATACTTTAGCATGTCTTTAGAACGACCTACATGTTACAGATTTAGAGCTAGTTCAATTCTGGTACAAATGGGATTCTCAGAATATGTAAATATGGCTTACCAAATAATATTGCGGAGTCTCTGTTTTATCAATGAGGTCTGGGTAGAAAATCTAAAGAATAAATGTGTTGAGTCAACATACTGTACATCAACATGTAGATAGTGAATAGAGCATTCAACTTGCAGAAAAAAGGTATCCTTTGATGGGCGGATAGAGTCACCCCCCAACGCACAGAAATTTTAAATTGCCACCGAAACCTCAAGAGAATGAGCATACTTTGTGACCAGCTTCAGATTCCTAACATGTCCTTTTAGTAAACTATAAGTTTTGCGCGAAACAATTCATCCACCCTATTCAAATAAAGTGTTAATACTAAGGTTTGAACCCAGACCCATATGGTGAAATGCGAACAATTTATAGAATGCAAGGGTGTTACACTTTCCCACCACGGCCCTTGTCCTAAACTGGGGAATAGTAAACATCTATTCATCTCAGAACACCAGTACTTACGTTAAACTTGTATCCTTGGACAATCTTTGGCGGTGGATTATCCATGTCATAATGAGTTTGGTTATATTTGTTCCATTCATATCCCTGGGAAAAAGATATGGTTTGTGTGATTGTGTGATATTTACACATTAAGGCACTATGCATGCATGTTCTACAGGGTGAATTCAATAAAATGTAATCAAACTTTCTGTAGCGCGTTTATTATTTAATCTACATTCTTTTGCAGTCGGAAAGAAAAGGCTTTTATCTTGACACCATTTCGACGAAATTTGAAGAGCAAATATACGAATCAAACGATAAACAAAAGAACATTCCATATTTCCATTAATTATTTACCTGTCACGATAGTATTATTTATCGGGCCTTACAACAATATTAAGCGCTCTAGAGCACTCGAAAGCACGATTAGTTTTTTTTTGATAACCCTGTGCATGAGGATTCATGACACCATTATGTACGATTGTATTACAACCAAATGAAAAGGCGTTGTCTAGGTACAATTCTTGCTCATCATTTCATTTGCAACACAGAAATGTGACGTCCATAATTTCTGCGCGTCTTTACACTCAGTCAGATACCCCATGATACTAATAATGCATTAATGTTAGCACTTGGTAGATACTAGAATGCCTTTACTAAAGGATGTAATGGTGAACCATGAACATACCGTGTGAACTCTGTTGAAAAATCGTGGCTTTCTTGGTCGGTACTTGTCTTGCCAAAGATATTTCTAAAGATTAAGAAACAGTTTAGGGCAAGTGAACCGGTCAACACAGCATACTTTCCTAAACTTGTTTAAATGATAGCATAAACGAGGTGATCCAGTGTAAGTAGTATTGCAGCGCAGTGACTGATGAGGGAGCTAGTTGAACACGATATCTCACATGTAGCTGTCCAGTGCAAAGAAGGTAGTATTTTAAAATAAGCTGCCGCGATGTGTGTCTAACTAATAGATATCTCATATACACTAGATAGCGCATCTGCATATCAAAAGTGAAGCCAAAAATCTCAGCGGTATCCGCTCATAACAACAGCCGGCGGCCATATTGGTCGTTCCCACTCATCAAAAATTGCCAAAGAAAACACTATACTTTTCTGCATTTGTGTATTAAATCATTTTAGCTGCATGAAACAGGATTTATTGTCAACTTTGTCCATTTCCACAATACAAAGTAGACAAATTATCATACTCCATGTCAACTCCGTGGGAACGACCAGCGCCTGCGATCAGCTTCAATTTTCGCCTGCCCACAGTGTGGGATGCACCATCTAACCATATGAAAAATATCTCAGGTGTGGTATTTAAATGTAGGTATTCTACTATAACTCAATGAAAAAGACATGTGAAATGCACAAGATATCCAATATAATATCAGGTATTTATAGGTGCAGTCAGTATTCTGGCATACCCTGAAAGATATCGCGTCGTACGAACCTTTTGTCCTAATGGAACAGGAACATTAAATGTGGCTTCGTCGTCTCCCATGCCTTTACTTGCTTCAATTGCTCGCATATCCATCCCAGAACCGCTTGCGCTCTATGGGAAAATTGATGAAGCACTTTCAGATTTACGTTTCGCCTAAACTGCTTACAAATGTCATTCACAATTAAGGGTTAAGATTAGGGTCAGGTTCAGGATTAAGGAGAGTATTTATGTTATGACCAAAATATGACAGGTATATAAAGTACTGGGCAATAGAGATACCTTACTCTCTCTCAAGTCCGAAGCAAAAAAAAGACAAACACCATTAAAGCGTATTATCATTCTCGTTATATGCATTCTTAATTCTGATTGCTTAATTTACCTGCAAATAACTGCGTACAAAATAACACTCTGAGCATGCGCGTTGCTGTCAAAACTTGTAAACAATAACTACTCGCTTTGCTGAACATTCAAATGGTTTGTGTGAAAAGCTTGTTGTTTCTAGTTATTAAGTCTTGTAAGAAATTATGAAAGAGAATAATGAAACGATTAGTGAACTCGATTCTCGCAAAATAGATCAATTATTTGGCGTGTATTTGGAAATAACTCGAGTTCGGCTACAATAAATTCTTACCATCGCCGTTGAGTCATCCAACATCACATTTTCTCTTCTCGTATTCTAAAGAAATACGAAATGAATGTTGGCGAAAAGTGTCTGACGTTCAACGAAGCTTTTCGAACGATGTGCTAAGCTTATCGTCATAATAAAAGTTTCTTAACTTAACTATTGTATCAAGCAATGATTCGACGAGAGAGTGCGACACTCCCTCACGACTGACCATCTAATTTCATCGTTTTGAACAGGAGATAGGGTTGGAGAGTTAATAGAACACCAGATCTCGTGAGCTACACAAACCCTAAAGGCAATATCGGTGAACAGGAAAATAGTTCAACGTACCAACTCTTTAATATCTTTTTCCGCATCCACCAATTTCTCCTGCCAAAGAAAAAATCAAATTACACAACCTTGTATTTGATCTTATAACTTTTACAATTGTTTTAAGTTGACAAAGTCACCGTGTAGAGATAAAGCCCTGTATTTATATTTTCTTACGTCGTTTATATCTTCCCGAAAGACACAAGATGTGCTCAAAATTACACGCAACTGTAACTTGTAACAAGACTGTAAGATTGTAACAAGGTTGACAACACAAGGATATAGCAACACTGCTATGTCAATGCTTCATCATGTCGTGAACAAGTAGTTAACAGCTTGTCCCTTAGCAACTTGAGTCAAGCAGTACCAAGACAACTTGTTGACTGAACAGACGTTTTACAAGATGTGTGTGGGTCATCTCACCTGATCGACATCAGAAAAGCGAATAAGCATCGGGCTGTATCTTCCTTCTTCGTAAGCTTTATATCCTACATATCAACACAATATCATTGTTACATTTTAAAAGTTTAGCTCTATAGCATTACAGAAACGATCAATTAGTCCAGCGACATTGGCAAAAGGGCAAAATGGGGAGGTCGATCCTTATGTTTCACTATGTCCGTGATCTTGCCGTGTTTCACAAGAGCTGAAAGTAACATTGCGCAGTTGTACCTCTTTCTAGAAGCTCTTCTTCCGTGTAAGCAATGTCTTCCGTTCTGAAAAAGAATACAGTGAACATGAACAATAACGACGTCGCCATCATCACGACTGCCAAATACTGCTCCTTTAAACAGTTCGACTTGTGTATGATTCTCACTCGAGATTCAACACAGTTAAGCTCTAGAATTTATACTAACTTCTTCACTGTAATGGTTGTATCTTCATCATTCTCTGTGGCATCTTTCTCTTCAACTTCCATTTCAATTTCCTCTGGCTTTATTTCTTCCTCACTTTCCTTTTCATCTCCTTGTTTATCATCTTCACTTTCTTTGTCGCTATCTTGTTTATGATCTTCAGCGGCGGTGCTCGGAGTTTCAACCACAGCCTAGGAAGAGAATCATGTGGGTCTATATCATTCTACGATTGTGACAAGAAGATATATTTAAACGTGTTGGTTCAATAAGCTGTCGTGGACTGTGTCTTAACTTCCAGAAAAAGACATCGCAAACATGGTGGTCTAGTGTAGGTAGTATGCTAGTGTAAGCTGTCGTGGTTTGTGGATGAACTGTCAAAAAAAGATATTTCAAACGTGTTGCTGTCCAGTGTAGGTAGTACTGTACAATAATCTGGCGTAGTTTTTTTGAAACTCGACTGACAGAAAAGTGACTTACTGTATAAAAAGGCACTTGCTCGAAAAGAAATGAACAGATTTACCTCACGTTTTAAAGTTGCTAACTTTTCTTTCAACAATTTCTGATGATTTTCGCGCAGTCGAGACTTCGCCATAAACACGTTCAATTGTTGCAACAAAGATTCCCAATATCCTGGAAGAGTAATGAGAATAGATGACTCTAATACGTGATACAAGATCATACAGATCAAAGTTGCAAAAAACCTTTCACTGGGTAAAATCTCCCAACGTAAAACCTCCCAAAATGTTGTAAAGTTACGCTTTCTAAGTTGAAGACGGGTATGAAGCTTGATCACTAATTTCCTACGAAAGACGGGATCGTTTCTGGAATAGGCTATTATCTATTAAAGATTTTTTGTGTTTGGTACCAACAGTACATTATGTAGTGTGTTGACATGAAACTTTCCTCGCTGCAGCACCCATTTTGTAAACCTTCCTCACGAGCAATGCCCGCATGCCCGTGGTTTTTTTGCAACTCTGATACAGATTTTTTTGCCTAAACTTTGCTATGAATTGTTCCAACGTACCGATATCGACTGTTCCTCCGCCAGATATTTTCTGATTAATTTGACTTCTTAAAGCGGCCAGCTGAGCTGATGTCTTTCCACGAAAAATCTTTTCAATGTCTGTGTTTACAGACGAATTAATCGTCTCTCTTCTCTCGTGAATCTGATCTACAATCAGAGAATGAAGAGGATATAAAAAGTCATGAATAAGCAATAACGTTACAGAGAAAATGAGAAATTTGAAGCGACGATAATCAGCACACAATGAAACTGTCGAATAAATATACAAAATGCTCTACCTCTGTGAGGATTTTGTTTCTCAAGTTTTTTCTCTTCGTTTCTTGTCACAGTCAACATGTCCTGAACAGCAAAGAAAAATATTTCAGAAAAAACAAGTCTCGTATCTGTTGAGGCAATATAAACACCAAAAAGCTCTATGAACAGACTTGTATCCTCAGCTCTGTACATATAAGTGTTTGTTAGGGCCCAGGTCTTCGCTTAAACCGTCGATTTTCCCTTTATTGTTTCAGGTAGTATAAAAAAACCCTATAACTTTCACGAGCTATTGTAATATACAGTTCAACAACAGTTTAAACACGTACCGTCTTAAGCTGGCCAAGACCTTGAATGAAGCTGTGGAACTATAAGGTTCCTGGCGGCACCTACCTGCCAAAATTTATGATTCTTTTCCTCATCAATCTCCAGATAAAGTTTCATATCTTCCACTAAATCACCAAGATCGTTTAAAGATAATCCCTACGAAAAACAACATGGTTTGATCACTACGGCGAGAAGAATTACTGTCCAGACATTGCTTACGGATGTTTGTGGTTTAAACAAAAACAATTCTTTTCCCCGAGCAAATACTGCTAGTAAAATTTTCCGCAAACACGCGTCATAATTGTCCTACACATACGTAAGCAAACGTTTCCGATGTAGGTAGTGCAGTCAGAAGTACAAGAAAGGTGTAGGTTTTCACTAACTGAAACGACAAAGTGATTTAATCAATGTTTCGAAAGAAAGCCCGATACTGCTAACTTGTCGACGTAACGCTGATTTCTACTTAATCGTTTCAGTATAGTGAAAGAGCCTAGATCTCTTGTGTTACACATATGAGATTTAACTACATAAACTTCGAAGTTTCCTGCTAGTATTATAAGCGCGTTTTGAACTGCATATGTCACTGAACGTGAGTTTATGTAGGTCTTCAAGCTATAATTTCCTGTGACAGCTCAAAAATTTACTTCAAGCGTCGTTCACATGCTCAGCTAGTCCGTTTCCCCGCCTGGAATGCCAGATGGCAGTGACCAACCGCTGGTGATGTTTCTAAGTAGACTACCCAGAGAATAACTCAAAACACATGAGAGATCAACTAGATTAACTTAGTTCGCATGAAACGCCTGTTAATATTAATCATATTGTTCAGTCATCTGTACTCATCTTGAAATATATGCTCACGTCAACCTACCACTAAGACCGAGTAAGGTTCATGCATTTGAAACTCGAGAGAGTCATCACCAGGATTGACGTACTGTGCCAACAGATCAATTGGTTTAGCTCGGCCATCTCGTATGCGTATCTTTGATCTCATTCTTGCTTGCTCAATGTGAAACTAGACAATTTTTTTAAACAGAATAGACGAGAAACTTTAACGTTGTGGAACAAGCGATCATTGCTTTAAACATTACTTAATTTAGTCCTGAGTTAGGCAACCTAGAATTCAGAGAAAATTTTCGAAACACTTGTTCGTAAACTTCCAAATATGTTTTGTTGCGAGTACGCAAGTTTGTCCCGAACTGAAGTTGAATCAAGCCTGTTGTTGAATGAAGTCTGTTAATATCAGACTTGATGTAACTGGATATTCGTGGACCTGCGCTAGTTGTTGAAACAACTTTAGGTAATTGTCTGGATAATAAGTGTTGACAGTCAACATGCATCAGGAGCCATATGAACACTCCCAAGATCAGCTTGGTGAAGGTGGCAGCCTACACTACAGCAGACTTGCTAGCAATACAACTGATATGTTTTGTGCTGTGAATTAAGGTAAAGTAAATTATTGCTGGTCCTACTGGGAGTCCTGAGTATCTGAAGCCAACAATTTCTACACATCTGATTGTTACTATAAGCTCACCATATCTTCCTGTTTTTCCCATTCTTGATAATACGCACCCTCTTTCTCTCTTTGCATTATTTCCTAAATATTTTATATTTAATGCTCGTTAGACAACTGATCACAGTGTCTACAATCTTCCTCGTCAATTTACACCTCTGTCTTTAAAAACTACTAGCAACCATGACAAATATATATTTATATGGCCTTTTAGCCATCATGGTATCTGGGCGGAGTTGCAAATTGAAGAACTAAAAAGAGTTATTCAAAAATGCTCTAACTGCAACCTGAATGAATTTGAAACAGATTTAGGAAAGAGCAAGACAAATTCAAGGTCTTTCAAGCACTTCTTTATAAATTCAAGAACTTTCAAGGCCTTGGATTTTTTTCCAAATTCAAGGACATTCAATTTTTCTATGAACCCTGTTGAAATCCCTTCAAACATCCCACAGAGTTCCATGAAGGAAAACGTCATTTTAGCCACTGAACTGTTAAGATTAGAAAAGTTCATCTCCATGGTCCTGGGAGTATTATGATCATGTTTTTTGGTCAGCTGAAACGTCTTGAAATCACTTTCACAAATGACTGAATGTGTTTTCTTTCATAACACCCCCCCCCCACCCTCCCATCATCATTTTTAGCCAAACAAAACATGTTTTAGGAAGATTTCAAAACAATAGCAAGAACATACCCTCTCTTCTTCCCTTGCCATTCTTTCTTGTTCACGTTCCTAAGATGTTGTCACATATTGTTGAGCAAATTGTTTGGTTAAATGGCAGTATTACATATTAAAGCAAATTACAAAGTTACAATCATGAACACCTGCCGTCTTCTTTTGACACTTGCTAGTTCCCTCTAAAAAAACAAGTTTACAGAATAAAGTTGTACTGCATCGTCATTTGTTACAAAACTGAACTATGGCATGTTTGTGGTGTTCTCTGAGTTTATATCCACAACAGGCAAGCTAAAATATATACCTGGCTACTGTATGACTAAAATCAAACATATGAGCTTTGGAATCGTAGTCTAATTCTCTGTGTGATATTTCATATGTGACATTGAAGAACTGGGTTATGAACTATTTTAAAGCCTGTAAACGTTAGGCCAAACCAGGGTCAAACTTCAAAGTAAATTTCACTAACAATTTAAGAGCTTAATATTTCCTCGTAAATCTTGTCTACATAAATGGTAGAATGTAATTCCTGGAGTTTTGAAAGAAATGGTGGTATGGGAATACTGAAACTTGATTGTAAACTCTGGATTGGCATTAGCCCAGCTTTAAATAACCACCCTTGGGAAATTTCTTTGGATTATGGTTAAGTTGACCCCAGTTGAACAACCACATTCTGTAGAATACTGTACGTCACCTTCATTTCCTCACGTTTTAGTTGATTTCTTCTCACTTTCTCTGCTTCACTTAAGTGAGTCGTTCCTTCTTTCTCGTGTTTCTATTTTAAAAATATAACAATTCAATGTCATACTAAACTGCATCAACAACAAAGAAGCAACGGCCTACCTTGTGCCAAATAAAAGTTTCCAGTAGATGTGTGTCCCCATATGGATTATCTGTGTTTGTATATTTCTGTAAGTTTAACCAAAATGAGTACAATACTTCAAGCCATTGTTATCACTGAATAAACACAGTGTAGAGTGCAGAAAAATTAATGGCAATTTTATTTACCAATTCCTCATCGTCCCAGCCCATTTCCTTGCGATTCTTCATTTCCTTTGCTTGCTATTAACATAGTGATAATCATAAGATTAAAATTTAGACTACTCCTCTATTACCTAGGGCCTTTCTCTTTAATAAGCAGTTCCAAGGAACTAAGTCAAGTTTGACTCAGACACCACAGGGAATACAATAACTCAATCACTGAACATTGATATTATCCCTACAGTAATTTGTAATTTCTTACCAATTTTTTTTAAAAAATTCCCATTTTGTAACACACAGAGTTAGGGTTAGGTGTTAGGCTTAATAACAGGGTTAGAATTACGGTCGTGGCAATTGAAAAGTTCCTAAAATATTTGACCAATTCATTTGCTTAAGTTTAGCAGTTCCTCTGATCAATTCCTCCGGTGATTCCTCAAACTTTGCAAAATTGATTAAAATTTTCACAACTTCCTGTTTATCGACCATATTGTATCGACCAAATTTTCACAACTTCCTGTTTATCGACCATATTGACCAATCAGAATGCTCACGAATAAGATATAACATTCTGATAGGTCAATTATGTGGAAGTTGTGAATCTTTCAAGAACGTTTTTTTAAAATTTTGAGGAATTGATCAGAAGAACTCCTACAGTACATTGAAGCAAATGAATTGGTCAAATATTTTTGCTTCTATTGCTGCAACTGTAAGTGCTCTTGACACAGTTTTACACACTGTATACTTGGATTTTTTGCGTGCAAACCCAAGATCGCATCGAAAACAGCCATACTTTGCAGTCAGTCTTTGCTATTTGCTCAACAAATAGCTGAAGTTGTTATTTGGCTCGTCAAGGTGTTATTTGGCTTAACCAGACAAATAACAACTGGCTTTCCCCGTTGAAGATATGGTAATACCACAACTCCTGACCTTCTTTGCTAATCTTCTTGCTCGCTTCTCTTCTGGTGTTTCCAAAGCTTTCATGAGTTCTTTCTCTCTTCTATATACATAATTGACATGCAAATGTTCAGTTAAATTTAACATATCCTTACCCTAGTCACAAAACACAAGCCACTCTTTGCGCTCAGCAACGCTTATCTTGTGTCAGACTGTCAGTTAATGGACTTACTTCTTCTGATCATGACTCTTTTGAGTCTTTTCTTTTTCCTGCCATCTAAATTTATATTCAGGAGAAGAACTGCGCTTTTTTTCACGACTTCTTGGAGAAGGAGATCTGCTTCGATGCTTTCTTTTCTTTTTCGAATCCCTACCCATATTTTAATGGTCAAAAATGAAACTTACAATGTGCTAATTTTAAAACTTTGTTTTCTATCGACGCCATTTTTATGGCTGTCTTCTTTCCTGCCCGTGCCGTTGTGCAGAGACCTGAAAACTAGTTAGTTTCGGCCACAGCTAGCCCTAGTCAGGCGGTTATAAATATATTTCTTTCTCTCTTTCTTCAGTATTATTTTATTTTTTTTGTTAGAAATTATATTAGAAATTAAAAAGTATAGTCTGGGTGTGAATAGACATGTAAACATGTCTTGTAAAAGGTTTTGCTATGTCCTAAACGGGTCCTTACGAAAAATCGTTCCGATTTTTGGAGTAATTTTAGATCTGGATGGCACCTTAACAATTCCTGTTCTTAACTTTGCTATTCTTAGAGAAAAGCTTAAACCTTTCAAAATCTCAGCCACGGAGGATATACTAGAAAGTCTAGAAAAGCAAGAAAATGCAGCAGAAAAACAACAAATGCTGCATATTATAGAGGAATTTGAAGCCGAAGGACGCGAGAATTTTCAACTCCAACCTGGGGTCAATGAAATGCTGGAATGTCTTCATGAAAACAAAGTGAGGTTGGCTCTGTTGACCAGAAACGATCAGAAAGCTGTTGATCATTTTTTAAAACACCTAAAACCAGCTTTTCAAGATGGCAAGATCTTTTCCCATGTATGTCTGATTATTTCTCAAGATCTGCTTTGTGGTTATTTCATAGAGACATGCACAACCAATTCATAATATATATAATCAATTTTGGATTGGGAAAATATTTTCATAGTTGAATTGGATCGGATATCGGAGTGCTGTGAAAATTTCGATCTGTGAAATGTGATTAGCTGCAAAGTACTGTCCTTCTTAAGGGTTTGTTACTTTCTCATGTACAGACCCCATGATTGGTTAACAATGGGTTAGTTATTAATTTTACCAATTGTCACCTAGATTCTAACAAGGGACTTTAAACCAACAAAACCAGACCCTGCTCCCGTGCTACATATCTGTGAACAATGGAAGATTGATTGTAGCAACACTGCCATTGTCGGTGACCATTGGCATGACCTGGAGTGCGGCAAGGCTGCTGGCACAGGTATTCAAGGATTTTAGCAGCAATATGACTTGTACACAATGGCTAGGCCAGCCTGGGCCATGCTATGTTGATGCAAGTTTAAATCATAACCATTATCATTAACCAAATTGTCAAGTTATCTTTGCTAGTCACATTCTTCTATTTCATCTAATTCCAGATGGTTTCATTCATATTAAACATTGATTACAATGAAAGACAACAATTTAGCATGAGACACAGCCGTCATACTAAATTACAGTCAATTTGAGATAGGGCAATGCCGATAAGCCTAGCAATTGGGGAGGGTGCATAATACCCAAAGATTGAGCTATTAAAAGGTATTCAGACGTCCATACAAGGATTTATGTGAGCTACACATTAAAGCAGTATTATCAGTGGGGGTTGGTTTTTCACAAGAGAACAGGGTCTGCAGAGCAGAAAAAGAGAAGGGGGCATGTCCCCCAGTGTCAGCAGTCTTAGTGGTGCCCTCCTAACACACTTTCAGCTCTGTAATAATTGTAAATTTTCATTGCAAATAGTGACCATCCTGATGAACAACCAGTGCAATGCATCGTTCAAGAAAATTGCTCATCATAATATTGATACTCTCATGGAACTTGTGGATGACTTACAATCAGGAAAAATTGTAAAATCAAGTGAGGTAACACACTAGTCAATTGCAATCCCTAATCCCTGAGTCCATGCATGGAATTAACCAAGGATCAATGACTTTTGGCAGTTATTGGTCAATTAGGTCATTAGCAATGCACATGATGATGTATAAGCATACATGCAGGGTTTTGGGCCTGATTTCATTTGACAAGGGGATCAGAAGTATCTGAGTGTGCATTAGAGAGGTTCAGATTTTGCTTCTAATACCTCTACCACCGCTACCTTGATGTATCTTTCAGCCAATCAGATGTCTCATATTTACCCGATTAACCAATCGAATTGTTTAAAAATAGTGAAAGGTATTGGTGGAGGAAGTCAAATCTGAACCTCTCTATTTTAGATCTGGGCTGTCTCACAAAGCTGGGCTGTTGTGAACTTGCGGTTACCCCTGTCCTTGATGGCAAAGCTTAATAAAATATACCCCAACAGACCAGAGTTAGATGCGCTTACCTTGCACAAGTTGACCTCTGATGTAACCTCTGTGCTTAAATATCAGGACCATCATCCCACCTATTAATGACACATTGTAAAGACATGACACACATTTCCTCTGCTGCTACTGTTACCTCCTCATTATTTGTGGTTAATGCATTAATAAGACATTGAGATCGTTGCACATAAATGCTTTCACACCTCCTGACACAGTAAAGCAAAATGCTCCTAAATACTCCATGTTATCGAGAAATCACATGCCTGGAGGTAGGTGCAATGAAATTGATGCTTTTTTCACCATTTCATTCAAATACTGCTCACAACTCCTACATTCTAATTCAACTTTGACCTGATTTACCCTTATCAAAATCGAAAATACCATTTTGAAGGCACCCCATTAACAAAGACAAATTGTTCTCTTTACAGATTCAACATTGAAGCCTGGTCCAGGAGCACACAGCCCAGAGAAAGTGTTTACAACAAAACCAAAAGCACTATCATTCTCAATGGGAATTCGACATTCTGAATTTATATGTCCGCTAATCATTGATGTCCAAGACTAACCACGTAGAGCTATAATACATAGCATTTATTTAAAAACTTTGCCAATTACATAATAACACTAATAATTATATAATAACAATTCATAATTACATAATAACAGGACGAAACATACATATTACACACATATTACAAAAGATGAATACGGCTGGATGACCGCAACAGCGATTAGCCAATTACTTCGTATGGTGGGCCAGAATGAAACCTTAAGATTGTGAAGTCTCTCTCTCCAGCGCAAGGTTCCTGGTTCGAAAATACAACAGTTTCAGTAAGAAAATATCACTTGAGAAAACATCACTAGTTACAGTACAGTATATTTGCCTGTTTGAAAATGACATCTCAGCAATTGCTGAGAACACAACATTTGGACATTTTGACTTCTTTTGAACGCCCAAAAAAGTCGTAGTGTACTTTAGCATGTCTTTAGAATGACCCACATGTTACAGATTTAGAGCTAGTTCAATTCTGGTACAAATGGATTCTAGGAATATGTAAATATGGCTTACCAAATAATATTGTGGAGTCTCTGTTTTGTCATTGAGGTCTGGGTAAAAAATCTAAAGAAGAAATGCATTTAGTCAATATACTGTACATCAACATGTACATAGTAAATAGAGCACCCATCTTGCAGAAAAAAGGTATTTTTTGGTGGGTGTATAGAGTCCCTCCCCCCCCCCAACACACCCACACAGAAATTTTAAACTACCACCGAAACCTCAAGAGAAAGAGCACACTGTGTCATAAGCTTTAGATTCCCAACATGTCCTTTTGCTAAACTATAAGTTTTGTGGGAAATAATTCATCCACCCTATTCAAATAAAGTGTTAATACTAAGGTTCGAACCCAGACCCATATGGTGAAAATGCGAACATTTTATAGAATGCAAGGTGAAAGTCCAAACTCGATAAGGTGTTGCACTTTCCCACGACAGCCCTCGTCCTAAACTGGGGAATAGTAAACACCTATTGCTCAGAACAGCAGTCTTTACGTTAAACTTGTATCCTTGGACAATCTTTGGCAGTGGATTATCCATGTCATAATGAGTTTGGTTATATTTGTTCCATTCATATCCCTGCAGCCAAAAAGTTATGGTTTGTTTGGTTGTGTGATATCTACATATTAACTACATTCTTTTGCAGTCGGAAAGAATAGGCTTTTAGCTTTCGATTGACACCATTTTTGTAGCATTTGAGCAAATACGAAACGAACGAAAATAACCGGTCGAAATCGCCTTTTTTCACCTTTGAACAAAAGAATATTCCATTAATCATTTACCTGTCACGAGAAACAATAGTAGCCTAACAGGCCTTATTTATCGGGCCTTACAATATTGAGCACTCTAGAGAACACCTTTTTTTGATAACCCTGTATATAAGCATTCATGACACTAATATGTATCGATTGTATTACAACCAAATGAAAACTGGAGTTGTCTAGGTGCAATTCTTGCTCATCATTTCATTTACAACACAGGAATGTGATGTTCATAATTTCTGCGCGTCTTTACACTCAGTCAGATATCCCATGATACTAATAATGTATGAATGTTGGTACTTGGTAGATACTAGAATGCCTTCACTAAAGGATGTAATGGTAAACCATGAACATACCGTGTGAACTCTGTTGAAAAATCGTGGCTTTCTTGGTCGGTACTTGTCTTGCCAAAGATATTTCTAAAGACTAAAAAACAGTTTAGAACAAGTGAACCGCTCAATACACGCATACTTTCCTAAACTTCTTCAAATGATAGCATAAACGGGTTGATCCAGGGTAAGTAGTAATGCAGCGCAGTGACTGAGTGTCTAGTGCAAAGAAGCTAGAATTCTAAAATAAGCTGCCGCGATGTGTGTCTAGCCATGTAAAAAATATCTCAGGCGTGGTATTTAAATGTAGATATTCTACTAACACTCACTGAAAAAGACATGTCAAATGCACACGATACCCAATCTAATATATGATATCTATAGGTGTAGTAAGTATTCTGTATGGAAAGCCATAGCTGTCTTAAGTGATAAAACGTCATTTCATTAGGTGCTTTATACATTATATACGGTGCTTTAAACATGACATGCGGTGCTTTGAGTATTATATGCGGTGCTTTAAACATTATATGCGGTGCTTTGAGCATTATATGCGGTGCTTTAAGCATTATATGCGGTGCTTTAAACATTATATGCGGTGCTTTAAACATTATATGCGGTGCTTTAAACATTATATGCGGTGCTTTAAACATTATATGCGGTGCTTTAAACATTATATGCAGTGCTTTAAACATTATATGCGGTGCTTTAAACATTATATGCGGTGCTTCGAGCATTATATGCGGTGCTTTAAACATTATATGCGGTGCTTTGAGTATTATATGCGGTGCTTTAAACATTATATGCGGTGCTTCGAGCATTATATGCGGTGCTTCGAACATTATATGCGGTGCTTCGAACATTATATGCGGTGCTTTGAACATTATATGCTGTGCTTTGAGCATTATACGCAGTGCTTTCATCATTATACGCAGTTATTTCATCATTATACGCGGCGCTTTCATCATTATATGCGGTGCTTTCATCATTATACGCGGTGATTTCACCTTTGTACGCGGTGCTTTCATCATTATATGCGGTGCTTTCACCTTTATACGCAGTGCTTTGAACATTATACGCGGTGGTTCCAGCGTCATTATACTCAGTGAGCCAGTACCTTTGGTCAGCGTTGTGGAATGTTACACGATTCTGCTATACGTCATGTCATCAAGAATATCTAAACACTCATCGAATATTCATAGGGCGATCACGTGTCATTTCCTGCTTGGAAATTTACAAGTTGAGCGCAGTTATAAAACGGTAAAATATATAAGACTTTTCTGGCGTTTTAAATCGAAAGTAAACCCAGGGGGTTTGAAATATGGAACAAATACTGCAATCTTTAAATTTGGGGACTTTGCGTGGCCGATTTGAAGCACAGCGAATAGAACCGCAGGCAGTTTTAAATTTAATGCGAAATTTTGAAAAATTTTGGGAAAAAATTTTGAAAAAAAATTTGGGAAAAAAATTTGAAAAAAAATTCGGGAAAAAATTTTGGCAAAAAATTCTGAAAAAAATTTGGGAAAAAATCTTGGAGAAAAATTCTGGAAAAAATTTTGAAAAAAAATTTGGGAAATTCATGAATAATTCATGAATATTCATGAATAATTCATGATAATTCATGAAAAATATTGGGGAAAATTTTGAACAAAAAAATTTGGGAAAAAATTTTGAAAAAAAATGTGGGAAAAAATTCTAAAAAAAAATTTGGGAAAAAATTCTGAAAAAAAAATTGACAAAAATATTGGGGAAAATTTTGAACAAAAAATTTGGGAAAAAATTTTGAAAAAAGTTTGGGAAAAAAATTTGAAAAAAAATTCGGGAAAAAATTTTGACAAAAAATTCTGAAAAAAATTTGGGAAAAAATCTTGAAAAAAAATTCTGGAAAAAGTTTCGAAAAAAAATTTGGGAAATTCATGAATATTTCATGAATAATTCATGATAATTCATGAAAAATATTGGGGAAAATTTTGAATAAAAAATTTGGGAAAAAATTTTGAAAAAAGTTTGGGAAAAAAATTTGAAAAAAATTCGGGAAAAAATTTTGACAAAAAACTTTGACAAAAAATTTTGAAAAAAATGTGGGAAAAAATTCTAAAAAAAAATTTGGGAAAAAATTCTGAAAAAAAAATTGACAAAAATATTGGGGAAAATTTTGAACAAAAAATTTGGGAAAAAATTTTGAAAAAAGTTTGGGAATAAAAATTGAAAAAAAATTCGGGAAAAAATTTTGACAAAAAATTCTGAAAAAAATTTGGGAAAAAATCTTGAAAAAAAATTCTGGAAAAAGTTTTGAAAAAAAATTTGGGAAATTCATGAATATTTCATGAATAATTCATGATAATTCATGAAAAATATTGGGGAAAATTTTGAATAAAAAATTTGGGAAAAAATTTTGAAAAAAGTTTGGGAAAAAAATTTGAAAAAAATTCGGGAAAAAATTTTGACAAAAAACTTTGACAAAAAATTCTGAAAAAAATTTGGGAAAAAATCTTGAAAAAAAATTCTGGAAAGAATTTTGAAAAAATTTTTGGGAAATTCATGAATAATTCATGAATATTCATGAATAATTCATGAATATTCATGAATAATTCATGAATATTTCATGAATAATCATGAATAATTCATGAATATTTCATGAATAATTCATGATCATGAATAATTCATGAATTTTTCAGGAAAAAATCTTGAAAAAAATTAGGAAAAAGTTTTGACAAAATTTTTTTTCCCAATTTCTTTTTCAAAATTTTTTCCTGAATTTTTTTTCAAGATTTTTTCCTGGAAAATTCATGAATTATTCATGAATCATTCATGAATTATTCATGAATTCATGAATTATTCATGATATTCATGAATTATTCATGATTTCCCAAATTTTTTTCAGAATTTTTTCCCAAATTTTTTTTTCAAAATTTTTTTCCGATATTTTTTTTAAAATTTCCCAAAAAAATTTGGGAAAAAATTTTGGGAAAAAATTTGGAAAAAAAATTTGGAAAAAAATTCTGAAAAAAAAAATCTGGAAAAAGAATTCTAAAAAAATTTGGGAAAAAATTTTGAAAAAAAGTTTGGGAAAAAAAATTTGAAAAAAAAATTTGGGAAAAAATTCTGAAAAAAAATTTGGGAAAAAAATTTGAAAAAAAATTAGGAAAAAGTTTTGACAAAAAAAATTTTTCCCAATTTCTTTTTCAAAATTTTTTCCGGAATTTTTTTCAAGATTTTTTCCTGAAAAATTCATGAATTATTGAGCGCAGTTATAAAACGGTAAAATATATAAGACTTTTCTGGCGTTTTAAATCGAAAGTAAACCCAGGGGGTTTGAAATATGGAACAAATACTGCAATCTTTAAATTTGGGGACTTTGCGTGGCCGATTTGAAGCACAGCGAATAGAACCGCAGGCAGTTTTAAATTTAATGCGAAATTTTGAAAAATTTTGGGAAAAAATTTTGAAAAAAAATTTGGGAAAAAAATTTGAAAAAAAATTCGGGAAAAAATTTTGGCAAAAAATTCTGAAAAAAATTTGGGAAAAAATCTTGAAAAAAAATTCTGGAAAGAATTTTGAAAAAAATTTTGGGAAATCATGAATAATTCATGAATATTCATGAATAATTCATGATAATTCATGAAAAATATTGGGGAAAATTTTGAACAAAAAAACTTGGGAAAAAATTTTGAAAAAAAATGTGGGAAAAAATTCTAAAAAAACAATTTGGGAAAAAATTCTGAAAAAAAAATTGACAAAAATATTGGGGAAAATTTTGAACAAAAAATTTGGGAAAAAATTTTGAAAAAAGTTTGGGAAAAAAATTTGAAAAAAAATTCGAGAAAAAATTTTGACAAAAAATTCTGAAAAAAATTGGGGAAAAAATCTTGAAAAAAAATTCTGGAAAAAATTTTGAAAAAAAATTTGGGAAATTCATGAATATCCATGAATAATTCATGATAATTCATGAAAAATATTGGGGAAAATTTTGAATAAAAAATTTGGGAAAAAATTTTGAAAAAAGTTTGGGAAAAAAATTTGAAAAAAATTCGGGAAAAAATTTTGACAAAAAACTTTGACAAAAAATTCTGAAAAAAATTTGGGAAAAAATCTTGAAAAAAAATTCTGGAAAGAATTTTGAAAAAATTTTTGGGAAATTCATGAATAATTCATGAATATTCATGAATAATTCATGAATATTCATGAATAATTCATGAATATTTCATGAATAATCATGAATAATTCATGAATATTTCATGAATAATTCATGATCATGAATAATTCATGAATTTTTCAGAAAAAAATCTTGAAAAAAATTAGGAAAAAGTTTTGACAAAATTTTTTTTCCCAATTTCTTTTTCAAAATTTTTTCCTGAATTTTTTTTCAAGATTTTTTCCTGGAAAATTCATGAATTATTCATGAATCATTCATGAATTATTCATGAATTTCATGAATTATTCATGATATTCATGAATTATTCATGATTTCCCAAATTTTTTTCAGAATTTTTTCCCAAATTTTTTTTTCAAAATTTTTTTCCCAAATTTTTTTTAAAATTTCCCAAAAAAATTTGGGAAAAAATTTTGGGAAAAAATTTGGAAAAAAAATTTGGAAAAAAATTCTGAAAAAAAAAATCTGGAAAAAGAATTCAAAAAAAATTTGGGAAAAAATTTTGAAAAAAAGTTTGGGAAAAAAAATTTGAAAAAAAAATTTGGGAAAAAATTCTGAAAAAAAATTTGGGAAAAAAATTTGAAAAAAAATTAGGAAAAAGTTTTGACAAAAAAAATTTTTCCCAATTTCTTTTTCAAAATTTTTTCCGGAATTTTTTTCAAGATTTTTTCCTGAAAAATTCATGAATTATTGAGCGCAGTTATAAAACGGTAAAATATATAAGACTTTTCTGGCGTTTTAAATCGAAAGTAAACCCAGGGGGTTTGAAATATGGAACAAATACTGCAATCTTTAAATTTGGGGACTTTGCGTGGCCGATTTGAAGCACAGCGAATAGAACCGCAGGCAGTTTTAAATTTAATGCGAAATTTTGAAAAATTTTGGGAAAAAATTTTGAAAAAAAATTTGGGAAAAAAATTTGAAAAAAAATTCGGGAAAAAATTTTGGCAAAAAATTCTGAAAAAAATTTGGGAAAAAATCTTGAAAAAAAATTCTGGAAAGAATTTTGAAAAAAATTTTGGGAAATCATGAATAATTCATGAATATTCATGAATAATTCATGATAATTCATGAAAAATATTGGGGAAAATTTTGAACAAAAAAACTTGGGAAAAAATTTTGAAAAAAAATGTGGGAAAAAATTCTAAAAAAACAATTTGGGAAAAAATTCTGAAAAAAAAATTGACAAAAATATTGGGGAAAATTTTGAACAAAAAATTTGGGAAAAAATTTTGAAAAAAAATTCGAGAAAAAATTTTGACAAAAAATTCTGAAAAAAATTGGGGAAAAAATCTTGAAAAAAAAT
This sequence comes from Muricea muricata, assembly GCA_963855995.1. Lineage (NCBI taxonomy): Eukaryota > Metazoa > Cnidaria > Anthozoa > Malacalcyonacea > Plexauridae > Muricea > Muricea muricata. Next base: position 12,705,000 of record OY979728.1, on the reverse strand, counting down.
TCTGGAAAAAATTTTGAAAAAAAATTTGGGAAATTCATGAATATCCATGAATAATTCATGATAATTCATGAAAAATATTGGGGAAAATTTTGAACAAAAAAACTTGGGAAAAAATTTTGAAAAAAAATGTGGGAAAAAATTCTAAAAAAACAATTTGGGAAAAAATTCTGAAAAAAAAATTGACAAAAATATTGGGGAAAATTTTGAACAAAAAATTTGGGAAAAAATTTTGAAAAAAGTTTGGGAAAAAAATTTGAAAAAAAATTCGAGAAAAAATTTTGACAAAAAATTCTGAAAAAAATTGGGGAAAAAATCTTGAAAAAAAATTCTGGAAAAAATTTTGAAAAAAAATTTGGGAAATTCATGAATATCCATGAATAATTCATGATAATTCATGAAAAATATTGGGGAAAATTTTGAATAAAAAATTTGGGAAAAAATTTTGAAAAAAGTTTGGGAAAAAAATTTGAAAAAAATTCGGGAAAAAATTTTGACAAAAAACTTTGACAAAAAATTCTGAAAAAAATTTGGGAAAAAATCTTGAAAAAAAATTCTGGAAAGAATTTTGAAAAAAATTTTGGGAACTTCATGAATAATTCATGAATATTCATGAATAATTCATGATAATGCATGAAAAATATTGGGGAAAATTTTGAACAAAAAAACTTGGGAAAAAATTTTGAAAAAAAATGTGGGAAAAAATTCTAAAAAAACAATTTGGGAAAAAATTCTGAAAAAAAATTGACAAAAAAAATTCGGGAAAAAATTTTGACAAAAAACTTTGACAAAAAATTCTGAAAAAAATTTGGGAAAAAATCTTGAAAAAAAATTCTGGAAAGAATTTTGAAAAAATTTTTGGGAAATTCATGAATAATTCATGAATATTCATGAATAATTCATGAATATTCATGAATAATTCATGAATATTTCATGAATAATCATGAATAATTCATGAATATTTCATGAATAATTCATGATCATGAATAATTCATGAATTTTTCAGGAAAAAATCTTGAAAAAAATTAGGAAAAAGTTTTGACAAAATTTTTTTTCCCAATTTCTTTTTCAAAATTTTTTCCTGAATTTTTTTTCAAGATTTTTTCCTGGAAAATTCATGATTATTCATGAATCATTCATGAATTATTCATGAATTTCATGAATTATTCATGATATTCATGAATTATTCATGATTTCCCAAATTTTTTTCAGAATTTTTTCCCAAATTTTTTTTTCAAAATTTTTTTCCCAAATTTTTTTTAAAATTTCCCAAAAAAATTTGGGAAAAAATTTTGGGAAAAAATTTGGAAAAAAAATTTGGAAAAAAATTCTGAAAAAAAAAATCTGGAAAAAGAATTCTAAAAAAATTTGGGAAAAAATTTTGAAAAAAAGTTTGGGAAAAAAAATTTGAAAAAAAAATTTGGGAAAAAATTCTGAAAAAAAATTTGGGAAAAAAATTTGAAAAAAAATTAGGAAAAAGTTTTGACAAAAAAAATTTTTCCTAATTTCTTTTTCAAAATTTTTTCCGGAATTTTTTTCAAGATTTTTTCCTGAAAAATTCATGAATTATTGAGCGCAGTTATAAAACGGTAAAATATATAAGACTTTTCTGGCGTTTTAAATCGAAAGTAAACCCAGGGGGTTTGAAATATGGAACAAATACTGCAATCTTTAAATTTGGGGACTTTGCGTGGCCGATTTGAAGCACAGCGAATAGAACCGCAGGCAGTTTTAAATTTAATGCGAAATTTTGAAAAATTTTGGGAAAAAATTTTGAAAAAAAATTTGGGAAAAAAATTTGAAAAAAAATTCGGGAAAAAATTTTGGCAAAAAATTCTGAAAAAAATTTGGGAAAAAATCTTGAAAAAAAATTCTGGAAAGAATTTTGAAAAAAATTTTGGGAAATCATGAATAATTCATGAATATTCATGAATAATTCATGATAATTCATGAAAAATATTGGGGAAAATTTTGAACAAAAAAACTTGGGAAAAAATTTTGAAAAAAAATGTGGGAAAAAATTCTAAAAAAACAATTTGGGAAAAAATTCTGAAAAAAAAATTGACAAAAATATTGGGGAAAATTTTGAACAAAAAATTTGGGAAAAAATTTTGAAAAAAGTTTGGGAAAAAAATTTGAAAAAAAATTCGAGAAAAAATTTTGACAAAAAATTCTGAAAAAAATTGGGGAAAAAATCTTGAAAAAAAATTCTGGAAAAAATTTTGAAAAAAAATTTGGGAAATTCATGAATATCCATGAATAATTCATGATAATTCATGAAAAATATTGGGGAAAATTTTGAATAAAAAATTTGGGAAAAAATTTTGAAAAAAGTTTGGGAAAAAAATTTGAAAAAAATTCGGGAAAAAATTTTGACAAAAAACTTTGACAAAAAATTCTGAAAAAAATTTGGGAAAAAATCTTGAAAAAAAATTCTGGAAAGAATTTTGAAAAAAATTTTGGGAAATTCATGAATAATTCATGAATATTCATGAATAATTCATGATAATGCATGAAAAATATTGGGGAAAATTTTGAACAAAAAAACTTGGGAAAAAATTTTGAAAAAAAATGTGGGAAAAAATTCTAAAAAAACAATTTGGGAAAAAATTCTGAAAAAAAATTGACAAAAAAAATTCGGGAAAAAATTTTGACAAAAAACTTTGACAAAAAATTCTGAAAAAAATTTGGGAAAAAATCTTGAAAAAAAATTCTGGAAAGAATTTTGAAAAAATTTTTGGGAAATTCATGAATAATTCATGAATATTCATGAATAATTCATGAATATTCATGAATAATTCATGAATATTTCATGAATAATCATGAATAATTCATGAATATTTCATGAATAATTCATGATCATGAATAATTCATGAATTTTTCAGAAAAAAATCTTGAAAAAAATTAGGAAAAAGTTTTGACAAAATTTTTTTTCCCAATTTCTTTTTCAAAATTTTTTCCTGAATTTTTTTTCAAGATTTTTTCCTGGAAAATTCATGAATTATTCATGAATCATTCATGAATTATTCATGAATTTCATGAATTATTCATGATATTCATGAATTATTCATGATTTCCCAAATTTTTTTCAGAATTTTTTCCCAAATTTTTTTTTCAAAATTTTTTTCCCAAATTTTTTTTAAAATTTCCCAAAAAAATTTGGGAAAAAATTTTGGGAAAAAATTTGGAAAAAAAATTTGGAAAAAAATTCTGAAAAAAAAAATCTGGAAAAAGAATTCTAAAAAAATTTGGGAAAAAATTTTGAAAAAAAGTTTGGGAAAAAAAATTTGAAAAAAAAATTTGGGAAAAAATTCTGAAAAAAAATTTGGGAAAAAAATTTGAAAAAAAATTAGGAAAAAGTTTTGACAAAAAAAATTTTTCCCAATTTCTTTTTCAAAATTTTTTCCGGAATTTTTTTCAAGATTTTTTCCTGAAAAATTCATGAATTATTGAGCGCAGTTATAAAACGGTAAAATATATAAGACTTTTCTGGCGTTTTAAATCGAAAGTAAACCCAGGGGGTTTGAAATATGGAACAAATACTGCAATCTTTAAATTTGGGGACTTTGCGTGGCCGATTTGAAGCACAGCGAATAGAACCGCAGGCAGTTTTAAATTTAATGCGAAATTTTGAAAAATTTTGGGAAAAAATTTTGAAAAAAAATTTGGGAAAAAAATTTGAAAAAAAATTCGGGAAAAAATTTTGGCAAAAAATTCTGAAAAAAATTTGGGAAAAAATCTTGAAAAAAAATTCTGGAAAGAATTTTGAAAAAAATTTTGGGAAATCATGAATAATTCATGAATATTCATGAATAATTCATGATAATTCATGAAAAATATTGGGGAAAATTTTGAACAAAAAAACTTGGGAAAAAATTTTGAAAAAAAATGTGGGAAAAAATTCTAAAAAAACAATTTGGGAAAAAATTCTGAAAAAAAAATTGACAAAAATATTGGGGAAAATTTTGAACAAAAAATTTGGGAAAAAATTTTGAAAAAAGTTTGGGAAAAATATTTGAAAAAAAATTCGAGAAAAAATTTTGACAAAAAATTCTGAAAAAAATTGGGGAAAAAATCTTGAAAAAAAATTCTGGAAAAAATTTTGAAAAAAAATTTGGGAAATTCATGAATATCCATGAATAATTCATGATAATTCATGAAAAATATTGGGGAAAATTTTGAATAAAAAATTTGGGAAAAAATTTTGAAAAAAGTTTGGGAAAAAAATTTGAAAAAAATTCGGGAAAAAATTTTGACAAAAAACTTTGACAAAAAATTCTGAAAAAAATTTGGGAAAAAATCTTGAAAAAAAATTCTGGAAAGAATTTTGAAAAAAATTTTGGGAAATTCATGAATAATTCATGAATATTCATGAATAATTCATGATAATGCATGAAAAATATTGGGGAAAATTTTGAACAAAAAAACTTGGGAAAAAATTTTGAAAAAAAATGTGGGAAAAAATTCTAAAAAAACAATTTGGGAAAAAATTCTGAAAAAAAATTGACAAAAAAAATTCGGGAAAAAATTTTGACAAAAAACTTTGACAAAAAATTCTGAAAAAAATTTGGGAAAAAATCTTGAAAAAAAATTCTGGAAAGAATTTTGAAAAAATTTTTGGGAAATTCATGAATAATTCATGAATATTCATGAATAATTCATGAATATTCATGAATAATTCATGAATATTTCATGAATAATCATGAATAATTCATGATATTTCATGAATAATTCATGATCATGAATAATTCATGAATTTTTCAGAAAAAAATCTTGAAAAAAATTAGGAAAAAGTTTTGACAAAATTTTTTTTCCCAATTTCTTTTTCAAAATTTTTTCCTGAATTTTTTTTCAAGATTTTTTCCTGGAAAATTCATGAATTATTCATGAATCATTCATGAATTATTCATGAATTTCATGAATTATTCATGATATTCATGAATTATTCATGATTTCCCAAATTTTTTTCAGAATTTTTTCCCAAATTTTTTTTTCAAAATTTTTTTCCCAAATTTTTTTTTAAAATTTCCCAAAAAAATTTGGGAAAAAATTTTGGGAAAAAATTTGGAAAAAAAATTTGGAAAAAAATTCTGAAAAAAAAAATCTGGAAAAAGAATTCTAAAAAAATTTGGGAAAAAATTTTGAAAAAAAGTTTGGGAAAAAAAATTTGAAAAAAAAATTTGGGAAAAAATTCTGAAAAAAAATTTGGGAAAAAAATTTGAAAAAAAATTAGGAAAAAGTTTTGACAAAAAAAATTTTCCCAATTTCTTTTTCAAAATTTTTTCCGGAATTTTTTTCAAGATTTTTTCCTGAAAAATTCATGAATTATTGAGCGCAGTTATAAAACGGTAAAATATATTAGACTTTTCTGGCGTTTTAAATCGAAAGTAAACCCAGGGGGTTTGAAATATGGAACAAATACTGCAATCTTTAAATTTGGGGACTTTGCGTGGCCGATTTGAAGCACAGCGAATAGAACCGCAGGCAGTTTTAAATTTAATGCGAAATTTTGAAAAATTTTGGGAAAAAATTTTGAAAAAAAATTTGGGAAAAAAATTTGAAAAAAAATTCGGGAAAAAATTTTGGCAAAAAATTCTGAAAAAAATTTGGGAAAAAATCTTGAAAAAAAATTCTGGAAAGAATTTTGAAAAAAATTTTGGGAAATCATGAATAATTCATGAATATTCATGAATAATTCATGATAATTCATGAAAAATATTGGGGAAAATTTTGAACAAAAAAACTTGGGAAAAAATTTTGAAAAAAAATGTGGGAAAAAATTCTAAAAAAACAATTTGGGAAAAAATTCTGAAAAAAAAATTGACAAAAATATTGGGGAAAATTTTGAACAAAAAATTTGGGAAAAAATTTTGAAAAAAGTTTGGGAAAAAAATTTGAAAAAAAATTCGAGAAAAAATTTTGACAAAAAATTCTGAAAAAAATTGGGGAAAAAATCTTGAAAAAAAATTCTGGAAAAAATTTTGAAAAAAAATTTGGGAAATTCATGAATATCCATGAATAATTCATGATAATTCATGAAAAATATTGGGGAAAATTTTGAATAAAAAATTTGGGAAAAAATTTTGAAAAAAGTTTGGGAAAAAAATTTGAAAAAAATTCGGGAAAAAATTTTGACAAAAAACTTTGACAAAAAATTCTGAAAAAAATTTGGGAAAAAATCTTGAAAAAAAATTCTGGAAAGAATTTTGAAAAAAATTTTGGGAAATTCATGAATAATTCATGAATATTCATGAATAATTCATGATAATGCATGAAAAATATTGGGGAAAATTTTGAACAAAAAAACTTGGGAAAAAATTTTGAAAAAAAATGTGGGAAAAAATTCTAAAAAAACAATTTGGGAAAAAATTCTGAAAAAAAATTGACAAAAAAAATTCGGGAAAAAATTTTGACAAAAAACTTTGACAAAAAATTCTGAAAAAAATTTGGGAAAAAATCTTGAAAAAAAATTCTGGAAAGAATTTTGAAAAAATTTTTGGGAAATTCATGAATAATTCATGAATATTCATGAATAATTCATGAATATTCATGAATAATTCATGAATATTTCATGAATAATCATGAATAATTCATGAATATTTCATGAATAATTCATGATCATGAATAATTCATGAATTTTTCAGAAAAAAATCTTGAAAAAAATTAGGAAAAAGTTTTGACAAAATTTTTTTTCCCAATTTCTTTTTCAAAATTTTTTCCTGAATTTTTTTTCAAGATTTTTTCCTGGAAAATTCATGAATTATTCATGAATCATTCATGAATTATTCATGAATTTCATGAATTATTCATGATATTCATGAATTATTCATGATTTCCCAAATTTTTTTCAGAATTTTTTCCCAAATTTTTTTTTCAAAATTTTTTTCCCAAATTTTTTTTAAAATTTCCCAAAAAAATTTGGGAAAAAATTTTGGGAAAAAATTTGGAAAAAAAATTTGGAAAAAAATTCTGAAAAAAAAAATCTGGAAAAAGAATTCTAAAAAAATTTGGGAAAAAATTTTGAAAAAAAGTTTGGGAAAAAAAATTTGAAAAAAAAATTTGGGAAAAAATTCTGAAAAAAAATTTGGGAAAAAAATTTGAAAAAAAATTAGGAAAAAGTTTTGACAAAAAAAATTTTCCCAATTTCTTTTTCAAAATTTTTTCCGGAATTTTTTTCAAGATTTTTTCCTGAAAAATTCATGAATTATTGAGCGCAGTTATAAAACGGTAAAATATATTAGACTTTTCTGGCGTTTTAAATCGAAAGTAAACCCAGGGGGTTTGAAATATGGAACAAATACTGCAATCTTTAAATTTGGGGACTTTGCGTGGCCGATTTGAAGCACAGCGAATAGAACCGCAGGCAGTTTTAAATTTAATGCGAAATTTTGAAAAATTTTGGGAAAAAATTTTGAAAAAAAATTTGGGAAAAAAATTTGAAAAAAAATTCGGGAAAAAATTTTGGCAAAAAATTCTGAAAAAAATTTGGGAAAAAATCTTGAAAAAAAATTCTGGAAAGAATTTTGAAAAAAATTTTGGGAAATCATGAATAATTCATGAATATTCATGAATAATTCATGATAATTCATGAAAAATATTGGGGAAAATTTTGAACAAAAAAACTTGGGAAAAAATTTTGAAAAAAAATGTGGGAAAAAATTCTAAAAAAACAATTTGGGAAAAAATTCTGAAAAAAAAATTGACAAAAATATTGGGGAAAATTTTGAACAAAAAATTTGGGAAAAAATTTTGAAAAAAGTTTGGGAAAAAAATTTGAAAAAAAATTCGAGAAAAAATTTTGACAAAAAATTCTGAAAAAAATTGGGGAAAAAATCTTGAAAAAAAATTCTGGAAAAAATTTTGAAAAAAAATTTGGGAAATTCATGAATATCCATGAATAATTCATGATAATTCATGAAAAATATTGGGGAAAATTTTGAATAAAAAATTTGGGAAAAAATTTTGAAAAAAGTTTGGGAAAAAAATTTGAAAAAAATTCGGGAAAAAATTTTGACAAAAAACTTTGACAAAAAATTCTGAAAAAAATTTGGGAAAAAATCTTGAAAAAAAATTCTGGAAAGAATTTTGAAAAAAATTTTGGGAAATTCATGAATAATTCATGAATATTCATGAATAATTCATGATAATGCATGAAAAATATTGGGGAAAATTTTGAACAAAAAAACTTGGGAAAAAATTTTGAAAAAAAATGTGGGAAAAAATTCTAAAAAAACAATTTGGGAAAAAATTCTGAAAAAAAATTGACAAAAAAAATTCGGGAAAAAATTTTGACAAAAAACTTTGACAAAAAATTCTGAAAAAAATTTGGGAAAAAATCTTGAAAAAAAATTCTGGAAAGAATTTTGAAAAAATTTTTGGGAAATTCATGAATAATTCATGAATATTCATGAATAATTCATGAATATTCATGAATAATTCATGAATATTTCATGAATAATCATGAATAATTCATGAATATTTCATGAATAATTCATGATCATGAATAATTCATGAATTTTTCAGGAAAAAATCTTGAAAAAAATTAGGAAAAAGTTTTGACAAAATTTTTTTTTCCAATTTCATTTTCAAAATTTTTTCCTGAATTTTTTTTCAAGATTTTTTCCTGGAAAATTCATGAATTATTCATGAATCATTCATGAATTATTCATGAATTTCATGAATTATTCATGATATTCATGAATTATTCATGATTTCCCAAATTTTTTTCAGAATTTTTTCCCAAATTTTTTTTTCAAAATTTTTTTCCCAAATTTTTTTTAAAATTTCCCAAAAAAATTTGGGAAAAAATTTTGGGAAAAAATTTCGAAAAAAAATTTGGAAAAAAATTCTGAAAAAAAAAATCTGGAAAAAAAATTCTAAAAAAATTTGGGAAAAAATTTTGAAAAAAAGTTTGGGAAAAAAAATTTGAAAAAAAAATTTGGGAAAAAATTCTGAAAAAAAATTTGGGAAAAAAATTTGAAAAAAAATTAGGAAAAAGTTTTGACAAAAAAATGTTTTCCCAATTTCTTTTTCAAAATTTTTTCCGGAATTTTTTTCAAGATTTTTTCCTGAAAAATTCATGAATTATTCATGAAATATTCATGAATTATTCATGATTTCCCAATTTTTTTTTCAAAATTTTTTCCAGGATTTTTTTGTAAGATTTTTTCCCAAATTTTTTTTTCAGAATTTTTTGTCAAAGTTTTTTGTCAAAATTTTTTTCAGAATTTTTTCCCAAATTTTTTTTTCAAAATTTTTTTCCCAAATTTTTTTTAAAATTTCCCAAAAAAATTTGGGAAAAAATTTTGGGAAAAAATTTCGAAAAAAAATTTGGAAAAAAATTCTGAAAAAAAAAATCTGCAAAAAAAATTCTAAAAAAATTTGGGAAAAAATTTTGAAAAAAAGTTTGGGAAAAATAATTTGAAAAAAAAATTTGGGAAAAAATTCTGAAAAAAAATTTGGGAAAAAAATTTGAAAAAAAATTAGGAAAAAGTTTTGACAAAAAAATTTTTTCCCAATTTCTTTTTCAAAATTTTTTCCGGAATTTTTTTCAAGATTTTTTCCTGAAAAATTCATGAATTATTCATGAATATTCATGAATTATTCTTGATTTCCCAATTTTTTTTTCAAAATTTTTTCCAGGATTTTTTTGTAAGATTTTTTCCCAAATTTTTTTTTCAGAATTTTTTGTCAAAGTTTTTTGTCAAAATTTTTTCCAGAATTTTTTTTCAAATTTTTTTCCCTAACTTTTTTCAAAATTTTTTCCCAAATTTTTTTTCAAAATTTTTCCCCGAATTTTTTTCAAATTTTTTTTCCCAAATTTTTTTTCAATTTTTTTCCCATTAAATTTAAAACTGCCTGCGGTTCTATTCGCTGTGCTTCAAATCGGCCACGCAAAGTCCCCAAATTTAAAGATTGCAGTATTTGTTCCATATTTCAAACCCCCTGGGTTTACTTTCGATTTAAAACGCCAGAAAAGTCTTATATATTTTACCGTTTTATAACTGCGCTCAACTTGTAAATTTCCAAGCAGGAAATGACACGTGATCGCCCTATGAATATTCGATGAGTGTTTAGATATTCTTGATGACATGACGTATAGCAGAATCGTGTAACATTCCACAACGCTGACCAAAGGTACTGGCTCACTGAGTATAATGACGCTGGAACCACCGCGTATAATGTTCAAAGCACTGCGTATAAAGGTGAAAGCACCGCATATAATGATGAAAGCACCGCGTACAAAGGTGAAATCACCGCGTATAATGATGAAAGCACCGCGTATAATGATGAAATACCTGCGTATAATGATGAAAGCACTGCGTATAATGCTCAAAGCACAGCATATAATGTTCAAAGCACCGCATATAATGTTCGAAGCACCGCATATAATGTTTAAAGCACCGCATATAATGTTTAAAGCACCGCATATAATGTTTAAAGCACCGCATATAATGATTAAAGCACCGCATATAATGCTTAAAGCACCGCATATAATGCTCAAAGCACCGCATATAATGTTTAAAGCACCGCATATAATACTCAAAGCACCGCATGTCATGTTTAAAGCACCGTATATAATGTATAAAGCACCTAATGAAATGACGTTTTATCACTTAAGACAGCTATGGCTTTCCATAATTCTGGCTTCGTAGTTTCCCTTGCCTCTACTCGCTTCAATTGCTCTCATATCCATCCTAGAACCGCTTGCGCTCTATGGGAAAATTCATAAAGCAACTATGGTTCCAAACTAAGTATTTTCATATACAATAAGCAATTTGATAATTTTTTTCTTACTTTCATGAGATTTCATCGCACTTGGTCAAAATTTGAAAAATTCAGGCCCATACAACAAAGTGGGAGAAGTTCAAACATAGTGGTCAACATTAGCAAACTGTCCGAAGTACATCTCTAGTGTACCAAACTTAGCTAAAATCCTAGGGTGAGCTGATCTGGTAATGCGTGAAGAATTTTACATAATTTCCATGCAATATTGGAAAATGCCGAATGAAAACACTTACCACATCAAAGGCCAGTGTTCAGCCAAAACAGGTGAAATGAATTGATTGGCCGTTTACTGTAATAGAATATCTTTTTTAGTTCCAAAGTTATTTGCAAAAATGTACAAACTATAAACTGCTGATTCAGCAAAAGTTGTGAAGTCACAAGTTGGCAAAGTAGGTTTGATAAATACATAAAGGGGCACAGCTCAGTTATTATTACTCAAATTCAATAAACTTTTGTACACAGATACTACATTGCAAGATACATCCAAAAACATTTCTAACGTCATTGCTATGGTAACACTATCGTCCCCCATCTTCGCAAAGAATTTTTATAAAATAGCTGTATACTGGAACTGGTTATAATAACATAATATCAGAAGTTTGTCTGCTATACATATGCATGCCTAAAGCTCAATGGGAAGATCATTGTTGGAAAAAAATTTCCACGTGGATAAATATAACAAATTATAGAAATTTGGTATCAGGGGCCTGGGGACGGCAGTGTTACCTTGGCAACAAAATTAGAAATGTTTTTTATGCGTCTTGTCATGTAGTATCCATGTACAAAATCTTATTAAATTTGACCGAATAATAACTGAGCTATGTTCGTTTATGTATTTATTAAACCTACTTACCCAACTTGTGACGTCATAACTTTTGCTGAATCAGCAGTTTATATTTTGCACATTTTTGTGAATAACTTCGGAACTAAAAGAGATAGTCTATTACAGTAAACGGCCAATCAGCTTACTTTTTCATGCTCTTTCACATGAAACAATAAAAAATTTACTGCCAATGCCCTTTAACGTTCATGAGAAAATTCATGAATATTCATTATTATTCTTCAAAAGTGCATGAATATTTGTTCATGAACTTTTCATTCATGAACTCCTATTTTCATGAACATTTCATGAATAATTCATCAAATTTTCACCAGGGAAATCCTAGGGTTAGCTGATCTGGTAATGCGTGAAGAATTTTACATCATTTCCATGCAATATGGGAAAATGCCTAATGAAAACACTTACCACATACAAAGCCAGTGTTCAGCGAAAATAGGTGAAATGAGGGAAATTCTAAAACAACAATAAGATAAGTTGTTCTGGTTGCAAACTAAGTTTTTTCATATACAATGACCAAATTCATCATTTTGAGCTAAGTTTCATGACATTTCATCGCATTTAGCAAAATTTCAAAAATTCAGGCCAATACAACAAAGTGGGAGAGGTTCAAACATAGTGGTCAACATTAGCAAACATTCCGAAGTACATCTCTAGTGCCCCAAACTTAGCTAAAATCCTGGGGTGAGCTGATCTGAAAATGCGTGAAGAATTTTACATCATTTCCGTGCAATATGGGAAAATGCCTAATGAAAACACTTACCACATACAAGGCCAGTGTTCAGCCAAAATAGGTGAAATGAGGCAAATTCTAAAACAGCAATAAGATAGGTTGTGCTGGTTCCAAACTAAGTTTTTTCACATACAATGACCAATTTGATCATTTTTAGCTAAGTTTCATGCAATTTCATCGCACTTAGCAAAATTTCAAAAATTCAGGCCCATACAACAAAGTGGGAGAAGTTCAAACATAGTGGTCAACATTAGCAAACTGTCCGAAGTACATCTCTAATGCAATGCAATATGGGAAAATGCCGAATGCACTACTGGGCCAATGCCTCATTTGGTAATTTGGTATTTGGGGATGAAGTATGGTAACTAGGCATATTGACATGAAATCGCTTGAAACTTTGCAAAAATGATGGAATATGTCTTCTTTTATGAAAAAGATCATTTCTAGCTGGTGAAGCTCATTTTTGCAAGTTTTCAAAATTTCACCTATGGTCTCCTGTGCCAATCCATGATTTGGTAATTTGGTATTTGGGGGTGAAATATGGTAACTTGGCATAATGACGCGAAATCACTTGAAACTTTGCAAAAATGATGGAATATCGATGGATCATGTGACACTCGGTTGTTTACAAGCAACGATTAGAACGAATCAGAAACTCGTTTCTACTTGTTATTTGATATCACATATTGAGTAAAAGCATTGTCATGTTTGTTACTTACTTTCTTACGAGTAATTTTTTAACGAACACAATGTTACACAAGCTACAGTGGCAATCACAATGGCAACTTGAATAATGACCTCCAACTTTAATAAACAAAATATAAATGTCTTTTAGAATTGACATTATAAGTACTGCATGAGATACTACCTCTTAACCAGACTCTTTTACCTACGAGCCTGGGTACGAGGTTGCATGAGATGTGGGCCATAGTGGGGGGGGGGAGTATTATAAAAAACCCTGCAAGTAAAAGCTTCATATTTTCCCCACAACAAATAGAATGAGGCAATTATAAAATACATAGCGGGTGTATTTTGCTGCTAACATGCGGCCAGCTTATGTTGCCACAGCAGCAGTATTCACATAGCTATGTCTCTTGTCATGGTATTGTATAATAGGCCTTTTCAGTAATTATGTCACAACTACATGGAATTGAGGCTGAGGGGCTAGCCGCTGCTTATAAAGGCTCAGGCAGCTTTGTCAAAGGCTCGGGCAGCTGTAGGACACAGTGGTGTAACAGAAGTCTAATCTTCTTTGCTAATTTAAAAGAGCCTTTAAAAATAACTAACAATGTCTTTTACAGATTTTTCATATCTAGCTTCATTCAAGAGATATTTCAGCTGAATTTTGAAGATTATGCATGTTTACATCACAAGTGGGATCATGTGACACTCGGTTGTTTACAAGCAATGATTAGAACAAATCAGAAACTCGTTTCTATTTGCTATTTGATATCCCATATTGAGTAAAAGCATTGTAATGATTGTTACTTACTTTCTTATGAGTATTTTTTAAAGTCTTATCCCACTTGTGATCATGTTATGAGATCAAAAATTTATCCAAAATGGCAGGCAGCTGACATGTTTGATTCCAAATGTCTCAAGAATCAAGCTGGATGTGAGAAAGCTGTAACAAGCTTTGTTGGATACTCCAAGAGCTCTTTCAATTGAGTGAAGAATATTTTTGTTGCCAATACACTTTAAGATTTAAATTTATACAAGTATAGTTTCAACGATAATTCAGGGAAACAACAGCCCTACACACTGCTATGCCTTTGCTAGTATTTTACAAGGTTGGTTTGCAACGAACTAGAATGGAACACAATGTATACATGAAATGTGGTCACCTCCATGAACACAATGTGACACAAGCTACAGTGGCAATCACAATGGCAACTTGAATAATGACCTCCAACTTTAATAAACAAAATATAATTGTCTTTCAGAATTGACATTATAAGTACTGCATGAGATACAACCTTGTACCCAGGCTCTTTTACCTACGAGTCTGGGTGCGAGGTTGCATGAGATATGGGTCACAGATGTATTTTAATATTGGTGGGACGGGGGAGTATTATAAAAAACCCTGCAAGTAAAAGCTTCACATTTTCCCCACAACAAATAGAATGAGGCAATTATAAAATACATAGCGGGTGTATTTTGCTGCTAACATGCGGCCAGCTTATGTAGTCATGTCGACAGTATTCACATAGCTATGTCTCTTGTCATGGTATTCTATAATAGGCCTTTCTGGTAATTATGTCACAACTACAGCAAATTGAGACTGAGGGGCTACTCGCTGCTTATAAGTATGGTGAGTGGCCCCTCAGCATCCCTTTCATGTAATTGTGACATAATTACTGGAAAAGTCTATTGTATCAGGAGGGCTAAATTTCCAAGAATGTATTCATAAGTATGACCGCCTCATTACATTATTGCTCATTTGCTAGCTAGCTGCCATTGTCAGATTGTCTCAAAATCGAGCACAAAATCATAGAAAATACGGCCCATTTCCCATTCTCGCCAACCATTCGGTATTCAAATATCCCTGTATTAGTAATATTATACTTAACTATTAATATGCCTTGCAATTACTTTAAAATAAGACATTTAGCTGGGCTCCATGCAAGTTACGACAAAAACAATCACGTCCCACACAATTTTTGTTGACCTTTGGCTTCGAGTATTAAAACGTTATGTGATACAGTTATGTTATAAAAATACAAAATTATTAGTAAATTTGAATCTCTTACCATCTTAAGTCACTTTTACATTATATCTTTTGTTTTCATCAAAGATGTCTGCACATATTATTGGGACGAACAATTATTCGCCGAAGGCACGAAGTCGAGGTGAATATTCCCCGATAATCACCGAGCCTGAGGCGAATAATTGTTTTAGTATTTTTACACAAGTTATTTTAAATTTGTTTATTTATTTGTCCGTAATTTGTACAAAACGGCAGCTACAGTCGCGATTTTGTAAACTTGTTTTTACTGTTATATTCACCTGTAGGTGAATATAAAGGAATGTCACGTCATACTGGACCAATCACAACGTCGGATTTCTCATGTTCACTTGTGTAAAAATACTAATGGCATTTTCATGTCAAAATCTCTAAAATTAACCAATAGGAACACATTATTTCTGCCAGTAAATATTCTCAATTATTCATAATATATTCAATCTCTTCTAATCCCATCTCGTCCAATAGAAATGGTCGTCGGGGGAAAATAGGACTTAAAATAGGGGCATGTAATATAGGGCCCGGTCTGTGGCAAATGTTTAATACACCCATTGTTTGTTTTGTACCTATTTTGTTCAACTCCAGCCACTGTAATCCATATAGTTAACAGTCAATAGTCTTCAAAAAGGTATCCACCGAATAGGATAGAAATTCAGACATAAAAACGACGTCTAAGATGAAAAAAGTAGTGTAATACACAACTTCATGTTGCCAACTGATATCAGTGGCGCCAAGAAGAATTACAAATTGCTGCTTCAATATCGACATTTTATGCATTAAATAACGTACGTATTTCGCTTAAATCGATATAGGTGTAACTTTGAAGATCTTTTCCCCCGATAAGCTTAATAAACCTTGTATTAATTGTGGTAGAGTCGAAAAATATTGTTATAAATAGACACAAGTGTTACACGTTCACTTTGTCGTTCATGTTTCTTTGTCGATTTCAGAATTCGTAAAATTGACCAATCACAGCTAAGCACAAAAGTTCGAAACATTTGCCACAGACCAGTTGGGCTTATTATCTTTTAACCCTTTTGCACCTTGCACTATTTTCGCCTCTTTCTACAGAGGGGGAAATAGGGCTTAAAAATAGGGGCATGTAATATAGGGCTTATTTTTAACCCTTTTGCACCTTGCACTATTTTCGCCTCTTTCTACACATGCTCGCTTGAAATCAGGTAAACGGCAGCTAGAGATTTGCCAGACGGAAACCGAATTCTTATAATAAATACGAGAGCCCAATATATAAACTTTTAATAAAGCCATTAGACAGTAAGATTTAAAATAATAATTTTAAAATAATAAAAATAATAAATAACGTTTCGTTTTTACCTTAAGACATCTTCAGACTATATAGTATAGAATTACATGAGATTTGAATATATATGTGCTAATTATTATATATTTACAAAATGTTATGTCACATGGTAGTAAGGAAGATAAAGGATAGGAGGGTGGTATTAGTCAGTGGGGGTTTTTCACAAGAGAACAGGGTCTGCAGAGCAGAAAAAGAGAAGGGGGCATGTCCCCCAGTGTCAGCAGTCTTAGTGGTGCCCTCTTAACACACTTTCAGCTCTGTAATAATTCTAAATTTTCATTTTACCAGGGATCAACAGCTTTTGTCGTTCTTATTGGTCGTTAGCAAAGCAAATGATGTTGAATCCCAGCATACATGGAGGGTTTTAGGCCTGATCTCAATTGACGAGGGGATCAGTAGTACCCGAGTGTGCATTAGAGAGGTTCAGATTTCGTTTCCAATACTTCTACCACTACCTTAATGTATCTTTACGCCAAACAGATTGTCTAATGCCTACCCAATTAACCAATCAAATTGTTTAAAAATAGTGAAAAGGTAGCAGTATTGGTAGAGAAGGTCAAATCTGAACCTCTCTGTTTTATATCTGGGCTGTCCCACAAAGCAAAACAGACCAAGATGTGTAAAATCTATGGTAAAATATACAAATTAATTTATAAATTTCATTAATAAATCATTATGGAAACTAAAAAGCTGTGTTTTAACATGTTTTTACTTTTTACAACACTAATTGTCATTGTGGAACCAATTCTGCTGTGGTATTGTGAGATTTCGTCTCTGAGTACTCCAAGAAACTATGGGCTCACAGTAATTGGCACGTGCTGTTGTGACACTGCCCTTGATGGCAAAGCTCAATAAAATAAACCCTAACAGACCAGAGAGTCAGATGCGCTTACCTTGCCCAAGTTGACCTCTGGTCTAACCTCAGTACTCAAATATCAGAACCATCATCCCATCTATTAATGACACATTGTAAAGACATGACACACATTTCCTCTGCTGCTATTGTTACCTCCTCATTATTTGTGGTTAACGCATTAAGACATTGAGATCGTTTCACATAACTGCTTTCACATCGACATGTTTCGGTTTACGCTTTACTCTTGCGTATTTTTCAATCTCCTTCTGCTTTTCAATCAAGTGCGCGCTGGCACGCGCTCATCTGATGATTTTTACAAAAGCTATGATAGACTTGGCTGTGAGCTCGTCGAGAGTCATACAATTTGCCCGGCTACTGAACTGAACCCTGATCTAGCTTTCGACTACGAAACTGACGCAGAAGTGGTGAATATTATGATAGAAGAAGCAAGGATGAATAACGCAAGCAGGGACTGTCTCATTGCGCTCCAAACAACGTACTGTTCAACTATAACACCTCGTTGTTTCGTCAATGGCAGTAAAGATTATGGCGACGCGCGATCGGCGTGTTGGAAAGCGATCAGAAAATGCCCGAATGGAACCCTTGACGAAGAGCTATGCAAGTTTATTAAAGTAGGAATGCATAATCTCAGCGCTTGTGTTAAACCTTCAACACGGATCAACGGAACCTGTCCGCAACCAGAATTCAAGGTAGGCTGTTCTGTTATGGCTTGTTTAAAAACCTACATAGCACAGCATGGGCAATTATTTATTGCGTATTAAATGCATGATGTGCTCACTGACACATTAAGTACCTAAAGTCTTCCTCCCTTCCAATTTCATTGCACGTTTTCATTTCGGCTAATTTGCATAAATTTTAACGAAGCGCGCTGATTCTAGATTGCGCACTCCGCGTCTCTGAAACATTTTATACAGTATTCGGATAGATTTTGTCGTGTTGTTGTCGTGCTTGATCACAGTCAAGCTCGGATCCCTAGTGGATATTTTATACAATAGGGTCATGCTGTTTGTTATCTTTTAACTTTTCATCAAAAGCACAAGAACGTTTTCCACCACAACTATGTATATATCGTCTTGACGAAAACTCCAGCAACACAATAACCTATTTCGTACGACTGTTTCCTGTAAATAATATTCAACAAAGGCTTTTCGTAGAAATTGAATTGTTTCTGAACCTTATTATTGTTGAGCTTTCATGTGAAACCTTTCAATCGAGCTATATTGATCGATCTAAAACTGACAATTTATTTATACAATCTTTACTTGACTCAACCCTTTCATTCAGGCCCTTCGAACTTGAAAGTCTTCTTATTCCTTGTAACACGTATGTGATAATGAAATAAGTTTCGAGACTGCTGCGAGCAGAGCTTCAACTACTCGATTTTTTTGTCAGGGTGACTATGCTGGCTGATTATCGTCAACATTTTGATAGGATTAACATTTCAACGGTAAAAAATGTTTTATTTGCAATAAACAACGAAGGCGTATGTTCATAGATACATATCATTATAGATACATATAATTAAATATTTACAAAATGTGGGTAATAGCTTTGGATAATGTAGCTAAATTCCTATAATCAGTTTTGAATATCTGAGTAAATCACATAATTGGGTAACTTACACTAGGATATTTCTCGCTGGAAAGCGACTTAGTTTAAATTACTGATTGAAATTGACCAAAAGTAACTTTAGCAAAGATTTGCACTTAACGTGTTGCACATAAGAATGCATGCGTTTTAACCACGCTTTAGTCGATGACATCTCGGTGCCAGGCGTTTTATTGTACACATTTCATCCCCTTAGCGCACTCTTCTAATTCTTTGAATCGCATTCTCATTAGAATAAACCGCGCAAACAAACATCCCTGAAGATCATACGCTGTGTTTGTGTTGAACGCTTTATATATCCACAAACAGTTTAAAATGACACTAGAGTATTATATTTGTGTTGTTTCTAATCATATTTCAAAATGAAAACATATGGTTTCGATAACAAATCTGTTGACGCGGTGCGCGAGCCGATTTTATATGCCACTTCACAACAGAAGTTAATTATAATCCTACATCATTATCAGGTCATGAACCAATCCTGCATAAATACAGCATTTCTTGTGCGCACGCAAGCAGAATTGTGAAGGTTACGAAAGGTCAGCAGCGTTAGGAACACAGGCAAACAAACAGCAGTAATTAAACTATTTAAAAGAGGTTATGTTCAGGCTGTTATTTAAATGTACCGCGTCCTAAGCATAATATAAATAGATTAGATTAAATACCTACAGAAATGTTTTTCCAAGTGGACGAAATCTTTAAAAAATCTTCGCAATGATGCAAAATAATTCACATAAATGTTCCTCGGATATTGGTATGCGTGACTAGTTCATTCCGACGACGCCATCATTAGCTAGCCGATTCCAACTTTGGTTGCCAATATGATTAACGGAAATTGCGTAAAGAATCTAATTGATTATATTAACATTGCATTAATGCGTTTTTAGCTTGTGTATATTTCAGCGACGTCTTTGTCGGGAAAATACTACACGTTCGGTATGCATTTCTGACTAGGTGTAAATAACAGGGATAAAAGATATCACAAAGCAAAGTTCAAATATGCGAGTTGACGTGTTGAGATTAATTTACATGATAAGTTGTTCTAGGACAACTCCTACAGGCTTAAACTTAACAACTAAAGACTTATGATTCCAGATGGTATTTAACGCGGTCACGTTTCGCCCTTCCTGTCTGTACACCGTTCATTACCTTCTTCGATAATTTGCCTTCTCGGACGTCATAATTATGATGCGTCACTAAACATAAATTTGGCATGAAAAGCATCTGGTTCTCAAGTGTCGTTTGCCAACACACATCCACCGAAAATGCGATTATTGGTGTTGCCAAACCACAGAGTTGAAAAACCAGTAACAGCAACGACAGAACACAAAATTAACACAAGTATTGTAGCACTAACCATTTACTGATAATGATCCTAGCTTACCAATCAAAAGTGTTGCAATTATGATAATTTTTCGTGGTTTTTGTAACCAACTAAACTTATATATATATTATTCTTGATCATTACTTGAAAGAACTTACAACCGTCTTAATTTCAGATGCCCAAAGACAAACTGGATGTGTACATTAGATCATCAATAGAGTACGAAAATATTGGCAATTTTAATGAACTCGAGGCTTTGGCGTTTCCAAACGGCACTAAAATAATTTCCCCTGAATGTGTTTCAAAAATCAAGGAATTGTATTGTCTGCCATTTTATTGTTCCGAGGATGGACAACAGATTATTGTTGAATATACGTATGACCAGTGCGAACATATTGTGGAGTCATGGTAAGAAACACAATTGGGATGAAGTTAATAATTTTGGTGTTGTATCACCTGACAACCAAGTTGTCAAAGCTTTCTACTAACGGAGTATTCTTAATGCAAATGTTGATTGGTATATTTTAGTTTCAGAGCAAAGGACGAACTTGATGAAGGGCGATTGAGGGACATATCTGAAGAGCTTCATGAAGAGTACGCCAAGAATTGCGTTTTCTATCCTGACATTACGGATGGGTCTGGGATTCCCCTTGGAAACACCACAGAAGGGTCTGGGATTCCCCTTGAAAACACCACACGACCCACCTTTTCTAGTGTATCACCTCCCGGAAACAACGTATCTACAACTCCTCAGCAGAAAACGTCCACTCAAGCTCCTGGAAAGAATGTGTCCACGACTGCAGCCCAAGAAATATCTGGAAAAAACATGTCTACAACCCCCCAGCAAAAAGTACCATCGACAACCCTCCCGGGAAATACAACCTCCACCACTCCTGGCCAAAATATGACAAGTGAACCCCCAGAAGTGACAAGATCACATCCCCAGGATACTAAACCAATCACTACCACCCCCCGGACAACCAAAGTTTTTGAAACCCAATCACCCACAGCTGGTAATGAACGTGGCCAAAAATTCTCGAACTTAATGTTCTTACTTTTCTTGGTCGTTTCTTTTCAAATCAATGTGTAGTTTCGTAACTTAGTAATTGGTTAAGTCCTTCCCACCTGAGGGGGAAAACTATCGTTGTAATTATGCGATAGCCCAGTAATTGCCGACAGTTGAATTGGGGCCTCAAATAAACCCAACTACGTTTTGTACAATATGATAGAATTTTTGTTGAACAGAGATCCATAGGTTGTGTCAAAAATTTAAAAAAGACAAATTTAAAAAAGCTCTTACTTCAGTTTACATCTTGTATGCGAGGGAACATTTAAATTTTATAAGTATCTAGTTATATAAGTGTCTAGTTGTATAAGGTATGTATAATTGTATTTTATAATTGTTCATACATGTAATTTTCTCATTCAGTCTTCATTAAGATATATAAACAAATTCGTAATTTACGAAAAAATGAAGTAGCTTTGGCGAATTTAAGATACAATGAAGCACGGCTTATTCTTCTCACATCGCTATGTTTTGTGATTGTAAATTGTAATAATAACTGTATGTACTTATTGCAGTAAATATATACAATTGTAATTTTTTGTACGTTTGTCCTCTGGACTGTGATTGTAAATAATATAAACTGTGCATTATTTTGTGCGGACGTGTAAGTTTTAAAATTATTTTAAAAATTCCTATTGAATAAAGTTACGGTCGTTTAAAAAGTAATTTAGTTTCTAGAAATACATGCATGCATGCAAAACCCCTCGTCTTAAAATATCAAAGATGCAACTATATTTTCGCAACATAAAGTATTCATAGGATTGTTGTCATAGCAACACGCCGACACGGCAGTTCTTAATAATGCGTTCTATATTTTTTAAATAACTATGAAAATAATGAAATACTAAATTACCAGTTTTAATGACAAAATACTTAATTTTTTAAATGTCTGTGGTCCGTATGTCATCATGCATAGTGTGAACTTTGGTACGGTATGAAGTGCAATCTATTACACTACATTATTAAAAAGTTTGATGAATATTTATAAACTATTAAATCTTTGTTTTGCAATAAAAACCATTTCAAGCCATGCATTTTTGATTGAAAACAGCCACACTCGTATTTTTTACCTGTAAATTATTTTCATACTTTACAATATAACTACAGTCTTGCTTTTACAATACAAAGAAAAGTACACTTCGAAATTAAAATGTGGAATCATATGGATTTACGGCTACTGAATAGTCTGAATATGGCTACCTTTTATGTACGTTCCCATTCTTGTTTCCTTCTGTTGGCGCGTTTTTTCGTGGTCTTTTCCGTATTTTTGATTCATTTTTATTGTTTTTAATGATTTCGATTTGTTTCCCTACAGATTTCTTCACATTTTTTTTCAGTGGTCCAACCCAAACCAAAGCCAACCAACACATAATGGCGAATAACTTTCCTCGCCCCGGGCAGCGGAAAGGAGAGGGAACGAGAGAGAAAGAGAGGGGAGGGGTGGGGTGGGGGTCGAAGAAACGCTCATGTAACTATTGTAGCAATAACAACAGAACAATATTAAACATTTATCTAAATTATTTCACTGAACAAAATTTATCACTTCTGTGACTTTTAAAGCCGAGAAATAAAATTTAATCTTATACTTTTCCTGGAAAAATAGGCAATATTTATACATTTTTGACTTATAGCACCGGCTCAAGCAACTAAGATTCATGCTTGGATCTGACAATTCACCATAATAAAAAAAATATGATGTCGGCTTTCTCGTGATCCTTTGCAAAAAGTAAATTTTATGTGTTAAAGAACACTAACAAGATTGACATTTTGTCCAACAAAACCTAAATTTGTTTTTATTATGGTCAATTGTGGTAGACCTTCGTTTGATGATAAGCACGACAGCAGTGTACGGAACAGAATTGAGAGTTATAATGATCCACAGATGTGTAGCAATCGGCTCAATGAACTATTTTTACAAGCAAGCCGATTATTTTGAACGACTGCAAAAGGGCCAAAAGGCGAGAAGCGCGATTTTGAGAGACGACTGACTAGCACACGACCTTCAATCAATTTGTTAGCAACGTGGTAACAACGTCGGAATACAAGACCATAATGAAAAAGATAACAGGATGTGCATTTACCAATATTGACTTTTGCTATCTCGCGTTGCTAGCAACTTGGTGGAAGACCGTAAAATGACACCAGTGTGAAGTTCTAAAGATGGCATTTGCTTTTTTAAGTTTTGATATGAACCAGATATCATATGATGGCAAACTCACACCTTACGAACAAGTAAGTTGTCATGAAAATTTGAGCCAATGTCACACAACGCGCACTCACGGTTTCGCCACATTCCCCATTCCATTCATTATTAGAGGGGTGTTTTTGTCGTTCCAAAATGCGCTTGGTCGTATTGTATGACGAGCTTTTTGATGTGACTTAATTTCGGATATAAATAATTCAGTCTTTGACGATCCTTTGCCCATCTTTCCTGAAAATTAACAGTAATTCAACAGTTTATCAACCTTGGAGATACCGCAAAATAATTTCTTTTTAGCTTTGAACTAATTGTAATATCCGTTGAATTTTTCGAAACATTCCTGGTTTATGAAATGGCCATCCGTCATCTTGTTTTATAATTAGGTCTATTTTAATGATGTTACAAGCACGGTACACTGTATAAAACTTAGTGTCGATAAGTTAAATTTTAGTGCGTACATATTCATGCAAATCCCGATAGATTTGTTGAAGTGCCTCTTGAAGGTTTTCCTGTTTGTGACGTCATGATGTTTTAATATCTACGAAGGCGAAAGGGAAGTGCCTTCGTCCATAATGGTTGCCTAACAGTATACTGTAGTTTCGCAATGGAACTTCTACTTAATTAATTCAACTTTACAATTGAAAATCTTCTCACCTTTTTTTCCTCGTATAGTTTAAATATTTCTTCCTGTAGTTCCTGCAACAACAAAAAACACACAGAAATATGGGGCTGGTTGTGTATAAAAGACGTTCAGCCTAAACATAATGTGAAACCGTTGTCGTAGAATAAACCTGTCGTAGATGAATGAATGATGTATCGACGTCTGTTTGCTAATGTTGAATCAACGTTTAGTAAATTAAACGATGCGGGAATCTTACATTACAGTAAGGTTTAGATTTGCTTACGGCTACGGGAACAAGTACGACAATGAGATTTTTCATTCAATTATCTTCCACAATTTAAGCCGTATTCGTCTTTGCTTTGGATCACCTGCTATTTTCAAAACATATTGTGTAAAAAACAGGATATCATCAAGTTTGCCATAGCTCATTCTCAACGACAAAGTCTTGCAACGTTTTCGTAGCCGAAGTCAGATCTAAAAGCTTCCTGTCGACATCACACGTTGTCGACGTTTTCAAATATTCCTCATCATAATTTGTAGCCAAGAAAGCAACCAACCTTTGCCGCTTGACTTTCGTCAGGATGCTGCTTTAATCTTTCCTTGAGTTCGTTAAATTGTTTTGTTACTAAATCTAAACGTTCTTTTGTTTCTGTGAATTCCGTGTATTCTTTTGCAAAATCTTCTTTATAAGAACATCGTTGCTTGTACGTCTTGATTTCCGGATATTTTCTAGAAAAAAATCAAGTTGTACAATGCTCTTCTGAGAGGTTCACTGCGGACATCTCAAATTGATCGAATGTTACTACAGGAGGAAACGTAAACTTAACTAACTTTATTTATACTGGATAGCTCTATCAGTTCCAAATTGTTCCTCCAAGAGATCCAGTAATGATCATCTCTTATTGATCCAGTGTTACTACAGGAGGAAACGGGAAACCTAAACTAAACTATAACTTTATTTATACTGGATAGCTCTATCAGTTCTAAACTGTTCTTCCTAAAGGTCCAGTAAGGATCATCTCTTATTGATCCAGTGTTACTACGGGAAGAAACCTAACCTAAACTAACTTTATACTGGATAGCGTTCTGGATAGCTCTATCAATTCCGAACTGCTCTTCCTAGAGGTCTAGTAAGGATCATCTCCTTTGATCCAGTGTTACAACAGGAGGAAACCTAAACTACTATGAAACTATGATTTCTGAAGTGTTTTCCTGAAGTGTTAGTATAGGAGAATATCCTCCAACACCTTGTCTTCAATTTATTCTGCATAACTCTATACGTTCTAAACAGTTCTTTTACAATTGCAGCGAGGATCACCAATCACTCATCCACAGAGAAACTTAAACTAAACATCTAGTACGGGGCATGATATAAATCCTTTTAATCTTCGTTACTTACAAAATATAATCTTCGTTTGAGGATGATTCTGTGTTTGAAAATGCACAATTATTGTTATTACTGTCGTTGCTGTTGTTGTTTTCGAAGCCGTTTTTTGATTTCGATGTTTTAACTTTTTCTTTGCCTGAACAAGTAATAAAAAATTGGTAAGTGTCCTGTCTTTCTTAGCCTCCCATAGTTCAACAAGGGTCGTAACAAGGCTACATCGTGTGTATATCATTGACAGGACTGCACAAAACTATTAAGTACCAATAGAAGAAATACTTCACAAAGACAATGAAAATATTTTCTGCAAATAAGCGCCAAAAAACCATTCTTTTATGAAAGTTTTGTCACCGCTAAACAAGATGTATAAGTATAACGTGGTGCCAAGTAAGGTACATAGTCCTACTCCTAATGTCTTTATATATGCTTGCGAAAAGTGACCCTTTCCTTGATCGGAGCTACCTTCTTTGATGACCTACATGTATCCCCCATCACTTAACTACTCCTTATCATAAATTAAGGTTAGCTACTTGTATCGATTGTGTGTGGGAAAATATGGAAACGCCATATAATACAGCCCTGAGACTCAACGAACAATGACTCACTTGGTGACTTTTTATTCGTTTCATGTTTTGTGTTATTCTTCTCTTTGCTCGCTCGCCTTGCAGGAACAGTTCGTGGAGATGAGGAGGCGAGTTTTGGCGGAGACGTTTCCGATCGTTTTAAATCCGTCTTTGACGTGCTTTGAGTTGTATGTGCAATACGAGGTTTCTTACCAGCAGGGTTCATTCCAGGCTTGTTTTGCCCAGAAAGAGGTCGTTTCACGGAGTTCTAAAAACAGAAACGACTGTTTCACTAGTCGTGACGGCATCTAGAGTTATGAGCATATCACAATACGTTGTGGTATGTAATATCATACATTATATATTCTGGAAGATTAAGGCAATTTTTATGATGGTACATAAAATACATTAGTACATAAAATTTCTCACAAAGTGCTTGAAACGTCACAAAATTCATTGGGATGAAAGACAACTTTCATCCCAACAACTAGACCAGAATTATAGACTTATTGTTATTTAGACTTAAAGAGGGATTCGCATGCCTTGTGACGTGATTCAGTTGGTTAACCCGCTAAGTAATTACTGAGTAACAGCGCTATCAGTCTAGGGTATGAATAACTATCATTAGGTAGAACTCACATTGCCCAACACAGAGGAAGCCAGAGGTCCAGGCGAGAGACGATCAACCGTCGAGCCCATCTCGGACACAAGCTTACTAAATGAAAATCACAATTTATTAACCAATGAAATAAGTGGGGAAATCACAATCCTTGACTAGACGACAATTCAATTACAACGATTCAAGACAACTTGCGAATTCTAAAACGAATTGAACGGTTCTAACTTTCGGATGGTTTCTCTGTCTTCATCAGTGTAGCCAGGCCAAGCGTCAACCTTAAACGTAATATCAAAGACGTTGTCACCGTAGTGCAATCAAAAGTACATTAACGATAACGTAGAGGATATTACACGGTGGAGCGAAGATATGAAAATTGTTTTTGAGTGGTTTCAACACGAGAAAATAGCATCCATATCTTCAAGCTACCGTGTAATGTTCTTTTTATTAAATGGTCAGAAGTCGGAACAAGCGAACAGAGAACATATAAATCCCGCGGGAAAACACGTGCGTTTTTCATGCGTTACATATTTTTTCATGTCTTTACTAGTGAAAATATGGAAAATACGAGTGTTTCAGTTTACGGTAAAACACCCAAAGCCATATAATAAAAGAGCTTAAACGATAAAACAGAACTAGATGTTCCATACGAAGGCCCTTCCGTCAGAAAGATAGTGCACAGACTCAGTTTCTCTCTAACTTCAGTTTCATCGTTTCAGTAATCAGCAGTGTTCAAAAGAGGGATTCGCATGCCTTGTCCCAAATATAGACAATATTCTATCAAGCTGCTAACAACTCGTAAGAATCTTGTTCATATAATCACAGTTGTTATAACAAGTCTGCGGAAACAGTCATGAAAACGACATGCAGTAACCGTATTGTTACAACTTTGTAACAATCCTGTTGTATCAAGAGACTGTATCACACTAGTTAGACCAACATGGTGACAAGTTCGATATCAAGCTTGTTAGAAATTACTAAACAGTTCAAATACAACTTTGTGACAACTAGTGAATTTTTCTTCGTGTGTATGTGCGCATGGTCTTGCTTATACTAAGTCGTGTTCACGATTTCATTATAGTTAAAATGGACGCAAGCATGAGAACGCCTTACTTTGTTTACGTTACCCTAACCTCATTCTTATGCTTACGTCATAACGAGACTTAATTTCCGCTCTTAATCCCTGCTGTCAGAGGAATAACTAGAGCGTTCATTGGGAAAGAGGGAGTTTATTCACATATACACGTTCTGCCCGAAATCCATTTTAATAGAAAGTTGTCGTCAGGCAGACACTTCCTCCCAAATTAACTCTCTAAAGTTCCACTCATTTCCAAGAAAGATACAATCTGTTAAGAACTTCAAAACGAATTCCTTTTAGGTCAATATCAATCTCAAACAATTACGTTAAAATTTCATAACATTGTAAATAAACACGTTCTACTGCATTAGCAACATAAATTCCGTTGTTAAACACGTATTTTCCGTTCTTGAGCTCTGGCTTATTAGCGAGGTCATGACATTGGCTTTAATGTGAAGTAAATAGTGAAAACATACTCTGTGAACAATTGTCAATTAATAAAACTTCCTTCTAATGACGTCACAACTTGCCATCTCTGATAGACATGATGTCACATCACATACAAGATTATTTTCTGCCTCGAGCAAATATCGGCTGACTTTAGGATTTTTTCACGTCCAAGAAAACTAACCTGTACTTCTGTGTAGTAAAGATGACGATTTAGAACATAAACATTGTCCTGCATTACAGACACCTTTCAGTAGAAAAAAAAAACACGTTATAATTTTTGTCGTATTAATGCAAAAGGAACGGCGTCAAGTAGGTTATACTAATTAAAGCCTCTACAATTAATACTGGATGTGCAACTTAGTGGTGTTTCGTACCTGTTGAAGTATATTTGTTAAAACACTAGCATCCTTTAATTTTGCCCCATCTAAAAATCACATCACATATATATGTGAAATACTTTCAAAGATGCATCCTGTAATTAGGATGGTAAACTAAACAGGATGTCCAACGCACAAATTGGAGGACTGGCTTATTCCAAGAGTACAACAACAAAATCATGTATTTACCTCTTTCTACTTTCAATCTCAATTCTAGTTTGTTACATGGTCTTAGTGCCAGCAAATGGATAACCTTTTCCCTAAAAGCAACAGTGAAAGCAGTTACTTTGTTTATTAAATTTGCATCTTGATGTTTTCATACTGGGAAAATTCCACAATACAGACTTACTTATTTGGCAGTACATTTAACTGCATTTTTGGAATTTCAATCACATCTATTGAGGCAAGCACAGCCTTCTCAGTCAACTATCACACCTGTGACAGTGGACATCAAGTACACTCCAATAGACATAGATTACATGCACATATTCAAATGCTGGTTTTTCTCAGTGGCCATCCAAATTTTAAGATGGCTATCAAAAGACAGTTTAATCGAACAGCTGGTTGTCCAAGACTGTTCTAATGACTGGTGTATATTCATTATAATATTATGTGTTAATTATATGTTCCATTAAAGTTACATGTATATATTACACATATATAATGCCTACTAATGTAATCATTATACATGCAAATAAGACATATTTTGAGAAAAAGCACAAACCTTAGTCCTTTTATAGAACTGCTTGAGTTCTGTGTAATTTTGTTGTTCATGTTTACTTTGCGGAAGTTGAATTTTTGCCTGGGGTTGGGCATGATTCGTTTTGTTTTCTTTACAGCTGAAAAACATACACATTATTACACGTTTTTAACATTTCACCCATAGTCCTTTGGGTATCTGGGGTGAGCTTTGATTCTTGACACTATGTCTCAAAATCCACAGAGACTATGCACAAATGGCCAAGTAAGTCTTATTTAATGAAAAACATCTTTTTCAGCTAGTTCCTTTTAAACTACTCACAACTTCCTTTAATGGACCAATCAGAAAACTATATCTTATTTGTGAGCATTCTGATTGGTCAGTATATGGTCAATAAACATGATGTTGTGAACATTTTAACGAACTTTCCAAAATTTGAGGAATCAATGAGGGGCTGATCAGAGGAACTGCTAAACTTGAGCAAATGAATTGGTCAAATATTTTCAGAACGCTTCAATTGCAGAAACTTTAAGAATGGCACCATTTCACTGAGATCTAATTTCTAAACTTTTTATTGGCAAGCTTACCACCATTTTTGGACAGTTCTATTACTTTTGCTCTACAAAAATAAAGATATTTTACCATAAAAACCTTTTTCCATAATATTCCCAGCTTAAAGGCAGTTAAAGTCATAGATGATATTTGGGGGGGGGGGGACAGCTCATCAATATTCATGCACATCAGTGCACAACAATGAAACACTTTTCTGATGACTAAGTTACCACCACAATTGATTCTTCATGTGATATCAATGGATCAAAAAGCAAAATTTACTGTTAGTATTTGTTCTGTTTGGGCATCTCCTGTAAAGAGCAATGTTTACAACTGTTAGCATTCCAACCTGGTCCCCTCTTTCTCAGCTTCGGCCATCCTGTTTTTTGTGGCTGCATAACTATCATTGTTTGCACTGATGGTGATTTTTTCTGTGATATTCCCAAGCCGCATTAAATCACCATCTCCTTTACTCTGCTGAAGACAATCGATGCCTGTTGTACTGTTTACCATGAAGAGATTAGTACAGGTGAAGTTGAATTTGGTACCACTGTTATCTGTACCATTCTTTGAGGGAATAAACAATGTCTGAAACAAAGGCATTATTGATTATGGTAAAATTTAGATGTTGAATGGTCTCACAACCAAACATAACATGTAAGTCCTAATGAGCTTTAAGCACACAGATGAAATCCTAGTCCCATGCGTAATATCATTAATGTCATGAAAAATCCATGATAAAACCACGGACAATGTCATGAAAATGCCAAACCTTTGAGCAGATATTACTAACTAGTCTGTATTACTAGTCTAGCACATGTGCCCACAAAATCAAACAATATAGAGGTACCTTAAAAATTGCAAAGCAGGATGAAGTGCAGTTCGTCTTGAATGATTTCTAAGCTGTGATGTGTGTATACTGTATGCTGTTACCCAAATGATGCTGTTGATTGTTAGCAAAGGGGAAAAAACTGTGACCTGTCAACTAAGCTTATGTTCACAAGTTAAGTACTTGTCCCACTCTGATGACACAAAGGACAATACCATGAAATTGCCACAAAACATGTAATTTGATCCTTTAGCACAGCTGGTCTTATTAGTTTTGTCAAATTAATCAAGTTACTGTTAGCTTGGCAAAACTATCAATCAAATGTTAATATACATTCAAAGTCTGCTCAATTACACATTACTTTCCCACAAAATGATTGCCAAAACAAACTTATATAATCGAACAATAACTTGAGCTAAATTGAATGAAACAATCTCCGATAACGTAAATGAGAAATGGCTGCAGTAGGTCTTATCTCCAGCCCAAATATGCCATTTACAACATGTCAGATAAGCCCTGGAAAAGATTGTTTGTGGAGAATATCATACATATTTATTTACCAACAAACAAATCCTAGAAACACAGAAAAATGCTCACAATTCCAAAGCCTAGCTATTTAAGCAGTTTATCTCCTAAATAAACACTGAGGCAAACCTCAAAATTTTAACCTAATGCACTATCTCAATACGCAACAAAGGTTACTAATAGCGCTTGAGTGAAATGTGCAAAATTCCTAGACTAATATAATTACTGGTGATAACCCAAACACAATATTTACCATTTATGACCTAGCCGACAATGGAACCGATCAAGAATAAAGTAAATGGGGAAAAATACCAAACACATGAATTATAAAGTGTCTTTACTGTCTTACATACATTTAACAACGTGAGTAGCGCTAATAATAAATGAAAATTAATTCTAATGTAACAGCACAATACTCAAACGGATATGAAATTGAATCACACACTACATGTTTGCTAATCAACGGGTGGATGAATTAAAAATGCTTTCAAATTAAATGCCTGCAAATATATACTTTTGTTTTAATTTCAAGCTTGGTTTATCCCTTTATCATAGTACGTCTCGCGGCGTGCTTATGTATGTTATTGGAAATGCTTTAATTTTTGCTTCAACAATCAGATTAGATTTTCTACAAATGTATTTGAGCGCATTGATTGGTTTACTTGTTTTTCAACAAGCTGCTGCGAACAAAAGAAGTACAACAAAAAGTAACAACAACAAAATATTACCCCTGCTTTCCCACGGTTTTTAAATTGAATCGAAGGCTTTCTTGTTGCGCCATTTTTTGCCAGCTGAAATCGAAGTAAACTACATTAGTTTACCAGTGAAAGAAGCTCGAAGAGAGCTAAATACCACGAATGAAATTTACCTCGCCATAGAAGAATAGAGGCAATACAAACCTTGGATTTTGTTGTAGGATTTTGTTGAAGCTGTTCAAGTGTTTTGAGACACGAATCCGTGAGCTTGACTAGAAACAATGACTTGTCCGGTTTTTGGTGATTCTTGGAGACTATCTTGTAGCTCGAATTACTCTCTAAACACACAGCCATTTCCAGGTCCGGTGTTTTTTGAGAGTTGGTCGATTAAGCCATAGTTTTGTTCCCCTTGAAAAGCTCACTCTGCTTTTGTAAAATGATAATTTTTTATCTTCGCTACCGGAAGTGATCTGAACTCATCAACAAAGTATTAAACAAATGCGCATGCGTGTATAAGTAACCGGAAATGAATAATACGCATGCTGCATTCTCAATTTCCTGTTTCGTACCAATCAAAGATCAATGACTTCCGGTCCATATAATTGCCAGAACACGTACCAAACCAATTTCCCACAAAAGCTAAGGAAAATAGCCCTGGGAACAGGGTTGGCACCAAACTTTTGCCGACACAAACTATTACACAAACATTTATGGGGTTTTTTGTTTATGGAACGGCTTATTTAATAGCTATAAATAGAACATGACACAAACATTGTGGTGTCAAGGTCATTGTTTAACAAAGACTCTGAAACAGTTGATACTAAAATTTGTGTCATGTTCTATTTATACATTTTCTCATATTCATAAAAGGATTTTCGATACTAAATCAGCCAGAAACAAATAGACACCAAGACCTGATTTTTTTAGTACTTATTTCACTATAATGCAGACCATATTATGTCTTTCTGGATTGTCTATCAATGTTCACTTCACCTATTCTCACTACTATGGACTCAATCATGTCTAAAGTAAGACAGGCAGATCGCAAGGCTTCTAACTGTTGTTTGGGTGAGCCTTGTTCAATTTGCCTTCCGTCTGTTGTTGTTACATGAAGTATTGGCTCATATGATGCCGTTTTTGCAGCTCCTCGTTTCATTCCATCTTCTCTTTCTTTCACTGACGATGTAATTCGAATTCTACTCAGTTGCACCATATCTCTAAGTTGTTTCAAGTATGTGTTTTCTATTTCAGCAAATACTGTATGAATGGTAGTCTTGTTCTTCTCATCTCTGAGCAGTAAAAACCGAAGA
Organism: Muricea muricata; assembly: GCA_963855995.1. NCBI lineage: Eukaryota > Metazoa > Cnidaria > Anthozoa > Malacalcyonacea > Plexauridae > Muricea > Muricea muricata. The sequence goes on along the minus strand of OY979728.1, from coordinate 12,671,804 downwards.
AGATTCAAAGCGGACAACACTTGATCGCTTTCTTCGACAATTCCATACTCAGATTGAAAAGACTTTCCCGGAACTTTAAAAATAACATTCATAAGGAACGAAGCCAAATTACTACCAAGAAACCATTCATCTTCACCACCATGCTCGAACGAGTTTGCAATTTCTTCTTTGAGTACTAAATTAAGAAGTTCTGCAAAACCAGAATGGATGTTAGTTTGGTATAAATATCTTAAAATTCTATACTTTCCTCTGGAGGTGAAAACGCCAAAAAGTTTTCGAAATCCTTCGACCGCCTCTTGTCTTATTTCACGCTTTTCACAATGTATCATGAGGTTTTGCAAATTATTCAGCAATAGTCTCAATTCTGTAGTGTCTATATAGTTATGATCAAGCATAACCACCTTGACTCTATTCAAAACCTCCAATAACAGGCTGACACCTTTAGAAATAACCTCAGCTCCTTCGCCACAAAGTAATGTGTTTATGTATACTATACTCATATCAAAATCATACTTCACTGTTGTGATCACAGGAATAAATTGTTTCCCTAATCCTCTAACGTGAGTAAGGTATGCTAAACAACCCAGTCCAACCAATGATAGGCAATTCTTTTCGCAATCATCATCATGGTTTGATGTTTTCTGATCATTGTTTCCACAATGAACACCGTAATCATACAATCGCTTCAAGCAACCATTTTCTAACACGCCCAGGAATTCCATGATGGTAATGGCAAGTTTATGGTTCCTTTGAACTTGTAATAACATCCCTTCTTCACTTTCAGGATTTACGTTAAAGTTGAGCAAAGAAAAAGGATGTTCGAGCAGAGCGACAAGGAATGAAACAAGACCTTCTTTGAGCAGTTTCATATCATCAGGTGAATCCGTGAATGTGTTTTTGGTTTTGTCCACAAGCACACTAACAAATTCAAGCATACTTTCCAAAAGTTCTGTTTCTTCCACCATATTGTTTCTGTTTTCGAAACATCGTTGAAGTGAGAGGAGGATGTTCGTCAAAATCTTGCCAATTTTTTTCTCTAGCCTTAAACATGATAATTTCAATAGGCCTAGTAGTATCACTAGCTTTGGCTCACTGAGTCCCTGAATTAAAAGTTCGTTCAAACTTAAACATACTTCTCTAGGATTACACCTCTTACAGATCACATTAAGTAACTCTTTATGACTTTCCAGGTCAGCTGAATTCACGGGAACAGCGGGCAAGAACTGGAAAACCATTTTAACTAAATCCCAGCCAACAAAACACAATAACTTATGATTTTCAGAGGCTTTGAGTATCTGTAACAAGATCTGTGCATGTCCCTGTTCTAAACTTTCTTGGGCGCGTATCAAAAACATATCTCCATCATTCTGAGCTTTGAACTGCCTGGCAGCTTCCTGAAGCTGACATTTTGAATGACTGTACGCTTTTATTGGCTCAGATTCCATTTTTCTACCAAACTTTATATCTGACTCGCTCATGCATGGCAACCATCTTGAAATTTGTCAGGAAGTTCAGAGAAAAATTCAATACGTCAAAAAGTGGTCGCTGTATTGCCAGTCGCCTTTTTACCATTATTACCCTGCTAAAACTTTGAATTTTTTGCTTTGAACGAAAAAAAAACATGTTGATATGTGCAAAATGCGAACAATTTGAAGCTAAATTATTTCATATTAGCCAGCAAAACACCACTAGAAATGGTATTCGGTTTTCATCGACGTTCGGAAACTGTCGTGACTTGACAAGTGATTGTAAATGATGGCAATTAGAACACCTAGAATGTTCATTTTGTATATTGTTATATTTTTTTGATTGAGTGGACTTCAACTGATTCAATGAAAACTTCATTTACTAGTTTTGAATGCATCATTATGGTTATTGACGAGGTTTAGTTATGTCTGGTGATTTGAAACAAGTTGAAAAGCTTATGGAAAATGCTTTGAGAATGGGCTGGACATCCTTGAACCTAAGTCACCATAATTTAACTGTTCTACCATCTGGTATATGCAGACTCCGTGGGTTGAAAGTACTATTATTAAATAATAACAGAATAATCATGCCTCCTGGAGAACTGGTCTCGTTAACGAACTTAGAGGAACTGTCATTAGACCATAATCAACTAACGATGCTGCCAACGGGATTTGGAGATTTAATGAACCTCAGGGTGCTTTCATTAAGTCATAATAGCCTTGCATTCTTACCGATGGAATGTGGAAAACTAAAGCACCTTACAGAATTGTGGATCGTTAATGTCCAGCTTATGTCGTTACCACTAGAAATTTGTTTGTTGGAGAAACTAACGAAGCTTGGAGCTGGGGAGAACTTATTAACTAGCCTACCAGAAAATTTTTCAAAGCTTAAAGCCTTAAAATGGTTAAGCTTGATGAAGAATCAGATAACTACACTACCAGATGACTTTTATAGGTTGGAAGAGCTAACTTATCTAGACCTGAGTTATAATAAGCTAGAGAATCTACAAGACTCGTTAAGACGATCAAAAAGTCTTGTGTATTTAAATTTACAGCACAACAACATTTCTCTGAAACCTGCAGACATTTCAAAGGGGTTTACCTCATTGCACAGATTAGACTTACGGCACACTAAAGTAACAAGGACGCTGACTTCAATGTTACATTTTGAGGTGATTTTAAATGATGCTGACAACAATGCTGAAAATGTCGAGGAAAGCAATATAAAGTTGAAAAAACAACAAAAGAAATTTTAAATTTTGTTTGTGTAGTGTTTATTTATACTGTGCCTACAGCATTACAACTGTTTTATAAGCTACCATTAGGCTTGCAATTTTTATCAAGTTTGCATGTTTACGCTTCAACCTTCAAGCAATTAAGTTTGGCTTTATGGAAACCCAATGTAAATGCAAAACGTTCATTCTTTAAGCTTAGATCTTCATCATTGAAGACTGCACTTACAAATCACATCACTCCAGGTATGCATATGCTACATGTGCCGTAGTCGCAAACATGTATTATTAGAATTGATGAAGATGCTAGCTTATAATGTTCATGATCTTTTAAGATTCAACTGCAAAGCTGTAATTAACTAATTAGTTGTTTTCAACTTTTAATTGTAAAAGATCAATCTGTCAAAGCATTGACTTATTAAAATGTTGTTTAAAGTTGTGTGGATTGTGTGAATTTAGATGTCAGATTTTAATAATTGAATCATGAGATTAATATGTCATTAAATTATAACCCTTGAATGATAACCAATGTTATCAATTAATCAATAAGCTTAATAGCCCGCGAACAGGCTAATTAATATATTTACTAATGATACTATTACCCGGTGTATTATCCACTTGTATTACCTCGTATAACTTCCTTATTTGGTGTGACAGTAAATACATGCGCAGTATCACTGTAGACACAACAGACTCGACTTGAAACGAGCTCGAAAAAAAACATGTTTTGATTTTTCAAATATCGATCGAAGCTATCGCTTGTAAGGGGATGTTTTATTGCTTGGCGAAAGGCAATGGTTTTGCCTTTACGCTTTCAAAATATAGAGGATATTTTGCGGATTTTGCGCTGAAATAACTTCAAAATGCGAATGCAAGTTAAGTTAGAGATTGGTCACAAGGCTGCATGTCGTTTGGAGCCGACTCCAGAAGGATTTACACACGACTGGACGATTTTTGTGCGCGGTTCAGAAGGAAAGGACATTTCACATTTTGTAGAGAAAGTGATATTTCATCTGCACGAAAGCTTTCCGAAGCCAAAGCGCGGTGAGTGCCCCTCTGTATGTTGATGTTTTCGCGATGTTTTGAACTTATTGTAAAAATGCTAATCCATTATTGGGCACTTCTTCGATAAATAAGTGGTTACAATTTCTATTTACACAAATGGAGTGTGCCATATTACGCTTCATTTAGTTTACAAATACCCATTGTTTTATTATTCCATGAAAGTGTCGTTTCTGTCTTCTAAACTTGACATATTATACACTCGAAACAAACTGTCATGCCTTCACAAAAATGTCTTTATATCATAATTGCATTTTGCAGAAAGCTTTAAGGGATATATATTTTTAGAACAGAAAGGGAGTCATTTATGTCTATCAATTAATTAATTTGGTTATTTCTTGCAAAATTGCAGTTGTTGCGTTTGCAAATAATTTTGAGAATAAAATATATTTATATTATAGCATTAAAGTAATCAAATACCAGATTTGTGAACATACAGAACAAAGCTACATTCAATGATTACTCACTTGATTGAGACATTTTTATCCATATTTGCACATACACGTTGTGACAGAAAGTTAAGGGCAAATAAGATATTTTAAGGTGAGATAATATATTAGACACCTGCCTTGGTCAAACTAAGAAATACTGTTTTGTATTAATGTTTTCCTGTTTTGCCTGGAAAACATTTGAAAGTTACAAAAACAAAGTTTACTTCTCAGAATCAAAAATAGCTCTCAACTGCAGATGTTTGGTGTGAGAACACATTGAACATTAGAGCAAATACAGAAAGGTATTTGAGTTGAGTGCATTGTTGTTCAATGCGTTAACGGAGTGTCTTTATTTCAGCAATAAAAGACCCACCATACAAGTTAGATGAGTCCGGCTATGGCAGTTTTGAACTCAAAATTGAAGTGTGTTTCAAAACGAAAGATGAGCCTCGAAGAGTACACTTTACCTATGATTTGTTTTTGCCTCTAAGTGGCTTGCCTCCTGTTACCAGTGTTCGAACAGAGGCACTAACATTCACACATCCTACTGAGGACTTTATGAAGAAATTGGTAAAAGGTGGAGGTGTGCCAATCTCTGCTACTAATGGCTTAAGGTGAGTAACCTGTTGTGTCATAATGCAATGGTCTCTGAATATTGTTACAATGTTTAAAATTGTCAAATAGTACAATGCATAGCAAGCTTGATTGGAATGGCATTATTTATACATGTGTGTTCTGCACAATTAACATTGGCATAACACAATTCACCGTTGCAAAAAAGATGGTGACATGTCAATTTTACCAGAATGCAATGCGGGTATCAAGTGAGAAAACCTGGGAAAAGATGACAAGAAGTTTGGCTAATGGATTGAAATTTTAACACAAGTGTGAAAATCACATATTGTCTTCTGTCTGTTCTTCAAAAGACGTTAATTTGTCTTTTTAAACGATTTCAGACCGCAATGCATTCTGGTAAAATCGACATCCACCATCTTGCTACGGTGAATTGGCACTCTTTTGAATTTATGGTCTCTTAACATGAGTATATGAGTAATAGAACCCCCCCTACCTTCAGTACATTGAGCTGGCTGTGTCCTTGTAATAGGTTGAAATTTGGCATTTCATCAATATTATTTCAACATTATTCCAGCATTTTCTTAGACTGCAAAATGGCACCCAAAAACTTGAGACTTGATCTTGCAACCTAAAAGTTGAACACAGTGTAAATGAAGTTGTTTGAGTTGAATTCATCATGGACAGACATTGCTGTTCAGTTTGAAACCTCAGAATTAAAAAAAGGCCTTGAAATCATTTCAAATTGCAAGATAACTACATACCGCACACATACATATGCAATGAGCATGACTCACTTTTTTTCATTTCAAATAGTATTCCTTGCATCTTGCCCTTCAGTTCATCTAAACTAAATCTTCATGCAAAAACTGGATGCAAGGAAAAATTCTTAAAGAAAGCCTGCCAATAATAACCTTGTACCATGTATCATATTTATCAGACACAATTTACAAGTGTTTCATGTAAGAGCAAGTAGGAAGCAGTAAGATGTAAATACCTATAAAATGTAACTGCTGTCATGATTTTAAAATGAACCTTCGACTTATTGCAGTAGCCCCAGAGGTGTTGTGATTTCTGAAAGATTGACAAATGGCATACATTTTAGAGCCAAGATTTGACAAACATACCCCCTACCTTAAACCAAACCCCCATTAGACCTTTGTTTGAGGTGAATGTTTGAATTTGAAAGTGTATATTCATTTTGTTTGTTTGAAAAACTTGTAGTCAAAATGGTTTGAGCAACGGCCACCCTCCATCGCGGGAAGAAATCAAAGAACCGGCACAGAAGAATCCGCCTACCATCTCTGAAAATGAAAAGATTAAGAACAAAATTAAAATTCCTAAGTCTACTTCGAAACCCAGCGCGGCAATAGTGGGCATGAAGCGATCGCCACCCCTGCATGAACACACGACCACGGACAATTTGCCAAAGAAGAAGAAGAAGACATCTGAGGGATCAAGTTCATCAAAAACAAAACATTCACAAGGGGAGAGCATGACAACACCTGCCACGCTGCCTTTAACAACGGAAGTAAAAGACTTGAAGGTGAAATTTAAACCTATTCTACCAAAAGAAAGTACGGAAAAAGAGAAAAAGAAAGAGCCAGGTGCAGACGGCCACAAGACTAAGACTTCCCACAGCTCAAAAAGCAAAGAATCGAAAGCTCACAAGTCTGAACACGAAAGCAAAAAGCAGGACACAAGTGAGCATAAAATAAAAGTGAAGAAAAAAAGCGAGAAATCGGAGAAGAAACGGGGTGAAAAGAAAGAAAAAAGCGGCGAAAAGAAGGAAAAAAGTAAGTCAAAGAAAGACAAGATTGAGAAAGTGACAATTCGTCGAAGTTCGGGCGATAGTTGGGCAAATGCTGCCAGCTCTGGGCTTATGTCCAATGTGGTGGCGAAGAATAAAGCCTTGGGAAAATTGCTTAGTGAAATGTCATCTGATGAAGATGACACTGATTTACCAACACCTTTCAAACACGAATCAACGCCGCTTTTGTCTAAGGTTGCACATAAGGAAAAAGGTGATGTCCCGGTTCCGTTCAAGCGAGAGTCCTCGCCTATTACGATGAAAGTTCTGAACAAGGAGAAGGCCGACCTTCCTGCTCAAGTGAAGTGCGAGCCGCCATCCTTTACGTCGAAAACCTCTCACAAGGAAAAGGACAACCCCGCAGCACCGTTTAAGCGTGAATCGTCGCCCACTTTAGTTAAGAGCACCCACAAAGAAGACACAGCTAAAAAGAATGGTATAAACAGTTTAAAAACGAAGGAGAACGCTGCCCATGGTAACAGCGAAAATATGAGTTATGCTGACAATGATTCCGAAGAATTGGCAAGCGGTCCAAGTGAATGCCTTGAATTACTAAAGACGTCCTCTGCTGTTGAAAATGGGTAAGCTCCACGCAATGTAATCGTGATTATTATGTATCTTAGTATTGTGTGAAACTAGATTCGAATTAATCTCGCGCTGCAAAGAACAAAAATTTGTTGTCGAGAGAAGCAATTGAACTCGCATCTTCATCCGCTGCTCACGGTATAGAAACTCGAATAATTAATCTAGTTCTTCATATCTAAGCTTGATACTCTGAGTTTATCCATAACGGATAAGCTGAAAAATACGCCTGGCTATTGAGGGATTCCGGGGTATGGGAAAGCGCAAGTCCATCTGCAGTCTGCAGACTTGTTGCCTCATACTCATCAACTAATATCAGCATACTTTCACTTCGCTTGCTCCGGCTTGGTTAGACTGACAAAGTAGCTTTGAGATTGTTTTAACTGAACACTCGTTCGTAGATATGGTCTTATGTTTTGCTTTGTGTTTGTTGTTCTTAGGGTTTGCGGAGATGATAAAGCTGGCGGGAAGAAACTCTCGAGTAAAGAATTATTCGACCTTTATGAACAGATTACGAATTGCGAAGATGCGGACTTCCTACAGAAAGTAGTCGACGTGATAGAAACCACTGGCCTTTATACTGTCGCGGAGAAAACGTTTGAATTCGACCTTTGTAGCTTAGAAAAAACGACTCTGCAGCAATTACAGAAGTGTCTGGGACGAAGGTAGTTGTAGGTGTAAGTTACAAAAGGTTATTGCTGTAATTTCTGTAGGTGGCGTGTTTTATAATAGGAAGTTTAAGCACTATACGAAATAGGAACACGAAGGCGTTCTTCACAATTTTGTATCTTTTACATGTCTAACGCATTCCTCTGCTCGTACTTAGTTTCGGCTCGCTGTATTCATTGGTTGCGTTGCCTTCTTATGGCGTTCCTGCAAGTCCGAGAAAGCTTATACTTGAAATTTTCTTTCGCGAGATTGATGAGGTTTACTCGTCAGCAGGCAATGATCACTGCTTTGTTTCAATTTTCCGCCATACGAAGACAAACGACGTAGTCGGCGGCAGTCAACTGCAGTGCGAGTTGTACTTAAACTCGCTATTCGTAAATTTTCACTAGCAAAATATTGTGAGCAACTAAGAAATGAAATCAAACTCAAATTCTATTTTCCATCCTATACAAGACAAGAGTATAAGACATTTTCAAAGATGGGCTAGTGTAACATTAGTCTGGTTGAAGTAGTACGCGATTGATCTCATGGCTCAAACTAACTTTGCCTGTGTTGGTAGTGAGGAAGTCTTGAGCGCTATATAAATAGAGGACATTACATGGTTGCGCGAAGATACGAATATTATTTTCAACACGAGAAGATAATATTCATATCTTCAAGCTACCGGATAATGTTCTTTTTATTATATATGGCTAGAAGTCGAAACAAGCTAACAGAGAACACACGCGTTTTTCATGCCTTACATATTTTTTCATATTTTCACTAGTGAAAATATGGAAAATACGAGTGTTTTAGTTTACGGTAAAACACCCATAACCATATAATAAAACTATTTACTGTTGTAACCATTTTAACGTAATACATGCAAATTATTTGGAAACAGGAACAGATTGTGTCCAGGATTTCATTCTGTTCCTATATACTGATGCAGTCAACCTGACAGTTTGGTCATGGTACCAACAAATTTCTAAAGAATGATTTATACTTAAAACGTGACCAAATTGCCAAGCTGGTTTGCCGACTGCTTATATAGGTGTGAGGACTTTGTAAATTCGTCCGCTTTAATCGCATTGTTCATGGCTGGTTCACAGTGTCACGCTGGCAATTTTGTATGGGTAGATTTCCTAGATCTAGGACTTTCTGTTTCAATTTGAATTTGTAAGAAATCTTTGAGGGGACTGGACGTGTGAGTAATACGTCAGTTTCCTTAACAATCTCTTACGAATTCTTAGAATTCACCCGTACAAAATTCCTAGAGACTTGACAGTGCAAGCCAGCCTGTTCAACAATAAGATATTTTACATCTCAGAGATGCAGTTCAGTCTCAGATCTAGTTAGGATTTGAGAACTGTTTTAAATTAATATTATTGCCTTGAGTTTGTGTGCGCGTGTGTTTGTCACGCTCCACGATATCTTCGAGTGTTATTTTGTATCATATATAAATATATATATTATTTGTTAAATTATATTCGACAAGAAATTTTTGATTTTAAATACTTTGGTATGCACTGTGGAATTTTCGACGATCTGCTTCGCGATGTTCATTTAACTGTTTTTGAAAGCATCTTAGCCTCTGCATCCTTGCTATCGCATATGTTTATCACTGTGGGGCTGGTTAGTGTAGGTCGAGGGAGTAAAATTAGCGTAAAATTTGAACGATGTTACCTTGTTTATAAACATGGAAATATTTATCCACAAATTCATCAGGATCCATCGCTCGGTTATGACTTGATGCAAGTCTACCCGAACATTTTTTCAACACATTGAAAATTATCCCATCTTACATCATCCCGCCAATAGCTAAGCTGGCTGAAATTTAAGGTGTGTGTTGGGTGCAGAAACACGACAGACGATATTTCATGGGACAAATGTGTTGGTCTAGGAGTGGGCAATACCTCAGTCAATATGGGCTGCAGGAATTATATCAAAACACGCGTTTTGGAAGAAAATCGAGTATCAAAACTCAATTGAAGATTGAGTTTTTACTACCATTATTTGTGAAGCAAAAAAAGGCATATTTGCATTCCCCGCATAGTTAGACTAAGCAGACGGATAAAATGACCTTCAGAATTATTAAAAATCAGCTAGTGCAAAAACGCAAATATAATTTTGATCTGTTTACCGTATACCTCTAGAAGAAAGGTGCTTGAAAACATCCCACCGTTCCGTGAATTTTTCCGTTTGGAAGAATGGTACCTACTAACTACAAACAAAGTATTTGCGTAACTGATTTGACAAGTAATCTTTTTAAACCTAAACATTAGTTTCATGCTCTCATTCATTGCACTTTGAGTTTTCAGTGTTTACAGTACTTAGCTTTAAATTAATTCTCTACCTACATAATATTAAAATGGAGAATTTACAATTAGATTTTTAAGAGGCAACTGTCGCCATCTTAGAGTTCCGTCACCCCCGCACGAATACATCTGTCCCCCAGCTTGAAGCTCCACGCGAGGAACCCCTTGCGTACCCATCTTTATGAGTTGATAATTACTCCGTCCGTGCTCCCCAGGGTAGGAGAGAAGCTCTTTATGTGCGAGAAGATTCCAGACCTAAACCAAACAAAATAATTGTCATTAAATGGATAAGGCAGCATATTTTCTATCCGCTTATCGATAAGAACCGCTGAAGTAAGTACAGGTTTATAAAAATATTGAACAAATTTGAAGTCGCTCCCCTCTTCGCTAATCGCCTCAATGAACAAACGCTTTTGGGGAAATAGACTGTTTGGGTGCTTGTAATGTAGAGTAAACAGAAGAGTTAGGAAATTAAAACTTCAAAATTCGGGCGTTGTGTCTTTTACAACAAAACTATTTGTACACACACTGTATAATATCCGCTGTTAATTTAATGATGACATGCTTAATTCTGTAAATCTAAAGGCAAAAAGCACTAGTCATACGCCATCTAAGATATTATATAAGATATATAAGATAAAACGTTAGATGACATTAAGGCTGAAATATATGTGACATTGATCTTGTGGTGACCATAGCGGAAAAGGATTGGTATGAGAACATCAATCGAAGTGAAAGCTGGGGACGCCTTGCAATGAAGGAAGTTTAGACCATGCCATACGAAATCAGTCTCTGCTCGCCGTTTCTAAGGAGACCTTACTAGGTTTGATGTTCTCTCCAGTTCTTTTGCACGATATCGGCCGTTATATGAATAAAATATACTGACTTGAAGACATAACGCACCTTGATATCGCCATCAAGAGATCCAGTCACGAAAAACTCTTCACCGTCATCAACTGCTATACTCTTTACGTCACTGTCGTGTGCAGTAAATGTTTGCATTAGCTGTCGTTGCCGCAAATCAAACATACCTGAGTGATAAGGTCAAGGAAAAAACCTTAGACACCGTTACTATAAGAAATACGTACAACATGAGTCACAGCTTTATATATACAGTTATGCAAACTCGATCTATTGGTGAAGGAATACAGAAAATCCCTTTTTTGTAAGACGGGAAAGTCAAAGTTAAGACTCCTTTACGCTCATGATTTCTTTTGTGTTTTTCCCCATAAATTGCTGATGTGTTTCACAAGACTATTTTTACAAGGCTATTGCGAGCACAACTTGTTGCAAAAGTTTGTTTCCCGTGTACAGAAGTTTTAAGGATACAAACATCTCCTTTCCGACCGCCAGATAACAGCAATCTTTTGCCAGGAACATACACTACACAAGGAGAACCACTTTCATGGCGGTTGAAACCTGAAAGAGACAACAGGCAAGTTCATAGATGACTGATTTAATTTACACTAATAAGGATTCACTTTGATTAACCTTTAAGTGATTTAATTACCGTGTACAAGCGATGACGATGGTGGAAGAAGTGTATCCCAAAGACAAACATTGCTAAAAATAAAAAATATGTTATTACATTTATGGAGTCTTCGGCATATTCGTCCGATATTCTGTCTTTGCCTCCTATATCAGTTTTTATCATGCGCTATGGTTGTTCTTCAAGACAATCTCGACAGGGTGGCGAAAATTTTGAGCGACTTTTACCAACTGATTATTCCCGCACATTAATCAGTACCCTGTATACATGGGTTTCAGTACTTACTTTCCATCACTTGAATATCCTGCAGTGGCCAGAAGACTGGAAGATCCAAGGAACGCGAAGTCATTTCCCTGTTTATTATGACATTTTAAAGTCTACAAACACAGCAAAACTAAGCGTTAGAAGGAGCATGCTCTGAGCTTTAATGCAGGTTCCTCCCTGCTAACAGACTGGAGTAATAAATCCACGTACTTATGATGATACTAAACAGTTATGATGATAAAAGCTATCAAGTAAATATCTTATCAGTTTATAGCGTTTGCTCCTGTACTAACACTGGATCAGGATGAGATGATCATTGCTGTACCTCTATTACTAGAACTGAACAAGTATCCATCTGGGGTCGGTTGTATCAAAGGCGTTTAGCTTAAACGGTGGATAAGTAAAACATATAAAACAAGTTTGCATGTTGTATAAACAAAGCAGATAAAGTTATTTGACCTGAGAAGAACAATTATATATAAAACTAAATATTTATTCTAATAACTCATAATTTCGGTTCCGCACTAGGTGTAAAAGTGATTTTTAAATTTCTCTTATCCACCGTTTAAGCTAAACGCCTTTGATACAACCGGTAAAGTTAACTGAATCATTTACCGTGAAAGCAGTTGTATTTACTGTGTTCAGACATTGATACAATGAAAGCTGTCCGCCAAAATCAATCACGCCAAACTACAAGAAACAATAGTTAAGAGAAAGCTTAGAGTAATATTCACTGTCCTTTAACATTGTGATCAACAAGTCATCGCAAACCTTGCCACCGTGCGGGCTAAAATGAACCTTCGTGACACGTTGATATTTCCCGCTCTCTCGATACGTAGCAATCTCTTGCTCGTGCCCAAACTCCCAAATACGGAGACTACCATCATGACCACCAGCCAAATCTAGCAGACAAAATGAAAGTGAAATCAGTATAGTCTGAAAGAAACTACCATGCAAAAAATGAACAACTTTTTGCAAACGTATACGATCTCTCGAACCACACAGAGTAATTTTACCAACAGAAGCCGTTACGACAAGTGTAATCCGTGCGAGAATAACGCCTTGACAAGAACACTAGCTAGATTCACCTGACACTGCGAAGGACAACGAAAAATTCGTAGTTTCGAGCGCGGATAGCTGAATTGGTAGAGAAGCGATGTAGAAACCCCAAAAGGTGTCAGAGTTTAGTTTAAATCCCGCTTGACCCGAGATAGTCTAATTTTCGCGCCTCGCGCCTTTTCTTCGCGCCTCGCGCCTTTTCTTCGCGCCTCGCGCCTTTTCTTCGCGCCTCGCGCCTTTTCTTCGCGCCTCGCGCCTTTTTTCGCGCCTCGCGCCTTTTTTCGCGCCTTTTTTTCGCGCCTTTTTTCGCGCCTTACTTTTCATGCTTTTTTTTTCGTGCCTTTTTTCTGCCGTTTTTCCCGCGCCTTATTCCCGGCCTCGCGTTTTTTTCGCTAAAAGTTCATTAAATTATTCTTAAAAATTGCCATCACCATCTTTTAATGTATAGGGAGAAAGAAACTTGCTAAACAAGTGACTCTACTATTATTCATTAACTGGACGATAACTCGGCAATAAAGCCGTTTTTTCACTGGCAAATTTTTGTCGCGCAAGTCTTCTATCTTATAAGCTCTCAACTAGGACAAATTAGATTCTTAATTAATAGTTCATTTCAATTTGAGTAGAACCGTACACATGTCACATCGCGCGAAAGTAATCGCCAGCAAAAAATCGGCTTATGAATACTGTGTATTACTTATGAATACTGTCCAATGTCATATGTCATTAGTCAAATGTCTGAAAATAACATAGAATAAATAAGTACAAAATTAGGGGGGGGGTTACCCCTGATTAATTAAAGTCTGATTATGAACAGTTATATGATTATTTTGTTTCAAATAATTTGCTATCCGATCATCAATTTGGTTTTAGACAGTTTCACTCCACAGCATCAACCCTTTTAGATAGCACAAATGAGTGGCTTAGTTAATATGGACCGTTGTGAAATTAATATTGCAGTATTTCTAGACTTACAAAAAGCTTTTGATACGATAAATCACGATATTCTTTTAAAGAAACTTGAAAGGTATGGCATGGGATCACCAGTGTTGAATCTTTTAAGAAATTACCTAACAGACAGAACTTAGATGTGCTCAGTAAATGGCGTATTGTCCTGTTCAAAAACAGTTGCGTGTAGTGTTCCTCAAGGCTCGACTTGGTCCACTTCTATTCTTAATTTACATAAACGATTTACCAGGTAGTTTGGGGTTTTCGTCGGCAAGAATGTTTGCTGATGATGCCACATTAACTGCCTCTGGTGAATCAGTTCTAGATGCTGAGGTGGCCATCAATCATGACCTTGCAAATATCAAACAATGTCTCTCAGCAAATAAATTATCACTAAGTCTTGTCAAAACTGAGTATTTATTAATCGGATCAAGGCATAACATAAATAACTTATTTCATGCTCCCAAAGTGCATGTTGTAGTAGTCACTCTTAAGCGCTTAAGATAATATTCTCCCTCTCCAAAATGCATGGTTACATAAATGTAGTTGTATACAAGACCGAATTTTGGGAGAGGTGCGCGCCTCCTCTGGGAATAGGAGAGGTGCACACCTCCCCAAAAAAACCCCCACATTCCCTTACAATTTCTCCAAAATCTGGCCTTGGTTATATGTTAACTCGGTTTTTGCATGCATGCCACTTGATTTCTTATCTTTACTTCAAAGTTCAAATGGTCATTGTGGCCATGCATGTGTCTTTAGTATTGGAAAATGTTATTATAAGATTGAAATTATTGTTTTCAGAGATTTTATGACTTTGGTTAAATAGGAACAAATTTTGTCATTGTTTAACCAAGCCTATTATTACACGAATTATTATGTATTTAGTGTTTGAAAATGTTATTATAAGGATTGAAATTATTGTCGTTTTCAGAGATTTTATGACTGGTTGAATAGGAACAAATTTTGTGATTATTTAACCAAGCCTATTATTGCACGAATTATTGTGTTTTTAATGTTTAAAAATGTTATTATAAGGGCTGCTGTATTGTTTTCAGAGATTTTACGACTTTGGTTAAATAGGAACAAATTTTGTCATTATTTAACCAAGCCTATTATTACACGAATTATTGTGTCTTTAGTGTTGGAAAATGTTATTATAAGGATTGAAATTACTGTTTTCAGAGATTTTATGAGTTTGGTTAAACATGATCAAATTTTGTCATTATTTAACCAAGCCTACTATTACACGAATTATTGTGTCTTTAGTGTTGGAAAATGTTATTATAAGGATTGAAATTATTGTTTTCAGAGATTTTATGACTTTGGTTAAATAGGTATAAATTTTGTCATTATTTAACCAAGCCTATTATTACACGAATTATTGTATCTTCAGTGTTGGAAAATGTTATTAGAAGGATTGAAATTATTGTTTTCAGAGATTTTACGACTTTGGTTAAATAGGAACAAATTTTGCCATTATTTAACCAAGCCTATTATTACACGAATTATTATGTATTTAGTGTTTGAAAATGTTATTATAAGGATTGAAATTATTGTTTTCAGAGATTTTATGACTTTGGTTGAATAGGAACAATTTTTGTGATTATTTAACCAAGCCTATTATTGCACGAATTATTGTGTCTTTAGTGTTGGAAAATGTTATTGTAAGGATCGAAGTTACTGTTTTCAGAGATTTTATAACTTTGATTAAATATGTACAAATTTTGTCATTATTTAACCAAGCCCATTATTACACGAATTATTGTGTCTTTAATGTTTAAAAATGTTATTATAAGGGTTGAAATTATTGTTTTCAGAGATTTTATGACTTTGGTTAAATAGGTACAAATTTTGTCATTGTTTAACCAAGCCCATTATTACACGAATTATTGTGTCTTTAGTGTTGGAAAATGTTATTATAAGGATTGAAGTTACTGTTTTCAGAGATTTTATAACTTTGGTTAAATATGTACAAATTTTTTCATTGTTTAACCAAGCCCATTGTTACACGAATTTTTGTGTCTTTAATGTTTAAAAATGTTATTATAAGGATTGAAGTTACTGTTTTCAGAGATTTTATAACTTTGGTTAAATATGTGCAAATTTTGTCATTGTTTAACCAAGCCCATTATTACACGAATTGTTTTGTCTTTAATGTTTAAAAATGTTATTATAAGGGTTGAAGTTACTGTTTTCAGAGATTTTATAACTTTGGTTAAATATGTGCAAATTTTGTCATTATTTAACCAAGCCTATTATTACACGAATTATTGTGTCTTTAGTGTTTGAAAATGTTATTATAAGGATTGAAATTATTGTTTTCAGAGATTTTATGACTTTGGTTAAATAGGTACAAATTTGGTCATTGTTTAACCAAGCCCATTATTACACGAATTATTGTGTCTTTAGTGTTGGAAAATGTTATTATAAGGATTGAAGTTACTGTTTTCAGAGATTTTATAACTTTGGTTAAATATGTACAAATTTTGTCATTGTTTAACGAAGCTATTATTACACGAATTATTGTGTCTTTAGTGTTGGAAAATGTTGTTGTAAGGGCTGCTGTTAGTGCTGTATTGTTTTCAGAGATTTTATGAGTTTGGTTAAACATGATCAAATTTTGTCATTATTTAACCAAGCCTATTATTACACGAATTATTGTGTCTTTAGTGTTTAAAAATGTTATTATAAGGACTGCTGTATTGTTTTCAGAGATTTTATGACTTTGATTAAACATGATCAATAATTCGTGTAATAATAGGCTTGGTTAAATAATGACAAAATTTGATCATGTTTAACCAAACTCATAAAATCTCTGAAAACAATACAGCAGCCGTTATAATAACATTTTCCAACACTAAAGACACAATAATTCGTGCAATAATAGGCTTGGTTAAATAATCACAAAAATTGTTCCTATTCAACCAAAGTCATAAAATCTCTGAAAACAATAATTTCAATCCTTATAATAACATTTTCAAACACTAAATACATAATAATTCGTGTAATAATAGGCTTGGTTAAATAATGGCAAAATTTGTTCCTATTTAACCAAAGTCGTAAAATCTCTGAAAACAATAATTTCAATCCTTCTAATAACATTTTCCAACACTGAAGATACAATAATTCGTGTAATAATAGGCTTGGTTAAATAATGACAAAATTTATACCTATTTAACAAAAGTCATAAAATCTCTGAAAACAATAATTTCAATCCTTATAATAACATTTTCCAACACTAAAGACACAATAATTCGTGTAATAGTAGGCTTGGTTAAATAATGACAAAATTTATACCTATTTAACCAAAGTCATAAAATCTCTGAAAACAATAATTTCAATCCTTATAATAACATTTTCCAACACTAAAGACACAATAATTCGTGTAATAGTAGGCTTGGTTAAATAATGACAAAATTTGATCATGTTTAACCAAACTCATAAAATCTCTGAAAACAGTAATTTCAATCCTTATAATAACATTTTCCAACACTAAAGACACAATAATTCGTGTAATAATAGGCTTGGTTAAATAATGACAAAATTTGTTCCTATTTAACCAAAGTCGTAAAATCTCTGAAAACAATACAGCAGCCCTTATAATAACATTTTTAAACATTAAAAACACAATAATTCGTGCAATAATAGGCTTGGTTAAATAATCACAAAATTTGTTCCTATTCAACCAGTCATAAAATCTCTGAAAACGACAATAATTTCAATCCTTATAATAACATTTTCAAACACTAAATACATAATAATTCGTGTAATAATAGGCGTGGTTAAACAATGACAAAATTTGTTCCTATTTAACCAAAGTCATAAAATCTCTGAAAACAATAATTTCAATCTTATAATAACATTTTCCAATACTAAAGACACATGCATGGCCACAATGACCATTTGAACTTTGAAGTAAAGATAAGAAATCAAGTGGCATGCATGCAAAAACCGAGTTAACATATAACCAAGGCCAGATTTTGGAGAAATTGTAAGGGAATGTGGGGGTTTTTTTGGGGAGGTGTGCACCTCTCCTATTCCCAGAGGAGGCGCGCACCTCTCCCAAAATTCGGTCTTGTATACAACTACATTTATGTAACCATGCATTTTGGAGAGGGAGAATATTATCTTAAGCGCTTAAGAGTGACTACTACAACATGCACTTTGGGAGCATGAAATAAGTTATTTATGTTATGCCTTGATCCGATTAATAAATACTCAGTTTTGACAAGACTTAGTGATAATTTATTTGCTGAGAGACATTGTTTGATATTTGCAAGGTCATGATTGATGGCCACCTCAGCATCTAGAACTGATTCACCAGAGGCAGTTAATGTAGTATCATCAGCAAACATTCTTGCCGACGAAAACCCCAAACTACCTGGTAAATCGTTTATGTAAATTAAGAATAGAAGTGGACCAAGTCGAGCCTTGAGGAACACTACACGCAACTGTTTTTGAACAGGACAATACGCCATTTACTGAGCACATCTAAGTTCTGTCTGTTAGGTAATTTCTTAAAAGATTCAACACTGGTGATCCCATGCCATACCTTTCAAGTTTCTTCAAAAGAATATCGTGATTTATCGTATCAAAAGCTTTTTGTAAGTCTAGAAATACTGCAATATTAATTTCACAACGGTCCATATTAACTAAGCCACTCATTTGTGCTATCTAAAAGGGTTGATGCTGTGGAGTGAAACTGTCTAAAACCAAATTGATGATCGGATAGCAAATTATTTGAAACAAAATAATCATATAACTGTTCATAATCAGACTTTAATTAATCAGGGGTAACCCCCCCCCCTAATTTTGTACTTATTTATTCTATGTTATTTTCAGACATTTGACTAATGACATATGACATTGGACAGTATTCATAAGTAATACACAGTATTCATAAGCCGATTTTTTGCTGGCGATTACTTTCGCGCGATGTGACATGTGTACGGTTCTACTCAAATTGAAATGAACTATTAATTAAGAATCTAATTTGTCCTAGTTGAGAGCTTATAAGATAGAAGACTTGCGCGACAAAAATTTGCCAGTGAAAAAACGGCTTTATTGCCGAGTTATCGTTCCAGTTAATGAATAATAGTAGAGTCACTTGTTTAGCAAGTTTCTTTCTCCCTATACATTAAAAGATGATGATGGCAATTTTTAAGAATAATTTAATGAACTTTTAGCGAAAAAAACGCGAGGCCGGGAATAAGGCGCGGGAAAAACGGCAGAAAAAAGGCACGAAAAAAAAAGCATGAAAAGTAAGGCGCGAAAAAAGGTGCGAAAAAAAGGCGCGAGGCGCGAAGATTAGATTATCTCGCTTGACCCAACCAATTTTTCGTCATCCTCTGCCGTGTCAGATCAATATGAATCTATTTTTTTTAACACTACTTACAATAATGTAAATTAGGATGTTCCTCTAGTCTTTTAATCCCAGTCACATTTCGTTTAAACATCTAAAACGGATTAATAAAAAAAAGGAATGGTCAATTGCAAGGACTCGAAAGGTCGAGTCGTTAATTTAATTCAACAGCCACGAAACTCCCTGCTAAACAAACACAAGGAACATACCACAGACGATCCAACACCAGACTGAGCCGACATTCCAGCTCCAAGAAAAGGTTGTTGACCTGTATCATTGCTAGTGTAAACCATTGCGTAATCTTCTTGATCACTAAGTGAAAAAATAATAGTAAACTCAGCGAGCATATAATGTTGTTACAATTAGTGATGCAAATGATGCAAAATGGCAGAAGACACAACTAACAATGCATTTTTTGTTGCCCTCGGGTCAGTTCCACGAAAGATGAATAGCACTAACCACCGGATAGTGATTTTCTCAAACTTCCTAAACATGTTCAGCAACCAGTAAAAACCATTATTCATAGCCATTTTAAATGAATAATGTACGTTTTCCGTGCGTTATTGCGAATACTGCACTCAACCGACTCGTTGTTGCTGGGTAACCAAAACACATTTGATTGATTTTGACCAATCGCGTGCGTAGATTTTGAATAGTGAACGAAGACCATATTAACATTGAATAATGTTCATAAGATTTACAACATTCATTCAGTTTGTATTTCCAATTGGAAATTTAAGCTATGCCCTCTTTCATTCATATCCCCAGCATCTCACCTCAATCTCGTCTCAGAATCAGGGCTGATATTTTCATCGATATAAAACGTTCGAGAAACTCCCATTGTGTTCGAGATATCGAGTTCTTGGACGTCCCGCATTGTCGCCAAAACGACACGCATGGGTATGGTCTTGCTGATACAAAATGAATTGATCGCTTCTGAATCTTTGTAAAGTATCTTCATTTCTGCTTCTTCACCGCTGTCTGTCTCGTCCACCTAAAGAAAATTTATGGTTAACAAACACATTTCCTAGATTTCGAAGGCTGATCGATGTGTACGTACATGAGAAAAAGAAATGAAAAAGTTTTTGATTGAGATTAAAATAGAAGAAATACTTCCTCATGACAACTTTGGAACTTTGAAGCGGAGTAAATCTTACAGAAAGCACGCGCGCGCTACCATAAGCTCCTCCTTACACTTACCACGCCCGTGGATTTGTCACCTCTGGATGAATTTTGACCGAAGGCGAAATCAAGGAAGATTTTCCGCAGTTGTTCTTTATTTACAAGTGTATGCCACAATCGTTTGGCAGGATTTGCAGATACGCTTGTTGATCTATGTCAAGAATAAATAACACGATGTGACGCAAACACATTTACAACTTTGCAACAAGTTTGGGACAAGCTGTCAACAACTTGCAATAACCTTGCTAATATTATCGTACGACACTACCATGTTACGCAAGATACTACCACAACCTTGTTGCGACAATAGCTTGTTCCAGCAAACAACGAACAATTAAAGGAGCAGTGTCATATTTCACGCAAATGTTTCTGCGCATAACAAACTTGAATGCGTTGGGCCAACGTTTTCAAGTTCGGAATCTAAGATGGCGTCCTCACAGGAGGGCGAGCATGGTCTGAAATTCGATATTTCCGGATGATAAAAAAGCAACAGAATGACAAAGGTCGAAAGAAATTATGTGACGATCAATGCAAAAGAATTTATTGGGTATACAATCTATTTAAAGCAAGGAGAATGCAAATATCGAGGCGGGATGTGGGCGTTGGAATTGCAGTGATTTCGCCGCACATCTGTTGTCTCTTGCATACAGAAGAAGGTAAAAATAATGCAATTTTTGTGCTTTAATCAAACTGAATCTACAAGAAATTCGTAAAATAGCAAGACAGTAAAGAAATAAAATATAAGTGAAATATGACACTGCTTCTTTAAGCAGTGCGGACATATCGCGGCCTTGTGAACACGCTTGTTTGCAGACGTGTGCAATAACTTTAACGAAAAAGATGGCAGGATATGCATTTTACCAGAATGCATTGTGAAGAAAAACCATCCACGAAAAAAAATTAGAAAAAAACACAAAGAAAATAGCCTCCTATCAGGCTATCTCATGCTTGGCCTTCAACAGACGTCAATTAGATTCTAAGAAACGATTTCCTAGCGCAATTCCCTCTGGTAAAATGTACATCCGCCATCTTTACGGACAATTCCACACTACTTACCTGAACGGTGTGTTAGCGGGATCAATCAGTGCTTTATATTTCATTAATGTCGGCCCTCCTCTCGGATAATCATCGTGATCAACTGAATGAAGACTGATGTAGTTATCTGGTGCTGGAGCACTTTTCTTTAACTTCGTAAACAACACTTGTTTCCAGTGATCTAACATTTTCACAGCCGAATGAAGCAGCGGCGATACTGTTGGCAAATCTAGGAAGGAATTTATGGATTATTTTAAAGAAACATATTCATAGTCATAATTTGTCAACGTCATTTTCCGCCATCAATACTGGTAAACAAAGTTATATATGAGACAATTGTACCACGTGATAAATAGACCCAGCGTTACTACAGATAGCCGTAAAAGCTATATGTCAGTAATGTTCAGGTCTGAACTTTTCATCCGAGAGGTCCAGTAAGGATCACCTCTTGTTGATAGAACCAGAAGCCGGTTTCCAATCCGAATAATTTTGCTACAGATAGGAATAGACAGAAAAGTTTGCTGTGTCATGTGACATTAGTTTACTTTATCCGGTGACCTTATTACAAAACAAACTTCCTGGGGCCGGTTGTATAAAAAAGTGATTAAAGTTAACTATGATTAGTAGAAACGTCAACCAGTCGGAATAACGTATTTTGTACTTAATCACTATTTAACTACGAAACAGTGATTAAAAAAGTGATTAAGAGTTTTATACAACCGGCCCCTGTAAACTTATATCCGCAGGATAATTATCTTGAGTGGACTTAAAGGGAGCAGACTTACCAGAAATCTCTAAGCCAACATCAGCGAGAAATCGATTAATATCATGACAAATTAAGGCACTAACAGCGTAGTTCATTAATTTCCAACTGAATGATTTGGGATCAAGATGATCGAGAGGTTTGATTTTCTTTTCTTTTATTTTAACAATCGTTCGTCCTTCCTCGTCTTCGAAGGGATCATCATACTCCTCCGAGTCCGACGAGAGAGAAGCTTCAGAATCAATGTGATGTAATTTCCTCGCGTCTTCTTTAGGCTAAGAAAGAAAATGTTACTTTCTTACTTACAATCACGCCACAAGATAAGTTATGCTCGATAAACCCGTTCAGAAACGATATACGTAGAATTAGCCGGCTCCTAGAATAGGCCTAGTATCTATGATAAGTAACACTAAATGTGCTAGTTACGTCCCGTGTAGAAGCTAACCAATAGGGTAAGATTTTATTGTATATACCTTGAATTAGTTTATTTATTTTATTAGACATAATAATGTCCCCACTTATTGGAATTTAATGCAATTCCAGCTGACACTTAAATATAAAGTTGAGGTAAGAATAATAGCAACAAACATTGCATTGCATCTAACGCGCTAACCTTTCTTAGGAAATATTCCATCAAAGACAACTGCGGTGGTAAGAACTCCTCTTTCTCACTGGCTTTCTTCTCGGTCTTATTTGAGGGACTCGTTGGGCTTTGCAACAGCTTGAAATTCCACTGCCGGCGCTTGGCTGCCCAGTCCACTCCGCGCGCCTGAGCGACTGATGAAGTCGATTGAGGTCGGCTGTCATCGGGACTCAGCGGCCTCTGTTGTTTCACCTTCCGGCCACCACCGAACGTAACCCCCCACATGTCAGTGGTGAGGTTATTACAGATGATGTGATAAAGTTGATTAGGATCATTTTCACACCACGCTATTGCAAGGAGGCTGAGGTACACAGCAACACAAGTCTCACACAAAAGAACCTTAACATTACGAAAGTAGATGAGAGCAGGGCACATACATTCATGAATACACAGCAAAAAAAACGAACAACCTGTTCTGGCATGATGAAAACAGGATTGAACAAGTTGTTGAGCCTGAACTAGCAATCAGATGTAACAATGTCGAACAATATTTTTGACAACCTTGAGCAATTGAGAGGCTCAGATTTGACTTCCTCTACCATCACCGCTACTTTTTCCGATTTTTTAGCAGTTTGATTGGCTAATCGCATTGGTACGACACATCTAATTGGCTGAAAGATAGAATAAGGTAGCGGTAGAGGTAATGGAAGCCAAACTGAACCTCTCTATGTGGGCAGCAAAACATTGTTCAATGCTGTTTTCATCATCCCAGAACAGTTTTTGCTGTGCTCTTTACACTGAAAGTCAGAGGTTTTCTTTGGGTACTCTGGTTTTTTCTATTTTCGCTACTCTGTGCTCATATTCAAGTATTGTATTTTTAACTTTCCCAGCAGAATAAACAAACAAGGGCGAGAATCCCAGTCGAATGTTTTGATAAAACGTTTTCACAAACATTTGTCGTTTTATTGTTTGGCAAAAACTATCCATCTTTGAGAGATGGGATAGAACTGACTGGTCGCATATGAACAAGAGGGCATCCGAGAACTAAGAAATAAAGTATTGTGAACCTTGAGTTTTGATGCATTGTCTTTGGCTTCCGTTATCAGAAGTGATCGTAAGAGACGAACACCAGGCCATTTAATTGGCGATGACGTTGGTTTCCTTTTATTGCTTAAGTTGATAGAGCTTTCTGAACGATCATGACTTGGGCTTGTTGTTCCTGTAAAATTACGAACAGGACTTTTTAACACTATTGTTTGCATGTATCTTGCGTGGGTGAAGAGTGGGTGAAGAGTGGGTGGCGTCAGAAACTCACACACACAATTGGTTGAGGAAAAATGTCCAGAATAGTTGCAGGACTAACAATCTATCTGGTAAATGGACGAAAGGAAAATTTCTTGCTTTGCAAAATAGGAAAAGAGGACTAAAATATCGGCATGTTCCTAGCAACAGTTCAAAGTTCAATTTCCTGTTCGTTGGTGGCATTTGTTGACAAACTTTCTGGCTGTATATCATGTTAATAAACACTGTGGACTCACCAGACACGTTAGTATCACCCTCTTCTCGACCACACATGAGACTTTGAAAAACACAAGCTGACAAGGTCGCGCTCATACTTCTCAACACGGACACCATATCGAGAGGTTGTGCAGGACTGGGAGGGCCTGGTAACTTAATAAGGTACTTCAATATGTCTTGCGTCATGGACGAGAGGTAGGTGAAAGGACTGGCACCGAGTGAGAAAGTAGATACCATGGTTGCTAGGATCAATGGTGGGATGGTCGAGCCGGCGGATGTTAGATATAGCGGTGACATGAGATGACGTTGCTGCTCCAGTTCGTGAATCAATATTAATAATTCAACTTTCATCGCTAAACAGAATTGACTACAACATTTACACTGTACATCATTTATACTTGTATCCAAAGAGAAAAAAAAACTATATGTTTAGTATGTAATTAACCTACTTGCCACATCGCCTCCACAAGCGCCGTGAAGCGTACAGTAATTCAACAAGATATTCAATAAGGTTTGATTTTCCTTCAGCCATTCAATATGCTGTGCAGAAATCTCGACTTTTTTCGCGAAGTTGTTCTTCTCATTTGCGGCCTCGCCGACGAGATCGCTAAATGATTCAGCTGGTCCTGAAACATAGAAACAAGAGCATGATTAACAGGCGAAAAAGTTGCACACGTGTGAAGTTGAGAAAGTAACATTGTTTTTTAATTTTTTTGTCAACGTTGGTTCAACGTCTTTCCAACGTTAATTCAACCTTCAAACAACATCATTTGGTCTCCTGTGCTACTAGTACGGGACTGTAAACAGTTGGTTTAAAAGATACGTAACCTGTTTCGACCGCGGTCGGAGTGCTCACTCTCAGGGGAAGCAACGAGTCACTTTGCGAGCCATCTCGTTTAAAATCACAAATTCGATGTATCAAATCCAACTCCTTTTTTAACCAAACTGTAAATGTCGACCGTAAGTCTTTGTTGTGAATCTCGCAATGGTGCGGAAGTGTGCACAGTTCTTCAACGACCAGCTTTAAGCAAGCGCGGAATTTTAATCTCTGTGATATGGCGTCATTATTTTGTGATTCCGTTGAGTAAGAAGTGAAGTCTTCATTCGGTCTTTTATTCTCGTTTAAATGAAGTTCCTCAACGATTTTGTGGTGATTTTCAGTCGCATTCAAATCATTCCTCTCTTTGTTTGAGTCCAAATTACCATCCCTAGCTAAACTGTCACTGTTGTACTCAATTCTACTTGAAATACCAGAGTTAATTCCATCGTTGCTAGTAAGATTACTCGATACAGGTTGACTCCAGTCAAAATCTGAACTACTTTGACCATTTCCAGTAAGTTTGCTCGATACAGGTTGGCTCCAGTCAAAATCTGAACTACTCTGACCATTTCCAGTAAGTTTACTCGATACAGGTTGACTCCAGTCAAAATCTGAACTACTTTCACCATTTTCAGTAAGTCTGCTCGATACAGGTTGACACGGGTCAAAATCTGAGCTACTTTGACCAAGATTTCGAAGTTTATTTGAAACCGGTTGACTCCAGTCCATACCCAGTGTCCCCGTATTAATCATGGTCTCATTTTTATCCGAAGAATCTTCTTCATTCTCATTCGCGCAAAATGCAGCATCATCTTTCTAAATAAAACAAGAAATTGTTTTTACATACAATTCAAATGAAAACCACCAACATTTCTTTGTACAGGGTGTCTAAACGGTGCAAGAACGTGATTTCGACTGGCAATTCTCATTTGAAATGCATTTGGTCAATTCACATTGTTAGGATACAAGAAAAGTATCATTCGAAAGCTAAACAACATCTCTTTCTTGCCATGCAAAAAATAAATCGTTATATTCAACACATGATGCATGACAGCCTGTTGAATTTGTGGGGTTTTTGGAGTAATCCAATAGAATACTATATATCCTAGACCATCGCGTTTCAGATATCTTTTTCCAGGTTGTTTAAACACAAATCACAACAACGTTTTGTAAAATACTATATACCTACATCATATCATCACGTTCGCCCCTCTTTCGAGACTTACCGACGATTCCCCATACTGCGAGGGAGGTAGATCCAACAAAACTTGCAAGGACAAATCTGGACAGCCAGCATGATAATGATTATGCGCCGTCATATAATACAATCTTCGTTCAAACGACGTCAGCGGCAGCTTTAACATGACAACTTCACAGACGCTTTGTTGACGCGACATTTCGAAAACCTACAGGATATATTGAAACACAAGTCAAGGGACCAGTCCAGTTAGCACTAACCCTAGGGTTAAATTGCAAAGCACTGTTTTTGTTTCCTTGTTTGCTTCAATAGAGTTAAAGGCTGTTTTCTAGTTACGCGTTTTTCACACGTACATACACGCACGTAAAAGTTTAAACTCTTCTATGTAGTTTGTATTCAACAAATAGAATCACTAAATGCTAACTCGTAGCGAATGCTGAATTCTCTACATCGAAACATTTGTCCATTTTAAATTCAATATTGAAACTGACTTAGACTTTTACCTGCGTGTACGTACGTGTGAAAAACGCGTAACTGGAAAGCAGCCTTAAGAATCGGGCCGAGTATTTAAAAATTCATAAAGAATTGCTTTGTTATACAAAAAATGTTGATGTCCCAACTCTTAATAGTATGATGTGACAGTATTGGTTAATAGTTCTTTGTTTTTACCTTTCGTTTAAGCTGAGGGGTACCGCCTTTCGTGTGCTTCTCGAACTGTGTTCGGCGTAGTACGGGATGGGTTCGTAGAAAGACGTAAAAGTTAAATATATCAGGGCTACCAGAAGCTGCAAGCTTGTTGTATTTCATGTCGACCGAGCCGAAACCTGGTTCCACCAATAGAGTGCGCAATGCCTTGTGGTATTTCTTTGTCGCCCAGCAAGCAATGCTTCGTAAAAATGGATCTACAGTAAACAGAAAAGCGAAAGGCTGAAATAGTTTATAAAAACTGTGATGTGAAAACTCAACAAGATAACGCATACAAGCCATTGAAAACGTGTAGTAGTAGATCTACTGTACTTTTCTCGATTCGGCTTTGAATTACGTACAGTTGACTCAATAGTGGAGTCACTGAGTGATTGACTCGACTGTGATAAAGATATTACTGAAACAATTCAAACAAATTTAAGTCGTAAGTAAATTCATTGATTGACAAAACTTGAGTAAATTCATTGATTGACAAAACTTAAGTGAGACCATGACCTTACCACTGACCAAACCATCTCATGATTGGCCCTTCGTAAAACTCATTTCAATGCAAAAAACTTCATCCACCCATTCACAGGTTGTACCCTACCTTTTCTAGCCTCGTGGATTTGTTCTTGCTCTCCTAACACGAACTCAGTAAGCACTCTTTTGTAAGTGGAATTATCAGAGTTATAGAGTCTGGCGACGACTAAAGCTAGTTGTATGTCTTTGAGATGACTGATGCAAAGCCGAACTGCATCCCACAATGCGTCTGCAAGGAGGAAGAATGCCACAGCGTGCTCAAAACGTTGTTTACTTAACAAGGAGTACGCGTTCTTCAAGGCTGCCTTGCGCCATCTTTCTTCGCTAAAATTGTTGCCGAAGAACGTCGCCATCCGTGTATCACCTTGCGTCCTGGAGAAGGGAATAAATATGGCTAGTTAGGAAAGCTGAGGCAATCTTAATTCTCGCTTTGGACTGGTGACACCTTGCATGCGAAAAGATTTTGTTAAAAGAGCTTGTGGGCTAAAACTAGCTTCAGACTGACATTTCTACCGCAGCTGTGTTCTGTGATCAGACATGAGTCTTTAAGTGGTTGCCAGGGGCGTGCTTACAATGCTTTTTACTGGATAATTTCTATTAAAAAGCTTACCGAAAGAGACCTCTGAGAACAGTTTTTTTCCTTATTGCCATGTAGAAGAGGGCGCAATCCATGGGATCTTGTTTGGCGTTAAACCGTGTTTTAGCCACCTTGAGTTAAAAATTTGGACATCTTTAGTTTAATTTAAGAATTACTTGAATGCGAGGAGCGAAGGCCAATAGCTATTCATATCCATTTACAAACCTTTTCAATCAATCTTTTCAATGTCTCATTACTTGTAATCCACCATCCAACACCATATTGTCTTAATTCATTCCATGTAGGCTCCCCCCGGATCATCCCAGGAAGCATTGCGAGCAGCTCTTCCTGGGTTTCAGAATGAAAAGCCCAAACTAACTTGGAGGACGAAAGACCCTAGTTAAAGCCAATTGAGGGGATATCAGTTACATACAGAGTTATATCAGTTACCCTAGAGGTCCACCACAGGACAACTTTTCTGTATAAAAAAGTCATTAAAGTTAACAATGATTAGTGGAAAGATCAACCAATCAGAACAACGTATTTTGCACTTAATCACTATTTAACTACAAAACAGCGCTTAAAAAAGTGATTAAGAGTTTTACACAACCGGCCCCTTATTTTCATACATGTAGCTAACTTGTACAAACCTTGTGTTCAAGTTGGCTCCTGGGTACTAGCGGTAGGGATCTCAAGAGACAAGTATGATGCCTCATGGCCAAGAGAAATCTCAATCCACATTCATCAACAGCATCACCCCCGCTACCTTCAGTTGCTCCTATACTTCCTGTAGTAGCGTAGCCACCGCCTCCTCCACTAGGACCCCCCATAAAGCCTGTGACGCCATCTTTCGCTAGAAGCATAGAAGAAGGAAAAGATTCTCGGTTAAAATAAGAAAAATACAACTATTATTCATGTCATCTAGTCACAATACAGCAATTATCATGTGTCATTGTCTTTTCATTATTTTCAAAATCTCACTCTCCTCCACGTCATCGCCATCCAGCAACAATCAAACGTTTTGTTACAGTGCAACGTTATTTAAAAGGACTAATACATAATAACTCTTTATTAATAACTCTTTGGAATACCTAAGTCACACTTCTTTGCAAACTTTAATCCTCGATCAATCTCTGACGTGCTTTCCTCCAGGTCATTCTTAGTGGTCGCCAGAGTATCAGCAAGAGCCTGTAGTTCGAGTTGCTCGATCCTCGTGAGTCCAGGAAGCTGTTTCCTGCTCAGATGTTCCGATAATAAACCGGCTTGTGCTAGACCAAAGTGAACTGGACTCATGGGAGTCCTGGAACTATGGCCGACTGGAAAGTAATCAGAAATCTCACTGGATTCAAAACTGTTCTTAAACGAAGTACTGAACAATTCACTGTAGTCGTTAACTTCTGGTTGTTCGTTTTCAGTAGTTGCAGCTTTGTTTTCATTATCTATGAAAAAATAAGCAACGATAGCCACCCAAGCTATGTACTTTTTACTCTAAAATACCTGGACGTACAGGAATGGATTTGCAGAAAACACCACTCCCGAGCAGACAAAAAAATTGCCTTACGTTTTCAAAACTTTTCCTGCAGTTAGCTTGTTAAAACTACCAACACCTTAAGATTACTCAAGTATACAGATAGTTGTAGAGCCATACCTCTGTGAATGTTCCCGCTATCGTCCTTGTCAGCGGCTAGTAAATCAAAGATAGGTATAGGTGGGATGCAGTCAACGTTTGAATGATGACTGGGCTCGCCGCCTCTTGCCGGAGTATCGACTGGGGTAGTGGAAAGAGAAGTTGTTCTACTTAATGTGCTGATCACACTTCTTGTTCTGTTTCGTGAGACATCTTCGTTGTCATGGTGAAGGGCTGCTTGTATGGCTTCTTCGCCAGCAACGCAACGTACCTGCAGATAAAATATGCAGCAAAACGAAACATTGAGAAAACTACGAATCCTGCATCAAACTAAATTACCATTCCCTTGAGCATATATAGCTTGGGCGAAACGAAAACTGTACTTAGTGAGACAGCGACAAAGTAAAATGAACATACAATATAATAACGACCCTGAAGAAAAGGTCTGAAATGAACTTGTATTGTAGGTCAATTTGCCTTTAAAATGCTTGCTGAGAAATGGTGATCTGCTTATGAATTGCTTCACTCACCAAATGATTCAAAATTGCTCGAACTCTTCTCAATTTCCCGAAGTCCAGTAACTCTATGAGATATTTGGGATGGTACTGTGGTAATGTTGGATTATGTCGGAGAACTTCGTTAAACAGGCCTGGATTTCGACCAGCGTCTGCAGGTACGACATTATCGTTGTCTGCGGTCTTCTCGTCCTTCCACTGGGAGTAAACGTGAACCTCGTATCCAATCCCCACAACGAGCAAACCACGACGGACAAAGGATATAAAGATACCTTCAAGAGTCAAATGAGTCCAATTAGCATGGGCTAAACTCGAGAAAAGTTAGTATTACAAATGTTGCAAGTTTTAAAATAGGTTACAGTCCCTCTGCGCATCGGTTCTGCATGCTCATAACAAATGCGTCCAACAGACGTAAACCTTGTCCAAATTTCGCATCGTTCAAACGCAGTTAATAAAACACAAAACAATAGACATTCCGAAAATGATAAACACGTTTATTCTTAACGTTTCGACTTTACATTTAAGTCATCTTCAGAAGAAAGATAATTAATGACTTAAAGATGACTAAAGATATAAAAACGAATAAGAAATAAAGATATAGATATGTTAAGAATAAAAACGTTTACCATTTTCGGAGTGTCTATTGTTTTGAGTTATATTAAAATACTCTATGCCAACTGAAACTTTCAAACCCTTTTGAATCAATACTTCGATTCACATTTATTTACGAGCAAAACAAACCTGAACGGTGTCAGATATTCAGTAATTTCACAAATATAGCACTTAAAATGTAAACAAAGCGTTTGTTTAAAATATTAAGGACTGTAACCCTGTTTAAAAAATGTAGATTAGCACGACACCCACCGAGGGCACTGGGCGCAGCACAGCTTCCAGTTTCCACTGTCGTAATTCTTTTATAACGATGACCAGCTGACTCTTTTTCCAAACCTATATAAAATTCTGAATGATTATACGCGACCTAACCAAAAAGAATCTCTAATAAGGAGAAACATCTGGCAAAAAGGGAGTTTCTCAAAATTATAGTGCGGCAAAACTGTGGAACAGTCTTCGACCGAATGCCAAATTAGCAAGTTCTGTCCACTCATTTATAAATATCATAACGGGTCACACTAATCTATCATAGTAATAGGTAGATATTTTGTAAATAATTATATGTTAGGACGCCCTCCACGGAAACCAGCATTTGCTGATGGTGCTAGCGTCATTAAATAAAGTTTTGCATACATACATACCTTGTTTCACGCTCGGCGTCTCGACCAGACTGTATAAATGTAACAAACTTCCGATGCCGACGACCAATACAAACAGACCATTCTCGCACGAGAACCATCGCGCGCATGCGTGGTGTGTGGATTTGGAATCGTCTAAGACACCTTCGATGTCGAATGAATCTTCCACGACCCACTCCATGTTTCCGCTTGACTCACTTTCCCAAATAACCACGCCGTAGTTCTTACGCGTGGAGCCATCGTCTTTGTCCATACGTTCTATACCAACAAAGTAGCAGACGTTAGATTGCTATCAATGACAGAACTGCATAATCTATCTTAATAGACGATTTAGACAAACCTTTGAATTAGGGATATTTATCAGCACAGCTGAAAAGAGCATTCTAAATTTAACAATTTCGAATGTGATTACAATTTTCCGCGCATAATACAAAAGTCTACGAAATTCGTAAGCTTCACAGGACTATATTTTCCACATTTTGCAATGTTTTGCAACCGAACAATTTTACTAAATTTAGGATGCGCTTTTCACCTGTGTTAATGAATATTCCTAATTTCAAATTTTGTCTAAAAGGGGAATCGTCCATTTGCAAGACGGCAAAGTCAATAAATATATCTTCCTCAAGTAAACGTCTAAAAAACGTTTATTTTAAAAGCAATGATTGGCATAACCACCTCGGGAGAAATATATACGCAGATTATAATTACCTTTGCGCACAACTAGAGCGATTCTGCCAGTATTAGCACAATCCATAGACACAGGTACCCCATCAATACCCGCAAGGGCGTTAGGATCTTCCATACTAGTCTCGGGCCTCTGGATGCTACACTCGACCCAAGAGTAAGTCCACTCCGAACCATTCTCCAAAGAATCCCGAATACAACACGACCAGAATCGCAGAACACCGTCAGAACAAGTCGTAGAAATCAAGAAAGGCAGCGCGCAAACGCGGTTTTCAGATACCGCTGATAAAGTGTTCGCAGATGCGGTTGCTATAGTAACATACACGCCATCAGGCAGATCGAAGTACGAAGTCACTACCTTACGTGACCGGATGCCACATTTAACGTTCTCTTGAAAGTCTGAGAATGAAGACGCCAGCGAAGGCTCATGGGGGCTGAATGGCACCTCACCTGTTGACCCAAACTCGTCCATGTTACTCGTCGTAATCTCAATCCTCCACATATGAATCATTGTTCGTGTCGTACCCCCCTGAGAAGCTGGCCTTGACCTACTATCACCGGGGGGGTTAGTGTTCTCCAATGCAACAAGATAAAAATTGTCTTCGAGTAGATCTTCATGGGTACATTTTGACCCATCGGGCAAACATCCCTCGGCAATAGCGTGCCCCGAGAACACGTGGAGGAACAATGGATTCCTGAGTACATTTCTTGAACTCTTTAGTTTACATAGTTTCAAAACACTTCCAGGTTTCGGACCTGATTGGTCGCTAACAATGCAGTGTAACAAGTGGTTAACAGTTGATACGGCAGGGTAGCTAGTAGTGTATCCATCACCGTCCTCGCTATCAACGCTATACACTCGCTCCCTTCTATAGTTCTGTTTCCCAGACAGGAAGTCAAGCAGAGCTCGACCGTCCAACACTACTTGGTAAAACCGCAGGCCGGTATCATCGGAGGCGACGAAGCATGCGCAAGGTGAAACGGACTTGGGCGAAAGCGCCACTGAGCTATCAAACGTAAGGAGGGGGTGGATGAATAACTTTGGCAGCCATGCAATTTTGTCAAACGCATCTTGGGTAGTCGACGTTAGCTTAGCAAGTTCCATAATTCCTCCCGTTTGAGACAATGGAAATACACTATCACATTGCCAAAGAATTAATTCACTAAAAGTAAACCCATCCGATGTTGACTTTCCATTTCCTTCCATCTTTTTTAATTCAAGATCATTATCTTTACACCCTTCGTTTTCCGTACTACCATTCACACCCCTCTCGTATTCTGAAACCTCTTCACTCTTAGCTGTGAAGGTCGACACTGATAACAATAACGGAAGTGACGGATGAGGGAACATGCCAGTCAACGGAAAACGGTGACCGGATAAGCGGGTCAAATGCGAGAGGGATATGAGCGTTGAAAAAGCTGTGTTATCAGCGAAGTCGATCTGCCATTGATTCATGGAGCCATCCTTATGTGTTGTAATCATTGCCACAGGGGGGTGTGCACCGGTCTCAACCGACACTAGAGAAAGACTTGGGGACACCTGGCCCAGTACGGAAGCCTTAGTTGAACGACCATGCGTATAAGTGCCGTACTGTTCGACTGGGTTGACTGCTAGCAGGTTGAGTTTACCTGGCAGGCGATAGAGAATCAAGTTCTGCAGTAACGAATGAGCATCGGCCGACGGAAAAACATCAGGAATACAAGAAGAAAAGCTTATCTGACTTTGCTTGAAGTCCGAGCCCAATGAAGAATCCAGAGATTCGACCAGAAACATGAGCAAGGACCCATCCGCGGGGTTTATTGCCAGCAGAGAGTCCGGTGTGTTCTGCCAGTCACGAAGAAGTGAAGAGAACTGAGAGAGTAGGTTATTATCACGGAATTCATCGGCATCTTTGGAGTAAACCTCGTCTGGAGGAAAAGAAGCCAACCGAATACTTGGATGTTCATCTAAAAGAAGAGAAAAAAGTGCACCATTTATGATTTTGTGGCACTTTGCACGATTTCAGATATTTCTATATTGAGAAAAAAGTAGTTATAAAAAAACACGAGCCATAGACCCTCCGCGGAATGAAGCCTGCTCTCTCAATGATCCAATCACTGAGCTACTCTACGTTACACGGTGCTTTGCGATAAGCCTTACGAAACTAGTGTATTTGATTAGTTCTTCGATTCGTTCTTTAGAAAAACATTTTCTATAACTCACTGTAACATTCTTCATTGATTCATAAAGAAAACTCAACAAAGGAAATGCATATTTAATCAATGTATCTAAAATAAATCAAATATCCAATAAAATATCATTCATTTCATTGAGAATATGAAAGAATACGACGTTTACACCCAGGCAAGTGCGATAAAGCATTTGCACTGCACGCATTCGGTCAATCACATATAGATCAGCTGCTCATGCTTTATCTTTTGCTCATAATTCATTGCGACGACGAACTACTCACAAATTCTGTTAGTAAAGATTGGTTGTCAGAAATAATACACACCAATATGCACATCTTTTTTCGCCTCAAAGTTTCCAGTCTCCTCAGCAGCTTCGTCACCGATCAGGTTTATATACGGGCTATCCGTCATGGGGCCACTTGCAACGGACAAATCACTGTCAGCGCTTTTAGCTTCGACGGTAACACTCGGTGATCCTAACAACAAATTGGCCACAGAAGTCAGAAACATTTCTTTATTATTCACCCAGTGTAGCACGAAAGAACTGTGATTTTCCGTCGCGGTAAAATAGGTCACCGTCGACATCACTGGAATATCCTTGGCCGGATCGATACTAGCGGCTATGTGGAAATGATGGTTCGTTTGGAAATCGTACGAATCGTACGTGGAAACATCGTGAGTCATGTACTTCGATTTTGGTACGAAGCGGTGACGTTCACAGTGTGTGGGGCTAAGGTCGGCGTGCGCTTCACGTGTTGACTGTTGCTCCAATGTTTCACACCAGATGCGACATACGTTGTCTACACAGGACGTCAACAGAACATTTGCAACGCAATTTCTAAACAAAATAAAACTGTCGATTAATCACTATAGTACTCTCTTAAGTCGCTTCCAGTTAGATAACCTATTCATACGACCAAAAAAACTTAAGGCACAGTTGATGTTTAAAATACCTAAAGGGAATATGCCTTTATATTTAAAAAAATTTTTCTGCTCGTACCACGGAGTATAACTTTAGAAACAATCAATTTAAACTAAATTTACGGAAGCCACGTACAAACTATTTAAAACGAAGCTTATGCTATAATGGGACATTACTGTGGAATAGTTTGCCCCAGGAAGTACGTGGCCTTCCAATTTTTTCGCAGTTTAAAAAAGCTACAAATGATTATTATACTAATGTATATAATATTGACTCCCACACGGCAATCTTGTAAACCAGTTTAATCTTAAATTGTAGTACTGAAGATTTTACCATGGTTGAATAAATTATAAATGAAATAAACTGAAATATTGCATTTCTCAACTTGCCTACAGATACCTAGATCGTGACTTTAAAAGTCGCTCGCTTATTACTCTCTTAATTTAAAAGATTGGTTTGAGGGATTTTTTTCAATCTTTCAAAAGTTTGAAGAATTTTTCAATCTAATAGACTATTTTTGAATCTAATAGGTTGAATATACACTGAGGGATACTCTTTCAGTATTCCAATCGATTAAAATATGTCACTCAATTAGATTACCTTTCAATGGAAAACGTATATCATCCCTAAAAACAATCCCAAAAAAATAGAAAATTCAATCCATTAGATTGAAAGGTATCGATTGAATTTCCAATCGTTTGAATTAAGAGAGCATATGCAGATAAAAAGCCCTCCTCTATTTCTTTAGCGCGTTTTTGATTTCGTTTTCTTTGACAGCCGAGAAAGAAGTGCAGTAAAACTACACGAAAGGTGAAGGTTCTTTCAATATCTAAAACGACTAAGCGAAAATTAAGTCCAGTTCGTCGGACTCACAGGTAACTTCTTGATGAAGGGCTCTTACTTGAAGACTCTACTGTATACCTTTCGTGTACTATTGACTGCAGTTCCTACCCTGCAACGTTAATTGCGGTAAAATTACCGAGGTATAAACGGACTTGTCTTCCGCCAAGACATCCCAGTGACGGGACGTGGATGGGGGATGTAGAGAAAATCAAAATGCAGCGTTGATTCTTTCTCAATCTTTGACATGTCTGCATCACCTGTGAGTGAAAATGAATATTAGGTGATATAATGAAATAATAACAACATTCAATTGGACGCCAGAAATGTCATGCAGGCTAACCTTTGTCAACTTTAAACCATACTTTCACCAAGCAATCGCTCTAGAAAAAAAATTCATCAAATGTAATTATCCAGTTTAACATAATATTTAAAACACCAGTAAGAGTGTTTTAGGCAATTTTTTGAAAAAATGGTTAATGTCGCAAT
Source organism: Muricea muricata (assembly GCA_963855995.1). Lineage (NCBI taxonomy): Eukaryota > Metazoa > Cnidaria > Anthozoa > Malacalcyonacea > Plexauridae > Muricea > Muricea muricata. The sequence goes on along the minus strand of OY979728.1, from coordinate 12,635,161 downwards.
GAAAACCCAATGGTTATTAAACATCTTGCTTTAACCAAGATACCAGCAATCGCAGGGGTGTGCTGATAAAACACAGATGTGAGTATTTTAAATTGCTCAACGAATGGCCCATTGGCTATCTTGTGAGTTCATTTGCAAAGAAATTGTCAATATAGAACAAGAAAATCAAGGTATAAGTTTTTTCTAAATTAACTTGAATATATAAACTATTAAGACTCCTTCATGGCTATGATTAATAAGTGTCTTCTTTTAGTAATGTAGGATGCTAATGAAGGCTTGTGGTGTTATTTTCTTTCACATAAATGATCCTATGATTTCTAGGAGTTCCAGTGCATACAGTTGCTGTACAGTAAAAGGTTACACTAGAAAACACACCTTGCCACAAGATGCAAAATAAACACCATCAGATGAGAACTCTATGTCATACACTGGAGTAGATGTTTTACATTTCCACACACTTTTCCAAATGATCTGATCAACTGTACTCTGATCCGATTCAATCCATAACTCAAGAAGTTCACCTCCAGTAAGAAATCGCCTTCCTAAAAAACAATTGATATACATTGATATACATGAATACAGAAAAATCTGGGCTCCAGGTAACCTTGCACCTTGTAGCAAAACCAAAATCATGAAACCTATTTGACCCATATGCTATTGGTCTGTTCAAAAAGGTGAGATTGAACCATTTTCACTGGTAGCAGAATAATGCAGGATTAAGGATATACCGCAAAATGCAAGCATTAATGACAGAATCCCACATCGAACCTATGAATATCCCAATTAAAAATGTTTGGGCTGAAGGTTTGACAAGTTTTATTTTTAATATACCTAGTTGAAATGTACCACAAGTTAAAACACATGTCTAATTGTGCCTGGGTGTTTATAAATCAACTGATTTAGAATACTAACAACAAGTGTGTCACATTATGTCACAAAGCTTTTAACTAAGATTATCTCATGACACACCCAAAACTCATTGTTTCCAAACACATGCTAAATCTCATTTTCAACATATGAAAAACCATCAAGTGGGCAGGGCTTTGAAGAGAGGGAAAATGTGGGGTAAAAAAGCTCATTAATATGCAATAAAAATTAATCACACTCTGGTAAGTATCTATTACACTCTGATAAGTATTTATCACACTCTGATAAATACTTATTACACTCTGATAAATACTTATCACACACTGATAACTAGTTGTCAGGTAAAACATCTTTTCTGCATGACCGATTAAATGGTAACTTAATCAATAGTTTATTTTGAATAACATAACAAGCTAGAACAATAGCAAATAATGTATGTGGGCGCTTTTGTTATCTAAATCGTCATCCAACTGCTAAATTTCATATGTGAAAGTATTCATTCGTTGTGGGTGTGTCATGAGACAAGACAGTTAATGAATGGTTACTCATGCGATATGAGATTTAACATCGCTTGTGAAGCTTAATAGGGATGCGCCCTCATGGCTATCAAGTTTCACTCGCAATGTTAAATCCCATATCACACTTGTATCCATTGTGCTGTATTGAAATCAGCAGACTCAGCACTGCATAAATTCTAGCATATACTCCATGAATTTTAATAGAACTAAGGTATTTACCATCTCTATCCCACGACAGACAGTTCAAAGTGCACTGTGCAGTGATCTCCGACACCAAAGACCACTGAAATGGCAAAGACTACAAAAGCAAAACAATTTTGTTATATTCGAAGCAATCTATTTCAAAGTGGCAAGCAAGACTATGAAAACATGATGTTGTTTTAAGTGTTTAATTCACTTAAATATTTCAAGAATCTCCCAGAGTCAACAATGACAACATGTGCAGATAGCCTTAGTACTAAAAAAAACATCACAACAGGTGTGTCACATTGTATGAATACAATCAGGTGATATATATATATATATATATATATATATATATATATATATATATATATATATATATATATATATATATATATATATATATATTTATATATATGTATATATATATATATTATATTCAATTTCAATCTTTCTGTAATTCTGCAGCATTAAAAACCAGCATTAATGACCTACTTTATTTCGAGAACTTGTCTCAGTTGTTTTTGGGGTGAAAATTCTGATCTTCTTTCCATAGGCAACTGCTATCTGTAACATAAATCACATATTTTAGCTATCAATGGGCATGCAACATACAAAACATACAAACTAAAATTGTTTGTCAACCCACAATGACTTCTATTATATCATGGTCATTTTGACCAGCCACATTTTCACATGTCTTTGACTGCTGTATAAGCACTCTGTGGCAATGTTCATTTATGCTGGTTCATTCATAACTGACAATGAACATTTAACTAGATCCATATTAATGGGACACTGCAGAGAACAACAAAAAATTTGTTGTCTCGAGTGGGATTCAAACTCGCATCTTCGTGTTTCTAAACTGCCACTCTACCAATTGAGCTATTAAGTAAACTGGGATTTGCAGCAAGTCTTATCCAATGTAAGTGCACGAAATATTTTCGTGACGACTTAACACTTGTCTTTGAGGACACAGCATTTCAATTCTATTAAATTAACATGAATCTAGTATGTTTTTCATATCTTTGAGGATGGTTCTGAAATACAAATGTGTGTTTGAGATTGTATATATTTAATGCAATTATCATACCTTCCCATCAGTTTCCGAGCATGATATAAGCCCAACATGGTTGCTTGTAGCACATTGTCTTGTAACAATCTGCACTCTTTGGAATTTACAATCCAAGATCACAACATCGCAGCCAGAGCTATATACCTAAAACAAGCAGGTAATAACATTATTTTACCATATAGTTTTGAAGAATCCTGCATTCTCATGAAATTTGGACTGTAAATTTCCATATTCGGACCGGGCTTTATTCCAGTGTTTTTATATATTACTGATATGTTTGAAAACTTTATGTGTAAAAAATAAAGTTTTGTCATGTTCAACTTTTTTGTATTCTAATTGAGGAAACCACGATCGACGTTATTTAAATACAAAATGTCACACTAACTCTGAAAATGACTGCGAGCCATATAATAAACAGTTTATTGACCTCGCTTGTCCGATCTGTACCATGAAATATCGGACTTCTGTTTTTTAGTACGGACCACACTTGCTTACTAGATCATACCCCAGTCAACCCCTCTAGTGGAGCCCCCATGCACCCACCAAGATAATTTATACTCCTCCTTCTGTGGACCAAAAAGACATTATTAATTGGAGGACTTCGAAGTAGGGTCTCGGAACTAGTCTCGAATTGCTAGACTGTAAACAATTTAATAATGCTAAACTATATTGTCACGTGATTGCTATTACATTGTGACACGATCATCATTTCACATGCAATCTGTGATGTTCCACTGCAGGCTAATATTTGAAGTACATAAATCATCAACTACAACTGCGTTATTATTCAAATTACAGCAATATCAGACCCAACCTCAATTACAGTATGGAGAGTTATAGTCACTTTTCATTTTGTATTAATATAAAGGTCCAAAGTTTCATATTAACACATGTTTTGATACTTACAATGAACGGATAGTCTTCCACACAGCCATATGCTACCGACGCACTATTTTCATTTGTATTTGCAGCACCAGTTAAAACCTGATGCAGTCTCATTATGCCACAGGACTAACCATCTGTCAGCATTATTCTGCTCGCAAAAAACCCTTTCGATTTCATTTTATACCCTTTTTTTCTTTGAATTTTTGAAACCTCTGATTTTCATGACTTCTTGCATTTTTTCGAATGTCCTACATAGTATTGCAATGGATAACTTGATACTTCTACTACCTCATATCCTAACATGTTCTCTCATACCACAAAAACGAAACTCAAAATGGCGGATCACACAGGAGTGGAAAAATTTGATCACATTTTGCCCGACGAAAATAAAGCGAAGAATAATGAAAACAGTTTTAAAACTAATGGCAGACGACCTATCTGTGACCGATGCAGGTATTTTTTCCATGTGGATCGCTTGGTTAATGTTGTTAGCCGGTTATTAAACTTTATAATTTCATTTAGGTCATGGCCCATTAGCCCATGGGAATGAAAGTCTCTGATTTGCGTTCAATAAGCTTCCACTACGCATGTGGTATTATTCATTATTCGTTCTTTGCTAGTGGTTCCACATTCAAATGAAAATGTTCTTTTTTTCTGCCAAATTTCCTTAAATTTCCACAACAGACTGGATCAGAGGGTAAGAGACTACAAAGAGAGATAGGAAATTGCATAAGGTGTTCATCACTGCACATGTGGTACTGTGCATGGCCACCATGTTCCTAGCCAGTGCCCCATACAGAGGTACTCACGCCCAGGAATATTACAATGGTTAGTAATACCGGGGGAAAATGCTTCTGTTTAGGGCGCTGGCTAACAACATGGCACCCATGACAAATATTGAATGCTCACCCCCCCTGGAAATATTAAAAATGGCTGCTGATACCAAGGGGAAATGCTTCTGTTCAGGGCACTGGCTAGGAACATGGCACCCATGACGAATCATTACGAAAGCACCTTACGGTTTTTTGACTGAACCTGACTCCCCTACTCTTTGCCTGGATGAACCAAATATATGATGTCACAACCACAATAGTATACAACTACAGCATACAGAATTTTAGTTACAATCGCATACAATATTGTATAAATAGGCTGTTTTGCTGCCTGTTAGGAGATTTGAACTAACCTGGGACCGTTTGTTTTTTGTGCCAATAATGAAATTGTTTCTTAATAATGTCACACAGGGGCGGTGAATGCAAAAAAGAGGCTTTTATTCCTATGACCTTAATTTGCATTGATATTATAGTTTATGTCTTTATATAAAAGTTTATGTCTGCTGTGTACATAATTGAGCCTTATATATCTGGTGGTCTGCACAGTATGTATATTTTTATCTTTGCTAAAGGAGACCTAAAAAAGTGTGTCTTTGTGAAGCTCTCCCTCACAAACCATTAGAGATTTCCACAACAGTTTATATTTTGCAACATCCAGAAGAGGTATATGTGCTGACTTTTGAAACTGGTTTAATTTATGCTGAAGACATTTAGCAAAGCCCACCAGTGACATATGCTTTCACATTGTTATTTCATTTAGCGTCATCGTACTCTGACGACTGTGCCACTATTGTGTGCCTGCTTACCTCCTGATAAATGTGTTGTATACAATGATGTCCGATATTCTGAACAGAAATACCCAGATTTACACAAACTTTTGAAAAGTCCGCACACATTGGTGCTTTATCCAGATGCAAGTGGTTAGTTGTGATTTACGGTGACCCATAGCGGGCATGCTCAATTTTAAATGGCATTGCTGCATGTTTAAAATAGTCTTGCTGGAAGTTTAGATATACTTGCTGCATATTTAAATTTCATTACTATATGTTTAAATTTTATCGCTGCATGTTTATATAGAGTTGCTGCATGTTTAAATGGTGTTGCTGCATGTTTATAAACAGTTGCTGCTTGTTCATATACAGTTGCTGCAATAAACTCGCAGCAATGCCATTTAAAATTGAGCATGTCCTCTGTGGGTCACCGTAGTGATCAGACATGATTCATATTTTTACCAGTGTTAAGGTTTAAACTTTTTAAACTTGATTAATGAGTCAAATCTTCCTGTTTTTCCTCATATTTTAGCAACCAATTTGAGAGAAGTAATGAAAGAGTTTCATTCACCTGTAAACTACAACCTAGTAGTGCCGGATGGTACATGGAGGCAAGCCAGGAAAATATTTAAGCAAAATGATATCTTGCAGCAAGCAAGAAAGGTTAGGGATTCATTTTGAATTGTATGTGACATGGAATGTTGTGAAGTATACATTTCAATCCTAATTGCACTGTGATATTAAGTGATCTTTGCAATGCAATCGAGAAAATGCTGGAACATAAAGTGTGTCATTTTGCGTGGCAAAATCATTGAGTTAGGTTATTATGTTTTATCAGCAATGAAACTGCATGGTTTATAAGCCCAGTAAATGATCGATCCATTCCATTGACAGGTGCAACTAAATGAAAACTCAAAAAGTCATTATGTCATCAGAACACAACCAACGAGAAACAGCTTATCAACCTTGGAAGCGATCGCTGTGGCATTGTCCATCTTGGAAGAGAGAGATGAAATAACTGAGGTAATGTTTCACCCCGATTTAACTCAAAATTCAAAGCGAATTTTTTAATAACTAATTTGTAAACTTGAAAATATTTTGTATCAGAGTTTTGTATCAATCTAATTTTTACAGCACAGTTACATACATATATATGAGATGACAAAGAATTTGGTTTTCTATCATTACCATATAAGGTCTATAATTACATTGAGGAATTTGCTTTAATAATCTGCGGAGTGGTGGTTATTTTATCTAATTATTATCTTGTCTAATTATCGCAATTATCTAATTTTCAGTACATATATATCCATTGTCACATTGAGTGTTCAAACTAATTGCCCCTTTTTTTATCCCAATAATAAAATATTAGAGCATACTTTAACATAACCCACCCCTAATGCTTCCTCTGTTTTATGCAATCTAGGTGCTGAGGAAACCATTACAACTGCTCTGTGATATACAGCTAGCGCATGGCGCCGTCCCTCACTCGAGTAAAGAGGAGAAAAGAGAACAAGAATTTCTATTGCAAGAGCAACTAACTAAAAAGGAAATAATCGATGTGAAAGAACAAGGTCAGCAAAATGAATCACTTGGAAATGATGTAAAGAATCAGAAACACAATGAAACGACGGAAAATGAAGATCTAGACAAATCTAGAGTAATACAAGAAGTGGGAAATGAAGAAGACGTGGAAGCCTTTCAACGAGAATACTCGCAACAAGAAGAAAAATAGATGAAAAACACAGTCAAACTGAACTGCACGAGAATGTCACGAAACATGTTTCTAAACGGCCCAAGCTCGACAACTAATTCAATCTGGATTGCTAACCAGTTGCAGTATTCTGTAAGTCGGTTCTACGAATATATCTTAGAACTTCTGTATATTATTTCCTATCCCCGCAAACACCTGTTGGGTTGGGGGGAATAGCCCACCAACGCCATTAGCAACACTGTCATTGATCGAAAGATTATGTAGCTGTGATCTTTGAATTTTTTATTTTTCACTAACTGATAGTTCTGTTTGATATTCAGTTCATCAACGAGTCTTTCAGAAATTTTTGTCCGTGTTTAGGTAATTGTCGTTTCACCAAGGCTTAGGTCTGTAAAATGACGACTCCATCAGCTGATGCTGTAATTATAAGTAATGTCATGAAATGATGAGTATTAGTCATTAAACCACCTGCTCGACGAGGGTCATTTACTAAAAATTTTAATAAATGACCCGTGTCAAGTTTGCGGTTTAATGACTAACACTCCTCATTTCATGATATTACATTGTAATATTATTTTTGCGTGAATTTCACCCAAATCAGTGTTCAGACACTGTCAATGATGTCGGCGGAGCAAATTTAGAAACCGTAGACGGTCGGTAGCATCTTTAATGGTCGGTAGCATCATTGATCTCGATCTCAAGCCTATATGTCTGATAAAACTAATAGATCTTTCTTTTTAAAATTTTAAATAATCCAATCCCTGACCCAAACCCTAAACCTAACCCTTACAAAAATCGTATAAAAGGGAAATAATATAAGAAAAAAAGTTTGACGAACTATAAAAATAAAAAAGCCTCGGGTGGAATTCGAACCCCTGCCTATTCTATTAGAAATCGTACGCCTAAACGACTGAGCTAACAACGAGCTAGCTGAAAACCGTCAAAACAATTTCTATTTATGATAAAACTTCGTCTAATCGAGACGAGAGGAATCTGGGAACGAGATCAATGATGCTACCTACTATTAAAGATGCTACCGACCGTCTACGGTTTCTAAATAAGCGTCGGCGGAGCGTTATAAGACGTTCTGTACTGAAGGGAATCTTGTGTTGTGGATTGTCGGAAAGATGCAACACCAAAAAATACCAGAAAGCACACATCTTGGGACAGTAAATGTCTATATTAGCAAGTAATGATAAGAATTAAATGTTTGTGCGTTTTTCATTGCAAGTTTTGTGATAATTTTGCTCAAAGTTTCCAGGTGATGTGGTTATACTAATACGACCCGTAGTGACGTCAACCGAGGTCGCATCAGTTCTAATACGACCTGTACATTTGAGTAGGCGAGTGAATTAGTTATTAATACAGCACAATCGTCAATAGAACAATAGAAATTCACGCAAACATGATATTATATCATAAATCGTGATTGAATAAACGCTAATAATATAATAATGCACAACTTCTTACCACTGTTAGCCTTCTATGTTTGTAAAAAGCAATATCCTATCTTCTAATATCCTCCAATATTAACAATTTCAGATGATGACAAGCAAAGATTATAATCAACACTACACATATTGAGGCCACAGCTCAAAAACACAAGCACACAGTCGCTTGACACACATATTTCTGAACATAAATAAAATACAAAATAAAAAATACACCAACTTGTTTACTGCCTTTTATTGTCTCGTTAACGTCAAGCCCACACAGTACAAAACAATACATTCACACACACACAAACACAATATACAATACACAACAATGCATAGTGCAAGAATTGCATGCATGCAGGGGTATTTGAACTGAACTAACTAGTACTTTACACCAAAGTATGTACCACTAGACCACTCGTTCATGCTTGTGACCAAAGAGGTAAATTACTGACTTTAAGAAATTATTTTATGTCATATTAAACCAAAATAATGGCCATTGTTTGCAGCAGGATTTGAACCCAACTAACAGGTAGTTCAGGTCAGGGCCTGTACTACTAGGCCACTCATAATGCGTGTGAACCAAGAGGTAAGTTTCCGACTTTACCCAATTATTTTACTTCATATTAAACCAAAATATGACAATTGTCTGCAGCAGGATTTGAACCCAACTAACCAGTAATTCAAATCAAGGCCTGTATTGCTAGACCACTCGTTCTTGCGTGTGTAGGAAGAGGTAAATTGCTGACTTTAACCAATTTTTTTACTTCATATTAAACCAAAAAAATGGCAAATTGAATTGTCTGCAGCAGAATTTGAACCCAACTAACAGGGAATTGAAATCAAAGCCTGCATCACTAGACCACTCGTTCTTGTGTGTGTCCGAAGAAGTAAATTACTGACCTTAAATTAACTAATTTTTTATTTCATATTAAACCAAAATACTGGCAATTGTCTGCAGCAGGATTTGAACCCAACTAACAGGGAATTCAAATCAAGGCCTGCACCACTAGACCACTCATTCTTATGCGTGTACGAAGACGTAAATTACTGACTTTAACCAATTTTTTTACTTAATATTAAACCAAAAATACTGGCAATTGTCTGCAGCAGGATTTGAACCCAACAGACTATCAACTCAAATCAAGGCCTGTATCACTAGACCACTTGTTCTTGCGTGTGAACGAATAGGTAAATTACTGACTTTAACCATTTTTTTACTTCATATTAAACCAAAAATACTGGCAACTGTCTGCAGCAGGATTTGAACCCAACTAACAGGGAATTCAAATCAAGGCCTGCATCACTAGACCACTCGTTCTTATGCGTTTATGAAGAGGTAAATTACTGAGTTTGACCAATTTTTTTACTTCATATTAAACCAAAACAATACACATGGTCTGCAGCAGGATTTGAACCCAACTAGCTAGTAATTCAAATCAAGGCCTGTATAACTAGACCACTCGATCTTATGTGCGTACGAAGAGGTAAATTACTGACTTTAACCAATTTTTTCTTCATATTAAACCAAAATAATGGCAATTGTCTGCAGCGGGATTTGAACACATTTAATAGGTAATTCAAATCAAGACCTGCTTCACTAGACCACTCGTTCTTGTGCGTGTATGAAGAGGTAAATTACTGAGTTTGGCCAATTTTTTTACTTCATATTAAACCAAAATAATGGCAATCGTCTGCAGCAGGATTTGATCCCGACGAACAGGGAATTCAAATCAAGGCCTGTATCACTAGACCACTCGTTCTTACGTGGTTATGAAGAGGTAAATTGCAAACATTATGGGCACCCGATCCACATAGACCAGCGAAGGACAGGAGTTCTGATCTCTCGGACACTACCAGCTCCGTAGCAACTCGGTTACAGGCGCGCGCCGCTTATTTCGATTCCGTAGACGGTCGGACACCTCCCAGATGGTCGAGCACCTCATTATCTCGTTTCCAGACTGCTCTGGCTCATTTAGACAAAGTTTTCCGTGGTTTCGAGCGAGCTCGTTGTTAGCTCAGTCGTCTAGGCGTGCGATTACAAATAGATTATAAGGAGCGGTTCGAATCCCATCCAAGCTTTTTTTTATTTTTAAAGTTCGTCAAACTTTTTTTCTTATATTTTTTTACTTTAATACGATTTTTGAAAATTCAAGACTCTAGATCCTTGGCAATGGCCATTTCAGAGTTTTTTCAAACGTCTTTTTGAAAGATCAGTAAGCTCATCGATAGAACCGTGTGTGTGGTTTTTAACGCCGTGAGATCGTCAAAAATGGATCTAAACACTTACAAAAATTTGACAAATCGAGTAACCAAATCGAGTTACCAAACCAAATGCCGCTGTCTAGCTATCACTTTAAAATATATTTATATATATAAACTTTTACGCGTATAAATTTTAAATTTATATTGGTTTTCAAATGCGTCAATCACGACTTTCACAGAATATTCTGTAAAATTACCATGAATATTTTTTTTGGGGGGGGGAGGCGAAAGGTATTCCCCCCAAGTAATATGGGGACGGCCCCCTGCCCCCCCCCCCCACTTCCTACGCCCCTGACCTATAATATATCTGAAATCTGAATATTAATATAATCTGCCCACAGGAAGCTTTCTTCCGTCAAAGAGCTTTGTAATTTGAGCACTAGCTTACATCTCGAGCTTGTATTGGCAGTATCAACAGTCGGTTGGGACGCTGTATAGCACAAATTAACAAGTAAGTGTGTAACTATTCTACAGTTTGTGTTAGTCAGTCGTTGTTTGCGAAAATAAGAAGACATCCGACCATATTTTAACAGAATAGCAAATTGTGTATAGAAGAGGCTTGAATACAGTAATATCATTGATATGCCAGCGTTTTGATTCAAATCATTGCACAAGATAACAATTTCTGTCGGTTCATAGATAAAAATTATTAATAATTGCCTGACTATTTTCAAGCGAAAGTCGCAACTTTGCTGTCGCTCTATTTGTTAGTTTTTGTAGATATAGATGCTTCGTGCATATATTAGTGTATGTTAAAAATGCATACAGCGATTGCATTCTCGATTATTTCTAGTTGACTGTGGTGGCTGAACATTGTTTTTCGACTTTCTTTCCATTCACTTGACAAAGCAACTCGAAATTGCGAAATCTCCGCAAATATTTAGTGCTGTATGGGGGCATTCACACATTTTATATTGAGGTTTTATAGATGGTGTAACGACAAATATCCGGGACATGTGCTTGCCAATGCCGAAATAAACACATTTTTGATGGAAGTGCCAACACCAGCGCGTCAGATGGCACAAACATATTCCTACTAAATCCGGCTATACAGGACATTTAGCGGTCGCCCGGTAGGATATACTTGTTTAAGTTTTCAAATGGGTAGGGAGTGACAGAAAAATGAATTGTCTGATATCAGCAATATCACGTTAATCAGTAATATTTGGCACCATTTGCAAAGATCTCATTCACGCTATGACTTATTACATGCCGATGGTTTAAGTCTCGAATGCCAGAAAGTTCTTTATTGTGTCTCTTATCGACTTATGTGTTGTCTCCTTCATCTATACATTTACAAGTATTTATCACGCCAACTGTACTAATTAAGAGTTTTAAATTATAGTAAAAGTAGGTATATAGCTAGATTGCCTTTGAATAGTTCGTATTGACTGAAATACGTGGTAAAGAGTTTCGATCTTTAATTGATCGTGGAAACAATGTATGCTAAATCATTTTTAAATTTATGGCTGCCACGTGTCCCCGTTTTTCACTAATAAACACGAGATAATTTGCTACTAAAAGAATATCAATATTCCTATTTAAGGCCCAATGACAACATTAGGCTGTTAGTTACACAGTTCGTTTGTTTGGGAAGCATTCGTGCTGGATGTTGCTTATGTCCATAAAAGAAAAAGCAACGCCTGTTTTTTTGATAATTTAACATTCAAAAATCTGGTCTTAAGTTGTAGTATAGATGTCGGTTCACAAATTAGCAGTATTTCAAGAAATTTGTCGTTGTTGTGCAGTGTCCACAAGTCATAAGGTCCCCTGGTGTTCAGCTCTTTTGTCATCTTGCACACAGATGGCGCTCTGAGCAATGACAACAGTGCTGGCTGGAAGACACAGCTCCCCAGCGCCGTGTCAATATACAAGCTTGGAGTCATATGATTGAGATCACGGAATTTGACTACTGTAGACATCCTAATATGTTTCTTAGTCCTTAATGTACGTTGCAAAGAAACTTCTAATGACGCAATGTCATATTGTGCGCTTTGTGAATAATGTTACGCAGTTCAGAATTGCTTTGTTTTAAATTCGCGTCGTCGTCAAGCAGCAAACTCCATATGGCCTATATCAATGGAGGGCATGCCTCAACAACTCATTTTTTTAAGGGTCTCACCTGCAGCTTAAACGCCGCGTGAGAGCGTAATGATATTGCTATTGCTTGTCCGTAAATGTGCCTATATTTGTGTTGAGTGATAAACAGGTTACAGTTACTGCACAAAAGTTTGAATACAAGCGTGAAATGTAGTACAAAAGTACTCACAAAACCAGAAACACGCAAATAGACAAATTTGGCTAACAATGTTTTTTCCGTTGCCGCCCAATTCCCAACTTTGGATTATTCACATGGTTGGATACCATTGTTCACGTTTGCGGAAGAGCACGTTAGGACAAAAGTAACCAGGCATACGAATGATGAGTACGAGTTATATGTCCATACTTCTAAATGCATAGTTACTTTTGTTGTCCGTTACGCTGCGGCAAGCTAATATAATAGTAACTAGGCATGTGAGTGATCTTAAAATGTGAATTGGGTATAAACAAACGTTAGCCAAATTTGTCTATTGCAGCACGTCTGTTCCGCTGGGCTTGTCCTAGCTCATCTCACAATATCTACTGCAAGCTGTCATCATGCAGGCTTTATGCAAGTTTATTGTTTCAGTGACTTGCGTCAAATATCAAGTTACAAAAGAGTAGGGCATGAAACTCCATGAAATTCCATGATGATGAACCCAACAAACTTGTTGCAACTGGATTTACTTCTAGACAGCGTTTCTGGTGGTGTAGAGTCCAACGAGTATATACCAAAAGTGTGAGTCTCCTGCAGTTGTTAGTAGCTGTCCACAATATTGAGCAATATTGTTGAGCTTGAATCTGGTTAAAATTCTGAACAATAATCGTTGACAACATTGAACGGCAAGAAAAATATTGCGACAAACTATAGTGTCCTCTTCCTGCTTTCCTACAACGGAGTTTCTTGAAATCCTTAGGAATACGTGACTTGAGTGCGGCTTTGATTAAGTGTTGGTCCTGCCCTTTCCTGAACATTTGACAAGGGCGAGACCAGACAGGAAAAAACAAAACGATATAGTTTCTAGAACCTCTTCTAAATCAAACAGTTTTTCTTGCAGAATGTTCATGATGAAGTTTATTCTTACCGTCTCTACTCTGGCTATGTTCATTCCTGGTAAGTATTTTCTCCGGGAATTGACGCATACAGGGAGAGTTAAAAAGGCCATCTTTCATGTTCACACAATTAAATAACAGCCACTATCCAGCTAACCTGGATACCAGTTTTACTTACCCTGTATAGTTTGTCAAAAAAGCTACATAGTGCGGCATGGAGTTGAATGGTTTATTGACTAACGAGCACAAAAAATTCGTATAAAATCTAGCTGAGAATTTTTATGCATACGTTGCAATTTATCGAAGTCTGTTGCGCTACAGTAACGCAGTAAAGACTCGAGTATCTTCCAAGTACTTTGCATCTGATTATGATTGCTTTCAAACATAAAGTAATGTCCTTAGAAGTTATCTTTAAGTGGCCTTTAAAAAACGAACCTTTTGTCATGGGACAAGCAGCCAGACCCTCAAGTTGGGCACGTCACCTGTTCATTACATGTACCTCGTCTGGAAACTAATCCTATTACCCCCCCCCCTCCCCCCCTATTGTTGATCCATGACTACGCCTGATCTGCATTGGTAATATTCTGCAATATTCAGTTCTAAACCATACGTCGTAGCTAATAACTCAACCAGTTCGCGGGCTGCTTTCTTTACATTTGTTTTAACTTTAGGTGGTGATGCCTTGACGTGTCTCTGCGAAGGTGGATTTGTCTGCGCCCTAGGCGGAGCCAACAAAATGGATTGTGGTGCTGATGCGACAAGTTGTTTTTCACTTGTACGCCGTTTGGGTGATGGCACTGAACAAATTGAAAAAGGTTTGACTGATTTACACATTTCATTTCAGTGGACTAAACTAAAGTGGACTTTGCATTTGATTATGACTGCTTTCAAATGTCTAACATAAAGTATTGTCCTTCGCTACAGCCTAGTGCGTTTCAGTTGTACGAACCCTACGATGCAATGGGCTTGAAACTTTCAATATAAGGGTGCCAACGTGCAACTCCCAATTACGGGGATAGTTGTGAAAGCATATATGAAGTTTATATGTTGAATTTGTGTACTCTTCTTCTAGGTTGCGCAACAACTGAGGAGTGCGAAAGTCGAGAAGATTGTGCGGAGGACGCGTCACAAACTTGTCTTAAATACGGCTGTTGTAACACCACCCTCTGTGTCGCTAATTTCACCTACATTTATACTCCACCCTCCCCTAGTCCTTCCCCTTCGCCAACCCCTGCCGAAATACCCACATCAACAGGTGTTCCTCAAATACCCACATCAACAGTTGCCCCTGCCCCTGAAACCACCCAAATAATGCCTGTGGAACAATCCTCCCCGATCGTCGAGGCCTCGCCGTCAGCGATGGCATCAAAGCCAGTCATGTTCGCTACCAGTTCTTTGCCGATGGAAATGTCTTCTGAGCCCGTGATGGCAAGCTCCAAAACTAAGGAAGAGATGATGTCCTCAAGTGTGGAGAAAATGAAACCATCACCAAGTCAGAGCGCTGGGGGCACAGCAGTGGTGAATACTCTTGTTATGCTGAGTGGTTCCACAGCAGATCCTCGACCACCGTGTCCTGATTCATCACAACGGGTTTACAGTCTAGGCGTTTTTGCTCTCCTTCTTATCGCTTTGTTATGCAACGTGTTTTAAGTCTTCCTGGGAAATATTTTTTGCGTGAAGAGTTCTTTTCGTTGTGTTTTTGGTTTTAAAGGTAGCTACGTACTGATTAAATAGTTGACTAGAGATTGCAGCCTATCGCCCAATCCGCACGCGTTTTAAGACAGTAAAATATTGTACTCAGTGAATTATTATTGTGATTATTAATGTTAGGGCAGGATCTAGGGTCATTTTGTATGCACACAATCCCAGTAAAAGACGTCGTCACCAATGTGTGGATCGATTTAAACTCGCAAAATCCAAACCCCATTATAACTGGGGAGGGGGTGAAGGGTTCAAGCCTTAAAGATTTTTCTTCCTAGTTTACCTGACGTAAACGAGCTGTTGCTTACGTTACTGTTTTATTTGAGCCCCCAACACCTGCCTTAACACAATACTCAATGACAGTTTATTTTATTAACTAAGGCTGCTCTCTTTAGTCATCTCGTGCGAGCAAATTATATCGTCTATCTTACGTTTTATTTATGTACTTTTATCTTGGTTCATCC
The DNA here is from genome assembly GCA_963855995.1 of Muricea muricata. Lineage (NCBI taxonomy): Eukaryota > Metazoa > Cnidaria > Anthozoa > Malacalcyonacea > Plexauridae > Muricea > Muricea muricata. The sequence goes on along the minus strand of OY979728.1, from coordinate 12,619,318 downwards.
GTCGTTATTGTTGTACAATATGAAGGCAAGATATATGTGGAATATTTGGTTTATATACTGGTAAACATAATATATGCGAAAGTAATGAAACTGAACGTATTTTAGTTTAGCTGGTTGATGTAACTTGTAAACAATTAACCTTAAGCATGTAAAGGAAACTTCTGGAAATAAAGTTAGAGTTGATAACAATCACTCAGGTCGTGCAAAACAGCCTTCAGGGCAGTTTGTGTAACGTTGCCAGAGATTTACCAGGCGGAAAACGGATTCTTGTAATGAATATGAGAGCGCCCAACATATAGCTTTTAATAAAGACATCAGAATTAAAAAAAAATTTATTATTTACTTTTATAAACGAGTATCAATTACGTTGTGATGTCCTGACTTAAACGAAACGTAACTGATAAAATTTCTTTCATACCTGTTTTGATGATTTAATTAAGAGTTGATTTATTTTGAGCCGATGCACTGCTGGTTATATCCAGGTTATTTACCTTGAATAAATAATTAGACTAAACTTGTGGGAAAATCTCCAAGAATCTCGATTTAAATTGTTTAAAGTCGAAAAATTCTGGCAGAAAACCTCCTCAAAAATTAAGTAGGTTAAATAACTCGAAATTCGGGATTTATGCAACATGTTAATGACAAACATCTGCACCTAAAATGATTGTAAATGGTATTCCCCAGAGCTCAATCCTAGAGCCATTGTTATTCCTACTATACATTAATGATTTACCGGACAATTTAGAAAAATCAACCCCCTTTCTGTATGCGGACGACACACAAATCTCCTCATTTTCAGACAATTATGATACTTTGGTTGAAAATCTGTTTACACAACATTCACAATTGTGAATTGGCTGTCTGACAACAAGTTGCAACATCTTTTAAAAAAGTGCAAAGTAATGTTTATTGGTTCTCCGCGTAACTTAACTAGTAAGATAGGAGACAAACCAGTATTAATCAATAATGCTCCAGTTCCTTGCACCGGAACGTTCACTTGTCTGGGGGTTAAACTGGATGTGAAACTGAACTGGGATAACCATATCGACTCTATTTGCCAGAAGGTCAGCGCTGGAATTGGAATAATGAGGAGAATAAAACCTATGTTCCCAGAAAAACTAGATATGTATAATGATCTAGTAATGCCATATTTTGATTATTGTTCCCCATTATGGGACACGTGTAGCAAAGAGCTGCAAGATAAATTACAAAAATATCATAACAGGGCAGCCAGGGTCATCAGTGGAGCTAGCTATGAGACTCGATCTACAGACGTCTTGAAAAGTTTAGGGTAGGAGACTCTTGAAATGAAGACGTCGTCGAAGTAAGGCTATTTTGATGTATAAAATTCTCCGGCAATGACCACTCCGCCCCAAATCTAAAAAACTGTTTAACAAGAGAAATGAAATCCAGACTTCATATAATTTGCGAAACAATCAAACAGATATGACTCTGCCTAACCCAAAAACTGAATATTTGAAACGAACCCTAGGGTACAACGGCGCAAAGTTATGGAATAGTTTGCCGCAGCATTCGAAGGTAGCTGCCTCTATTTCTTCTTTCAAAAATACGATTGCCGATTTTGAACTGAACTGCACCTAGATTTGTGATCTTATCTACGTTTGTGCATGTGTTGGTTTTAACTTTTTATACTGGCTTATGTTATTTTTCTTGCATTTTATAAGTATTCTATATATTTTATCTGTGTGACGCCCCTCGTGGAAAACAGCTGTAAATAGTTGTCGAGGCTAGCGTGTTTAAATAAAGTTTTACATACATACATACATACTCATTTTCTCATTCCTCAACAAAACAGGTGAAAAAAAAAATGCTGTTTTCCAAAGTGTTTTAGAGCGACAAATTTTGGCAGATTTTACCCAGAAGGAGTTAGCGATTTTCGCCAAGCTTTGTTAAATACAATAAACAATGTTTCTGCTGTGTTTTCCCCTGCAACTCACAACCCATATATGTAATACCTGTAAACTTTAACTAGTGGAAGACCAGTGAAAAGCTTTTAGTGAAAGTCTGCTGTGAAGTTGTATATAAGACTTCAATTCCCTATTTTACGATGGAGAAGACATGATCAATAGTAACTACGAGGATGAAAACATGAACAATGATTAATAGTCCAGTCGGACGTTAGTTTACGTGCATTCGCACCCCCGCCTAAAGACATATTGATATACAAGACATCTGCTAAGACGGGCTCCGCCCGCTGGGAACCAAAGTGGGACATGCATGCTAGACTTTCGTAAAACAGTGAATTGACGTCTTCTATACAACTTCACAGCAGACCTTCACCAAAAGCTTTTCACTAGTCTTTCACAAGTTAAAGTTTACAGGTACGTACATATATGGGTTGGCAGTCCGTCGGGGGAAACACAGCAGAAACATTATTTATTGCGTAAAGTCAAAGCTTGGCGAAAGTCGCTAACTCCTTCTGGATAAAATCTGTCAAAATTTGTCGCTTTAAAACACTTTGGAAAACAGCATTTTTTTCACGTGTTTTGTTGAAGAATGAGAAAATGAGTTTGAACCCATCCGTTCAGAAATTTTCTACTGCAATAGAGTTCTGTGCGCGCGCGCGCAAATGAAATTTCTCTGAGAATCAGCGCAAAATTTTCCAGTATTGAGCGATACTGTACCAGCACTTTTTATCTTATTCGATCTGAAATGCCCAGTAAGATTCAGTCTAAAAATTTAGATTTTTGTTGTGCCATTTTCAGATGCGCATGTTGAGATTCCGAGCGTTATAAAAAACTATACATCAAAAGGAGCTTCGAGGTTATTTTTTATAATTTATATCACATTGCGGGAGAGACTGGTACCAAACATCGCATTGTTGAACGATGTGTTTTTAATAGAGCAATGGCGGCTTATTCCATAGAATAAGAAATGAATAGAAGGGCCACTCAGCAGTGCAACATGTCTCCCTATGTTTATGCAGTTTACTGGCTGCCACCAGCCAGTTCAGCATTCCTATTGGCCAGAAAATGCAATTGACTGGCTGAGAAAATGCTAATAACGTGCGTAATGCGACATGCGCGGCTTCAAAAACTTCAAAGGCTCCGATGCGAGTGGCCCTTCTATGTATTCTTATTCTATGCTTATTCTATATTTAAATTTCAAAACATGAATATTCAATGCTATTTTACACAAAAACTGCGGGGTTTCAGACTTGGGAACAAGAAGAAATGAATTCAGCACAGTTCAAAACGTAAGTCTATATCGAAATATTTTATTCTGCAAATTTGGGCAACGTCGTTAAACGAAAATCGTTAGTGGCCCACGGCCTAAAATCTCTCCTCTGTATTTAACCCGTACTTATATGTTGTGCTCTCATACTCAATAACTCTAATCTACTCTCCAGTAAGTACTCAATCATACGCTGTGTAAACTAACACCTAAGCTTGAAAAATCGAAGTTGCATGGGGATACCAATGGATAGTGAGTTTTTAGGGTAGGATCATGTATTCAGGTTCTGCCCGAACTAATTTTTCTTGAATTATATGGTTTGTTTCGGAAGCACTTGTGCTGGATGTTGTTTATGTCCATAAAAGGCAGAGCAACGCCTGTTTTGATAATTTAACATTCAAAAATCGGATCTTAAAGTTGTGGTATAGATGTCGGTTCACAAATTAGCAGTATTTCAAGAAATTTGTCATTGTTGTGCAGTGTCCACAGGTCATAAGGTCCCCCGTTGTTCAGTTCTTTTGTTATCTTGCACACAGAAGGCGCTCTGAGCAATGAGAAGCAACTAGCTGTGTTGGCTGAAAGACACTTACAGCTCCCCAGCGCCGTGTCAATATACAAGCTTGGAGTAATAAGATTAAGATCATAGAATTTGACTACTGTAGACATCCAAAAATGTTTCTTAGTTCTTACTGTACGTTACCTAATCTAATGACGCAATGTCATATATACACTATTAATACTGTCAATATTATACTGTCAATATTCACTTTTGGATCATGTTACGCAGTTCAGAATTGCTTTGTTTTAAATTCGCATCGTCGTCAAGCCTCAAACTCCATATGGCCTGTATTAATAGAGGCATGCCTCGACAACTCAGCTTTTTAAGGGCTTCACGTGCAGTTTGAACGCGGCGTGAGAGCGTAATGATTTTGCTATTGCTTGTCAGTAAGTGTGCCTATACAGACCTGCCAAGTTTCCCGCATTTTGCGTGAGAGTTACGCATTCTGCTTTTGTTCCCGCTGTCCCGCACGCATCATTAAAATGATGCAAAAGTTACGCATTTTTATCATTTTACGACGTCCCACTTTTCATGCCATGTAACCTGAAATAATAGTACTAACAATAACTCATTGACACTGTGTGCAAAAGGTAATATGACGCCGATGTGCCAATATTTACAGGTAACCATAGCAGACATGTCAAGGGTCACGCATTTTGCGTGATTGTCACGCACTTTTTTCCACAATATTCTTTCACGCACACAAAATAAATTTTTAAAATCTTGTTAAAGTAGATTTAAAGGGAATTTTGAAGTTCATAGGGGGGAGTGTCACGCATTTTAATTTTGCAACCTTGACAGGTCTGCTATATTTGTGTTGTGTGATAAACAAGTTACAGTTACTGCTCAAAAATTTGAATACAAGTGTGAAATGTAGTACAAAACGTACTTACAAATACAAAACCAGAACACTTAAGTTGCAGCATGTCTGTTCCCGTGGGCTTGTCCGAGCTCATCTAGTAATATCTATAGCAAGCTGTCAATAGGCTTGATGCAAGTTTATTGTTTTGACGCGATTTGTTTCAATAACCTGCGTCAAAATAAATATTATTTTACATCAAGACTTAATAAAGTTCCATGATCATGAAACCCAACAGGCTTGTTGCAACTTGATTTACTTCTACAGGGTGTATCAAAAAAAACGGAGTCCATGTTTTGTGTCTAATTATTTCTAAATTACTGAAGCTTATAGCACAATTTTGGGCTTGTTTTAAACCACGTTCCTTCCTCTTTCGAACAAGCCGTAATTCGTATTTTTACTCCGAGTAACGTATGTGCTATGACAAATTTAGTAAAAGCTATCGATTTGAGATGCCCTCCAATTATGCAAATTCACTGTCTTTCATGGTCGCCAGTTAATTTTTTCATTTTTTCGCTTATGATATAAATGGTATTTCTGTTAAACTTAATAAAACTTGTTATAAAGCTTTACAGAAGATAACGGACCGTTAACGTGCACTACGAACAGATAGTTCAAGCTTGTATCGACATGAATATTGACATTATGCAATTTCGACAACGTTGTGCACGCGCGGATAAACAAAACGCTAATTTTGATCATTATTTTGGCATAAATCTAAGGTTTTTGTTAAAGTAAACGGTCCGTTATCTTCTGTAAAGCTTTATAACAAGTTTTATTGAGTTTAACAGAAATACCATTTGTGTAATAAGCGAAAAAATTAAAAATTGAACTGGCGAGCATGAAAGACAGTGAATTTGCATAATTGGAGGGCATCTCAAATCGATAGCTTTTACTAAATTTGTCATAGCACATACGTTACTCGGAGTAAAAATACGAATTACGGCTTGTTCGAAAGAGGAAGGAACGTGGTTTAAAACAAGCCCAAAATTGTGCTATAAGCTTCAGTAATTTAGAAGTAATTAGACACAAAACATGGACTCCGTTTTTTTTTATACACCCTGTAGACAGCGTTCTGGTGGTGTAGAGTCCAACGAGTATATACCAAAAATGTGAGTCTCCTGCAGTTGTTAGTAGCTGTCCACAATATTGAGCAATATTCTTGAGCTTGAATCTGGTTAAAATTCTGAACAATATTCGTTGACAACACTGAACGGCGAGAAAAATATTGCGACAGGCTATAGTGTCCACTTCCAGCTTTCCTACAACGGAGTTTCTTGAAATCCTTAGGAATACGTGACTTAAGTGCGGCTTTGATTGAATATTGGTCCTGCCCTTCCCCTGAACATTTGACAAGGGCGAGACCAGACAGGAAAAAACAAAACGATATAGTTTCTAGAACCTCTTCTAAATCAAACAGTTTTTCTTGCAGAATGTTCATGATGAAGTTTATTCTAACCGTCTCTATTCTGGCTACGTTCATTTTTGGTAAGTATTCTCCGGGGTCTGACGCACACAGGGAGAGTAAAAAAGGCCACCTTTCATGCCTTCACACACCACACACAGTGAAATAACAGCCACTATCCAGCTAGCTAGGATACCAGTTTTACGTACCCTGTATAGTTAGTTTGTCCAAAACAGCTACATAGTGCGCCATGGAATTGAATGGTTTATGTACTAATTACGAGTACAAAAAATTCGTATAACATTTAGCTGAGAATTTTTATGCATACGTTGCAAATTTATCGAAGTCTGTTGCGCTACAGTAACGCAGTATCTTCCAAGTACTTTGCATCTGATTATGATTGCTTCCAAATGTCTAACATAAAGTAATGTCCTTAGAAGTTATCTTTAAGTGACCTTTAAAAACGAACCTTTTCTCATGGGACAAGCACCCAGACCCTCAAGTTGGGCACGTCGCCTGTTCGTTAGATGTACCCCGTTTGGAAGCTAATCCTATCCCCCCCCCCCCTCTCTATTGTTGATCCATGACTACATGCCTGGTCTGCATGGGTGATATTCTGCAATATTCAGTTCTAAATCATACGTCGTAGCTAATAACTCAACCAGTTCGCGGGCTGCTTTCTTTACCTTTGTTTTAACTTTAGGTGGTGATGCCTTGTCGTGTCTCTGCAGAGATGAATTTGTCTGCACCCCAGGCGTAGGCAAAACAAAAGATTGTGCTCCTGAAACGACACGTTGTTTTTCACTTGTACGCCGTTTGGGTGATGGCACTGAACAAATTGAAAAAGGTTTGACTGATTTACACATTTCATTTAAGTGGACTAAACTAAAGTGGACTTTGCATCTGATTATGATTGCTTTCAAATGTCTAACGTAAAGTATTGTCCTTCGCTACAGCCTAGTGCGTTTCAAATGTATGAACGCTACGGTGCAATGGGCTTGAAACTTTCAATATAAGGGTGCCAACGTGCAACTCCCAATTACGGGGATAGTTGTGAAAGCATATATGAAGTTTATATGTTGAATTCGTGTACTCTTCTTCTAGGTTGCACAACAACTGAGGAGTGCGAAAGTCGAGAAGGTTGTGCAAAGGAGGCGTCACAAACTTGTTTTAAATACGGCTGTTGTAACACCACCCTCTGTGTCGCTAATTTCACCTACATTTATACTCCACCCTCCCCTAGTCCTCCTTCGCCAACCCCTGCCGAAATACGTACATCAACAGGTGTCCCTCAAATACCCACATCAACAGTTGCCCCTGCTCCTGAAACCACGCAAATAATGCCTGTGGAGCAATCCTCCCCGATCGTCGAGGCCTCGCCATCAGCGATGGCATCAAAGCCAGTCATGGTCGCTACCAGTTCTTTGCCGATGGAAATGTCTTCTGAGCCCGTGATGGCAAGCTCCAAAACTAAGGAAGAGATGATGTCCTCAAGTGTGGAGAAAATGAAACCATCACCAAGTCGGAGCGCTGGGGGCACAGCAGTGGTGAATACTCTTGTTATGCTGAGTGGTTCCACAGCAGACCCTCGACCACCGTGTCCTGATTCATCACAACGGGTTTACAGTCTGGGCGTTTTTGCTCTCCTTCTTATCGCCTTGTTATGCAACGTGTTTTAAGTCTTCCCGGGAGATATTTTTTGCGTGAAGAGTTCTTTTCGTTGTGTTTTTGGTTTTAAAGGTAGCTACGTACTGATTGTTGACTAGAGATTGCAGCCTATCGCCCAATCCACGCGCGTTATAAGACAGTAAAATATTGCACTCAGTGAATTATTATTGTGATTACTAGTGTTAGGGCAGGATCTAGGGTCATTTTGTATGCACACAATCCCAGTAAAAGACGTTGTCACCAATGTGTGGATCGGTTTAAACTCGCAAAATCCAAACCCCATTATAACTGGGGAGGGGGTGAAGGGTTCAAGCCTTGAAGATTTTTCTTCCTAGTTTACCTGACGTAAACGAGCTATTGCTTACGTCACTGTTTTATTTGAACCCCCAACACCTGCCTTAACACAATACTCAATGACAGTTTATTTTATCAACTAAGGCTGCTCTCTTTAGTCATCTCGCGCGAGCAAATTATATCGTCTATCTTACGTTTTATTTATGTACTTTAATCTTGGTTCATCCGTCGTTATTGTTGTACAATATGAAGGCAAAATATATGTGGAATATTTGGTTTATATACTGATAAACATAATATATGCGAAAGTAATGAAACTGAACGTATTTTAGTTTAGCTGGTTGATGTAACTTGTAAACAATTAACCTTAAGCATGTAAAGGAAACTTCTGGAAATAAAGTTAGAGTTGATAACAATCACTCAGATCGTGAAAAACAGCCTTCAGGGCAATTTGTGTAACGTTGCCAGAGATTCACCAGGCGGAAAACGGATTCTTGTAATGAATATGAGAGCCCAACATATAACTTTTAATAAAGCCATCAGAATTAAAAGAAATTTTATTAGTTACGTTTATGGACGAGTATCAGTTACGTTGTGATGTCCTGACTTAAACGAATAACTGATAAAATTTCTTTTATACCTGTTTTGATGATTTAATTAAGAGTTGATTTATTTTGAGCCGGTGCACTGCTGGTTATATCTAGGTTATTTACCTTGAATAAATAATTAGACTAAACTTGTGGGAAATCTCCAAGAATCTCGACTTAAATTGTTTTAACCAAAAGATTCTAGTAGAAAACCTCATCGAAAATTAAGTAGGTTAAATAACTCGAAATTCGGGATTTATGTCATGAAGGATTTGTTTGTCATATGTCTTTATATGAGATAAATCTTTTCTCTGTATTTAACCCATACTTGTATGTTGCGCCCTCAGTCAATATACTCTGATCTACCCTCAAATGAATTCCAAGTCATAAGCTGTGTAAACTAAAATCTAAGCTTGAAAAATCGAAGTTGCATGCGGATACCAATGGATAGTGAGTTTTTAGGGGTGGGATCATGTATTCAGGTTCTGCCCGAACTAATTTTTCTTGAAATATATGGTTGATTTCAACAGAAACGAGTAGGGCAGAACACGAATATATATCCCCCCCCCATAAAAGCATAAAAAGCTTTGACACCAGGGATAACGAAGGATATAAAGTGACTTGAAATGCTAAACTCTAACAGCATTTAGTACCAGGTCCTGGACATGTTTAGAGCGTTTTATATACTGTTATTCTATAATCTTACTATTTGATGGATAGCCTTTTCAAAAGTCTTACTTTAGTATGTAATCTTTCCCTCTTTTCATTGTGCATGTTCTACTTTGCTTACTGCGAAGACACCAGGGACAAAAGTGACAAGTGTGAGGCTGTTATGATATTCTATGGATATAGAAGATCACTCAGGTTTAACAGTTCCTAATTTTCAATCATCATCATTTCTTTACGTTTCTTAGCCCTTTCTACCACCTTGTGTATCTTAGAGACCCCCATGCTCACACCTAATCCCACCAAACTCCCTACAAACCCTCCTATGGCCGCGCCTACCACAGGAACTGGCACTACAATCTGACCAACAAGGGTTCCTGTGGTGCCAGCAACAAACTGACAACCTGTTTGAAATAGACGTTCACGTACTTCTCTTTTATACTGCTGCTCCGTGATTCGCCCTCGATCTTTGCGAACTTTGGCGCGAGCTAGCATGGAAGCAGTGACAGCAATGTCGACAAACACGGCCAGCACCACTCCCGCGGCCGCGTGACCTAAAGAACTCGCCGTCGTTTCAATGCCAATTGTCGCCGTGTTTTCTGCCGCCGTCCCTGTGACCATCTGTACAGTCTCTATGACATTCTCCCGGATATTTCCTCCTTCGTCACCGTCCGACAATCCTGCCAACCTGTCGTACTGTAGGATGAGCTCTTCCATTACTGCAAAGCGTTCAGCCATTTTGTCAGGCAACAAAATAAACTGTAAAGTCAGCCAATTCTTGCAAGCCGTTGAAGAAAGTCTTGCTTCAGCATACGAAACTATGGGTACTTTACACGATACTCCTCCAAGCAAAATCACTGTACAAGTCGCTTTCTTTAACCCTGTCTCAGTCTTACTTCCTTCATCTGTTTGCAAAGTCGGGGGTACGAAGCATTCACCTTCTTCAAATCTTGCATTTATTTGTCCTGATCTTCTGTTTTCTTCAAACCTCGCAGTCGACTGCATTACATTTTCTGTCTCTTCACAACTGCCACTGTCCTCATCGATTGCGTAAGTCAACCGTCCAGAAATAACATCGTTTTCCACTGGCAGAAGCCTACTGGCGTCCCAAGTAGCCATCAGGAAATCTGAATCAGTGTATATTATGTCCAGGAAATATCGATCAACTTGCGCGAGTATCAAGACGAGGTGGTTGTAATAACACAGAGGAAATTTTGTCCGCATACATCGAAAAGATTTGGAGTTGATGAGACTGTCGATGTTCCAGTACTGGATATTTTCACGTCGCTTTATAACTTCGACAAAAGCCAAGGATTGAGACATTATTATGTCTGCAACCAGGTTGTTGAGGAGCTGACAATTTACGTATTAGCTGAGCTTTCACTCGCTGCTTTCAAAGGTCTTCATCGAGTTTTTGTCGAGCTGCTACTAAACCACTTCGTCTTAGCTGGACTGCACAGGAAATAGAGCAGTCTTAATCAAGATTTCTGAATAGCGCGTATAAATCCGTTTAATCCTGTCCCTTGTCGTATTTGGTTTCTGCGTTTAATGAATTGTGAATGCTCTCTCAATTTTGAAAACGACAACTTCCTTGATTATCCTTGTAGGTCGCTGAAGTGAATGTAGAATATAGCGACAATCTTTGTCAAATCTTCGTGGAACTCATTTCTTTGATAGCTTATACCTTGGGAAAGATCTCGAAGAAAGCTTAAATTTCACTGATTTACATGCCAACTAAACCAATAATTTATCTGCGTTTTTATTTTTTTTTGCTTTGTGACTTTAAAGATTGTTGATTCTCGTCAGGACAATATTCAGTTGTTAATGAGCTTACATCTTGTTGCAGCCTTGCAAGTCTGTCTGAACGAAGTCGGGAATCTTTAGTTGTCTCACTTTATCATTTGGTTCGCTTCTACTTTTAATTGCGTTCTTTCTTTATTTCAACGAATGTGGGGTCTTTCTACAATGAGCTGACCGCATGTGTTGCCGCAAAATACAGATAGGGACACGACTGAGATCAAAATACAGAAAAAAAGTTATGATAAACTGATTACTAGATTCGTTTGTCATAAATGATTTAAAGCGCACAGTCAGGGCTAATCCCACATTAGTCTAAACGGGGCAGATGTCTTCAACAATAATATAACCGTATGCAAATTTTTTTCCCTAGTTCTGATAATATGGCTAGAGCGGTCGATATTGGAGGGAGTACGGAGTGACCCACCACACTCGCTCCCCTAGATTGCTATTAAGCTGACACTGCAGAGAACAACGAAAAATTTTTTGCCTCCAACATAAATTTAACTCGCATCTTCGAGTTAATAAAACATCAATTCGACGAAGATTGAAAATGCGATTTGGATCAACGTTCATGCCCGTGACATTGAAACAACGTTGATAATTACGTCATGAATCTCATCAACAATAATTCATTATATTATTCCTTATCATAATATACCACATAAATCTCCACAATGCCGTAATAGTGAGAGTCTGTAATAGCGACAGCCATAGAAATACAATCTATAATAGTTTTAAAGTGTCCTTAACAGCGCAGTGTCCGCTAGGCGGGACTTGAGTGCAATTAAATTGTACAGGCACAACATTCAACGATCTTTGTTGGGGATCATCTAAGCGTAATGAATGATGGCCAGTGACCATCATGAGATGAGATATGAGCCGATTTTTGTGCATGTTTTTCTTTAATGCATGCGATGTTATAAACACCGATTTCCGCATGCTACCAAAATGGGTGATATTATTGTCTTAAACAAATATTGGTTACTGTGCAATATAGTTTTATGACTTGGAGATTGTAGCTTTGTTTGAAGTAAAGTTGTCTTCATATAAAGTGTCTTTGTATCTTTAAACTTCGAGTAATTCATTCTTAGACCCCTCTGTTTCCGAGCTTCGGACAGAGGCCTTTGATTACCAGCCATTAATGTTGTAGTTTGTTGTACACAACGGACAGAAAAGGTTTTCCAATCAAACATTGATGCTGCACCACTCGAATAGAGATGTGACGAAGCTACAGAGTTTGTAAAGAAAATTCATTTCGTGACTTTAACGCTACATTGAAATCCCAAAATATTCAGCGTGCAATTAAAAGAAAAATGGAACAAATCTTATTGATCATGAGGAGTGGATACAGAATGCTTTCTTTGACGAGTTGCTAACAAAAAAGCTTTGGATAAAGCTCGGTGCATTTTTTTAACTATAGGTTTGTGCTAAAATTTTATGATTGTTACATAATATATTATATTCTGTACTGTTACGCCGTGTTAATTTCTTGCATGGTAATAAATGTGTTATTTTCGTAGACTCTCAGTATACATGAGGTCGGGTGTTTGGGTAAGGCTAACCCATTACGGGTTCAAAACTAAACTCTGAGTCCCATTGTTCAAAAACTTGTTTACTTCTTTGATTATTATCTCTAGGTTGAATTTGTTAAAAATATTTTCTGGATCGATCAACCAAAGTTCTGGTTTTTGAAAACGAACATGTAGAAATTTAGAAACCGAAGGAGCGACTCAAAATCTACCCTGTGCATTGTTGGGAACGTCCTTATTTATGAATTTGAACAAATGTTCTAAAATAAAGTCAATCTTTTCTACTATATTATTATACATAAACAAGTCTATCGTAATAATACATAGGTACATATTGGTAAAATGGGCGCTCTTAACAAAGCTACCTTCATGCCTCAAAGAGTTGCCCCATTCTTGCAAGCTGATTGGCTTGCCAAACGGCGTTATACATAAATACAAAAAACTTTAGTTTTTTAAAGTTTTTTCACAAACGGCAATTATACATTCAGGATATCTCAACAAAACTATACAAGCACAAGATGCGTAGGCGTGCATCGACAATTCAGTAAGACTTAAAATTAAATATTCGCACACATACTTGTCTTTAGACTTTAGCCGAGGTGAAAGAAATGAAAGATTTTTATCCCATTTTACAACAACCTAAATTTATAATGGACTTACGTTTCAAGTTTCTACAGTATTTTATGTGTTTTGTTCATAACTAACGCGAACGTGCCTAAGTATACACTCCAAGAACAATTGGGGCCGGTAGTACGAAAGTAAATGTTGAATAGTGCCATATAGTGATTTTCTGAACTGCCTCAGAAAGATATAAAAGCAAAGACAAGAAAGGTACTGAACTCTCGAAAGAGATAAAAAGAAAATTATATTGGTTTTGCCTGTTTTTGGACACTTTTACGGAGAGATTGTAAAATCACCATGATCCGGTGGATAGCGCCATTCACCTTGTGTACAACCGACACCCATAAAAGTGATTTATCCTGCGGTTTCGTATATATTTTTTCTATATTCTTCAGATTGTATCTGACTTTGTCTCGCAATCAGTCTCCAACTCCATATCTATCGCTATTTAATTTTCCAGACCCCATCTAGCCATGAAGTGGGGAGTGTACCTTTTGTCCGCGACGATGTCCTGTTTTATTGTCTTGCTGCTCGCTGTCCTCTTCATGCTGTTCAAATATCGCAAGAAACTCAAAGAGTCCGGCTATACTCCAGTCAATAAACAAAGTATAAATTTGGAATCTTGCGTTGGTGGAGCAAAGAAACCTTACACTGAGCGCATAGTGCAGTACATTCTTGGTGATCACGATGCAGAGAGTGAAACAAAAGATTTAGATGATGATGGTGAAGTTGAAGTCAACAGAGGTTTAACCAAAATGGTACCGATTCAACCATCCAGCGACAGCGACTTAGACTATCATATAGGTACCTCAGTCGTGCCAATAAGACCACGTACTAGCAGTTACCAAAATGAGAATGCAATACCACAGGTGAGTTAGCAACAAACACATACAGCACATACTAGACAGCCTATAGCTGCATGATTTGAAAAATCACATTATATTCTGTTTGAGTTCTCAGTTATCTATAATGTTATATATTTATACATTTGTCCTAGATTGACACGGCGATGTACCGTAATAGATCTTACACCGACAGTCCCTCGCCTGAAGGAAGAGGCGGGATATGGCGGGCGAGAGAATCTCTTTTTTACAAGTATGGAAGTGAGTATTAGGATTAAATGGTGCGCTGTAGAACTGAAGTACATCCTTAGCCTCATGTCACTTGGGAGGAGAGGAAGCATTGGAATTCTGAATGCTTCAATCTCTTTTCAATTTCTAGGAAGCCGAAGGTCTAGCAATGATGACATTGATGGAACGGCAGATGGTCGCAGGTCTACACTTTCTGCAACTGATTTCCTAAAACGTAGTCCCATACCAGACCGACGTTCTAAGATCATGTACGACGAAGCGACCAAGGTGACTGGCAAACCACCTTTGAGTCCAAAAACGGTCAAACATCTGCCCTCGACTCCTACGAGGCAGCCTCAACAACATTTCAACTTTAATACAAGACGAAACTCTGCCGCGATGGTCTTAGATCAGTCGAAGATCGTGAGCTTCAGTGGTCCTTCCAGTGTTAATGGCAGCACAGAAAACCTCTCAGCAGATCTTGGCAACCTTGAGCTCACTTTGTACTACAGTTCTGAGGAGCGTCTTCTGAAAGTATCCGTTATTAACATTCTTTTCCCAGAAGAACGGAGCCTGGTAGACACCTACATTAAGGTGGCCTTCTATCTTTTCGAGAAACCCTATAAGAACGAGATGCAGTTATGGTCGGATTCCACGAAATCGTTGGTAAAGCGAACGTTTTCGTATCTGGTGAAAAATCTCAACGACTTACAGCGAGCAGTACTAAGATTTACCTTGAAACGCAAGAACAGTCTTGGTAAGAATAAAGTCTTAGGGAAAAGCGTCTTGAGATTGTGTGGCGTAAATTTAGTCGAAGCTCAAGCTTATACGTTGAAGTTACATCGTTCCATCACTGAGGTGAGATTTTATTTCATTTATTCTTATGCATCAAGGAATGTGTTTTCATCTTACGGAATTAAATCTTTATTCTTCTCTTCATATAGCTTCTGGGAGAATTATTAGTTTCAGTATGTCATTTAGCAACGACAGGAATACTACGAATTGGAGTTATACGAGCAATGGGCCTGGCTAAGACTATGAGAAGGACAATGGGAGGTGGGTGGAAGACTCTACTCCAGGATGGGACGGGTGTCACCCTTTACCTCCTGGTCGGTACTCAATGTAACAACATTTCTCTGTTTGTACAAGACTTAACTTTTTTCTCGTTTTTCCCAGCACCGTTTGTCATTATCGAACTAAGCAACCAAGAGGAAATTCTTTTTGTAAAGAACACCAAACAAAAAAGCAACAAGATGAACCCATTGTTCGAAGAGACGTTCGACATCCCAGTTTCTACGGATTCAAAAATTCCTTTGGAAGACTTTCACCTTCAAATCACCGTGTTACGTTACACGTTCTCTGGGAGCAACGATGTCGTGGGCTTGATTCGTCTGGAGACTGGGTCCACTTACGAAAACGAGGCTGATCACTGGAAAGAGGTCACCCTTAACCCTCATACAACTGTTACAAAATGGCATAAACTCAGGATCGCATGAACTGCGCGAGTAGCAGAAAAAGGATGGGCTGCAAAAGAGGGCTGCGGCCCCAGAAATTAGAGCTGGTTTACAGCACGTGTTTCAGTGAGACAAATTGGTCATCTTTCTTGTTATCATTTTATCATTATGGATAACGAAGGATTCGTCGCCTTTCTGAAGGTTTATGTCAGTCAAAACAATAAAAAGACAAAATTACAGTTTCATTCGAATTTCGAAATTGTAGTTTTGCGTCGCATTTTCTTCTTTTGCTTTCCAAAAAAAAATTCGCAAAACGTTACCTGTATTGTTTCGTATTTGATCAAAATTCTCAATCATTCCCAGAATTATGTATGTACATGTTATCTTTTCTAATCACAAAACTTTGATAACGAATTCTTCGTTGTCCAAGGTGCTTTATATCTACCTTTCGTTACATTTCTTTGAGACTTGAGTTAATTCGTTTTGAACGATACGAATTTCTGAGTTTTAATTTGTACAAAAAGACCGTGTATTTTTCTATTGCAAACTGATGCAAGCTTTAATTCGTAAAGACTTGTTATATATTGGAATTTTCTGGTGTTACTTCTCCCCTCTGATAGATGTGAACTGTGGATTAATAAGAAATGTTATGAGTTTAAGATTCCCCGCCTGAACATTACTAACTGGTTCACTCGTTTACATCCGTCAAGAGGAGGTAATTACTATAAACATTGCTGAGAAAAAGTTTATTAAATAAGTTTTATGAGTGATTACTCTGAAACTTGGTGTTTTGTACAAACCAGAACTTGCAACTTAATGTACATTCCCTTAAAATCCTTTTGTGACCTCCTTGATTACCAAACAATTTCTTAATCATTTCATTGTGTGGATTAATATCACCTAAGAAGTGTGGCGCATCTTTTTCCAGTGCATCAACCAGTACGTTCGCTGCAAGAGCCATAGTGGTTTGATCAGGATGAAAACCATCAACAGGCAACCACAGGCTCCATACGTTGCCATGTCTAGTGTTTCCCTTTTGTTTCCAAATGTTGATAACTTCTTGGAAGAAATATTCTTCTTGGATAATATATTGTGAATTGTAGATAATATTTTGTAGTTTTTTAAAATTTATCAGCTGTATTTGTATGCATTGTTGAAAACGTTTTATTCAACCAAAAGGGATTTTTGGTACACATAGTGAACTCTAATACAATTGGAACGATAACTTCACTGAGCTTTATTACATCTGGAGAAAGCACGCGCCGCCATCTTTGAAGCCATTTTAATGGCGGCGATTTGCAAAATTGGTTCCCGATTGGTTCCCGGCTACAGGTAGCTACCACTGACCCAAGATGCGATGCTATACGTCCGACAAAGCTCTTCGCCCTCCTGATTTTTAACAAAAAATTGTTTACGAGATGGCGAGAAAAAGGAAATAATCTTAAGATATTTTGATTTCTTTGAATATATTTTTATACTACATTTGCTTAACGGTGAAAAAAGGTGTTTGCCTTACTTGTCGGAGCAAGAATCTACTATAAATGCGAGGGAATTCCTCTTTCAGGTATGTTTCACACAACACATACTTTGTATTTTGCGTACGATATTTAATACAGACACGGCAACACGCTTCGATGTTTGTCTTGTTTGATAATAAAGTGTTTTTAGATCACACAAACCGTTAGATCTTATATACAAACGGTTAAAGGTTATTGACATAGTTTTTCTTCTTCTGAGCATTGTATTTTTATTGCTAGCTTCGTTTTGTTTTGCTGAAGAGTGAAGGCTGTTGCATTACTTGCATATGTTCGCCTAACTTTCCAGGACTCAGCAGCATCTCTATGCAACTCTTTTCGGCTGCTTATGTAGAAAGTAGATACTACCAGAATATTTAAACAAAGTACACACTCGCTTTGTTTTAGGTTTGTACCTGCAAGTATATGTGCAAATCCAATAACTAAGAAAAAAGTCAGCTACAGAAAAGGGAAAATATCCAGGACATGGCATAAGAGGTTTTGTTTTCCAAATGCACCAAGGTAACTCACACTTTATATTAACAATCAGAAGAAATTTAGAAGTCACAGGGTCCAGAAAACTGCATGTTTTCATTGTTAAGTTTTGTATTAGCCATTGATGCCTTTTAAAGATACAATAGTTGATTGCATGTGCACAGAAAATTAGACATTTCAAGACCAAATACAGGGGGCCAATATTGAATGGGGTCACTCTCTAAAAATAAAATTGTGTAATTATAATTGTAATATCATTGACTTATCAATATTTAAGAGAGTCCTTGATAGTTCCACCCTTATAGAATAAAGGCATTTGCTTTTCTTTGTGTATCCTTGTGTTGTAAAGGCAAAAATGTACTACAATATACTAATATACTTGTTAATGTTTTCTTATTTTGTAGGACCTATCTACTGTAAGAACCTCACCTCAACATGGCATAAAGCATACATATGTAAAACAACAGAGACATAAATTTTATCATGTCATATCTATGACATGATGAATGTTTTAATAAAATGTCAAATTCTATATTGTACAGTAGTCACTACCATTCTTAAAGTTACATTGTTAATGTTAAGCTAGTAATGATACATGTAAAAAGCCAAATTAAAAAAGTTCAAAATTAGTCCTGCATTAATGCTGTCTCTAATTTTCTTCATAAATGCTATCTTCAAGACACATTTTGCATGTATTTTTTGCATTCCCCTAGAATACAAAAGGTAAGAGTCTGTACAAACCAGGTGTCAAATTTACAGTGTTCACTAGAAACAAAAACATAACATTGACAAGAAAGGATGTGAGATGACACACATTGGCATCACCTGGGGGATGGTAGTTGGACATAGGATTCATTGAAATCAGTAGAAAATTGCATTAGGAAAATGATGACTTTGACTCCCCTTCCTTAAAAAGGCATAGGACCCACAAATCAAGGTGAGATGTGTTTTTTTGCAGACATTTGTGTCAATTTGTGCCAGAGTAGAAAAGATATGCACTTCTGTATCTAAACTTCTATGTATTTTACTGTCTCATTGCATACAGGGTGGTTAGCTTTACAAACTGTGTGTCAATGTACCTGAATAAAAGAGCTAATTTGGCAGAAATATGAGATTTTTAGAGGGTCCTAAAAAGGGTAAACTGGGAGCTGGGAATTGCATATATTTTTGCTGGGAAAATAAGATTCCATGCACTGGGACTTTCCACAAAACAATAGAAAGCTTTGTGCGCTTGGACAACGGGATTAGTAGCCCTTCAGGACCCTGTTTTTATAATTCAACGATATAAAATATACCAGAAGGCAATTTCAACTTTCTACATCCAACTGATCCAAGTTATACATAACATAAATCTGTACATTCAATGTAAGACTGTAGAGTATATTCAGGCGTCAAGCTTACAAATTTGATGTAGAACAACATTGAACATGAAAATTGAAAAAATAAACTTAAAAGAAAGAAACTCTAACTTTCAAATACCTGTTATTAAAATACAAAACTTCAAATAGTTCAGGCTGGTGTTCCTCGTCACCTCAAAAATCTTGCAATTGTCGACATTTTCAAGACTTTATTAATTTCCCGTTCCTGTCCAAGGCCAAGTATACAATGAATAACTTGTACATCTTTGAATAAATCGTAAAAGTACCAAAAAATTCATCAAAATCATTCTCATTGACAAAAAAAAACTCACTGCGAAAAAGATCAACATCACATCCAGGGGGGTGTGAAAACTGCCGCGGGCTCAAAATTGAGCCTGGTCAGCGGTTACTACCTTTAGCCGTTGCCATAGATATGGCGTCAAATGGCGCGAGGTGGCGTCAAATGGCGTGATGATTCGTCAGAAATCGGCCATGTTTTTGGCTTCAACTGCTTGACTGAACAGAGATTGGCGTGCTCTCTCCAGATGTAATAGAACTCAATGGATAACTTGGCCGCCATCTTTGAAGCCAAATTGAAGGCCGCCATGTACGTCACGCAGCGAAAATATGACCTATTTTCAAAAGCTCTTTTCGACCCTTTAACTTCGTGTTTTAGAGCCAGTTAGGTGCTAAATATTTTCTAGATAGATTGAAATTTCATGTACCTCAACTTTCTAGGACGTCCAGTAAGGTTTTAAAATATTATTTGGCTGCTAAAAATGAAAAACAGTTTCGGCGAAAACTTTGTCACGAAATATCTTTTTTAAACAACAATTACCTCTCGAGTTTTAACAATTAGATGGAAGAGGCTGTCAAGAACTATCCGTAACCGAAGTTTAAAGCTTTAAAACTAATGCTATCTGACGAAAAATGTTAGTTTTGTACGTATTTTTAAATCAACCATACAAATACACCACTTTGAAAACCTCGATTTACTCACGTTTTAGAAGGGCTACAGCAAAGACTAAAAGCTCAAAATAAACAACGATACCTGGACTTTAGCAAAAGATAAGTTTTGGAAGAGTTGACATGTTTTAAAGCCATATATTCTTGAGTTGAAGAGCGTAGTTTGCTTCGTAGTTTGCTTCGGCACGTTGAAACTTTCGTCATTTTCCAGAGTAAAAAACTGATAGCCCTCAATTTTTTCCGTAACCAAGTGTAGAACAGTCAGGACTATCCAGAAAACCACGATCGAATCTTTAAAATTGAAGTCTTGCGATAAAAATTCTCATTTTTCAAGCACATTTTCGCTCAAAAACAAACTTTTCACTCCTCGTAACTTTCCCCAGTCCTTTCGAACAAGCCATTTTCCCCGCGCGGTTCCCGCCTTTTGCTTCAAATTTGGCTTCATCCAATCATAGGACGAAAACATAGGAGTTATCGTTCCAGTTGTATTAGAGTTCACTGTACATATGTCATGTTAGGAAATGTACTTTAGCGAAGTGGAAGAATGAGACAACAAGAAGAAAGATGGCAAGTGTGAAAATGTCTCAAACATTCTGATCGTTTTTATGTGATGTTTTGAGAATATTTTATGGTATAATGGCGTCCTTAAATTGCAGTAGAAACGTTGGAGATTTGCTGGATAGAACGACTTTGGGTGTTGTGAAATCATTAGGTACATATTTTATATAGTAAGTATTCTTGACTCTCACGTCGGCCATGTTGGTGGTGAAGCACAAAAGGATATTTTATTAGTTCTATTGTGGGCACCAACCAACGTGGGCGAGAGGCATTGTCAGGTGTGTCCCAAGAGATTGGTTGCAAGTCAAGAATAAATGGTTCCTTAGCAACATTCTCGCATTATTTGTTAAATTCGGAGTTATATTATAAGAGGCAAAGACATAGCAAGCCAGGAAACTATAGCAATTGTAATAGTTGTCCAAAGCTGTTTTAGTACTGGTTTAGTTTGTGTATTGCTCTTAAGCAAAACCTAGGTTCACTTTTGGAACATTTTTATTGAATTTTAAGTTAAACCAAGGTTAAATTAGTTAACCCACTTTTAAACAACTGATCCACTAGTTAAACCACTCCGTTCTGCAAGGAATACCATTATCAGGGGGAAGGGTTAATTTAATTTTTTTTCAATTGTCAGAAAATAAACCTGATGTATGTGATGTACGATTTCTTGACAGAGTGCAATCTATTCCTGGGAGCAGGTTTGTGTTCTGCTTATATTCTTCATGGCAAACACAATGTGTAAATGTTTGATTGCAGAAAAACATGTGTGCTTTGCCCAAGGATTTCAAAGATTTCTGCATGACAACAGACAACTGATATTAAAGAATATAAAAAATTTATCAACTGTTTCCAAGTCATAAAAATACAGTGCCCAATGCTGAAGTAGAGGGAGCTAGTAGTACTACACCTGACTCGTGAGCGTAGTAGGCTTTTGCCTACTATACGAACAGTGGCATAGCCAGCCGGACAATTTAGTCCCGCTATACAAATTTCAGCTTATTATCGTTATTCATTTCTTTAGAAATTGATTGTTTTCACAGTCAATGAACATCAAAATATTTGCATAGTGGGACTAAATCGTCGGGCTGGCTACGCTGCTGTATACGAAACAAATTTGTAGTAAATAAAATCTATAAAGTAACTCAAAGTTGTTTTATCTATTTATATATTTAATTATATATATATATAATATAATATAATTCATTTAGGCAGGTGCTTCTCTTATTGGGGAAGGTGACTCCAAGGCCTCACTTACTGTACACTGCTAAAAATCAGATCCTGTTGAAAACAGGATGCAACAATATTGTTGGGGCAACATTGTTCCTGGTTGTCAACAACCTTGAACAATATTGTCAAGCATAAATCAACCCGCAATCAGGTGTAACAATGCTGAACAATATTGTTGACAACCAGGAACAATGTTGCCCTAACAACACTGTTGCATCCTGTTTTCAACAGGATCTGATGTTTAGCTGTGTATGTCTTACACAGCAAAAAATGAACAACCTGTTCTGGCCTGATGAAAACAGCATTGAACAATGTTGTGCTGCCCACTTTGTTCAAGGTTGTCAACAATATTGTTCAACATTGTTACACCTGATTGCAGGCTAATTCAGGCTCATCACCTTGTTCAGTATTGTTGACAACCTTGAACAATGTGGGCAGCAAAACATTGTTCAATGCTGTTTTCATCAGGCCAGAACAGGTTGCGCATTTTTTGCTGTGTAGTCTGTTGGTTAACATGTTTGCAATATGTCAGTACTTCATGTAGTCACACACCAAATGCTATCTTTATTAACATAACTTGATGAATGCCAACATACATGTCGTCTAAGGACAAAAACTACAAATACGATGCAATGAGAATTTTTATAGTTCATACTTGTTACATAGAACATTTGCGGAATTTAGGAAACAGTTCAGCCAATGGTATCTGTGCATGTACTCTCCCTGTGACATATTGAATGCTTATATACATGCATGATTTTTCAAAAGAAGAAACTTGCCGCTAAACTTGCTGTTGAAATCACTGTCTAAACAGGTCTTAATGTCCTGATTATCTCATCTTCATTTGTGCAGGTGGAATGTTGCAGATTGGCAACATGGAGGTCAATTCAATATCTTGCCTGACATTAGTGAATCAAATGGGTCTAGTTTCAGATGATAAAGCAACCTTGCTGGAAATTGATGATTTATCAGATGAGGAAGATTCGCAAGGCAATATTGTTAATAGAAATAAATGTTTCGAGTTGGACTCCGCCTGCCTTGGTTTTGGCTAAGTTTGGTGTACAAAGAAGTTGCATCAGGTAGAATACTGAGGTTTGTTTACAAAATTATTTACTCATTAATTCTGAGATTCCACCCCTAAATTGCCTCAAAATTACCATAAATTTGGTAATCAAGTTTTTGGTGGAATTGGCTAGTTAACAAACGATTTTGTTAAAATAGACAGTTTATGCGCTCGTATTTGAGCCATATTGACCTTCATATTTAACAAAACGTTTTGGAAGGCTCTAGAGAGCAAAAGCGAGAGGCAAAGAACACACAATAAGAGACCCGAGGCCTAAATTGCGCAGAGACTGAGAACATGAGAATGAAAGTAAGAATTTCGAGATTTTCAAGGAAATCTCGGGATATTTAGGGAGCTTACTTGAGATTTGTGCAAAATTACAGTTGGCAACGCTGTTAGGCCGCACAGTCGCATATTCCTGCAGCAGAGGTGGCCCTTATCCGTCACCGTAAGTCTTTGACAGAATTTTTGTGACAGTCTTTGTTGTCGAGATATCCAACTTTATTAAATATACAAATAACAAAGCGTCTCATTGCGTCGTCTTACGGTCTCACGTCCTCGAAATTTATCCGTATAAATATGCATTGACTACGTTCTCAAAATTTTCGACTGCCATAGAGTATTTTAATAGAGCACAAAACTATTTATACTCCGTAAATTGTCAACATTTTTATATTCTAAGCGTTTCGACATGTATACAACTCATCTTCCTGCAGCAGAGGTGGCCCTTATCAAAAAGTTTAGAATAAAAAAATGTTGGCAATTGACGGAGTATCAATAGTTTAATGGCTTTGTGTTCTACGTTCTCAAATATTTAACTTTTTAAAAAGTTATGCGGCATAACTTCACTAGTTGTTTAAGCGTCTCTAAGGTAAACGTCTCCAAATTAACTGTCTGCAGTTCCCTTCTAACCTCTGCCAAACCGCAATTGCTTTGCGGCCAAAGTACGCTGTCATTCAAATTTGCTTCTGTGACGTCACGTGCGCGTGCGCATTCTTAGCGCACTGCGTCATAAGCGCGCAATTAACACTACGAAATTAATTAAGTGTAATTATTAATTCGATTCCAGAAAATTGATTATGGAGATATGATGGTGCGCAAGATTCTAAACATGATGTAAGGTCGACGGTCCTTCTAAAACAACCAGTTGCATCGCTCTGGGCAAGATGTTGAACAACAACACTCACGTGCACGAGCCACACGAGGAACACGTGCCGCCATACGCTGTCCTCTTCATCTTCACAGCCTGCTGTATTGGAGGTAACATACACAGCGAGAATTTGAAGCAAGTTGTGGATTTTGCCTGCTTTGTGCAAGTTTTGCATCAAATTGTATCAAGCCTGTTGACTTCATCAAGTTGCATCAAGTCTATAGTCTTCATCAAGTTGCATTAAGTCTGTGAAAATCAGACTCAGATGCAACTTGATGTTTGCAAGCTTGCTGCAAGTTGTTTGAAAAGTTGTGTGGATAAAAACTCCTGGCAATCTCCTTTATCACAACTTGCAGCAAACTTGTTATCGTCAAGGCGGAAGCAAGCGATGTGAACGCATCCTGATATCGACTTGATGACAACAATGTAACAAGCCTGCAGCAGGCTTAATGCAATTTGCTTTTTTTCTGGCTGTGCACAAGTGTAAAATGCACAAGTTGGAAGAAGTCTGTCCACCAGTTGCCAACATTTTGTGTTCGCGTTGCTTGTCCCAAGATTCTCATAACAAGTTTGGGAAACAGTTATCCTGTTGACAACTTGTTGCAAGCGTGATGGTGTAATCAGACTGGTTGCAAGGTTGTTCTATAAACGAGACCTAATGCAGACCTAATGCTTGACAACATAACATGACTGTATCAGCTTAATTGTTAGGACAACCTTGCAACAAGTTTGATAATACTACCATTTCCAACCCACCGTTAACCAATCAAACATTTTGTTTTATGTTTATTTACATGAAGTTTGGGCGCATAAACGTCATGTTTTGTAATTACACGTTTTCTCGCTTATTTCAACCGTTTATGTCATTTTAAATGAATTGAACGACATTTTCAATAATTCTTCAACAATTCTTCATACGTTTTTATCGTACACCCGTCTTACTAAATCGAATTATTCTTGTAAATCGCAATATGCAACTGTAAACTTCAACTATTTGGGTGAGCAAGTGTCAACAGTTGTTATTTGAAAACATGACGTTTACGCGCCCGAATGTCAACGGAAATGAAATGAACGTAAAACAAAGCGTTTGATTGGTCAGGGCTAACGGTGGATTGCAAATGGTAGTGCAAAAAAGGTTGCTTACAAGTTGTTGATAAACTCAACTTGCCGACAGCTTGTTTGCAGGTTCGCTACAACTTGTGAGGCTTTTAGATGTTTAGTCACCAGTTGTATTTGATATCTCTCGCGATGAGCACGACCAAAATTAAAGTATTTGTTGCTGTTTTTTACTCTTTTCCAGCATTATGTCGACAGATTATGAAAGGATGGCCAATTCCGTACACTGTTGTACTCATCTTTCTCGGATTGGTATTTGGCGTCTTCTCCGCTAACTTCCCCGAAGTCCAAGTGTGAGTACTGTAGTATTAGCATAGGTAGTGCTAGAACGGCACTATTCGCTCGCCTTTTTTGTCGCGTACAATGCTAAGCAAGCCCCTTGTGGCAAGTCTAGGGCAATGCCAGTTTCTCAACAGTACAAGACATTGACATCGACGAAGGCTCCATTAATTTCACCACAATTAACTTTCTTTGCACGGAACGTCGAAGTTTTGGCATTTGATAGGTTGTACATTTTATCGTATGCAAAGGGTTAATCCGGAGGAAAAGCGAGGCGCATCTCTCAGGATTTTGGTAGGAGGGAGAAACATGTGATTCATCCCGTGATTCAGCTGCGGTATATTGTCGCCCTTGATCTTCAGTGTTTCGTTCAGTAGCAACGTGATAATTTGAAGGTATTACATGTGTGCTGTTAAGCTGGGAGGCCAATCTCTAGTCGCACCTCTACTCAAGGTCTTAAAATAATTGAAGAAAAAGGACTGTCATTGCATTGACATCAGTAAATGGTAAGACTTTCCCGTCTTCTCGGATAAGGACGTTAAAAACTACCTCGAGTTAACATATAGCAATAGCCTGCCGCGTAAGAGTGAAAACTAACAGACAAAATCAAAATCAGGGATTTGCCATTGACGAACGATATTTTCCGATAGTGCAACTTTATAGACTTACCTCGCCGGACATTTTCCTGCGGTATGAACATTCTCCGACCTTTTTTACCAGGTACACAACAATGGCTAGTCAAAACCCTCATCTGTTATTGACAACTTTTCTCCCTGTCTTGCTGTTTGAATCTGCTTTTGCAATGGACGTCCACACATTCTATAAAATGTTTTGGCAGGTAGGTAGAGCTGATGTGGGATTTCCAAGGGTATAAAATAGCAGCTTGGCGTTGCCTAGTTTTTTTGGAGCACACCGCCCCTGGCTAGTGGGGAACGTTCAGGCCGCCGTTTCAGTTCTGTATTTTCACAGCTCTGTTTATTTCGAAATTCAGAAGCAAGACCACTATTGATCCAGACAGGATTTCAAAACAAATATATTTGTAGCTTTTTCTGCATTTGCACAACGCTATTCAACTTTAAACAACGGGCCCCTGGTCACTTCATAAATTATAGCATCATAGGCATGGATGGAAGGTTGAACTTTTCCAGGAGGGATCAGATCGTTAATTTGACCAATCAGTGATGTTTCAGGCAGTGACACGGGCAAAGTAGGGGGGCAGCTTACGATGTTTTTGAGAAAAGCAAATTATGTCCGAATATTTCGTCCCAGGTCATAAACGAAGTGTTTTTAAAGTACAAAAACGTTACATACCTGCTTGGATGTATCATGCGTGACTGTATTATATATCCAAGGACGGAAAGCTATGAATAACATAATTTCCCCTCTCTCTACTCACTAGTAAAATTCATCCCCCCCCCCTCCTAAAAAATCATGCCAGCTCGCTTATTTCAGGTGGTTGAGGTACATGAAATATTTTGTTATGTTTCCTTAGATTGTTTATCTGGCCGTTGTGTGTATGGCGATATGCTCTGCCCTTGCTGGAGTAATGGCAAAATTGGTATTTACCTACGACTGGAGTTGGTTTGTTGCTCTGATGTTTGGATCAATCATTAGCGCCACTGATCCTGTTGCTGTTGTTGCCTTACTCAACGAGCTTGGTATGTTGTTCGTTTATTTCAGAGCGTCAAAACTAAACGCGGGACCACAACACTCGCGTATAGTCCACCGCTGTTGATGATAGCGAGGTTAAGATATTCAGGCATGCTGTGTAAAGGCTGAGTACAGGCTGTGTATCAGTGTATGACTATTATAGTTTTCAATATTAGTTAATTCGTTGACCTTTTCAAATTTTACGCTTATTGCTACCATGCTTATTGTGAATCTGACATTTTTTGCGCTATGCTGATTGGTTAACGTATCATTCTAAGCGATTTTCTATTTTGGTTTTCCATTGTGATTGGTTAGTGTTGTCTACGTGGTCCCGCGTATAGTAGACGTACTGTAGAAAGGCCGAACATTTTCTTGAAAATTGTATATTTGTCGTAAGAATCGGCGATAGCTTCTCCTGGCCGATGTGATTGAGCGAATTCTATACCTTTTCAAAAGCAATCTAATATTTGTCTTACATTATTCATGCATTCACATACAGCAGGTGTATATTATAGGTGTATACTATAGGCTCATAATATTTTTAGGGCTCCTTTTTATTCATGAGCGGCAATACTCGGAGACGACCAGCTCTTCAAACCTCTTGAATATGTCCTGTTAATTTGGAAAATTACCCGAACTGAAAATTTGCAAGCTTCATCACATCTGTTTTCAACTAATTTCACTTCATCTTTGAGATTTCTATATTTCCAAGCAAATATGTGAAAACTTTCCTGGTCAGATCTTTCCTCCTGGTCTTAAAATAATTAGGGCGCAAGGGATGCATTTGCATTGACATGGCAATAAACGGAGGTAGCTTAGATTGCCAATAATTGGCAATTTATTTTTTGTCCGTTCAAATTAGTATTTAAATTAATTTCTAAACAGAAAATAAACCATAAAAATGAATATAGTTTGAGCATAAATTTAAACGGATCTTACGAAGAAGTTTTGAAGTCTTTGTTTGTTTCGATTATGCTAAAGCACCGATACGCATCTCTGTAAACATATATTTAATTTAGTGCTAAGACTTAGGTGACGTAACCATTGTGACGTTTCGTTGGGTGTGAGGTTTTCATTGGTGGAATAAGTCTGGTTTAAAATCTGGTATATTGCGTGCCAATCTGTCACATCTGTGTTGTCCGTTAAGAGAACTTCAGAAGTTTACAGCCAAATTGCATTACAGTTTGAATTTGCACTGCATTTCAGCAACGAAAGTCGTTACTCGTAAACTCAAACAATGGGGGAGATAGAATATGATGCCTTCAGATATCATTACACTGTGATTCTTGTATTTGGGATTCTTGGAAACAGTTTAGTTATCCTGTCGATACTCAGACAAAAGAAGAATGTGTTGAAGAACAACTATTACTTTTTAGTTTTACACCTCGCCATTTGTGACCTGGCAGTGCTGATCTTTTGCTGTTTTAATGTTCTTAAATTTCTTCGGTCGGGAGAGCCACTTACTGTTGTTGGTTCACCAATATTTTGTCATCTTTACGTTATACCTGAATCTTTTCAACTCGCAGGAGTAGGTATGATGTTGATCATTTCTCTACTTCGTTACCGTGCTACTGTTCATCCTTTAAAACCCGCCATTAGTCGACGGAAATTGAAAGTCTTATGTGGTCTGGTGTATCTTGCTGGGTTGATTGCAGCATGCGGGATAAATTTCCCGTTATGCTTCATAAAGTCGACTGTGCTACACAATGTTTTTTTGAAATTTTACCATGCATTCTGGGTTTCCTTTGCTTATATCGGTCCAACAATATTCATGAGTGTGGTTTATTATAAAATATCTCGTTCGCTGATCAAACTAAACAAACACATGAAAAGAGTTTGTTCAAATGCAATGAGACAACGTGAACCAGATTCCTCCTTCAATATCATGAGATATATCCGAAATCGACGGACTTTCCTTGTTTGTCTCGGCACTGTTCTTTGTTACGGAATTGCAATTATTCCTGCGTCAGTGTGGTTCATCTTTGGTGGAAATTATCTTGTAATGAAATTTGGTTGGATTGGGTACGTTGCCAGAATTCTAAGAGTTGCTGGTTGCCAGTCTGCAAATCCGTTCATATACGGCATTCTGGACAAACAATTACTGACATTTTGGAAAGGTTGCGGTAAGAAGAAAGGAAGAAGAGAAAATAATTGTTTTCGTGTAGTTTGAAAATCTAGAACTGCTCATTTTCCTTGCATCTATCGTAGACGGACAAGTGTTCTTCCAGAATAACACTTCGTAGCTACAGAAGGAAACAAACCCCATGATTTATGATGGTGATTAGAATTTAGCTTTGATTATATTTTGTCAGTAAAAATGCTTGAATTGTATACTTAGCATGGATTTGAGTCTTATTCATAGAGTTTCAGTTGTTGATTGTATAGACATTGAACGATCGAGGCTAATTGAGAGGATAATATCTCCTTCGTTTGGTAGCAAAAACTGCACAGTTAGAATAAAAAAATGATCATGACATGTACGAGTTGTAAATGATTTAGATGTATATACGGAGCAGTAAAATTGCGCATGCGTTTTGCTTCTGTCAATTGATTTATCCATTGATTATGTTAAAGATAACCTTTCTGGGATGGCGCTTTAGAATTTTATCGATATAAGTTAACCTGGACTTTTAGGCATTTCTGATAAAGATCGAAAGAGATTTTCAGACATTTTTAAACGTATTCCGAGAAGTAGAAACGTTTAAAGCATTTTTTACTGTGGATCTGAATTGTAAAATAGATTGAGTTGAAAACAGATGCAATGCCAGCTTGCAAATTCTTAGCTTTTTAGTTATTTAGACCCGACAAATTCAAGAGCAATAATAAACAACCTACTGCAGTTGTCAAACTTTGAGTATTGAATATAGGAAGCGCATAAATACATATCCCCATACATATCTTTGAATATAGCACCATGTGTTTGGTGAGAACAAACGAAAGTGAAAAACAGCGATAAAGTGGAAAGCTCGTGGAGGCTTCCTAAAGATTCTTACCATAAATACTTTTTATTAAGGGACTTAGTTATGACAACTCAAGAGGTTAAAATTTGCATTTTTGCCGATTCTGTTTGTTTCAAGCGTGTGCATTACGAGTATAAGCCACTTGTTAACATAAAATTTAATTTCTTGTCATTATATTTAGTAT
This sequence comes from Muricea muricata, assembly GCA_963855995.1. Classification (NCBI taxonomy): domain Eukaryota; kingdom Metazoa; phylum Cnidaria; class Anthozoa; order Malacalcyonacea; family Plexauridae; genus Muricea; species Muricea muricata. The sequence continues at coordinate 12,589,094 of OY979728.1, read as the reverse complement.
TTTTATTTTGACCAAATATACTTTTGAATCGAATATATATCGTCAATAAGACTTGTAGAAATGCAAGTTTTTTAAAGTTGTGAAATGACTAGCAAGGGCCCAAAAGAGTGGCGTAAGAGTGCTATATATAAGAGCGCTATTTTCATAGAAGTAATTGTAATAAGCTAATATTCAGAAGTTAAAAACAAAACTAGAGAATTTAAGTAACGACGTGGAAAAGTCCAAAAACACTCTCTGTCGATTATTTATCTGTCCTATTCATATACAGACGCACTGTCCTCAGCAGGTGTTCAAACCCAAAGCTCTCGCAGCGACAAGGCTTGTATTAAATTTCTTGAAGCAAGTAAACCGTTGTACTCGTTCATCCATAAACAGTTGCCTGTTTAAATGCCATGTTCTGCTTTTGTCTCTCGATTGTGTTAAGAACGTCGTTACTTATTTCTATATCTACCTGTAGTCATTAGCGAAGCCCGACGATTGGGTCATGCTATGCAAATTATTGAATATATGCAAGATCATCATCATTATTCATTTCTTTAGAAATTGATCCTTATACGGTCTATAAACACTGAAAAATTTGCATTTGCATCACCAAATGTCGGGCTGGCTTTGCCGCTGCCAGTAGTAAAATCGCAGTCAAAATCAACCGTGTCAACGGCCCTTTCTATAAAACTTTATTAATTTTCTTCGTAGGTGTTTCCAAGCAACTTTCAACGATCATTGAAGGCGAATCACTTCTCAATGATGGCATGGCCATTGTCTTGTACAAAATATTTTACAATTTGTCTTTTTCATCCATGACACGTGAGTACCTACATGTGGGGATGAATGTCGAGACACCAGAAGAAAGAAGGGTCCAAAAAAGGTTAAGACGGGGGGAGGGAACAATTACCACCAAGCGTATGCAATCAGAGACGTAGCCATGGGATAGATGGGGGTTTGGGGATCCCGCACCCTCCTACTTTAATTCACAGAGAAAATTAACAGGTTGGCTTAGGTCATCGCAGTAATTGACCTGTGCTGTTATAGTGACTCAGCCCTTGCGACGAATGTAAATAATAAAATAAGAATAAAAAAGGTTAGGTATCTGCTTTGACAATGCCTCGCCAAAAGCGATTGAGTGAGCATCATAGGTTATTAGCAATGGAACAATGTAGTTTAGGTGTCCTTACCTAGCATCACCTTGACCTGAGAACAAATTGAAGTAATAGAGTTTCATGATTTTCATGATTTAGACCTAATATTTGTATTTTGTTTTTCTTTTAGCCACTGAAATTGGTCTTTACTTTCCCCGAGTAGCATTAGGCGGTTTCTTTTTCGGCCTAGTCATCGGTAAGATTGTGGTGTTCTGGCTGCAACGCGTATTCAATGATGCGATGGTAGAGATAACCATCACGTTGGCTTCAACTTATCTTACGTATTATATCGGAGAAGAGGTTCTTGGCGTATCTGGTGTGCTTGCTGTGGTGATGTTGGGCATTGAGATTAACTCTCAGAAGACAAGCATTAGTCCTGAGGTCGAAGTCTTCCTTCACAAGTATGTATGCAGTCCTTCCTTTCCCCTTACTTCCGCATGCCATACCATACAATACCATACCGTACCGTACCGTACCGTACCGTACCGTACCGTACCGTACCGTACCGTACCGTACCGTACCGTACCGTACCGTACCGTACCGTACCGTACCATACCATACCTTACCTTACCTTACCTTACCTTACCTTACCTTACCTTACCTTACCTTACCTTACCTTACCTTACCTTACCTTACCTTACCTTACCTTCTACCTACGTGTACCTACGTTTTCTTAGGTTTTGGGAAATGCTGGCTTACTTAGCCAACACTCTGATCTTTATTATGGTTGGTGTGGTCATTATGGAAAAAGCACTAAGTGAAATCGACTTGAGAGATGGATTCCTAATCATCGTTGATTACCTTGGTATCTGTGTGATCAGGTATTAGATGAGGCTTTAGATTGGTCTGGTTTGATTATCAATTACACGAGAAGAAATGCATCTTATACCAAACGCTTTATCGTTATCAGAGCTACGGTGATTATGATGTCTGGACCAGTCTTAGATCGCATTGGCTACGGTCTCTCATGGCAAAATGCTGTTATATTGTGTTGGGGTGGTTTACGTGGTGCCGTCGGCCTGGCTTTGGCCTTGCAAGTTGCCTTGGATTACGAATCTGTCGGTAGTAAGGTATAAAGTCAGTTCTATATCGGCGGATGTATGGCAGCAATTTAGCATGATATAGCGTACTATACTTTTCAATTTCTTCAATTTGCGACAAGTGTTACTGTAAAATCAGGCTTGTTTAAAATAACTTGTAGCAAGCTTGTAGGTACCAAGTTTTGTAAGCTGTCACATACAGTATGAACATATCCTGATATCGACTTGTTGGTAACGATACCGTAATTCTGGTGCAAGATGTCAACTGACTTGCTGCAGATAACTTGCGCGTTAATCAGTAGCGAAGCCAGCCCGACAATTTGGTCATGCTATGCAAATTTAAAAGATTATCTTTATTCATTTCTTCAAAAATTCATTCCTTATTCGGTCTATAAACACAGAAAAATTTGCATGACCAAATGTCGGGCTGGCTTCGCCACTGGCGTTAATAGGTTCTCATTGTACTGCTTGTTCCCAGCTTGCTGCAGGATTGTTAAGCTCAACCAACTTGTTACAACAAAGCGTACACTCTATCCATTCTAGGTTCTGCTTCACACGGCTGGCATTGTGATATTCACGTTATTTTTGAACGCAACGACCATCAAGAAGCTCCTGGAACTCCTGGGCATGAGCGAGATATCTGACTCAAAGAAAATCGCAATGGCGAATGCCGTGAAACGTTTGCAAGACACGACTGCTAGAACTTTTAAAATGTTGAGAACTGATCGTTTCCTTGCCGACGCCCACTGGGCTCTTGCCGAGAATGTTTGTGAAGTGCAGAACCCGTACATTGTTGGCGAAATGTATGAGGTACAGGGTCGCGTTATGTATTTATGGGCGGCGGGGGGGGAAGGGGGGGGGGTACACTGCTAAAACGCCACAGCCTCGATGTAAGTTGTATATTTTATGACTCGATGGAAGTTTGGTATCAAGTTTCCGTTAAGCTACTGGCTTCATCAAGTACCATCATGTCTGGTGTAAAAGTCAGACTCGTGTAACTTAATATATAACTTACACTAAGCCTGTTGAGAAGTCGCCAGCAGATTTGTGGATGAAAAATCTGGACAATCAACTTACACCAAACTTATTGACAACTTACAGCAGACTTGTGGAAAAAATAGTTTGGCATATTTGCAGCGGTGAGAGGTGCCGCTTTTATCACATTTCGTGTGTATAGAATGTGGATTGACTATCTTCTCCCTTGTTGTTCATTAGAAACAAGAAGGAGAACAGCAGTTGGTAGTTATTCGCCATAGCACTTGCCCTTGCTGCTCAACAAGCGTTCCAAACCAGCCTTCGCCTAAGGAATTCGCAGAAATGACAGAAGAGGGAAGATTGAGGATGATTAAAGCGCAGAAAGTTAGTTACTGGAAACAGTTCGAACACGGGATGCTGTCACGTGATGCTGTTCAAACTCTCATGACAACCGCTGACACAGCCATGGATACGAAAGACAGGTGAGTTGTACACCGTCAAAAATCAAACGCTGTTGATTGCAAAAAGATTGCAACAATGTTGGAGGGGGGGGGGGGGACATTGCTAAAATATAATTTTGTGGAAACACCACGTAATTTATTATCGCAGAGCTTTCGATGCTCGGATCTTCATCAGTGCTAATAATAATAATAAACTCACGTGGTGTTTCCATAAAATTCTATTTTAATTTGATATTCACCGTGCAAACATACAAGGAACTTGCTCAATACTGTTTTCATGAACCCTGAACCGGCTGCTCATTTTTTGCTGTGTAAATTGAATGAGTTTTATTTTTCTTAAAGATGCGTTGAAGTGAGTGACTTAAATGTTCACTGGGAAGTTCCACCTTTCTTATTAAAGTTGGTAAGTTTATTTTAATCGGCTTACTCATTAACAGTAGCGCAAATCTCCGCTCTGGAAACGCACACAAGTTTGTAAAGCCCTGGTTAAACCGTTGCAATAATGTCGTGCAACTTTGTTGTGTTAACGTGTATCGACTGTTTGACGGATTTGTTGCGTAATGTTGCATGTAATACATACAATATGAGGAGCGGTGTTGTATCAGCGTGTTGTTTCACAAAGTGTTGCATTATGTTCACGGAACGTTTACTCGTGTCTTCACCGTTTGACAGTGAGTAGTATTTCATGCTCCACCCACAATGTTATATTCGTTTGACCAGTAAACGCAAATAGTCAGCCGTATATCAACCAACGATGTTGCATAACGTTGCAAAGACTTGTTGCAACAGTTTGAACAAGGCTCAACAAACCTGCAAACAAGTTCGTTCCAACAAGCACCTCACTCGGCCAGGTCTCAAGTCGAGGCATATTCTGTGTTTTTTAGAAATACAAGATTGAAAGTTTAAAGAAAATCGACCCCACGGAAATCATACCTCCGCCTGATCACCCTGTACGAAGACGTTTGTACTATATTGCAACGAATTTCTGGTTCGATACAACTGTGAACATTCTAATTGTTATAAACATGGTGCCGATTGCACTCGAGTTGAGCGTGGATGAGGATGTCTCGTACTTCATTGTGCTTCGAGTTCTCAACTACATCTTCTGTTCATTCTACGTCTCTGAAGCTGTAATTAAGGTAAAATAAATTGATTTGAGTGTGACTGTTCGGGAGATATTCGTGAGCTTTGTCATGCAAGAATTATTCGCCGTAAATACTAAATATATCGATGATATCCTATTTTTCGCCTACCCTAAAATATAATTAGGTTTAGAGTTTAAACTTTGATTGAGGTTGCATGGAAACTTGTATGGAGCTTTGAAGTGTCTGAAATAGCACACTGTTTCAAATGCTTGCTGTCCGACGCAATCTATTAGCACAACTAGAATAAGAATCTTAAACTTATTGGTAAAATTGTGGTACAACTGTATTATGCATGCCAAAGACTACCACTTTTCCGCCCAAGTTTCGGTTTGAATATAATACCAAAACTTTGTACATTTAGCAAGACTGTCCTTTCCGTATTTTGCACCATTTCACAAACAAACTGTGCAATTTTACTAATTTAAGACGCTCTTTCTAGCTGATAGAGCTCGTTCTTTTTGCTTCGTTTAAAATTTAGTCAATAACGGGAATTTCCATGGCCCAAAATGATGGAGTTTCTTCCTTATTTAGATCGTGGCTTTCGGCAAATATTATTTCACTGATTACTGGAATTTGTTGGATCTCCTTATCGTGATATTTTCGCTCGTCGATATTGTAATTGATATGGCAACGAACGGGGCCACGGGGAGCTTCTCACCTGCGATTCTCAGAGTCGCAAGAGTCTTTAGGATTCTGAGAATGGGACGTCTGTTGAGGTTACTCAAGGTAGGAAATGACTTTCTAGGAAAAGTAAGTTCCTTACAGGGTTTGTTACTCTGAGCTCATGTCATCAAAGACAAGCCTTAAGTCGTCAAGAAAATATCAAATAGAACAAAATTCCTTGCGCTTAAATTGGATAAGACTCGGTACCAATCCCAGTTGACTCGATAGCTCAATTGGTAGAGCGGCCCGAAGATGCGAGTTCAAATCTCGTTTGAGACAACGAATTTTTCGTTGTTCTCTGCAGTGAAGCACTATGCGTAATGGATACGGCGAGATATGCCTGACCAGAGCAGAAATCGGACTCACGACCTATACAAATACAAATACAAATACCAAGTTTAACCTGTAAAAATATAGTTTATTATTATTATTATTATTATTATTATTATTATTATTATTATTATTATTATTATTATTATTATTATTATTATTATTATTATTATTATTATTATTATTATTATTATTATTATTTTTGTGGGTTTAGCAAGGTGAATATCAACTCAGAGTAACACCACAAACATCATTTTCACCTGAGTTCATAACAGCCTTATAAAACACATAAAAACCTTCAATAACCGTTACATGATTATATAACCAGCATCTGCGGTGTGGCGGTTACTACTCTTGCGTTGTAAGCTGCATGGGAGGCCTGGGATCAAGCCTTGGTCTGACTTTCGCTCAAGTTCTTGAAATAATTGCGGAGAAGGGGCTGCCTTTACATTGCGTCAGTAAATGGTAAGCCTTTCGCGTTTTCTCAGATAAGGACGGTAAAACCGCAGGTACCCCGTATCCTCTATAACAACAGCCTATGTCACATAAGATCGAGAGAGAAACATAATAATGCAAATCAAAATTTCCTAGACAATGATGCCTAAAATTATCGGTATGATCAACGATGTCATTCACCGTCAGTTGAGTTTTGGTTACGATGTTGGTAAAGGATTTATCGTCGGAGAAGAAGAAGTCTCGAAGCATATTCACGATATGGTCGCCGATAAAAGAGTCGCACGTGACTTGAAAGCAAGATCGGAGAAGAGTCGGCTTGATGTCGTCAAGAGCCTGGGTAAGACTACATTACTTTCTTAAGCTAGTTGGTGATTTATCAGCATCTTAGCCAATCAGGTAGTTCCATTCTGTCATGTGAGTAGACTGTCGGTTCTCAGTAAAATACTGCATCAAACACTAGTATTTGATTTCTGTGATTTTTTAAAACACCGCTGTTTGTTGACGATGTTAATAATCTAGGAAATTAGTTTCTCTTTGATTAATAAAATAGACAGAGTTGGAGACAATTGACTAGTAGATCATGTGTCGAAACTGTTGGTATTCAGTTGAAACTCTTACCTAAAAAACTTGGTCACAATTTGGAGCTATTTTGAAAAGCGACGAAAACATCTTCGCCAGAGTCTCAACAGGATAATCGATACAGGACCAGCGAGCCCTCTCTCATCCAGGGTGCATTATTAATTTAACATACGATTTGGAACTAGTAAAACTGAGCGTAGCAACACCTCGAATCTGAACAGAATAGTTCATTTCTGTGGTAACGAATGCCTTCTTTTTCCAGGACTCCTCCAAAGAGAATACCCTGGCATTGCCATCTCGGTCAAAACTCGCCAATCAATTCGCTCCGTCCTCAACACTGCTATGGACACGGTCCACAATCTCCGTGGAGGAGGCTTGCTCGACGAAACCGAGGCGTTGAAGCTGGAAAAGGTGATGTGTATATTCTCTGATTTACAAATACGCGGCCAACAACGTACGATTTGCAACAAGGCTGATGACATCTGGCAAGAACAGTCTTGCGTTTGATTGTCAAAACTTGTCGACATCCATACAAGTTCTGTCAACAAGTTGTAACAAGTCTGATTTTAACGTACTTGTTAGAACTTGATGAAATTGGCAAGTTTGTTGCAGTTATTTGCAATAATTTCTTTTTCAAACTGTTTCTGCCTGCAGCTTATTGAAGTGAAAATGAAACGCCAGCTGAGTGCACCATCTTACATTCCTCCCTCTTCGCCTGAAGTGTTACTTCGCAGTACGGTGTGGCTGGAAGGCATGGACGAAGAGATTATCGATTACATTACAAGTCTGGCCGAGGAAAGAGTGTTTGACAGTGGCGACACGATTGTAAGGCAAGGAGAGAAGACGGATGGAATGTATCTCATTATTTCTGGTCTTGTTAAGGTATCTAATTTTTATTTTTGAGTCGGTTTTCTTTGGTGTTTCGAATTTAAGTCGAGATTTTACGAAATTTTCCCACAAATTTAATCTAATTATCTATTCAACATATTTATCCGAGATAAATACCTTGAATGAATAATTAGATTAAATTTAAGGAAAAATCTCGTAGAATCTCGACTTAAATTGTTTAAATTCAAAAGACTCTGTCAGAAAACCTCCTGGAAAATAAAAGTTACTTAAATACCTCGAAAGTTCGGATAGGTATGTCACATGAAGCCGTCTTTATATGAGATTTAATCCCTCCTCGGTATTTAAATCTAACATACAGGAGAAAGAACGTTTTAGATATGATAAATATGTCAATCAATTTGTTACGTAAAAGAATTACGGCGCGTATGAAACATTATTTGGGAGTGACATAATTAGTTATTTTTGACTGGAACAGTTATTTATAACGATATATTGGCACCGCCTATAAACTAGCACTCAGATTGTAATCATTAAATCTTGACTTTATAAAGGTATATCCGGTCTGGATGTCAGTGTATAAGAATATATTTATGAACTATTTGTAACATATATGTACATATATAGCCTATGAATTTTGGCGTGTCACAGCCATCTTTGAGGTTTATCTTATCCTCAGCAACGTCATTGTCAAGAATTTAAAACAAAGATTAAATTCGGGTAATGGATTGTGCGAATGTGTTAGAAGTACTTACTTAAAAGTCAAGTGGTCGAAGGTACCAGTACTATTGGAAAGGTCAAAATGTATAATGTACATATATAGTCAGATGGAAGAGCGTAAAGGCCAGAATCAATTAATGCAATCTCTTGTGAGTGTAGTGGTTAGAGATACCAGATGCACGAAGAAGAGTCGATCTTATCATACAAACATATATAGAATTTGAAATGTGAAAGTTGTGATCATAATATAGAATGTTCATTTAAACTTCACCACATAGAAACTGTAAGTTTTTGCTGATGTTAACGTTTCTGCTTTGTGAGGAGGCATCTCCCACTCTCTCCTTGCAACTGTCATAATGTGAAAGATCAAATGTTAGAATACATGAACAATTCAAAACGAGCTTATGTAAACTAACAGTGCGAAAATTCTTCACAACAACTATAGCACAATTTTTGAGAATTGTATTGAGCCACCCTAAGTGTAGTGAAGCAATCTGACAATATCAAGTAGCATTGCTTTATTGCCATTTAGCAGCAGTTATTCATGAGAATATATTTTCCGAGATTCACCAAGAATTTTACTCATTGAGTAATCATCGGCAACTGATAGATATATACCCAATATCAACCGAAAGGCCTCGAAAAAATATAAGTGCATAAGTCAGTTAACATTTACCTGATTTTCCCTGACCATTTTTGGTTATAAGTGCTTGAAAGTAGAAGAAAATTTTGAGTTGTAACAATTTAAATAATTGTAAAAATAATTTATCTTTTTAGATGATCGGCGTATCAATTCCTTTGAAAGATTACGAGGAAAATAGACAGTCACTCGGTGAAATGAATGTTCATACTGATTATCTCTGCGTTGGAAACATTATTGGAGAGATGGGGATTCTGACATCGTCTGCTAGAAATGCCTCGGTCATCTGTGAAACCACTGTCCAGGTATGGTGCGATGTGGGTGATGTGTTGTGGGATTCTGTGATGTGATGTTTACAAGGCCAGTGGCCGTGTTGTATTGAATAGCATGAAACTACTTGTGTTACTGGGCACAACTTGTTCATGAGCACTCATGAGCAATCATGGACATTTATGAGCAATTATGGGTAATTCATGAGCATTTATGAGCAAACATGACTCATGAGCATTTCTGAGTAGTTCATGGGCATTAATGAGCAATCATGAGCAATCCAAGAGTAGTTAACGAGTTTTTCATGAGCATGCTAGCTGCATGAGACAAATGCATGATCTCCATGTTCACGTGAACTTTCCTATCTAGTATTTTCTCGTGGGAAGATAATAATCATTTTCTCCCCCTGTGTGTTTTCTAGACGTATTTCTTGTCCGTTGATAAGATGCAGGAAGCGCTAGAATTGTATCCTTCGCTCGCTGAGAGCATCTGGCATGTGTGTAGCATTCGCATCGCGGTGCCGCTTCTTATGAGCCATCCTTCGTACAACGGCTGGACGAAAGAAAAAATCCGACTATTCTGCGAGAAGTCTACCATGGTCGATCTTCCCAACGCCAGTCAGGGGCAAAGTGTATTCACATCGTCACCAGATGCGGAAGAGCTCGTTCTGATTCACGGGAAAGTCACGTGTGCTTCGAACCGGGACACCTACGAAGGGCCTTGTATACTGCCCAATAGTCAAGAGAGTTTATTGGTGCATCATACTGAGGGCACGTCGCCTAGAATATTGGAGATTCAGGGCATGGAATCGGACGCAAACCCAGGCGCCATGAGGCTGCAGAGTATTACAGAAGAAGATATGGCAGGTGAATATCGAAGTTTATATTATGATTTACTAGGTTTTCTTTGATCTAACACGAAACGTAGATAGGCAGCCAGATAGTTTATTAAACATAACACCTTGCAGCCTGTTGGACTAAATTACGTCCAAATTCAAAGTGAATTTTAAACAGATAAAACTAATTACATAGAGTAAAACAACGACGGAGTCCGTCGTTTTCTTGTTCTTTCTTGAATATCAGGAATTCTTGGGTTTCATGTGACGTCATAAATTTCACTGGGGGTCAACTCCAAATCGATTCACTGTCATCAGACTGAAAAAAATTTTCACTGTATGTGTTGACCTTGTGTTTGGCAGCAAATGTGTGCAATTTCGTGAGATTTGCTTGCTCCAGTGCAGTACAATCATCAATACGTTTTGGGTTGACCCCCTCTCAGAATTACTGAAAAAGGTTCCAGTGAAACCCAAGAATACAAGATGTCTATTTTCGGAATTTGTTATATTTTATGTAATTGCATAATGTCCGGTTAAGTTATAACTATAACTTTAAATTGACATTAATAAGCTGTTTGAAGGTTTGATTGAGATTTGTCATCGATGACATCATAAAAGTGTTCATTAATCAACTTGTAGTGGTCGTGGTAATATTAAAAAAAAGAAGGTGGGCTAATTTTTGCTTAAGGTTGGTCAAAATTTCGCTGAGTGATTTTTTACACGCTTTCGCTCGCCTGGTACTAAGCTTTTCAGTTCCTGGCAAGAATGCCTTCGTGGCTGGCGTTAAAGAAGTTCAAACTGTTATAGAAAGCAGGCTTTAACAAAGCGAAACCAGCTTGACAATTTGGTCGTCTATGCAAAACTTTACGTCTTGACAGCCATGGAAACGATCGATTTTAAACGAAATGAAGCATGGTTATGATTTAATGGAGATCTGCTTAGCATGGCCAAATTGTCGTGCTAGCTTTAGTAAAGTCTGTTTCATTCATGTTTTGTTTATTTTTCAGACATTAATAACAAGGCAACAAGCAATGCAGTTAGTGCAACTGAGGTGAAATTTCGCGGCAAAGTCCCAGGCTCCGCCGTGAACCGCTCCTTGGAGCCGCTGCCTCAGAAGTACAAAGGAAAGCCGCTGACCGTTTCGCTCGCGCCGGAAAACGACCGCGCCAAGCTCACGGATGTTTCCGAGAAGTAAAGGTTTGTGTCTTGGTTGGTATTCGACCAAATATTTTGTATAAAACGTGCTGGAAAACAATTTAGTATATTCGTATGATAGAGTTTTCGTTCACTCTTGAGTGGGCAATGGAGAAATGTGTATTTAAGTAACTAAAAATGCTGCTGCAAGTACTAAACATGAGTTCAAGCTTAAGCGTTCAGTTTGTTGTCGTTATTTTATCCAGCTGATCTGACCATGACTAAAAAGACTGGAACTAGCCACCGAATAAAAATCAATTCGCTGTTTTTTAACATTTATATCTTTTTTTTTACCTTTATGGAACTTGTTGAAACTTTGTAATCATGTTCAGCAAAGAAAATTATAAGTCCACCAGAAATTTGGAACCGAAGTAAATTATACTTAATAACAAATTTACTAGTTAGGCTCGCAAAATGGATTTGTTTTTGACAACTATTGTCAGTACTTTTTCGTGTTTTCAGATCTCCTAGATTTTATTAAGCTTCGCAACAAGGGCAGGCGGCCAGGGTGTTTAGGCTAAAGCGTTAAGCCAATTGCTACATTCCCACCTCCTACTTGGAACAGACTAACCCCACCAGTAAGTCCTGACACAGGTGTTTACAAGAGCGTTAAGCCAATCGCTACATTCGCACCTCCTACTTGGAACAGACTAACCGGATAAGTCTATCAGATATACGCACAGATATTTTTCGTCGTGTTCTTTTTCCATATCTCTTAAACGCGCGTTTACATATATGGCAACTTTATTTTTGTACGTTACACTGCATATTTCTCAAGTGGGTATATAATTATATTTATGTGTGTGCGTGTCCGTGTGTGCGCACGCGTGTGCGTGTGCGCGTGCGTGTGCGTGTGCGTGTGCACGCGCACGTGCGCGATGCTTTTGATAAAATCAGCCAGACGAGAAAATCTATGAGGAACTTCATTCATATTAATCGGACACTGCAGAGAACAACGAAAAATTCGTTTTCTCGAGCGGGATTTGAACTTACATGTTGGGGTTTCTACACCTCTGCTCTACCAATGGACAATTTGCATAATAGACTAAAGGTCGAACTAGGCAGGAAGAACGAAATCTTTTACTACAGTTAAAAACAGCATCATAAAATTAGTAGAATTGCAAAGTTTGGTGGCGAAATGTTGTAAAATACGGAAAATATAGCCCTGCGAAGTTTGCAAATTTTGTATACATTTGTATTACGCGCGGGAAAAGTTACCATTTTTGAGCTAAAATTGCCGCGAAAATGGTAACTTTTTCCGCGCGTAATACAAATATATACAAAATTTGCAAACTTCGCAGGGCTATATTTTCTATATTTTACAACATTTCGCCACCAAACTTTGCATTTCTACTAATTTTAGGATCCTCTTTCTAGCTGTAGTAAAATATTTTGTTCTTTTTGCCTAGGTCGAATGTTAGTCTATTATGCAAATTGTCCATTGTCTTAATCTTTAATAAGTTAGCGATTGGGGGGGGGGTTATGGTAGTAAAGATAAACGAGGAACAAATTCGTACAAGAAAGACGGTATTTCCCGGGGCGTATACGAAGTAAAGAAATCCCAAGATGGAAACGAAGCCATTGCGCCAGGATGAATAAACGGTAATTGCTCTGAAGAACTGGAAAAGCATTTCGCAGAGCATGATTCGTAGAAAACAATTGTTTCGCTGCTGATAAAACTATGCCAGATACCGTAAATAAGACCCCGCCCTCTCGGCATGCAGTCCTGACATTAGCAAAGTTTCCCCGATTATGAAAGTGCGCAGTCATCTTGCGTAATCATTTTGGACTTTTAAATGTCTAAAGTATTCCAAGGATTTCAACTGACACTATGTATGAACAGTGATCAATAAAACATTGCTAATGTTATGCCAATACTCCACTTGACTTTCACAGCGGGTCCCCAGAAGACACAGTATAAACACAACAACGAATAGCCTCAACATTCTTGCTGTAATTTGTTATGAACGTGCGAAGAGTATGCATAGTTAAATACAATAATGATAATATATGTACATCTATTAACAATATAGTTGGGTGGCCTATAATGCGCTATATGAATATAGGTCAAGTTCGAACGAATGACTTAAATATACACGTCAATATATATATAATCACAACCATACGGTCCTTCTCAGCTTTTCCAGAGAGGCGAGACGCTCTTGAAACTGACAATTTGAAATTGTTCGAGGTTAACAGGAACATTTAGTGGCTTACGTTAATCAAGATTCTTCGCATTTTTTACAGTGTAGTTCCCGTCGTAAACAGATGTTTAGGAAGGCATCTGCAAAATCAATATTTTCACCCTCGAAGGATATCTCTCTTCAGATGCTTGCCGCACAATGGGAAACACAATGAACTGTGGACAGTACAATTTGCAATCATTTCTTGTTGCGTGTCTAGCTTGATCCACGCACTTTCTATGTAATTTCCACACACAAATCTCTTCATTCCAACGTAAACATACAATGTTTTTTGTTTTGCTTTCCACGTTTCGTAGTCGGGTTTTCCTCATTTATTGTTTCCATCTCTGGCTTGATTTAAAATGTCATTAATCACCCGTGATCACATTCTCTCAACTGTTCCCCAGCCATGCGTTCAGTTTCGAGATCTCATCTCCCTCGCTTCATAACGGTTCAAGTTCCTTTTTACAAAGTACAATATAACGAGTTTGTTTCCGTTAAGTTCTTGCCCAACCGCTGCTGTTTTATTTGTTTTGTTCAGATTGTTTTCAGGGAAGTCGTTTTGTTGTTTTTCCAACCTGTTCCGTGTTAGGGGTTCGTGAACATTCGAGGTTCTCGTGACGAAATCCATCCTTTTTAGTATTTTCGACCACGCAATACTTTGCGATATCTGACCATCTTCTTAAACTGTCGAAACTTGGTCGACGTGATGAGTTTCTTCATCGTTCTCAAGCACTGTGCATTGTATTCACAGATGCTGTGAGTGCCAACTATACTGTGAGTATGGCTCCTCTTTGCCGAACGACACCAACCGCCACAGCCTCCTGGATATGGGGCAAAACTCGTGCTCGTGCCAAAACACAACATAAGAGAGACCAAAAACACCGCTAGAATTATTACAACTTTAGCCATAAGAAGTTTCTTTGGTTTCCACTAAAGATATTGCGATATTCTTGTCGTTACTGACTTCTGTCGGCGTCTAAAAACCAAACGAACAAACGTCTTATGAGTTTGACAGTCTACATTCTCTAAGCTAGGCCATTCAATGATGAGACAGTTTACTTTTTTCACGAAGACGTCCCACTCTGAACTCCATAGCGTTGTTTATATTAAATACTGTCTTTTCATCAAATTAGGACCCGTTTCACAACTCACGATTCTAATTAAATAACAGGGAGAGCCAATAAACAGTCAGTTTAGTTCGCTATCCTACTGTTTGCGCGGTCAGCTCTGAAAGTAGGATTGATTTCGTCCATTAAGTCCCAGCGAATGTTGCTGGACATTTTGCAAAGCTCAGTCACTCCTCGTGGCTGCACTGCTTCACCTACCGACACTGTTTTGTCAAGAAAATCTCCGAGAAACATACGGGGTTTTCTTCAACGTGCTGTGAGGACGCTGTGTCCATATTATTTGTAACTGAACCGCACGTTATTAAATTTGCAACCAAAAACGTATTAAGCTGAGGAGCGCGAGGATTTTGCTGCATTTTTTAATTGGATTCAACCGCAAGCAATCAGTGGGAATCTTTTGAGGCGAGAATATAAAGGATATCAAATGTAATTTTTCCGAGCGTGGGCCGATACTGTGTCATTGAAAGGTCTAATATTTTATACCGTTAGAATTGGGAAATATTAATATACAATTGCTTCAAAAAGCCGCGGTATTAATCGGTTGCATTAACCAAGTTCCAAGCGTAAAGAGAGCGAGTTAAAATACTGTACACATTTGTCATTCCTACAGAGTACAGTACAAGGACTCCAAACCGCAAGCGCGAAGCCGAAGGTACCCGTTTGGCTCTGATAAGTGTTTATATTCCATTATTGCTGAATTTTGATTGGTACAAAGCGCTTGATCCTTTACGCGGCTTACAAGTGAGGTGTTTAGAAAGAGACAAAGTCTAAGTCCTGTAAGAAGTTCTTTGATAGAAGTTTATAATCCGCTTATCTCTCCGAGTGAAAGTATGCCACACGCGTGGTAGTGTCGCATTGTTGAATATTTCCGTCCGCGCTGAAATGCTTCGAGAACATTTATAAC
Source organism: Muricea muricata (assembly GCA_963855995.1). Taxonomy (NCBI): domain Eukaryota; kingdom Metazoa; phylum Cnidaria; class Anthozoa; order Malacalcyonacea; family Plexauridae; genus Muricea; species Muricea muricata. Next base: position 12,573,587 of record OY979728.1, on the reverse strand, counting down.
ATCCTCCTCAAGCGCCTCTTTAAAGTCTCATAAAATTCTTATGAGATGCAGGTTAAGATATTAGCCGCAATTAAAACATAATATTAAATTTCTTGAAAAGGCTGACACCGTTGCATTTATACAAAATATCTGCACAACTTGAATTTGGAGGGGGGCGGGGACACAGTTGAACATTTAAGTAATTTAGTTGGTCAAGAAGTTTGAAGTAAAAATAATGCACTGGGCTCCAAAGTTGCAAAAAACACTGATGTAGTTGTTATAGATTCAGCAGTGCACGTCTTAGAAGATTGTTATCTGTTAAGAAAACCCTTGTTGTAATTTTTATTTTTTGAAGAACTTTCCTTTAAAACCACACACACAATTTCTACTGTATCGCCGCCCTAATGGTATGTATAACTTGTTTGTCATGACATCGTTGATAAATACACTTCATCGTTACTAAATACACTACAGTTGTACTCTACTTACAATGTACTCTTGAAATCCAGTCGCTATTAAAAGATTTGTGTCGTATTATGCGACGCGTCTCCTACTGAGAGATATGCCTTTGCATGATTTCAAAACCTTAAAGAGCTCTTGTTAACACGTTTGCTGCTTGAGTGATCTGTTTGACTCATCATGCTACACCGTGCGTTAAATAAAGCCAGGTTGCCTCACCACGTGTTTGCAAATGTGACAGTGGAATTATAAAAATTGAACAAACATGGCCCATGAGCAGACACATCACTGCTTCGATTCAAGATGTCGGAAATATTAGCATGTTGTGTCAGATGTAATCTTGTGTCCGTGCTCTTAACCCTGTCCATCACTTCCCCAACTCCTTTTCTGGTCAATCCTTCAAGCTTTAGAACTACCACTTTAATGCTCGAGAACTACCTCATGTGCTGCGATCACGTGCAGCGACAGAGTTTGCGCATCATTAGCATATTTTGCGAGTTTCTTATGCAATGCTTGCGTATCTTGCACACAGTGTATTTTATGACACAAGCAATGGTCCTGGTTTGTTGAGAACCTTAGACGAGTGAGAAGACTTATTCTCGTGTTCATCTGGCTGTTTTATCCCTTCAAACATCCCGCATCAAATGGACGATCGTCTTCAGTTGTTTCTCGAATTTTACGTCGTAAGTTTCTTGGGTGTTTCAATAAAAACAGTTGTAGGGCTATTTGTTTTCTGGTAAATTTGTTATTGTAAAGATTTCTAACCATAATCCTTGGTCTTTATGAAAAGAACAACAAAAAATACATTGTGCTGCGAGCTTAGTAGTGTTTGTTGTCTGAATGGATCAATATTCATGTTCACTGTTGTTTTTTCTTAATTTTTTGACCGCAATTGCTCAACAATAACACAGCTAAACGTAATCCTGCAATATCCGTTTCGGTCAGGTGGGTTCAAATTTTCGAAATGCATAATTTTATCCCCAGCTTCAACCCCGGAAAATAAACGGGCCTTCGCTCAAAACGTGGTGCTATATCTGTTTACGTTGTAGTGGAATATTCTGGTCGGAATAATGGAATTTTTGGTCAGAATAATGTAGGAACAAATCCGTTCCGTGTTGTTATTGTTTAGAAAATGCATTTGACTGGCCAGAACCTGCACAGTGAAGTTGCGTAATGAGATATGCTTATAACATAGGTACCCGAACAATGACTCCTTGTCAATTTTGGGAGCGAGTTAAAGTGCCTCGATCTCGATAGTCAGAATTTATTGAGAAATTTTATGTCTCTACGATTAAATGTTTTGTAGTGAATGCTTGAGCTTCATTTTAGGTCATTGCACAGCTCTATAGCATTGTTTGCTGTATTTAAAAAAGAATTTCTTCAAAGTTTGCCTGAACATAGAAATCACGTTTCTTGTTGGAACTCGATTCTAATTATAATTTCATTTGCATAAACTCCACACCATACCTATGACAACAATACCTCTCGACATACGAACGGTAGGAGTATAAAACTTTTCCAATCATGAAGACAACCAGTAGAGCTATGCAATGACCTAAACTAAGCTTTACACGCGCACTATAAAAGATTCTATGGCGAAAGAAGTATTATGTGCTATGAGTTAGACTATCGAGCCACCTTAATGCAAAAGACATGGTATTACTGCATTCGGAAATTTATCTTTGATACTTCAAACCTGTTTTCCCGCAGACACAATTCGTAATAAGTGTCGCCTCGATTCTTTGCACTGATAACTGCCATAAAATATCGCCGTAAGAAATCTAATTGACCCTGCACAAATTTACTTTATAATCACCGCACACAATTATTATCATGGACTACACCTTAAAATATAGAATTTTACTGATTTTGCAACACCTAATGAATTTTACTGATTAACGATGTTCTTTCTAGATTTAAACCAGACCTTTAGGCATGCATCGTTTGTTAATTTCACGCTGTTCGTTAAACCACGAAAGTCCTCTCCCACAAGCTGCTTGCCTCTGATTAAGTGCCGATTTTATTGCGATGTTTTGTTGTCAAATCTTCGTAATCTTTCTTTACCATCCTCAAACTCCGCCTCCTTCATGTGCTCCTGTTTAAATTCTGGTCCAAGCTGAGTCGCTTAAAGTACTGATTTGCAGGCGGACGAACACATGTACATGTATGTATGGGGGAAGTCTTTCATGTTGATACAAATTTGTTGATACATATTTTTTATACATTTGTTTTTGCCTTATTAAAACTACTGTTGATTTTGTAATTTAACACTACATTTTGCGCGAGTTTGTGGCTCGAAGCGTTTTTTGAACAGGTCTAATTTCGTCGAATTTCTGAACAGCGGATAATTCCATCAAATGTGAAACTGAAGGATGGTGGAAACACGCGATAAAATTTTAAAGCGTATTCATTTCGAATCATTTTGACTCGTTTTGAGTAGTGTTGCATGATTGTGTGCCGCTGGAGATGAGTTGAACTGATTCAAAATATGCACGTCGTAACTGCATAACTGCACTCCTTATTCGGGATATCTCTAGTTTTAAATTTTTCCCAAATTGCCACCCACTCGTTCTGCTGCATTGTGTTCAGAGGGCAGTGAGGTTCAAAGTACTTTAGGCATTGCTGTATAAGGGAACTGTCTTTTTTTTAAACGAAAATCGGTCTGCTTCATGCAAGACTTTTAGTCATCATATACTATCTTGTCTCTTTCAAGCTATCTGCGAGAACTGTCATTCAAAAAAACCTTTGATAACAGTGTAGTTGGAGTACCAAATATGACCTGGTTTTGTGATTAATTTTCGGGGAAAAAAGCGATGAGTTTACAGCTGGAAAAAACGCTGAGCGTGCGCGAGCAATTTCGGAACATTGAATGGAAGATAAAGGAGAATGGAAGACGGGAATGACGTTAAAAGTACTCGAGGCTACGTTGAACGTTGCACCATCGTTTATTTGCAATGAGATTACAAGTCAAATTGACGTCATGTAGCTGGAAAATCAACTTTAAACTGTTGTTTTCATGGATGTCTTTCTTTACACGTCCGCCTATTTGAAAACCTCAGAAACCAAAACTACTTTTAATTGAAATAAGTTTCTGAAGAAATATACTTCCACGATTTTAAACAGCGAAGTGATGGGAAATATTCTTTGAACTCTACGTGCTGTTTTCCAGTGGTACGTACCCACTGGGGTGTGTGGGTTGGAGAAACAACGATTGTGTATAATATTGGGCTTCTGTTATTGTGCGACATGCCTTGCTTCCTTCTCAAAAAAGATGTAGTGTTGAGCCACTTCTGCGCCGTGGAATGAAGTAACACGTACAACTCCTATAAATATCATTGCGCGAAATCTAACTGATTACACAAATTTATCATTACACAATATTGTTATCACTGGACCTTATTCCGTCACTAATCATCTTCTAGACTGCTTATGGCGAAAACATGTAGATGTTTTCATTAGATTTAACTCTCGCATGCCTTCACTCATTCTTTCCTTCGTCTCTTTATACGTTTTGCAAAAACACTGCATCTTTGGTGGTCGGCGATCGTCTTACAATACGGATGCGAAACGTGCTTATCATTCAGGTAAGATGTCCTCAATTTTGTTTGCTTTTTTTTCGCTGATGACACACGGTTCTAATTTCTTAACTTCATTTAACATTTGCAATCAATTTAATCTCTCTCATATTCTGTTATTATTGAACAAAAGATCTTAAACTGTAACTCTGAAATAAAACAATATTGTACGAGGTGTAACGGGAATTCGAATCTCCTGCAGATATTCTATGATTTGGTGTAATGCAAAAATCTCAAATTCAGACTTTTTCGTTGGCAAATCTTGCTTTATCTCGTCGTTGTAATAAATTAATTAAAAAATGATGCTCGCATTTGCTGTTTTTCCTCATGGCTCTATAGACTACCGGTTTGCCGGCTCTTAGTTACTAAAACATCAAAACTCCACATTTGTAACATTTCTCGTATAGTTTGGATCAGAGTGCATTGAAATGCTAGAGACATGCTTCTTGTTTTGTTGTTCTTTCTATGTACATATACTATAAATGGTTCTCGATGTTGCTGTGAGCAGATATAGTCGCGAACTTAGAGATAACACGTGTATGCTGGTTAGCAAATGTGGTTTGCATTTAAGCTTGTGGAAAATTCCCCTCCCTCCAATTGGCTCCGTGCATAAAAACAATCTTGTGAATCCAAGAATGCGTGCATACAGTAGCTGGTACTCTGTAAGTCATTTCAACTTGTGGCAAGTTTTAACCTCATCATTGCTGAGAAATCTCTTACTGCTCACTACGTCTTTAAGATGGTTCAGACGTTAGCTGAACGTTTAATTAACGTTTAAGGTAATCCCCCCTGGGTAGGCTGGTTTCCATTCTCGCCCAGAATTAAGTTCTTAAATTAAACGGTAGAAAACGTTCTTTTATCCGTCATCTCTTACGCAGAGCTAATATTTCAGGATCTTAGTTATTCGTTCCTGCCTCGGGGCTTACTGCCGTGTGGAAACAAACTTCTAGCTGGTCAGGTTTTGATCGGTAGAATATTTCATTGACTTAATCGGTCGTAGACTGTGTAGGAACTTCACAAGAATGACTGCATGAAGTATCATGTAATTTGGATTGACTTTTTCGAAAACTTGTAGCCAAGCGAAGTTTAAAGCCCAGTGACTTCACGCCTAATTTTCTAGCACCAAAAACCGCACCCCATGCATTGATTGAGTCCATATCCACAATGGGCAAGCTTAAAATACGCCAAGACTCGAACCTGTGGCCTTAGGAAAGCCGAACGCTCTGTCAACTAAGCTAGGCGATCCGCTAGCATCCCAAAGCTCATTGGTTCGATTCCAGCCAGTATCGCCTTGCCTTCAGTGTGGATATCGACCTCAACATCATTTTCACGTTAATACAGAACGCCAATAATATACAATAAGCTATATTGAGTTCTTAATTGTTTTATTCCAAGCTCACCTTGGTCCTCGTCGTAAGCTTGTGATAAGAGCAAACTGTAACATTGTCAGATTGCATGTTGAAATCAAGATATGAGAATTGACAGGTCAATTCCACGTCTATATATATGCTGGTTTGCAGGTTGCAATTTTGGCGATGCGAATAATTTTTTTCAAAAAAATGAATTGGAATGCGTGTTATTTGGTATGCATGTCTGCCAGATAAGAAATAAATGTTTTGAATTTTCTCAGTTCGAACGGGAAATGTTTGTGAAATCGTTTAAAATATACTGCATAAGCCGTTTTGATTACAATCCATTGGACAAGATAAAGCAGTATGCTCAGTGAGGGAGGGACCGGGGAAGCTTGTTTTACTTTCTTAAAGCCGTTTGGACGGCTGTGAGATAAGAAAGTATCCCAATTAAAATTTATTAACAACACTTTGGGAATAAAGTAGCTTCTAGATTTCGCTATCTTCTAAAGATCAACGATTTCAAAATTTCGGTGGGACACATTGGATGACCGGTGGGCGTGTGCTAGTCGTGAAGCTAATTGCGTTCTATTGTTCTATGCAGTTCTATTCTCAGGCAATCTGAGAGAACATTTTCGAATCTTCGCGCTCGTTAAGGAACATGGGTTGCTCAGTGGTCAAGGCATTGCACCGGTATCGCTAAAGGTCGTAGGTTCGACTCCGACAGGAGGACCTATACCTATTGTTGATGAATTTTTCTCAACTGTTCCGACATGTTTATTATTATTATTATTTCGAACTATTTCGACATGTTTATGATTTCCAGTGGAGAAAAGGTTAAATTGGCTACGTCCCTGATCAGCTATATCATTTTGCCAGTCAGTCTCAAAGACTTGAGGACGAGATTGTATTGTCTTCGAGTCAGCGTCCTGAAGCACCGCTCCGAGCATAAGCCTGGGCCTTAATTGCTTAATCCCGCGCGCTGGTGTTTTACAGTTTCTAAATATTGCCATACGATATGAAACTATTGCCTTTAAATCGCTCTAGAAACGCGCGTCAGCGAGACACCAATATCATTAAATGCATGTAATCCATAATATTTTGACAATGATTCTGCGTTTTGAGGCAGATGGCAAATTTCAAAATGCGCCCTCTTTTGTACGGCTTTGCACGCGGCCTACAGTTCAAGCGCGACGCCTACACGCTCAAACACGCGCAACAGCGGGACATCTAGACCACAAATAGCCAGATAACGAAAAAGAATTGTTAAATATAGCTATCTCGTTCGGCTGATACTTAGAACTTACTCGCAACAGCATTTACAGATTATCATGGCAGGATTACGTATGTCCGTTATCGAATTATTCAAGCTTATTTCTTATTTTGGCCAAAAATATCTCAACAATGCTAGATCAGCACAGGCAATTAAATGCTTGTAATTCAGTTTGCCTTCAAAATGAAACTTTCTGTAAAAATAATCTGTCGATCAGTTGCTCAATTCGGGAACATTTTTTTTTCTAAAACATTCATTTTTAATCACATTCATTAAGTTTCGATTATTATTAATAAGGTTCACATTTGTACGTAAGTCTGTTCGTCTTGCATTACTTCTGCATGTGAAATATTTTTTTTTAAAAATTCGCGTTAAGTACAATATTTGGCAAAATGGATTATGTGGGCGCCCTTCGAAAGGACGCACGCATTAACTGCGCACTTTGACAACAGAAAATCAAATTTACTTTCCCTACCATAAAATAGTTGCTTCTTAACGTGGACTTGGAGTATATTTTTATGTCACACTGAAACGAGAAATTCCCAAGTACAAAATTTCACTTACGTGTCAAATTTTCGCTCACGTCCCTTTGGTTTAGTTCCAACGTGCTTCACCTTGCCTGTGAAATGTTTCTTCCTCTGGGGTTTTTCCGGCTTTAAAGTTTTACGTCAGCGTTTTTTTACGTAGGTCTCGCTGCTTCTATTTGTGTGAGGGCTTATCGCGCTCTTTATCGAAAAGAACAACTATCTATAGTGCAGACGAAGGTCACTGCATTACGTCTTTATACCCCCACAAGCGCAGGTGCAAACCAGGAGTGAGCACATATAATAACCACGCATAATAATTAGCTCGAGGAAATGAGCGATACGCTCTTAATGGGCGCATGCCTCTGATTATAGTGCTTGCTCTAATATTAACCATGTCTTACTTATAATTTTACCCGCTATCTCTTTCCAACATATCGTTTTCCCTTGAAATCTTCTTGCCATTTTGACAATGTGTAGACACTGAATATACATTATGACACATAAAGACAATATTTGCTTTTAATCATAGCGAAGACCCAATTCTTGAGTTGTCAAATGGGCGATTATCTTAATTTAATTTTTCTCTGACAAATGGATTTTCCCAGATGGTAAATTTTATAATGCACTCGGTATTAGCTCAATTTTAGCTCATAACATAGTTGTATTGATAATCATGGTGTTTTTAGATATTTTACTCGGTATATATTACTCCAGTAATTCTAAATTGTCTTGTTAACATAATTTGCCAGCGTCTGTCGTGGCCTGACATTATTTGTCTAGAATACATCCCTTTGTTTAAGTGAGATGTCTTGTTCCAGCTTTAGCTCAATTTTGCAGTCTTGTTGCCTGGCTAGATGCTTAGAAAAATACCACATGACTGATCTTACAGTATTTCATACATTCATGGACTGCAAGTTATGAGGATTAACCGATTAAACGTTATTCCTGAATTAAGATAACATTGCAATTAAAAAAAATTCATCCCAATTTATGGATGAAAATCGAATTCCTCGGTTCCAGTATTTTACAATTATATGCTCGCGAAATATCGAGCATTTTCAGGAACTGAAACTATACCCGAGATTCATGGCCTTCGAAAGCAGTTCAAACAAGATTTAAGTGTCGAATGTTTGACAGACAAGACTGTTCTGGGTAGAATTAAAGCCTGTTTCAATTGCTCTAATTTTTCAGCACTTAAAATGAATAAGATTAAAAGCTAAAAGTCCACTTTGATCACTATATGGCCCGTCTGCGTCGTGTCTGACTTCTCTTCAAACCAACTTAATATACATTTCAATATTATCATATATGTATGTATTAGTTGCATCGTTTGAGGATTAAACAAAATCAATAGCTTGCCGAGTTATTCATGTTGCGATCAAATAACTGAAAACCTTGCGATAAATATATATCTTGCTGAGGTAGTTTCCAATTACATTGAGTAGAACAAGGATAGCGGTCTGTTCTTAGTTGCTTTAGATTATTGTTAATGTACACATATAATAGATTAGAACTGCTACAATTTTAAACGATCATTTCTCCGAAATCTTGCACTTCGGCTTCTTGCGATTGTTTTAGCCATTAGGAGAGGTGAACGAATCTACCATTCCGCGGTCTATCTCGTTTGTTTGCGCGCTTACACTTGCTTAACTAAATATGATTTAAAACCAGTTTAAAACCAATGCTTCGAGCAACGTAATAGATTTTCCTCTAGACTACACAAGACTGGATAAAACGCGAAATGTTTTTGACCTAATTGGAAAATTTGTACCATCTTCTGGTTCGTCGTAAATATATAAAAATCACCTCGCTTCTCAGGCGGGAGGTATCGCCTATCGGGAATAAGTCAACAAATAATAGACGCATTTGATGTGGGCAAAGTAAGCTTTAGATGTTTACTTTGAGCAATTAATGGAATATTGAAAAAGCAGTTAGCCTCCCGTTTTAAAAGCCATCTAGCCCGACTAGCCGGAGAAAAGTTTAGTTTATGATGCTTTCCAGTAATCTTTTAGCAGCAACAAAACGATATTCAATCAATTCGCGTTTACTGTTTCATTCCGAATCACTTGGCTATATACTTAACATAATGTAAATACATTAGCCTCGCTCTGGCATTCATGCATTTAATCAGCTTAACTCCTCTTTCCATCCTGATGCCAGAAAAATTCCAAAAAGGCTATTTAAGAAATATACACCCAAAACCTTTACCGCACCACTGCGCTACAACTCTGACGAATATCATAGCCTACGTTTTATTTTGTTGCGCAAGAAAACTTTGAGACCAGGCCGGAGGAAGATTGCTGTAAACTGTCCGTGGGAATTAATGATATAATATTGAAACAAAGAAACTCGTGAAGTGAAGGTCATTGCGCATGAACTTTAATCTATATTGGCTATTGCACCTTTTTTCTTGAAACATTGCTAAGTTTGGCGCGAATTGCCAGGAGAAAGATGTGTTTCGAGGATTGCTATTCCTGCTTTGAAAAGCTCTTACTTGATCAAATGACGCAAATTTTAGTTCACTTTGCGCAATAATTATCATTGTGCATGATAAACCCCCGCTAACAATATCTTTCATAAACTTTCATAAAATAAATCCTACCTTTATTTACGTTCTTTCTTAGAAAGCATCTGTTTCGCGAACTTCGTCGCTCTTCCTTAAGTGCACAACAATGGCTTGATATTACTAGTTGCCCCGACGCTTGCGAACCGTTGACTTTAGAAATTTACCAATTTATTTGCGTCTTTGTAAACCGATTTACTGGGCGTTCACATGATGGCGTCCCCCCGACCTGAATACACACAATGCATTCATTTGAAACAAAGCGATGACGCTTCGAAATTTTTTCTCGAACTAAATTTGATGGCAAGATATAAACGTGTTGTCCAAAACATCGTCCATCTTTATAAATCACAGCGCAATATGTTGCCGCCGGGACGTCTTTTCAGTCGATTTTATTTTTAATTGGATTCCGCCTACTTCGCAGGGAACACAATGGAAAGGTTTGCCAATAGACGCCAAGGACAATTAGCTCTTAGAAACCCAGGTCGGGCAGAATTGGCGCGTCGTGGACATGTATAAATACTGGATTATTGAATTAGACGTTTGAATCGGTTTCTATGCTGTAGTGATAGTCTAGGGTGAAAAAACTCCGTTAGGAAGGCTTATATGATAGCATTTTAGCAGAAAGTCTGTTCTTCATTAAGTGTTACGTGCAGCCCAAGTGACAGTTCTTGGAACAAGCAGATTATATCTATTTCAGTTGCCAAAGCGTTTGAATACTTTATATAATGAAAACAATAAGTATTTTCTTATCTAGACATTATTAACAGCAGGAAAGCTGCAGGTTGCACTATTTCTAGCAAAACGATAAGCATTTATGCAAACTGTGCAAATTAGATGCATTTGGTTTATCTTACATGACGTGAACATACGCAGCCGAGCAATCGGGGATAAAATTTCCGGCTGCCAGCCGACGTCAAATGTGCAAATCGGGTGTGGTAACAAAGTTGTCAATTTCGTGCACATGGTGTTGCTGAATTATTGCAAATATTTCAATTTTGTTGTTTTCCTGACGCTTGTTCTGTCCAGATACTAGAAATCATGCAGGGAGGTTCACCGATAATTGTTTTAAGTATGTATGGTATTATTTCTATTTTTTGTCCTTTCATTTCTTCCTATCAGTGTACAAAATGTGTACAAACCTTGATTTTTAACACCAACTTTGACACGCTTAGATCAGTCAACAAGACGAGAATCTGGGCGAAAAGTACAACTTGGTAACGTACAAGCTGCAAAGGTATTTTCGGGAATGGTTACATTCTTATATCGCTTGTATTCTTGTATATTCTTATCTTGTTTTGTTGTATTTTATAATCTTAATAGCCTGTCAGGCCAAACCCTAATTCAGAATTATTTGGATGAGGCTGAGCAGGATACTCAGAATTATTCAGACTGAGGTCAGCGTTATCAGATAACACTGACCGAGGCCTGAATAATTCTGATATCCTGCGAAAGCTGAATTCAATAATTTTTTTATCATTCATTCCTCACGAAAAATCGGCAATGCGAGTTTTTTAGCTTTTTTTAAAAAAATAATGGCACTTTAAAATTCATGTGAGATACCACTGAAAAATATTCAGGCACCATACGGACATGACAAATATGACATTTATTTGTCAAGTTCAAAATTTGATCGAGACAGATACAAGATTTATTTTGCCTGTGCCAAAATTATAATTATCTGCATAATTATAATAATTATAATTACCTGCATAATTATAGTAATTATATAATTATTGTAATTATAATTATCCTATGCATAATTATCTGTAGGCTCTTAACCAATGAGAATACGGGAATATAGTTAAGCCAGTTCAAATGTTGAGGCCACTCCCTTTTTTTTTCAATGGGAAACTGAAGTCTATTTTAGCATGGCCTATGGGATCATTAACAAATAGTCTGGGATGTGTACCAAAAATTTGTTTGTTGAAGACCTCCCTGAAGAAAGTTTTAAGTACTTTTAAGTTTTCTGTCTGCTTCCTACATAGCGTAGAATAATTCAGTAGTCAATGTAAATCCTCACACCGCAATGATCGTGGCTAGCAGGACGTTAGCCATTAGCCAGGGATTAGCAGGTTCTTGTCCCTCTATTGGTATGGCAGAGCAAATGACTAACTATGCCCTGGCCCAGGGGGTGGGGATTTATATTGACTGCTGTGTAATCTACCTTACAAGAAATGCATGTTCATAATACAATTGATGCCAAAAGATAAAAAACTTTGAAAACTTTTATAACAGAGGGGATGAATTGTCCTCCCATTCTTCTTTGTCTTGTAACTGCTAAACATATCATTCTCATGGCAAGACTTGCTACCAAACGTTTTCTTCAGTTTGCTTAAATGTCTGTTTGTGTTTAGACGATTGCAGATGTTATTCGTACGTGCCTTGGCCCTCGTGCGATGCTGAAGGTATGAATTTTGGGGTGTGCTTTCCAGAAAAGTTCAGTTGAAAGCCTCCTTGCACTTCAAAAACATATTTATATTTCAAGCTTATTGACATATTCCAAGTTGAAAGACTTGTCATCAACAAGCCTCAATTAAAATCTGTTCACATCACTTGCAACAGCTTGATGATGGCACGTCCAGTGCAAGTTGCCAACAGATGTGTTTGCAAACTGATTCTCTACTAGCCTAGTACTGATATAAAAATTTTAGAAGCAGACTAAGTGTTACAACCCTGTTGTGAAGGCACATGTTTTGGAAAGAAAATTATATTCATACATATATACATTGGTTCATATATATACATTCATTTCATACTTCTTTTATACGAATTTTGACATATATCATGATAAAAACAAAGCAATTAATAAATCAGATAAGTTGATTACATGATCAAAAGTGTACAGAAACCAAAGTAGCATAGCTTCTGGGCAGGCTCGTTCCCCTTTGAAGACTGCTAAGTACTATCCTAAGTTTCCTTGATTTGTTTTGTACTTTGATGTTGTCCCTCAGATGCTGATGAACCCCATGGGTGGCATTGTGATGACAAATGACGGCAATGCAATCTTGCGTGAGATTCAAGTTCAACATCCAGCTGCCAAGACGATGATAGAGATCAGTCGTACTCAAGATGAAGAAGTCGGGGATGGAACAACTTCTGTCATTATTCTAGGTAACTATATGAATGTACAGTTAGCAAAATGGGTTTTTCTAGAAATGATCCATTCTATTCCACAAAGGAAATTGAAAATACCATCTTGTAGGGCTTTATAACAACATTTTTTCTCTCCTGGAAGAACCTGCCCAGCTTGCTAAATTGCACCATACTATTGTAAACTGAACATATTGACTCTGGTATATCAGCCATCCCTGTGGTTTTACATTTGTTTCTGCAGCTGGTGAGATGATGTCTGTGGCAGAACAGTTCCTTGAACAACAGATGCATCCCACGGTCGTGATTGGCGCTTATCGTCAAGCACTGGAGGATATCCTGAAAATTATGAAGGAAGAAATCAGGTAGAAATGACACAATAAACTTTAGATATTTCCATTGTCTTGAGAAATATATACAAAATATTGGTACATACTAAGATTTTTGCAGTCCTTGGCAGCTGTATTTTTCTTTGTATATTTTTAGTCTACCAGTGGATGTGAATGATCAGGAGCTTATGAGAAAAATAATCAAAAGTTCAGTTGGAACAAAATTCATCAATAAATGGTATGATTTGGAGATATCAGAGGATTATATGTTTCCCCAGTAATAGTATGGTGGTCCAGCTTTACTTTTTGGAATTTTGTATTGACCGTGAATGCATTTCTAGCGGAAACTTGGCATCCGACATTGCATTGAAGGCAGTCAAGACTGTGTTGAGAGAAGAAAATGACAAGAAAGAAATTGATATTAAAAACTATGCCAAAGTTGAAAAGGTAAGCATTTGTTTCTTTTGCTTTCTCACCTAAACATTTCTAATTAGCTCACTTGATCATTCAGTGGTGGGGGCAGGGATCTATCATCCACAGGGGTCTGTCTGCCTTTTAAAGCAAATTCCAGCTAGACCCCAGATTTTATAGACAACTTGGCTGATTTGAGTATATAATAGAGCTGAGTAATTATTTTTTGATCAGGGAAATAAAAAAAGTTCTGGTTTGCAGATGTTTTCGTACTGCTGGTTTATTTCCTCACTTCTCACATGGCAGAGCCCATTGAGTTGGAGGAGCCCTTAAAAGCACATAAAGAAATTTAAGATGTATTGTGCCTCTTTGGACACAAACAGCATCACACTAATAAACCGTGCTAGTAATAGTTAACTTGGGACTTTGTGTACACTCAGAGCTGCTATTAAAAGTGTTTTGAATGAGTACTTTATATTTTTGCTTTCTTTACTAGGTTCCAGGTGGAACTTTGGAGGAATCTTGTGTTCTGTCGGGCATTATGTTAAATAAAGATGTCACTCATGCTAAAATGAGAAGGTACAGTCCAGTTGCAGCTTCCTGGTGAAATGTGATTAAAATCTATTCTGTGTTGTAGTTGTCACTCATGTTCTACCTTTTTTGGCTTGTTCTAACTTTGAGAGACTTTGCTATGCAAATATAGAGCATAAGATCTACAATGAGACAGCTCTCATCAAATTTCCTCCTTGCTTTACGAGGGTTTTGTGTGCTATACAATCCACTAAGATGCTATACAATGTTGTCTGTGTTTAGGAAAATTCTTAATCCAAGGATAGTTCTACTAGATTGTCCTTTAGAGTACAAGAAAGGAGAAAGCCAGGTAAGAGCTTGTACAAGTTTGTACATGAAATGTGCATGTTTATATAACATGTTACTTTTAAAACAGCATAACGTTTCTTTGTTAGACTAATATGGAACTTTCTAAAGAGGAAGATTTTGTGTAAGTACTTGTGTCTCCATTTTTGTTGCTCAAAAATTGATCAGGTATGTCAGGTTGACAACCCCAGTGGACTTAGTGCAAGGGGACATTCACTGTACCACTGAACTCTTTGGATATTTTAATCTCGAAAGTATAGCATCTCTCAACAGCACCTGAATGATAGAAACAGAATGCAACATTTTGACGGAAAGGACCCCATTAGAAAGTCAGTAGAATTGTGTCTATCATTCATCACTTCTCAATGAAGGGCCTTGAAACGTTGAACTAAACAATATAAGCAGCGGAATTCAGCATTTTCTTGAAGGCACTTCGTTGGAATTACACTCTCCACTAACTCCCAATGATGAAGCACTGAAAGATATACAATTTTGTGTGTATTTTTGAGTTTCGACAGCACTACCAACGCTTGCAACGTTTGTTCCACGTATCCCTCCATCTTCAACACAAACTCTTTTTGTTGTGTGCTTCTAGGCGTGCTCTGCAGTTGGAAGAGGAATATATAAAACAAATGTGTGATGAGATAATAGCTGTGAAGCCTGATTTAATTTTCACCGAGAAAGGCGTCTCAGGTAATGATCTGAATTGAGCAAATTATCTAAATTGCACTGGTACAAACGCTGCAGACTTAATGCAAGCTGTGATTTACTGCTTTGATACAAGTTTAGTTGTTATTAAGTTGCGTCAGGCCTGTCGGCTTCGTATATAATAGAGAGCGTGTACTGTCCCGTCGTATAAAATACCGAAAAGTGTGAAAAAATTTATGGCCGTTTATTTCCGTTGTGTCAAGACAGCGATATAGAGGTTATTTCCTCTGTTTTTTGGTCATGAATTATTTATAAGTTTGAGAAATGTTGTTCAAAACTTGATGACAATTGGGGACAAGAGGTGCAAACTCAACTGGTTTTTAACGGATTGTGTGCAAGCTTTCTGAGAGATTCGAGAGATTCTTCTCTTTCTCTTGCTGTGACCTCGTGATAATTTAACTGTCCAATATTTTAGATTTAGCCCAGCATTACCTGGTGAAAGCAAACATTACAGCAATACGTAGGGTAAAAAAGACTGATAACAACAGAATCTCAAGGTAAGACAAGTCAAAACATTCCGTTCTGGGCCAGGAAGGCGAGTTACCCAGCTAAGCGAGTGTGGTAGCATTCATGAGGCCCTGTTATAGGATTATGGATTATTGGGTATTTTCCAAAAGATTACGGGTTATTTGAAGCTGAAAAAAGAGGATTATGGATTATTTAGAAGTAGATTTAGGATTTACGGATATTGATCAGGATTGTTTCGTTAGTTGATTTTAGGGATATTTTGGTTCCAGGCCTTCTATTCACGGTCCAGCTAGCTTATATAACTTGGATATTTCCCTAGGGCGTGTGGTGCTACAATCGTAAATCGTACAGATGAGCTACAGGAGTCTGACGTTGGTACTGGCGCGGGATTGTTTGAAATCAAGAAGATTGGAGACGAGTATGTACCAGAAAATGTTAAAACCTTTTGTACAAAGACTTGATGCAAGTTTTTTCGACTGGGTGTTAGCAGCGGCTGTTAGCCACAGTCAAAAGTGCCGCGGTTTACCAAATTAATTTGAGGCTACAACTTTCCTGTTAGAGATACTCAAAACATAATTATAATATTAAATCTGTTTTCACATCTGATAATAGACGAGCACAGTAAGTTTTTCGCAGGAGTGAATCAGCCAATACCGTATTTCAATATCAGTTTAGACTCGTTTCGATTAACTTGTGGTCACTGTATTTTGTATGATGCCTAGTCACTAGTAATGCCTTGACCTAAATATTTTGACGCTGCTGCATAGTATGCTGTTATATTTGCTCAATATTGCTCTTAAAATGCGGGGAATGGCATTTCGAAGACACAACCATGTAAAAGAGTTGAAAGGGGGCGTGTCCCGTATCCCACACTTGATTGAACGCGCATTTTTTAAAGAGTATATTCAAGTTTAGAATAAATGGGTCTTTCCCATTCCTTAGGTATTTCTGTTTCATTACGGAATGTAAAAATCCCAAGGCTTGTACGATCTTGTTGCGAGGACCCAGTAAAGATATCTTGCAAGAGGTATGAAAATCATTTGTGTTTATCACCCCCTGAATTCCCCCTTCCTTTTCCCCCTCCCCTATTCCCCCCTGCAACGGGTGTACTAGACTTTATCTAGGCAGAGGAAAATACAACGAAGACGTTCTTCAGTAGATATTGTGGTAGATGCGTGGTTCGAATTAGAGAAGAGAAATTCTGATGTGAAGGAAATTGAAGTTTTGAAAAATAGAAACATAGGTTCCAAAAAAACGCTGTTTCATTTTGAAATTAACACAATTTTCAACGACACCCGTGGCTGTATTCCTCATTCAACCTATCCTTTATGATTTTGCGCTCGCGAAAAGATAATTTAAGTTTCCGAATAGCAAGCCGGTAATTCGAACTGTGAGATGTGAAGTTTCTCGTAAATATTCTTCTTACTTCTCGTTGAGTGCATCAAAGTTTCAAATTTCATTGTAGGTCGAGCGAAATCTCCAGGACGCCATGAATGTGACGCGTAATGTTATTATGAATCCTATTCTTGTCCCTGGTGGAGGAGCTTGTGAGATGGCGTTGTCTCATGTAAGTCCATGATGTCTCTTTCTTTGGGAAAGTTACATACGAAAAAATCTTACAACTTGTTGACAAGTCTCTCCACAATTAATCCCGTTAGTTCGCGCTGCATGTCCCAAGTTGTCAACAAGTTTGAAGCAACTTGTAACAAGTTTTACGGGAGTATCAGACTTGTTACAAGGGTGTCCTCAACTCTGATACAGAACTGTTGTGACAAGATTTCCATAAAATTGACAACACAAGGCTGTAACAGCATTGTAATAACATGACTGTATCAAACTTGTTGCAACAGCCTTGTAACAAGTCTGATAGTCCCAAGCAATGCGAACAGAACATGTTAAAGGCTTGTCGGCTGAAGAATTTTACAAAATTTCATCTGTCCCGTATCTCTGTAAAATTTCATAGCAATCTTCTTGACTGTCCGAACCTATTGTATCGCTACTCATTGTGAATTCTGGCCCATTCCTTCGTAGGCTTTAACAGAGAAGGCTAAATCGGTCCCGGGGATACACCAATGGCCCTACAGGGCCGTAGCTAGTGCTCTGGAAGTAATACCGAGGACTCTCATTCAGAATTGTGGCGGGAACATTATTAGAACATTAACAGCGCTAAAGGTATGACGTCGTCTGCTTTGGTGCATGACCTGATGTAATGACACACTGCATGGAAAGATTGGCTAAATACCAACCCAAGATGATCCGGATTTGTGATTGGACTTTTTAAAGAAACGTCATCATTGTTTGTGATTGGTTCTTTAGGAAACCAATTCCTGTAGTTCATTGTCTTTTATTGTTAAAACCAACCACTCACAAAACTTCTTAGTATAGGTTAGTGGCGACCCCAGAGATTGCATGAAGCCTTGAGCAAACTAGGAAACAACGAGAAGTGAAGTATTAATTGCACTACCTATACTGACAACGTTAGTTTATAACGAATATTTGAACCATTTGTTTTCAGGCCAAACATGCTACGCCAGGTAACCACACTTGGGGAGTGAATGGCGAAACAGGCAAACTCCAGGATATGACTGAGCTTGGCGTATGGGACACTTACTCCGTGAAAGCACAGACGGTTAAAACAGCCATAGAGGTGATTACGAGAACTGTCTGTTTATATAGAGCCGAGCTCTGAGCATGTAGCTGGCATGTTGTGTGATGTTGTAGTCAGGGAGGGAGAAATTTATATTTAATCAGGAGCTGCCATCAGCATCCTGTTAGGCAACCGAGCTGGGAGGCTAAGGTTCAAATCTTTTATAGACTTAAGGTCTTAAAATAATTGATGAGAAAGAACTGCCTAGATTTGTCATTGGTAAATGGTAAGACTTCCGCTTCTTCTCAGTTCAGGACGCTAAATCGTAGCTACCTCGGATCTCCTATCAATTCGACAGTAATCTGTGGATAAATCCACTCACCCAGTAGTGTGGAACATAATTATATAGCCAAGCTTCTAGCTTGTTTAGACACTTAAAAATCTTCGCGTGATTATGGACAAATTGCATGAACATATTGCTGGCATGCCTTTTTATAACAGACGTGGTACATTCGCGTGTTTCTCTCAGCTCAGATCATTTTGTATAATATTTGCAGACCGCCATCTTGTTGTTACGTATTGATGATATCGTGTCTGGCACGAAGAAGAGCGAAGGACGCGAGGGAACTCAGTCAGGTGCCCAACCCACCGATGCCTCGATGGCAGAGTAACATCACGTGAACAATCTAGACATATTTTATACTTTATGATTTCATGAGATACTAACGAGATAAAAGATAATAAATAATATAACTAACAGACATGTCTCCATTTAACTCCCCCTCCCTCCCCCTTTCCGACTTTGCCTTCATTTACGAATCTATCCACAGGCTGTGTTCCTAGTTTTAGAACAAGTTTGGAACAAACTGTTGGGTCGAAAAGATTGCATGACATTGTTGCAACGATTGTGAGAAGTTGTCGACAGCTTTTTCCAAACTTGGCGACTACTTGGAACATGCGAACATATATCTATTCTACGCCTTGTTTGAAAGCTTGGTACAACTTGTAAGATCTGTACAATATCGAGGTTGTTCATCTACAGCAAGAAAGTTAAGGTAATGTTTGCTGCACATCCAGGTATGTTAGTGTGATTTACTATAATGGCCAGGAAAGGTCCGAAGAATTAAAGGGTAAATACCCAGAAGGATCCATTTACGTTTTCTAATGAGAATCTTTTGACTTTGAGGACTATGTGTCGAGATTTTTCCCAGTTGGTTGTTCGTGTGCAAAACAAATCTAAACGTAATCTGCAATGTTCGCAAGGTTGTATCTCTTTACAACATTTCGAACCAAACTTTGTAATTTTGCCAATTTCAAGATGCTCTATCTAACTGTGCTAAAAGATTTCGTTCTTGCATGGGCTGAAAATTTATTCCGTAATGGGCATTATCTTAATCATGCAAAGCTCATTAATTAAGGCTTAGTTTTTTGAACCGGAAAACAAAGTATGCCGTAAAGTTTGCGAAAAATAAAAAAACAAAAATGTGCTAATTTGATGTAATGGGATTATGCGAAATATCATAATTATCATTATTAGTGTTTACTGTGGTCACAGGCTTACGTTATAGTATAAAAGTTCTAAAATCAGAAGTTTGATAAATATCACCACTGTGGTAAATAGCCTCAGGAGTTTGTTTTTGGATGAAAAAAAGGTTGAGCTTTGCCGGTTTAATCTCACGATTATTGTTTAATGTTACACTCCCTTGATGGCATTCTTGACATTTTAATCCAAAAACAAACGTCGTTCTGAGCGTAGATTATCTTTCACTTGTTTTAATTATATCAGTTATGCAATTATCCTCATTTCGAGATAGTTCGTTCGCCTGAATTTACAAGTCTTTTGAAGGTTGAATTCTTTTACTAAACTTAACTCGTTTCGACACGTTCTCTCAAAATCTACCATAAGTTGCTTGTTGCAACAGACAGTTTATCGACCGTCCTATTTTCTAGGTACAGTTTACGGTAAAGAAAGAGCTTGTTAAAAGGTCCGGATGTGCTTGTAAGATTTATTGCTGGCAAAATAGAGCGCTGGGAAGGGGAAACTCTACTTGGTAAGTGAGATTTAGTTCTGTAGCGATAATATGCCAAATATTTTGAGCTGTCAAAATACTATGCTAAGGCCTCGTTTTTGCTTCTATCCCCCAATGGAAGGGTAGTGGAAAAGGCGTATGCTTTAGCCCTGGCAACTCGTGTTTATTTTCCGTCCTCCTTCGAAATGTCTCGTGGTCTGTGGGCATTGTTTTCCTCATCTTCACTCAGTCAAGGTTTCAGACCTCTGTCTGGTCGAGCTGATTGAATTAAGTTGATGAAAAGTGGGAGTTTGCACGAGAATTTTCTCGACTGTCGTGTCCTGTTGGAACAAGAATGAAAGTTGGTTAAAATTGCGGACGTTACGAAATCTACTCTGGATTGTCAATGTATTTTCAAAAATCTTGTCTGGAATTCTATGCACTTCTCAATAGAACGGCTTAAAAACTGAATTCGACTCTCATAATCGGTTAAACGGTTGATCTTAACCAAACTTTAAGCCAGCTCAAAGTTCATGTGAGTCGACGACTGCAGAATTTGCGAATCTCGTAAACTCTCACCCTCGTTTACCGGCACTTGATGCTCATTACGATCTTGTTTCATTTTAGCTCGTTATCCGTCGAGCTTTGCTGGAAAACACAGCGTGCGATGCTGTCAAAGGGATCTTAAATCGTTTAAAGGTAATAATACATTTTGTTGCTATATATTGTGCGAGAAGGCGGATCCGAATATTATACAATGGTCATAATGTGGTATTTCGTATGCCTTTACAGGATTTAGAGATTACGTCTGAAGTTATAAGTTCATCTCCATGCATGAGAGTACTCAAAACTGATAATAAAATAAGAATTTGAAAACATCGTCAAAATTCCAAGAGAGTTTGTGCGCAGTAAAAACTTGGACAATTTCCAATGACTCAGCGCCTCATGTCTGGATTATTTGCTGTGTTCGTGTTTATTCTGTTATTTTCGAGACTCTTCTCTCATGGTGAAGAGAGTTCTGTTTTATTTTGTGAGGTAAACAAAGTTTTAAATAGAAACAAACTTGTCGTTGTGCACTTATAACAGCAATTAAGGTAATTGAGGATGTTCGATTATTTCTAAAGGGAGGGTAAACGCGTATTAATCTTAAGGAGAATCCTACACGTGTCGAAATTCAAGCTCAGAACAGTTGAAACGAACAGCTCATGTGTTTTGAGACGGAGTGACATGCGGAGAGAAACTCTTTTGCCGTCTTCTGTGGCATCCGTTAAGCCGGCCCTATCGTTCCAGTTCTTAGAAGGCCATCGTCGTACTTTGTCATGCGCATTTCCAACCCATTTCACTCGACAAGATTGGCTCTGCAGAAAGTCGAAGCGATATCACGATAGACAAAGTCAAATCTAAAGTTATTTTTGTAATTAGTGGTTCTGGTTGTCATCAGGTAGCCTAATAATAGGTCATAAATCTAGTCCGTCAGCAGATGTTGTTTCAACAGCGAGGCGATTGTTTTTCTTTCAAAGCTGCTACTGAGTATCATGGCACAATCTTCCACCTGCTTTCCATCCAACTATCACTGCCATAAACGTCATTGTATTTGCAAGGATTCGCTGGGCGGGCCTTCTTCTAAATTCCAGATCAAAATAGGATGAGAGCAGTCGCGATATCTTGGTGTTGGCCACTCTACTCGATGCTTTCCCAACGCAATCATGTAATTCACTGAAGTAAAAACATACAGTCAAAACACTCATTCTTATATATTTTCAGTGTGAAGCTTGACATCTCTTCTGTGGCAACTCTCATCAACTCTCATCCTCGTTTAACCAACCCAGCCTTAAATCAGAAGCGATAGTTGCATTGAAGATAACCTATAGGTTAGAATTTAGGCTCTTTCGATGGCGCTAGGGTTAGGGTTAGGGTTTTGCAATGCTGATCTGGCGAGGAGGCGTATTTGCTTCATTGTTACTGCCAGAAATAACGATCACAGTTGAAACATAACTTCTCTAAATACACATTGATTGCGCTTGTTCTTGTCAGCTACCCCCGCAGTTTAGTGGTCAGAGCATTGCACCGACATTGCAAGGGCCTAGGTTCGATTTCTGGCGCAGCACCCACTGTTGACGATGAATATTTCTTAACTGTACCCAGTTTGACATGTGCAAGATTTCCACCCTTGAGATTAAGAGACATTTATCCTCTAGAAATGTTTTTACTGCGCAACATTTTAAACGGATTATCCTGCGTTAATTTTTACCACCGTCCACATGGTCGAAAATTTTGAGCTCTTGAAAAGCCTGCAGTGAAACAGGATTGAGGAATGTTTTGCTGCCCAAACCGCTCCTATTTGTCAACAATATTGTTGAGCCTAAATCCTGGGTAACAATGGTGAAGTACTACATCGCTGACAACTGTGAAAAATGTGAACAACATAATATTGTTCAACCCTGAGTTTGTTAGTTTCCTCAAGCATTTTTTAGAAATTCTTCGTAACTTAGACCTTGAGTTGCCCAACGCAGAACTCCTACTGCTTTCTGTAAACCAGTCTTAAAAAAAACCCCAAAATGTTGAAGACTGTTTTGCTACAATCACCGCCACCTAGAATCATGAAAAAATCATGTTTCAGTTATTTTAGAAAACTGGCGAAGGTTATAATGTTTCTAAGTATCAGACTAATTACTACACTAATTAGTCATCGTTTGACCTTAATAGTTCTCATTAATTGTAATTATATTAATTTAAATTAGTTCCGCGTGGGGGATTGACTTTCCCCAGATACACTCCCGTATGAAATATGATTTCTGATGACAGCAGGCTGCGATGCCAAAATAGAATTGAATCTCATATCGGCTAGGTTCCAGGTTGCTAAAGTTTTCCTTGGGGGGAGGGGGTATGCCCCTTAACCCCCCCCCCCCCCTCAGTAACCGCATGAATATGAAGCTAGCCCGCAACTTTCCAGCCACTACATTTACAATAGCATCGGCTCGTGTGAGAATTACATGCATTGCAGTAACAATCGCCTTCTGTCGTATTAACAAAGGCTTTCTCTAAAATGGCCTAAAGTTACTCGTATATCTCTTAAAAATCTAAAGATGGCGAGCTCGTTGTATAAATGCTAAAGCTCAGGGGTGGATCCATGCTCATTTCATTTAGGACTACACAGACTGTTTTATTTTTAAGCATATTGCGTTAATACGTAGCGTAATATGTATATTATAATTGTATTGAATTCAGCATTTGTTGAAGTAATCAGTAAATTCTATTCTTGCTGTCAAATATACAAGCTCCTTTAAATGAAGTCTTTAATAACAAGACAGTATACGTACGCAAATTTTGATTTTTTTTTGGAGGGGAGTGCCAGTAAACGTGCACACCCATGCACCCTCAGAATACCCGCCCCTGCTAAAGTTCAGTATAGCCTAGACAGGTCAGGCGAATCACGGCGATTAGAAGATTATTTGAGGAAGCTTGAAAATTCAGTACCAGTCGATGGTATTATCCGGTGTTCGTATATACAAGCATTTGTCAAGCTGTTTTTCCATCGGGTTTATCAGTTGGGACGCTGTGCTAATTCCTTCGACCTAGACTGCCAACTGTTGGGAATGATTTAAAGATAGCGGATGTGAAATGATATTCAAGGTCTTTGAAGTAATTATACCTGTTTGGGTAGATCATGGGAACAGTTCAGCTACAATTGCTACATCATGTGCATATCTGTGGCACAGAGAGAGACTATATGCGCGCGAATTCCGCATTATTTCTCTATGATACGAAGGTAACATCAATGCGTATTGTTTGTTTTTCATTCAGGAGCATTCATTATCTTCTGTTGTCGTTGCTATCAACAAATTTCTGTCTCATTGTTTTATCTTGAAATACAACACGACAGTCTCTTAACGGAGTGCTCTTTTGCCAAGTGCAAAGTGCGATTTAATCATATCTTGAAAACTTTCGGAGTCCCTGACGCACGTTCTAGCTGTGTTATCGCATGAATATCCATATCATAAACGTTTATTCTGATATAATCGACTAATTCTCATTCTGTTCACAGGTTGTCGAAGTCAGGATGGAAAAAATATGCGCGTTTCATGAGGTGAGTTTCCTAGAAAGAACCATCGATGGTTTGCGTACATTTCCTGGAACGTCTATAATGTATCGTGATATACACATACCATCCCAACTGGAAATTGTGCGACAGTTTTGTGTGTTGTGTGATAGTTTGACTTACCCGATGCCCTAATATTTTCTACTTAAGTACGACTAAGAGCTGAGATTAGCAAAGTTCTGCTCAAAGCGATTGAGTCTTAAGACTTTCCAGACGAGTTCCCGGTGGTCACCTTCGGTCCCGTATCGTCCCGTCAAACATAGTGGGACGGGAAAGATAAGGGCTAATCTCGGTTAACGAGTGGTGCACAAGTTATAAGTGACGTGTCTACTATAACATCTGTATAGGTTCATGCTTAAAACGTTTTCTAACAATATCAGTGGCAATATTTCTTGGCACTCCAAAAGAACGGCGTTGGTTTTTAGCTTTTTTACACCTAAAAGAAGTTCTGAAAGTCGATAGTTCCATAAACATTTCTGTTCTTAGTTAAAATTCGTCAGTACAAAGTCCTGCAATATATTGAAAGTGAAGTTAAAGGGTTCCAAAGTAAAGCGTATCGTGGAAAGAGGAAAATGGGATTTAGCTCACGTCTGCAGTGTATTCCCTTGATATTTCAAAAAGCTCTCTACTCGTTGGCATGTTCCGACGAAACTAGCAGAAACTTCGCCTCTGCATAAAAACTAAACACTTCATGCGATAAGGATTTTTATAGTGGATCGGTAAAACGCTCGGAAATGAGCTCGCGTGTGCACAAGGCCTAACATTCCTGCCGTTCGTAGAGAAACACTTGCTGAGTGAAAACAGGTGTCTTCACTTGTGGGATATTCCAATAAGATAAATTGTGCCCGATTGTTCTTCATTAACATATTAAAAATCAGTCAATTAGTTCTAAGTAATATTTATAACTTGTGAAACTCTTCGAAATTATAGATCTATTTGCGATGTAGTTTTGAAATACATCGTATACAAGCCGAGAAAACCAACAGAGCTCTGTATCGGAGTCTACAGAGTGATTCTGTCGTGTTTTCTTCAGAACACAATTTCTCAGTAAAGGTAAAATCCGCTAGCTACAGCAGTTGCATCAAAGCTTTTTATCACGTCAGTTTGGAAACAGAATGGTTAGTCAATATGCCAATCTTTAATGCACGCAGGAGGTCTACAGCCTGTAAATTCAATTATACTACGGTAAAGCTCTCAGCCTCGATGACTGTATGTCTACCTCGTTTCTAAGCGCATAAAAAAGTATCAAAAAAAGCTGTCGCTAGAGTTTCAAATCTGGTCCACGTTGAGCCGTCCATCATTTGTTTATATTACGTATCCCTCTGTTGACGTCTCAAGTGATGGCGTATCATTTTACGTTGATGCATCGACGTCGTTAAGCCCAGTGCATATAAAATCACCTAAGCCATTCTGGATGACTTCGAGTGGAGCACTCTTGTGAGCGCGTTTCCTGCTGCAAGCTAGGGTACGTACACTATTCTCAATCAGCGCGCATCGGTAACGCCGATCGTTCATCCCAGTCTATCGATTTGACTTTTTACCATTTAATTTTATTTTGTTTGTATAGGTGAGACAGCCGTAAAAGATAATCTACTTTCGCAACCAGGATCGCTTCGAAGGTAAGGATTTCGAAATGCAATTTCCTAGACATCGTGAACGAAGTGACTGCGAACGTACTCTGCCAAATATGCATTAATGCATGTACTAAACTCTAAATTATGTGAATTATTCATTGTATTGTTGTGTTGTCAGTTCTAATCGATCCCAGGACTCGGTTATTCTAGTCAACGCAGCAAATGCTAATTTTTGCGGGCATAGTTTTGCCGCTATGAGATTTTGTCCAGTTCTCCGACATTTTCTTCGTGTGGTGATGTCCCAATCAAAGACAGGCAGCATTCCAGCATTCCAGCGAGCACATCTGGTGTTTTATCGCTACGCGAAATCAAGGATTTTTTTATGCTTAAAGTTCAAATAAGTTTATCGTGCTGATCTTCACTAGTAAGCAGTGTGTGCATGCGAGTAACATGCTTTCATGATACGCTGGAATGCGCCATTTTACTATTAAACGATTTAAAAAACACATGTTAACCTTCCACAAGTTGCTGCCGAGATCTGGCGTTCGCAGTTTAACGGACTGACTTCACATTGCTTTGCTTTTAATGTAAATACGCGTCAATTAACGAAGAAAGACGGACAAAGTTAATGTCTTTCCGTGCCGCGCGTTGATTTTTCTAATTCTTCGATGTCTCAATTTCTTGCATCCACGCAACAAGACGCGCAAACACACAGAAAACCAGGGCTTGGTTACAGAACAGTTATTACATTTAATAGTATGATGTTATTGATTTAAGGAAAATGAGCTGAGCTGCAGCTGCGGAATAACTGAATTGCTCAGTAATCTTTAGGTAAAAGTTCAATTACCAATGCAAATTCTGAGTATAATTGGGTCAAAAAGTGTTAAAAGTCTTCACGCTACAGGCTGTTGCAGAAAGTCTCGGCTTTTGATAAATTGGAGAAGTAATATCGTCCGAGCGTACCGAGACAAATAGAGCACGAGGGCTGGGTGTCCTCGTATGATCAACGGGTAGTTTAGATGTTTTCACAACACTTTGTCGTAAACTTGTACAGCCTAAAATAAAAAAAGACTTGAACGAGTTTTGACCTCATTGCGTGTGAGTTTGGTATTTTCTTTATGCTTTGTAGATGGCAATGAAGGCAAACAAAATTAAATATACACGAATTCATTCGATAAAATAAACATTTCCCACTCAGATCTCATTGGGAAAGTTCCTTATTACATTTCGCTTGGGAACAGTGTGTAGGCCTGGCTAACACTCTGAACTGAATTCCAACACACACACACACGAGATTCGTTTTAGGATGAACAGATCAGTTGGCCTTGTTCATGCTATACTCTACGACCAGTTACGAGATTGCTGAAGCTTGATGTGGTATCTTAGCGCCTTGGTCAAATCGTGCGTGTGGTTAAGCTATTATCTTTAAGCATCGTCTATTTAATGTATTCATGAGACCAGCGGGTGATTGTTGTGCTAAAAATACATCCATTCCGTAGCCATATACGAATTGTTTTGCAAAAACAATATATTGCGATAAGCGCGCAATTGTTGAAGTTTTCCAAATATTTGCTCGCAATCAGCCCATCCTGTGGTCGACTAGGTTTACCTGCTTACCCGCACCGCACGCCAAGCAAATGCTAGCTAAACTAGTGTAGAGCCTCGCTAAAACACAGATGCGAGTTGAGAATCCTGATTTTGTATACGAGTTTTCTCAGCTTTCGTGTCCTAGTTACACCAGAACAGCACTTGTTGAAATTTAGTTGAATTAGAGTTAAAATTCACCCAGGATTTTCAGAATCGTATCTACTAAGCACGTAAGATTTTTCATAAGAATCTTATGACTATTTTCAGTCTAATTCCAGTCTAGTCTGTGTTTGTACTGAGTCCGACCAGAGCATGTTCGACGTTTGCGTGAGCGACGCAATCTCCGCATCGCCAGCAGAACATCTGATAAAAAATCTGCCATTATTGAACGATAAGCTTTAACGTCTGTTGAAAACATTGTAATTCAGTTATCAATATAGACACCCCGCAGTTTCTGCGACATTGGCGCCCGTATCTCGTCCAGTACTCAAACGACATTCCCTCGCTCTTCATGATTGGAATCTTATGAATCGTTAAACATTCCAATGACTCGACAAACATTCCAACACTATTCCATGAGAATGATAAGATAAGTTTTGAAAGAGGGTAAAACGAGAATAAGAGTTGATAAGTGAGTAATTACATGGGTTTTCCTCTGCTTTCTTTCTTTGCATGGACAATCGAGGATTAGAATTGATTAGCGAGAGTTTGCATGAGAGTTTTTCTCAGCTTTCTCAACGTTTTCATGTCTTACTAATCTTAAGATGCTCTTTCTAGCTATGATGAGAGATTTAATCTTTCTTGCCCAAATCAAAATTTAGTCCAACGTGCAATTTTTTCAATGATCTTTACCTCTTTGCAGATGACTGCAGAGCAGCACTCGGTGAATGAAGAGAGAAAAGCTGATGATCTGAGATGGGGGTGGTGTTCTTTCAAGCCCCACTGCTTACAGTGGCTGAATTCTTCCGTCGGCTTGCTCGTTGCCTTGGTTTCATGCAGTATCGTGTACGGTAGGGAACATATATTGATTTAAAAAGCCTACTGATGTTGTCAAAAAAAGTTTTACGGAAATATTCAATTGTGATATTTTGCGTGTAAACCTGAAAAAGAGGTGAAAAAGAGGTGAAAAAGTCTGTAGTACCATGGGCATTGTTGTTCTTGTTCAAAGTGTGTAAATACAAGGTCCTGAAATATATTTAAAGTGAAGATTCAAGGCTTTGAAGTAAAGTATGTTACTTTTTTCCTAGGTATGACAGTGAATGGTTTCAACTATGCAGCCATCCCGTCGCTCGAAAAGCAGTTCCATTTTAACAGTAAACAGACCGGTCTAATGTCTTCCATCAGTGACATAACAAATATGATTCTCACGATCATTGTCAGTTTCTATGGATCGTTTGGCAACAAGCCTCGGTGGATAGGATTGTCTATGACTCTCGTTGGTGTGTCGCAGATCTTGTTCTGTACGCCACATTTTATGATCGGTGAATATCGACCTCCAGCGGGTAAGAAAGTTGTGTTCAAATCCTGAAAATGAACTAGTAGCAACGTCGGATGAATCGATTTTCATTCCTTGCTGTGTAGATTAAGCTAAGAACTGCCCAGATTTGTTTTACCGACTTATTGACAATTTCAATCAACTTCTCAATTTCATCAAGTTTCAACAAAGTCGTTAAAATCAGGCTTGTTGCAGCTTATCATTTCGATAAAACTTGCAGCAAGCATGTTGATAACAAGTTTTGACAGTCACCTTGCTACAAGTCTGTTCGCAACATTCAACAGACTTGTCGTTAACATGAACGTATCCTTGTATCAGCTTCGTAACAGCAAGTCTGGTGCAAGATGACATTAAACTTGTTGTGTTTTTGCCGTGTATAACCCTTACATATTACATTCTAGCTGTACATTCATCGCAGTTTTGTTCAGCGGAGAACAACTCGACAAGTAAATGCGAAAACAACGAGTCCATCTCATTCTCGTGGTCATATTACATCGTGTTCCTGCTGTCCCAAGCGATCGCTGGCGCAGGTGGTGCTCCAATCTTTAGTCTATGTATTGCATATCTGGACGAGAATGTCAGCGCGAAACATACAAACATATTTATCGCGATATACTACGCTTCTGGTTTCCTGGGTCCGAGTCTTGGGTTTGTCGTTGCTGGACAATTATTGAGTAGCTATGTCGACATAGACCAGGTCAGTATCTCATTCTGGCGTCTCTGCCAACGATCTCCATATATAAACATGTAAAAACGTGTAGCTTTTTCCAGACCTTCAAACAAATACGTTCACAACCTGTTCACAAGTTGTGTTCATTGTGAAACAAGTTTGCAACAAGCATGGTGGATCATCAGACTGTTGACAACTCAAAAGCTGTGACAACGCTGTTATACCAATGTTATCTCGTCACAAGACAGTTTGATAACCCCGGCATGTTTGTTACAAGAGCCTGTTCCGAACGTTTTCCAAAAGACGACATGTTGGCAACTTATGGCAGAGCATTGAGGTAGCATTTCAATAAGTTCGATTCCAACTGTGGACAGGCATATTTTTTAGCTTGCCCCGTGTGGATGTAGGTCACCACAAACACCATTTTCACCTGAGTACATAAGACAATAAATAGCGCGATTCGACACAAAAGTCTGACAAACTTACACGAGTCGTGGCATTTTTGTTTTCCCTCAAACTGAACAGTATACTATTTTTTCTAATCGTATCAAAGCCCGCAGGTTTCGACCTCAATCCGGCGGATCCGCGCTGGATTGGAAACTGGTGGATAGGATCGCTGGTCGGTGCGTTTGTCGCGTTCTTCTTGGCATTCGTCATCATGGGGTTCCCAAGGCAACTGCCACATATAAAGGCACAGCGCGAAGAGGCAATCAAGAATAAGGACATTCTCGCTAATGATCAGAAGATCTCGGGAAATGTTAAGGATATTCTACCAGCCACTAAACGCTTGATCTGCAATCCAGTTTATGTATTTCAGACCCTCGGCGGCTGGGCGCAGTAAGTATGATTATATTAAAGTGCCTCGAAGGAGGTAGTCATATAGACATATAGCCCTCGGATGACATAAATTCCGACTTTCGCGGTATTTAGTAACTAACTTATTTTTGAAGAGGTTTTCCAGCAGAATCTTTTGGTTTTAAACAACTGGAGTCCAGGTTCTTCGAGATTTTTCAACAAGTTATTTAATGTAAATTTATTCAATGTAAATAACCTGAATGTGTCCAGCGGTAAATCAAAGGAAACCAAATCAAAAATAAATTAATCATGACGTCGATACATTCCGAAAAGTTATTTAATTTTTTTATTTAAAATTCTAAATCTGTTCTAAATTCACAATTCACAGAGTTGTTCTTGGATCAGGAGTGGGACCTTTTCTGTACAAGCTCATTATTATTCATTATGGCGCTACACGGGCTCTTGCAGGCGTTGGTGTGGGGATGATTGTGGGTATCAGTAGTACTTGCGGGGTATTGATTGGTAAGTATCTGATCTGTCGTGTCATTACTTCATCAGTTTGTATCCAGAGACGCAGGAATGTGGGAAAGGAGGGAGCATTGCCGTCCACCCCTTTCCTCCATCTTCACTCCGCCGTTTCTGGTTGTATCGTCATTGTAAGAGCTCATCTTTGTCCGGACCAGTTGTTAAAGCTTACTAACCCTGGATTAAACTTTATCTCAATGTGTTAGTTTCTATACTTCTACACGTCCGTTTATTTCAAAACTTCAGAAACGAAAACCACTATTGATTTAGGCAAGATTGCTGAAGAAATATTTCCAAGCTTCGAAACGAGCTTTTGGAAATGTCATTCGAATTCGCCAGGACTAATCTTGATTTCAGAGCAGCTTGTTGTTAAGTTTGGAAATACTTTTACACAAATCTTCTCTAGATCAATAGTAGCTTTGGTTTCTGAAGTTTTGAAATGAATGGACGTGTGGAAATACTGGAATTTAAAAAGTGGATTAATCTTTAACCAAGGGTTAGCGTTAACCTAGCTTTGAACAACTGGCTCCATATTCGCCCTGCCTTGTTGCTTGAATCGATGAGAAATTTAGATTCACAACAAATAATGGAGACTTACATTCGACTACAGCTACGAGAACAAGTAAGACTACAAGATTTTGTCCTTGAAAATCGGCTATTGCAAACTTGATAATATCCTGTTTTTGACACAATGTGTCCTGAAAACAGCACATGATGCAAAGCGAAGAAGAATACGAGTTTGTAGGAGAGAATTTAAGCTATAAAAATATTGTTGTCTTACACTCGTTCTCGTAGCCGTAGTCAAATAATGGATAGCTTATTTTTCATGATTTACTATCCATGATGAAATCTAAAGCTTCCAGATATTTCGCAGACGAACTACAGGCAGATGCCACAACTCTGTATTACTTTAGGTTCTTTGTTTGGTAGAAAGACAGAACTAAAGAACAGTTGTAAGGTTGCAGCGAAATATTGTTTTTATTTACAAATCATTGGGATGTGGATGTCGTTTATGTTCCTTGTTCCCGGATGCGATGACATCACCGTCTCTGAGCGAAGAATAAACAGGTAAAGTCGAGGCAATGTTGATCTATGCAACTTGGGTCGCAATGCTTCCATTTAGGAATTCTACTGATTTTATATAGAAAAAATTATCCATCATTTGTCACGCACGATAGAACATCGCCCGTGAATTTGGGTTTTTAGGGTGTTTTAGGGTTTTGCCCAATTTATACGGGATCCGATACAGACATACACCTTTGAATGCACGCCTTGTTCACGCCATTAGTGGGCCCAAGAATCGGGTCTTCGACCTCAAAAGTGGCCACGATTTTTATAGGTATATCCAGGTTATCCATTTTCAGATGAATGGAGCCAGCCTAATCGGCCTGAAGAAAGTAATTAAGCTAGCTTTGTTTTTTGTAGCTCGTGTGATTGTGACGGTGTAAAGTATGTGCCAGTATGCAATGATAACATCACGTACTACTCTGCTTGTCACGCAGGATGTCCACAACAGAACTCGACGTCCATGGTAAATATAAAAGCCAGGCCCTGGTGCTGCCGGGATGAGGGGGGGGGGGAAGAAGCATTTATTCCTTGCCCCCCAGCTGATAGAACCCCCACACAATAAATAATCATGTTCATAATATATTCTCTAGTAATCTTGAGCATGTCCCATGACTCCTCCCCTCCTTCCTAATGTACCACTCAAGAAAGAACATAAGTGAGGATTTTATGGTTCAATTTTGACCGGGGTTACCAACTGTCAGTGTGTGGCCCTAAATTTGTGGCATGCTTTGTTCCTCGTACAACCTTACTTGAACAACTTAAACGTTCGTCTTTATAATTTTAAAATATTAGACTTACAGAAACTGCTCCACTGCAAGCTGGGTTGGGAATCAACAATCTGAACTGAGACTTGGTGTTTGCGGTCGAGACTGCAAGAACGTGTATATTTTTCTCGTCGGTTTTACTTTACTCCTCTCCTTGAGTTACCTTAATGATGTTCCTGGCAAAGTTGTTACGATAAGGTGTGCACTAAGTTCCTTGCATGTTTGCATGGTGAATATCAAATTAAAATATATTTTTGTGGAGACACCACGTAAGTTTATCGTCGCAGAGCTTTCGATCCGTTAGCTCGGATCTTCATCAGTGCTAATAATAATGCATAATAATAGTGGATAATGCATCATTTATAATAATGCATTATCATTATTGATCATGCACCATTAATAATGATGATAATGCATAATAATGCATAATGCATTATTATGCATAATGCATAATAATGATCATGCGTAATAGTTATGCATGATTAGCACTGATGAAAATTCGAGCTTACGAATCGAAAGCTCTGCGATAATGAACTTACGTGGTGTTTCCACAAAATTATATTTTAAGGTGTGTACTGTAGACATACCTACTTCCCAAGTGTGGGGAAGGGTATAACAAAGCTATAAACGAGCCTGAGTCCAGTCTATTCCTTTGTTTGAATTGGGTTCTTGTACTCTTTCAGGAGTGTTTCAGAGAACCAGCGTTCGTATGCGCTGGGTCTTCAGCTGGTCATGTGGCGAGCTGTAGGTAGTCTGCCTTCTCCAGTTATCTTCGGCTCATTTATTGATAGATCTTGTATATTGTGGCGAGAGTCGTGCGGGCAGAAAGGAGATTGCTTGGCCTATAAAACAGGCAGTGTTGTCTTCGTCATCATCGTGGCGACTCTTGTACTTCAAGGTAAATCTGTTGCGAATAAAGCAAGTTAGTTAGAAGAGCTTCTATTGTAGCACGAGATTGTGGGATGTTTCAAGAAAACTTGCAGTAAATTTTGTTATTATAAAGGTCTGACATTCATTAGTTGTTAAAAGTCTTGGCACCGACGACCGAGGATTTTGTTTGAAGAAAAGTCTTTTGCAATTCTTCTATGTTATTACTCAACTTAGCCCCAGATATTAATATATGTATAATTCATTTTCTAGCATTAGCCATTATATTCTTTCTGCTATGTTGGTATTTCGCTTGCAAACTCCGAGTAGATAATGGCGTCGACCTAAATGAAGCGCTCTCAATTGTGGAGCGAAATGACAATGTTTCCAACGGAAATGTTTCTAGGACGAAAGAAAATGGAATTGAGAATCCTCTTGGTTTGAGCGAAATTGTTGAGGACGAAGAAGTTGAGACAAAGTTTTGAGTGCAGAAACTCAAGACCGGTTCAAAACCGAAAAGCAACCCAAGAAAACTGCTTTAAAAGATGTACAAAATAGTTTTTAAATGCATTGTCACACATTTAAGTTGTGAAATGTCATTGTGTATTGTAAAATTAACTTAGGTAACTTAGAATTCATACATAGCTCATATATTAGGCATGTTGTAAATTTTTCTAAAAAATATATGTGCATGAAAAATACATGCACATGATGTAAAAAACATCACGCATTACAACCTGACGTTGTCATTCGCCATTCCTACTTCCTTTTCCTATTCTTACTTTCCATTTCCCATTCCCATTCCTTCTTCCCATTCCTTGTCCCCATTCACCCTTCCTATTCCCCATTCTGGTTCCCATTCCCCGTTTCCATTCCCCCGGCCATTCCCATTCCCCGTTGCCATTTTGCATTCATTTCCATTCCTTGTTCTCATTCTCCCGTTCCAATTCATATCTTTTCATTAAAAATCATCTCTATGTGGTGCGGAATAACAGTTTTTGCGGGTCTTTTGAACCAGTGAATACAATACTGTATTGCAGGAATAAAAGCCTGGGATGAGGTTGAATTGACCGGAGAAAATTTTACAAGGTACCGGGAAAAATACCCTGAGCTACCGGAGATTTATATCCTAACATACCGGGGAAAAATACCATTTTAAATCAACTCGTGTTCTTTTCTGTTTATTGGAGTGCTTTTTTATTATAACAACTTTTTATCGTCTTTCCAGCAAGAATGAGTCGTAAACAAACGCCGAGTGACTTTCTAAAGCAGATCATAGGACGTCCTGTCGTTGTAAAGCTGAACAGTGGTGCGGATTACAGAGGTATTTGAAACCACTGTGCAGTCTGTATTGCAAAGTGCAATTGTTCATGATTATAGACGACTTATGTTGATGCTTTAGGTGTTCTGGCCTGCCTTGATAGTTACATGAATATTGCGTTGGAGCAAACAGAAGAATATGTAAATGGACAGGTATGAATCAATGTCTAGTTTAATGCTGTGTCATGTACTATAAGCATTCTCTCTCCCAGGTCTAGATGGGGGGGGGGGCATGGTGCATTGCATGCACAAAAGTTCGGAGATTTCCGGCGTGGAGTTTCAAAAATCATAACATAATTTATAATAAAAGTCCGCGTACAGTCACGAATCTTCGGTGTGAACTTGACACAGAATGCACCTGGGGGAGGGGGGAAGGGGTAACCTCAGCACCAGATTGTGGGGTAAACATGTTTTTATCTTACATATTTTTGGATTGCTTAAGTGCAGGTGCCAGAAAG
Source organism: Muricea muricata (assembly GCA_963855995.1). Taxonomy (NCBI): domain Eukaryota; kingdom Metazoa; phylum Cnidaria; class Anthozoa; order Malacalcyonacea; family Plexauridae; genus Muricea; species Muricea muricata. The sequence goes on along the minus strand of OY979728.1, from coordinate 12,538,159 downwards.
ATAAGCATGCACAGGGGCATAGCAACCCCCCCCCCCCCGGTTCAGAAAAGATGATATAAAGACAACATCAAAATGCCATGGGCACCTCCATGGTTACCTCCATTCGATTCAAGCCTTGTTCATCTTGTCATTGATATGGCTACAAGGCAATCAGCAGTCCTTGCATAGTTATTAGTTTTCACAGAGTCCCCCCCTGAATGTTCTAGCGACATTTCTGAGCGTGCATAGTTGTATGGCACTGTACTGTACCACTCACGTTGATCCTAACACTTTTTTGGGTCTCATACGCGTATATACCATGCATATGATACATGTATCATGTGTGTACCAAAGACTATATAATGCACATTTGTATATTTAATGCACATTTAGTTGTGCCTATTTAGCACAGGGGACACATGGCATGCTTGTATCATCTTTACATTTCATGCAGTTCCTATCTCCTGCCCCTCTTGCCTTGATTCCCAGCTCCATCCTTGGTATCTGCTTACTGATAGGCCAACCTTGCACCTACTGTAGGCTTTCTTTACTGATGGGGGCAATCAAAACAGTCATTTGGCCACTATTTATTTACATATTACTTTTGGCTTTTGCCAACTGGCTGAAGAACAAAAGAAGCAGAAAATGTTTTCTCACACACTGTTGGGACCCGACAAAATAAGGGTGTTGGCAGGTAATGCAGGTTAGGTTGAGCTCTAATTGACAGGAACTGCCCCCCCTGCTCAGTGTAATGTAAAGATAGAAATATTATAGCTGCTTTTGTGAAAGGCTAAAAAAGTGGTATGAGGACATTGTTTATCATAACTGTCAGTACTGTACATAATATATACACTTGGAAGAGGTACTGTACTATACTATACAATTATGTAATTGAGTGCTGTGTATTAGTAAATGGCCAACGGTGTGTGAGAAGAGAAAAATTGTTGATGGATCTCATACTTATTTCCACTTTTTTAGTTGAAAAATAAATATGGTGATGCTTTTATTCGGGGAAATAATGGTGAGTCTCATTTTCTTTTCTAATCTGTGTCACCCTAGATCTCTGGTCATTGTTGGTGCCCAAGATTTGATAGTTAGTAATGCATGGCAGATATCTCCACCACACAGTTTTGATGTCCTCCATGTTCTAGTACATTTTGTAAACCTCTACCACATAATTTTCAACCTTTCCACTCCTTCCCTCAACCATTGACTGGTGCGTTTATATTTTGATGTTTTAGTGTTGTATATCAGTACACAAAAATCAAGAAGATAGAAATAAAAGGTCTTAACCAGCCAGATCTTGTGTGAGATATTGATGTGGTATTTATAATTGTGGAACTAGCTTGGCAAATGAACAGGCTAATGCTGTATACATGCTGTTAATACAGTGTAAGCTAGGTGAAATGTTAGGGATGTTCCTTTTTTTGAGAAATATCTGGTAGCCTACACTCAACCTGCCCAATTGCACAATACTTATTTTAGGGCACTGCTTATTAAAAAAATGCACTTGGTAAGGTTTTTGACCTCAGATAATTAAAGTTTTTAAAATCTTTGTTCAAAAAAGCTTAAACACATGACCCAACTTAAGCATTGTTTTATATTATGTATTTAATTAAAAAGTTTAAAGACAGGTGCAAAAAAACTACCTAATATATAATATTGTAGTGTGGTACCGGTATTTTATCTTATTTTCTGTTAAATAGTGCATCAACTGAAGTTTCTGTGCATAATATCAATTAAAACATTTTAATGTCAAATATAGTTATAAGATGTTCTTTTGTACTGTTTTGCAATAAAATTAATGATTCAATAATTTAAATTCAGGAATGATAAGTTTATAGTACTTGTAGTCTAACAGTACTAATTATTTGTAAAAAATATTTAAATTGTTTCATTTTGAATAATTAGTCTAACTGCTTCAGTGATATTTTCGACATTGTAATCTGGCGTTCTCATGTTTGGTTGAAATACAATATCCTTGTGAACGTGATCCGGCATGTCGACCAAAGTCTTAAGGCTGCTTGTAGAATGCACTCCAGTCGCAACCAGTATTGAGATGACGTCCTTGACACTTGTATGATAAAGTTCTTCCGATGTGATCTCATTAGCTGGTTGCTTGATGTATTCTTTATATAAATTTCCTCCATAAATATCTGTATCAGGGTTGTCTCTGAAAGCAATCGCTAGAAATGTTAGATGGAAGATGTAGGGTGCCTAAATATTGACTCAGGGACACTTCAATCACTTTGAAGGACATGTTGTCTAATCTTTTTAATAACAGACACTAAATGGCTTGCTTAAACGCTTGCTTTCTAGGTATGAAGACACAAGCTGCTAATAATGGACAGCATGAAATTGTTCGGAAACTTTAATAAGCCAATCAGGTTACGAAAAAAATATTCTTAAAACAATTGTCAAATTACAAGGTCAGTCAAAAGCTGCATGAATTATAGTGTGACGTCATATCTTGTTTCAATATACGACGAAATGAGTCATAATGTTGTATATTTGTTTTCAACATATGGTGAAATGACTCGTGTCGCATATTTATTTTCAACCCAAATTTGGGCAACTACTAAGCGGATATGACAATTTTACCTTTAGCTCTTAACCAATCAAAACTCCTAAACTATTTTCATAATAATGAGAGTTAACTGACTGTGTGTATTACCCAGTCCATCAGCCAGTACTGAACTGGTAATATTATATAGCTGAACAAGATGCTCGTGAACTTACCCTATCACGTAAATCCTATTCAAACAGTTTGATGCTTCTTCACCAAATTTACTCGCCAAATATTTCTCGATGATTCTCTCAGCATACTTGTATGTTATCACAAATGGTTTGCCAGTTATCATGTTGTATTTCAACAAATGCCCTGTGATTTTCTGGAAAAAAGTATATAAATAATTTCCAATGAAATTAGCACTGAATATATCTCAACAGTGTTGCCAGTTATAGGTAATATATACATCTGGTCAATTATACCGGTACTTGTTTTATTCTACCTGATACAATGACTCCAAACATGTTAAGAAAGCACCATGACCAAATCTAATAATAATAATAATGAATTGACAGTCAGTGTCCAAGTCCTGTGATGGTGGCTGACGATGTCAGTGGTAACTGCTTACGTGGCTGGCTGAGTGAATTTATGACTTAAACAAACGAGCAGCTGAAGTGCTCTTATTTTTTTGGACTCTTGATTCTCTCTGGATTTCAAAGCAAGGTTTATCAGCTTGATTCCACATTTCCTAATTTACTGGCACTCAGAAGGGTGTTGTCCGGGAAGGAAATGACATTTATTTTAACAACTCTACCTCGGCAATGGTGCCTCAGCCATCCACAAAAGGTCGGTATTACAAGCAACAACAGGAATGTGTTCCTCGAGGATGTGGTTGAGACGTTTAGATGGGTTGCCATTTGAAACTAACAAATCTATACACAGTTGAAGTGCACATTCCCATCGTATTGGTTCACCCAGTAAAATTATACCTGTATAATTGACAAAACAAATGCATCTTGAGAGAGTATAACTGTATATAATATACCTTCAACTAGAGATATTGTGTTAGTGTTAGATTTATGCATTATGTGTGTGTACAGTGTACCTTCAACATCAGCAAACTTGCTTTCGGTTTTGAACCTCTTAAGAAATAAACAGAGTTTGTTACAAGATCAAAACAACTGATAACCAAGCAAAGCGAGGAGTAATTGTCACAAGCACGCCACAAATTTACTCACATTTAACTTTTCATAACGCCTCTTTTTATCCACCATATCGAGCAAGGGGTATGCTGTTTGAATTTCTTCGATTTCACAAATATTATTAAAGCCAAGCTTGCTATTGATTAAGGTTTATAGAATTTTGATAATGTATCATTATGCATGCAAGACAATAATATCATGTCAAAACTACTTTCAAGGGCAAAAATAGGGAGGGGTACTTGTGGAAATCTTTTCATATTTATTCATTTACCATCTTCCAAAAATGAGCATGGATATTCGTGTTAAAATATATTCAAACAATATAAGGATATGATTTAGCAGTTGCATGAGTATTTTGTTGGCCTAAAACTAAAACAAATTTGTCCAGCAAATCTTGGTTGTTGTACAGACTCATCGGACTGTGTGACAGGACCACTTGCTCAGGTTTCACCTGCAAGAACAAACTGATTGTGGTGAACATGATTAGGTAAAAATGATCCTGCGGCTTCCACAAATAGTTGGTGGTGTGTGTTAAATGAAAAAGGGCACTGGATCGAAGGCATCCTTTGCATCTGTGCCATGGTGGGTGCCTGAACAAGGGGTTATTGCCCTCCTAATTATATGCCCCCAGTAAGGGAGGGGGGGGGGGAAGGGGAAATTATTTATAATGCAACACTGCAAGGTGAATCAGGGTAATACCTGGATGTCTAATATCTCCGAAAGACTTTTTGCTTTTTCTGTCTCTAACTGCAATCCTTGATTTGTGACGAACGCAACCGGAATATTTTTCTCGTACAAAGTTTTCATTGATTCTCTTGCCCCAGGTATGAGCTGTCGACCTCGTAATAATACTCCATCAATATCGCACAGGACTCCAGCAAAACTCTGCTTCCTCTTCGCTTCTGTATTGCAAAAATGACGAATGGTCTTCGCCGAAACATTTCTGGAATGCTTTAGGACGGTATTAAAAAGCATTTTGCCCGGGATTACGGAACCTGTCACGCAAGGTCAAAGCCAAACGACCGGCTGATTCAAAAAATGCAAACATTAAAAAATAATCTGATTTGTATAAACTATTGAACTTGTCTCAGATCGATGTTTTAGCCATTTATTCACTTCGCGTCACCGAAACTGCAATTCTAACTAATTAAATGAAATTTGAAAGTGAAACAAATTAAAATATGCAAATATCAAATGTAACAATTACCAACGGTAAAACGGAAATGTACCAGAATAAATTCCTTAGAATATCTGCAGAAATGCCTCAAATATTTTGAAAATTCCGTAAGTCCTTTTAAATAAATGCCCCTAAAACACAAGAATTTGTGTAAATTCCTTTTTTTACGAAAATACATCGGAAAATTGGTGAAGTGACGAGAGTGCTGTTTTGTTTTCTTTCGGGAAGTTTTTACAGAGGAAGTGGTTAAGTGGAAACATTCTGGCTTCACCGCCATCTTGAAACGTGTTGGAGAAAGAAAGTTAATTTTTTAAAAGAAAAACACGGTTTTTTCACTTTTTTAAACATGAGTGTGGATCCGTACGGTCCCGCTTCGCAAACTCTGACGTTTTTGGATACGGACGAGGCTGATTTTGGCGCAGATACGCAAGGAAGTGCGTACGAATTCACCGACTTTACAGCGCCTTCTCAGACTCAAACACAGTCGCAAGCAAGTCAACCGGCGGCCGAAAGTCAACAAAACGTCACTCCCGAGAAAGAAGAAAGCGTTAAAGAGAAATTGACTAACGGTGAGGAAGAAAGCGAGCCTAAAGACGTTGGGAATGTGACGAAATCCCTGGGAGAATTAAATTTTGAGGAGGAAGATGACGAAACATATTATAGTAAAGATCTGCCATCTCATGCTTGCAGGTAGTGTATTTAATATTTATATTTTTGTACTTATGTTACATTTTATCTGCCTGCTTTACACTGGCGACAAATTCTAGCAACGAGACTTATAGTAGAGCACGAGAGAGTAGTACATTAGGATACAGGTGACATTACCACATGGGTAGTTCATGCCTTTATTCTTAAGGTAATCTGGTTAATTGGTTACCTGGAATGAAACATGGCTTGCTTGTTCGTTTGAAACTGTGACGGTTTATACATGGTTGATTTTAAACTGTGACAGAGATATCTGCCGTGCAGTGCAAACTTTGCCTGTTCAGGAATTGTGCCCAGGGTTTGATATGGGAAGGGGGGGCATTAGATTTTCCTGGGGAGGGGGGTTGCAGTGGTGGTGGCTAACAAAGAAGCTTACCCAACTGCTATCCAGTTGATCTGGAAATACGGAAAGTACTGGCACTAATTCTCAAATAAAAATCCATTTTTCGATCCAAATTGGCAAATTTTTTATGACATGTGGTTTGCTTTGTTTCTAAATTTCTGGCAGAAATTTCATAATTTTCTTTATTAAAGACAGCTAGTGGGTTTCAACTTTCAACAAGTTTCACAAAGGAAAACAAAAGATATATGTGATTAACAACAGCAAAATGGATTTCTATTGGTAGCTAGTTCCAGGCCTTTTACTCACAGTCATATTATCTAGATTGTTGTCAGTTTTAGTTTAGCCTTTTTCACAATTAAAACTCATACTGTACTTGTACATTAGAGCTACAGTACAAGACTGATATTTCCTTTACATTTTTAAGAAGGAAACTTGTGAAACTATTTTCATGCAAATTGAATTTTGCCATTTTGTTCCATTCTACAGTTCACTAAACTAGTATCAATATCAGAATTTTGAATATTGCAATAGCTTATAAGTACTTTTTAAAACATTTTGAATCTTACTCTGTAGATATTGTGGTATTCATGATCCTGCTTCTGTTGTTCTCTGTAATCATTGCAAGAAATGGTTTTGCAATAGTCGTGGGAACACTTCAGGAAGGTATGAACTATGATGTATAGAGATCAGTATTCATCCGTGTTTCTTTGCCTCAGACATTGTCACTGATAAATTTATTAATTAAAATTGAGAAAATCATACTGGTATACTATTGTAAATACTGTTATTTGATTTGCTACTACTGTATTTGCTATCTATTTCTTGTCATATAGCAAAAAGTAAAACCGTAATTTTTCTTGTGTTTTTTTTTCAATTCAAAGGCAATTTGCTGTAGTGACTTGATTACAATCATTTTTTATTTCTGATTCTACTTAACACAATTAGATTACTTTTATGTGGTGATACTTGATTTGGGTTTCACCACAAAGTTATTATGAGCTTGTAATCTAATTCAATGTTCATTAGAGCCAGGGTCTTTCTATAGGGCTCTCACTTGAAATCAAAATTTAGCTCACATTATCACTTCAAATAGCTGGCAAGCTTAAAATCAAGGAACAAACACTCTCATTTTTAGCCATATCATTAATCATCTTGTACGAGCAAAGCATAAAGAAGTGACGTTACATAAAGATGGTCCTTTGGGTGAGACTGTCTTGGAATGTTATAACTGCGCCTCAAAGAATGTCTTTCTCCTTGGCTTCATCCCAGCCAAAGCTGATTCTGTTGTTGTGTTGCTGTGTCGGTGAGTGTTCTTCATGAAATAACCACAAATTTACTAGACATGGTGCCATATGTACCAGGAGTCAGTTGTTCAAAGCTGGGTTAGTGCTAAGCCTGGGTTAAAGTTTAACCAACTGTTTTAGTTTCTGTATTTCCACACATGCCTCTTTATTTCAAAGCTTCTGATATCAAAGCTTACTACAATCAAGATAACATTTGTGGAAAAAAGTTCCAAAACTTACAAACAAGCTGCTTTGAAATCACCTTCAAACTGTTTGCTAACCCAGAATTAAGTTAAATGAACAACCACAGCAAATGAACAGCTCACTATGCACAATTAGCAAAAATAAATTCTGTTGTTGCAAGCCAAATTAGCGTTCATTTGGTACATAAATGATATCCAAGTATAATACATGGAATTTTGCAATCTTCTTAGGCAACCATGTGCAACTCAGAGCAGTTTAAAAGACATGAATTGGTATGTATTTCAGTGTCCTATCAATTCTCATCACACAAATAATAAGCCAGAGTGTTTGTGTTGTTTAGGGATCCAACCCAGTGGCAACCATTGATCAATGATCGATGTTTTCTATCATGGTTGGTGAAGATACCTGCCGAGGAGGACCAGATGCGAGCGAGACAGGTTTGTGCTTCACTTGCAACTGTTTGAAACAATGAGGTATCTTCGGATTGTTCGCAAGGTTGTATTGCAGAGCTGGTGCACATGGAGCCTTTGGCGATTTAACATATTTGTGATATTTAGGACATTTTAGGAAATGTAGGTTTAATTCCAAGACAAAAAAGCCTTCTTCATGGTTTTTTTGGCTCTTTAAGTTACTGGAACTGGTGTCATTTAGGTTCATGCAAATGAGCTTTGTTTACAAATGTTCACAAATGCATTGAGCAAATGTTTACAAATACATTAAACCCCAAATGACTGCATGTGCACTTTAATACAATTGCTAAACATCATGAGTAATCATTCTTTATGATCCTGTGTTAGTAAAGCAAATGTTTTGGTATTTCTCACATTTTGTATGCCTTCTTTTCATAGATCAATGCCCAGCAAATCACAAAATTAGAAGAATTATGGAAAGTAAGAAAAATGGTTTTTAGTTGCATGACTGTACTATATTATTGCAAAGCTCTGTGTGTATTAATGAGGGAGAAATGAATATGTCTCCATGACTGGGTGTTTTTATTGACAAGAACATCAATTACTGTTTATTAGAACAATCCTGAAGCAGTATTAGAAGATTTAGAAAAGCCAGGAGTTGATGATGAACCTCAACCAGTTATGCTAAGGTATGTTGGACGTCTAATACTTGTCCCACAGAGTGACGTAGTATTCTTGCGGATAAGGGTTTAGCAATGTACTTTAGCCTGCATTTCAAGTCTTTATCCTTGGTTTGTCTATGTTTAAATACATTCATTATAGATCATGATAACATGGTACATATGTGCTGTATTTCTAGATATGAGGATGCATATCAATATCAAAATATATTTGGTCCTCTTGTCAAACTTGAAGCTGACTATGACAAGAAATTGAAAGAATCTCAGGTATTGAATGGGATTCATTTCTTGCTAGACTTGTTCTTAACCCTGCACTTCAGTAATAATGCATCATGCTTCGTTATAATTTTATTCTAGCTAAAGTGCTGAGGTACTCTTGCGGATAAGGGTTAAAATTGGTTTATGACTAAGATTTTCTGGTCAAGTTTACAGTCATGATTAGAGTTTGGATTACGAATAGAGTTAGTATTAGAATTTGGAGGTGGATTTAAAGTTAGAGATTATCTAGAATAAGGATTAAAGACTGGAATTATGATTTAGGATTAGATTGATATATTAAACGTTATTGTATTGTAGACACAAGATAATATTGTGATCCGCTGGGATATTGGACTGAACAAGAAACGCATCGCGTATTTCACGTTCCCAAAAGCAAATGATGACATCCGCCTTATGGCTGGCGATGAACTGCGAGTTCGTTATGTTGGAGAACTGCACAAGCCTTGGCAAGGCGTTGGACATGTTATCAAGGTCCCTAACAGTATCCTTAAAACATAATTTTATTCAGCTTGAAAAGTTTACTTTGCTAGTTCTATACTTTTCCATGAAGTCGGAATAAGAGAGATCTGTTATTTGTCTGGTGTTATTGCAAACAATAAACCAGAACTAAACGTAGATCAAAGTTGACAAGCGCTCCTGGAATTGCACCTTTTGATTGTTTTTACTCATTCTTTGCGTACTTTCAGTAATTGTAAACTGACCAAAGTTTCATGCAGATTTGATTGATTTTCGCTGCAAATTTGAACTGTGAAAGTCTTGGATCTTCTCTGAAAATCAGATTTGATGTAACTTGATATTTACAGACTTGCTGCAAGTTTTTTAAACAACTTGATTGTATCAATGTCGTGGATTCCCATACATCTCCTCTCTTATGGCACTGTAAATTAACCCCCAACATTTTGAAAAGCGTTTACTGTTGCTTTACAGGCTAGCCATATTCCTTTATAACTATTCCTCTATAGCTACTGTATATGACCGTAGTTCTAGATTGAACTTAACAATATTTGTCAGATTATGGCGAGGAAGTTGGTATTGAATTGAGAAGTAATCTCGGAGCACCCATTGATTGTACTCACAACTTTTGCGTGGACTTTGTGTGGAAATCAACATCGTTTGATAGGTATGTTACTGGTGCTTACTGTAGGTTGTCACTACCATGTTCAAAATTATGGTGCAAGATTCCCATGATTCAACTTGATTTTACAGGCTTGTTGCAAGTTGTACTTGTTGAAACAACTTGCTTCAAGCTTGTGGATAAAAAGTCTTGGCAATAAACTTGCATCAAGCCTGTTGACAACTTGCAACAGACTTGTTATGATCAACCTGGAACAAGGCAATGCAAACACACCCTGATACCAGCTTGATGACACCAAGGTAACAAGCCTGCAGCAGACTTGATGCACCTTGCCAGTTTGTATAAGAAAAAACATACTCCAAAGAACAACATCTTGTAAACCCAAGATATGAGCTGTTAACAACAAGACAACAGTTTTATGGTGATATTTCGACTCTATCCAAAGTCATTGTCAAATGTCTGGTTTGACAATGACTTTGAAATAGAGTCGAAATATCACCATAAGACTGTTGTCTTGTTGTTAACAGCTCGTATGAGTTTACAAGATGTTGTTCTTTGGAGTATGTTTTTTCTTATATTCTATTAAATTGTCTGCTGGTAAAGGTTTTTGCCAGTTTCTAGGTGTGTACTTAACCAAATAGATGATGTAATATGTTTTATTCAGGATGCAGGCAGCCATGAAGACCTTTGCAGTGGACGAGACCTCAGTCAGCGGTTACATTTACCACAAGTTACTTGGCCATGACATGGAGGAACAGATTGTGAAATGTACACTCCCGAAGAGATTCTCAGCTCCTGGCTTGCCTGAGCTAAATCATTCTCAAGTCTACGCCGTCAAAACTGTATTACAACGACCTCTTAGCCTAATTCAGGTACGATTACCAGTGCAGAATTCACAAGTCTAGCCAATTGTTTCTCTCATTCTGACACGTTTGGCACAGCATGAGAGCCCGAAACGGGCAGAAAGGATACATCTCTTCAACGTGCAAGAGCTGGTCCATTGTACTTCAGCTCGATTCTACTAAGTTTCTTGATCATTTTGTTTTAATTACAGGGGCCTCCCGGTACTGGAAAAACAGTCACCTCAGCCTCGGTCGTTTATCATCTCGTACGACAAAACATGGGGTAAGAATTGTGACACTTAGTTTACACATGGTTGAGAGGTCATCAAAGCTCTAGAAAGTTTAACCCTAGAAATTTTGGGCCTTAAATTTATCATAGTTATTAGCCAAGCCTGCTTCACGGTGCTGTGATTCCTCCTCCACCGGGTAGATGCGATTGACTGTTGTGTAAACTTGAGCGGAATACTGGTATTATTAGTCATTGATGGTATTTACGTAGTTGATGCCAGTATTGGTGGTATTGGTTTTCATGCTATACTGGTACGCCGTTATTTACACTATATTCACTCCTAAACCTCTTCCCTATGTTTACAATGTCTTGTAGTCAAGTGTTGGTATGCGCTCCAAGCAATATCGCTGTAGACCAGTTGACTGAGAAAATACATAAAACAGGACTGAAGGTATGTCTCTAATTAGAATTACCAGTTAGACTTTGTAAGTACCAAACGAAAATCATATCTTCTGCAAAGCACATACTGCTAAGTATGGTGAATAATGGTCATGTTTCGCCCGCTACACTGGTTATTTTTATATGAATACAAAGCCCGAATTGTATTCACGATCCAACGTTTCCATACTCGTGTCTAGCGCCTTCACCAGGTCTGATCTATGTTGCTCCTTATACACCCGAGGCATGAAGTCATTTGTGGAGGTATTCTTGTTGCACATAGCTACCGACATCTCTATTTGGCGCACGATGACTAATACTCTTTTGCGACACTTCCACAACGTCTTTGACCATGAGGATTGTTACTGGTAATGCCAGTGTTCAGAACGTCGTTGCAACATTAGATCACTCCTAATGAAGACACCGGACTCTAGTGTTAAATGTAATGTAATTCGATCGGACTTTGTATTCATTTAAACATGATCAATCATTTTCAGGTGGTCCGTCTTTGTGCTAAAAGTCGCGAAGCTATAGACTCTCCAGTAGCTTTCCTGGCACTGCACAATCAAGTTCGAAACATGGACAGCGTGCCAGAGTTGCAGAAACTACAACAGCTGAAGGACGAACAAGGAGAGCTATCTTCGTCTGATGAGAAAAGATACAAAACGTTGAAGAGAAATTGTGAACGAGAGCTGCTTCAGGTATTGGATTGTGTGGTTTCTTCGTTAGCGTGGGGCAGTGTGGGGGCATTCTCCAGACGGTGGAAGTACAACAGAACATTTTGATCCCTGGACGACGTAGAGAACAGTGGGATTTTCAAAACAATGAAGACAATGGAAAATTGTCGCTGGATCATGACAGAATGAAGATTTGAGTCATAACTGGATGAAGTGAAGTTTGCGTGGGCAATAAAAATGTTCAATTATTATTTTTATGTAGAATGCGGATGTGATATGTACGACTTGTGTCGGAGCAGGTGATCCGAGATTATCGAAGTTCCGTTTCAGATCAGTTCTTGTTGATGAATCAACTCAGGCTACTGAACCAGAATGTATGATTCCTGTCGTCGTGGGATGTAAACAGGTGAGAAGATTGCGCGTGTTTGTTTCTATTGTTGTTAGCGTTGGTTGAAAGATTGAAGATTCTTTAGAAGTGAAGTATAAATGTATAACGAGGTAAAAGAAATTTAAATTCTTCCCTCTTACTGTAATGGTATTTTGTCTTTCTTACTTAGCTTGTTCTCGTTGGCGATCATTGTCAGTTAGGACCAGTGGTGATGTGTAAAAAGGCAGCCAAGTAAGAACTTATTATATATTGTTTGAGAGGTTTATATAATTTAGTTTTTCTGATCGTGTAATATTTTTCCATAGTGCTGGTTTGTCTCAGTCATTATTTGAGCGTCTGGTGGTTCTTGGTATACGGCCAATACGTCTTCAGGTTCAGTATCGTATGCATCCCGCTCTCAGTGAATTCCCATCCAACTTGTTCTACGATGGTACTCTACAAAATGGTGTTACTGTTGGTAAGTTTGAATTGATCTTGAACTAACATTACCAGTGTCGGCAGTACAATCAAAAGCACGCAGAAACATGATGAACGAGCTTATGTTTTGATGTAAGTTTAGTTTTTAGACTGTGTGCACGGGAGGTTGTTTCCTTGCGTTTTCACAACTTCTTACAAGCGTTCTCTAAACGTTTGCTTTTTATTCTAGCTGAGAGAATGCAGCCTGGGATGGACTTTCCTTGGCCTGTACCAGAGAAACCAATGTTTTTCTATGCGACGACAGGTCAAGAAGAGATTGGATCGTCCGGAACATCGTTTCTCAATAGGTTCGTACTGTACCTAAATACACCAGTGTTTGCATTAATACTCAATTCCACCTCATTCGGAACACCCCCTCCCCTCTTGTTCAGTATTGATGCAGTAATATATAGCGGACGCCTCGATCTCTAAGTTGAAAGGGCCAGGGGCAAGTAGTATTATAAATGTATCATAATTTGTTTTGCCATAAATAATAATACATACTTTAGGTGAATAAATTAACTACGTGAAAGCTCATCGTGCTAAGCTACATAAATCCTTATCCTAAAGCTACATAAATCCTTATCCAAAAGCTACACAAATCCTTATTCTAAAGCTACATAAATCCTTATCCCAAAGCTACATAAATCCTTATCCTAAAGGTACATAAATCCTTATCCCAAAGCTACAATCCAGGCAAAACTTAAGTGTGCATTTGACTTTATTATCGCAAAATTTTACTATTGTGACCCTCTTTTAAATTTCCTTCATGTCATTGTTGCACAGGACTGAAGCGGCAGCTGTCGAAAAGATCGCGACAAGATTCTTACGTGCGGGTGTGAAACCTGAACAGATTGGAGTGATAACGCCTTACGAAGGACAACGTGCCTACATTGTCCAGTACATGCAGTACAGTGGCTCCATGCATGTCAATCTATACCAGGTATATTCAAATGCTTTGTTATATAAAGTATGGTGCTTCGTAGGAATTTGGGACACTGATAAAACCGATAATCTCACATGTGAGATTAATTTTATGATAATTTCGCATGTGAAAATTACAGCTTTCCAAGCAATCATCAATCATAGCTTATGGATATTTTATATTGCTACAAAAGACTGTAGTTTATGCAACAAACAGAAAATAACACACGGGGGCTTGGAAATACCAGATTTATTTCTCGTGTATGTCGTGGCTTTTATGTAGCTAAAATAGCTTCGTAAATATTTGCAGGATATCGAAGTAGCAAGTGTGGATGCTTTCCAAGGACGAGAAAAAGATTACATCATTCTATCATGTGTCCGTTCTAATGAACACCAGGTAAAACATATTTCGTACACAATAACATTTCATAAGGGGAGGGGAGGGTCGTTTCGGAAGGATGTTTCAGCCATGAATTACACTAAGTTGACCAACGCGCAAGCGTTTATATTTGTGATATTTTTGTTTTCCATGCAGGGTATTGGTTTCTTGCAAGATCCGCGTCGTCTGAATGTCGCGTTGACTCGAGCGAAGTTAGTTATTTTCACCTTGCATTAGTTTGGACTTCGATAGTTTGCTCATTTTTGCCTCATTTTTTCTAGATATGGAACACTGATCGTTGGGAATCCTAAAGTTTTGTCCAGGGTATGTGTTTTACGCTCTCATTCTGTAATGATCAACATGTTTACCAAAAAATGTCCCTTTAGCCCAGCTGTGAACGACTTGCTCCTGACCGTCAGCCCTAAGTTGTAATAGTATCCTCGTGTGTGCTTATTTCGTTGTCTTTTGCAGCAAGAATTATGGAATCATTTGTTGAATTATTACAAGGAGAATAAAGTTCTTGTCGAAGGTATTAGCTACATCGCATGATTAAAAGAGCATGAAAAATATGTCATGTCTGTAAAACTCCCTTTACACTGGCGATTTTAGCTGCTAATCAGGCCCGAGTACCTGCATTTGACGCGAGGGTCAAATGCGCAAAAGTGAATTAGCAAATGTAAACTTCCTTGCAAATCGCGCACAGCCAAAATCGCGTGAGTGAAAAACGGACGTTGAAGAGTATTGTGTGTTATTAAGGGACATTTATGTTTGTTTAGGGCCTTTGAACAACATGAAAGAAAGCATGATTCAGTTCAGCAAACCAAGAAAACTAGTCAATAAAACAAACCCTGTAAGTACCTAAAATCTATTCGCATTTATAATAATGTCCTTAATGGCCACACCGCACCAAATCTTAATGACGCTTTTTGTCCCAACAATGAAAGAGATAATCTTTACAATCTCAGAAATAGAGAAACTGATCTAGCGCAACTATGACTAAAAAAGAATTTGGCAAGAGGTGCTTCAGTTATAATGGTGCCGTGCACTGGAATAATCTTCCTAATAAGGCTAAAATTGTGGAATCTTTAAGATCCTTTAAATCAATCTTAAAACAAAGAATGAGTTGAAATTTGCTCGTAAATGTTTTGTTCTATTTAATATATCTGTATTTGTATATTTTTCTTAATATGTAAACGTATTATCCGTAATTGTTTCTATCTTGTAAATTAGTTAATTTGTTTTAATTCACGCCCCTCATGGAAACCAGTCAACTAATGGCTGATGAGGCCAGCGTGACAAAATAAAGTATGTATGTATTACCCGAGTGCTCAAAGATTGAGCAAATGATTTTGAGCGTGTATACATTGCTCTAACCCCAACTTCTATTAAACCTCGACAAAGCAAATATATCAAACTTGTATTGGTCTAATTTCTATTTCTGATCTTTTGCATATAGGGCGGTCGTTTTATGAGTTCCACGATGTTTGATGCCCGTGAAGCACTAATGCCCGGTCGGGTTATAGGGCCCGGCTTTCCTCCCCAGATGGATCCGACGGCGACGTATCAAGATGCGTACTATCGGACCCACGACAGGATGGGTTATATTGGCGCCGAGAGGACAGTTGCAGCTGCTGTAGGAAATATTCCCATCCCTGTGGGGATGTTCCTACCCCCAATGCCGCCACAGCCTCCGCATAACTATTACAATCAAGTAAGTTGAAACCACAGAGCCATAGACGGATTTCCTGGAGGGTGCAGCGGTGTGCTACCCTCAAATATTATTAATAACCCCTCAAATGTTTGAGAAATGTTTGCCTCTTGGTGACAAACTTGCATCGAACTAGTCAAACTGCCTCTAAAAAATGTCTCTGTCTTATGTTGTGTTCAGGCGATGCCAGGTCGTCCAATGCCCGGAGTCCGTCAACAACACATGCCTAATCAGTACAGAAATAACCGCGGTCAAGCTACAAATAACAGACATCAAATGAACCATGCTCCTTATGGTGCTCACATGAACACCAGTCAAGCCAGTCAGGTAAGATTGATAAAATAATGGACCGATTCACACTAGAGATGACAGATGATCCATCAAAAACCTTTGCCAGCAGACAATTTAATAAAATATAAGAAAAAACATACTCCGAAGAACAACATCTTGTAAACTCAAGATATGAGCTGTCAACAACAAGACAACAGTTTTGCGGTGATATTTCAGTTCTATTTCAAAGTCTTTCTGGTTTGACAATGACTTTGAAATAGAGCCGAAATATCACCGCAAAACTGTTATCTTGTTGTTAACAGCTCATATCTTGAGTTTACTAGATGCTGCTCTTTGGAGTGTGTTTTTTCTTATAATGTTGTTCTTCGGAGTGTGTTTTTACTCACAATGTAATGTTCTTCTTTAGGAAGCCTCGCAGCCGCTCTCTCAAGGTCCACTCACTCAAGGTGGCATGAGTCAACCCATGGCATCTCAACCACTATCCCAGCCTGAGCTCTCGCAGGTACTTTATAATATATGGTACTTTCAATAGAGCACCAGAGTGCTGAACGTCAACTAGAGTCCGACATATTAACTTCCATACTGGTTTTATTTAACGAATGCAATTTCCACACAGTGATTACATTCACAACCCGACGATTCGACACTCCAGTCTAGGTCTTCATCAGGCCGGGTGGTCTGATGTTGAAACTCGTGCTCTTATATACTGCCAACATGACGTCATGTGCTAACAAGATGAAAATATTCTTGTGGTAAATAGATGCCCACGTCAACTTGAGTTTTAATAAAGAAGATATAAGGTGTGGAATTAGAGAAAGTTTATGACTAAGTCTCCCTTTGTTAAGAGAAGTACCGAGGCGCTCAACAAACACACACGTCGCTTGCTAATATTAATGCTTTGTTTTTGTTGTGCTTGCAGGACAGCTACTTGGCTGAAGACTTCCATCTGAAGTCTCAAGGAGATGCGGTCCTATCGCAGGATTCGACATATCAGGGTGATCAGGGATATATGAACTCCCTGCCTGATTACAGCCAACCTAACTATGCCTCCCAGTATTAAGCGCCTGCCCGCAGGCACGTCGGGAGCCCGCGTTGTGTCAGGCCAGGGCTCCCACAGCCCCGGGCGTCCAGGGCAAGCTCGGAGGGAGTACAGAGAGATCTACCTCCAGAGATTCACATTTGAAAACAAACCCTTTGTTGAGAAAAGTTGAGTTTCTTTGAAGACCATTTCGCTACAGTATTATTTACTGAGTTGGTTACGACAGCAGAGCCAAGCAACGACAAACCGCCACTTTCAAGTTCCATGGTATTCTATATGCAAGGATGACTTCTTGGAAAATCCTCCGGAGTGACAGTTTTAGTCAATGACTTAGGAATTTTGCGAGCTCGTTCTACCCTAAGTTAGAAAATTACTGCATCACCGTATAGTATTTGATAATACAGTATGTAGAAGCGCTTAATGTTGGGTTCAATGTTGTAAGAAAAATATGAAGGGATCACTTTATAGTCAAAGAACAGTTTCGATTAGTAATTTGTGTACAGGATCCCATTGACAGAATTTTGCAAAAAAGACGAGTTCTTCAGATCTCGCAACATTAAGATCACGACATCAACTTGCTCTAGTATAATATCCAGTTCTGGTTGCTTGGTGAGCTAGTAGCCGCTCATTTTTAAAGGTTTATATTAAAAGATGCATTAGAATGCTTGACTATTGGTATTTCACTCAGCGCATACGAAAACAGTGGGTTTAGGGATTGGAAAAATGGCTGCTGCGTTTAAACGCGGCTTTCCACCGAGTCCCCAGCGACGAGGGAGCAACGTCTCTAAAATTTTCACATCTTCTAATTTCAAATAAGACGTTAAAACAATCGCTCCAAGCTGTTTTTGGGTAATTCAGAACTGGACGAAGTTCTAAAGAAAGCTATGAATGTTTTTACTTCGTGTTTCAGCAAGCACAAAACAGCTTGCTTTTTCAGACCAATAATGTGCTTGAAATCGGTGTGACAATGACGAGTAAGGAATAATTAAACTTTGTTTAAACAGAAACTTTAAACAATGAAAAGGAAGCTACAATAATTAGGAGTCCACGTTGAAACCGCGTTGATAAGGACTTGTTTGAGGACTGTCATTAGCCTGGACAAACTAAGAAACATTGTATTCTGTCAATATTTTGTCTTGTTTTCAAGCGTGGGTAGACTGAGAAACATTTTCCGTGAGAAACGTTTCCTAATGCTTTATCATGTTTTCCAGTGTGGACAAACTAGGAATTAAGCGCCCCCCCCCCCCCCGACCCCCTCAAATAAGTCCCCTTCAAAAGGTCCTGAAATGAATAAGCCCCCCCCCCCCTTGTGGGGCTAAATAGAGAGAATATGGTATATGGCAATTTACCAGCATCCCTTGGAATATCCTAGGAATCTCAATGATTTCATAGGTCCTCTTACATTTTTTGCGTTTTTATCACCCTCTCCCTTTTGATTTGTCTTCACTTCATAAATCTCCCTGGATTATTGCCTCTTTATCACCCCTCCCCTTAGATTTCCAAAGTTTTTTAATCACTTCTACCCCTGCATTTTTGCATTTTGATTCCATGTGCGGAAAATAGATGCAATTTGCTAACAGAGACGTAACTAGAACGTTAATTTGGGGGGGGGGTGTATATTCATATATTCATGTTCTGCCCGACAGATTTCTTTTCAAATCGAGAAATTTGAATTTGATTTGAAAAGAAACTCGTCGGGCAGAACTTGAATATATGAATACACACTCCCCAATTAACGTTCTATTTACGTCCCTGTCTGCCAACGACAAAGAACAGTTCTTTTAACAACTATCCATGCCCTGGCATTTGTGCAAGCGAAGTACATAAGATTACATACGTAGATGGATATTTCATTGGTATATCTTGTGTTGCTTTTATAGCTCCTTCACTGAGAGGACTGATAAACACAATTAGCGGACCTACAAGTATAGGTTAGACAAGTATTGGTGCAGAAATATTGAACACAATATACACATTTTTTTCACAAACATTACATGTTAAATTCTCCAGTAAAAATCTCCAGTAATATCATATAGCTCAGTGATTCTCGCCAGTAAAGATAATCAATCCAAAATGAAATGAAAATATAATTTTGTGGAAGCACAAAGTAAGTTTATTATTGCAACTTACGTGGTGTTTCCACAAAATTAAATTTCATTTGATATTTACCATGCAATCATACAAGGAACTAATCAATTCAAAATCAATTCATAAATAATTCATAATATCGTCCAATAGAAGTGATCGTTCCTACTCATGTGACAACGTTCAAACCAGGTTCAAATTAAATATTCCAATTACAAGCAAAGCCGTTTCAATTAAAAAATGGCGCCAATTCTATGGAGTGCCGGTTCAATTCGCTATGTAAAAGCTCAAATCTTGGAGAAGATATACCGAATTGTAGACCACAACTGGAAGTGGAAGGTCTGTATGACATTTTGCTACGAAATGCTTTTGTTTGGACCAGTGAAAAAGCATTTACAAACGCATATTATTTAAATTATTGAAGAAAATCGGCCATACCGTTTGCGCTGTACATATGTCTGAGTTGTCTTGGCCTACCGGCTTATATTTGTTCTAAAGGGTGTAGAAAAGAATACAGGCTACGATCTATATTTGTTTGTATTTTTTCCCTTTTAGTTCCGAGCAAGAAACGTATGTTCAAGTGGTGGCACTTACTGTAAAGCCAAAGTCTTGGGGGTCGAGCAAAATGGCTTTGAAATTTGAAGGTAACTTTAATGCTGGACAAAGGTATGTACTCCAGTCGATACATGTATTATTTATAATGCTGAAATTTTAGGTGAAAAAGTGCTTTAAAGATATTTTTACCAGAGCTTTTGGGCGGTGCAGTAGCAAAGCCAGCCCGACAATTTGGTCATGCTATGCAAATTTAAATCATCATTATTCATTTCTTTAGAAATTGATTCTTTTACGGTCTATAAACACTGAAAAATTTGCATTTGCATGACCAATAGGGGTGGGTCATGAAAATTTTAAGGATTTACCAGGTTAGTCATAATTTCAAGTGCCAAATAGGGGGTGGGTAATGTATGTTTGTAGGAAAATCAGGGGTGGGCCACACAAAATTAGCCTTTTAATAATTAAATTGGCCATTTACTGATAATTGAAACTGGTCAGATATTAAAACTGGAACATCAGCTTTGAATATTTTGCGCATCAACAATAGCGTATCAGTCACATTATGTTCATTAAGCAGGTTCTGGCTACTGGTTTTCCCATGATTATTCTGGCCAGTCAATTGCATAAAAATGATACGACATGTAGCATTGCTGATTGGCCCTACTGTTTATTCCCTATACTGTGATCAATATGGCGGGACAATATGGCGAGGCGCTACTCTCTTTATCGGGGAAAATATATTGTGGTCCAATATGAGAGCTAAATGTAGTGGACTATCTGTAACAACATTCAACACGAGATTCAACACGTCATTCAAAAACCGTCAGTCAAAGCAGTATGATTACAAAGTTTCAACAACTTTCATAAAGAAAAACAAAAAATATAAAAGTGAAAAACAGCACAATGCATTTGTATTTGGTAGCTAGTTGCAGGCCTTTTACTAACATTCAGATCAGCTGGTTATTAGACTCGGTTTACATGATACCATTTCACAACACGACAAAATATATGTTTGATAATTTGGCCTATGACGATTTGATACTCCGGTCCTTTGAAATCTGTAATTTTCGTGACATGGGGGCGTATTTTCACTTCAAAACAGTGGACTTAAGCTCTCTTAAATTCCATCCTTTTATTTGCACAAGACAAAATATATTAAACAAAGTGGCATGCGACCTACTTTTTCCATTGAGAACAGTGGTATCGTGTATATCGTGCTTAACTTCAATTTCAGTGGGAAGAAGGAAGTGTTGTGTTGGTGCATATAAGGTTTTAATTTAATTATAAAACAGTGTAAAGAGCTTATAAATTGTTGTTAGATTCATTTTACGTGATACCATTGAGAAAATAGATGTTTGATAATTTGGCATATGACGATTTAATACTTCGGTCCTTTAAAATCTGTAATTTTGGTAATATGAGGGTTTATTTTCACTTCAAGACAGTGGACTTAAGGTCTCTTAAATTCCATCCTCTTATTTGCACAAGACAAAATATATTAGGGAAAGTGGCATGCAACCTAAGTTTTTCATTGAGGACAATGGTAACTTGTATATCGTGTTTAACTTCAATTTCAGTGGGAAGAAGGGGATGTTGTGGTTGTGCATATCAGGTTTTAATTTAATTATAAAACAGTGTAAAGAGCTTATAAATTGTTGTTAGATTCATTTTACGTGATACCATTGAGAAAATAGATGTTTGATAATTTGGCATATGACGATTTAATACTTCGGTCCTTCAAAATCTGTAATTTTCGTAACATGGGGGTTTATTTTCGCTTGAAACAGTGGACTTAAGCTCTCTTAAATTCTATTATTTTATTTCCACAAGAGACAAAGTGGCATGCGATCTAATTTTTCCATTGAGGATAATGGTAACATGTACATCGTGCTTAACTTCAATTTCAGTGGGAAGGAGTGTTGTGGTGGTGCATATCAGGTTTTAATTTAATTATAAAACAGTGTAAAGAGCTTATAAATTGTTGTTAGATTCATTTTACGTGATACCATTGAGAAAATAGATGTTTGATAATTTGGCATATGACAATTAATACTTCGGTCCTTTAAAATCTATAATTTTGGTAATATGGCGGTTTATTTTCGCTTCAAAACAGTGGACTTAAGCTCTCTTAAATTCCATCCTTTTATTTGCACAAGACAAAATATATTAGAGAAGGTGGCATGCAACCTAATTTTTTCATTGAGGACAATGGTAACGTGTATATCGTGTTTAACTTCAATTTCAGTGGGAAGAAGGGGATGTTGTGGTTGTGTATATCAGGTTTTAATTTAATTATAAAACAGTGTAAAGAGCTTATAAATTGTTGTTAGATTCATTTTACGTGATACCATTGAGAAAACATATGTGTTGTGCAACGTATCTGATGTGTACTTTTATTTATGTACAGGAACAAGCCAATTTATTGTTACTCAAGGAATGTTTAATAAAAGCGAACAGCTTGCTAAAAACTATAAACCACCAGGATTCCATATTTATCTGCTTTTGCAGGTATATACAAATAGTGCCAAGGGTTGTTTGCACCTTTAACTAAGCAAGCCACATTGAGTGACAATTTAAACGTCTGTCATTTCTGGTCGGAATTCGTTCGTCAATAACACGAAGACGAAAACGTTTGATTCGAAACATTCCAGAACTGGCAAGAAGAAAAACTACTATTTTTTTCTACTTGGAACAAGCTCAAACGTTTAAATCAGTGGCGGATCTAGCGTAAGTCAAAATAAATTACCTCAGCTCATTCTAGGATATATTTACATTTTAAAATACCTTCAAAGCAACTTCATTGGTTAGATGTTATTCTTTTGAAATTCATAACCTATGACATTGTTATAAAGTTATTTTGAATTTAAAATTGAGCTGCTATTATTTATTTTGACTTACCCTGGATCCGCCACTGTAAATAATACTAACAAAGTTTCGTGGGATAAACAAGCTTTCGCCCTAGAAACAGTTTTCCTTCACACTTATTCGTTAGTCTGTTTTGAACAATTGAAGCAAGGGTATTATGTTGGATTGCAAAGTTGAAATTGATTTACATTGCTCGTGACTAGTTTTCTTTTATTTAATCTTATGCTGTTTGAAGTAAAGGAAAATTAAAAGCAGATACCGAAAGCTTATGTCCCAAACTTGTAACAAACAGAGATCCAGATTTTGAAAGCAACTTCCTGTATAACCTATGGTTTGGTAATGACAACATGCGCTAGATATATCTTGCAACCTCTGCTGAAGATGAATCTGATTTGATTCGAAATATACAGTTTAATTCAATTTTGTGTATAATTAATATGCACTACTTATTCGAAATTACATTCATTTTATGTTTCCTATTATGCTTTATCATGTTTTCCAGGGCGGACAAACTGGGAAACGGTTTTTCTAAGAAACGTTTCATATTAGACAAATAATGAATGTTTATGAGTGCAATGGTAAGAATATTTTTATGAGGTGAAAGATTGATTGTTCCATTTGAAAGATTTGAGCGGAACAATCGATCTTTCACCGAATGAAAATATTATTACTATTGCACGAATAAAAAACATTTGTTTTATATAATACCAGACTATTGTTTTTCAAAATCAATTTATTCGACATTTAAAACAACACGCATTTGAGTCGTATTTTAGTATTTGAATTATTTCGCATTCATCTCAAGACCGAAACCAGCCTAAAGTAAACTACGAAGACTGTACGACGAGCTTTTTGACGAATGAGAATTGTGAGAGTGCAATGGACTACGAGTGCAATGGAACGTTTTCCATTGTATTTTTGGAAAAATGGAACTTTTTATTTGATATCACGTGACCATAATCAACCAATTAAACGACCAGAATTTAATGAGTTATAAAAGAAACGAGGAAACATTCATGTGAGGAACATTCACGCGTAGCGTTTACATAAAGTATTCTCGCTCGTCCAGGCACCATCGCGGGCTCACTTGACTGTTCTTTTTCTGCGTGCGATGTTTGTTTAGTATTTTTTTTTGTTTACGACGATTTGTTTACCAAATATATTATTTTATGTACAAGTTTATGAAATATTTAGTGTAAGGTGAAAACTTTATGATAATGGTACCAGCTTTGAACATGGAGTGAGTATTTGCAGGAAGTGTGCGTGTTTTGGGCGCTATGTTCAAATCTTAGATTTGAAGTCTCTTTGTTGCCATGTCATTTGAAATAAAATTTGAAAAATGAAGAAATTTAAAGACAAGCTTGGGAAAGGAACATCGTCCCATGTGAGTAATACGCGGTGTAGATATGTGATGTGTACTTCCAGTGTTTAAATTGTGAACCTTTATTATTTTACAATTTGTATGAATTATTCACCGGGATCACCGATTGATAGCTCTAACCAATTCGTTTAGATATCAATGATTGAATGGACGAAGAATGATGATAAAATGTTAGATTATACTGTGAATGGCGAAGAGAATAAACTGAGGTAAGTCAGGTTTTATGGCAGCCAGGTTGTGTGCCATTTTTGTCAAGATATTCCAATCTGGGACCATGCGCAATTGCCAATTGCCGAACAGAATTCATCTAGTTAATTGTCAACTTGTTTTTTGTTAAACCCTCCCTCTGCACAGGCAAAAATTGACAGTCTTGTTGCATGTTGTCAATAGACCTTTCTGGTAATTCACCATAGCAAAAAAGATAGTGACATGTCAATTTTACCAGAATGCATTGTGGGTATCAAGTAAGAATACCTGAGAAAAGATGACAAGAAGCTAAGGCAGTGGACTGAAATTTTAACATGAGTGTGAAAATAACCTATTGTCTTCTGTCTGTTCTTCAAAAGGCGTCAATTTGGCTTTTTTAATGATTTCAGACTGCAATGCATTCTGGTAAAATCGACATCCGCCGTCTTTTTTGCTCTAGTGAATTATGTGACAGCTAACACTGTTTTCAACTTAGGACCACCTTAAATGTAGTGGATTTTAAGTTTGTTTCTCACAGGCTGTGGTCAACACATGCATAAAAAGGAATTTGGGATTTTGACTATTAAACATGGATTAATGGAAATGAGCTTAAACACGAGAACGAGGCTGAGGGCCATGGCCCCTCAGCCTTGGTTTTGTGTTTAAGCTTATTTCCACATTTATAGGTCAAAATCCAAAACTCTTTTTTATGCATGTGTTGACGAAGGATGTCCTGCTCCTCTGACCATGGCCTGTAAGAAATAAACTTAAAATCTGCTCTATTTTAGGTGGTCTTAAGTTGAAAACAGTGTTAGCTTTGATGTAATAACCGAAAAGGTCTATTTCACTGTTTGTTGCAACTTGTCAACAAGTAACAGACTTTTCAATTTCATCAAGTCGCAACAAGTTTGTTAAAAGTGGAGTTCTTGCAACTTGTCATTTGTAGACTTGCTACAACGTGTTGAGAAAACTTGCAGCATGCCTGTGGATAACAAGTTTTGACAATAAACTTGGATCAAGTCTGTTGACAGTTTGCAATAGACTTGTCTTTAAGAAGCTGTCAGGCAAGAGCATTCTGATATGTTCTTGTTGATAAGGTTGTTATAAGCTGACAACAGCACCTGGCACATATTTGGTGCTTTACTTGAATGGTTGCTAGTAATAATGAAATTTATAAGTTTTCATCACTGTAATCTTTTTATTTAGCCCCTCTTCTCAAATAAGCCCCCCTCTCTCATGAGCTCCCCCCCCCCCTTT
Organism: Muricea muricata; assembly: GCA_963855995.1. NCBI lineage: Eukaryota > Metazoa > Cnidaria > Anthozoa > Malacalcyonacea > Plexauridae > Muricea > Muricea muricata. The sequence goes on along the minus strand of OY979728.1, from coordinate 12,512,613 downwards.
TTTTGAGTGAAAAAATGAATTAAGCCCCCTATCTAATAAGCCCCCCCCCCTTTAATATATATATTATATGTTGTTATTATATGTTGTCACCATATATATTACATGCTGTTATATTGTTAACATAAATATTGTTGTTATATGATATGTAATGTGTAATGATTTTGAGTTTATTGCAGTTCAAAGAGATAATCTCCATTGCTGGTTTTTTGGATGAATAAATAAGCCCCCCTCTCAATTATGCCCCCCCCCCCCTCGCTCCAATAAGACCCCCTCAAAAGATCCTGAAATGAATAACCCCCCCCCCCAGGGAGCTAAATAGAGAGAATACACTTCCAAAATAGCACCAAATGTTTCAGATCTCATTGTTACTTTTGTTAAGCAAGCCATCGTCTAATGTAATAATTGTACCAATAAATATATCAGGATACTTTTCAAATCACTTTTAGGTTAGCTTTGTTAAGAAAAGGTGCTTCTCCGTTGAAAAAGAAGTCAGATGGAAAAACAATGTGAGACAATTTTAATATAATGTGTTATCTTTTATTGCCCATAAATCAAACATTTGCAATTATGGAGACACTAATTCAAAGCTCTGTACTTTTGACAATAATTTTGCAGCCAATTCTGTTGTCTTTCAGGCTAGATATTGCTTGTGAGCAAGGTCATGTTGATTGCCTGGGAGTTTTGCTTGAACGATGTGCTGATGTTATCTCTGTTAGTAAAGCAGGTTTGTAGCTAGGGATTGATTATAAGGAATAACATGACTTGTCTAGAAGTAATGTTGTCAAAACACATGAACATATATTACGCTCTTTCTCTAGCTGAAACTATAATAACAACAGGATTTAATGTTTCAAGTAAAGGCATTTTCATCTGGATTGTCTTGATGACAACTTTCACTCAAAACTTTGAATTCTGTTTAATAGTTATCATGTAATTAGTAGAAGTGGATGTGTTTTACTCTGTAAATTTTAATTTGAAATATGCTCAATTTTAGTCTTTCATAACTGACTGCTGCTGAAGGGAGTAATATAATTATATATAGTTTAATGTGGGGAAGAAGAAGTTTGTGCCTAAATAGTATTCATTATGTTATCTTAAGGTGGCTCAGCATTGCAGACTGCATCAAAATCAGGCCAAGCTGGTTGCATTGTGAAGTTACTTGAATATAAAATCAGGATTGGCAGTCAAGATGCTGAGAAAATGACTCCTTTGCATCATGCAGGTGATTATGACCTTAGCTCTGTCAATTTGCAGTTGCTAACTCACAGTAGAAGAATCATACTAGCATACTAATGCAAATGCTGTCATTCAATTGACTGCTCTACTCGCTGTCTATTACTTGACAGATAATGGGTAGCTAAACGATAGTTTTTCTAGTATATTTTTGCAATTCAAAGATAATTTGTATTATAATTTTTTTTTATCTAAATAACTTGAAATCATTTTTATCTCGGTATCTACTAAAACAGATCCCTCACTCTCAATTTGTATGGAGTGATGTCTTAGTGTTTGCATGGTTATGACAAAGAAGTACTTACAAAATACAGAAGTACTTACAAGAAGTACAAAATTTCCGCAATATGAAGACAAACAATAAATACAGCTATCTCCAGTTTGCTGCAGTAAAATAAGTATCACTTCGTAGTGTTCCTGGTGAAAGCAGGGCAAACAGTGGGTTAATTTTCAGGCTCTATTGTCAACGTTACATTTTTTTAGCAAGCAAAGGGCACGCAGATTGTGTTCAAATTCTCATTGCAAACGGAGCCAAGTTAAATATTCGAGACAAGGTAGACTTTTTTGCTTCTAATTCATTTAATTGCTTTATGCACGCCCTGGGGCCGGTTGTATGAAGGGTGGAAGGATGTCTACTGGATGGTTATTTTTTAACTGCTGCAAAAAGGCATAAAAAGCAATGGCATCAGGGATGTTGAACTCTTAACAGATAAAAAGGGACTTTTTACTCGAAAATGCTGAACTTTAAATACGTTTTCCCTGTTGCCAAATATGTTTAAAAAGTTGAAAAAATGACCATCGGGGGTGCTGATTAGCGCTATTCACCGGATAGTGATTTTCTAAAACTTTCTAAACATGTTCAGCAACTGGTAAAACCCATATTAAATTTCAGCACTTTCGAGTTGAAGTCACTTTTTATCTCTGGCGGGTTCAATATCCCTGGTGTTATTGCCTTTTATGCCTTTCTGTGGCAGTTAAAAATTATTGTTCTGTAGATAGCGGTATCCACCCTTCGTACAGGTACAACTCTTGCTCTATAAACTTTTGCTGTTCTTAATGCCAGACTAATCGGTTAAATAAGAAGGGTGCATTTAATACTGGCTGCTTATTTTCACAATGGCTAACCACAGCATAAGAGGAAAACTCTCATGGAAACTCTCGCCTTCCTTTCCTCGCACCTTTAGGCAATCTTAAAATTTGACTCAGTAATGTAACAGTTCTTTGTTTCCATTACAGGATGGTCGAACACCTTTGCTGCTGGCCATTCAGGCAGCTCGAGAGACTATCGTGAAATTACTTGTGGAAAATCAAGCGAAAGTCAATCTCACTGATAGTTCGCACAAGTAAGATGTCATTGAAACTAAACTCGGATCAAGCTTTGTTCTTGATTATCCGCCAATCTCTCTTTTTCTCTCCGCATCGTAGGTTAGTTCGTTTCGAAGGCATTGAAGGCACTAGTTTGCACCACGACTTGTTTTGCATCTCGTAGTAGAAAGTACACAGTTCTCGTAACGTCTTTGATACATCGAGTATGTGCGGCAATTGAAATAGACAATTCCCAGGCTAGATTAAATTTTCATCACAGCTAAGAAAGAGCATCTTAAATTTGTAGTTTGTGGCAAAATGTTGTAAAATATGCATGAATTGCGAATATTGTAATATATTTTTTGCGACATTCGTCTCAAATGTGGTAGGCTCCCCCTCCCCCAACCTTCTTAGGACTATATTTCCTGACGTATTTTGCAAGATTTCGCCACCAAAATTTGCATTTTTACTCATTTTTAAGGCTTTTTAGCTGTGATGAAAGGTTTCGTTAATATCGCCTAGATAAAAATTTAGTTTATTGTGGGAATTGTTTGTTGTTTGTCATTGTAGGACACCTCTCATGTATGCCTCGCTAATCGGTCTTAAGGATGCAGTTTCCACGTTACTACAACATGGCGCTAATCCGTTACTGAGGGATACGAATGGACATCAAGGTACTATTTGATCCAGTTACCGAGCTCAATGCATGATTTATCTGGAGTTAAAACTCAAGTTCAGTAGGCGGTAGAGTCACGCCTGAGTTAAACAATGAATTGCAATGCAATGTGGGAAACATGTGTAAAAAATTTACCTATTTATATGCGTTGAAAACCGCGTGACGTAAGCACCTCTAAGGTCTATAGGCGAGACCAAAGATGATGGGTAATTTTTATGAGTATTGCTTACGAGTATCGTATGTCAATGGTCTCGCTTTTCTGATGGACGAATGATTAAAGTATTTCATGTACATTTCAGCTGAAGATTTTGCACGTATCAGCGGCTATGGAGATATTGTGAAAATGATATCAAATGCACCGGTTCTACCTCAATGGAGTTACGGTATGTGACCTAACTACTAGGAACTTGTAAAGATAAAGCATTCTGGGCATTCCTTGTTGTTTTAGCTGTAACGCTTTTTTTAATAGAAAATATATTTATCGAGTTTGAGTTTTGACCGCTCATGTTAAGTTAACATTACATAGAGTCAAAACTCCCAGTCCAAAAACTATGATATTTCCCATTTAAAACAGTGTTGCAGCAACTCCAGCTTAGAATAATCCTTGGGCTGCTTTTTTATTTCAGCGGAAGAATATGTTGATGACGAAGACTTGCCTTCGCAAGAGGTACAATTGGCAATCATTTTTTCATTAAATATGTTTGTCTAGTTTAGTGGTCTGTTACTCGCTGATATGAGACGAATATTAGATAAGCCAAATTACGACAGTCGACTAACCTGTCTTTGGTTGCGAAATTCACGACCAAAATGGATTAATTCAATGAACGTACTTTGCATTCGTCCAGAGTAGAGAGGGGAACATGACTGAGTTAACCATGCAGTTTTATTACAAGATCAGTGACCTCGCTGATTGATTTATGACAGCCATCCTTTGAATGGACGTTTTCGCAGGCCGATTATCGCCATAACGCTTTGAAGTAAGCTTATAAATACCTGTGGATTATACACGGTAGCTCACACACAACAAGTCTTCATATTTCACAATTTGTCTTTCTTTTGTCTCTTGCCAGTGTCCAAAATCTGTTAAAAATCTCTCAGATAATTTTTTAACTCTAAGCCTCTCAGATCACTTTCAAATTCCAATTACATGGACTGTGTACTTCCAGCGCAATGGTAATGCTATAAGAATTCAAGTGAATTGCATCGTTAGTAAGCTTTAGAAATATACTCTATAATACTCTACAAAGGTTTAAGAGAGAAAGGTTTAAATTTTATATATATACCTGCAAACTTAAAAAGGCGAGTTCCAGGTGTTTGCTAAAACTCTTAAGCCGTCTTTCGGTAAGACTCTTCTACGTTGCTAATATTAGATTCTCAACAATAACTTCTGACAGATTTCTAAGGTTGCATTCGAATACCTCATGAAGCAAGGACGATAAACGACAAGTGTTATAAAGAGTTTCAACGTAGCTTTTTGCCGAAGTAAATTTAACACCGAGAGGTTGAAAATAAACTTGAAATCTACTCATGATGATTATCAATATATTTTACACAAATAAATCCCGGCTGGAATTTCATGCACTTTGTTTTTCTATTATCCGATTTAGTACAAATTCCGTACAAAGTCTTTTGACATGAGTGCAAGCGAAAGCCGTATACCTTGCGCAATGCACGTTTGCAACTCATATAATTATCTCGAAGTAACGTTGCAGTATATAAGTGGTGCAGTCGGAAGTACTCGAAAGATATAGGTTCTTTCACTACCTGAAATGATAGAAGCAAATTCGATGTTTTTCGAAGCTCGTTCGTCGGGAAGCCTTTGGCTTTCACTCGAAGTGTCGAATTTTGCCTATGTCGTTTTTGATGTAGTGAAAGAACCCAAAGTATTCAACCAACTGAGAGTCATGGTGATATGATTTTAAGTTCATGTAAACGTGGAAAATGTCCCGTCTTCTTTTGTTTCATATTTCAGTGCTATATTACAAAAATTATTGTGGGTGGATTGCTTTCACACAATGTCAAGTTTTTCCAATCTATACGAGTGTTGATACAACTGTATATCAACACGGAAAATGTTTTATGTTTCTTTATTATTATTCAGGGTTCTATGGTTGGTAGCAACGATGGCTCGGATGTTGCCTCAGTTTTGTCACATCAAGATTCGGATCACGGATTTGGCGTAAGACATTCTTTATAAACATTTATAAAAACTTAAACCAAGCTAAACATGATCAGCTAACATATGTACAGTAAACCATTACCATGCTGGACTAAATTTTGATCCAGGCAATAATATCTTTGATCAAAGAAAATCTTTCATACAACATTTCCCAACTAAGCTTTGCAATTCTACTAATTTGAGATGCTCTTTTTGGCTGTGATGAATGATTTTGTTCATATTTTCTGGCCCAAATCATCATAATGACTTCCGGACGAAGGGCTTCTGTTCAAAACCACTTACTTCTTCGGACCTCTGAAACAAAACCACACCAGCGACAGCCAAACTGGACCGTGGCTTTCACGGGTTTACAACACTTCAACCTAATAAGGTGCTGAATAAGTGTGCCGCGTGTTTTTGGAACTCGTTCATTTTTTTCCACAGAGTGTCTATAGCAGTGACAGAAGATCTTCGTCGGTAGGTTGTTTTTTCTTTCTAAATCTATACTTGCATCTTAGAAGTTTTATTTACTGACCTAATACTCGCCTAATCCCTCAGTCAGCTGCACTCGGCTAACTGACGTGGCTAACCTGATCTGGTCCCCTCCCGACCGATCACCTTTGATCCTTAATAATTCAATTCTCAGCAACAACCAGGCAGCATAAATATATTTGACTGTAGTCTCACCTTTCTTAGAAGATTCCTGTTCAAACTCTAGCCTACTGAACGTTTAGCGCCGCATCGAAACGTGCTTCTTTATAGCATTTGCATTCTGCAATTAAAGCTTTATCCCTAAAACAAACTGTTTTTAAAATCCTAGGCAAACGTCATTAACGCGTTAATCTTGTACTAATCCGATTGACAGTTTTTTTCTATGACATACTCGAACTGCTGACACGATGTACAGGCGTTGTTTTCTTTCCTGCACCGTAATTAAATTTCGCGTCATTCCCCTGCACACGTATTTGAATGTGTTTGCACAAGGCTGTGTCTGTAATAGTACAATTATCGTAAGAAAGGAGCCGTCTGATGGTGTGATAACCATCAGACTGCACGGCTAACGTCGGTAACGTCTTGTAAATAGTTGTATTAGCAAAGTAGCTGTCATTTGCTTAAGTGGTTCGTGTAGGAATTAAGAAGTGGGCGGAGTGTCCTTGTATTTTTATGCTAGAAGATCGCCTGTGCACCTCAGAACGAATTTATTCTGCCCACAGCATTCTCTGTCAACGTCTGCGTCGTCACCATCGACCTTTGCTACAAGACAAGATATGAATGTTTCCAGAGTTCAGGTACGCCAGCTTGTCAAGATTTATTTGAAGCCTAGTTCTCATTTGGTCGCTAATGTCGTGGCAAAGTCGTTCTTGATGTTGTGATATAGTCTAGATCTACCTTTTTTGTGGGCCGTTTCCAAATTAGTCATACTACTCGGCGTACATACTCTATCACATCGGTCGCTTTCATATGTTCATGACTAAATGTAAACTAGACTTAAAAGTACTTGGCTAGCGATTTGAAGTACCCGACGAATGCATCTCTCTCTCTTTAACCCTGGTTCCTATTTAGTCATAAATGTCATGAATACATCAAGCTGACTGATGTGATAGAGTATTTGTACACAGATTTGCACTTAAAATGACTGATTTGAATACAGCCCACGAAAGAAAAGGTAGATCCAGACTATATCACATCGTCGACGACTTCGTCACGACAGTTACTACCAATAATGGAAGCCAGGTTTTAGGATACGTTCTCTGTCAAGTTAACGTGTGTTTGCCGATCGAGAAGCATAATAAATATGCTGAATAGTTTTGAACACGATGCATGCTACTTTCCAGATAGGTGGTCTTTAATTTCAGGTTGTCTGTCGAGATTAGTTACGCAAACTTGCCTTTAAAAGACAAAGAGCATTGATTTGCTGTGGTATTCCTCGGTTGTTGGAGATGTCTACTGCCGGAAAGTGTAGGAATACCTTGATTACTTAGGAAAGGAGTTGGGGGGAGGGGTAAGCTACATTATGTATGTATTACCAAGTGTACACGATACTAGAGGAGAGTTGCAAGCTTTTTTAACTTTGTTTAAGGAGTTGGAAAGAGAAAACAACAAATTGAACGTTCAACTTCGTACTTTAAGGATGGAACATTCAGTAGAGGTGTGTCAAAAAGTTAAATTTCTATATTTTTTGTCCAGAGTACCTTTCACTTGTATTTCATGACGTTGGATAAAATTCATACATGGGTGGGTAGAGCCGTCCTTCTTCATTCTGAGAGGCGGAGGGGATCAGGAAGGGACTGGGCCTTCTACTTTTAATAGATGATAGAATATTACTGAATTATTCGATCGGCGTCCCTCCTGCCTGGAGAAAACCTAACTTGCTTTGATTGTCTCTTTATAGTTGGAGGTTATATATAGTAAATTAGCGATATTAGTCTGTAAAACATGTTGTATGTTCCGCAAAACTGAGTCTAACCAGTATGGTTTATGTAATATTTAGGGCAAAGCAAACGGTTTGAATGAGCAAGATGATCATTTCAATCAACTTGATGTCGAGTTGACGGGTAAGATATTTGTCGTCAATGTTTCGGAAAGATCAAGATGAATTAACGACCGTATCTAGGTTAACTTACTTCGAAATTGAATAGTGTAAAGGCATTCATTTCGCTCCTCATGGGATTCGAGAATTCTCGAAGCATAAATAAAGTTTTATTTCGCTGTTGTATTTATTTATTACAAACGAAAACAGCCGATACTTAAAGCGTCTTGGCAACATCTTATTTCATCCATTCTTTTCAGTTTTCACTGCATGTATTTCAGTCTAAAATGGTTTTATTTCCTATTTTGTCAGAGCGGAGGAAATCACGTTTTCTTGTTAAAATTGTCCGGAGGAAACATGGACCTCCGTCCCAGTGAAAATTAAGCAAATTGTTGCGGTGCCCATGCATGTAGTGTATCTCAAACAGTTAAGTTTGTATAGTTTGTGTATCATATAGTTTTATTTCAATTGTTGGTTTTCCTTCCTAGACGATGCTGGTCAAAACCAGATGGAAAGTTTTCAAAAAGAATTGAATGCATTGAGACTGGAAAATGAGCGACTAAAGAATGAAAAAGTACGTAAAGTTATTTTGTGAAGTTTAAAAGAAGGTTATTTCGCAGCAGACCAGAACAGTGTTGGATATTTGATTTAGTATATATCGTATTTTACAAATATGCAAGTCCAGCAAGACTTTATATGTGGTTTAGATCTTTCATTTTCTTTCAATAGAATGACATTAATGTCGACGATAGCATACCTACAATACCAATAACAGTTTATCAACAATTGAAGGTAACAAAAATATTATACCTCAGAAAAAACACAACCGCGTGGGTGAAACTATTACGGGAGAAACATTCTGCGTGCAATATTCTAGGCTGTCTTCGTTTTGTTGTGGAGATTAGCGACCGGCAGTGAATTTTACATTTTACCATATTAATGGTGCTTTAACTTAATTGAACTTAAAAAAACAGAAGATAATAAAACAATGCTCACTCATTGTCTCTAGACGCTCGCTGATTTGCTAACTGCAAAATCGTCTGCACGGAGTCTTCGTAGAAGTCTCCATAACAAAGCAAAACTTGTTATTGGAAACAGACAGGGCCCCATTCAAGATTGACCTTTAAATTTGAGGTTTGACGTCAGAGATATTGATTTGAATGCGTCAGAGTCACTCAGAGGTAATCAGTTCAATGCTGATTGCTGTTGCCATCTTTTTGTGACAGCTAGTGTGCTTTCACGTCTGTCGAGCCTGCATGAATGTCTTTAAATGTTCTGGAATTTTGAAAACAAAAAATCCAAGCCCTTAAAAGACTTGAAGGTCATTTTTTCAACTTACAAAAGAGGCCATGTTGGTAAATTACTGTGGTTCATGGCAACAAATCTCAATTTACCCGTGGAGGACTGCAGACTGGCAGTTGAAAGCTTGCTATTAATAGATTTTACGACCAGAGAACGTTTCCAAACTTCGTTTTAAATCTGTTTTAACTCGAATGAGATGATAGAGTATAATTAGAGTATAATTTTTGAGCCCCTGTTATTACAACAGAATGTGTTTTTCCCTCAAGGAGTCGACTGAAGAAGAGTTATCCAGCTTGAAAGTCAATCTTTCAAATATCAGAAAAGAAAATGACAAGCTCAATCGTCAGGTGGGAATAGACATTAGCATAATGACGTCACAAGCTGTGTACCTAGTCCATCAGACTTGTTACAAGCTTGTTCCAATAAGACTGATACAGTCATGATATAACAATATATTTGTTACAGTCTTGTGTTGTTACTTTGTAAAAATCTTGTTGTAACAGGTTTGTGTCAGAGTTGTTGGGACAACCTTGTAACATGTCTGATATTTCCATCAAGCTTGTTACAAGCAGGTAATTAGCTTATCTACTTGCTACAAGCAGGATAAACACCGCTGTTGACAGACTTGCTAAAAGTTGTAAGATTTTTGCTCTAGAGTATAAAAAGGGTTTCATTTAGCTTTCAGAACTGAAACATCAAACACGCGATGAACTCCAGATGAAATCCGAGCAAAAGATCCGTGCCTTGCAGGAACAAGTTGTTCGACTTCAGAAACAGCTTGTGGTAAGAAATGACCGACTTGAAAATTGTGATCAGTGTGTTGTGTGTTGAGAGACAGGTCACTATTTATAGTGGGTTGATGGTTGTGGGGGGGGGGGGTGAAAATGGTAGGGTATCTGAAGAGTATTAGATGTGTAATGTCGAAATTTACTACAGGACCTTTTTTGACATTTTAACAATTTAGAAAGGTACTGTATATGAAATTTATGGTTTAAGGGAAGGTCTGTTGAAATTTTTTGAGGTGGTCCCCGCCCCGATCAGATTTTTTTAAATTTCGCACAGGTATATGTTCATATGCATGGCTTAAACTGTTAGTTTGTTCTGAGTAAATACCGTATTCTCTCTATATAGCCCCTGGAGGGGCTTATTTATTCATTCAAAAAACCAGCGATGGAGATTATATCTTTGAACTGCCATAAACTCAAAATCATTACACAGTATATATCAACAACATTTATATTAACAATATAACAACATATAATATATATGGTAAAAACAACATATAATATATAATATAACAACATATAATATGTATATATTATAGGGGCAGGGCTTATTAGAGGGGGGGGCTTATTTTATTTTTTCACTCTGAAGGGGGAAGGTAGCTTATGAGAGTGGGGGGGGGGCTAATTTTAGAGGGACACTAAATCGAGAGATTATGCTAATTGTGTATCCTAATCTATGTAGTGGACTCATATAAATCTTGTTTTTTTTTGCAGGAAGCTGATAATGAACACTCAAAAACAATCAATGTGTATCGACTCCATTTGCTTAATGCTGTACAGGTACAAAATGGAAGCACTTTCATCATTTCATCTTTACTTCCCAAATGGCAAAAATGCAACAGTTGGTTGTTTTGCAATCAAATGTTATGATGTTTTGTTTTAGGGAGGTATGAACAGTGATGTAAGAAAGGCACTGGAACTTATTCTTAAAATAAGATACGATGAGCAGTTTTGTTAAGATCTGAAAAAAAGGTAACCCAAGGCCTCTTTTAGCCATTTATTGACAAATGTGATTTTGAGAAAATTGTGCGTGGAAACTGTTCTATTTAGGGGTTGTCCCTCTATAGACTTTTTTAATTCAGTGAACAATTCTATTGATAAATTTACAGAGAATCTCCAATTGACAATCAACAAACTCTTTCTATCAACAAGATTTTGAAAGTGGGGTGTCATACCTTGATATGCTCCTATAAATTGGTGGTCGGTGGGGAGATGACTCAATGATAACACTGCATAAATAGAGGAATAATTGGAGGGTGGGTGGGTATATACTCATATATTTGTGTTCTTGTTATTAGTATTGGTTTGAAAAGAAATTAGTCAGGCAAAACACAAAGATATGAATATACCCCCCCCCCCCACACAATTAGCATTGTAGTAGGACCTTCTTGACGTGGTAATTTTAGTGTTCATAGAGGTACAATGCCACCTTTTAAGTTAAAAAATTATGATCCATTGTATATCCTAATTATCTCATTCATGCTGAATCACCAATGTATAGATAAATCTGTTAGAATAATTTGATCGTCTAATAATGCTCCAGTTACGTCATATTGTTGCAACAAGGTTAAAACACACATCACATGGTACCATGCACGCTTCGGAAAGACAATCACATATTTAGTTTATACACTGTATATTAACGTACATGTATATAAAGAATATAATATTTTTATGTTTTTAAAAGTAAAATAATATATTTGAAGAGTGTATGGAATTATTGCTTGGGCATAATAATTGTCAGCACTACTTCTCCATTTTAAATGAAAAATTACATCATACAGTAACTACAAAGTCACTGCCTAACAACCGATCTTGTCACCTCTCTTTCTAAGTTTACACTATTTTACATGTTTTATATTTTTATGGTTATTATTTAACCTAGTTCCCAACTTCTCAGTCATTATGTACTCCAGTCTACAATTGAGTATGTTCACAGTTGTAATGCCAACTATATTTCTCAACATTTAGCCCTTAAACCTGACAGTGAAACCTGAAAAATTTATCTACAGATTACATTTTTTCCAGCCAATATCTCAACTCCACAGTTTGAATTGACTGATACTAACAACTTGTGACAACGCTTCGATGGGTTTTTTTGTTTGCTGATAACTTAATTAAAAGTAGGTCAGGTGTAGAAGATAATTTCTGGAATCTGCCCGTCTTCAACAGAGGTTCCATTATTGTTTCCGGTTGCGTATGAAAAATGAAACACAATGTCTTCGTCCTTCGAGTCAGTAACCTCGCATACAACTTTACGTTGTCCTTTTGTACCATAATAGGAATCAGCACCTTTCATAGTGGCACTTGCAACATAAATAACACTAGGGGTTAATTCGATTGGTTCACTGAACATAACTCTAAAGATACTTGGCATACCATCGCAACTAAACGCTGTGTCGTTCTCACCACAAACCAAGCCAGTTTCTGTGTTAATGACTTGCATTTTCACATTGTAGTCACTAGGACCATGTATCGCGCCATACAACCCTAATCCAACGACAAAGATTCGTTTGTTTACAGAGAACCTTATCCGATCGCTTGTGCCGCTATAACCCCAGCGATTTTCAACCTTTGAGAATCTTCTGACTGACTTTTCACGCCCAGTGAGGCAACATCGCGGTTTGTCGATGAAGTTGACTTTTGGCTTTGGGTTCACGTGGAAGTAGAGAAATAAGCTCACAATTTCTTTATCTGTCAAGATGCCAGATTGAGCTGGACCTGTTGCGAAGTCTTCCACAGGCATTAGTGGGAAGCGGATCTCGTACAGAGCCTCAGATAACACACTTCTACAAAGGGAATTATCATCATTAGTGGGTCTGTCAGAAACAAAACATACACTGTCGTAAGAAAGGAAGTTTTGGCCATACATTTTCATCAGGGGGAGGTGGGGCCCTTATTTTCTATTCTGCACCTTGTAGAGAGGGTGGCTCTTAATTTTCAGTTCTCACCTTGGGGAGGGTGTGGCCCTAATTTTCTATCCTCTGCCTTGAGGAGCGGGGGGGGGAAGGGGTCAGGGTTATTTTCTATCTGTATCTCAGGGTACAAGGGGGTGGCCCTTATTTTTTTATTTTGTGCCTTGGGGAGCAAAGGGGTAACCCTTCTATTTTGTCTCTTTGGGAGGGGGGGGGGGAGGGTGGCTCCTATTTCTGTTCTGTACCTTGGGGAGGGGGTGGCCCTTATTTTCTATCCTGTGTACATCTATATATATTGATTGACAGGGCAAAATTTATTTCAGCAGTTTTATTCAATACCGTAAATTTGCTGGACTTTTACTCAAATCTTTTCTCTCGCACTCATGCTTTGCCCATCGTACTGCATGTTGAAACAACTGGCTCTCCTTCAAGCCCAGTGTATCTCGTTTCAACACAGCTAGCAAAGTGTTGTAGTCAATGTCTGTGAAGCCCTCAGCATTAAAGCTTTCGCACGTGTTTTTATCAATGCATTCTAAGCATCTGGTCGCCAACTGCGTCTCGTCAAATAATCTCGCTTGTGTCAATAACATGAAAGCGTTATCAGGTCGAAGGTTCTTCTTCAAAAAATCAACACAAGCATCTTCCAAAACAGGGGTAACATATTTCTTGGCAGCATACAAGGTCGTCATGACTGTTTCCGGGCCGATCTGAATCTCGTCGGTGTACAAGAACTTCAAGAGAGCAAGAAATGCCGATGATTCGACATCAGGTAACTCGACATCATCACTGGGGCTCGCAATGCCGCCATTAAACATCGCATCAAAAACAGCGCTACCCATGGAAAGGACAAACTTGTGTGCAGGAATACGTCTTCTTTGCAAACCTTTTCCAACGAGAAAGTGAACATCGCTTAGTATTTCGTTGTTGAAAAGGAATTTCACTCTATCGTTCACGGTTGCCTTTGCAGCCTGCCAGTTATAAGGCTGTACAGACATATTCTTGTCGAAGAGACAAATGCAAAGCGAAATATTTTTGGGTCATTTTCCACCGGATATTTACCGGATACTTACACCCGTAGGGCATAAGCCCGGTAATTACTAGTGATAATATCCTCTGTTGCATCTATGTATCCTCTCAACAGTAACTTTACTCCTTGTTATCCCTCTTCCTTACGTTTGCTGAGTTGTCCTTTTGTTTTGAGAATGGGTGAGCAAAATTTTACAATTTTAGCCACTTTGAAATCCCTTTTACAATCAAAGCACGTGTCTGTAAAGCCTTAAAATGTCCATAAAATTATGTATTGTTTTACATTTAAGCTCTGCTATAATAATGTTGTAATTTTGGCCACTTGGTAATTTGAGACATTTTGGGTTCTGTGGTCAAAGCACATGGTATAATTACCAAAGTTAAAATTCAGTCCCTGAATATCTATATTTTTTTAAATTGTAGCTCTGCCCACTTCAACGTCATGTTTGTTCTCGGCAACTCTGGCAGTATTGACGCTGGCGGCCATGATGGCATTCAAATCTCAGCTAGCGTCGAAAGAATGGATGACAATCCTTGGGGGTTTCCTGGGTTCACAATTCTTCATCTTTCTTGTGACTGTATCCTCTTCGAGCCATACTTACCATAGCAGCCGCCCCCCCCCCCCCCCCCATGATAACGATTCTTAAGCTACTATTAATATATTTACATAGTATTTTCTAGCTGTGCTGATAAACTTTGCCCTTCATGTTAAAGGTTAAAATTTAGTTCATAGTGGGATTTGTCCATTGCAATCGCAGCTCTCAATTATTGGTGACAAAAGGCAAATGCCACCAATAATGCCGCTGAAGATGAAATTATCGGCAGCAGTTTTTTGCCTCTGATGAACTTCTTGTGGTCATTGCAAATTGTACTTCTTTTTTAAAGCAATGTACATCTACCCACCGTGTTTATAGTGAAAAATGAGTAAATTCATCAATGTTTTGAGGGTTTTCCCTTATTATTCTACCTATTTAGCAATAAAAAATTTGCTGCCTACAATGCCGTGGAACTTGAAATTATCAGCAACAATTTGTGAGGGCCACGATCAGTGGCGTAGCCAGCGTCAATAATTGGAGGGGCAAATATTCATATATCATGTTTTGCATCATTAATTTCTTTTGAAATCGATTGTGTTCAAGGTCTGTGAACACAAATATATGAATATTCGCCCCTCCAATTATCGAAGCTGGCTACGCCACTGGCCACGATGGTGCCATTGGTGGGTGAACATTTTTACAACCTCGAGAACTACAAGTACCCTATCATTGAAATATCCAGTGCTGCAAGAATTGTTTAGTTTGATAATTTCCTTAATTTGTGAGTAGGCAATAGGCAATTTTGAAGCCATGACGTTTGGAAAGAATTCTCAGACAAAATTGATTCCTGAAAGTAAGTATATTAAGTTATTTTGCATCTGACTGTAGAAAAAAAACTATTTGTTTTTTACATTTTGATTTTATTTTTTAGTTGCTTTCTGCATGATGGCATCCATGTTTGTCTCTGGTTTGGTCCACAGGGTCTGCGTCACCACTTGGTATGTGCTGATTTATGCTGTTTTTTGTCGTTTAATATGTTACCCTGTAATCTCCCTATGACCTGTTTGATTATAGTGACTTTGAATATTAATATTTGTGCATGGGGGTCAAACAAATTAATTGACCTCATTGCTTTCAATGAGACTCGTCTAGATTCAAATATAACTAATGGCATGGTCCACCTCAATGATTATGATCTTATTAGAAAAGACAGATCAAGAAATGGGGGTGGAGTTTGCGTCTACTTGCGCAGCTCCATTAACTACAAAATAAGAAATGATCTAGTTCCTTCTGAACTGGAAGCTGTTTGTATAGAGATAATTAAACCACATGGCAAACCATTTCTGGTCGCTACAGTTTGTAGACCACCAAGTGCATCATCAGAATTCTTTGACCATTTTAAAAAATTGATCAAAGCTACTGATGATGAAAACAAAGAAATATATGTACATACTTGGAGATCTAAACTGTGATATTCTAAAAGCAGATGAAGATTCTAACTTCCCAACAAAGAAAATTAAGTCATTGTATGAATTATATCAGTTGTCACAACTGATAGATAAACCTACTTGAATAACCATGACAACGAAAAGCTTGATTGATCACATAGTTACCAATGCACCAGAAAAAATTTCCAGTACTGGTGTCATCCACACAGATATAAGTGATCACAGCTTAATATTTGCAATTAGGAAGATTTCTATTGAAAAAAAACACAAAAACACTGTAGAGATTAGAAACTTGAAAATTTTTGATGAGAAAAAATTTAAATCAGAACTGCTAAAACAACAATGGGAATGTGTGTATTTTCATGCTGAAGATCCTAAAGCAATGTGGGAAATTTGGAAAAAATTATTCTTAAAGGTTCTTGATAAACATGCTCCACTTCAACAAAAAAACCTAGGTCAAAAAAAGTTCCTTGGATTACAAGCACTATCAAGAAGCTTATAAATACAAGGGACAATTTAAAACGAAAAGCCATTTTAACAAACCTAGAAAATGATTGGTTGAATTATAAAGCTAGTAGAAATAAAGTAAATACTGAATTAAGAAAAGCCAAGAAAGATTACTATTCCTCGAAAATAGCTGGTCATAATTTCAATCCAAAAAAAGCTTGGAAAAGTATCAACAATTTATTAGGTAGGCGAAGCTCACCAACAGTAGATGGAAGTAATTTAACAAATCTCAAAGACATTGCGGAAGGTTTCAATAATTATTTTTCAAACATTGGCCCTGACTTGGCTAGCAAAATTGATTCTTCAAATCACAACTTTGAAACATATGCTACAACTACTAAATCAGAATTTCCTGCTTTCCAACCTGTTACTGTCAGTCATGTATATCACCTTTTACTTGGGCTTTCTAGCAACAAAGCTACAGGGATTGATAAGATTTCTTGTAAAATTATTAAAATAGCTGCCCCGGTCATTTCAGACACACTAACTCTTATTTTTAATCAGGCTATTACTATATCTTCATTCCCTGATGAATGGAAAACAGCCAAAGTAATACCTGTGTTTAAAAATGGCCAAAGAAATATGCCTGGTAATTATAGGCCAATATCAGTTTTACCAGTTATAAGCAAAATTATGGAACGAATCCTGTATGATCAACTGTACAACTATTTAACAAAATCAAAACTTCTCAGTGACTCTCAGTTCGGTTTCCGAAAATTTCACTCTACAGCCACTGCTTTACTAGACTGCACCAATGATTGGTATATCAATCTAGACAGAAAAATGTTTAATTTAGTTGTTCTAATTGACCTGAAAAAAGCATTTGATACAGTTGATCATCAAATTCTTTTGAGAAAGTTAGAGCTGTATGGAATAAAAGGTCAAGCTCTAACTTTGCTCAAATCTTATCTTACAAACCGAAACCAAAAATGCCAAATACAAAATTGCTTCTCATCTGAACAATTAATAAAATGTGGTGTGCCACAAGGTTCATTTTAGGGCCACTATTATTTTTACTGTATATAAATGACTTACCACAATGTCTAAATAAAACTAAACCATGTTTGTTTGCCGATGACACAAACCTAACAGCTTCAGGAAATTCTCTAACTGACCTTGAGGTTGCAGTAAATTCTGATTTAGAAAACCTTAGAAAATGGCTTGTTGCAAATAAGCTTAGCCTAAATGTAGCCAAAACTGAGTTCATGTTGATTGGTTCCAAAAAAATGCTAAACAAGATATCTGATTCTAAACCGAATATCAGAATTGACAATAAAGAAATAAAACAAGTTTATCATGCAAAACTCTAGGAATAACCGTTGACCAGCATTTATCTTGGAAAAGTAATACTGACATTATTTGTAAAAAAATAAGTGCAGGAATCTCTGCTATTCGTCGTGTAAAACCTTTTGTGGAAAAGGAAACACTAATTTCCATATATAATGCTATTGTTCGGCCCTACTTTAATTACTGCTGTGAAGTATGGGATGTGTTCAATGAAACACAATCAAAACGCCTTCAGAAACTACAAAATAGAGCTGCCAGAATTATTTTAAATATGAGCAATAAAGTAGATCATTCAACTGCTCTGCATGCATTGGGCTGGGAATCCCTTAAAACAGAAAGGAAAGAAGCTAAAGCAAAAATTATGTACAAAATATTAAATAAAATGGGTCTAAAATCACTTGCTAATTTATTTTCACATAAAAGTGAGAGCGAGAGTAAAAAGCGAGAAAACAGATTATAACCTTCGAGGGATATCAAGCAATCTTTGCCTACCAAAACCTCGTACTAATAATATGAAAAATAGTTTCATGTATGATGGAGCTAAACTTTGGAATTCTATACCAGAAGATGTTAGGAAAAGTAAATCGCTTTCGTCCTTTCGAAATAAAATCGCTGCTCACACTTATGAGTTATAAATATTGTAAATAATTTATCTGTAAATAGTTCAAAACTTTCTCATTTATACATTGTAGTTTTCTACTCTTACACCGACATTTTCTAGTTTATATATCTTGATGTAAATAGCTCCATAAATTAATTCCTTATACATGTAAACTTCTTAGTAATTTTTGCACACGCCCCTCGTGGAAATCAGCTTAAGTTGACGGGGTCAGCGTGTATAAATAAAAAAACTTCTATCTAATATTATAACCCTTCCCACCCAAAAAAACTCCAAACAAAATGTTCTAAACCCCCTTAGTTTCAGGACCAAGTCCACTATCTAAAGTACCTATCTAGCAAATAATCTCTTCAAGTATTTTGGGACTTTTAAAACAAGGATTTACCTAGATTAGGCTTTACATTGCTTATATTCCAGTGGTGGAGGGATGAGGGCAGAAAACAAAACACCGACTCACCCCCTCCCCCTTTAAAATTTGTGGTCACCACCTTGGTAAAAATATAAAGAGTCCTCTATGTCCAAATTCATTAAAAAATATTACACCAGTTAATGTGACTGTGAGAACAGTTTTTGACTTACCTTAACCCAGCCCTAGGAGTGGAAGTCCTTTTGAAATTTTATCATGTCAGAAGACATTGTCAAGTAAAATATATTCTGTCCATTTTTTCAGCTTCATCTTCTCAAGTATTGCTTTATACTACATGACACGTCTCTCCAACGTCAAGTATGCTCCAGTTGTGAAACCAGTACCAACTTCAGGCAAAGGAAAGAAAGGCCAGTAAATGTCTCTATATTATGGAGGTTTTAGTGCAGGATATTGTGAATAAAATACCATTTTAACTCTAGTAAGAGCCATCAGCTTTCCCACTTGAAACTGCGGAAATAACCATTATAAATGCACCATAAAAAAGCTGAATTTTGATTCTCTAATGTTTGTTGACCTGCTAAATTCAATACAATAACATCATCTGATATCCGACATTGAGCTAAACTAATCCTGATTCTTCGAAAGCAGTTTGAAATGTGTCCTAATTCCAAATAATCCTTAATTGCAGCTGATAATTAAGCTAAATTATCATTACCAGATCTTTGGCGACACATATCTACTGCATTTTATGACTATGGTACAAAATGGCCCATAAGAATTATATCCAGTAGAAGAATTCAAAGCTGCAACCACAAAGCTGGGTGCGATTTGTGTGGCTTTGCACCGGTGTCTTTGAGATTCTTAATTGTTGAAGAGACAATCAAAGCTTTATATCGGTTTGCAAGTAGTTCAATTGCCATAAGACTTGTATTGCATGTGATTTGTCAAGAAATTCATGTACAATGTTTCAACAAAAGCTTTTTTATTTGGACCAATTCAAAGCAAACACAATTAGATTATGGAACATAAAAAAGATAATGGAATAATGCGATCAAACACTTGTGAAGTTTTAATGTGCAGTTTTTGGTCGCTTTCTGCTTTCTTCTTCAAACACAGTTTTCTTTGAATCTTGAAGCTGTAGGAGTGCCTCGACTAAATTAATAAAAGAACAAGTTGATTTCTGACGAAATTGATGGGAATATCAGACTGGTTAGAAAATTTGTCCAAACAACTCTGATACAGAATTGATGTTGGATAATTAAGCTCATTAAGCCCCATCCAGCTGGTTACAAATTGTAAACATCTTGTCCTGGCAACTTGATACAAGCATGCTATCTTACCACGATATATTGACCAAGTTTCAACGAGAGCCTCTTACCTCAGACCCAAAAGGGATTTCTTACAAGACTTTCTTATTGATAAACAATTCATTTTAACATAGATCAGTAATTACCGACTAATCGAATAAGCTGTTTTCGTTCTACTAAATTCTCCTGCAGTTGCTCCATCAATTGAAAATATCTAGGCGTAAAAGTGAAGCATTACATGCGTGTGATCATATACCAGTGTGGTTTCAGGGGTTGTTTCTATTTCTTTACTTTTATATTGGTATTATATCTGGTCATCTTGCTTTCAAAGACTCAAGGAA
This sequence comes from Muricea muricata, assembly GCA_963855995.1. Lineage (NCBI taxonomy): Eukaryota > Metazoa > Cnidaria > Anthozoa > Malacalcyonacea > Plexauridae > Muricea > Muricea muricata. Next base: position 12,492,271 of record OY979728.1, on the reverse strand, counting down.
GCCCATGCACAGTTTAGCCTCTCTTTCCACCTCTTTCCTTTGCTTGTTTATTGGTATGTGCTTACTTGAACAAAATGTCCCTGGGCCATAGTGTCTCCATAGGATAACGTTGAAAGCTATGCAGGTTTGCCTCAACGGTCTTTTGCCATTCTGAAAATTGTGAAGCACATGAGGTTAGCAACAAAATGCAAGCTATGTTAAGACTGCGGCCGTTAACGATCTTTCTTGCCGATTTTCATCCCTTTCAAAAATCAACGATCTCAAGTTATCTTAAGAAAGAAGCATTTAAGAAAGGGGCATGTGAAACTGTGTAAGAAGGGTTCAGGTTATATAATAGTAGAGTTTCTACAATAAGGATGTAGCGAAGCGGTTAGCCAGCTGTCCTCCCTTTCTTCTCCCTCAAAATACCTGCAAATTCTTCTTCGACGTCTTTTTCTGCAGTTTTCTCGCCTTCTGCTTGACGTGTGTCTTCGTTCTTATCTTGTTCAACAACATCCTTGAACTGAACTCGTGATGGTCGTCGTTCGTCGCTGTTCACGGTGAGACCCGGACACGCTGTGGAGGATTCGCCTTCAGCTGCACCGTCTAAATCTTCTGTCTTGCCTTTGTCGCACTGTGATGCGTAGTAGGCGTGGAATGAGCTGGATCTGTTCATATTCTGTTGCTCATTTGACCTGCAAAGATATATTTGTATGAAAATACACACGAAAAAATCCAACCACTTCTAGCAAGTCTACAAACAAACGTTCAGAAGTTTCCTTGGCACTGAAAACCACGGCCAGCCGAAAATATAAAAAGAAACAAATTGCGAAAAATAGAGTCATCTTGCAATTCAAGATATGAATAAAAACAAGACAAACAATTGAAACTGTGAATTTTCGACTTTCTTTCAAAGTCATCGTCAGACAGAATGTCCATATATCTTCAGTTGCAAGATGACTTTATTTTTCGGAATTTGTTTCTTTTTACACTGCGACCCACGATATTAGTTTTATGAGATATTTATGCTGTACGTATTCAAAATGAGCATTGCTATTCATTAAAACTTACGAACATCAAAACAAAGTTGTGAGAAGATCTTTACGATGTTGATATTTGATGCTAGTCACATGACTGAAAATATATGGCGTTGTTCCATATTTCAGGCGGACCACGGTATTAGTTTTAAAAATATGATAACACGATAAGACGTCGTTTTTAACTTAATTGGAAGTGGAAACGACATTCTTTAACCAAAAACAGCATAGGTAACAACAAGAGAATGTTTTAGTTAGAAAATAAACAAACTTGGTGTCATAGTTGAAGGATTTTTCAAAGAATAGGTGGAACGGCGGAAAAGAGGGATTCTGGACTTCTAAAATGGATAAGAATGAAATGTATTAGGCGTTTGAAGGAGAACTGTTCGTAAATTATCATGCTCAACGTCTATCAACATTTTGAGAAAGTTTGCGTTGCCATATATCTTCAAAACTAGCAATGATGGATTCCTGGTAAGCAATAATAATTCTAAAAGTACCTCCACTGGTGTCGTGGAATAAACGTTTGGAACTGGATTGAGGCAAAAAAATGCTTGAGAGCACAACGAAAGTTTGTCCTTTTGACGGGCAGACGAAATCAGCATGATAAAGCTTGGAAAATGCATGCATGGGTTAGATATTGATATTCAATGATTGCATGTGACAGGCGAGGCTAAGGAGTCAACAAAAAAGTGGTGAAGTAAACGAGTTCTGCTGGTAACAGCGGAAATAGGGCACATATGAGGCACATATGAAGACATGTTGGTTGCTAATAATACGGATCTAAATGACCGTTCTACCACTTCTTTGGAAGGTACCGAAAACCTTTCATCAGAAGTTCCTTTTCCCAGCATTAGGGCATTATCATGTTGATCTCGACTTGTCTGTCTCGACTTGTTGTGCTCTCAAGCATTTTTTTGCCTCAATCCAGTTCCAAACGTTTATTCCACGACACCAGTGGCGGTACTTTTAGAATTATTATTGCTTACCAGGAATCCATCATTGCTAGTAGTTTGAAGATATATGGCAAAGCAAACTTTCTCAAAATGTTGATAGACGTTGATCATGATAATTTACGAACAGTTCTCCTTCAAACGCCTAATACCTCCCATTCTCATCCATTTTAGAAGTCCAGAATCCCTCTTTTCTTCCGTTCCACCTATTCTTTGAAAAATCCTTTAACTATGACACCAAGTTCGTTTATTTTCTAGCTAAAACATTCTCTTGTTGTTACCTATGCTGTTTTTGGTTAAAGAATGTCGTTTCCACTTCCAATTAAGTTAAAAACGACGTCTTATCGTATTATGATATTTTTAAAACTAATAGCGTGGTCCGCCTGAAATATGGAACAGCGCCATATTTTTTTAGTCATGTGACTAACATCAAATATCAACATCGTAAAGATCTTCTCACAACTTTGCGTTGATGTTCGTAAGTTTTAATGAATAGCAATGCTCATTTTGAATACGTACGGCATAAATATCTTATAAAACTAATATAGTGGGTCGCAGTGTATATTTCGTTGGCACTGCTTCCCTTAAATTGTCAAAACCTTTGCAACAATATGTTTATAATATCAGCGGTGCTACAAGGTTCATGGGGCAAGCTGATGCATTTATAATATAACAGTCTAGTTACAACCTTGCATTTTACTATTTTTCGTTTCAATTACCCAGCCAAACGGACAAATGCTGATGTTTCGTTGATGGAAACAGGAGTTCTGTGTAGCACACGTCTTCATTGTTTCTCACCAAAATTTAATCAATAACTATTTCATGTCAAATCTTCCCGGGTAACTCTGCCCCAACCCACTATAGCCGCATTATAAGCACCTTACCATTGAGAAGAGATGGGACTTACACTCACCTCCCTGGTGTTTGCCACCCTCACCTTATCTGGGCGATTTTTTGGTGCAATTGAATTACAAAGTTGGGCTGTTTCGTTTCTTCTTCCCTCGGCTCCTCGCTCAGAGTTTCCATCGCATTTGCAGCGCTCTTTCGAAATATTCTGTTCAAGAATGAACTCGAACGCTGATCCTTTCCCTGTGGCTCTAAGTCTGGTACTAAACTGCTCATGCGCCTGCCAAGAGAAAATCTTGTGAATATAAGACTTGTAGATGTAAGGTTTTGTGACAATTTGTTTGCAGACTCGTTACAACTTGCATCAAGCTTGTATAGATAAAAGGTTTTGGCAATCAACTTACATCCAGCCTGCTTAGCTTGCAGCAGAATTGCTTGCCGATGCAAGGGATGTGAGTGCCTCCTGATAATATCGGATTGATGACTGCAAGATAACAAGCCTGCAGCAAACTTACTCCATCCTTTGCACAGGGTTCTCAAATCCCTATGGTTTTAGTGCATTAATTTCCACTTTACATACCTACTTTTCCGATGTTTCTTGTCTTGTTTTTCGAGCTCTTCCGCGATTTGCGTTCTGAAATCGGCTCGTTCCTTCACAGCGATTTGTTCTTTGATTTGTTGATTGAAGTCATTGCGGATGTTTTGAAAGTTGTTCACTGGTGGAATAAAATGAATTGTTGTAAATGGTACCGTAGCTACCTCGGATCCTCTATCAAGTGGACAATAGCCTGTTTGGTTGAATCCGCTCGCATAAGGGTGAGAAACATGCATGATAAATCAAAACAAATATTTGCAGACTTGCAAAAACTTGGGCGTTTTTGTTGTTTCTTTCTCTCGTAAATGATTTTTCCTGCTAGGATTACTTCATGTACAACAGGATTGTATCAATAAGTTCCTTGTATGTTTGCATGGTAAATATCAAATTAAAATATAATTTTGTGGAAACACCACGTAAGTTTATTATCGCAAAGCTTTCGATCCGTAAGTTCGGATCTTCATCAGTGCTAATAATAAATTATTATAATTATTATTAATAATTATTAATTACTGGTCTGTGGCAAATGTTTAGAACTTTTGTGCTTCGCTGTGATTGGTCAATTTTACAAATTCTGAAATCGGCAAAGAAACATGAACGACAAAGTGAACGTGTAACACTTGTGTCTATTTATAACAATACTTTTCGACTCTACCACAATTAATACATGGTTTATTAAGCTTATCGGGGGAAAAGATCTTCAAAGTCACACCCATATCGATTTAAGCGAAATACGTACGTTATTTAACGCATAAAATGTCGATACTGAAGCAGCAATTTGTAATTCTTCGTGGCGCCACTGACATCAGTTGGCAACATGATGTTGTGCATTACACTACTTTTTTCATCTTAAACTTCGTTTTTATGTCTGAATTTCTATCCTATTCGGTGGACACCTTTTTGAAGACTATTGACGGTTAACTATATGGACTACAGTGGCTGGAGTTGAATAAAATAGGTACAAAACGAGCAATGGGTGTATTAAACATTTGCCACAGACCGGTAAATATGAATATAATAATTATAATAGTAATGTATTATAATTATTATAAGTAATATTTAAAACACGCGCAGGAGTGCTTTATCAGATATACAACGCGAGGCGAAGCCGAGCGTTGTATATCTAATAAAGCGCGAATTGCGAGTGTTTTAAATGACTTCTAAATCGATTCATTTTATACCCATCTTGTCTGTTTGTATATAAAAGAATTTTCAATACAGATGTTGTATAAGCTGAGAAAATCGAAGTAAAAGATTTGTGAAAATCGACATGTGTTTTATCTCATGTATAGACTCTAGTCACGGCTATGATTTCCTTTGTGTTTTTCTCATGAATTATTAATGAGGTTTAGAATAATAATTATGATTATTATTATTGTTATTATTAGCACTAATGAAGATCCGAGCTTACGGATAGAAAGCTCAGCGATGATAAACTTACGTGGTGTTTCGACGAAATTATATTTTAACAGTATTTTATCAACCTACCCATAATTCCCGCAAAGATATTTCTGAATACAAACGCTCCAATGCATATCCACAGCAGGACATATATCTTAGCCACAACTGGATTGACGGCTTTCACCATGTCGTTTAAGATCTCGTACCAATGATCCAACGTGAACAGTTGGAATAAAGTGATGAATGCGTTCTTTAATGTACTGAAAGAAATTCGTGGAAAAATACTTGCTGTTGTCAAAATCATGAAAATTAACGTTCTTATCAATGGTGACACATCCTTAATCGCAATGTATTGCGCTCAGGTTAAAAACATAACTGTAAAGCCCTTGTAGTGGAAGGAGAACACCTTGGGGAGGAATATTACGTTAAATGTTTTCCTTGTTACAAAGGGGCATTTCAGCATTTTCTGCCATCGCAAATATCGTAATCAATTTTAAAAGATGAATTTCACCCAGATTTCATTATTTTCCTAAGGTTTTGTTACTCTATTAGTTTGTTTTTAAGTCACATGTCATACATCTGTACATACCTAAAACTGTTCCTATATTTGAGGTCCGTCCTCTTCGATTTTGAATATGAATCAAAGATAATCGTACCGGCCACAGCAAAAATATACATGAATAACATCAAGAGAATCATGATGAACGCCATTGACTGAAAAAGACACAAGTTATGTTTGTTGAACTGAGTGTTGAATTCATTCACCTGTGCCAAGGTGGTGCCAAACTAAGGATTATTCTATGCTGGAGTTGCGACCGCTTTTATGTATGGAAAATGCAGTTTCTGCAGTTGGGATTTTAGACTTTATGTTTATATTGTTACCTTAACATGAGCGGTTCTGTTGTATTAAAGATGCAATCCCTCGCCTTTTGCTTGGCTATATTCAATACAACAAGGCGGCTCGCTTTCTAAACATTAGATAAACTCAAAACACCCAACTCGTGCAATGTATTTCCAATTCAAAAAAGTGATAGTAGCAACTCCAAAATCCAACTATGTCAGCCTGCAGCATTTAGCAGCTTAAGAATACCTTAAATGCTTTGAATATTGTCAGTACAATGATCCTAAGCTGTGCGAACCTGGAAACCTAGAACAAAGCAGAGTGACATGTTTAAAACAGAGTTAGGTTAATGATTATAGAGAAGGACCCCAGGGCCTATCTTCTAACAATTAATTAAACTTGTTTGCATGCTCAAAATTGCAAGGGAAGGATAAAGAGTTGAATTGGGCCGCCTGTGAGGATAGCTATACTTTACCATTTTAAGTGATCTTAATATTTTGAATACACGCATGTTGTCCCCGATGACTGATATTGAAGAAGACGATCTTCCACCAACCACCAGATTGATCATTTCTGGGACAATAGACTTAAAAACAAACAAGAAACAAAAACTGTTTAGTCAAGTAATGTTTGGGATCACTCTTAGTCTACACTTCCATTCCGGGCAGGCTAAAAATATGCGATGGTCAGAGCTTACCATTGCAGTAACGAAGAAATCAAAGATGTTCCAACCATTTCTCCAGAACGCCCAAAATTCATCGGTCCATTTGATGAGTATTTCCATGACAAAAACCACAAGAGTTATGTAGTCAAAAATATTTAAGAGAACTTTAATCCAACTCACTGTCGTGCCTTTCAAATGGGCAATCTCTAAACGAGGAAAATGGCTTAACAGCTGGCTATCTACTTGTGGTTTCCAGGCATAAAACGTGCACGCTTAGGAGTTGTACCATGAATAGTTGAAGGAACTCCTTTAACTATCCATGCTGGTTGTACGGCAGGTCAATAGCGTTATCCACCGGATAGTGATTTTTCAAACTTTCTAAACATGTTCAGTAACTGGTCGAATCCATGTTAAAGTTCGGCATTTTCGAGTTAAAGTCACCTTTTATCTTTTGCGAGTTCAAATGTTCAATTGTTGGTGTCATTGCTTTTTATGCCTTTTTGCGGCTGTTGAAAATAAAAACACTATCTGGTGAATACCGCTATCCATCTTTCGTACCCAGCCTACCCGAGGCGCCTCCTTAGAAGACATTATTTTCCTATCAATGTTTCCTTTTTGCCTTCGAGATTTCCGTCAATCTAATCACGCCGCTCAGATATAAAAATAATCGCACCTGCCTGTACTCCAAGAACAATACTGTTGGTTATGATCAAAAACATTATGAAATTTTGCACTTGTGCATCTATAAAATTAAAACACGCACGAAAGTAATTACTTTTACAAATGACTAACCCAATTTATATTAGATATATCGACAAATCATTCATAGAGATTTAAATAAATTGCTTTTAATATTATAGCTTAATGCGTGGGTCTTAGGGTCATTCATTTTCTGACGATTTTGAAAAATGAAAATTACTTCATTTCTCAAACAAATCATTTTACATTTTTTAAAAAAATAAAAAATGAAAGTTAAAAAGTCATTTTTCATTTTTTTAAAAATGAAAAATAAAAATTTATGTTTTACTTTTCATTTTTCGCCTGTACGAAAAATGAAGACAAGTCTTTACATTTTTTTCGCGTTTTGAAAAATGAAAATGACATTTTTCACTTTTGCATTTCAATTTTTATTTGTCAGAAAAAAGCAAGAATTGAATTTTTGCTCTCATATTAGTACATCCGTTGTGTTGTTCATTTTCCCAACCATATTATAGCTGCGTTTGTTGTCTTACACTCGTTCAAAATGGCGGCATTAGCTGATATTTTAAGTGTTGAAGCTGTCCGTGAACTAGTGCAAAACCACACGCTAAAAGAAGTTTCAAATATTCTTCAGACAGAATTTCCGAACCAGAGAGGCTTAAGTGTAAAAAGCATAAAGCGTTTTTGGCAAGCACACGGAATAGCGAAAAGAAATATTGTTACTGACGATGAACTAGAACAGATTGTCGAGTCTTCTGTGCGAAAGGTAAATCTCATTATATTGTAGCCTTCATTTGTGTTTTAATATTTTGCTATGCCAGCAAGCTTACTATACTTCACTGGAATTATGGATAAGTACATAACAGTTAATTTATTTTTGAGTCGGTTTTCCTCGTTATCTCGGATAAATACCTTGCATGAATAATTAGATTAAACTTGAATCTCAACTTAAATTGTTTGAAGTCGAAAGATTCTGCTAGAAACCCCCCTCAACGAAACTGGTTCTTCTGGACTGACTATGATTAATCCAATAACAACTTGGGCAGTTCAATGTCGAGGCAGTTTGAGTAGGGATGGCAATGTAACAACTTTCTCAGGGAAATGTAAATATATACGCAACATATGCCTAATGTGTATACTATTTTTGACATTTACTGGCAGCCACATATTTAACATGTGTGTAGGAGATAAATACCTCGAAGCAGGGATTTATGTGATCTAATAACATTAGGACGTTGAGGGGGTTTTCTAGCAGAATCTTTCGACTTCAAACAATTTAAGTTGAGATTTTCCGTAAGTTTGATCTAATTATTTATGCAAGGTATTTATCCGAGATAACGAAGAAAACCGACTCAAAAATAAATTAATTAACTGTTATGTACTTATCCTGTTATCCATTAAATCCAGTGAAGTATAGTGGGCTCGCTGGCATAGCAAAATATTAAAACACAAATGAAGGCCACAATGTAATGAGATTTACCTGTCGCACAGAAGACTCGACAATCTGTTCTAGTTCATCGTCAGTAACAATATTTCTTTTCGCTATTCCGTGTGCTTGCCAAAAACCCTTTATGCTTTTCACACTTAAGCCTCTCTGGTTCGGAAATTCTGTCTGAAGAATATTTGAAACTTCTTTTAGCGTGTGGTTTTGCGGACAGCTTCAACACTTAAAATATCAGCTAATGCCGCCATTTTGAACGAGTATAAGATAACACAAGCAGCTATAATATGGTTCGGAAAATGAACAATACAACGGATTAATATGAGAGTAAAAATTCAATTCTTGCTTTTTTCTGACAAATAAAGATTGAAATGCAAAAGTGAAAAATGTCATTTTCATTTTTCAAAACGCGAAAAAAATGTAAAGACTTGTCTTCATTTTTCGTACAGGCGAAAAATGAAAAATAAATTTTTATTTTTCATTTTTAAAAAAATGAAAAATGACTTTTTAACTTTCATTTTTCATTTTTTTAAAAAATGTAAAATGATTTGTTTGAGAAATGAAGTAATTTTCATTTTTCAAAATCGTCAGAAAATGAATGACCCTAAGACCCACGCATTTAGCTTGATGTTTTAACACACTTTCGGCAACGCTACGAGCCCAAGGTCCAAACGGGATGCGATTTTTGTTTCTGACGCGGTTCAGTCTGCGATCGTTGAATTTCATCTCATCTCGTTTTGCGTAAACTTGAAATTTCACCAAACTGAAGGGCGACTCCTTTAACAGTTTCTCCATTATCACTGGATCTGGAAAAAAGTCGATCGAGACAAGATTGAAATTGGTTGTGGTGCGTTTAAAGTGGCAAAAAAACCACGCCGAATATCTGCTCTCAAATCAATCAAAGCGCGCAAAAAATCATATATAACTAATTTAAACCTTTTCGCTTTAGTTTCTAGAAAAAAACAAGATATTTTGAACTTGAATATACCTTGTACTTCATTTGAATAAAACCTTGGCGATTCAATATCTCCTTTTGATTTCAGGGTGTCCAAAAGCTGAAAGTCCTCGATAAGTTTCGAGCGAAATATTTCGCCCCTCTGCGATAGGTCTTCCACTTCCTCGTTTTCCATTGTGTTTTTTTTTCTTTTAAAACTGAAAAAAGGGATTATTTTTCGCCTTTTTTAATCAACTCAACAGCTCTTTATTGTCTGTATGTATCAAACATGGCTGCCAAATTCGTATGTTTTCGGAAACACATCGGTAAGCATCGGTGACGGCTAAAATGCTAATTACTCGCTAGTAAAAAACTTGTCGCAAACAATAAGAGACAACTACAGTTGAGTTCGAACCACAATTTTTTATTGAATGTATTTTATAATTACAATGAAACTCAAAACTACATTTATTAATTTAATTTTTATTACTGTCTGTTTATTTCACTATGCTGTTAGAATATTTTTTTACTGTACAACTTGTATGCATTAATTAATGTTTGATAGTTTTTCCTGATTTTTTCATAAATTTAGTTCCGATTATACAACTTTTTTATGCAAAAAATTCAACAGTTGTTCTCTTTCTGACAAGTAAAAAAAGGAAATAATAAAATGGATATTTATGGTGACATAGATAAATATAAACACATCATAAGGAACTAAAATTAGCCGTGTTAGTTATGTACAGCTATTTACCAATTTGTAAATCAAATTATTGCCGACCGAGATTCTCAGACATATTCCTTGTAGTTCTTGCCTTCTTGTTTTACTGCTTTTTCTGCATTTTTTTCGTGTTTTTCTGGCTAGGTTTCTTCCTTGCATCGTCATCGCTCTCTTTCTCATTTCCCTTTTCCTTTGCGGCGGCAGCTTTACCCTTTGCTTTGCTCTGACCTGCTTTAGTCTCCTTTGCCTTCGGCTTCTCTTTGCTACCGGTTGTTTTCTTCGATTCCTTAGTCGCTTTATCAGCAGCTTTATCTCCACCCTTTCCCTTCACGTTTTCAGCTTTCTTCTTTTCGTTCGCAGTTTTCTTTGCGGCTTTAGGCTCTTCTTTCTTTGCCTGACCACCGGTTGCCTTCGCGCCATTTTTACTCGTTGTCTTTTTAGGCTTCGGTTTATTTTCCTTATCGCTTTCCTCGTCACCTTCGTCAGCTTTTTTTGCCTTTGTTTTACTTTTGCCAGTCTTCGCCTTGCTCTCAGCGCCCTTTTCTTTCCCTTTGTCTTTCGCTGGCTTGGTACCCTTGGCAGCAGTTTTCGGTTTGGTCGGCTTGGGCTTGGGCTTGGGCTTGGGCTTGGGCTTGGGCTTGGGCTTGGGCTTAGACTTAGCTTTAACTCCTTTTCGCATCGCTTCTCGTATCTCTTTCGACAAAGTAAATTTGCCCAAGCCTCCGACACCAGATTTTCTAACGATCCGTCCTTTCTCGAGAAGTTTCGCAATTGCTAAACTCAAATAGCGGCTTGCATTGTCTCCGACCTCGTAGTTCGCTCGAATGTATTTCAAGATAGCTTGCCTTGACGACCCCGTCCGCGTTTCGTTCATTTGGAACAAGGCTGTCTCGATCATTTCGCTGTACTGTTTTCGAGTTTTCGTAACTTTCTCGAGAGATGTTCTACGTTGTGGGAACAGGACGGTTGGCTGCACTTCTTCAGTTGCGATTGATTTGATTTCCAAAGCGGCGGGAAGGTCTCTGGTTTCCGAGCCTTCTTCGTCCGAGAATGAGGGACTTTCCGACATAATTCTGGAGAAATCAGCGCAATATAGCTCTTGACTTGCTTGTATATCGATTATCAACAGTTGAGACGATGATATTTTGCTTTTATACGAAGCAGGATTAGCTTCTGCATAGTGCATAACGTAAAATCCTTCGACCATGAATAAATCCTATAAATGAATAAATCCTTCGGCCGTGACTGCATAGTGTTTAGAACAGCGAGAGTCTTCCAAACGAGAAACAATAAAGGAATATGAATTTCGCGATGATAACTAAAAAATAAAAAGATTTTGTTAAGTAATGTCGTGTGATGGCTTCAAAACTTGTTTATTATTGTATTATTTAGTACAGAGTGTATCGCTCGCCAAAAAAGAAAAACTATTGAAATAACCTATTGTTAAAATTTGAATACCGTAGTACCAAATTAAAACAAAGATGCATGAAAAATACCATGTAAAGAGACGATTTTTGCATAACTGTTTATGTTTTCGTTAATTGTTTATGCTTAACTGGGGATGTCATCAGAATGCCAAGGAATTTAAATTCTGACAATAGGTTATTTTAATCTTTCTCCTTTTTTGAGACACACTGTAGACCCTTTAGTGCTAGGAATTGCTGACAGGTCGTGGACAAAAAACTTCCGAAAGCTGAAAAAGCTCGAAGATATTGAAGCAATCCTGCCTTTATTTCAAGGTAATATGCTCTATTTTGCATCAGTAGTTGTAACAGGGTATCTAGACTGGCATAGACCAGGTTTGTGGGTAATCAGACTGAATTTAGCGAAATATTTGGGCGTACAAATTAAGTTTGTATTTTGCACAGTCAAAGTTTTGAACTACAGTTTTGTCTGAGGTCACCCAAACTTAGATCACGAGTGGGTTTTAATTTCTTAAACCATCGTAATTATTTATTTTTTTAGAGGATACCAATTAAAAAGTCCATGGACCACCAATGACAGAACAAGCTGAGAAAGAATTGATATCGACCTTTGAAGAGAAAACGCCTACCACATGAAACCATAAACAGCACGATGAAACGAGACCAAAGAAGACCACGAAAATCTAAAGATTAGTGAATGTAGGTTTGTTGATTTTATTTTGTCGTTTGTATTTTTTTGGTAGCCTGCCGTCATTCCAGTCAGAAGCACGCTTGTGTCACGCATGTAAACTTGTTAGTATATTTTCTAATGCGTTTTGTTATGTCACCCCTGTAACCTTACTAGTAAGGTTAAGTTAAATAAAGTTTTTACTTCACTTACTTGCCTGTAACCTTACTATTAAGTTTTAACAAAAAAAAACTGCCCCTGGAGGGGACCTAATTAGAGTGGACCTAATTAGGTTTCCAGGTTCGATTCCTGGAGACAAAAAGATGTGCGGTCACTGATATACACTAACGATACCTGCTATAGTTGGTTGAAGTAAGTATACTTTAATATAAACTAGTACTAGTAGAAGTAAGCATAATATAAACTAGTACTAGTTGAAGTAAGTATAATATAAACTAGTACAAGTTGAAGTAAGTATATTGAAGAAAGGTAAGTTACAGTACTTTACTCCTACCGGTTTTCGTAGCTTTTTAGTTCTCGTTGTCATTACGGCTACCACTAGGTAACTCTATATGATATGCGTAGAAGGTAAGTCTAGTCTGACTATAGTTAGTATACTACAGTTACCTTAGTTAACTAAGGTAACTCTAGTCTACCTCAGTAGTAGACTAGTGTTACGGTAGTTTAACTAACGTGGAGTTTAACTCTACCTTAGTTTAACTAACGTAACACTAGTCTCCTACTACGAGGTAGACTAGAGTTACCTCAGTTAATTTAGTTCTCGATGTCATTACGGTTACCATTAGGTACTCTATATGATATGCGTAGAAGGTAAGTCTAGTCTGACTATAGTTAGTATACTACAGTTACCTTAGTTAACTAAGGTAACTCTAGTCTACCTCGTAGTAGTTGGCTAGTGTTACGTTAGTTAAACTAACGTGGAGTTTAACTCTACCTTAGTTTAACTAACGTAACACTAGTCTACGACTACGAGGTAGACTAGAGTTACCTTAGTTAACTAAGGTAACTGTAGTGTACTAACTATAGTCAGACTAGACTTACTTCTACGCATATCATATAGAGTACCTAATGGTAACCGTAATGACAGCGAGAACTAAATTAACTGAGGTAACTCTAGTCTACCTCGTAGTAGGAGACTAGTGTTACGTTAGTTAAACTAAGGTAGAGTTAAACTCCACGTTAGTTCAACTAACGTAACACTAGTCTACGACTACGAGGTAGACTAGAGTTACCTTAGTTAACTAAGGTAACTGTAGTATACTAACTATAGTCAGACTAGACTTACATTCTACGCATGTCATATGGAGTTACCTAATGGCAACCGTAATAAAGTAGACAACAGTGAGGACTATAAGTTTGTGAAATTCTATGGGGTGGTAAGGGTGGGGGGCGGTTAGTGGGATTAGTTACAACTGTAAGTACTCACACTCTTAACTAAGGGGTGTTAGGTACTTACAGTTCTAACTAATCCCACTAACCACCCCCCACCCTTACCACCCCATAGAATTTCACAAACTTATAGTCCTCACTGTTGTCCACTTTATTACGGTTGCCATTAGGTAACTCCATATGACATGCGTAGAAGGTAAGTCTAGTCTGACTATAGTTAGTATACTACAGTTACCTTAGTTAACTAAGGTAACTCTAGTCTACCTCGTAGTCGTAGACTAGTGTTACGTTAGTTAAACTAACGTGGAGTTTAACTCTACCTTAGTTTAACTAACGTAACACTAGTCTCCTACTACGAGGTAGACTAGAGTTACCTCAGTTAATTTAGTTCTCGATGTCATTACGGTTACCATTAGGTACTCTATATGATATGCGTAGAAGTAAGTCTAGTCTGACTATAGTCAGTACACTACAGTTACCTTAGTTAACTAAGGTAACTCTAGTCTACCTCGTAGTCGTAGACTAGTGTTACGTTAGTTAAACTAAGGTAGAGTTAAACTCCACGTTAGTTTAACTAACGTAACACTAGCCAACTACTACGAGGTAGACTAGAGTTACCTTAGTTAACTAAGGTAACTGTAGTATACTAACTATAGTCAGACTGGACTTACCTTCTACGCATATCATATAGAGTACCTAATGGTAACCGTAATGACATCGAGAACTAAATTAACTGAGGTAACTCTAGTCTACCTCGTAGTAGGAGACTAGTGTTACGTTAGTTAAACTAAGGTAGAGTTAGACTCCACGTTAGTTTAACTACCGTAACACTAGTCTACTACTGAGGTAGACTAGAGTTACCTTAGTTAACTAAGGTAACTGTAGTATACTAACTATAGTCAGACTAGACTTACCTTCTACGCATATCATATAGAGTTACCTAGTGGTAACCGTAATGACAACGAGAACTAAAAAGCTACGAAAACCGGTAGGAGTAAAGTACTGTAACTTACCTTTCTTCAATATACTTACTTCAACTTGTACTAGTTTATATTATACTTACTTCAACTAGTACTAGTTTATATTATGCTTACTTCTACTAGTACTAGTTTATATTAAAGTATACTTACTTCAACCAACTATAGCAGGTATCGTTCGTGTATATCAGTGACCGCACGTCTTTTTGTCTCCAGGAATCGAACCTGGAAACCTAATTAGGTCCACTCTAATTAGGCCCCCTCCAGGGGCAGTTTTTTTGTTGTTAAAACTTAATAGTAAGGTTACAGGCAAGTAAGTGAAGTAAGTAAAAACTTTATTAACTACGCTAACCCCAACAGCACAGCTGGTTTCCAAGAGGGGCGTAGTTCAAAATTTATATACAAAATAAATTACAAACAGGACAAATTACAAATAAACACACTGGCTACAAACTCACGTAAGACTGACAAAGTTTACGATACGTTACAAGAGTCATACATCTACGCGTAAAATTAACTAACTGGGCCTGGCCAGGTTCCTTACATTTAAATTAAATTGCCTGAGAGATTGCTGATTTCTTAATCCTTCTGGGAGACTGTTCCACAATTTTGCTCCCCTATAGCTAAGACGTTTTTTAAGATATTCAGTCTTCGGTTTAGGTAGATTGAGCTTTGTGGTAGAGCCTCGTAGATTATAACGCTGAGAGGAAGGCGTCTTCTGAAACATATCAATCAGTTGTCTGGGCGCTAGGTCGTGGGTTATTTTACACATGAGACTTGCTCCAAATTGGGTTCTACGTTGTTCTAATGTAACCCAATTTAGTTCATTAAGAGCAAGTTCAGATTGGCCGTGTTCGTTTTTACGACCTGTTATTACTCTAGCAGCCCTGTTTTGTAGCCTCTGAAGACGATCAGAATGCGTAATGCCAATATAGTGTCGCATACTTCGCAGCAATAGTCGAAGTGTGGCAAAATGAGTGTGTTATAGGCACATAGTAATGTATGCTGGTCCACACGTGGCTTAAGACTTCTGATCACCCCAATTCCGGATGAAACCTTTTTGGAAATTTTATTTATATGTTCATTCCATGTGACATAACAAAACGCATTAGAAAATATACCAACAAGGTTAGATGCGTGACATAAGCGTGCTTTTGACTGGAATGACTGCAGGCTACCAAAAAAATCCAAACGACAAAATAAAATCAACAAACTTACATTCACTCTATCTTTAGATCTTCCTGGTCTTCTTTGGTCTCGTTTATCGTGCTGTTTATGGTTTCATCTGGAAGGCATTTTCTCTTCAAAGGTCGATATCAATTCTTTCTCATCATGCTCTGTCATTGGTGGTGCATTGACTTTTTAATTGGTATCCTCTGAAAAAATAAAAAAAAGTTTAACTAAAGTAACTCTAGTGTACTTTAGCATTAGACTAGAGTTACGTTAGTTAAACTAAGGTAGAGTTAACACCATAAGGTGGAGTTTAACTCCACTTTAGTTTAAATAACGTAACCCTAGTCTACAGCTGAAGTAGACTAGAGTTAACTAAAGTAACGCGGACTAGAGTTACCTTCCACGCATGTCATATAGAGTTCCTGATGGTAACCGCGTAATGCTAACCGTAGTAGAGATGTTCAGATTTGACTTCTTCTAGCAGTACCGCTACCTCTTCCTGATTTTTTAAACAATTTGATTAGTCAATCAGGTAGGTCCGACACATCTGATTGGATGAAAGATAGATTTAAGTAGCGGTAGAGATATTGGAAGCCAAACCCGAACCTCTCTAAAAACTAGAGAACTGTACTTACCTTACCTCAACTTGTTCTATACTTGCTCCAGTATTAGTTTATATTATACTCACTTCAACTAGTACTAGTTTATATTGTACTTCTACTAGTACTAGTTTATATTAAAGTATACTTACTTCAACTAACTATACCAGGTATAGATAGTGTACGTCAGTGACCGCAAATCTTTTTGTCTCCAGGAATCGAACCTGGAAACCTAATTAGGTCCACACTAACTAGGTCCCCTCCAGGGGCATTTTTTTGTGAGATAAGGTTACAGTGTGGCATAACAAAACATAGTAGAAAGTATACTAATGTACCACCTATGTTTTTGACAGTGTGCTTTTGACTGCAACTGCCAGTATTAAAACGAAAACTAACAAAGAAAATGGAAACGACAAAATAAAATCAAGAAGCTTACGGCCAACTCTTTTTTTGGATCTTCCTGGCTTCGGTTGGTCAGGTTTCATCATGCTGTTTATGGTTTCGTCTGTTTGGCATTCTCTCTTCATAGAACATTACGACCTTCCAGTAGGTAACAAGCTCCTCATATCCAGTCAATTTTCTCCTTATTTACCATCATAAAATAAGGAGAAAATTAATGCTACAAAATATCGGAAACTAAACAAAATGACTTTGTAAACTACTTTGACAAACCGTACATTGTTACAGTATTTGCATCTTGACATCTGATGGAGACGGCTAGTGATTTACTCCTTTGGTCGATACCAATTCTTTCCCATCTTGTTCTGTCATTACCGGAGCATAGACTAGACAAAACTCTGTCTTGAAGTTAAGCCTTGATGTTAAAGAAAAATGGGCATTGGCCAAAAATGGGCATCTTGTTCTGTCATTACCGGAGCATAGACTAGACAAAACTCTGTCTTGAAGTTAAGCCTTGATGTTAAAGAAAAATGGGCATTGGTTAATCACACATACTGAAAAAACTCATTATTTAATTTGCCTTGACAGATTAATTTTGTTGGTTAATTAGGCATAATAAATCAATCTCATTGGTTAATTATCCACAAAGAATCTTATTGGGAGTGCTAAATGAACCTCGTCGATTAACTGGGCATACTAAATGAACCTCACTGGTTGATTGTATAGTTGATGCAAGTCTACTCTAATGGGGCGCGCTTAGACAACACTAACCAATCACATTAAAGAACGAAAATAGAAAGTTGCTCAGAGTATAGCGGAAAAACAATGTGAATCTTACAATAAGAATTACTAGCAATAAGAGTGAAATTTGAAAAAGTTGGCGAATTTTAACTATTGTCGTAAACTGTATAAGTCATTCCCTTATACACCAAGCCACGCGATCAACAATAGCGTAGACCATGTGCGAGTGTAGTCTATAATTGGCCCTACTTATAACAGACGCACAGTAAACTCTCTAGAATAAAAATTCAGCCTTTACCTTCACATCCGTGAAACTCCTGAATTAAGACTCATTTATATCCTAACATCGAGTGAAGAGCCACAAAACCATAAGAAGTCTCTACTGAAAATAACAGAGTGAAAAATCGCGTGCAAAAACAAAGAGTGAAAATTGAATTTTCGTCTTCAGCGGCAGAATTGTCAGGGTTAATGCTACTGTATTAGAGCTAAGTTTGTGGGGTTTTTCAGGTCTTAAACTGTGATGGTAAGCAGATGGCACATACCATTTTTTATGCAATTCAAATTAAGTCTCAAAATGAACAAAATGTTTGGGATTTTTGAGTGCAAATGCATTACACTGGAAATAGATTCATAGAATAGACATTAGAGGTCCTTACGTCACGCCAGAGCTAAACAATGATTTGCAATGCAATGTGGGAAACATGTGGGAAAAATTTACCTTGTATTTATATGCGTTGGAAACCGCGTGACGTAAGCACTTCTAAGGTCTATTAGAAAAAATAAACGAAGGGGATTATTTCAGCCTACATGCTAAGCAAGAGGCAACATTAAAGTGCACGTTGTGGAGATGATCTAAAGTTGGTTTTTTAGACCATTGATAACAGAATCACAGAGAGCTTGTATAGCCATTACTTTGTGACTTTCAAATGATCTTTTCTTCTTCGTGAATACTCGAGAAGAACTAATGATATGGACACAATAGAATACGCTACGTCTTGGTACATCAACCATCGTTTCATTGGCACATCACATTACAACTAGCACATCAGCGTTTAGGATACAAAATATGAATTTGTCTTTTTGACATAATTCTGTAACTACATATTAAGTTCGTGACATTTTTTGTTGCATTGCGCAGATACACTTAGTACAGGGAAATGAAGAACTTACAGATGAATGCTGCACCAACTTGTGACACCAGAAAAAAAATAAAACAGAAAGAGGGCGATTTTAAAGTTCACCAAGTTCGATCAATAAAACTGCACTCTTATTACTGTACAATTTCTAATAATCACAAACTGGATATGTCAAATTCACTTACTACAACTCTAAATATGCTTATAAACTATATATAGTCATGGAACAGCTTTGGTAAGGTAAGGTGTGGATAGGAGGGTAAAAACGTAAACCCAAGAATGTTGGTATATTTTAGTATTTTACTAGGGTATGTAGTTTAAAAAAGCCCCTAAACCTTTTTAGCCAACGGTAACACTAAATACTTTTTGCCCAATTTTTTCACAAATGAGAAAGATATTTTTGAAAGATGGAATGCTCCATTAAACGAGGCGAGAGCCGAGATGAGTGGAACATTCTATTTTTCACTGAAGGAAAACATTCTTACCATCGCACGAGTAGATTATTCACTATGAGTACATTCATTATTTGTTCGTATAATACCAAAATAAGCTTTTGCTTTTCAAGAACAATTCAACAACAGTTTGTTTAGCGTTTTAGCGAATTGGATTTATCGAAAACATAAAGAGTGAATAAGAACTGTTGCACCATGGGCTTCAGGACCAATTCGGTTCGTTTATTGTGGTGTTTAATTTCGATCCATTTACCTTGTATTTCACATGAATAACGCTTGAATGCACTGATCAGCATTGTTCACTATCTCGCTTGTAAGTACTTCAAAAATACATCCCTCAAAATTGCCTTTATTCCAAAAATATGTAAGTTTTTAGCGTGAATTTTGTAAATAACTACTTTTGAGATTGCCATATTTATTTACAATCGAACCCTAGATTTTAGAACGGGATAATGAGGTGAAAATCATGAATAACGAGAGGGTAGGGAAAAGACACAACCATATACGGTACAAACGTGTCCACAACTACCATATGCGGCAAAAACTCGTCTCTAAAATATTTTATTAGGTACATTAAAAAATCAGTCTTCGGCTACGTCATATGCAGCATTCATCAACGAAAACATTTTGAACACGTGGTACAGAAATTAGACAGCTGATTGGCTTAAGAGGCAGATGATCCTCCCCTCTCATTATTCATGATTGTCACGAAATTATCATTCATTGCGCGCCGTTCGAAAGCTTGGTTTCGAATGTAAATAAATATGGCAGTTTCAAAAGTAGTTATTCACAAAATACAAGCTAAAAAATTATATATTTCTGGAATAAAGGCAATTTTGAGAGATGTATTCATTAAGTAATTACAAGCAATTACGGGAACTACTGAGTATTTTGATAAAATACAAAACAATAGATACTCCGAAAATCAATAACATATTGAAAATTTATTTCGACGTTTCGACTAAACTATAGTCATCATCAGGAAATGAATGAATGATGACAATAGTTTAGTCGAAACGTCGAAATAAATTTTCAATATGTTATCGATCTTCGGAGTATCTATTGTTTTGTATTTTAATCACAAGCAAGATATCAAACAATTCTGATCAGTCCATTCAGGCCATATACAAGGTAAATAGATTTAAATTAAACACCACAATAGACGAACCGAATTTGTCCTAAAGCCCGTGGTTGAACTCCAGAGAGTGCAGCGGTACATGTACTATTAGCAAATGGGACACTCTATCCGATATCACGTGATCATAATCAACCAATTAAACGATCTGAATTTAACGGGGTACTATATAAATAGAGAATAATACATGGGTGCGCGGAATACCAGATTTATTTCGAGTGTTGAACAGAAATATCATGTTCAACACAAGAAATAAATCGGGTATTTTCGCGCACCCATGTATTTTTCTGTTTATTATATAAACTACAGGTTTTCCACCAATATAAAATGCCCAGAAGCTATAATTGGTGATTGTTTGAAAAGCGATAATTTTCACATGTGAAATCATCATAAATAATCTCACATGTGTCAGTTTTATCAGTGCCCAACATCCTTATAAAGCACTGTACTTTATATAATAAATATTAATATAAGACAATGTAAAAACAGACGAGATTGAAGTATAAAAGGCAACAAGATATATTTACGATTGTATGATGTAAACATATATATCTAAACGATAGCAACCAGTTAGTGTTAAAGCAAATACAATTTGTATACATAGTTTGTTATATTTACATTCGTCCCAGCAAGAGCTGATTCCAAGCACAACCAACACAACTCCAGGTCATCATATACTTTTCTGTACGATTAGTAATGTCTTCACTACGAAATAACGCATTTATCATCATTTGCACCGCCAGCACGCATCTAAAAAGAAAGTATTGCTTACTTGATTTGCGAAATAAACGCTGGTCTTTTCAAGTCTTTTTCCGATTGAAATCACCGTGTAGAACGATTGTGCATGTTGTGTGGTAAGTTAGATTGAACCGTATATAGCCCCCCCCCCCTAACTTTCTGTCGCTTCTGGGAGGGTTACGTTTGCGCTTTTATTTAGGACGGGAATGCTACGCTCCTTTGCAAGTTTCTTTTCGTCATCCTAGTACTCCAGCCTAGTGCCAGGCTCTCGCTGTTATCTCTGTACATTGCTTTTGTTTGAAACACGTTTTATCCCGGGGTGTACTGTGCAGGGCGCGTCATTCAGCTGTGAGATCATACCTAGATCTCGCAGTGTATATTTGTGCAATTCTTTCTCGGTGCTTGCTTCAGAACAACTGGCGTAGGCTGTGCCCTCCCTCAAATCCGTAAATTGGCAATAATCAGAGTCATCGTAAGAAAACATACCAGTTTAGCTCGTCTCCTTGTGGTTACGGTATCGTTTGCGCCGGACTCAACATCATCAAATGTCGTTACGACTGCTTCTTCCAGCAAGCTAGCTACCTCCTGCAAGACAAGGATACAAAGACATTTAAGGCAAAGCATTGAGACGGTTTAAGTTTTTACTCATATGATTAATTTGCGATTTATTCTTCAAGGGCCAGTTGTTCAAAGCTGGTTTCGACTAATTCCAGGTTAAAATTTAACCTCTGTTTTAGCTTGTGTTTTTCAATGTATTCATTTCTTTTGAAACTCGAGAAAACAATTTAATAGGTTATATTAGCTGGTACATTTCTCCAGCAAACTTTACTAGTAATATTATTATGTTCATTCTGGGTATTTCCTTTCTCTTGACAGCACAATTAATCATATGCAAACTGTCTACAGAACGCACGTACGTTCAGGGCCTCTTTTAATAGTATAGCCTGGGTGGGACATGTCCCCCCAGCCCTCTTACTGCCCCCCCAGTCAGCAAATTTGTCCCCCCCCCCTCAGTGCCCGGTCCTTTTTCATGTTTTGTCCTTTTGGGATGTGAACATATAAATTCCAGAAGTCATTATAGTGGGCCATTTGTTAATTGTTTCTATATATATATATATATATATATATATATATACATACATATATATATATATATATATACATACATATATATATATATATATATATATATATATATATATATATATATATATATATATATATATATATATATATACATATATATATATATATATACATATATACATACACACATATATATACATACACACATATATATACATACATATATACATACACACATACATACATATTCATATACATATCTAGGGTATGTATGCTTGGTTGTATGGTCCCCCGCAAAATATGTCCCCCCCCCCCCGTGACAAACCCTGCGTACAAAGAGGTCCTGCGTACGTTCTAGAGATGGAATTAATTTCGAACAGATTTTCAGGCCGGAAACCAAAATGCACTTAAAAATGTGTAACTTATTAGAATTTCAGCAATATAAACAAAATCTTTCGCTACAGCGAGAAAGAGCATCTTAAATTTGTTAAAACTGTAACACTTGCTTGTGAAATAATCGTTAATATAGGTTTGCCAGAAGGTGATAAGGTAATATTCGAGGTAATATTCGAGGTAATATTCCAAAATAGTAACTTTTTCCGTGCGTAAAACAGATATACAGCTATTTCAGTCAAGGTTGTCTTTTAGTCCGGTCGCTTAGCGGCAAAAATTGGCAAGGTCTGTACAAAGCGGACAAAGTCCGTATTTCTTTCCCCGCGACTCCTAAGTCAAATTGAAATGTTTTTGGGGGTGTAATGAAGATATTTAAAAAATTTATCATCCGGGGGGGGAAGTTCCGTTTTTGAAATAACGGTTCGGGATGTTTGTTGATGTTTTGCTCAATCATTGTATTTAATAATAAGGTGTTCGGATATTGTTCAAAGACATGGACTTGACAACAGATAAATGGGCATATAAAATTTCCTGTTTGATGTTCTCACATTAAATATCATTGACTGGCAGAGAAACATTGCCAACCGTTAACGTACCACCTCACTGTGGTAACACCCCCCTAACTTGAAAATTTTAGGCACCCGTTCTTAAATTGATTAGGAGGCATAGTTAATCAATTGTAGAGGGGGTGCTCAAGTTTGTACACGCCAGTGCAGATCGTTTGGTTAAGCGACTTCACTATTTCCAAGAGCATGAACTGTGAGCTACAAGCGCTCAAGGGATGGCAGATTATTGTTCATTCAGGCCGTTTGCAGCAAGTAAATTTGCCGTCCTAAGTTTCCATTGATGATGTGCTCCCGATGAGGTGAAATTGGCAATATGCCGTCATCCCTAGTGTGTTTATAGCTTATGAAAACAACATTGAGAGTTTAGCTGCCAACACTGTTCAATATTATCAACAGCATTATTCATACAATCTTGTCTACAATATCGTTCAGGGGTCGCTTCTACAAAAAAATAGCATTATCCATCGAATAGTGATTTTTCTTTAGTGAACTTTCTAAACATGTTCAGGAACTGGTAAAACCCATATTAAAGTTCAGCATTCTCAAGTTAAAGTCACTTTTTATCTCTTGCCAGTTCAATATCCCTGGTGTCATTGCTTTTTATGCCTTTCTGTGGCAGTTGCAAAAATCACTATCCGCTGGCCTTGCCTACAACGGACGCAGCATTGTTGAGCCTGTATGTAAGGTTGTCTTTTTTGCTATGTAGTTGCATACATGCAGTTTTTACATTAACATTCTCAAGTCCGACCATCATAAAAGGTTTACTGGTTAAAATTAATTAAAAGTACACTCGCAAACGTGTCAGAGACTCTATGAATCAGTTAATTACAAAAACTTCTCGTAGTTCGTGACGCCTATCACAGACGCGAGTAATCTCAACTCAAAGTCGTGCAACTGTTGATATTCATCGGCAAACTGACACAATGTGTTACGCACCTTGCCCTCGTTGTCCGTGACGGCTGTTTTAATTCCTTTGCCTGTTCCCCAAGATGACTGTTGTCTGAAGACCAAGTCGGTCGGCGGTTTGTGCTGGCCACCTCCTTGGTTTGCCCAGATCTAAGAAAATACAAGTAATTACGCATTTTTTATATACCAATAAATTAAATGAACTTTAACTGACAGGCGTTGTGCATCTTACATATTAATGTCTATAGGTATTATGCTGAGACTTAAAGTTGTTGGGGGGCGGGATTTGTTGCATGGTAAAACGTCTCTCTTTTACATCAGTGTCAGGACCTGGTCAAAAGAACCAGTGGTGGGTATAGAAAAAAGGTCTAGCATACTACAGTATTCCTGCGCTCTGGCATTGCATAGACGTAGGTTTTCTTCCTCTTGCACGACATACATGTACATTGTTGATGAATTTTCCTCAACTAAAGTTCAACATGCGTATGACTTTTACGCGAGATTAAGACACAGTTATCCTTCAGCATGAACCAATATCTACCCCACCCATCCTGGAACACACCCTTTCACCTGAATGACAGTGAGGGGCAGTGATGCTTGTTCGCAAAGCAAAAAGGCTCCGGAACAGTCCAGCATTGTTTAAAGTGATGCATAGCAAAGATTGATGACATCATCGATGCAGTTTTGGCAAACCCCCCCCCCCCCATATGGCTGGTAAAAATAGTTTTTCCAGTTTCTAAATCTTGTTCTTGTTTATCATTACCACCTCTTACCCAAGTTTACGGACAAAATTAAATATTTAGCCAACAATGATCGAATGCTTTTCACAAGCTAAATAATATACAAACGAAAATCAACTTACGGTCACAGACTGTCCACCTCGAAGAACGAACTTTGGTGTGAATTTGTAACTAATTGGTTCCTGTTCATCAATCATTCTTGACACTATCCATCCTCCCATCATCTCCTCCTGTGGTTAGAGAAGAATTAAACAATTGCAGATTTGAGGTCTGCGGGTTGGTCCTGTCATGTGTGTGTGTAGGGGGGGGGGGGGTGAAAGAAATTGTCTGGGCTCATCAAAATTCAGAAGTCTATTCACTTCTATGATTAAAGAGGCACTCAAAGGCACACCCACTACTAAAATTTAAATGTTGTACACTTTCTAAAATTTAGCATATTAGGTATCATTCTTAAACCATTCTCAAACATCTCATAATTTTTTTTTCATTTCTAGTTTATTTTACTTGCTTTGCTTGGATGGCAGCAGCACCTGCAGCCAATTATCATTGGTTCGGAAGCAAAATTTCAACAACTCAAAACAGTAGTCAATATTACCCGTGGGTGTAAACCAGAGTACCTGGAAAAAACACACGACTTAAGGCATAACAACAAACAGAATTATAAAACTTTCCAACGTGAGGATTAAAAATGTACAAAGTTGTAAACTGTAAAAACTCTATCCATAGGTTAAACATTTTATATGAAAAGAGTTACTTTCAACTTATGTCCGTTTAATTTTGCAGAAACACCATGTAAATTTATTGTATTGCAGTGACAAAATTATGTTGTGCTTCCTCTAAGCTACACTGATACTGATATTCACCATATGATGCCAAGTAGCAAAATGCTTAGTCAACTTACCTTTGTGCCGCTGTTAAAAAGTCTCACAAATTTCCCTTGACTATCTGCTTCAATAATTTGGATATTGCCAGTAGCTGCCGTCGTGGTACTTGTTGTCGTTGCTTCCAAGTCTTCTGTTCTTGGCCGCTTGTTGGGTCTTTTCTTGTTGTACTTGTCCCCAAATACAGGAGATGGTGGTGGAGTGATATTCAATCTGGGAAAAGAGATAAAATATGTCAAAATCCTCATGGTTTTTATGTATTTTGCTGTTTTGTAATCGATTGACTCAACTAAAACAATGTTTGTGTTGTTTCTTCAAATGATCCACTCTTGTGCCAGTAATATACAAGAAGTCCGCTGACCCTGGCATAGTCTTCCACTTGACTCACCTAACTTCTTCGCCTTCCAACAGTTTTCTATAAGCAGCCAGTTCCATGTCTAAAGCAACTTTAACTCCCATTAAGTCCTCATACTGTCTCAGCTGTTCTTCCATATTTTCACGGAGATCTCTGATTTCATCATCTCGTAGGTTGATAGTATCATTCGCGCGACGCTGCTGTTCATCTAACAAACTTTCAAGCTCTTTGAGCCGTTCTTGAAGTGAGTCAACCTAATAGAAACAAATCCAAATTCCTCAGCAAGCACATGTAGTTAGTAATCTGCAGTGATACAGATAAACCTGGATCCTTCAATCTACATCGCCAGAAATGAACAAGCTGAAGCAAGTCTAGTGCAGGCTTAGTACCTTGTAGTTATGTGTTTACATTGATGTGCTTACATTGCTTGCTCTAACTAATTTCATGATAATTTAAAGAAAATGGATTGCCAAGACCTTCCTTATTTATTTAAAAGCTTGACATAAGTTTATTGTACTGCTGCAAATTGGTATCAAGTGGCAGGATTGAGTCTAATTAACCATGCCTCAGGCAAGTGAATTAAGGTGAACAGGCTCGACACAACTTGCTCAGAAAACTTGCATCAAGCAGTTAAAATTCACAACTGTGGTGGTAGCATAGTGAAGCAATAGGAAAGTGCAAATTGAGGTGACCCACAAAAAATCCAGAGAGAAACTCTCTGTGTATGAAGTCTGTAGAAAAGTGTTTCTGAATTACCTTTGACTTGGCAATCGTGTGATCAGCTCTAAGATCTTCCAACTTGTTGGTCAGGTCTCTGTTTTTGTCTCTGGCTTCAGCGAGCTTGTTGGCATCTTCTCTAGCTTGATCTTTTAAATCTTCATACTGCAATTAAAATAATAATTAGTAAAAGAGAACTTGTCGATAATCACAGTTGTTGCCACAAGCTTGAGGGAAATATTGAAACATGTTCACTGCATGGTTGTCACAAGTTAGAATATCAGACTTGTTGTAAGGATGTTGCAAGGTATAGTATCAATCTTGTTGTAACATGATATTCCCTCGACATGAAAATATTGTGGAATGTGAGTAAATCAATGTGAGCTAGTGAGGACATGAAGTTATATGGGAAGAAATATGGAGGCACTGGCATGGTCAGAGATGTTTTTGGAACAAAGAGATGAGGTATAAACTGTAAAGAGAAGGTACAGTAAAGAGATGGTTAAGAAACTGTGACATGCTATAAGAAGAGATGAAGAACTAGTCAGAACATTAAATGACGTAGTTAAACGTGATGTAGCAAGTTTCAAACCTTAGCTAAATAGAGATTCTGAACATCATTTGTAAGCTTTTCGTTTTCTTCATCATAGATATCGCGAAGTTCTTGCAGCTTGTCAGAGATCAAGCCTTCATATTTTGACTTGTAATCGCTTTCGATTCGCACTTTCTGCTTCTCAACATGTTGAATTTGATTTCTCATCTCTTGTAGCTCCTGCAAGTCAAACAAACATATTACTGGTTATTTCCTTTTCATAGTTCTATCTCAAGCTTAAAATAAAAGTAGTTAAACAATGCTGACGACACTAACTTTTCAAGCCTTAAACTAGTTCAGAATCATCGATTCTAAATGTCAGCCAACACCAATTTGCATTGCTCAAATTTTGTTGCTCAGTGTAAACAAATAGCTCCTAATTTGACTAGCTATTAGCCATAGTGACAAGAAGGCATTTGTTATAATACCTTGTTAAACATTTGTTGCTTAAAATTCATCTCTTCTTTGGTTGACTGAAGTTGATGTTCAATGTCAACTCTCAACAAAATTTCTTCCTCAAGGCTGCACTTTGACGTTTCAACGGCTTCTTTCAGTTCAATATTCTCTTTCTCCAACACTTGGACTTCACCTTCCATCTTTCGTTTGTCACGGATTGTTTTCTCTAAGATTTTCTCATTCTGAGAAAGTTTCGTCTCGGTAAGTTGGAGATTTTCTTCACAAGCATCAAGCTTCTTCGATGTATCGTCATACCTTCGAAAAACATTGTTATATAGATTATTTCAGACAAGTAGCTGACTTAGTTTTTAAAGTGTTTACTTTTAGTTTGTCTCATGTCCAGCAATATGTAATAGAAAACAGAGAATAATACATGGGTAACAGAATACCAGATTTATTTTAAGTGTTGAACACGTTGAACATCTCCAAAATATCATGATCAACATAAGAAATCAATCTGGTACAGTATTTCCAAGCACCTGTGTACTTTTCTGTTTATTATATAACTACTGTCTTTTCGAGCAATATAAAATATCCATATGATATGATTGACTATCATTTGAATTATTTTTAATGTTTATTATTTTTACATGTGAGATTATCAAAAATCAATCTCACATGCGAGGTCATCAGTTTTATTCATGCTTGGAATTCCTATAAAGCCCTATACTTTGCATAATAACAAGAAATAGAGAATAATGGTAATTTGCATTGTATCAGAGGCCATTGCATGAGCTGAGAAGTCAGAGCTGCTTGATAAAAACCAGAAAACTGACACATTGGAATAATCAAAGGCTTGCTATTCACAACGAAAACATCGAATTCCTTGAAATTTAATATCATAGAAATTTCCGATAAGTTTGGGAGGTGTTGTCCCTAAATATTAGTAATAATCCCCAAAACAAAATGTTCACCACTTCAAAAATATCTTTAACCTCATAGTGCAACATATCGATTTATCTAACCTCATAGGAGAGCGGAAAACAAAACAACAATGCCCACGCCCCTGAAACTTATGGCATTATCCCAATATAAAAATATGAAATCTGTCTATGTTTAATACCATCTGAAGTCACTTCTTTTGTATCAAATGATTTTGCTATAAAAATTTCAGTGATTCATACAATTTGGTACAAATCAGGAGCTACAGATTTTGGATATAAATCAAGGACTGAGCCAAAACTGAAGGTTGCATAGACTTATCTATAATGGTTGTCATTGTGGAAAATAACGGGGATGAGAACATCAAAGCAAGGCCAGGAGGCCTGCTAAGGAAGGACATTTAGAGTGGCAATATCAAATACTCAGTCTCTGCTTCTGTCTTTCCTAACAAGGCCTAGCCTTACTTCCACATTATCATTCAATGGCTGCCATGATGAATTAAGTTCTGTAATATACAGATATACATAATATACAGGTATATTTCCCATCTGTATAAGACTTCGAGTTTTAGCATGCGTACAACAATTAATTACAACATTCAAAGGTGTTGACACAATAGATTGCAGCTAATTTGGAGCAATTATAGAATACATTGTCAACATGGCTATGCTTTGACAGGGGTCTTTTTGAAAGAACAAGGCAAATGCATATAAAACACTGAACAAGCCTGTTTTGTTGCTAAAATGCAGCCAGATGATGTAGCTAGCAGCCACAAATACATGTCTCTTGTTGTAGTATTCTATAATTGTCCAGCTAATTTGAATTTGAGAAGCCTTGCATTTCTATACACCTGTATATTTATAATTCATTAGTTTATATCTTAAGCTGATGAATTGCAAACGGCTTCTTTTTGGTAATTTCTTAAATATTTCACAGGCTTTGAAGCAATCGATATAAATCAATGATACAACATGCATTTAATATAAAAATTAATAGAAGTTGGAATGATATCTTAAATTAGGTTTTTGTATCGCAAAAAACTGTCAAGTCTTGCAAATGTTAAAAATTGATTCAAAAATGGCAAATTGTGATTGCTAATTCAGCCACTGCAGCTGATACAATATGCTCAAATAACGGGCACATAATTGTGCTCATTTACGCATATGTACAACGAAAAACACACACTCGTTTCAAAACATATAAAATATAAAACAATTTTGACTAAGAAGTCATTCATAAACATCTTGGAAACTGGGAGACATCAACTAAAGTCTTCTTATATTTTTGAAGTCATCTTAGTTCAAAATGCTTTGTATTGTCCATGTTCTGGAATAATCTTTGACCAGATTGAATATTGATGGGGTGCACTAACCAATCAGGGTGTGGCCAGTTCCATTGTATAAACCGTTCAACTAAACATAGTTATATATATTTTTATTGTAGAAACCCGATAGCCAGCTGGTAGGTTGGCTAAACATGGCATTCCCAGGCAGACCTGCCAGCCCTGAAAAATCACTATGACTTTGAATTGTATCGAATACACTTGCACCGTGCAATCCTAAACCTTCAAATTCTTGCCCCTATTCCACACCTGTGACTATTGCATTTGAAGCACAACTACTATAGTTCAGAGTGTGCCATTTTCAAAAATTTTTAGCATTCTTGACCCACCAATTTGGCAAGTGAAGCTTATATATTAGACTAAAGGCTCAAATATTAACCAGCAAAGCACAAATCCAATTATATTTTGATACAACAACCGTAGCAGATTCAAAACATGCAATACTCAAATAAAAACATAAAGTAAATGGCTATTAACGACGCTAATTTTTTAGGCCCTTCGTGACAGCTTTGATAAACAGGTCACGAAATCTTAAAATAACACTGTCTAGATGTATAGTTTACAAGTGTATTTAACTTAAACCTCTTGCTTGGGTCTTATAAACTTCATTGCCAACTCAAAACCCTTGAAGGTTTATGAGAAGTGTCCAAAT
This sequence comes from Muricea muricata, assembly GCA_963855995.1. Classification (NCBI taxonomy): domain Eukaryota; kingdom Metazoa; phylum Cnidaria; class Anthozoa; order Malacalcyonacea; family Plexauridae; genus Muricea; species Muricea muricata. The sequence goes on along the minus strand of OY979728.1, from coordinate 12,461,741 downwards.
TTTATGGAATGGCGTGAAAAATTGCAAACTGTTTACCCAGCACATTATATTATTAATTCAATATGCTCAAATATATCGGTTCGTGACAAAGTCATCTTAGAAATAGTACGACGAGAAATCACTCAACATTCAAGTCCGTGAAATCCATGTGAATTCGTAACCAAAATATTTAATAGTGCAACGTTTACGATACAATCTTGATCGTAAATAAACCACGAGAAGACACCGCCAAAGGAATCAAGTCTCCAAGTGTTTTGGTAGAATCGACTAGAATGTCGCCATTATTGGCACGTGCATGGCTATGTCTTCGAATATAAACGAAAGCATGCATGTATATATTTATTCAATCTATTAACAAACCTTGTTTTCAAACTACATGTGAATGGAGACATGTAATCTCAAAACAAGCAGTGTTTGGAACTCACTTTATTTTGTATTCTGCAACAATACTTGCGTTGCGGCCGCTTTCCATTTGAATTCGAGCTTTTTCCATCGAGGTCTCGTCCAACATCTTACGAGCGTCGTTGAGCTCATTTTCGAACATGTTCTTCATGTTATTCACCTCATTTTGCGTACGGACCTTCGTCGTTTCAATCTCGGCCGATAGACTAGCATTCTCGGCTTCCAAATTCTTCACTCGCTCAATGTAAACGGACAAACGGTTGTTTAAATGTCCAAGTTCGTCTCTCTCTTGCATTCTCGATATTTTATGAGGCGAAGCAAAACTAGCGTTCTTCTTGTCCTTTGGTGTACTATGGTTTGACCGTGTAGCGGTAGCCATGGCTGAAAAGATTCACGAAACACAATACTATATTTATAAAGATCAACAAAACTGTGCCGATGGTTCAGCAACTCTAGCGGAAGAATTTGCTCAATAGCGCGCTATAAGGGTCTTTACATTTGACAGCGGATATGCTATATCGACCAATCAGGTTCTAGAATGATCACAACACTAGCTTCCTATTGGACGAGCCCCACAAAGGTTTGCTTAGTGAGGGGTGTATAAATTTGTGTATACATGTATATACAATATATTGAGATTAATATAGGAGTATACGTGGATATATTTATTTAGTTATCAAGATATTTAGAAATTTTTGGAATACAAACACAATGCCATGATCAGCGTCTACAACTGCTTGTGGTTTTTGCCGCTATGAGCTTTTTTAATATCGAATGTTCGCGAATACTAGTTCTTTTTCTACCATTTCGAGATTGCTGTAAGTAGATTTAACTAATGAAGTGGAAAGAATTATCTGGTTGGTCTGGACCTGTGACAAGATGATTGGCTACATCAACCCTGTCCCTGTGTTGTCACCCGCTCGCCTCCCCCACCCCCTCTCAAGTATTGCTAGTATTGCATTGTTGCCTTTTACTTTCTTTAGAAAGTTAGGATCTATCATAAAAAGAACAGACAGGAATCGAAGGTTCTACAAGAGGCAAAGCTAGTGACGTCCCCTATTTTTCCTAGAACCCCAAGGATTATCCACTTGCAAGCCGAAACTCAAAAGACTGTGCATTAATCCACGCTTTCTTCTTCCTATTATCCAAGTTACAGTTGGAAGTAAGTGTCAAATGGTGACTTTTTAGAAACATTGAGTTTTTGCCAGGACGTGACGCCCAACAGTCAATGCGTGTCTACTGCAAATTGCAAGATAAACCGACCGCGTGCTGGCAGTTGCTTCTGACTGCGATCAGGAACATCCGTTCACAACCGTGTTTTAACAGTTGGTTCAAGGATGCTTTCTACAGTCCCGAAACACCGGATTTCTATTCAGAGACCTCTAGTATGTTATTATATTTGCACTCCAATTCCTTCCTTGATATTGTATTTATATCAAGAATTACACGTGCTTAAAACAAAGTTATTCATGTGATGGCTATTTTCCTAAGAATAACCACTTCCTAAGTACTAATTAAAGGTCTAGAAATATAGCTGCTATATATAAAATACAATTTTAGCCAGTCCATATTTTTCTTTTAAAGAGTTGCCTACGAAATAAGAGAGTTGCTTGTGACATACCCGATGTAGCATTATATAACAGCAACCAGTCATAACGCTCGTCTTTTTACCAACTAGCTTTTGTAATTTATTAGCTTCTTTCTTAACGTTCAGTGATTAAACTGTGTGCCAAATATTTTTGTGAAAAAATGATAAATATAGTACTGCATGCTTGACTGTACCCGAAAATATTACCATGCCTGGTCATTGTATATACCACAGATTCACAGCTTATTATTTTAATTGGAAAAAACCCTACAAAGCTACTTCTTCTCATCCTTTAATTTACTCCCTTTATATCTGGCTGAATCTTTTACGTATAACTGAATCCAAAGAATAAAGAAAAATTAATAAACCACATAGTATTACGTAAGACAGATACGTAGCATGGCGCTTTGATATTGCGGCAGTTGGGGGCCAGAATGTTCGTGAAAAATTGTTTTATCTCAAAAGCGGAAATTACCTAGGCAGGTATTAAAGTCAAAAACAATCACAGAGTGGAAAGGAGATATACTTTGAAGTCAGTGCATCTTTAGAGGATTGATACTTTATCCTTATTTTCATCTGATTCGGACGCGATTATTAGTTTATACCATTCGTAGACGAATGTTAGCATATATCATATTGTGTAGAAGAATAGTTTTGGCGGGGAAATGTACATTATAATCGTTGCAAACGGGTCGTAAAAACCTCAATAAATATCGCAGAACTAGTGCTCTGAACTGAGTCACATTAGGAATATGGACTTATACGCGTGCTGCAGGTTCGTTCGTTTTTTATTTTTTTTTGGAAATTACTAATAAGTGAAATTGACTCAGTTTTTATTGAATGCTTTATGACAGGCGTTAGATGCAAATGGACTTTGTACAGCTTTTATTCTAGACCGTGCATGCAGCCAATGAAGCCCTTCAAAAAACTCATTTTATAATATATCACTTTAATTAATACCTAACAGCTGCAGCCGTTATAATACCCAAAGATCTAGTAGCATCCAAATCCTGGGAATCAGATTGAAGTGTTGGAGAAATGCACAATTTAAATAATATGTAATTGCTTTTATCCGGGGAACAATATGATAAAAAATTATAAAACAAGAAACAGTTCTATACGATTTGAAAATTAACTGGGAAGCGATTAGATGAGTCCATGATTTCGAACGGTGACAAGAACAATTATATATAAATTAAATACTTATTACATTAAACGTTTCATTTCGTTCATGTACACTTATGTAAAACTGATTTTCAAATTGAACTCATTCACCTTTTTGGGCTAAACGCCTTTGATACAACCGACCACAGGACGACATCGGACGCTTGATAGTTCGGTTGCATGTTCATGAAGGCGGGTCAACCTTTAGGCCTAGGTTACTGAATTATGTTAGCAGTAAAATTTCGCCTGACAAAATATCCTGACAGCATGTTCAAAAGCTTTAACAAATTTCTTCAGAAATTTTTTGTCCACAAAGCAAAGATATGGAACCCAAAAAAACATCTAAAAAATACATTATTCTGGGGGAATGGGCCCCCAGCTGCAACATAAATTCCACCCCACAAACTTTACCTTGTCTCATATACCTTCCACGCGATACTTCCCATTTTCTTTTACGCAATCTGATTGGACAGTGATTATTGGCGATCCAATGAAGAACTTTATCACAATCGTAGCTGCCGGTAAATATAAAACGAACAAATCGCATGGCAGTTTCAATTCATTACGTCACAACGCGAATCAAATTAGGAACGTTCGCAATTAGAAGCTTGTGGAATCGATTAGTGACGTAATTAACTACGCGCTGACTCGTACCCAGGCTCACTTAAAAAGCACGCATAACACGTGACTAGAAAACATTTTTTGGCCTTGGGAAACATTGGGAAAACTGAAAAAAATCCTGAAAAAAAGCTAGGAAACTGGCTAGGATACACATTTTCAGTTTCTTCCTGAGAAGCAAGTTTTCTTTCCGCAGAAATATTTCTTATGATAGAAAAACAGCGAAAGATTGATAAAAGCATGTTCCATCAAGAATAATGTTTCCTAGTTTGTTGTATCAGTCACAAAAAGCGATGCTACACTAACATATAATGTCAGCCATCCTTCCCCCCCATAAGCTATATATTTTTATACACAAAATCTATTGTTCGGTATTGAGCACATAGACCTCCTCATCTTATAATACATGTAAAATTAATCAACTCATTTCAGATCACATGATCGTTGAATGACCAATAAAAGTAAGCCATTTCATACCACATGTTTTTATATGTAAGTTGAGGAGGTCTATTGTTATAAACAAGCAATAACAGGACCTGAACATGTTCCTTGGCACCCCACTGTGGCCCACTGTTTTTAATAAATCTGGATCACGCACTTCAGTAATCCATCGAGCAATTAAATTTTGAGAACGGGACTGATTTGCTACTTTGAAGAACTTTAAGCATGAATTTATTGGACAGACCTGTTGCAGGTTGTCATTTACACACTTGTTAAAACCTGTTGAAACAACTTGCAACAAGCGTGCGGATAAAAAGACAAGTCTGTCAATCCCAATAATCTTAGTTTTTTCAGCAGTGGAAGTTAGCGTGCTCCAATAAAATTTGTAAGTATGAAATCTTGGTTTAACTAATTCGCTCTACCTTTAAGCTACACCGAATGCGTGATCCAGTCTTTACTCATATCAATGGACACAATACATGATCCATAATCTGGCTTTCATTTGTCCTAACTGTCGTAGGAAAGTCATGATTTCAGACCGTATTTGATATAGTCTAGATCTATGTTTTTTCCTGAGCAGTTTTCAAATGACGAGTCATATTAATATCTAGTACTCTCGTAATTTAAGAGATTGGTTTGAGGGAATTTTTTCAATCTTTCAAAAGTTTGAAGAACTTTTCAATCTAATAGACTATTTTTAATCCAATAGCTTGAATATAGATTGAGGGATACTCTTTCAGGGTTCCAATCGATTGAAATATGTCGTTACTCAATTAGATTACTTTTCAATAGAAAACGTATGACCCTAAACACAACCCCAAAAAGATTAAAAATTCAATCCATTACATTGAATTTTCAATCGTTTGAATTAAGAGAGTACTGACGATGTTAATACCCTTTTAACTCAGTGATCCTATTTACGACACTGAATTATGACAAACGAACTAGGAAATTAGGGTTATCACGTCTAATTTTCAATAGAAGTGTTAATTTTCTATCTATAATTAATCACTCCTGTTCTAGCTCAACCAGGACCCCGCCACAGTCTTTAGGATGTAGAAACATAACTGGTTTACCATGCGCGCCAATCTGAAATACACAGTCGGATGTATAAAAGTCACCTTAAGCATCTAGGGGCGGCCGTTCTACGAAAGGCGGAGAGCGCTACCCAAGGAAGGTGATTTTTTCAACTGCCGCAGAAAGTCATAAAAAGCATTGATACCAGGGATATTGAACTCGCAAAGATAAAAAGTGACTTTAACTCGAAAATAACTTAATGTAGTTAATGATGAATTTTACCATTTAGTGACCATGTTTAGAAAGTTTGAGAAAATTACCGTTCAGTAGGAGCGTTATATTCATCTTTCGTACAACCGACCCCTGGCAGTAAAGCGCTCAGCTTAAGCATGGTTGTGTTTGAGATATAAAGTGTATGGTTTGCGGATGTATGAATTAGAATTTAATAATCACCTACCCGAGGTTCAGGGCTTAGCATTCGAATATTTTTCAACTTCAGATCTGCAACTGCTTCGTTGATATCACTGACCTAAAATTACAAGACATGAAAATTTGTTTTGCGATGCTTAATTCAAAAGGAATCTCTTCTAAAAATCTCAAATTATGCTATTGTCAACTACGGTATACTCAAAATCATAGCCCATAGTAGCTCTTTCGTCATAGAACTTTTATAGTACACATGTAAAGCTTAGTTAAAGTCATTGCACAGCTCAACTGTTTGTGTTCATAATTGGAAAAGTTTTTTCTCCTACTGTTCATATTTCCAGAGACATTGTTCGCATGGATAAGGTGTGGCGTTTATGCAAGTGAACTTATAATTAGAATTGAGTTAAATGGGGAACATGTTTTCTATGTTCAGGGAAACTTTTTGAAGAAACTCTTCACGTTCAAGAAACTCCTTTTTAAATAAAGAGAGAGCAGCGCAACAAAGCTATACAATGACTTAAAATGAAGTTCAAACATTTTATAATAATATATATAGTGGAGAGATTACATTTGGAATGCACGGATTATACAGATTTTCACTAAAGCACGTCTAGAGTCTAAGCAGGAAAGTTAACTCACCTCGATACAAATGTGATGTATTCCTCCATCTGGTTTATTATTTAAGAATGCCGCTATTGGACTTTTATCACCAAGTGGATATAGCAGCTAGTTGACACAAAATAAACATACTTTGAATGAGTTCTAACTTATAGAAGAGATGGTTCGGAAACTCATTAAACTCATCTATAGTATGCTTCACATTATTTTGAATATAAAAATAGTTACTATAACAGTCCATAGGCAATAGTTTAGCAGAATACGGGCTAGCTTACTTCAATTTTTGTGTTTCCCAGCTCCACAAACACTGTATACACACCATGTTCTGGCAGAGCCTGCAGGAAATATTTATTAGAATTATATAATCCTCCCTGTAGCTACATAGTGTCAGTCAGTCACTTATAAGTGGGTCCATAGCATGCACTGCTCAGAGAGAATTCACCTTTCTACAAAGCACCAATTACCTCTTTTAACAAAATGAAATCCCAATCACTGAAGCCTCGAGTCATCACTGGGGAGGGGGGAGGGGGAGTTTAGTGAATGCCATAGCAGCTGGATATGGTGTATCAAAATCACTTCAAACTTTACACAAATGACGGCATAAGCCTTCCATCATGCAAAGCATGACTTTCTGCCACCCAAAACACACTTTAAGAAGTTTTTGAAATTTCCCCCACAGTCCTTTGGGATATTGATATTGTGGTATCTGATATGAGTTTTGATAATTTGACACACTGTATTGAAATCACTCGAAACTTTCTTAGAAATGATAGAATAAGTCTTCTTTCATTAAAACTATTATTTTCAGCCCCCCCCCCCACAACACATTTTAAACAAGTTTTAAAAATTTCACATAATTATATGGTTCACACGCACACATTCTTACTTTTCTTTCACTGACAGTTGCCCCCAAAACATCTTTATACATCTTGGTTGCATTATCTATGATATTAAAATCATAAATATGGTCAGACATCTTCTACCTCAAAAAATAACTTAGTCTGGGCAGCCCAGATGGCAAGGTATGACACCCTAAGTGTGCCATGCACAAAACTGTACAGTCCACGAGCCAGTAAAAGCACAAAGGAGTAGTTATAGAATAACTGGCCAGTTCGAAACCCTAACATTACCTCTCATCCAAACCCTAAACCTAACCCTATTTGGCCAGGTATTCTATAAGTGTACTGGAGTGGCAGTGTGGGCATTAGATCTTTAGATTGAGGCAAAGATAATCACTTTTGCGTCATTTATGACCAACAGCCTCATATAAGATTGATTTGTTTATCTTTCCCAAAACCTACCAAGATTGTTCACCGCAATAGCAACATGATTTAACTTTCCCAGCTTCCATATATCATTACTCACATTCTAAATGTGCCATAAAAATATTAGAATTTAGAATTTAATTCAACGTTAACCTTCAAAGTGTAATGCATATTTTAAAATCTTACCCTTTTATTTATCGCCAAAACTGCGAATGACTTCAAAAACTTGGCGGTTTGTAAAAATCTGAGAGCCATCTTTCGTCCTTCGCTCCTTCCTTTCAAAACAGTGCATTTTCGCACGTTTCTGTAATGTTTACATTCTGCTGCTCATGCGCATTGATAATGTAGGAATTTCCGGAGGGGGAGGGGTTTGGTTAACCCAGTGAACTCTAATACAACTGGAACGATAACTTGGCCGCCATCTTTGACGCCAAATTGAAGGCCGCCATGTACGTCACGCCGAAAATATGACCTATTTTAAAAAGCTCTTTTCGACCCTTTAACTTCGTGTTTTAGAGCCAGTTAGGTGCTAAATATTTTCTAGATAAATTGAAATTTCATGTACCTCAACTTTCTAGGACGTCCAGTAAGGTTTTAAAATATTTTTTGGCTGCTAAAAATGAAAAACAGTTTCGGCGAAAACTTTGTCACGAAATATCTTTTTTAAACAACTGTTACCTCTCGAGTTTTAACAGTTAGATGGAAGAGGCTGCCAAGAACTATCCGTAACCGAAGTTTAAAGCTTTAAAACTAATGCTATCTGACGAAAAATGTTAGTTTTGTACGTATTTTTAAATCAACCATACAAATACACCACTTTGAAAACCTCGATTTACTCACGTTTTAGAAGGGCTACAGCAAAGACCAAAAGCTCAAAATAAACAACGATACCTGGACTTAGCACAAGATAAGTTTTGGAAGAGTTGACATGTTTTAAAGCAGTATATTCTTGAGTTGAAGAGCGTAGTTTGCTTCGTAGTTTGCTTCGTAGTTTGCTTCGTAGTTTGCTTCGGCACGTTGAAACTTTCGTCATTTTCCAGAGTAAAAAACTGATAGCCCTCAATTTTTTCCGTAACCAAGCGTAGAACAGTCAGGACTATCCAGAAAACCAGGATCGAATCTTTAAAATTGAAGTCTTGCGATAAAAATTCTCATTTTTTCAAGCATATTTTCGCTCAAAAACAAACTTTTCACTCCTCGTAACTTTCCCCAGTCCTTTCGAACAAGCCATTTTTGCCATTTTCCCCGCGCGGTTCCCGCCTTTTGCTTCAAATTTGGCTTCATCCAATCATAGGACGAAAACATAGGAGTTATCGTTCCAGTTGTATTAGAGTTCACTGGGTTAACCCCAGCGTTTGTTACCTCTTGTTGGTAACCCCTTATAATATATCATTTACTAACGTTTTATCAGGTTGACCTTTGGTGTAGGGAAACGAATAGTTACCCAGTTATTTACGATTTCTATGCGGTGATAGTTGATGAGGGCGTATGGTTGGCGGAGCCCGAATCAACTTCTCAGCAATGCGTAAAAATTGAGAGCCAGTAATCTCATTGTTTTAGTACAATTTTGCTAAAAAACTATTACAAATTGCCTTTGAACTGCAAAATTACACCAGAAGAATTCTTGCTTTGCTACTCCCCATCGGGCAATAGATAGCGAGTGGAGTAGCCAATCAAATTACAGCTTAGTTATCTAGTTATTCTTAGTTATTTAGTAATCTTGTTATCCCTAGTTATTCCCAGATGGTCAATCCTATAGCTGCCTAGATACTCTCGTATCTTCTGGGTGACTCGGATGCTACTACCATTTAGGGGCTCAGATACCCACACCCTTTGGCTGCCCAGACAGTCACACCTAGTAGCGAGAGGGAAGGGAGAGGAAACATAGGTAAAACTGTCATTATATCTCGCACTGGCGTTGCCAGTATCGGTAGTGCTGTCGAAAGCTCACAAAAACAGGATTTTTTCTACTTAAAATTGAGAAGATTGAAAAGACAAAATTCAAGCCTCTGAAATGGTAAATGGGAGCCAGCAATTGCCTATTTTTGGCTCGAAAATGGGATTCCATGCAATGGGCTGGGATTAATCTGAAAGAAAATGGGATTAAGGTTAGGTTTGTGCACTTCTAATAGCATTAAACATAGTGTATATATTTAAACATAAATTTCATAGCGTTTAATAATACAGAGCGAATAAATTCATTTGATATGATATATTCATTCACACCACAGTCTCCTGTTGTTGATTTGGTTGTCTATGTTTTTCTTTGAACTTCGTCTCGGGAACGACCACCTGAACGACCTGATTCTCCTTCCTCCACTTGCGCCAGCGGTGCACGTGATAGCGCACGCTGAGCGCAACCCACAACAGGTAAAGAAAAGCAAGAAAAACACAAAGGCCAAGCAATCCCGTGGCGATCAGCAGTTGATCACGTGAAAAGTAGTAACATGCCCCCTCGCCACAGAGGGCCACGCTCACAAGGACCAGCGGTGTGAGAATTAGAAGGCACGTGATGTCCCCGTAGATGTAACGACATTGCGACGTGCGGTGCACCCAAATAAGCCACTAGAAATTGAAAACACGACAAGGATGAAGTTGGCGGCATTTTTAAAGCAATTAAAAATGTACGTACACACGAGTACCTATTTCTATAAAGCAAAGCCAGGTGGCATGTTACGTGATTACCTATTGCTTGCAAGGAACTTTACAAGAAACAAGGTACTTAACTTCGCATACAGTAAAATCCCGCATAAAAGAATCAGTTAATTTTGACTTCAGGCTGAAGTGTTGCTTATATAACAGGTACTTAGAAAAGAAATCAGGCTGAAGTGGTTCTTAACTGGTTCTTATTTCCAGTCAAAAACAATTGTTCCTAGAGTTTTAAACCTCTTATTGTATGAAATGTGTTGAAACATTATGAAGATGAATTATGTTGTGAATTGATTGCTGTTTTAATAAAACATATGCATACAGGATGTGGTTCAAAGACAATTCCTGTTGGCGAGGTCGCAGTATCTTGTTTTCTTCCTAGTACATGATTAGCACCTATTTCAGCTAAAAGTTTAGTAAGGATTTTTAAGGACCAGTTTGATTTGTCAGCCTGAAGTGGTTCTTTTATTTTGGGTACCTATTTGCCCAAATTTCAGGCTGGTGGTTCTTAACCTACTGGTTCTTTTATGCGGGGTTTTACTGTATATCAAAAAGTGAAGAGAGCAGAAAACCAAGTAGCGGCTTGGCCCCTGCCCTAAAATTTATGGCACTACCCCCAAGTAGAACAATATGAAAATATGTCGATGAGCTGACATCCCTCTGCCCGTTTTCCACTTCAACCGTATCGTAGCGAAACGTAGCGTATTCTGTTGTGCCCACATCATTTGTTATGAGTGTTTACAAAACAAATACGCTTCGATAAGATACGCTGAGATAAATAATTGATTTTTAAAGTCAGAACAAATGATACGGTTGAAGTGGAAAACATGGGGTTAACGTGCAATGCGTACCTCTGAAAACGGTTTTGGCTTGCGTCTTGTCGTGAAATGCTCGTGGCACAGCTCGCAGATATCCGTGTTCGATACGCTCAGCCACTTCTCCAAACAGCTCACGTGATATTTCGCTATACTGCCCGTGCATTGGCAAAGCGTCTTAAGGTTCTCCTTTTTGTCCGCGTCTTGACAAATGCGGCAAATTATGGTCGACGAGCTGCTGCTAGTGATGGAGACGGCTTTGCTCACCGCGGCATTCCCAGAGCCCGAGCACCCCTGACTCTCCGTCGAGCAGTCTGAACCCGAGTTTGGACACGTCGGTACAGGTGAATAATTCTGAAGGAGATGTAAGAGTCAACCCTGCGCAAACTTATAGGCATCAGCTGAGCAAAATTTACTTGGCATGTTAGCTCAGCCGATAATTCACCGTGTGCAAGTGGATTCAACCGAGTTTTATTCCTCACAAAACCTTTTCCCGCCTTTTGAACATGATCCACGAGCAAAGGCCCATGAGGCATAAAACTGAAGAATAACCAAACATTGCAGATTGAATTAAACATAATTTTTTTTGGTTTCAATCTTTGCGTGCAAAACAAAAAAAGATATTCTGTTCAACACGGAAATATATGTCACGGCAAAGCGTTTCCATGTGTAATTGTACTTTCTTTTTGAAATCATGATTGCAGCTACGAAAACAAGGAAGCCACAGACATGTCACTTTTTCGTACAAGATGTAACAAAGGACATACTGCCACCAATTCAAAGTTGTGCACGTACATATTAAGTCGTACACTTCTGCAGTTAGAAATTGTTACGTATTTACGCGGAGATTTAATCTCTCTTAAGCAATAAGCTTTGATAAGCATATATCTAACAGGATTAAAAACTTGCAAATATCATGGTGAAAATATAATGTATTTAATACAATATAAGTTTACTGTATTTCTAGTGGACAGGCGTCAAGTAAATGAAATGAAAATGTACATGCATCTATTTCCTTGTTTTTGTAATATTTTAATAATTCTTACCATGCTTAATCAGGGGTTGCCGCCCACCTATACTAACAAACTTCGTGAGTGGTTGGTTACAACAATAAAAGACAATCAACTACAGAAATTGGTTTTATAAACAATAACTTTTGTTTTACCCTTAGTCAGTTATCCTTATCCTAGCTGCTGCGCTGAAGTAAGAGTATAACAGCTCAGAATACACAGACGGCTTAAGAGAGATATTTACACCCATTTTGCACGATACAGGCAGAATTTGACGATACAGAGCACTTATTTTTCTCGTTACCTTGTGTTCCTGTCCTAAATCAACTTGAACTGTGTTCTCGATGTTGTTATCATCAGGATTATTCGTGCCAGCCACAGTCATGGCTGGCTCAACGGATACAGAGCTACATGTAGCGATCGATCGAAAAAATGACTTCATAAAACAGATTATGACGTCATAATTTCCATCGTGTTTGACGGCACGAAATGCGCGCGCATCCTAGTTGTCATGCAGCCGTAGATGAAACGAACAAATTTAAAACGGAGAACCAGTTGCAATGCTGATTAAATTGGCAAAACAATGTTATGCTGTACATATTGTTTATAATTGAAGACACAGGATGAGGACTAGACGGAAGGGCTACTCGGATTAGAACGTTTGACGTTTGCATCCCCGCGCATGTCGCATAACGCACGTTCTGGCCAGTCAACTATATTTTGAGTCCAATAAAAACGATGAACTGGCTGTCCCACCATTATTTTGGCCAGTAGATTAAGGCCCTGTCACATGGTACAAGTTTTCATCCAACTTGCAACGCAATTCTAGTCTCTCAACGCAAATTTGTGACAAATGTTTGGTATGTTAAAAATATATTGGCAAACTGTGATGGAAACATGTATTTCACAATTTTACATCTTCCAAGAGTAGAATTGCATTGCAAGTTGCAAGAAAAAATGCACTGTGTGACAGGGCCTTAACATATGTCACATTGCTGAGTGGCCCTACCGTTTATTCCCTATATACTGTGTCTCTATCATTAATATTTACAAATGGCATCAATATAACACACAAGTGCTGCAAGAAAAAGCAACACCTAATAAATACGTACGAGGCTACGAATCGTGACGCAAACGTTTTCGCAAGGAAGTTCGCGGCGCAGTCGCAGGCGAGTTGCGCTCGGACCATTTTCTAGCGCGCGAGTCGTTGAACTGGGGACTAGTACCCAGTAAAACCGGCGACTCCTGCAAATGTTTTAGACTGTCCGCTGACAGTGAGGACCGCGTAAAATGCGGGTTCAAATTACACGACGAGGAAACCGACTTGGAAAGTTTGTGCTGCTTCGTAGGAGTTGTTATGCTCGCCTTGTCTGCACGTAAAATTTCATCAGAACTTTCCAATGAGGATTTATCACATTGTGTCCCTGTTTCCTTCTCATGGCTCTCATCAGCTTCTGGTTTTCGTTTTCTTGCTTTACGAATCAAGGTCTCTTCTATTGGACTTTCTTTCTTGGACGAATTTGGCGCTTTTTCTGACTTCTCCGCTTTACATGCAGCTGAAAAATTACAAAAAATAACAATATACCTCATGTCATACACGAAGTAGCTTTCAAATGCTCTTCCTTTTCTCACCTGGTGAAGTATTTCTGTTATTTTTTCGTTGTTTCAAGATCTGATTCAAAGGGCTGACATTTCCCGTTCTTGACATCATGATTCTTTTACGTTTTGTCGTCACAGGGCTCTTGAACACCCGCGTCCGTTCTGGAGGCACGGCACTCGAGGAATTTGAAACTTCAACGCCCTTCTCATCTCCAGGCCTCTGTACTCGAACTAAGCTCACGGTTAAGGAGCCCTTTGCATCGCCAGTTATGTCATTTGTTTTATAATCAGAATTCATCCCACTGGTGTTGGAGAAATTGTTATTTCCTTTTTTCGACTTAAAAGCCTTCGTTCTGGAAATCAACGATCGTTTTCTATTCAGCAGTGGCGAAGCTGCGACGACACTTTGCGAGTCGATACTTTCCGATTCCAGTCCGACATCCTGCGATTGTGTTTCAACACCTTTCGATTTTTTTACGGCCAATGCCGATTGTCTATCGACAGTTTCCGAAGGTGACGTCATCTCTTTATCAGCTTTCTTGCAAGGACTGGTATTAATTTTTGCGGAGTCAGTATTCTTGCGTTTAGTTTGCAGATTTTTGACGGGTGTAAGTGGGATAGCGATATCGAATATTTGATCGGGGCTGAAATTTATTGGAGATGATTTTGGGGTCTTTTTCGGTGTCTTGAATAGAATGGGCGAAGTTATCGGAAATGATTTATGGTTGGTAAATGGGGACTTTGAAGGTTTTTGTGGGGGAGTAGTTGATAATGAGGGTGATGAATTGGATCTCCGAGATACTGACCTTCCCGGATGAACAGTAGCGACAGTTGATGTTGTGGGTTTCTCAGGGGCAAGAGAGGTAGAACACTTGGCTGTTTTATCGCATTTCTTCGAGAATTCCGAGGGACGTTTGGCTGCCATATTGTGGGACAAGGGATATTTAGTTGCAATTTCCACTTTTCTATCTGAAGTGCAGACTGAAAGAATAGTGTTTTCGTTGGGATCAGCAGTTTCCAAGAATACTTCGGCAAAGACGTCCTCCTTGTCAAGTTCGCGAGGTGATTCATCGACCCTCACTAATTTGGTGTACTCCTCGCTCTGACTGGGAATTATGTCGAATCCAGCATCAGCGTTTATATTCTTAGCTGGAGAAAGCGCTCTGTTGCCTTTGTGATCGGACAAGGAATCCATCTTCTCCTGGCGTGTCATTTCAGTTGATGTTAACAAGTTTGGGTTGGTGGTCGATGATGCTTGTTGGGAGTAAAATGTCGTCGCTTTTTGACGTGGACTCTTTCGTGGAAGAACGGCTTTGAATGAATAAAAAACATCCAGTAAAAATAAAAAATAAACTAACTATTCTCATCGCTCGCATCACAAAAGCACAGTGTCAAAGTAGCCAAAGTTCATGAGATAGCTTTCGACGATAGTGTGTTAAGGTAGGGTAATCATATCAGGCTACCCTATTGACTACGACCAAGCCATCTCTCTCTTTAACACAGATATCAAATCTACCTAATTGTAATATTGTCAGGAAACATCACGATTAACAAGCCTATTAAGCAATCGCATCACACGTATTCATTGCGACGGATCTGCATGGGTATTAACAATTAATTTTGTGAAAACACCACGTACGTACTTGTAAGTATGAATGGCTCTATTGATTCACATCAGTTGTTAATTGTTTCATAACAATGCTTGTTGTTTCATAACAATGCTTATTGTTTCATAACAATACTTATTGTTTCATAACAATGCTTATTGTTTCATGACAATGCTTATTGTTTCATAACAATGCTTATTGTTTCATAACAATGCTTATTGTTTCATGACAATGCTTATTGTTTCATAACAATACTT
This sequence comes from Muricea muricata, assembly GCA_963855995.1. Taxonomy (NCBI): domain Eukaryota; kingdom Metazoa; phylum Cnidaria; class Anthozoa; order Malacalcyonacea; family Plexauridae; genus Muricea; species Muricea muricata. The sequence goes on along the minus strand of OY979728.1, from coordinate 12,446,265 downwards.
ATTGTTTCATAACAATGCTTATTGTTTCATAACAATGCTTATTGTTTCATGACAATGCTTATTGTTTTATAACAATGCTTATTGTTTTACAACAATGGCCTTATTGTTCGAAATAGTAATTTTATACAATAAATATCATTTTAGAACAATCACTCTACTTTGCTGAGAGAATGATATGACTTCTCGTTTTAATTTAAATGGGCCTGCAGTAATTAGCATTATGCTGTTGGGGGAACCCTGCCAAATTATCTTCATCTTACGGCAAAGTTATTAAATAAATAAATAAATGCTTCGCGCTATACATTTTACTTGCCTTTGTAAATGCCCATGAAGATCCGTCGCTCGTATTATAACTATTTTACATATCAATTTATCCAATGTGTGTTGAAAATATGGACTCACTGCACTGGGAGAATACTGGGTAACGAAAATAGAGGAACTGAAACATGTTTCGGTAAATTTCGATCAAAAATAACAAGAGTTTCAGGAAACTGCAGGCCAAAATTTATGAAGAACGACACACGAATCAATAACTGAAAATGACAAGGCACACGAGGCAAGTGGCATCACACAAGGGAGAGTGGATGGAGCTTGCAATATTTTTAACAGTTTATTATTTATTTACCGTTGGCTTTGTTTGGAGTCTCTCCAACAACTGTGACATCGATGACTGTCTTTGAACGGCGTCTGTAATATTATTGAAGGCAAGTAAGCGAGGACGTGCTAATCAACCTTACTTGCAACGGGGAGGTACGGTTCATGAAGCACAGCTACGGGAAAGTGCCAATTAGGGGCTACCTATCTCAAAGCACATTGGAGAGGGTTGGCCATATTACCAATCCCTGCTCTACTCGTGATCCACTGATTCTAAACGACATTGACGCGCTCACCTCGCCCATTCCTGTCGACGCAGCATGCGCTGAGAGACTTGTTTTCCAACGGGAGTATCTGCAACTGTCTTTGAATTCGTGAAGGCTAAAATGAAAACAAACATTATCTAAACCCTATATGCTTTCTATAGATCTTTCCATAATCTCCCCTGCAGGGGAATCCCAGTTCACAATTTACCTCACCGCTTTCACTTCAATCTCCCCACCTCACCAACCTTGTTTCCTATAATCCCCATACCTTTCTCACCCTCAATCTCCTCCCTCGCCCTATCCCCTTCGCATTAACTCACACCTAACATCCTCTCCCTCGCTTACCCCACCTTCCTTTCCCCATCCCGACCTTATCCCTCCATCACCTCTGCTATTTTCGAATAATACCCCACCTCCCTTTCTCCACCTAATTCCGTTACCAACACTTGTAACCAACAACAATGTTCCGTTACCAACACACTTCCCTGCGTCCTTTTATCGGTTACCTGCGATCGAATGACAACGAGTAAGAGTATTATTCTTTCTCGATTTGGAAGACCCATCTGTCTTTGTGTGTTTCTTTGGCGATGACCTGCTTGCATTACCCTCGAAGAGGTTTCTTCGAACTTTCTTCACTGGTGTCACAGTCTTCTTGATCTTGCTTGAATTCTTACCGCTCTTCTTCCCAGAGCTCCCTGCTTTCTTTCGAGTCTTGTCAGGTTTACCTTTTACAGGGATGACAATCTCGCGTCGCTTGGCAGGAACTCCAAGCACGCTATGTCTACGAACTAACGCGCGAGAACTTTGTGAACTTTCAGAACTGTAAACACAACAATTTATAACATCATTTGTGAAAATCATAAATAATTAACGAGGTTCAAATTAAACTTTCGAACCCATTTAAACTCTCCCGAAAATAAAATGTAATTCAAATCAGTTACAAACAAACAGTCGTAGTTGTAACAGAGAATACAACCACACAAGTGTTGGTAACTGATTTACATACAACCCGTCTTAAAAAATTCATTTTACAAGTTGTTTGCAATACTCTCCCTGCCCACAACTTACTGCGCTTCCTCGACACTTCTTGTTTTTTCACTCGAGGAAAGAGGTTTGCGGGATTTCAAAGGCGTATCTTCTTCACTCGTGACTTGCGAAGGAGAGAGAATATCTTTGGGCGGTCGTTGCATTAAACCATCGTAAATTTGACGTAAGAAGCCGGAGAGATTTCCTGAGTATCTCGGTATGATGATGCTCTTCAAAAACGAGCTAAGATAAGCTGGATCCTTTAGATAAGAAATCGGACGGAGGAATGACGTGATCTGTAGTTGAAAAGAAAAGTTACCATACAATTTTCAATTTACTTCCATCACTAACGATTCATTTCTTCCGAACTGTCCCGGATTTGGCTAGCAAAGCACAGTCGCACGAAAGGCGGACAGCGCCATCAACTGGATAGTGTGTGTTTTTTAACTGCCACAAAAAATCGTAAAAGCAATGACACCAGGAACATTGAACTAAAAAAATTGACTTGACAACGCTGAACTTTAATATGGGTTTTACCAGGTACTAGGGTTGGGCGATATTTAAAGAATTAACTCACGATTATTGTCATGGAAAATATCGCGATAATCGATAGTATCGCGATTAATGAAATAGAAAAAAATGACCATTGTTTTCAAGTGCAATTAATATCAAAGCATGTATAAACTTGTATATAATCTTATATCAAAGACAAATCAACAACAGATTAAAGTAATATGAACGCTTTTTCTTCTCTAATATTTACTGTTCATAACTGTTGTAATATAATGTGTACTGTTCAATTTTATTTCATGTTTTGTGAAAGGAAAACTAAATTATGAACATGCAGTACAACTACTACAAAAAGCAATTACAATTTGCCTTGTTAATACACTTTTTGAGAGTATATTTGTTGCTGGAATGCAAAGATGCTTTCTGCTTTTTTTAGGATTCTGCAAGTTATATACATATTTCCAAGCAATATCACGATAGTCATCGAACATGACGATAATTTCGATAAATCGTCGCTCAAGTTTTTAGCTTCGATACGATAATCGCGATTGGAAATATCACGATTAATCAAAATATCGCCCAACCCTACCAGGTACTGAACATGTTTAGAAAGTTTGAGAAAAACCACTAAATAGCCTAATTCACAGTTCGCCCCCGAATAATTTGACTTCTCAACATAGGAAATACATTTTTTCCGACCAACCTCGTCAACAGTCTTCTCTTCGCCAACAATGCCAATTTTGTCCGCGAACTCCAAACGAAGCAAGACCTGTAACTTATGCCTGAAGAAAAAAGGCAGTTCTTATAGAAAAGTTGTAGAGATGAACATTGGCTTGTCAGAAGGATTCTCCCTTTATCAAGGTACATTTTGCATTTCATAGCTCATCAAGCACACGAGTTATCATTTGTAAACACTGATAGCGTCTTACTCTAGGAGGATCAATTCTTTTTTCGACTCATTTTCCTCGTCGCCAGAATTCTTGGGAGGATTTTTGCTATCGCGTAGTACTGTTGACTTCATCAAATCATCGATCTCATTCTAGTCAAAAGATTACAAATTCGACATTAGAAACCTGCTTGAAACATGGCCTAAATTATTTGTACCCAATTTGGTGGTAAAAAACTCCCCAAAGCTCTTGCAAACTTACGATGTCTTTTAGCTGTCCAGAATTTTTAAAGTGCTCAATCGTATGAAAGGAACGGGTGACATAGCAAGGGACGGACTGCTCCTGAAAGTATATGGAAAATGACAATAACATTATGTTGGTTTCCTAGGAAAATTTCCTAGCGGCATGTGAGCTATGAGTTCTGATTTTTCTTTTCGAAGGAAATTTCCTGCAATTGTGGAAACTCTGTATGAATTCCTCCCCTAGTCCTCCCAAAGAAGGGCGTGATGAAATTACAAGTATATAACGTGGCGAGGCACAGTGTATTTCTAGTGATCATACTAATCATATATATTAACGGTCGCAGCTTGGATCTTAACAAGATAATCGCCTTCCCACCATATACACGGCGGAGGGTACGGAGAACTGCAGCCGTGGTCTATCTGTAGATAATATTGTCCACCCAAGTTAGTTTCAAAACACCTACATGATTAAGGCATCTTTGGTATCCATCTTTCAGATTCGCCTTCAGATCGTCAACACTTTGAATCACTAAACAGCAACAAAAATCCAAATTTGTGTGAGTATCGCACGCGTAATGAAGTCATATTTAGTCTGTCTTCTTTAACCAAAAAAAGCTGGAAGCTTTCAGAGATGTTTATCCAACGAGGACGGTGGATACACTTCACAACAGCTCGTTTATAAAGTTGGAACATCTTAAACATGTTTAAAAAGTACTGTAGCTAATACAACTGAAAGGAACTTTAGGACTTTTTTAACACTGAATTTAATCTTTAGATCTTCAACTATTTTTTATCCTTAACTATCTCTCACTTTCAAGTAACATTCGAGCCTGTACTATTTCTTTTGTAATTCACAGTCTTTTCTAGGATTCTTAAGGCTCGCAATTACCCCGTTACATTTCATGCGTTCTTTAGTGTGTACCGCCTACGGGTATATTATACAGAAACGGTACCTACTCGACATGTCTGGGAGATCTTCATCCATGGTTTCTGTTTGTTCCCAATCCAAATTAGACAAAGCATCAGTCGGGTCTTCGGTTTTCATTGCGCTGTCTTCCACGTCGTTCTGACCTTCACTTTCACTCAGCTTCAAAATTTCGTTTCTCTGTGAAGTTTCTTGCAATAATTTCCCCCTCGCGAAGGGTTGAGGTTGAACTGCGCTCTTCTCGCTGTCCAATTTCTTCCTGGAATAATAATCCTTTAACTTCCCACGCAATCCCTGTTCTTCTTGCTGCCTTGCTTTCGTCTTCCACTTCTTTTGAAAACTACTGTTTCAAAAACAAAACCATAATTCCTAAACTATCATTAAATTCCACTTAAACTGCGGAGTTAAAGGCGACCAAATGAATATACTTACCAGATACACGAGTCAACGATGCTCTTTTTTTGTCTCCATTTAGAAGACTCGGCACTCATACTATCATTGTTTCCTTCTTTCTGAAGTCTGCATTCTTCTTTGCATTCTCGGAGATGAAATGGTAACATGGTGGACCTACCTTTACCTGATGTGACGTCACACGGGATGAGCGTATAACCACATAACTTATGACGTAACAAAGCCTTCTCGAACAATAGCAGCTTGTCCTGGTTAATCATGCTCAGTATGGCACAGAGTGAGGTCATTGGCTGGAGTAAGCCTGTTACAAATGTTCCTGTGTCAGGGTCCCGATATTCTACAACCTGTGGAGAAAAAGCATGATCAGATTTGGGGGACATACTATTTATGCTAGTTGTGGATTTTACCAGCTTGATGTTAGTTTGTCATCAAGTTGCACCAAGCCTGTTGGCTTCATCAAACCTGCAGCAGACTTGCTCCAACTTGAGCATCCGTGATTGTGTGCTCAGTATATGCATCTTGCAACAGACTTCTTATCAACAAGTTGATATTAGGAAGTGGTCTCATGGCTAAATGACAAGTCATTTGAAAATAGGTTCACTTGTCAAAATTTCCTATCCACGCCTAGTTTCAACATCAGATCACTTAATCAGGGGTGTCTGACACCTGCAACATCAGATTCATAATTGCATCTACATTTGTAGGGCTATGAAACAATGTGGCAGGCAAAACAAGACTACACCTGGTTGCTGCAAACAAATAAGCTTTTTAAAATGCCTTGGTTGTATATTGAGCCATCTATTAACTGGTAAAGCATCCATGCACTGTTTGAAGAGACACAGTGCAATACGGAGTACCAGTCATGAGACATTGGAGTAAATCAACCTTGTCCCCAGGGTCATCTTTGAGGGTGCGGTCAGGAAATAGATGACCCTGGTAAAGGCTGTAAAAATCTCCAAGATTCTTGGAGATTTTCGAGCATGCGCCGTCGGTGAATAATGTGGCGCTGACTCAAGTTACCACTGGCACAGAGCATTGGCGTGCAAATTTTCACAATGTATACAGAAATTTACGCTCACATAAAAACAATATTTAAAAGAATGTTTTTTAATAATGAAAATGGAATAGTTTAGAATATCCGATATACAGTACCAACCACAACTCAAATCAACCACAAGTTGTGTATAAAAACCCCAACCTAATAAATGTGCAGAAAACAGGAAGTAATATTATGCTGTCATTTCGTTAAACCAATCACATTTATTGTCACAAACCCTGACTGGTTGAATGTGTTAAGCAATGAACAAGGGGATTAGAACAGCCTTTACCAGGGTCATCTATTTCCTCACCGTGCCCACAAAGATGACCCTGGGGACAAGGTTGGGAATAAATAGCAAAAACAATCTTAAGTTTTGGGGGTTTTCCTTGGAGATGAGGCATCTTTTATATTTTCTTGCCTCCATTAAAGCTTTTAAAGTTCCCTACAGCTCTGCATTGTCCCTCTAAACAATTCATAGATGCTTTGTAGTTCTTAAATGGGAAAATGGCTAATTGTTCCCAACTCCCATAAACATAAAAGACTTACTATGCCAAGATGTTTGCCACTGGCCAGAGACAACAGCTGCTCAAAGGCACCAGAATGTTTTGTCAGTTCGGTAGTTGATCCATCCTCTGTTCTACCACTATTTTCCACACCGAAGCAGGAGTAGAGTTTTGTTGGATGCATCCATGTTGGGGAAACCACACTGCTTGCAATCACACCTTTGATTTTAAAACAATTCTCTGAAATCTGTTCCTCTGTCCCTGTTTCCATCATGATGTCTGGTGATTTTTGAGGGGAAATTCTATCACTGGTTTTCATATTTGAATCCCCTCTTGTCAGTTGTCTTGTAGTTATGGATGGCTCATGAGAGGGGACTGTTTCATTCTCCTTGTTCAAGTTATCACTAGACATTGATGCTTTGCTGTTTGCCTTACAATCGTGTCTTGGCAAGTCTGAGGTTGTCAGCTCACTCTTGAATATGTTTGATAAAACTACAGAACACACATTCTTTCCTGTGGGAAAAACATTAACATTATCATTCAAGTTTAATTTTAATTAAAGATTTACTGAGCAACAATATGAGCAAATATAGGACCTGATTCAATATATAATACATATCATACCTTGAAAAGACAGTGTTCCTTTCAACAAATCATCACAATTTAGGATTGACTTTATATTAAACATACTACTTTCACCAAATAAGTCTTGTCCCCTCAGAAACGCTTCAACAATTTTCCCAAAGGAAAATTTCAAAGTTGCAGCGAGGACTTTAACCTCTGCAAATGTTTTCATTTTCTGCTTCAAGCTACCAGGACTCAATGTTTGGTTTTCTGAATGTGTTGCTTGGAGATTTTTAGTCTCTTGTACAAGAGATGAGATTGGAATTATATTTCCACCAAGTTTTTTCGTGACAGATGATATCAAGTGGTATCCCTTCCAATCCTAAAATATTAAAAGGTAAAGAATTTGTTATAATCATATCACATCAGTAAGTATTATTTATTTAACATTATAATTAGAAATTAAATTAAATAGAGAATAATACATGGGGTGCACGCAAATACCCGAAATAAATCTGGTATTTCCAAGCACCCATGTATTTTTTTGTTAATTATATAAACTATAGGTTTTTCACCAATATAAAATGTCCAAAATCTATGATTGGTGATTGTTTGAAAAGCGATAATTTTCACATGTGAAATTATCATAAATAATCTCACATGTGAGATTATCAGTTTTATCAGTGCCCGAAATCCTTATAAAGCACTGTCATTTATATAATAAACATAAATAATGGATGTCACCTGATACAGGTATTTAACATGATATCTAGTATGTTGTATACAGTTTGCGTAATAGTTCATTTGGCTTACATTATACATGAAACATCATGAGTCTGGCACAAGCATGATTATGAATTTGACTGCACAATTCAGACAGAATTTATCTCCTGTCTCATATACAACCTGTGATGTCATGTCTTTTCAATTGATGCCACAACTACTATTAATGCTGAAAGCTTGGCATAAAGGTCGTTTCAGGGCAGTTTGTTTCTAAGTTTGGAAATATTTTTACACAAATCTTGTCTTCACTAATAGCATTTTTGGTTTCTGAAGTCTTAAAATAAGCAGATGCGCAACTGCGCAAGCTTCAACTCAGTGTCAATCGTAACGTACCCTGCATGGAGCAACTGGGCACTGTTAATTTTACATTAACCCAGGATTAAGCTAAGGTTATTTTCAACAACTGGTCCCAGAAGGTTACCGTATTCTCTCTACTCATTCATTTTAGGACGTTTATAGAGGAGGGCTTATTGAAGAGGGGGGTTTAATTGAGAGGGGGGCTTATTTATTCATCCAAAAAACCAGCAATGGGAGATTATCTCTTTGAACTGCAATAAACTCAAAATCATTACACAGTATATATCATATAACAACAACATTTATGGGGAGGGGGGTTATTAGAGAGAGGGGCTTATTTCATTTTTTCACTCAAAAGGGGGGCTTTTTAGAGAGGGGGGCTTATTTGATGAGGGGGGGCTAAATAGAGAGATTACAGTAACTAGCCATCCAGCTCTGTCACCATAGCAACATGGAAAAGTACACAACACAAACCTCAACTGGAGTGGCATGTCTTTGAGAGTCCACAGTACACCACAGACCTGAATCAATCCAGAACAACGACAAACCACATTTGTCGCAAAACTCTTCATAGAGAGTGGTGGAAAATATTTCGTTGAACACGACCTCAGCATCGCATAGGCTGCTTTCACTTCTGCCCAAAAACCGACACAAATCAACGTCCAGCAATGGACAATCCCCGATCACAAATAAATAATTCTTATATGCATTGCCACGATGATCATCAAACTGTTCATTTTTAGTACTTCTTGATGGTGAGCTGATGTCTGGTGTTACCCAAGGAAAATCATGCAAAACCTCCGTGATACAACATGATAAACTTTTAACACCACATCTTGCTTCAAACTTAGCCCATTTCTGACTGTCATACCCATTTCTAAACCTTGCCCTCATTTCCTCTTCAAATCGCTCGAACGACTCGCCGCTCAATTCATAGAACCGTCGCCGCTTGTACTCAAAATTGAGTACATTTGAATTATAGAATTTGAAGCCCCATCTTAATGAGGTAGAGTTTCCACAATCAATAGAGGAGTTAAAATGCAATAACAAACGTAAAACACACAGCGAAATGGCCCGGGATTTTAAATCGATCACATATTCGAAATCTTGCGAGTAAATATCTTGTTCTCTCACAAATACATCGACGAGAAATACAATTTGAATTTTCCCTCCTTGTCTAAAATTTTCCGCCATCTTGGTGGCATCGAATCTTATCGGCACCCCCCCCCCCCCCCGTAAAAATCTATTTTGGGCAGAAGTTAATTATTACGCAATTCAATATTAATGGTAGTATATATATATCACACAACTTGTGAAACAAATTCATCAATTTGAGTTGCACTAGTAGTTGATTTTTCTGTTATAACCACGAATGTTTGCAACAGATTCACGCTAATTTGCATGGTGTTTAATATGCTTTTTACTGGCATTGTCTTTTTAGGCGATCAACGAACGGCTTTTGAGCAAAACCTCCTGATCAAATGAATAATATATACCTGTGATTCATTTCATTTATTTTGTATGCCAACGTCCAACTTTCGTTAAAAGGCTTGAATCCAAGTTCATTCATTTTATTTCTTTATTGTTCTTCCAGATTTTTACAAAATAACGATAAAATTTTTTAAAATTTTGTAAAAAATCTGGAAGAACAATAAAGAAATAAAACGTCCAACTTTGTTATCTTTTTTTTCAAGGGAGACAGAATGGTCGTATTTGGCAGGTGTCTTGATGTTACAGAATATTTCCCTAAACCAAAAACAACACGTTGTTGCACATTACGAAACTGCAACACACAACATATTACGTTTACACCTATTGCGACTTCCAACTCGACCGACTCGAGTGACCAACAACACATTCAAGCTTCTAAAAGATTGGTTTGAGGGACTTTTTTCAATCTTTCAAAAGTTTGAAGAATTTTTCAATCCAATAGACTATTTTTGAATCTAATAAATTGTGTATAGATTAATGGATACTCTTTCAGTGTTCCAATCGTTTGAAATATGTCACTCAATTAGATTACTTTTCAATAGAAAACGTATGATCTCTAAAAACAATCCCAAAAAGATTGAAAATTCAATCATTACATTGAATTTTCAATCGTTTTGAATTAAGAGAATTGTTTGAGAGTAATGGTCATCGATATCGCGAAATTCCCGAAAAATTAACACAATCGAAATATGAAGAATTTTTATTTGCCAATGATTTCACAAGGGTATCAGATACCGCACATGTTATGTACACAAACACAAATCAAGTAATCACAGCGAAATTTTTTTCGCTTTCCTACAAACTACAGTAAATGGTTGTTCGTTGTTTTCTTATCCTTTTCTGAAAGTCTTTACATCGGTCATCTCTTTTTCAGTCGTTGCCTCGACGTGTTGCTTGAGCAGTTCGTGACCACGAGTGACTTCCCAGTTGTCTGGTCGGGCATACGACTGAGAGTAGGGGCGGCCCGTGGACGGCTCCAGTTTCTCCCAGTATTCACGACCAGCTCTGAAAGACAACCACAGTAAAAACACAAAACGTTACAGAAGTTTCTAGAAAGTTTTGACAATTCCTGTGACAGTATTATGGGCAGATAAACCACAAAACCAGAAAGCAGAAGGCTTCATGTTTGTGGTGCTATATTCCACTCCGGAAAGGCTGAAAGCGTGAAACATATGCTTGCCTCCAGCCAGCCTAATGCCTTTCCAACTGAGCTACGCGGTCGGTTCAAGATATTCCGTCGATATCGACAAAGCAGAGAATTGCAAAGGTCGTAGGTTCAATTTCAGGTTATTCAAACGTGCTTCTACCTTGCCCGAACCCAAGGCTTCGTGTGATATCTCAAGCTTGCGCCCCATTCCTCATGTTTCTCTGCGCCAATACACTCGCGTCCTCGTTCTTTTGCAAGCTACAAAAATTAAAACAAAAAAATATTCAGTGTTCAAAATCATGCCATTCCAGGCAGTAAAAGAATCTTCGTGATATCAAACATTACCTCCTGTGCAATGGCACGAACGTGGTAAGGTTCAAACCCACAACATCCTCCAATGTAACGAACTCCTAAATCGTAGGCCTGGCGAGCGTACTTGTGCATGTCCCATCTGGTGAGGACACGAGGTTCCAGGGCTATAGAAAGAACGTGAAGTGCTCAAGTTTAAATATAATTTTGTGAAAACACCACGTAAGTTTATTATCGCAGAGCTTTTGATCCGTAAGCTCGGATCTTCATCAGTGCTAATAATGCGACTAATTTAAATTCACACGTCTCTAAAATAGGTAAAATGTCGTGATTTGTATTCTCGCGTGATTGAATGTTAATTAAACCGTTAAATCAACAACGTCAAGTTTAAGCAAAAAAGGTTGTAATTAAACAATAATGAATTAATTAAATAAATAAATAAATAAATAAATTAAAAATAATAATTAGTAACTAATTCATAATAATAATTAAATAAATAAATAATAATAATGAATTATTAATGAATAATAATTAATTAATTAATTGCAACATACAAGGAACTTATTAAGTGCTCAAGTATTGGACTCGGAGAGTGTTTATACGAGCCGTAAATAAAAGCTGGCCCTAGCAGTACCAAGGCCGAGACTTACAGTAGCTAGCAATGTCAGATCACTGGTGATGACCCCACTAGACTAGAAATCTATTCTTAACACAAAAAACTACCTGTTACAGCAATAGTTGTATACACTGACCAGGACTCACTCTTCTTACTTCAAACAATACCCCAGTCTCAACTAGTTTGGGGGGGGGGAGCCACTTACCTAAACTCAATCTTCTCTGAAAAAAAGACCCCAAGGGAAAACCCCCGAAAGAAAGCCTGCTTACAAAATGGAAAGTCGGGCAGATCAATAAATCCTTGTTTTCCACAGTCAGGTGTATGATAAGCCAGTGGCTGGATCATCAAGTGAGCTTTCATCCCAGCAGCATCCAAAGCTTTTTTCATTTTCTTCACTGATTCCAGAGATGCAAAGGGGTCAAAATGGCAGTTGACACCAACGATATCTGCTCCTGAAGACAAATAAATTAAGGTCTATCAGTATAAACATCCATTGACCTCAATAGCAAGTCCGAGCACAATATATTCTAATGTAGTGAACTGGGGATTAGACGTCATCATTTGTTTGAATGCTTAATTTCTTGCATGCTGTACTTACCAGCCTTGGCCAAACGCACAGCACATTCACCTGTGGGCACGCCATGAACATCACCTTCTGGTCCAATAGCCAGACTGGCTGCGACAGGTAGACCACTCTCTTTTAGCACTTCAACTGCCCAAACTGCTTCTTCGACGTGCTCAAAATACTTCATGAAAAAGATGAGAAAGACAGATTAGGTACAAATGCCAGTCTACACATTTGTCAAACAATGGAGTGACAACCTTGTGGCATATTCTTTGGTGACCTAGCTAAAACACTAAAACTGTGGACTCTGAAAGGCAAACACCCCAATATTTTGCAATTGATAACTAGGTTTGAACTTTGGTAACACATCAGAGCACTAGGTATCCAAGTCAAAATGCTTGTGTTCATCTCTTTTAAATTTGTGACGAATTATTGCTCCATATCTGCATTTACTTACTAAAAAAATCAACCTGTTTCAAGACAATAATTGCCCCCTTTTTAGCAGAAGAAATTTACAAAGACCCCTCCCCCATTTTGAGCATCTCAAAACTATTTAAGTTGGCAATTAAAAATACCTATAACATACATTATATAATAATTAAAATGTAAAAAATAAATAATTCTCTTGGAAAAGGTACAGTATATGCTACAATCTAATACCTCAGCAAGCAGGAAATCAGCTTTATTCTCCACAAAAACTTTTGTTTGTTTTCTAAATTCCTCCTGAACCTTTTCTTTGTTTCCGTTGCTTAAGTATGTTGGAGTTTGACTCAAACCTCCAAGCCACAGACAGCCAAATTCCTTCGAGACTTGTTTGGCAAGATCACACGAGGCTTGGTTAACTGAAGTACACTAAAATTCGACGGGGAAAAGTGTATAATCAGCAACAAATCTTGCAAAGCTGTTCTTTATTTTAAATCACCAAATAAAATGAAGACAAATATGAGTCAGTGAACACTTCATTGCATGCACCCTGCCTAAATCCAAATAGTTCACAAGACTCACTCCTAATTTTCCAGCCTCATTGCCCCGATTTTCCAGCTTGTCTTCACTGGCATAAAATGTGAAAGCTTGTGCGATGTCTGCTCCAGCACGGCAGAATTCTCTGTGCAATTGCAAAACTGCAAAAATAACAAATTTAATTAACACAGAGAAAACCTAAAGTACTTATATATCTCAAATTGGACTCAACAGGAATTTACACTAGGAAAGCCTATTTTCCATCAACTCAAGGTCACTTTTCTTTTGGATTAATTTTCAAAAACATTCATGAACCCTGTTGATTGCAATACCTGCTTCTGGGTGTTCAACTGAGGCTTCAGGTGTCCAGGGCCCTGCTTTGACATAACCCCTTTTTTCTAACGCAAAAACAAATCCGCCATCTCCAATGACAACCTCTCCTGCATTTAGACGTTCGAGTATTCCTCGCTAGATGAAGAAAAATTGGAATATATTATAATAATAATTAAATACATATTATTATAATAATATATTATTATTATAATATATGTTAATATATCATTATTATTAATATGTAATATATATTATGAATATATTATATTGCATATATATATACTGTAACATATAATATTGGCTGTAAACATTTGCCAGCCTCCTCTTAAAAAATTCTCAACAACTTCTGTTAATTATGGCATTGTATAGCTAACTGCAGTCCCCAATGAGGGCAGAGCAAAGCATCCTTGCTATAAATACCATCTTCAAGGTAGGTAAAATTAGGTGAAATAAGGTAAAACCATCCACACCACCCTACTCTACCCCAGGCATCATTTTATATTTTAATATTAAAAACTTTTAAACATAATGATTATTCAACAAAAAAATGCGAGTTCAAGAGGCCTTATTTAGTAACATTTTAGTTATTTCAGGCCTCAAAGGTAATAATAATAATCAAAATATGTTTCATTTGAGAGGTTTCTTGTTAAAAAAAACAGCGTTTTAAAACAATTAATTGGACACCGGCATGTCATTGTTGCATTGCAACACGATGTGGATGTTGAGAATATCTCGCCAAACAAAAGTGTCGCTCAAATTACATGCAACCTAATACGTATATTACGCCAAATCAAAGACTCAAGTATTGCATGGCTTTGTATGCGTTACGTATTAGGCAAAAATATACAGGGAACGGCTTGGCAAAACCAGACATTTCGAGAACAAATATTATGTAAAGCCTGATAAAACTACTTTAAACACCCTTGTAAATCTTTGCTAAGACTCTTAAAACCACGAGGAACAGGTGATTAAAAAGTATTTTGATCAATTCACCCAAATTTAGGAACGCCACATACAAGGTGTGAGAAATTAAAGCACACTCTACACAATTTAAGCGTATAAGTAACTCCACATAGCTCAAAGTCTAAAGGCATACTCACTTTCTCCGACATATCTTTCTCTTGGATCTGCTCAATTAGCAAAAGTTTTTCAACACAGGCACACAAAAGAACTCCACCAATTCCCCAAGCAATGTGTAAACTGATTTTATCGTCGATTCGTCGTACTTTGTGTTTTATAATCACGTACCAAAACAAGTTTTGTGAAACTCGTTTGTCGGGTCCAACGGTTGCGACGTGCTCGGCTGAATGCGGTCTTTATTGGCAAAATATTCATTTTTTTCCCTTCGTGTCTCATTTTTTGCGACGAAATTGCATTCGTCTTGCGCGAAAGCTTTGATTACTGCATTCGAATACGCAAGAATATAACAATAGAGTTGACGTTCGCGGGCATAAACATGTTTTTGGCCCGACTCAGAATCATTTTAGCCCGAGCGTGGCGAGGGTTAAAATGAGCTCTGAGGAGGGCAAAAAACATATTTATGCCCAAGAACATCAACTCTATTACTATTATATATTCAGCGCGCAAAATAGGCTTGTAATCACCTCGCCTTCGGCGACTAATTGTTAAACAGAAATATGATATCTCTTCACCTAAATATTGCATAAATTTGAAAACAATATCGCGTATTAAACTTGTTTTATAGACAGATTTGGAATATACTATCCAGACTTTATAATTATCTGTGGGTTTGCAATGGCCGGTGTGACTAGTTTCAGTTAGTTCTGTTTCAGCTTCTAGACTAATGAAGCAAGCCTGCGCTTTACCTAAAATTTTGCCCAGCAACGTTTCGGTAATATGCGCGTTGTGCTAATATGACATGACGGGAAGATTTTGAATGAAAGTCGAATGGAAATCGACAAGTTATTATAAGATTTGTATTTGTACAAAGTATAAATATGCTCAACTAAGGCTCGTCATAGAAAAGACAGCGCCGTGGTTTATGAAGGCAATAAGATCGAAATTTTAGAAAGGTACTTTGCCCTTTTGAGAGGCAAGCCGAACTCTGGTAAGGAACCAGATCACTGGAACATGCACATCTTTTAATTTGTGGTTGACTTTGGAAAAATAGCAAGATGTTTCTGTTAGCATTTCTAGCAAGGTAAACCCCCTACCCTCCTTTCTAGTTGACCTTGACCGGCCAGCAACACCCCCGACAACACTTGAACACACCCCCAACTTGTCAAACAGGAAATACTAGTTCGACTCATAATTATAAACAAACTTGATTCGAATTCTGGAATACAATGCGTACATCCAAACCAAACCAAACCGAAATCGAACCATCGAAAGTGTCCTGAGATCAAATGGCTTCAGCAAGTCATTCTATATTAGCTGCAGGAGTTTTGATTCGCAGGCGATTTGGTTTGGCGAAAATACCGGCGCATGTAAATTCGTTGGCTTGGCGAGGAAGCTCTGCTGCAACTAGGGACACCCGATCGTACAGTTCAAACGGGTTTGTTGAAATTTAATAGCGTCAAGCAGTTTGAAGACTACCATCAATCCCAATGTGAACAAAACTCTCTAAATTATAAATGAATTAATAAAAGCTATGTGGCAACGTGTAACTGTCATTCAGGGGGGGGGGGGGGCTGCCAGTACTTTGTATGCAGGGGGTGCGGCTCCCTTTACTGTTAATTAACAACAGATCAATGTATTAATTTTCAAAAAATTTTTAGTGACTAGTTATTCACTGAAAACAGAGCTGTTCCTCTTGCACAAAGGCAATAAGACATCTTCCTAAAGCTGTCTTGACTGCCAATGCCCCCTCTCAATTCACCCACCCTGATTTAGCATGGTACCACATTTACTGCTGAATATTTAACTTAGAAAATTGTTCTAATGCTTGTGGGACTGCATGGTTATGTGCTGTTCATAAATTTCATTCACACTTCATCACTCCCACAACAATTGCAAAAAGCAAAGCCTATAAATAAATAATAATTTTTCTCTAATTAAAAAATGACGATGAAATGGTTTTATATGTTAGCAATGCAACAGTGTAATGTGAAAAAAATGGTTTTTGCACAATGGCATTCTGGCAAGTTACTTCTGCAAGGTTGTTTTCCACTAGATGGTGTTTTTCAAGCAGTACACAAACTCCAGACTGAAGAGTATGGCAACTGCACACCCAAGAAATACACATAGTTTTAGAATTGCATTAACAACCTTATGGGGGAAAAACATGAACTACTTCCAACACATATGTTTTCTGAGAAATAACATGTGTGTTTTTGACACAATCTATGGCAGCTAGGCAGTGACCTACAATGTCAATCTTCACATTTAAAATCTCTTGTAATTAAGAACTCCAAAACTTAACAAGAGGTTAAAAGAAACATCAGAATGTGTTGTTATTGGAGGTGGCGTCATGGGAACCAGTATTGCATATCATCTGGCCAAAGCTGGGATGAAGGATGTTATGTTGCTCGAGAAGACAGAATTAACAGCTGGATCAACTTGGCATGCTGTAAGTTCTCTTAATAACCCCACTGGGTCTTAATAGTTAAAATGACAAGTAGATCATCTCAGACAAAGTAAAATACTCACTCTGTAAAACAGGCAGTTAGTAACTGATAATTATTGATTCATTGCAGGCCGGTCTTACCACAACATTCAATGCTGGCATTAACCTCAAGAAAGTCCATTATTACAGCGTGGAACTGTTTAAAACACTTGAAGAAGAAACAGGGCAGGTATATTAAGATTAGAAACATTAACTTTACAAACAAAGCTTTCATCACAAGGCACTTGCCCTTGTGAACAGAATTTTGTCAACATTCCCTGGGAGGGAACCCAAGCACCTGGAAAAAAACCCACACTTGCTAACAAAGCATCACATACAGTACCGGTATTTAGTTCAGTGCTAATTATATATAAATGTGAATTATTCTTAATATTAAATTTACTCTATAAGACATGTACAGACTGATGTACCCAACACGCACAACAGCACAACTCTAAAATTCATTGCAATGAAACAGGAAATTGGTTGGCATGATCCTGGCACATTGAGACTGGCGTGTATTCCTGAACGTGTTGATGAACTGAAATATCAAATGGCACGTCAAGGTTGTCGGGAAGCGGAACAGTATCTGATTGGACCAGAAAAGATTGCAGAATTACATCCACTTTTAAATATGGACCAAGTTCTTGCTGCATTGTACAACCCAGGTACATAAAATATGGTGAATGTTATATAATTAAGTATGATTAAAAGTCTTGTATATATATACAGCTATTTTAATGACATCTAAGGTTGTCGTTCCAAAAGTGTGAACTGTGAACAACAGGCATGTGAGGAGCAATATACTATATACTCAATGAGTATATACTATATACTCATTAGTTGTTTCAATGTAATATACTAATCATGACCTAATATTTCTGCATGTGCTACATTGCTTTGAAAATGACAGGGTGAAGCTTCAAGATTGTCAACGTCAATGGAATTGAAAAAGAGAAATCCTATATAATAATTGCATATCCTATATATTTGCGTGTTGGGATGGATTACCTAAACCAAAATCTCATAAGAGGTGCTAATATGTTCTTCATATAATTTTTTTAAGGCAAGCAATGTTGTCATTTGTTTAGGGGATGGTCATGTGGACCCATACTCTCTGTCCCATGCCTTTGCTATTGGAGCACGGAAATATGGAGCAGAGTTCTATATGCCAGCACCAGTTCGAGGTCTTAATCAGAGAGAGAATGGGGAATGGGATGTTGAGACAGATCATGGGACCATTCATGCTAAACGCATTGTCAATGCCGCAGGTATTAAATGAGACTACTGTAACTTTAGGTATGATTTTCTGTCTGATGGAATTAAAAGTGTGGATTAGCAGTGAATGTCCTTGTCTGATGCCAATATGAGATTTGTGGCAATTCATGCACTCCCCCAAAAGAGATGGAGAACCACATTAAAACTTGCAACAAAAAGTGCATTAATTTAGTTTATAGGTACATTTATTGTACACAGCTTATCTAATTAATGTTAGTCACTTTGGATTAATAATAAGATAGCCACATTAGGCTGGCTATCTGGTGGTTGGTTAGTCTAGTCCACTGGAGGAAGCTTTTTTTAACTGTTTAAAAAACTTATGACATTTAAAAGGATTTTGGTCACGAGAGATCGGCAAGATGGTAGGCGTGGAGCATCCACTGTGTCCAATCCACCATCAATACATGGTAACAACCAGCATACCCGAGGTTGAGGCTCTGGAAAGAGAGCTACCAGTCATAAGAGATTTAGAAGGAGGATATTATGCAAGGCAGGAAAGACAAGGTATTCTTACAGGACCTTATGAAGCCGTGGAAAAAATGAGATTACAAGAGGATTGGTGAGTGTTAAATTTATCAACTGTAACTTTAGGTCCTTGTCAAATCACGAATGATTACTTTTCGTGCCACTAGGTGGGATGGCGTGCCTCCCAATTTTGGTAAAGAACTGTTTGAAAGTGACTTGGATCGACTGAGTGATCACATTGAGGCGGCCATGGAGATGATGCCCGTGTTGAAGACCGCTGAGATAGCAAGCGTTGTTGCAGGCCCAATTACATATACTCCAGATGTGGTTGGTTTATTGGGACCATCACACGAAGTGTATAACTATTGGTTAGCCACTGCATCTGGATATGGTATCATTCACTCTGGTACGATTAAAAGTATAAATAATGACGGAAATATTTCATTGTCTTTTCACTGCATTTCAGATATACCAGGCTTGTCTTATAGAACGCTATCTGCAAGCATTTGATACACAAACCATGACAGCTTGTCTTAGAACTCTGCCACATGTTCGACATAATGATAGCTTTGGCAAAGCTTTCAATCCGTAAGCTCGGATCTTCATCAATGCTAACATCATTATTAGCACTGAGAAGGTCCGAGCTTACCGATCGAAAGCTTTGCGGTAGCCAGGTACATGTGACAAGCCTGCAGCAGACTTTCTGAAACTTCTGCGGTTTTTGGCTGCGTGGGAGGAAATTAAACTTGAGAGTGCGCATTTTTATCTTCGTATGTGACAGTATACACTTTCTTTTCCTTCAAGCTGGTTTTGCGCGTTATCTGACTCACTGGATGATGCACGGGGAACCTCTTCATGAAATGAGCGACAACGATCCAGGAAGATACGGAAAGTGGACGACAAAAGATTACGTGCATGAAAAATGCCGAGAGACTTATGGTTTTAACAATATCCTGGTTTATCCAAAAGAAGAAAGACCTTACGGACGAAAAATGAGAATTAATCCTATATATGATGTAGGTTGAAGTTTAGTCTATTTGTGCTGCAAAGCGTTTAACAGTTGTAGCCTCTCGAGTTTTCAGGGTGTTCGCTGGCCCATAGGGCGTTGGCTTCCCAATTGATCTAGATATTAAGAAAGTTTCTTAATCAGATCTTGGTGGGAAGTTTTTATTTGATTAGATGGATGTGTGTCTATGTTATTCTCTTCAATATTACCATCGTTTCTACATATCTCTTATATCTTTCTTTCATATTACCATTCCTTCTAATCTATTTTACAAACTTTGCAAGCCTAAATTTTACAACATTTTGCAGGCAAACTCGGCAGTTTCACTAATTGTAAGATGCTCTTTCTAGTTGTGCTGATAGATTTAATTCTTCTTGCTTAGATGAAAATTTAATCCACAATAGTTTAATGAAATCTCTATTCTTAGAAACTGGTTTCGAAAGGAGCAGAGATGGGCGTGCATGCGGGTTGGGAACAACCAAACTGGTTTGCGCAGGCTGGCGAAGGAGGATACAAGCCCAGCTTCCGGCGTACAAACTGGTTTGAACCGGTTGGACGAGAATGTGAACTTGTCTTAAACAAAGTCGGTGTCATTGATCTGACACCGTTTGGGAAACTCGAAGTAACTGGATCGCGCGCGACAGAATTCCTCGATTACATGGTGGCAAATAAACTGCCTAAGGTAGGGCCAGGATTTTGCTCAGCTAACTGTCCGCTTTCGGGTAGTTGATTGTCATGTTTCCACCTAATCGATTGCTTTTGCTCGCGAGAAAAATGAGCTAACGTTTGAGAAAAACAGGAGGTTTTTATATCAGGTTTCCTAGTCAGGATTTCGTAGAAGTTTTTGACATGACGATTTCATTACTTTATTGTTCTTTCAACAGGTCGGATCAACCAATATAAGTCATCTGATCACACCGAGTGGCAAAGTCTATGCAGAGTTAACCATCACTACACTTGCTCCAAATCACTACTTTATAATCACCGGCTCGGGGTCTGAGTACCATGACCTAAGGTAAAATTATGATCAGTTTCCAGCTCTGCATCCTGTCTTAGCTATCGTCACAACCTTGCCTCTTTCATGAATTCGTCTAGTCTATCATGGTTTAGCATTTTCTCTTGTCTTCATTCCATAATGTCTTTGACTAGCTGTCCTTAATATCTTCTTAGTCACAAACTTAAATCCTTTATCTTTTCTATACCACTTATCTCCTGTTGTCTAATTTCTCTTTGTTCCCCCAATGTGTCTTGATAGGTGTTCGTCCGTCTCTAATGTCTGCCACACTAATTCCATTCTGTAACTCTCTAACTAAATATCTTTATTTTCGTCATATTTACATGTCCACCCACTCACAGCCTTGCTTCCTTCACCTTCTCTTCAATGTCTAGTGAGTCCGAGGATGTACCAACTACCAAATATATAATAATTATCCAATCCATGTCAGCTTTTATATTGGTAACTGTACGTCCTATCCAAAGATCTGTATAGTGCAAGTCACTCCAATATTTATCAAATTAAGTAACTCCAATATACCTCCTTCACCTTCTCTTCAATGTCTAGTGAGTCCGGGGATGTACCAAATATATAATAATTATACAAACTACGTTACTCTACCATGTCAACCTTTATATTGTAAACTGTACGTCCTATTCAAAGATCTTTATAATGCAATTCACTCCAATATACGACCGTATCTTTTCTCCAGATGGCTCAATGACCACGCCCGCAAATTCACAGATGTTTCCATCAGCAACGTCACAGATGAAATCGGAACACTTGGCATCGCGGGGCCTCGTTCAAGAGACGTTCTTAGCAAACTTACCGACACGAACATGAGTCATGGAAAGTTTAAATTCTTAACAGTGAAAGATATCGAGATCGCTGGTATTTCAGTGAAGGCGATGCGACTGTCGTACACAGGTACACAGCTAAAAATGAACAATCTGTTCTGGCCTGATGAAAACAGCATTGAACAATGTTTTGCTGCCCACATTGTTCAAGGTTGTCAACAATACTGTTCAACATTGTTACACCTGATTGCAGGCTTGTTCAGGCTCAACAATACTGAACAATATTGTTGACAACCTTGAACAATGTGGGCAGCAAAACATTGTTCAATGCTATTTTCATCAGCCCAGAACAGGTTGTTCATTTTTTGCTGCGTAGAGTAGAGATAAGATTGCGTCAAACTAACTCTTTATACTTAATGGCTGGACAATGTTTAGTCTGCTCTATTTTAGTACCTTACTCTTGGTACTACCATAGGCTATTGCCTATTGCCCAATTGATAGGGGATCCGAGGTAGCTACGATTTAACGTCCTTGTCCGAGAAGACGTGGAAGGCTTACCGTTTACTGGTGTCTATGCAAAGGCAGCCATTTCTCTTCTTTTGAAACCTCGAGTGGAGGCCATACCACGGTTTGAACCTGGGTGTAGTAGATGACAACACCAAGTTTTCTTGACCTAATGTTCCATGTTCTTTGCAGGTGAACTTGGTTGGGAATTGTACTGCAAGATGGACCAGCTAGAAGCACTGTACGATGCATTAATGACGGCTGGAGAGGAATACGGTATCGGAGACTTTGGAACATACGCCATGACTAGCATGAGAGTTGAGAAAGGCTTTCGAGCATGGGGAAGCGAGGTAATGTCATCAAGATTTTGGTATATTTCGTACATGGTGATAGACAAGTTTAGCAAGCCATACAAGGCAGCTCATTTGTCGTCTGTTATTTCAGATGAATATGGACACAAATCCTTTCGAAGCTGGTTTAGCATTTTTCATTAAACTTGACAAGGTACAGTAGCACCAATGAGCTTACTCTCATCTTAAATCCAGCTTGGGCTTTGGTCGTCGTTGCTGTTAATTTCAAGAGGTTTCCATGTGTCATTTCGTTTCTAAAATGATTTTGCTCCTTCATTTGAGACAAGAACTTCTGACCAAAGGCCCTTCGGTGAGACGAAAGTGCATTAGAAGCGTTTAGAATTTCGTCTTCTTATTTCAGCCAACAGATTTTGTTGGGAAGGAGGCATTGAAGAAGATCAATGAAGAAGGTTTGACGAGGAAATGTGTCTGCTTAACTGTGGATACGACTGATGTAGACCCCGAAGGAGACGAAACAGTCTGGCATGATGGGAAGGTAGGAACTGACCGCCAAGAAGGATTCTTTAGACAAGTTATCACGACATAGTAGGGATCCAACATCAAGAGCTTTGCAATGATAAATTTACGCGGTGTCTCTACAAAATTATTGTGGTATTGTTACACACCGCATGCAAACTTACAAGGAACATTCATTAGCATAACAATCTTGCACTAAGGGCACTTCAATAACGTTTCCTTGTTCAGTAAATTTCCTAGAGATGTGACAATTATAACGTTCTCCTGCAGGTCGTTGGTGTTACAACCTCTGGTTGCTTTGGGTGGCAAGTCAAGAAGAGCATTGCGTACGCCTTGCTGCCAGTGGAACTGTGCGAGAAAGGTCAAGAAGTCGAGGTGGAGTTGCTGGGTGAACGATGTTTAGCAAGAGTTGAAAACGATCCTTTGGTTGAGGTTGAAGTTGTGCGATACAGAAGAATGTTGAAAGAACAGAAGAGGACTTGAAATGAACGGAAATACAATTTTGAAAGATAACATGAGTTGATAATGTATATCGGAATGTTTAAAGTGTAGCAATGTCAGTAATAGTTAGCAATGAGTAAAAATAATCCTGTACATAGGAAACTAGTATTAATTCAATAAATATTTTTTAATATTTCCTGGCAATTTTTTTAGCTTTTTACAAATCGAGATTGATCAAAGGTTACATAACTATGATTTTGTGGCACTTTACTTGATTATAAAATAATTTCTAAAGGTAAATGTGTCTAAATATCAAATTCAAATCATACATGTATAAATTCAACCCGAGAACAGTTGAGAAAAATTCATTGAGTAAGTCCCTCTAGCAGGAATCAAACCTACAGTACACCTTTGCGATGAAGGTGCAATGCTCTGAGCTACGAGGAGTAACAAAAGTATGCTGACAAGAACAATTATTTGAGACATAGACACATTTACCACACAGATAGTATACCTAACATTCACATACTAGAAAATGTCTTAGTCTAAGGCTTGACCCACCCAATCAATGGCTTACAATTACAAATCATGCAATAGCTAGTAATGTTAGTAGGTTATAAATTATGGTAAATTTCTATATTCACGGTTTTTTAAACAGTCATCGTTTGTCTTCCATACTACCATCTATCACAAGACAATCCTGAATACCCTCAGTTGCCATCTTAACCCCCTCATGTACATCATTATCCTGGTCCCCCTTGTGCATATTTATATTAGATTTCCCTTCGACATGAAAGCTGTCATCGTCATCGCCCTCACTCATAACGTTGGTTTGAAGGCAATTGCTACTGTCACAAATGGCTTCATCCTTAGGCCCTTCCTGATCACTTTCCCTAAGCACATCCTTATGATTTATAACTGCACAATTTTCGTTGTCTACAGAATATCCTTTTTTATAAGTTGCACAGGATTCTGCCGGGCTGTAAGTCTCACTCGCTTCATCACAGCCCAAATCGTTGTTTGTTTTCCCCAGCTCATTAGGTAAGTTTTGATATGTTTCTACAGTCAGGACATTGTTAATTTCAACCATACCTTTATCACCATCTGCAATTTTAGCTGTCTCCCTCGCTTTATTTACTTCTTTGTCTTCTGGATTACTCACATATGTTGGCTTGCTTGCATCTTCCTGCTCTAGTCGGTGCTCCAAATCTTGCCGCAGGTTAAATGTTGCTGTTGAAAGAACCATAGATCTTATCAGTTGTTGTTTTGTATGGCAGCACTTGTAACAATCCGGTCTGTGGCAAATGTTTAATACACCCATTGTTCGTTTTGTACCTATTTTGTTCAACCCCAGCCACTGTAGTCCATATAGTTAACAGTTAATAGTCTTCAAAAAGGTATCCACCGAATAGGATAGAAATTCAGACATAAAAACGACGTCTAAGATGAAAAAAGTAGTGTAATACACAACTTCATGTTGCCAACTGATGTCAGTGGCGCCACGAAGAATTACAAATTGCTGCTTCAATATCGACATTTTATGCATTAAATACCGTACGTATTTCGCTTAAATCGATATGGGTGTAACTTTGAAGATCTTTTCCCCCGATAAGCTTAATAAACCTTGTATTAATTGTGGTAGAGTCGAAAATAATTTTTATAAATAGACACAAGTGTTACACGTTCACTTTGTCGTTCATGTTTCTTTATCGATTTCAGAATTCCGAAAATTGACCAATCACAGCGAAGCACAAAAGTTCTAAACATTTGCCACAGACCAGAACAATGTCTTGTAAGACAGAAGTATACTAGGACACTTGACAATGACTTTGGAATAAAAATGAAAATAGTGCCTTAAAAATATCCTTTAACCCCAGATTGATTCTACTAAAACAATTATATTACTTCCTCTTGTTTTTATGTGGTAAGAGTTTATTTAGAGTTGGCCCTCATTTGGGCTTATCTAGTTTGTAATCTAACTGCTAATGATATATGAATTAAAAACTGCATTAATTTATTTGAGACAATCTTTATTCACACCTACCTTCAAATGCTTCTGGATACTGCTTTTGTAATTTCAGCTTTAGATGCCTAAAATGATTTCAATTCGACTATTATTTGAATTTCTGTTATTGCTGCTTTATTACATATGAAATACAAGTATTTCCATGCTGTTTATTCAAAACAGAATTTGATGGCTTTTTGTTCTGAAATTATCAATTTAATTACAAGAATTTTGCATCGGGTAGTTGTGGCACACTTGAAACTGCTGTAATACATACCTTATCCTTAAGAAAATGCTGGATAGACCTTTCTTCAAATCAACTAAAAGTCTTGTATGTTGAAAAAACATGTGCTGCAAGACGTCATATTTTGATGATGAAAAATCATTAAATTTTCCAAGCAGTTCATTGGTCTTGGCAAAGTTCTTGAGACTAAAAAAGGTGATGTTCTGTCAGCTATTATTATAAATGTGTGTAAAAGTGGGGAGGGGGCACATATGGAGAAGGATGCTAACAGGGGAGAAGGGGCTGGCAAACTGGGAGGGGGCTGGTAACATGGATGGGGGGGGGAGCTGGTGACATGGATGGAGGGGGGCTGGTGACATGGATGGGGGGGCTGGTAACATGAAAGGAAGCTGGCAACACGGGAGGGGGACTGCCAAAATAGGAGGGGGTGCCAACATGGGCTGAGGGCTGCCAATATGGAGGGGGGGGCAGTCTGGATGTCTTTCCAAGTGTTCAATTAAAATTTTAAAACACCAACCCAAACTGCAAGCATTTATCTACAATTACCTTTTATTCTGAATCGAAATAATTTTTTTTATATCTTCATTTTTCATTGATGCTGTCATTTCTTTTCCCAGGTCAAAACCTGTCAAACTTCGGGTCGAGTTTGAGGTACTTGTCAATGACGGTTCTTTTACGCGCTTTTTCGTCCTAGACGAACCGCCAGGAGAATTACGGCTGTCTTTAGTGTCAGTGGACATAGTTTATAGATACAAAATTGTATTTTTTATCCTGAAAAACATCAATTTTCCTGCTATTTTGAAATTTGAACAAAAAATTAATTTGAAAGCAATTTTTTTCCGCGCCCACAATCCACAAAGCAGTCCCTGATCATACTTCATTTTAGTGAAAGTGTTTTTGTGTGCGGTGACGTCACAACAGTGTCATCTTCAAATTAAACGTGTTTTCGTGTTTATAAATAGCCAATGTGAAAAAATATTTACTGTACGATTAGATATGAATGAATGTAATATTCATAAATACAAAGGACCGTATCGTTGTTTTGATACGATGACGATAAACGGCGGTTATTTATACAACTTTTGTGTTGAATTTCTGTTCGGATATTGACAGACATTGTTTCTGTCGTGACAAGAAACCAAGTATTTTATTGTAATTTGAAGGTACACGAAAGATATAGGTTCTAAGCGAAGGTCCTTCGTCCGGAAGTCAGTGGAGAAATTTCTAGTTCTGTTTTTATTGTTTCAGGCTCGAACTTATTGCTTTTGTACATTTTGCATCCCTTAAATCTATTTTTATATATATTTATTTTTTTATATATAGATATTATATATATAATCGTGCAAAATACCTCAAAAAACCTAATACTACAGTCTGTTTTATCCAGAAAAAATATACATAATATATACATAAAATCTCCACAGCATAGCAAGAAGGAATATAGTAGGAACATCGAGACTGAATTTGGTAAAGAAATTAGAGCAAACTTAGAACAGAGATCAAGAAAAATATTTAGTTCTTTTAACTCAAGGAAACATACTGTTCTCAATGATTGCGAATTCAAGAGCATTTTGGGCTTTATCGTTATAATTGGGCGAATTTCACCGGGATTTTTTTGTAAAATAAAAAATAATGAGACTGGCAATGAGCCTGGCCAAAAATTTCCTGCCACTGGCGAAAATGGCATTTTTTACCAAAGCTGAATATTGTTGTAATAATGTTCGGAGAAAATGCAACATCTCTCGCAGGTTATGTGTGTTTGTGGCATGGCCGACATGTGGGCTTACAATATGTATGTTTTGTTTGGTCTACTCTGGCTTTAGATTGGCGTCTTTTCTGCCTTTATAAAACAGACTAAAACGCACGCGGCATGTATTTTGGAAACGATTTTTTTTTCCTTTTTAAAGTAATGCTAACATATATTCACCGCTGCATGAGTAGATGGAGAACTAGACCCTGGGTAGGAGGTTGGGAGAATTATGGATTATTTTACCGTATCCCACTTGAATGAGTTCCCGGGTAATGTTTATTTCTCTGTTGTAACAATAACATCTTTAACATGCAAATCTCGCACAGGCAGCTTCCCACTTCGGATGTAACTCATATAAACAAGCTGTAAATTTTTGTCTTAACTAGCTGCATCTGAGACGGTATATACACCGACATCAAAATTGCTCGGTTTATATTAAGGCTTTGTTTTCACGGTTAATTAAAGGGATTACAAAAGATTGATGGATTAGTTTTACATAGTGGCATAGCATATACGATTAGAAAGCACGCCACAATTCACAGCGTACATGTATACATAACAGTGGGAGCAAAAAATACAGCGTTGCAACACTACAGTAAAGTGCTGTCGATTAAATGTTATTTCGCGTGACGACAATATTTAATTCAAATCAAAAACCAAATCGCTACATGGCATTCAACGCCTTGAAATTGGGAGGACAATTAACACCTATTCAGGAAACTAAAAGCTCTCCCGGGCGACGTTATGCATTACACCAGAACGTGGTGAAAACACAGATTATTAAAATGTTCCGAATGAAGTTATTATGATTAGAACGAAAACGAAAATATTCGAACAAATTAGAGTGTCAATTAACGATCGGAACACCGCACCGCATAGTGCACATGTCACAGATAATAAATACGACATCATACTTTTAAATATTTTACTGACTTCTGTCACTTTTATACCTTTTTATGTACAATACCGCGATAATGCTAACAGTTTTATCGGCTTTCCTTTCTTAAACTTTTGATTCTGTTTACTTCGAATCGACAGCATAAAATTTATCTAGATTCAACGCTATTTGAAATATTTTGCTGGCTAGAAATTTAAATAAACACAGATTTGAATATTTGTCCACAGTTAAAAGGACATAATGCGAATATTTCCCAATAATATAATGTCTGACTTGAAGCGTTTGTAGCAAATATCATCGCTTAGTAATCGCCTCAGGTAACTGAATATTGTATAGTTAAACCGAGTGAAGTGATACAATATTATATATACTTTAAAATCCAGATTTTACACTACAAATCGCCGTGTTCCATTAATTTATTAAGTCCATCTGCAATCTGGGTTCTCACGTCTTTGTAAGCGTCATTTTGAAATAGTTTATCTAAAAGTTCACCTTTTGAAAAATAGTCAAAAACATGATCTACTCGGCCGTGTGATTTCTGCGTAAGATGATTTTCTATTAAACCATGTAGCGATTTTTTAGCCTCTTCAAGCGAATGCGTCAAGAATTGCTGGTCATACGTAAAATCCACCTCGTGAAAACTGACTATCGTCATAGCTATGGATCTGAACTGACTTCGAAAGGCATCTGCTGTTTTCATATCCGCCGACGTGAACTGATTATTCCTATATAATACACCGATCTTTACTGCGATTTTGATGAGATCTTTGAGCAACTTCTCGGCTTCCTTCTTATTGCCAGTGTCTCGTTTGGCGACCGTGTAAAGATGGTCGAATAATGCACTCGTGGTGTCGTCAACGAACGCCTTCGCTACGTTTTTGCTAGCGAGCTTTCCCAACACTTTCTTCTGTGCTTGAATGGCGAAATTCTTCGAGTTAAAGTTGCCGGATTCGGCCATGTTGAACGAGGCAATGCCTGAAATGTATGCAACCTGTGTTAATCAGGAAACACGAGTAAACAGAACGCAGCAGCACGGGGGAGTTGTGTTATTTTACGGTAAAAAATTGTACATCATGCCAGTCAAATTCAAGGCGGGTGGCAGACATAAAGATAAACAGTGAACGACATGCTTCCTACCTTTCTTTCAAAGACTTTTATTCGTCGAATCTCACTTGATCGCGCTTCAGATTCAATCTAATGAACGTCAATAGGACTCGATATCAAGATAAACACAATAGAATGAATAGAAGACAGATTTGGCCCGATTTCACACACGAATCCGCTCGTCAACACCGGCCAAGACTACTCATATAAGGGCACAGCAGAGCACAACGAAAGACAGCCTTTCCGCTTTAGGAGGAGTCCAATATTGGACCTCTTAAGCACCTTCAAGCTGCCCTAAATTCGCACTGTGTTACTGTACATTTAGCAGGCAAAATCTAAATTAATGTTGTAAAATTAACATTTGTCTGTCATGTGACACCCCCATAAACAATTGCAATTTGGAAACTGACACCGACATATGCCGCGATGGGCTTTTTGATACGAATGAGGATGTAAAAATGGTAAAATGTCGTAAATTTAACAAAAAACAATCGTATTCGTTGCCTTCTCCCCGCATTTACACCGCAATGAAAAAGTTTATTTAGGTGAAAAACCCCCACCAAAAACTATTAAGTTTATGGCATCGAGGCAGCTTTTTAATGAGATGGCTATTAAAGTTATAAAGTCCAGCTGCATCTAACGTCTTGTCGTCCTGGAAACGCGGAGATTAAATAGAATTAATTTATGAAATCGCTTGGAAACGTGTGGATTACAGAAGTACTTTGAAAATTGCGAACGATAAGATACGATCCAATTTTATGTTCATATCTTCTCCACGCCGCAGGAAGCAGCCAGCGCGCACACACACATTTCCAGCGAAGAAAAATAGTTACAAAAAGCTTCCCACGCATTCTAATGTGCCCCACTCATTTTTTTCTATATCATATTGATTCTTTTCAAAATTACGAGTTTTGAGCATCGATGGCTTCCAAAGTAGGGCTTTTTTGCACGAGAGAACATCTGGACAGGCGCAGAATGTTCATAAATTGAATTGTCAGCTTGCATGAATTATGCAACTATTATGTATGTCGCTTCACAAAGCATGTAATGTATTCGAGTACCATTCTGTTCATTGTGTACAGAAATCCTTAAAAACAGCCGCTATCACTAGAGAAGATAAGATTTACACCTCCTACCCAACATGCACAACCCAACTGTTACTGACGTGCTAGCAGCTTTGCGTTACGCACTTGCAATTTTCTGTGCAGACAAAGAAACCTGCTACAAATTACATTTAATGAAAATAATTTTTATTTTAATGATGCTTCATCATTTCGATCCGGTCCGTAGCCAAATGAAGCAAGTGGCACTGGATATTGATGAGATATATTTGCTTTGGTGGCGTCGAGTATTTGCTTTTCAACATCGCTTGTTTGTGTTTTTAAGCACGAAACTTGTACACATTTGCTCCATTAAGACTATGTGCACACGAGGTCGTTTCCAATCGTTTTCACAACAGTCAAAATGAAAACGATATGAACTATAAAATTTCTGATGGCATGAAGTTTTTAGTTTTTGTCCTTAGACGAGGTTTACGCTGGTTTTCATGAAATTATGTAAACAAGTCAGGAGCTTTTTGAAATAATTCGGAATGAAAACGCTCGGAAACGATACCGTGTGCACGTAACCTAAATGCGTCTTTATGTACACGGGGTAAAAAACGCAATCTCAAAACTGTGGAAACTACTACAATGCACTCCAATAAACTGGATGTTTCTTACAAATTCACTTTAGAAAACTAGATGTGAAGCTGCTTTAGTTTTAAACCAGTCTGATTAATCAAGCGAGCTTGTCTTACAGAAACAGCCTCAAAACAAAGTCGCACGTTTACTTGAAAAGCATGGCTATTTTTTTTATTCCCAGGGGCCTAAATCGTTTGTGCTTAAGCACGTTAATGATTTCCTCGGAAATTGCAAGATTGTGGTTTTTACACACTTTGTAAAAGTGCGTGATCCGTCTGCTCTGTTGTGAGGATTAAACCCTCCATTAGTTTGCTCATATATCAAAAGTGATCTCTGTGTCGCAATCTCAGGAATGTTTACTTTTATGTCACGCAACAATATAGGCACGAAATAATTGATCATTTGTTCATATGAAAGTATTCTTGCGTGACATCCAGAAGTTTCCACGAAAAACCACGCATGCGCGCATCTGACGAATCGAGAATTCACACTGGACATTTTGATAAAACATTTATCGATAAAGGCGACATAATGGCTGTTTTCCACTAGGCGGAATTTTCCGCGCGCAGCGCAATTTTTCTTTGTCTTTTTTCGATTAGTCCTGCCTGAGAGCTCACAAACAAAGAAAAATTGCGCTGCGCGCGGAAAATCCGCCTAGTGGAAAACAGCCTTAAGAAAGCTTTAATGCGCAAATTGGTTATCACTGAAAATGAGCAAGGCTGAGGTAGGAATCGAAACTACACGCGCCACCTTGGAACACCATGGCGCAATGATCTGCCATCTTAGCTTTGCCAACAACACAGTCAGGATCACAGGCGCTGAGTTTTGGTTTTGTCTGCGGGCTCATACTTAGTCACTTCTAGGGGGGAAGGGTGGAGGGCATACCATCCGGAAATTCTTAAAATTAGGGGCTATGAAATCAAATTTCCAGCATTGAGATAAATACATTAAATACGCTGGTATAGTTACAGCAATTAAGTTGAGCAAAATTTCCGCAGCGGCTGAGCCCCCTAATAAAACCTCTGGTGGAGCGGGGCGAGGGGGTCAAGCCCCTCAGCCCCCATATTCTACGCCGATGGTGAGGCTACAATCTTGGCCAATAGTCAATGGACATTGTAATATTAAAGTTGTTTATTCAAGCAGCCATATTGAATACACAGGTGACCCTAGACTCTCAATTACATAGAGACTACTACACAATACTACAGACATCACAGCATTTTCAGCGTATGTTTTGATGTTGATGCTTAACAAATTCGATTTAACCCCAAATGTTTCTCAAACTTCCCCCATTCAATGCTAAAGTTACTTTAGGTACTTTTTACAAAAATTCCAGCATTGAACGGCAGTGGGGAGGGTCTGGATTCAGTTGGATTGTAGGTTCGATCCCCCCCCGTACGGAGACATATTGAATGTACTGAGAGAAAGATCACAAGCATCAAAATGACGCAGTTGAGTACACACAACGCCAACACACACTTAATGGCGATGGATAAAGTGAGAAAAACGCCAAGGTGACGTTTCTTGTATCGGCGATATATTGTTCACCATATGTAGCTGCACTACAGGATCTTTTCATCTCGCGCCCACGCAGTTACGAAAGCGGCAGTTTATTTCAGGGTGCATATAACACATTAACAAAACATCTGCTTTGCTCACGCAGCGCTAGCTAAGAGCTCGCGACGGTATCGTCAGAGCAAGCACGATGGTGAACGCTTTGTTGCGCGTTTTCGCTGAGTTTGTCTTCCCTAAATTGCAAAGGGTTTATCCAAGTAAGAATTAAAAAAGAATGAGAACCATTACACCAAGGATAGTTAAAGAAATCTTCTTTAACTATCCATGATTACACAAACTGCCGAGAAAATCACCCAAGGACAAGAAACTTTAACAAAACAAAGAAATTATGCTTTTTTCTTATAAGCTAGCCTTTCAACAGACGTCAATTTCCTTTTTGAAACGATTTCCTACCGCAATGCATTCTGGTAAAATGTACATCCGCCATATTTTTCGTTACGGTCAATTAAGGATTGTGTGGAAAACCAAGTTATCGGTTCATAAACCATAACATTGCATTTGAAATCAAAGTGAAAACATAAAATCTCTGAAAATAGTGTCAAAGGCAGCAAAAACAATAGATTTGCACTTGTTTAGTTTATTTGGAAAATAATCTAAATATATAATGGAGCAAACGATCGATGACCAGCATGAACGCGGGCCCAAGTGGGCCGTGGTCGTATATGTATAAATGCGGATAATATAGATTGATGTCATGCTGTTCGGACTTTAAATTAATCTAGACTCGAATTAAGACCTTATCCTGGACTTAAATTAAGGTTCTAATCACTCGTAATTGCATGCTAATTTCCAGTTGTCGAAGTTCAATACCGATTCCATTTCTAGCCATAGAAAGCGTCAATTTTGTTCGCGTACATCTTTGTAATAATGGGTCGTCTCATTTTCATGGTCGGACCTGAATGAAATAACGTCGAAGTTATTAGAAGGATTGATAAGAGTTGACAAGCGAGTGCACAAAAACAAGGGAAAACGAGGATGAAAGTTGAGAAGCAAATGTTCGTATGACATTTTCCTCGACTCTCATCCTGGTCAAACGAAAATGAGATTAGAGTTAAAATTGAAAATAAAATCTACTTCGGATTGTCAATTATTTACACAGATCTTGAGTGCAATTTCATACACTTTCAATTTCAACCGTCACGCAATTCTAATGACCAGACCAACTTTAACTGTCACTAAAGTTTGAGAAAATATCTTCAAAACATTTTTTACAATGGCAATACTTCTAAAACTATCTCGGATTAGCACTGAAACCTTGATTAAAGTGTATGCATTGTAACGTGTATAAGAACAATATTGGACTGCAGCATCCATATCTGATAAAATATCGAAAGAAATTGAAAGGATCCAGTCGAGAGTTTCAAAATTAACGCTCAGGAATTGTTTCAGAAACTTTCGATATCCCTGGCCTTTTCTCAGGAAGCGAACAATTATCTAAGTCCCTGTACATATGCATACCAAATGACTTCGCGCGCGCATGACTCGCGTGCTACGCGCGCGATGACTCGCGTGCACCACGCGTGCGTATGACTCACGTGCGCCACGCGCGCGCATGACTCGCGTGCGCCACGCACTGTTTGTAGATCAACTTCGTATGTGTTACAGAACACTAAATGCAGGTCTCCCTGACATGCTAAGTTCTGTAAACTTAAGTTTGTTTTTCTATTCGCCTGACTAAATATATTTGGATACCAACCTCGTTCCAAGGGCCTCTGTGGTGAAACACGTGGTGCACAGAGTCTGGTTATCACATAACCAAATCTTCCAATATATTTGAAAAATTTATTTCAGTAATTAAGTACTCGATAACTCGGCAGGAAAATGTTCCAAGTATATTGGAAATTTGGTCACGTAACAAGCAGCCTTTGTCGGGATCTTTTACATCACGCTCCACCACGGAGGCCCTGGGAACGAGGTTGTTTGGCAACCTACCCAACTCTCCTCCAGGAATTGAAAAATCACGTTCAAGAATGCACCATTTTTGAATCTGAAAAAGAACGATAAAACATATTTCCATTACAACTACGTGGGTACGTAGTACAGGGAATAGACAGTAGCTCCACTCAAGTTTGTGTACCTATGAATATCGCATTATCTCATTAAAATTATGCCAACCAGTAAATTGCATTTTCTGGCCAATAAGAACGCTGAACTGCCTGGGGGCAGCCAGTAAACTGAATAATAAATACTAGGGCAACAATTCGCACTGCTGAGTGACCCTACTGGTCAGCCTTTAAGAACCATATGGAGCCAGCAATAACACTATTCTAGCTAGGCAATGTTACAGTAATACCTTTTGTGCTCGTGAGACAGCTCTGGAGTTGTAGCGATCAACCCCATCCTGAATCGCTTTCATGAGTTTCTCATCTTTCTTCTCCAGGAATTCTGACACAGTCTTGATTTCTGTTCCTTGTTGTTTGCACCAACTTTTTGCCGGGTCGGTAAGGTCATCAAGTGGTTCACCTGTCTCCAGATTCATGGCGCACTAAAATCCACAAGGTTAGATTATGTTGCAAGCCATGCAAACACATCCTGATATCAATCTGCTAATAACAGGTATGTTGCAAGATGTCAACTCTAACCCTCGGTCATATTCATAAAACAGATTGAATGAGATGGAAACTGAACGAGATAGAGTTGTTACCTTGAGTGTAAGTAAACACGACAAGAACTTTCTCTTGTCTCCAATCAACATCGCATTACTTAGAATTGGAACTTCTACTTTGAGTTGTTCTTCGATTGGCACTGGCGCGATGTTTTCTCCTCCAGCTGTAATGATCAATTCTGAAACGAAGAATGGATTACAAATGCAGTTACAGCGTAGTGACTTCATCAATCCAAAAGTGAGTGCTTGGAACTTGCTAAGTTTCTAAACGCTTGGAAATAAATTGCTTTTTATCAATGTTTTGTCATGTTTTCCCATAAGACAAACCAGCTAACATTGTTTTCCATCAGTATTGTTATGTTTGTCAGTATTATCAAACTAGAAACCACATATTTATCAGGAACTTTTATCTCCCACAAACTTACAACATTCGACAGATTATTATTATTATTATTATTATTATTATTATTATTATTATTATTATTATAATAATAATAATTCGGGGGAAAATATAATATATATAATAATTCGGGGGAAACAATGGCGGGGGAAACAAGCCGGGGAAAAAAGGGTTTAAAACGCTTAAAATGGACTGAACAAATGAATATTGACTGTTTGGATTGTAAAAGAAAAGCCCAAGACCTGATTGCATCTGAAAATCCTCCTGTGAACGAAAATGGGAGACGAAAAGGGTATATCAAAGTTATGAAAGAGTTATGGGAAGCAATGGGATATGAAAACCTAGGTTTAACAAGCCAGAACCTGAGAGATCAAGCAGCGAGATTGGAAAAAATGACAAGCGATACGTCGGGACAGAGTCGTAGCAACGAGACAGAGGACATAACTAACTTGAATAGTCGTAAGCGAAGCGCAAAAGCACTACGTGGAAGAGATATTGCCATTTTTCAAACTACGGCAGCCATAGAAACGACAGCCGAGCATGCAGACTCGCTAAGTTGTGGAAATTTGCATGAAACGGTTAGTGACTTCAATGATGAATATAATAAAGAATTACAATGTCCAGGTCTGCCTAATGAGATCACAATTCAAACTGATGACCAAGGAGAGAATACCAAAGAACAATATCTACCCGAGTACAGTGCAATAGGCATACCTACGTCAATTGAATGGGGAAAGAGTGACAATGGGTCTCCTATATTTATTCAAACGTCGACACTAATAAATGCGTATGATGAAATCATATTATGGAAAAAGAATGTTTTCTTGGTCCCTTATGGGAAAGTAGGACGAGACTTTATTGACCAATTGACAATACACATCAATCAATGGAATAATAAATCAGACAAGCAACACATTGCTTTGAAAGCCTTTTTTGTATTGTTAGCTGTCGGGCTACAAAAGCCGGGGTTAAAATCTAAAGCGAAGGACCATAAAGAATGCCTCAAAAGCCGTTTGTTATTGTGGAAAAATGGAGAGATCGACACTTTGATGAATGAAGGGAGGATGATTCAAAGTCGTATTGGAAAAGGAAAGAAATCTTCACCACCGAACAGGGCAAAAATATTCGCTAAGCTCGTGATGGAAGGTCAAATAAATTCGGCAATGCGGTTTTTAAATGATGATACCTCTGGAGGCGTTTTACCGCTAACAGATGATGTTATGTTACAGCTACGAGAGAAACACCCAGAAACACAACCAATAAAATCGAAAGTTCTACTTCGTGGGCCAGTCCAAGATATCCCGGACAGTTTATTTCTGGAAATAAATGGAGAGATGGTGCGTGACGTAGCGTTAAAGACAAAAGGATCAGGGGGACCGTGTGGTGTTGATGCAAATGGATTTAAGCGGATCCTTGCGTGTAAATCGTTCAAGCATTCGTCGACAGCACTTTGTGAGGCTTTAGCGACTTTGACAAGGACTGTATGCACAGAATATGTTGATCCATCATCATTAGAAGCATTAGTTGCAAGTCGTCTTATCCCTTTGGATAAGGGTGAAGGTTCTGTTAGACCCATTGGAGTGGGAGAAGTTGTACGCAGAATCATGAGCAAGTGTGTGATGAGGGTTGTCAAACCAGATGTGATTGATGCGAGTGGTTCGCTTCAAGTATGTGCAGGTCAAATGTCCGGAAGTGAAGCAGCTATTCATGCAATGTGCAACATTTTCGACACAGATGACACTGATGCAATCTTACTGATCGATGCTTCCAATGCATTCAACTCCTTGAACAGAGTAGCTGCCCTCCACAATTTAAAGATTCTATGCCCGATTATTGCAACCTATGCGATAAACACATATAGACTACCAACAAGATTGTTCATAGTTGGTGGGCAGGAGTTAAAGTCATCCGAAGGTACAACGCAGGGCGACCCATTATCAATGGCTATTTATGCTATCAGTTTGCAACCACTCATTACACGCTTGCATCTTACATCCTCCACGAAACAATGCTGGTTTGCTGATGATGCAAGTGGTGCAGGAATGGCTACCGAACTAAGGAAATGGTGGGATACATTGAGAGCAGATGGTCCTGACTATGGTTATAGCCCTAAAGATGACAAGTGTTGGTTGATAACAAAACCGGAGAAAGAAGAAATTGTAAGGGAAAAGTTTAAGGATACAGATATAAATATCACAAAGGAGGGGAAGAAACACCTTGGAGCAGTAGTTGGATCAAGATCTTACTTGTCGGAATATGTCAATGAAAAAGTGGATGGATGGGTAAGCGAGATAATTAAGCTAGCTGAATTTGCAACGACACAGCCTCAAGCAAGTTATGCAGTCTATACCTTTGGGCTGAAACATCGATGGACGTATTATTATCGAACACTACCTGATATCCAAGATCTATTGAAACCATTAGAAGATGCAATTGCAAATGTTTTTCTGCCAGCTCTACTCGAACACAATTGTTCCCCAATCGAAAGAGAAATTCTAGCCCTACCAGTTAGAAAAGGTGGTATTGGAGTAGCAAATCCATGCAACGAAGCACAGTTGGAGTATCAAGCGTCGAGAAAGATAACAGCGCCATTGGTAAAACGGATTGAATTACAAATGCATGAAATTCCTGATGATTCAGAAATACAAGTTTTAAAGCAAGATGTACGGAAAGAAAAGAGCGGTGTTTTAAGTGAGAGAGTAGAATCTGTCGTTGAAAATGCATCACCAAAGATGAAGCGAATGATAGAACTTGCATCAGAGAAAGGAGCCTCCTCTTGGTTGACAGTCATCCCAATGTCTGAAATGGACTTCACTTTAAATAAACGGGAATTTAGAGATGCTTTAAAGCTGAGATATAATTGGCCTATCAAAGATAACCCAACAAGATGTGCTTGTGGAGATTTTTTTAACATTGACCATGCGATGATATGTAAGCAAGGTGGTTTTATTATTCAACGCCATAATGAATTACGCGATCTGGAGGCAGACCTCTTGAATGTTGTCTGCAACGATGTTGAGATCGAGCCAGCACTGCAGGACGTAAGGGGTGAAATTTTAAACTCTGGCTCAAATACATCACAAGAAGCCAGACTAGATGTCCATGCACGAGGCTTTTGGGAAAGACAAAGATCTGCATTCTTTGATATCCGGGTATGTCACCCAAATGCGGAATCGTACCAAGAGTTAACCCCAAAGCAAATTTACCGTATGCACGAAAATGAGAAGAAACGAATGTACAATCAACGTGTAACAGATATAGAACAAGGAACATTTACTCCGCTAGTTTTCACAACCACTGGTGGAATGGGAGAAGAATGTAAAAAGTACCACAGTCGACTAGCAGAATTGATTGCCATGAAACAAGGAGAAAAGTATTCAAAGACAATAGCATGGATAAGAGCGAAAATTTCGTTCTCCATAATTAGATCTGCTCTTTTATGCCTTAGAGGCACAAGACGACTGAAAAATAAGAAATGTAATATGAAGGAAATTGACATTGAGATAGAGACAGAAGTGGCAAGAATACTTTAGATGCTATCCTTTGATTCTAAGAATTTTTAAGGATGTGTGTGTGTGTTTTTTTTTTTTTAATATTTTTAACATAAATGACAAAATGATAAAGTTGACAATGAATCAGACAATTTTAATAGTATGGACTAACTAAAGATACCTTTTTTTTTTTAAAAATATGTACATATCTTATCGAGTTTTCAATAAAATTATTATTATTATAAAAAATTATTATTATTATTATTATTATTATTATTATTATTATTATTATTATTATTATTAAGTCTTTATTATCAAGAGTCACAACAGACGTGCAACTTTACAAATGTCAGTTCCAAATTATTACAGATACACTACCAAGAACAGAAATTAAAACTTCCAAAACTAGGAACACATATCTAAGTTACCTTTTATTCTGCCCGTTATGAATAAATATCCATCCTATAACAGAACAAAGGCAAAACATGATCAGAAGCTGAGACGCTGGTGAAATGATGGAGAATGTGTCCAACCTCTAATTTTCCAATGTCTCCTGAATGCAGGAAGCCATCATCATCCAATGATTCCATTGTCTTCTTTTCATTGTTCAAATAACCCATGAAAACATGGCGACCCTTCATGCACACCTGTATACAAATAGCTTGTACTAAACTCTGTTCACTTTCTGAGTTAAACCTAAGTGTTTGTCATTTCAAATTACATTGACTTCACAGTTTAATATATAAAACAATATTAGGTCATACAAGGCTCAAGTTCTCTCATCACAACAGCTAGAAAGCATCATAAAATTGGATGAGAGAACTTTGTCTATATTTGTATCACGCCCCGGTGTTTGAACCAATTTCTTACGCAGTACGATTCAGTGTACTATATTGTACCTATAATGTACCACACCGTACCTCTAATGTACTATATTATACCTATAATGTATTATATTGTACCCATAATATACTATATTGTACCTATAATGTTCTACACTGTACCTCTCCATTCCCATCTTCGTCAGGTTCATGGATCTTACATATGAGTCCATCTATCGATGGGCCACACGAGCCCGTGCGATTTCGTCTGATCTGTCCGACAGTCGCTGGTCCAGAGCACTCGCTCATGCCATACAATTCATGGAGAGTCATGTTCAGGCTTTGGTAATAACGCAATGTCTCCATGGTGATAGGAGCTGCGCCCGTCGCCAGATGTCTACAGCGGTCAAGACCAAGAGCTGCACGGACCTTGTAGAATAAATGCAGGAAGCATAACTTGTATGTCTAGTTACCGCTGTTGTGCCAGTGAGAGCGTAGAATCAGTCATTTCCCAATACAGAACTACAAAGCATCTTTGCAAAAGCAAGTCAAATAATATAAAAGATGGCTCGTTATCTCCAAGAAAACCCCCTAAAGCTTGCTCTCTCATGTTTAAGATCACAAATCGTTGTCTCTGTCCTTTATCATTTCACAAACTAAACATGTTATATATTACAGTGACTTCATAAGGCTCTTATCAACAGAAAACATATCTCTTCAACAAATTTGTTATTAATTCTGTAGCTGTTTTTATATTGAACCTACTTTTTTGAATACAAGAGCATTTGCAACCGTCCATCCGTATGGCACTCCAAGCCTAAATAGAAACAGAAAAAAAACTGTTACCATTAAGCCACTGGCGAAATATAACTTTCTAACTGCATTATAGACTAAAGGTTGAACTAGGCAGAAAGAACAATATCTTTGAAATGCAGTTAGAAAGAGCATCTTAAAATTAGTAGCATTGCCTGGTTTGGGGTCGAAATGTTGTAAAATACGGAAAATATATTGGCATATATTTGTATTACGCGTTGGTAGAGTTACCATTTTTGAGAGGAAAATGCGGCGAAAATGGTAACTTTTCCCCGCGTTGTGCAGATATATACAAAATTTGCAAAGTTTGCAGGGCTTTACTTTCGGTATTTTACAACATTTCGCCACCAAAATTTACAATTCTACCAATCCAAGGAACCTCTTTCCAGCAATAGTAAAATATTTTGTTCTTCTTGATGATAGTCTACAATGCAAATAGCCTACGAACCAAAGTTAATCTCGTACCCTTTTTCCTTGTTCATGTTTCCTCGCAGTCCTACGCCTTTTGCCCAAGTTGATATTCTCTTCTTTACTCCCGTTGTGTTCCGTCCAACCTCTTGTAATTTTTCCATAATCTTCTCCCAAACTCTGAAATGATTAACAATAAGGATAATGGACTGTCCAGATGTAATGTTCTTCCTTTCCTAGCCTTCGTTTTACCCAACAAGAAACGGAGATGTTGCAACAAGCAACAAGATACACATCATCATTGCTTGCTTCGGCCCATTTCTAACAAGTTTGCAACAAGTTGTACGACTTTGGTTGGTCTTAGAT
Organism: Muricea muricata; assembly: GCA_963855995.1. Classification (NCBI taxonomy): domain Eukaryota; kingdom Metazoa; phylum Cnidaria; class Anthozoa; order Malacalcyonacea; family Plexauridae; genus Muricea; species Muricea muricata. The sequence continues at coordinate 12,404,758 of OY979728.1, read as the reverse complement.
GTCAGCTACTATCAATATCTGCTGTCTATCATTTCTGAAGGACAAATGCTTAATGTTTTGGTAGCATGTACTGACGCTAACCTTGGTACAGCCATAAACATCGTGGGACGAACTTCTTTCAATGTCTCACTGAGGCTTCCCTACAAGAACAAAACGTAACGAATTGGAAACTCTGCAAGACTAATCACTAACCCAGCAAGATCTTATATCTTCCTCACAAGAGGAAACTTAAAGAACACTCATTACAAAACTGTTAATACTATAACGCAAGTATCTTTTACCCTAATAAACCTTATATCAATTTTGAACCAGTGGCGCAGCCAGCCCAACAATTAAGTCCCGCTTATGCAAATTTCAAGTTATATTCAAGTTATTATCATTATTCATTTCTTTAGAAATTGATTGTTTTCGCAGTCAGTGAACATGAAAAATATTTGCATAGCGGGACTAAATCGTCGAGCTGGCTACTCTACTGTTATTAACACCAAGGAAATTTGTTATATGCACGTGTAAATACATATATATAATACAGTATCTACATATTAAATACATTATGTTTTAACTTCGAGTCTGCGAGTAAGCTAGCTATTCAGTAATTGGTATTGTGCAAAAATACAAATTGCTTGAACTGAAGTAGAAAACTTCATCGATTTGTTGCTAGACAATAAAGAAAAATGGCCCATTTATCATTCCCGGAGATCGAAGAGCTATTGAAGAATTTTCAAAAAACTTCACTGACGAAATACGAGAGGGGAAGCGAACTTACCTTTAATGCATCGGGCCTTGCAAACCACACAGTTCCTGCGCATTGCATTGCCATGTAAATGTCCATTAACTGAAATGAACAATATAACATTATAGTAATGCAATATCCCATAGTGATATCAATACGTGAACATCCTGAGAATATGCTGGCAGGTAAGTTAAACGCAATAGTTTCTCCTCGTATCCCACCTGTGCCGCGATGTGACTCAACGGAAGAAAACTAATAGAGTGCTCGTTTTTATACTGCATGTTTACATGCTTGCTTGCCACCTTGCTAGTAAACACAACCTAAAAACAGAAGTGATAGTGTTGAGTTGGGCACGAAAAATTAGAGAGTTGAGAGACGCATTAGAGTAGCATTAGGGAAGTATTGGAGAAGCATTGGAGAAGAATTAGAGAAGCATTGGAGAAGCAAGCATTGGAGAAGAATTAAAGAAGCATTGGAGAAGCATTGGAGAAGCATTAGAGAAGAATTAGAGAAGCATTGGAGAAGCACTGGAGAAGGATTAAAGAAGCATTGGAGAAGCATTGGAGAAGGATTGGAGAAGGATTGGAGAAACATTAGAGAAGAATTGGACAACCATTGGAAAAGCATTGGAGAAGCATTGGAGAAGCATTGGAGAAGCATTAGAGAAGTATTGGAGAAGCATTAGAGAAGCATTGGAAAAGCAAGCATTGGAGAAGCATTGGAAAAGGATTAAAGAAGCATTGGAGAAGGATTAAAGAAGCATTGGAGAAGCATAGGAGAACCATTGGAGAAGGATTGGAGAAGGATTGGAGAAGGATTGGAGAAGAATTGGAGAAGGATTGGAGAAGGATTGGAGAAACATTAGAGAAGAATTGGACAACCATTAGAGAACCATTGGAGAAGCATTGGAGAAGCATTGGAGAAGCATTGGAGAAGCATTGGAGAAGTATTGGAGAAGCATTAGAGAAGCATTAGAGAAGCATTGGAGAAGCAAGCATTGGAGAAGCATTGGAGAAGGATTAAAGAAGCATTGGAGAAAGATTAAAGAAGCATTGGAGAAGCATAGGAGAAGCATTGGAGAGGCATTGGACAAGCATAGGAGAAGCATTGGAGAAGGATTAGAGAAGGATTGGAGAAGCATTACAGAAGCATTGGAGAAGAATTGGAGAAGCATTAGAGAAGAATTGGAGAACCATTGGAGAAGCACTGGAGAAGCATTACAGAAGCACTGGAGAAGCACTGGAGAAGCATTACAGAAGAATTAGAGAAGCATTGGAGAAGCAAGCATTGGAGAAGCATTGGAGAAGGATTAAAGAAGCATTGGAGAAGGATTAGAGACTAATTTTTCACTATTTTTCTAGACTAATTTTTCACTAAGCTACAAAGTTGAGGTACAAATGATCAATGCTACAAAGTTCAAAGATGAGGTACAAATGATTCTTACGTTATCATGAGACAGCATAACTCCTTTAGGATTGCCAGTTGTTCCTGACTAAATAACGAGGACAATATCACAGATAGTTGAACAAAAGAAATTTAGCAACATACATGTATCACTTTAAAATGAGTGCTTAGGAAATGTACATGACATCAAAAAATGTTAACACAAGTTTCCTGAGTTTCACTGGGACACATAGAGCTGGGTAAAATATTCAAGATAATGGACAAACACTGACACATATGTGTTACTGATGACTGTGCAAGAGGTCGTACTCTGTAGGACCTTTTGAGTGATTTTGCTGTCACTGAAAGAATCTGATTGAAGCACAAAGACTCAAATACTCACAGTATACACAAGGGTACAACAATGGTTAGCTCTTAAAGAACTAATTCTTTTATTCAGTTCTTCATCATCACATGACTTTCCAAGCTCCATGAAATCTTTCCACTATAGTTAATAATGAAACAATAATCAACAAAGTTCAAACAATGGACACTTATTTGTGTTTCAGGGATGTTTGATGAAGGATATTTTGTTATTAAAAATGCTCCATTGTGGAGTTTATTTTAAACAAAGTGGTGATATAATTTTAACTTTATAAAATGTTTTAAACAGGCCAAATAAAACCTCATATTTACCGTATAAACATTGGGGTTTGATTTGTCTTCTAATTCACCGATGTACTGAATGACAGCCTTAAGATTTGGCAGCTGATCCCAAACCTGGAATTTAGCCATTACTGTTGTTAAATACCAAACAATGAAAACACAAATTGAACATTCAGTGGATTGAGTGGATGACATGCATATAGAGAGTGAGATTTTGAAAACAACTAAAAGACAATCATGGAACATTTTGATCACTGGATCACCACTGAACAACATAGAGAACAGAGAGATTTACAATTGCATAATAAAGCATTTAGATCCAGCTGCTGACCAAAACATCAAAGAACAGCACTCCAGTCAATGGACCTTCAAATATACCTGCAAGACTTTATCTAGTTGTGCCTTATTTTCCACTACTGCAATTGAAGACCTTGAATCTTCAAGGACATATTTGCATGCTTCTGGAGAGTTTGTTGTGTAGATGCCAACAGCTAAACCTCTAAAATATAATTACAAAAATCTTCTCACACACAAAAAAAGTAAGATCAGGGTTAGGGTTAGGGTTAGGGTTAGGGTTAGGGTTAGTACTCAGGGAGGTCTATTAACTCCTAAAAAACTTTGATTAAATTGTACAGCTAAGATGGTATGCATTGCTGAATCAACAGACTCCTGCAAAGAGAAATTTGAGATCTATACCTGCATATATAATTCACCTCCAGCCTAAAATTATTCAAGTGTCTGCCAAATATCTCCACAGATGTAACATAGAAGTAATTACCTTGCAAAAATTGCCCCTATGTCTGAAATGAGCCATTCAGGAGAATTGAATCCAATAATTGAAACACCATTAAATTCTTCCAAGCCAAGCTACATAATTTATAAAAACTGATTGACTAACTTTTCATGTGTGCTCTCACTGGTCAACTCACCAATATTAACCCTTTGAGCTACAATGTGCCATGCTTACTTAATCTTGCATTTAGTGGTTCAAAAGCCAATATATCAAGTTTTGAAGCTTGATATTAGTTCAAAAGCCATTTAAACTCAGACAACGTCTCCTCAAAGCTCACTGAACACCCTAATGTTTTACATTTCAATTTACAGCCCTCATCCTGAACGTTATACAGTACATGCAGCCAAAGCCACAAAACAGAGCTGTGGAGGTGCTAGTAAACACAGTTACCATGCAATTAAATAAATGCTCCTGTCAAAAAATTTACCTTTTTTAAAGATTTGGGTAAGAATTTCAAATATTTGGGGGGAGGGGTTCTTCTCTAATACTGCTGAAAGTCTTAAGCACAAGTTTTAAACTGGCATTTTTGCAACATCTCAAGAATTTCCGTTTACGGTTTGGCACTAAACTTAAACAAATACCTGAACGAATTTTAACAAAACACTATATTAATTATGCAGGTATTTCAGTTGACTTTGACCCTTAGGACGTTAAAACACTCTAATACAAAGATCGGCAGAGTGAAAGAGACATATATTGTCCACACCATTGCCACGTGATTCACGCAGTCACGAAGTGAACATTCACTTGCCGGCTGCGGTATGCGAAAGTTACCAACGAAAAATGTGTTAGGTAAAGAACACTTGAACCTACATGTGTCTATTTTTTATGCAAATAATTACGTAACAAATAAAACTAAACTTGATACGTATCTGCAGTTAAATAATTACGACTAGGCTTTTTTTTGCTTGTTACCAAAAAGCAGCGAGTAACTAGCATAACCAGAAGTCAATAATACACATGCAGAGATTACACGCATCACCAAGCACTAGTTATTTGTTGACAATTTTTCTTCCAGCTTATCACTCGACGTTGTTAACTCTCATATTGATATGATGTCGACATGCGGACATATGAGGCTGGACATACGTATATTCTTCGCCGTGTCAAGTCGATACTTCTGATGTTTGTCACTTGTAGGGAGATATTGAACAGGCAAATTTTATTGAATATATTTTGAATATACTTGTAGTTCATTAAAAGCTTAGAACACAAAGGCAGAATTAACACTATTAAAATAGCGGTATTTTACACAATGCGCAATATTTTTTACTCAAAGTTGTGGGTCATATGACTGTTGCATATATATATTCACTGATTTATTTCCACTAATTTTTTACAAGAGCAATGTATGAATACGCCTATATAGTTTGTCCTAAAAAATATTACATATAAAATGACTTTAAATAACGTATATCTATCTATGCGTCTATCTATCTATCTAAAATGCGGAAAGGTAAAGACATCCTACATAGTACAATTAGTCACAAGTACATTGTACAATATTTCAAGAAAGCTATACTTTTCGTACCTAATCCCGCTTTTTTAGGTAAAGATTATACTGATACAAAACAGTTTTTACGGCCAAGAACGCTATTAACGCCTATAAATTACGATTAAAAACCCCTTTACCTTAATAAAACCCTTTGCAGCGATCCTGCAATCTCGCATATACTCGTCATAAGTCCATTTCTGCCACTGATCCTTTCGCTTCACTGCAAGAGCAAAATAATCACGAGCTCTTTCGACTGTACGTTTAAAAAGCTCATGGACCGTTATGGGCGTTTCACTGTCATGTTCGGTAGATCCAACACGTAATTTAACAGCACCGTCACGTTTAACTGTCCAAAATTCACCAGCTGGGGCTACGGATTCTTCGCTCGACCCACTTGGCTGCGAGTTGTTGGCTATTTCCCTCCCAAATTCTTTGCCTCCCTGCTTGTCGTCCACAAGGACATCAGAGACAGACACTGCTGCATTAACCTCTAAATTTCCTGACATTTTATTAGACGTGTGTGCTTCGTTGCGGTGGAAGTACAAAAGTACACAAATACGACATGCACATAACACACACACGTTGCTCAAATATTCAAACTGATCAGATTGTTTTGTGTTCCCACCCAGCTGAGCCCATCCTTCATAACTCCTACATTCGCCCCAGTCTTAACGCTGCCACCGCAATTTATGCAGGTTTCCAGTGCAATGTCAATGGCGTACTTACAGGTACAATAAATACAGTACATGGATCGTGCAAAATACTCGAAAAGGCAAACCAAGGCACTTTTGCATATTTTACATTTTATATAAGGGCCTCTGCTCTCTCTTAATTGGTATGTAACACCCAGCCAGTGGTTAGTTCGGCTTACTTCAAAAACATTAAAAATATGCAAAAAGCTGCCTCGGTTTGCCAATTTAAGCTTTAAAAATTATAATCTAAATACTAAATGTAATACATGCCTGACATTCGGGCTATTTTGACACTCGCTTTAGCATGTTTTCACAAAAGTAATGAAGCCATTGCAAATGCGACCAACCAAGACTCCTTTGGCGATACACATTGTCACTTTCTATGATGAACTGTCGACATAATTCCATTTCTTTCACAACAGATATAGTTTTATCTTTGTCCAATGTTTTACAGGACTGGCAAGGATGGAATTTCATTATAAGGTCTTCATTCAAATCTTTGAATTTGTGCTTTCCCACTTTGTGTCCACTGAGTTGATCACCACTTCTCATCAGGCAAACGGAAAGACATGCGTTGCACAAACCAAATGTGCTAGACCAAAAATGAAGCAGAAATCGTCTGAAAGAAAACCTATATTTTAAAATCCATTTTATCATGATGAATTGGGAAAAAAATAGTTTATAAAAATTGTCAATGTGAAACATTAATGTAAACTGGTTAATATGTCAAGAAGCAAAATATTTTACCTGTGGTGCCATATTGTTTCAAAAACTGGATAATACTTTATAATTTCGTTTGCCAATTTCAATTCTTCCAGCAATAATTCCTTCACCTTCATCAAAGAACTGTAAAAATCATAAAACCATACATCATTATCAATTTATCATAGCTAAGAAGTTCACAGTAGGTGTATACAAGCTTTGCCCAGAGATTATGAGCCAATAATCAATAAATATGGCTAATCAGTAATCACTTACCAAGAAGCTACAAGTCTTTTTAACAAGTGCTGTCTGAAGTGATACACAGAGTTATCTGACACATGAGTCCATAGCCAATCCTTAATACAGTTCAGTTCTTTTTCCAGCCATAATATCTTGTCTAACATGAAGTTATCAACTAACCAACAGCGCTGGTCCCATGTAATGTAATTATCACGGTATCTCTCTGCACACAAGAGAGTCAGCTCCAATTCTTCCTGGATAAACTGTTCTGTGTCCAACATTTCTGCTTTCATTTTTTGCAACAAATTTATGAGCCACCGTCTACACTAAACAATACACGCAAGATGGTGGGGTCTGGCAGCTTTAACCCCCCCTGAAAACAAGAACCCCACCCAAATACCCATCCTCTTCAAAATGAAAACTACTCCCATAATAAACATTCCCCCCCCAAAAAAAAAAACTACTGCATCCTCCCAAATATACCCTCACCCCCCCAAAAAAACACAACCATGCCTGCAGTCATATAGTATCAGGTCAACTGGAACCTGGAATACTTTACCAAAACTAACAACTAACAAATCTAACGCTCTACATGCCATTATACCTTTAAAAATATTTATTCAAGTACTACTTCTTTGCTTTAGAATATAACTATAGCTTAATGTAGAGGATCCTCATTCATGAAAAACAATGCACATGGAAAGCAGACAGTTGTGAAAACCATGTAGCAATTGTTGTAATTGCTTGTTGAATGTATTGTTAGATGGAGTGAATCCCGAGTTATTTATGTATTTCAATGTTGTCATGAATTTTAGGTAACTGACTAGTGAGTCTTCAATAAATGAACTCGAATCATACCTGGGATAACTGAGTATGTGTTAATGTTCTACCGTCGAGCTCATTCTATATATACACATATACTACTTGTTTGTGACAAAGCTTAAAGTTAAAAGAAAAGATTCAAATAACTTACCTATGTGAAAATGATTCAGCACTGCGTGGATATTTTCTCAAGACCAAGGCGCAAAAATCTAGCTCTGCTCTTGCATCTTTTTCAGTTTTTCCAATGAAACATTTCCTGAATGTAATGAATGAGGACATAAATCTGAAAGCATCTGTTTAATATGCAATTCAGTTATTATTTCCCTTCAAACATTACTTTCATTTAGTACTTTTATTAAAATAAGCAACCTTAATGACCTTAGATTCCAAACTGTGTAATCTTCAGAATGAACTAGCAGGACGACTTTACTTAAACTCATTAAGTGAGGATCTAAAGCAATGAAATAGTAGTATTTTGCTAAGTATCTCTATCAGTTTTGGAATGTTATCTCCATAGAAATAATAGGTAGTTATCTCTCATTGTTCCTGGTCATCATATTGCAAAGCAAAAAGTAAACTATATATATTAAATAACTGGCCATGTTGGCTTCAGACACCAATAGCATTAGAAGACCTGGCGGGCAATTGGGGGGGGGGGTAGGGGCATACTTTGCAGGGAGGGGCACTCCTCTCCCTATCCAGGAAAAATGGTGGCAGGGGTGCAAAAGCCTTTTCCCTGAGAAACCTAGGATTTTAGGCATACTTTCACCTTTCTTTGTCATATCTGCACACTTTGCTTTTCTTGCTTCGATCAGCTGGGCAAAGACGTAACAACACAAGTCCTTAACACACCATGAGAAAATTCCAAGTTTTGTTCCATCAAGAACAAAAGGACAACTTAATGAGCCCTCGGGTCTTACAGAAGGAATAATGTCAAACTCATCGCTAAAAGAAAGAAAAGAATCTTTTGGTTACTTTCAGTTAGCTAGCTTAGCTTATAGTTTAAGATTAGGTGGAATTAATTGGTTTTATTTTACACAAATACTATGAAACCATTTTCAACAATTATGTTCATTAAAGTCTCACATTGTCTCTACTTACATATTCTTACAGGGATTAAGCACTTCGTGGATTTGTTGGAAATAAAAACTCCCACTTTCTTGACAAAACTTTGTCTTCTCATCAGCCATCTTTGTTTTACATTGCGACACTTCATGTTAGCTGCGACAAAACGACCCACACAATATTGTGACAAAGCTTAATAGCTAAATTGCAAAATGCATACTTCTACGCCACGCTATTGCCAATTCTAAATCGACAAGTTGATGAAAAGTAAACCTTTGAATTATTAAGCCTCAATCTTTGTAAGAATTGGAATATCTTATTTACAAATTATATACCGGTATTTGTTATGTTTACAAATTTCATATTTCATAATACTGTGCCCTCTTGTTAAGAGTTTTATACTTTTGCAGCCTCGCCTGACTGTCCCATTGATGTGTAGAATACAGCTGTTGGCTTGTTGCGAGAAGCTGATCTTCTAGTAGCCCCTTTAGGAGCCACGTCTTTACTTGATCCTGCTGTATCTGAAGACACCAGGGTACCAGGAATAATAATCTTCTGCCGCAACCTCAACAAGAGAATTTTTACAAGGAGGTGTCAACAGGTCATAAGTCTAACTTATTCTAAACAAATTTCATCATTTGATGCTCCTAACCAATCCATAATCTGTTCCTATCTATAATCTTGTTCCCAAAGCACAAATCAATTATATATAACAAATTTCTTACTAGACAATTTATGATCTGTTCCTAAAGTACAATAACAATATCTTAATCTTATGCGAATCTTTGCATTTCAGAACGACTTTTGCTTGTTTACAGTTCGAAAATAAGATAATAGACAAACTCGGCTAACAATGTGTATTCCGTCTCTGTCCAATCCCTAATTTGGATTATTGACATGGTTGAATACCATGACTGTTCTAGTTTGCGGAAGAGTAATTAGGACAAAAGTAACCAGGCATACGAATGACGAATACGAGTTATTCACTCATGTCTATATGTCTAAATGCGTTTTTACTTTTGTTCTCCATTATACTGCTGCAAGCTAATATAGTAGAAACTAGGCATGTGAATGATTTTAAAAAGTGAATTGGGTATGAACAAACATTAGCCAATTTTGTCTATTATTATATACAATACTGCCATTTATTACAATGATATATACCTTGTTTTCAAATCTTCAATATAGTTTGATATTTGTTGATATTCACGTTGCCCAAACTCCTACATTAGAAAAATATTCACAAGATTCTACAGAATCAAAGATATCGAGAAAAAGGGAACAGAGACATGCAGTGAGATTTTCAAATCAACAAAAAACAATGAAACATTCTGAATGTTCATCCCTTTTTGCAAGCCAGTTTAAAACAGTTCCTATTTGAACAAATTTTTCCTATGAGAAACAGATATCATAAAACCACACCTTTTTTCCATATCTTGCATGTTCATACAGGAGGATAACTTTGTCGCAAACATCTTCTGAGCCAGCGAGCGGTGCCGTGAGAGGCTTCTGCAGCAACAGCAAGTGATCACGAACTGTCTGGTCACTTTTCCGACAATATTCAACATTGATACTGCACAGCAGATCATCTAGTTTAAGAAAAACTGCAATCTTGGATTCAAACTGATTAGAGCCCATTGGCTGGGCACCCAAATTCTAAGATGGATGATTGTATGAAAAGAAATTGGTAAGATAGAACACAAGAGATAAATTCCCTTACCAAAACATGTCATAGAATCAATTGCTTTAAAACGATATTTGAGGTTATACAAATGATGGACAGAGTCAGGACCTAAAATATGGTAAAAACATGAATCAGCATTTGTCAACCAACAGCATAAGACAATGATATAAGACACTGTGACATACGTGTACTGCTTTGTAATTGTGACTCATTGGTATTCAATTGCTGGATATTCTCTGACAACATCCGCGGTTCAATTTTCATTCTCTCAACTCGGCAAATGCTAGCCTCAATTTGGTGAGCAAGTTTCTGAAAATAAATAAATAACAACGTGCTTTTCTCAGAAGAAATCAGCTAGACTGATAACTAATTCTGAAAGCTCTGTCATCAAGGTATACCTTACTGGTGATCCACACTTACCCTTGGTGCCCCAGATGCTATAGTAGTATGTGCACCTCTCTTAGATAACAATAAAACTCTCAATAACTGTCTCTTTACAAGTAGAACCACGATCAATACAAACTATAAAAGATATAGGTTTGAATGTCAGTTCTGGAAATACATTATACCTAATGTCTATATATGTATATGTATATGTATATGTATATGTATATGTATATGTATATGTATATGTATATGTATATGTATATGTATAGTATATGTATATGTATATGTTATGTATATGTATATGTATATGTATATGTATATGTATATGTATATGTATATGTATATGTATATGTATAAGTATATGTATATGTATATTAACAATATTATGAAATTCATAGATGACATACATATTGTTTGGCGTCACTCCTCCCCCTCTTAAACACATGTTTTAATATAGAAGTCTCACCAAAGCACAAAATGATATCACAATGATTAATGTTGGCCCACCAAACGTCTTTAAAATATTTTTATCATGTTTTCCAAGCGCTTCCTCGCACAAGACACACGATGCGAGGTAGATTAGATTGAATCCAACTTCTCTAAACATAATACGGTTTTATCTTTAAAAACTGCAACGAAATACTGTTAATTTAAAACCGAAAAAAAATTTATTAAATTTTGTTTTTCTCGTCGGCCATTTTGTTTTCGAGTCTAAAGGCATCAGGTTCAGCGGAAGTTTGCTATATTGTTCAGTACTTCCTGTAATATGCGTTGTGCGTACATGATTGACTTCCAATAGGGGAGGGGTTATCAAGAGGGAAAGCACGACCCGGACAATCAATACCCGGTATAATCGACTCCGGCGGGCCCTTGTAACATGGGTGGGGTTTTGCCCCTCTTGCTCTTTCCTAGGGGAGGTAAAAGTGCCATTCTTCTGAAAACAATTAGGTTGATCCAGAATAGTGTTCTTTGGGATTAAAAACCCTTTAAAACAATTGAGTTGATCCAGGATACTTTAGGAATAATTTTTTTCAGGAATAAAATCCTTTTCATTGCAACGTCCCATCTTTTCAACGATGATTGGCACAGTTTTCGTTAATTCTGTTGCCTCCTGGCCGTTTTCTTAGCTGAGTGATAAGAATCAAGAAATATATTTTACACTAGGCTTACGAGCTAAATTAAAATGATAAAAATATTATTGAACTCGATTATCGCAGAGAGTTATTTGCTTCTGCTTTCGGCAAATAAATTGCAGTAAATTACGTGCTTGAATTGACGATATTTTGTGATAACCGAGTCCAATAATTGTATTTTGGTCGGCAGAAATGATATTGAACTTGCAATCTCAGAGGTGTAGCTTCTGGATGCTAATATTAACGTTTGGATATCATAATTATTCTTCAATTAAAGCGACAGAGGAAATTAGACCTGGTTAATTAAATTTGCCATAAAATTTGGCATGATGCTTTTACCACATCCGTTGGTATAAATAGATTTACATTTGTTGTTCCACAAAACATTTTTCGAAACAGCGGAAGTGGAAGGCTGCATTAGCCAGGTTTGGACAAAGATGGACCTTCGGTGGAGAAAAAAGAAATTACGCTGTTTGATTCTTCTTCTCGCTGCTTTTACACTCACATTATCTGTATCTCAAGCTCAGCAGAGCCGACAAGGTGTCTTTAAACCAAGCAAAGGTAAAAAAGAACATGAAATTAGTCCTAGAAAGCGTGTCTTTCGTGTTTTGCTGTGTTGTGCCGCAAATTAACTGTTTGAAAAGAACTTTGCTGGATTTCCATGGGCTAGATTCATAAACCGTGCTGTCTACGGCAACTCGGCAAACCTTTAGTCGAACACGTCGAAATTAGCAGCTGAGACGAAAAGAAATTGAAACGAAAAAAAATCGAAACACTCGATGCTAGATTTGCGACTGTCCTGAAGGAAAGTAACAGTGGAAAGTAACCGGAGAGACAAAATTTCTCCAACTGGCAAGAAAAAATGCTTTCAGGGCATGTTAAGGTTAATTTATAAGCAATTCTTCTAAAAATGAAAGCTTTAATTAAATAGGACATTAAATAAGCGAATATTAATTATCACAATTATGTCTCAACTCAACTAAAGCTAAAAAAACGGAGAGGGATTTCCGCTGCTGGCGTTGTTAAAAAAACTAGATTGTTAACGCCTAGGGCAAATTAGTTTTCGAATGCAGGAAATTACTCAGACGAGTCTAACATTAAAGCTGTTTGTTAGGTTGGATATCACAAACGTAACTAGTAGAGTGATATTGATCGAATATATACGTATAGCCTGTATAAATTATAAATGCGAAACGACTATATAAAAACGGATACCAATGAAACACTGTCATGGATATTGTTGTATATTTTGTTTGCTTTCTCTTTCTATAGAAGTCCATTTCCCACATCGTATATTTCGCCCCATTCGCCTTCGTATATTATTTTCCATCATATACTTTTTCAGAGCCGTTAAATGTAAACGTCAGAGACAGTTTTTTTGTGAGTTCAGTTCTGGAATGTGCGCATCTCTGTCGCGCTGAAGAAACTTGCGAGGCTTTTAAACACAGACACGTGAGTGACGATATCAATTGTCAAGTAACTGAAGGTGAACCGAAATATTCAACACATCAAGTGGATGAAAACAATGAAAAGTGGACAGTGTATACCATGAAGAAGATAGAAGTGGTACGAACTTACTAAACTGTTAATCTGTTATGTCTACTAGATTCATATTCGCCTGACACTGCAGAAAACAACGAAAAAATTGTTGTCTCGCGAGCGGGATTTAAACTCGAATCCTCTTCATCATCCTCGTTGCCGTGATAACAGACAGGTCGAGAATTCAAATAACACAGTCAGACAGGTCGAGAATTCAAATCTCTCTCGAGATAATGAATTTTTCGTTCTTCTCTGCAGTTTGAGGTTAATATGGATCTAGTTTATGCTGTCTCTGAGGATGGTTCTGAATATAGTTGTCTTTTCTTCAAAGGAGGTTTATAATTCTTACTAAAATACCAGATATATAAGTTGTAAAATGAGAACCGTCCATATGATCCCAGCTAACTAAGAAACGTACTTGTGTGTTAAGAGACCGGTTGTGAGGTTTAAAAATATCTCCAAACCTGGATTTTCATCCGTGCAATAACGTAGGACATTCGGATTAATGCTTTCGTGATTTTTAGTCCAAATGTTCCACGAATAATTTATGCAATGGGGTTGGACGATGCTTGGACGACAAACGTGAAACTGATGGCTTCAAATGTGAATGCTTTGATGACCGCTATGGGAAATATTGTCAACACGAAAAATATTGTAAGTATTATAAATCCTTTGATATCAATGAACCAGCAAGTTATCGTTAACCGTATTTTATAGGGCACAATGGTACAAAATCCTGAGGGGTTTTATAGGGGTTATTTGTAAATATAAATATCATGTTTTTCATGTTGAAATGCTCAAACATGGCGGTAAATTAGTTTATCTTGGTTTCAGACGATTACGACGTAAATTTCCCAAACGCGACACAAAATAACTTCATTGACCTGGGAACTGTTGATACCAGTTTCAACCATCTCACATTCAGCGCCTGGATTAAATTTAATCCTGGATTTAAAATATACCCGCTGGTTTCGTACATGGAAGGCTCAGATGAATTGTTCAGCCTGGAATTTCGTTCAGATGATACAAGTAGCAAAACCATCGCCACATTTTTTGGAAATTTCTCAGGTCAGAGTGTTGAGTAAGTTTTTCTCAGAATTATCTTACTATGGAGTGTTAGGACGAAGGAAATATATACCAACCAGAACTCTAAAATGTCTGCTTTTGTACGCAAAATGGTTTATTAAAATTTTGGTTTATTAATGTAACCCGGTTGATATATAAATTTCAATACTTCAATGTTAAAAGGGAGCTTTTGTAAATTCTAAATTTTGAAGAATTTTTAGAAATATTCAAAATTTGTTTGAAAACTTAACCCATGAAAAACTGACAGTAGAAATCAACGTTTACATTTTGCAACTTTACCAGAACATTTACCGTACCAATAAACGATGGTTACTGGCACCATGTTGGCTTCACCTGGTCTGGTGTTACTGGCTCAGATTGGTTGTTATTAATTGACGGTGTTCTTTGGGCAACCAAAACAACATCTACAGCAACAACTATACTATCAGGTGGAGTTCTTACCGTCGGGAAAGCTATAAACAACGGGGTAACGTATAACTTGGTCGGAAATATAAGTCGACTCAATTTATGGAGCAGTAGAAAAACTGGTGAAGAAATCGAGGCAATAGCTAAAAGTCCCGGATCAAGAGACGGCGATCTTATATCTTGGTCTATGCTCAAGGATCATGTTTCTGACTCAAGAATCATCCGTCCATCCAACGCAGCTTTCTCAGGTTGGTTTTGCAAAAAAACATGACACTACCCCAATACATAATAACTCCTTGCATTACTTAATTTAGGTGAAGGACTGAACTACAGCGTATTAGGACCCGTCAAGTATCATGGGCCAGCTAGAAACATGAGCATTTTATCGGGCTGTCTGTGGTTCAAAAATGACCGAGGTATTGAAACTGCAAGATTCTTTGCGTACGATGCTTATAGCACATTTTCGTTTGGATACAGTGAGACCTCGTTGGTTGCCACAGTAAAGAGTTCTTCGGAAGGAAGGTATGTATTTCTTTACCTGTGTATCTCACAATGTTTAGCAAAGTACTCAAATTTATATCTTAAGTGAAAAGTAATATATCGATTTTCACTTCAGTGGAAGACAAACTACTGACTGACAATCTTACTTCAGTATAAGTAAAAGTACTGTCTATAATTTTACCGAAGTAAAAGAAACGGGCGTACGTACTGGAAAAATACGTCTAACTGAAAGAGCTACTGAATTTAATACAGCATTTATTTAGGCGGCAGTAAACTGAAGGTAACAGCCCTGAGCCACAGACTGGCTGAGCCAAGCATATTCTCACTAGCCTGCTCATACACTGCTGGCTTCGCTTTGAGAATAACTGTGAACTGTAAAAAAGTAAATATTAAACAAAAATCGTACTTTGCAACAAGTAAAAAGTAGTTAATAAAAAATTGCGTAAAAAAGTATATTCACTTCCTTACTGATATTAGATAGACAGACATACATACGTATATAGGTATTAGCTATTGTATGCACCATTTATAATTATAAAATGATTTGTTGTATCGGATATACTGCCGACCCAGGTAAAATCTGCCCACTATCAAGTTTCTATTAGCACGTTTGCAAATGTGTACATATACTCAAGAATATTTTTGTTTCAACCCAGAACCGTTACAACTGGTCAAGGGTTCAGAAACTGGCATTTCTTTTGCGTAATATGGAACGGACTTGAAGGGGAAATCGGCTTCTTCCTCGACGGTTATGTCGTCGATGCACTCCAACACAACGAGAATTTAAAAGCCCAACTCTCTCCAAGCAAGTTGTTCCTCGTTGGTTCACTTGACGGTAAAGATCTCGAGGATCTCGGAAGACTTTCCCAGTTGAATATCTGGGATTATGAAATATCAACAGCTAATGTTCTAGCCATGTCTGCTGGTGGTTTCAATATTCACGGTAGTGTGCTTTCTTGGAGCAAGCTTGCGACCTATGTCCTTACTACGACGATGCAATGGAATACCGAAATCTATCTTCCAGGTAGGCTTACTACGTTGTTCTTTTGTTATTTCAAGGGGTAAAGAAGAAGGCACCTTATTTTCACCATCCTATTCAAATACATATCTCATTTGGCTATTTAGTGCAGTGTCATCAGTTCTCAGCTATCAGCTACGACAATTTATAAAAAATCAGTTCAGATGGGGCACCCAGCCCGACGATCATGCTATGCAAATATTCCTGTGTTCAACGACTGTAGAACAATCAAATTATCGTTAAGAATTCTTAAACTAATTCACGATCACAACACAAAGGAAATCATCAACCGCCATATCGCCAGAATAGAAATTAACCAGAAGGTTTACTCTCGTTGAAACCTGTCATCTTTTGATATTGAGCCAAACAAGTGTAATGCAGTTCGCGACTTGTTCCCTTCATTCAAACGGACGTAATGCCATTCTTTAGCATCAAACATTCTTTAAATATATTTTGAATTTCTGTAATCCTAATCGTAATCATCTAATATTGGCAAGATGAAACGGCTACCTGCACAAATTCTTCACATAAAAATTGTGAAAATGATGAAACGTCGGTATGGAGGATGGAAAATAACTATACACTTGTTTAGGGCACTGAAACGAGCTCACTAAACTTCGTGAAGCGTGACCAGTAATTTATATAGACAAAAACTTCTGGTTAATTCCTCTTCTTGACACCACGGTAATAAACGTCCTTAAATCAACTCAACTTTCGTGTCGAGCTTCTCGCTAAATTCAAGTTCGTTTGAGAAGGAATATAATAAACTCCAAATTGTTTATTACCAGCGTATAAAACACCTCAAAGTTTGTGTAAAAAACGAAGCTAACGCCTTGTTTTACAACACACTTTTCGGTATTTTAGACGCCGGAAAAAAACGCTTTCTCAATTATTATAATATTACATGAATTATGATAATACAGTGGAAACTAGTAGCGCAAGACTGTAGGGGTGCTTACTTCCATTTTATAAACAAGCTCGATTTTATCTATCTTCCAATACAGCAAGCCCCTCATACGATTTTCAGCTCGCCCCGTTCTGAATATCCCAGAAATCAATACCACAAACATATCTGCAAAATCATGTTTTCTAAGCCCCTATCTTAGTCTTATTGTCCTCCTCATTGCTGTTATTCAGGTTTCACAGTGTTGGCAAAGAGATCGAAATGGTGCAGCGATAAATATACCTCGCTGTGTCCAGCCAAACCTCTTGCGAGACTTGGTGGAGATGAGAAACGGGAGTTCATGGAATGGCGATGTTATTGTCCAAATTCATTGTTGGAAGGAAAATACACTTATGACTTTAAGCCTAAAAGCCTAAACTTCCAAAATTGTCACCAAGATCTCGTTGCTATCAACTAGTTATTTGAAATTTATATGTAAATTTAGCAATGTTATCGACTTTAACCGAACAGAACGGGAGAATAGGTGATAATGGACTGTAATAATTATCTTGTAATTTAGGCGACAGAGGAACAGGTTAACTGAATATCGGTGGATTAAAAATTAATTTGACGCTCATTTTGCATGCATGGGTATAAATTCATTTACATGCGACGCTTTACAAAGCACTTTGCGAAGCAACCGAAATGAAAAGGCCATTTCATAGCCACGTTTTAAAACATTTGAACTAAACGTACAGAGAGATGGACTTTTTCTCGAGCAAGAAATTGTGCTGTTTGGGTGCTCTGCTCGTTGTCTTGGTACTCAAGTTACATGTATCTCAGGCTCAACAGCATAGCCATAGAAAAGGCATCTTTAAACCAAGCAAAGGTAAAAAAGTATGATGATAAAATAGCATTCGAGGTCATTCGTGGTGAAGTTAACCAAAATTGATTTTATAGGTAGCGAAAGAACCTATATCCAGTTCGTGTGACCGCAATGCTTATACTGGCAAAGTTGGTTAGGGAAATAAAAATTTTAGTTTTGTGTTGTGCTTGTTCTGTTTTGCTTGTTTTTGCGATACAGAAAGTCTGAGAAAATGTTCAGTTGAATTTACATGAGATAATTGATAGAACTTTGGCCAAAATTACTGTACATCTGGGGCGAATAAATTTGAAAACAAAACCGAACTCCAAATATAAAAAAAAGTCAGAGAAATGTTCAATTTTACCGTTCGTTTTATTTTAATGTTTATATCTTAGATTTGAATTTGCGTCGCACTTTGGGTATACTGCGTATATTGCAATTGATTTGCAAGTTTAAGTTAAAATCACGAAACATAAATTCTAAACTATTAACAATGCTGACTGATGATGATAATTGTGGGTTACACGTAAACTTTCTTACGTTTAATGTTCATAACAACATTTTTAATACAAAATTAAAGGTTGCTTTCCACGCGCAAGTCATGTTTATCAAACAGAATTTAAAAACCAAGTTAAATCGTCAGTGATGCGGGATTTTCTCCATATAAAAACATCTCTTCACAGCTCTGGAAACGCGTGCATTTACAATTAATTATTGATACCGTAGGCCATTAATACTGACATAGAACCGCTGGAACGAAAAAGCTTTTCGCAGAATCATGCAAAAAGCGGCACCCACGGGCCTTTTATACAACACCTGCAGGCTAATATAAATTCGGTACAACTCCTGAAAATGCGCATGACAGACTCTCTTTCAACTGGTGACATAAATATACTATTTTATTATTGCGTTCATACTGCGAGTTTATGCCACGTTACTTGCTTGCTTCCCAAATAAACTTTTCTGGAATGTCTACCGAATTCTTCTGTTCTTTTCCTTCCATAATTTTAGAGCAGCTCCAGTGTATCTCTTCTTATTTCTTTTCCATAACATTCCAGCCATTCTTCTTTCATGATATTTACGATATTTCCTTTGTATCATACCCCATCGCTTCCCTTCGAATCGCCTCATGTTA
This sequence comes from Muricea muricata, assembly GCA_963855995.1. Lineage (NCBI taxonomy): Eukaryota > Metazoa > Cnidaria > Anthozoa > Malacalcyonacea > Plexauridae > Muricea > Muricea muricata. The sequence goes on along the minus strand of OY979728.1, from coordinate 12,385,531 downwards.
TGTTTTCATTTCATTTCATTTCATTTCAGAGCCGTTGAACGCCAACGTAAGAGAGAGTTTTTTCGTGAGTTCAGTTCTGGAATGTGCACATCTGTGCCGCGCTGAAGAAACTTGCGAAGCTTTTAAACACAGACACGTTAGTGACGACATCAATTGCCAAGTAACTGAAGGTGAACCGAAATATTCAACAACACCTGAAGAGGACGAAAACAACGAAAAGTGGACAGTGTATATCATGATAAAGTCGGGAATGGTATAAAGTTCACAAAACATTACTAATACTATTTTAGCAGAGGTCTACATTTGGCAGAAGCAGACACTATTGAACCAAAACATAGTCACAGGTCATAGACTGTTTTCGATCAGGAACGAGCAATAGGAGTAAGAATTTATGTATGTTTTTTTCATTCCCAGTTAAGGTGTCAACGAAACAACTTGTGCAATAGTGCTGGACGATGCTTGGACGAGAAAGATGGAATTGATGGATTCAAGTGTGAATGTGCCCATAATCACTATGGAAAATACTGTCAATACGAAAAATACTGTAAGAATCAATATTTTGAGAATAGAGCCCGTGTTTTGAAAGAGAATAGAGGCCCGAGCCTACTTAGTGGAGACCCACCTGGACGTTTACACCACAGAAATAGCATTTGCGGCATTCTGAGGGACATTTTGAAAGGCTGCTTTAATGAGATATTTTGTTATAAGTAGTTAGATGCTAAGCATAAACATATTTAACAAGTCTTTTCAAATATTGATAAAAAGATTTCAGTTCGCTTGCACTGGTCAGCTACATGGAAAAGAAGATTATAGATTCTGAATATTATTCTAGATGATTTTGCATTTCCCCACCATATTATAGACCGTATCTCAGCAAAAACGCGAATGACGGGGGGAGGGGGTAGGAGCACTAGTACGCCAGAATTTTTATCGATTACAATTAGTTTATCTTGGTTTCAGACGATTACGACGTAAATTTCCCAAACGTGACACAAAATAACTTTATTGACCTGGGAACTGTTGATACCAGTTTCAACCATCTCACATTCAGCGCCTGGATTAAATTTAATCCTGGATTTAAAATATACCCACTGGTCTCGTACATAGAAGACTCAAATGAATTGTTCAGCCTGGAATTTCGTTCAAATGATACAAGCAGCAAGACCATCGGCTCATTTTTAGGAAATTTATCTGGTCAGAGTATTAGGTAAGTTTTTTCCGAGAGAAGAATCAGTAGCCAATATCCGAGTATTGAAAATTAATTGACGATATATTGAACAATAACTATCTTTAAAACATCCCTGCAGTGAATAAAGAACTGTCGATCGAGCTAACCAGCCTTTATCATTTTCTTTAACAGAACATTTACCGTACCAATAAACGATGGTTATTGGCACCATGTTGGCTTCACCTGGTCTGGTGTTACTGGCTCAGATTGGTTGTTATTAATTGATGGTGTTCTTTGGGCAACCGAAACAACATCTACAGCAACAACTATACCATCAGGTGGAGTTCTTACCGTCGGGAAAACTATAAACAACGGGGTAACGCATAATTTAGTCGGAAATATAAGTCGACTCAATCTATGGAGCAGTCGAAAAACTGGCGAAGAAATAGAGGCAATAGCTAAAAGTCCGGGATCAAGAGACGGCGATCTTTTTTCTTCGTATATGCTTAAGGATCATGTTTCTGACACAAGAATCATCCGTCCATCGAACGCATCTTTCTCAGGTTCGTTTTAATAGAAACTCCCGCAACTTTTGTTCACAGATGTACATACATAAGCAAGAAACGCTTGTCTCTGAAACCGCTTTTCTTTTCCTCGCCATCTTACCCTAAAGGATGAAGTATCGCGAATTGCAAAGACGCCAAGAATTTCGCCTGATAGAAAACTTTTGTTTTTAGAGCGCAGACATATTTATTCATGGATTTTTTTTCGTTCAGGTGAAGGTATGAACTACAGCATAGCTACAAAGGAGAGTTATCCTGGGCCATCTAGTAGCATGAGCATTTTATCGGGCTGTTTGTGGTTCCACAATGACAAAAGCACTAAAGAAACAAGTTTCTTCCTATATGACAGATCAAGTACATTTGAATTTGGCTACCACGATTCTTCCACATTGTATGTGACTGTGCAGAATATTGAGCATGCAGGGTAGGTATGCGTTCACCTGTTATCTACATATGATGTGCAGGGTGTCTATAAAATGTAATGGTAAAAAAATATGTGTTTTTGATTCACATTTACTCACAAATTCCCTCCAGTTGACAGCAAAAGACTGAAGTTTGGTAGTGAAAATTATTTGAAAATTATAAGAATGATGTAAGATCTTTCACTACCGGAAGCGATAAAACACCATCAGTGTTTCCACTTTCGAGCGAAGGTCTTTCGTGAGGAAGTTGAGTAGCTGCATTCACTACCAACTTCGCGACGAAGTGTCTTTGCTCAAGACGTCGTTTGACTTCTTTGACGGCTTGACTTCTTTGACTGCAGTCTCTGCAAATACTCGCCAATATTTTTGTCTCTATCCAGAACTGAAACAAATGGTTTCACCGCGTGGCATTTCTTTTGTGTGATATGGAACGGAATTGAAGGAAAACTTGCAATCTTCTTGGACGGTTACGCAACTGACAACTTCGTACAGGACACGAGGTTGAAAACACAACTCCCTTCAGGCAAATCTTTTCGCATTGTGACATCTGGTTCCAAAAGCCGGCGCGGAACCCTTACACAGTTGAACCTCTGGGATTACGAAATATCATCAAGGAGTGTTACAGCCATGTCTGCGGGAGGATTGAATGTGCATGGAAGTGTACTGTCTTGGAGAAACCTTGCAAAATATGTTTCTGAAGAGAACATCCAGTGGGGTACAGACATCTACCTGCCCGGTAAGAAGTTCTTTGGCTTTTTTAAGACGTTATAATTAAATGATGGATCGTTTTTAATTTTTCGCATCATCATATATTTAAGTGCATATATACTATAAACATATCCCTGTGTTATTATTCATATCCATATTCCGGCCTTGCGATGTCGTATAGACTTTTAAGACTCGCTTGAGCTTAAAACCTTCAATGAATATAATAAGGACTGGCCGTTATTAATGCCATGAATGGTCAAGGCTGCACATTTGTGGCACCATATCCGAGAGTATTTCAACCCACTTTTCATTTCCTTTACTTCATGTCGTTAACCAGGTTTCACAGTTTTGGCGAAGAGGTCGATGTGGTGTAACGGTGAATACTTAACCGCGCCATGCCCAGGTAGGTTACTTGCCAGACTTGGTGGTCAAATCGGATGGACGAGTATGCTATGGCGGTGTTATTGTCCAGGCTCACTGCTGCAGGGAAAATATACTTATGACCCTTTTACCGACAGCCCTAACTACCATTCTTCTCATTCACAGCTTACTGCTATTAACTAGTTGCATGCTTGAATTTCGAAACTGAATCTTACTACTAAAATAGTTGCATAAAATTAAATGCACAACGTATATTTAAACAACGGTGATAAGGTAAACGTACGCCATCATTCATATAAATTATTGGTAAGCTATTCAAAGCGGGGTTTAAATGTTATATCTCTGACATACAGCACTGTACAGTCAAAAGTACACGAATGATACAGGTTCTTTCACAGACTCAATAAAACAGAATTCGACGATTCAAGCGAGAGACCTACGTCCCGAGTCATTCAGTAGTGGTGTTCACTGGTAACTGGCGATTAATGGACTTCAATGGACATTGAAGCTGGTAAATGCATTCCATTAACATTGTTTGGTGTTATGATATATACATTCAAAGTAACAGCACAAATACCACTTTCACCTGAGTATATAACACATCAGGACACAAAAAAAATTAAGTGTATTACGTATTTGTCACTGGGTGAATAAATCTTTAATTAGATCATGAATTAATCATATTGTTTCAATGTGTCGTAGCAGCAATTGAGGCATTACATTGTTCCGATTCAGCTTAAAGCGAAGTTCGTTTCGATTCACTCAGTACGTTCTTATTAGATTGAAACTACTTCCATCCAAGAAGTGTTTGGCCATTTACAGTGAGAATTATCCGAAATTCACTAAGATATCTACTGGCTTAGACCTGCACCTCTCCCCCTATCGCAATTTCCCCCTCCACCCTTTAGCAACTGTAGGTACATTATCTGGTAGAAATGGAACCTATTAAGCCAGGTCGACGCCCCCTGCTTTCACAACCTGCACTCTCCACCCCCTCTAAACACCCCCGCCTGCTCCTGTAACGTATCTGAAATAATCAAACGCTACAGGATTCCGTTTGGAATTGGCCCTAAAAATCTGCTAACATTGCAATGTCGTAGCAATTGATCGAGTGTTGTACCTAGCGGTACTGTGCGATAAAAAGCTGGAAGAACGCGGCACTCTTGTCTACCCTTGCAGTTACAAGCTCACACTTGGCAATTGCAAAACAAAACGAAAAATATCCGTTTTCTAATTAGAAAACCAGTGAAGCTTAAATTTCAATAACTTATCTTGTTCCCTCACACTAAGAAAGGCCGGCTGGCGTTGCAAGGTCGTTTTATTAGCGACCAGCAGGACACAAGTCACACGACAATATCAGCCACTTTGACAATAACTTTTGCTATATATATAACATAACTACACGACGTCCCGCCGATATCCAGCCCCGTAAGCCAATATCGTAAACACTATCAGTACAGATATGAGCAGTTGAGATTTTTCCATGACAGCAAAATTGGTGCAATATGACGTCATTTCCTATCTCGGCATATGTTGTTTGCGTGGAGGAAAATACTTCAAGCACCAATGCATGTTGTCAAAGAGGGTCTTTCAAAGACTCGCGATTTTAACGCCAAATCTTTCTTAAAGAGTTCTTTATCGAGGCGTGCTTTGTTTGCTGTCTCATTCTTTTTTTTAAAGCCGCAAAGGAGAGGTAGGGTTGGGAAGGCACGGCAAGCATTAGAGCAACAGAGGTTTGATCCTCACTTCAAGCTCAGGATGCAAAAGTGAAGGAGAGTTTTCTCCACGAAAAGTCAAGGCTAGAGAAGCTCGGGGTATTCACCCGTTACCTGGGCGTGGGATCATCTCCTGAACGACTCTTCAATCGTAGTTGTGCTCTGTCATCGCATTGAGCAGCCCATATACGTCATTGCAACTTAATTGTATAACAAAATCTTACAATGACCTTTTTTGTCTGCCCATGATAAGAGCCACAATGTGCTTGCTACAAGCGCTCTTAAAGAACTTTCTACTGGTGGATCAGGTTGAGCTGTGTCCTTCGCATTTAACTCTCTGCTTCAAGTTAGGATTATTCCCTGCCTCCCCCCCCCCCCCCCCTACTTTAATTGAGTTTCTACCAAAGAGTAAGCAAATTCGCTAGTTTCTAAAGAAGAGTTTAAATACTTTTCTGAATTGTTCTTATTCAACAAAGAGCATAAAAAGCAATTAATACACCAAGAACATTGAACTCACAACAGTTAAAAAGCAACTTTAACTCGAAAATGCTGAACACGTCTACCGACTCCTGTAAGAAAGCCAAACTAAAATGCGAAGGCGGCAGGGCAGGTATGCATATATTGAACTTGAAGACTCTGCGGGGGCTTTGCATACTAACCACTTCAGGAATGACGTCCTAAAAACACGAGTACAACCACGACGGAAGGGAGTGATTGCGCCCACCATAATAACCGGGAAAACCCCAAGACTTTCGGGAAAGCGTTTGGTCTCTTTTCAAAGTGAAAAGTCCGAAATTGATAGGTATGGTACTTATCGTTAAACAAACGTGACCTAATGATTGACGCAACAACATCTTTATGCTTTAGATTTTTTAGATGTTTACATGACCCCACTTTACGAGATGAGAAGCGGAAAACGCCACAGACTTGCAAGAGAGATGCAAGTTGTAGATTTTACCAGCTTAATGAAGTTTGCCATCAAGTTGCATCAAGCCTGTTAGCTTCATCAAGTTGCATCAAGTTTGTGAAAATCGTGTTGAAACAACTTGCATCAAGCCGGTTGACAACTTGCAGCAGACTTGTTATCATCAAGCCGGAGCAAGCGATGCGAGCGCATCCCGATATCAGCTTGACGACTGCCAGGTGTGATGCAACAGTCTGGATGGAGCTTGTGGGTTTTGCATGCGTATTCTTAACTTACACGTCAGCCATGTTGATGGCAATTCATAGACAATGAAACGTACGAAAATATACATATTCAATCCGGGCACATTTGACACATTTATTAGAAATTATTAAACCTCGAGTCAAGTACCACAAATCAAAACGGATTTACTTTCAACCTATCCACAGATATCAACACACCCAAAATATGCATAAATTACGCCAGCTCTTTTTAGCTACCTCCTTAGATAAGTGGTTACAGGCTTTTTTTGGAAACCCACGTAAACTTATTAGCTTTCGATCCCCCCTTCGATCGTGTCTCATACAAACAGCTCCTCAAGCCGACCCCTTCCTGAAGCAAATATGTGTTTCTTACATGACGTGCTTGCTCGCATGCCTATGCGCAAATAGTCGGATAAAAACTGATTAGTTTACTTTTGCTTCGATCTAATTTGGATCGATTTCGAACCGATACAGGGTCGTTTGCTGGGCCCTCAGACAATAAGGCAAGTTATCTCATTGTCCATTGTCTGAATAGCATTTTCCACGGCTAAGATCAGACGTGCAGCCCAGACCTCAAACGCATGAGAATAACTACTTTTATCCTTTGCCATTGATGTAAATTGTCATTGGACATTGATGTAAATGTTTGTAAGTAAAATAGTTATTCGAAATAAAAAGTCGATCTCGTTTTTATAATGATACGTTATCATTTTTATGTGTATCATATGTTCATTCATGTTTCGTGTAATCAGAGGCAGACAAATATACTGTTATATATGCATGGTCTAACGGAGAGCCCACAAAAAAGCGAAATGCTTGAAACACTTTACTGCAATTGAGAAGCGATTTATTGTTTTCATAATTGTGGCGGACGAAACCCCTGAATTTTAACATAAAATACCCAGGTCACGTGTCAACAATTTAATGCATATATAGCCACGGCTTGTTAACTAAAATTCTTTCACTCTCCGTTAGGAAATGCCCCTAGTCGAATCCCATCTTCAAACTATCTCCTAAATAGAAACGGAACTTCCTTTTCGGAAGGTCAAGTGTCTTACAACCTTCTTGAAAACAACAACGCTATTTCAAAACGTACACATGCACAGGTGAACTCAATTTGGAATAACGTTGGCAAAAACAATTGGTTAAAAGATAGAGCCATGCACACAAGGATGATATTGCCGGACTTTATCTAATTTTAACAATGAACGCTTTAACGATCTCTTCTTCAGGTTTTGTAATTAATCATAAAGCAGTGTTTTTGGATTAAGTGAGCTCTTAGCTTAAGCTCGAAAGAAAGAGCTATTTTGCATAAATGATTATATTTTTAGCCGGCTTGGCACACAAGCAAAAGTAGCGAAACACAACAGCAGGTTGGAGTTGGGATAAATAATGCATGAAAACATGTTTTTAACGACTTATAACGATACCTTACGTTTACCGCGAGCAAACATGTTTATAATATTGTAAAAAGTGTGCCATTTTTTAAAGATTTCCTGGCTAGAAAAAATGCCCTATGAAAATTGCTTACTAAGATAAGACGCCGTTCCGCGCGCCTGAGTTGAAACAAAGGCGATTTGAATGATAGTTGTGGGAAAAATTTCGAATCGCGACAGGCGAGCTGAAAGCAAGCTCCGAAATCGCACGCAAGCCCATTGCGTCGCAAGGTACTTGATAAATAAACGACGAGGCAAATCCTGTGCAAGGGGCAAGAAATGAAATCTCCTGCCCTCCGTGTTCTTGCGCCGTTTTCTTGAGCAATTATTAAAATGATTTGCTTTAATTGTTGAGCGTCTATTCGCAAGCCCTTTTATGCGGTAGCAATTAGAATTTAAATAATAATGACTGCTAGAAGTATGTGCCCCAAGTGACGCCGTGCCCTGTTGCGTTCTTGTATTCCCCATGCACGATTCACTTCAGCTTGCGTGGCACACTTCGGAACACTTGGTCTCTATATAAACTAGGAAGACTCAAGGACACAAACCGTATTGTTTGGACACAAGTAGGGCTGCTTATTTGCATTAATATTGCCCAGATATTTAAGTACCCGTCAGTATAAGCAAACACGGTATATAGTACAATGTGGTTTGAAATACAAACCCAAGATAAAGCGAACTATGAAGTCGGCGATAAAATGGGATTTAGATCAAAAAGATACTTTTTGATTCGGTTCTTTCCTACATCAAGTCTACAGCGACATAAACCGCTTTGCAAAAACTAATAACACGCGTGTTTATGGAAGGTTATTAACTCTAGAAGCAGTGAACCACCTCAGTTATATAACTTTATTTGCCATTTGCCAGTGTACAAGGCAAATATCTGATAACCTTATCCACGAAAATCATTTTAGAAGTTCCCTTCCCGTATCCATCCTTAGGCTCAGGTAAATACCACAAAGACGGGAAGACAATTTTGTCTTTAAAAGTTGTCAAAAGGTTGCTTGTCAAAAATCTAGCCCTGGCCTGGCATGTACAGAAGATAAGAGTCGACACAATTTACTTTATATTATAGTGTATTTTAATGAAGAAAAATAAAGCTATACAATTTGCAATATTCTATTCTTATATTCTGCATTTAACATTGTGTTTATAGGCATAAAATAAAAAATAATTTTGTCACATCATGTACGTTATTTATATATATAATAATAATCTCAACAAATCTTTATTCCGTGAACTTAGGTACGTTTATAATGCTGGTGAAAGGCGAATAACTGTGGAATATATAATAATAATACTATAAAACGACCAATAGAACTATTTGCATATGACTTCAACTCTATTCTAGTCTCTGAAATTACTCTATGATTATTAATCGATACAAATATTACATATCTTGAATAATATTTAAACAGACTTATATATCAAAAGATTTCTCTTAAATCTTAATAAACACGTAAAATAGTTATGATAAATACATCTATCTGTTTTTATATAACACGCTGAGGTAGTAAAATAAGGCATCTAAAATATTTCGCTATACACAATTCAACTGCGTTTGGCTTCGGCTTAAACTTCGCTCGGCGAGCACGAAGTGTTTAACTCCCGCGATAAGCGCAAAGAAGTTAAGCCAAAGTAAACACAGCCATTTCTTAATAATGTACATAGATTTTTTGGTATTTCGCACGAAAGAAGCTGGACAAGATTACTGTGCAGTGTGCAATATACTATATACAAAACCCCGAAGACTAAAATCCCTCGCTTATACAAAAACAATTTTGATTAGAAAAGAGTACAAGAACTGGCCAGCGAACTTGTATTTGACAAGTGTATCGGTCCAAACTGAATTCCTTCGTTTATAATTTGCTTTGCTTTCTGTTTATCAAATAATAAACGGCTCATTTTGAATTGTGTACTACACACACTCTGAGGTAAATATACTTCACTTGCTCTCGTCATGGCAATCAGCGATGCGTTGCGTTTCTTCTTAAGAAATTATACGTAAAACTTGCGTAACCTGCTCTTGACAAACCGGGCAATTCGAATCTTCGCTTTTCAGCCTCGTAGCACACTCCATGCAGAAGAAATTGTGACCGCACGGAACGAGGGCGGCCACCACTTCAGCGCCACAACAAATCATACAGTCTTTCTTCTTGGAAGCAACGTTATTGTTGTTATTAGTCGAGTCGACGTTGGTCGGAGAACGCGAGCCGATGACGCCGTTTACCTTCGCGATTTCGCCATTCACAGAAGAGGTAGTTGTCAGAGCAGTACTAGAATTGCTCAGAGTTCCAATAGGAGCGCTTGTCGAGGTTGTAAAACGGGAAAATGAGCCGAGTGTTGTGCTTGGAGGTAAGCTGGGCAGTAATGGTTCGCTTCCCAGCCTTCGTGCTGTTGCGTGCGGTGTTGTTGGCCGACCACTGCCGATTGAACCGACTCCGTTTATCGCTCCATTTGACGAGGAAAAGGATGAGGAGTCCGACTTTGTTTCTGTGCCCCAGATCGAGGGAGAGGGAGGCGGCGGACTCGAATTGAAGCCAGCGCTATGGTTGGAAATGATTATATCGTCGGTAGGGGAAATGGGATCGTGATTGAAGAAGTATCCATTACTCGTGCCGTTGCTTGACGTGGAGAACGGACTGGCTAAAGCGTTATAATCGGTGATCTTTGAAGAATTCAAATAAAACGAGTCCGTGGACAGCGCTCGATGAAGGTCGCGACCACTTCGACTGGCACCGTTCGTATAAATGTGGCCGGCTTGGAAACCGTTAAATGAATTGAGGGCATCGTTGCTGCCTTGGAAAACATCGTCGTCGAGCAAACCTCCAGTACGCAAGACTATGTGTGTCTCGATCTCCTTCCTCGCCGATTCCACGTTTTCCAAACTGCCAGTGACTTCAAATATCGGCTCTTTGTCTCGAGAAGGTGTCACAATGTACGTATTAGTTGCTTGCTGAATTCGCTTGATTGTAGCGCCTTTAGGTCCGACGACAAGTCCTACGACTCGGTACGGCACTCGGACTTGAATCGTAGTTTGTCCCGGACCGCCAGTCGGAGACGATGGACCTGAGTTCAGAGTCGAGTTCTTGCGTTGGGCTCGAATTTGAGAGAAATGGTTTGCAGCCGATAATATTTCCTGCTTCGCAAGCGCAACGTCTTCTTTACGACCGGTTATAACGAAGACAGGATCTTCTCCGCGAACCGGAGTTTTGATGTACGTATTTGTCTTCGCTCTCAACGCTTTGATTTTGCAGCCTAGACAAAAAACGAGCAAGTTAATATATATTGAGATACATTGTGTTTGCCTATGAATCAATTTCCCGCTCATATGCATTTTGTAATAGGGCTTTTTTGAATATTTCAAAATTCATGAAATATTGTTGTCATGTTAAAGTCGGGAAAACGTCTGCGAAATAATAAACTACTTTGGCTCGACTTCAAGGCTCCTGGGCAAATATTGTGCTGTACAAAGGCTTGTTTAAGTACTTTTCTACATTACGACCTTGTCTTAGTCGTTTTAATCAAATCAGCGAGGGTAGATGTTGTGCTTTGCCAAGCACGAGGTAATTTAAAGCATCTAGACACTTCGTCCATACCTTGTCTCCCAACTATCTCGGCGACGTGTTCAGAGGAGGGTACGGCGACACACTCGGTCATATTCACACTTTTCTTAACTCTTAGTTCATCAAACGTGTTGGCGGGATCCTCTTCGCTCGTTAGCCCTAACATAGAGTATTCTATAGCCAGTTGCAACGCTCGCTGTTCAGACTCAACGTTCGTCGAACTCAAAGCATCTGTCCCCTCCATGTAGTAGCTTGGTGTTGTCGGAATAGGCATCTAGTTTAGGGTGTTCGGTGTATGAAACACCACGCGAAATTCAGGCGACGTTCTGTGTTGTGACAACCACGGTCCGAAAGATGTGACATGTACAGCATGCAACACACACACAAAAGTCATGTTTTTGACTTGGCAAGTTTTAGCCCATAATGCACCTCGGCGCCCTACGCCAGCTGTGACACGTGCTCGTCAAGACGCGCTGTGATTGGTCGGCGAATTAAAACATGCGCCAGCCAAGTGAATACATCTTCTTAATTTGTCGAAACGGCAAACAAAGTGACGTTTAGGAGAGTTTACGATCGATCAACACACAGCAGACATAAACTGGTTCAAAATACACCTGCTTCGCACACTGTCTCCGGCTGTAGTTCCGAGTTATCGAATTCCTCAACCTTGGAAACTTTACGAAAGCTCCAGCTCGCATCAGATAGCATTCTCTTAAGCTTAACATCAACTCAACGTAGGAATTCCCCCAAGACCCACCATTGTCACCTTGCCTCACACCCAAAATAAAACATTAGTAATGATGTGTTAAACGTTTTTCACCTTAAGCCGACGTGAATTTAGCACCGACATCTCTCGCGCTATCAAAATAGGAAGTTTGGAAGCCAAATGTTAGGCCACATGATGGATAGGCTGGCAGAACGCAGGTGCCATGTGCCCTTAGACTACCTAAGATAAACAAAAGTGCCTTCTAATTTTGCATATACACTCAATTGTATTATGTTAATATGCTAGAAAAATTCCAAGAGTGTCAGAGTAAATGAAAGGACAGCCGCAAATGACGAACTATAAACGCAAGCTAATAGCGCCTTGATATGCTATCCAGAAGCAGTTAAAATGTAGTCGAAAACAAGTCAATTTATGGATGTAAGTTGGGTATTTAGCGCCATAATCGACCAGCCTTTTGTTTATGTCATGTGCTTGCCAACGGAGCAAATACGTCATGAAGTGTCTGGGTGGATGAATTTTTAATCACCCTTACATTCGCACGTGTTTGCTGGCCAGTTTAACTGCACAAAATTGTCTAAAAATTGCCCTCTTTGCCTCGACAACAAACTTAAAGCGCTCCCGAACTCTGTAGGGGAGTGTTTTTTAATCTTCCAAGGTGAATATCGTAGCGTGAAGTCGTAAGGACTTTCTCCACGGGAAAGCAAACGGTCGAACGATCACTATGGCTTGATGAACAATTATACACCAGTTAATATGAGCAGTATTCTTATGCTAATAGACTTCATGACTCCTCAATCTAATTATTTTAAAAACATCTCCAACGCAGCAATTCAGTTGCTGTTTTAAAGTCTTTTCGACGTGGTTAGCTGATAACCTTGTGTGTATATAGATCTAACCACGCGCAGCTTCAGGCGAGGTTTAGACCTAACAGCTATATAATCAGAGGGTATGTTTCCTGAATTTTAACGTAGGACCAAAAACAGTATATCAAAATTTTGGAACAAGCAGAAGAAAATGTTCTGAGCGCCAGAGAGATAGTTTGAAAACGCAAGGGAAAGCGAAATAATGTAATAATAAGATTTTTCCGTTAAAAATACGTTTGAATCAAACTGTGTTTTGCCTATAGCATTGCGTTCGAACTGCTGCAACGCTATTATATAAAAAATGGCACGCAGTGTATTATAATGCAAATCCACTGGTCAAAATATTGAAAAGCAAGTTTGCGAGCAACAAGCGAGTTTGTAAAAAAGTTGGCAACAGTGAATTTAAATGAGAGTGCCCTCGCCCCTGCACCCACGTACCCCTGGTAAACAATACCACATACATGAGATTTGTCAAGGGGGTTGAGCTGATAGAATCGAACGCAAGGAACACAAATGATCTGTTCAGAATTAGAAGATGGAGTTAAAATTCCCATCAAATGACACCCTCGATTGACTATTTGGTTAACATGAATGTATATAACCACCTTATAATTATATCATACGGCTCACTGCAAGCGCAGAGCGCAAAAACAAGAAAAACTAATTACTTTTATAATCAAATCTAAATTTATATGATATGCATTGTAGTTTCGAACTATATATACGTGGACTTCCCGTTTGAATTGCTATGCAATTTTTTGTCTTTTTTTGTAAATGCAAATATCCCGCATGCATGACAGCAAATCGAAGACAACAATAACAAGGTGTTTGGCCACGTTTTCACGAGTACTAGTTGTCAAGATTTCGCGATGAGATTGACAGTGATTTCATCTCATCATTTCAGATAGTGAATGAATCCATATACCATTCGTGTACTATTAACTACACAACCTACACTGGCAACATTAGTATTTATCAAAAGTGATGCATTGCTTTAGAAATGTCATTCCTATAATTCATTATCCTTTATTTTTATAATCAACCAATCACAAAGGTTGTCCATGTAAGTACCGACTACTGATCTATCCAGTTAGAGTCTTTAGATCACTGGTAGCGAGCGTTTATCAGAGGCCTGGATACAAGCTTGCTTCGAGCACGCGGTCGAGCTTGACAAATGATTATCCTTGAAGGTGGAAAAGTAAATTTGAATATGATTCCTTGAAGTGCCTCGTCTGTCACTTCGAGGTGATGAAGTGTTGTGATTGGTTTTAAACAATTGAGCACGTGTTGTGCAGGTATGCAGCTAACCAGCCACAGGGTAGCCTATGAATTGTCGAGGTACAATTATAGAATTAAAAAGCAGGCGAGATTTTAATCACACGAATGCATTATAAATTATATAATATCACACCTGCAGATTAACAACAAGTTAATAGAGCACTAATGAAAAGTGTTTGAAATCACTTGGGAGAGAAATGCAGTCCTGAGTTAGTATGCAGGACTACCAACTTCGAGCTTCACTCAAAACGTGCAATTCTGTTTTATCATAGCAGGTAGTGAAAGAACCCATATCTTTCGTGTACTTTGACTGCACTACCTACACTGGCAACGTTAGCTAGAGAGCTCATATTAACACACGTATAGTTATTAAGTTGCTTCTGACTCCAACCAGTTTGACAGTCTTGATGTTTCTCGCCAACCGCTAATGTGTACAGTGCAATGGGTTTCCAAGATAGCTCAATATCAATCAAAATGAAATGAAATATCTTATGTGCGTACTTATGCAAACAAGCAATATTAATAGTTTTAAGGTTAATTGAAAAAAAGAATAGAGACTGGGCTAATATTAACTCTTTTCCGGTATTTGTGATGTTGTGTCTCCAGCGATGGCTAGCGAAAACCAAAATACATATACTTTCTGTTGAGCATGTTTGTTGCGCGAGAAAAGCTTGCAAGAGACATAAAACTCAGTAAAATCCACCGCCTGAGCGATAGCTCAAAATTTATACCCCCGACCGCCAAACCTTTTCCTCTAAAATGCTAAATAAGGTGTAGATTTGATGCTTCGTCCTGTTAATATCGTTTCATGCACAGGCTTAATGATTTTCATTGCTTAACAGTGGAGAAAAAACCCGGTTACAATTTTACGACAATTACACGTCAATTTAATCAGGCTTGTATTATTTTAATAATTCAGCCTGGTGAAGTGGGATCCAGGCTGGTACACATATATCTAAAAATACACGACGGTATTGGAATATTGAGATGCTCTAAACAGTAGTCATTTTAATATATACGTATACATATGACCAGGAACAGGCGACATCCGAAAACCCAGCCATATACAAGATTTACCATATATAGTAAAATATCGACTATCTTTAAAAAAGTCACAAAAAACCAACTAATCTTAAAAAAAAACCTCAAATAAAGAAATCTTGCCACGTCTGTTCCGGTCTATTTTGTGCCAAACTAAAGCTTCATGTTGTCAATAAAAATTCACATAGCGCTGTCTAGATGCTTGTAATTTAAACGAATTTCATTAAAACTAGAAACTAGTTAATCAAAAAGAACATTGCCCATATAAGACAAGATAAGACGTTTAACTACACAAATTTTAAACACTGGGTATTTAAATAGACAAAAAACACACAAAATGTTTTGATGTAGCCACACAATTATACAGAAGATTGGCCTGAGATTCCGCATGTTTTAGAAGTTTGATGCTACTTATTTTCATATAATGATAGCAAATGGAGCGGAATTCCTTCTCGAAACAGTCCATGGTAAGTTATTGTTGCCATTAAACAATTGCTATATCCACTCAATTTTACCCACGCATTTTAATTATACAACTACGCGGCGTTTTGGCAAATTTTTGTTCCCCAACAAGCCATTAATAAACCATAAAAACGCCGTTCGTACTTGAAACACTTACACGCTCAAACAGGCCGCTCATTGCTTGAATTATCCTGCAATAAATTTGTGAACGCAATGTAAGCATGTGTCGACTGTTTAATTACGGAGGCTTATAGAGCCAAAACCTATTTGATTGTGTCTATAGATGACGTACGCAATAATTGCGAGTGGCGGTCTGCGTTGGATGTACAAATTCGAAAATGAATTTCTTGACCAAAGGCGGAACGGCTTATTACTTCATAATAATCGTATAGCGTATATAAAATACAAAACAATGGGCACTCCGCAGATAGAAAAAATTAATTACAAAGTTTCCAAATAGTTGCAGAATTCGTCGTGAAGATATGACACCATTATCGTGTAATAAAAGGCAATGTATACAAGGGCAATTGACGTTGCATAAACTGTAAACTATGAGCGCGCAAGGTATGACGGACTATTGCGTATTTTCCCCCTCTAAACACGGAGTTATTTGATTGAAACAGCACTGAGGCCACATAGAAAACTTACGACGGCAAATTTATTCGCTACAAAGGTAATTCCGTGAGTATCAGCGCCGAAATAAACAATATCTATCATTTCTTACGCGCTCATAGTTCACAGTTTACGCTTTTAAAAGGACAACCTTGATTGAATAGTTGTATAAAATCAACAGCTAATATTATTATAGCCTTCACATAATGGTCTTATACCTGAGAATGAATGCAAGTTTCTATCATTGACTTGTATTCTCTGAAATTACTCAATAGCAAACGTAATTTTTGCTGCACGAATATACATTTGAGCAAGAAAGTGTTTACAAGATCTCAAGTTAAAACGCAAAACGGTATCGATGCGTTTATCTCTGCTTAAACGAAAGTTCATAAACTTTTGAGCCAACTCGAACGTGGGCGAAGGGATTATTATATATCGTTACCTAAAAAACAGGTTGTTTACAAATGTAATATTGATGAATCCGTGATTAACCCCCACATATCAAAATACTCTCAACTGTTGTCTTTTTTTAACAAGACCTACAGCTTCCTCTCTTTCAAATTTACAGCATAATGTGCCCTTGCCAATCGTTTCGAGTGGCGGTATTGCGCTGAATGAACGCTCTTAATTATAAAATTTAATTCGAGTACAAAGTTTTAACCATGGTAAAATTAAAGGATTGGACAGTTGCATGTAAAAATAGAAAACCTAATTTAAAACATAAATTATTGCGTAAAATAAAGTAATATTATTGACTTAATCTTAATAATACTTCTGTGTTATGCGCGCACATAAATTTATACATGAGTCCTCGTGCCAGTGATACAACAGCACCGCAGACTCAACTCAATTTACGCAAGCCAAAACATATTGTTTCTAATCGGTTATATAATTATTTAAATACGTTCATCAAAGACGTTTAAAACGCACAGGTTAAGTGGTATAGGTAATTGCTCGCGGCTTTGTTTTTGTCATGAAGTCGACTTAGTCGAGCAATTATGCAAGTTGGCTCATTTAACGAGCTGGCATCGTCTTTGTAGCCATGGCAACATCGGAAAACACACAAACACGCATAGTATGACAAGACAAGTGCGTGCTGTTTAAATATTAACAAGGACCGGGCATGCATTGTTTATAACAATGACGCAGTCCACTATGAGGTGCCGTTACCGCCGTTATTTTTTAAAATATGGAAGCATTGCTTTTGAAAAATAGACGCTTTGTTTTTTTTAAATGAAGCTTAATTTTTAACCCTTTAAAAAATACTTTTACCACAAACGTTCTGTATTCAAATAACTAAAATTTATTCCAATTTATTTTGCAACAATATATAGGTAATATTAATCAGATTAAACTTAAACATAAATTTTAGGCAATATTCTACCAAAACTTAACAAAACTTGAAAAGCTGTTTGCCAACAACTTTTCAAGATGTCAAACACAATCCAACTTAATCCTCGATTAGTCATGACCAATTATTGTAATAACGATTATTATTATTATTATTTTATTATTATTGTTTAAAAGTATTTTGTTTCGGTAGCCTTTCAGTTTCCTGAAGCCTTTCTTTCAAAACTGTGGCAATCATCCGTACTCCTGTACAAACTTTTTGCATTTGTTATCGATTTACTTTGTGTTTACAGTCATTATTTTTAAAAGTCTTACGTAAAATTTGGAGGTGTAAGAATTACTTAAAATGGCCTAACACTGCTCTTTAAAATGGAGGCACCATGTTTTAAAATGGAGGCATTGTTTTTCAAAGTTGATAGGTTTGGCGGCCGTGATTTGTATGAAAAACTTCAGAAGGTAAACTTGTTGTTTATTGATAATTTCACCGTAAGGAATGTCACGTGATGGGAAGCAGCCGAAAAAACCAACAATTTCTAAAGAAATGAATAATGATGATAACTTCAAAATAACTTGCATAGCAGGACTAAATTGTCGGGCTGGCCACGCGACTAACTGCGACTCCCTGACACCTTGGGGAATCAGTAAAAAAATCCAGTAATTCGGCGTTTATAGCAACTGAACGCTACAGTCAACTTGCTCATAGATTCAATAAGACCTAACCAAAAATTAGGCATGAAAGCTTATATACACAATGAAAATTCTTTCGGTGAATTAAAGCTACGAGGGCGGTACCGACATCGTGAGAACAATTGTTCTGCATGACCTTAGAAGAATTTTTACTTGTACACTACCTGTATACTTACACTTTTAGAGGCGCCATGTTCAGTTATTTATGAAAGACTATTCACGTATTATAATAAAACACAAAACAATAGACACTCCGAAATGGTAAACATTTTTATTCTTAACGTTTCGACTTTACATTTAAGTCATCTTCAAAAGAATGCCATGTATTTTAAAAAAGCCAACTATTTACAAGCTAGATGCTTAAGTATAATTACATTTCTGCCAAAATCGATTACACCAAAATTCATCCGTCGTTTGACACATTACTGTGGGGAAAAGGTTTTCAAAT
Source organism: Muricea muricata (assembly GCA_963855995.1). Classification (NCBI taxonomy): domain Eukaryota; kingdom Metazoa; phylum Cnidaria; class Anthozoa; order Malacalcyonacea; family Plexauridae; genus Muricea; species Muricea muricata. The sequence goes on along the minus strand of OY979728.1, from coordinate 12,366,937 downwards.
CTATTAAGTTCGTGTTTCTGTTGTTTGCACTGACCTTTATATTGTGCATGGCTATTAAAATAATCATAAGTTGACCTCTGATAAGCTGTAAAGTTCTACGCAGTAAATCTATTATATCGAGTTCGTGTCAGTGCTTAATACACACGCTACATGTTCGTTACTTGGCGCCTAATAATATGTGTTATTGCTATATAACTAATGAAGTTATTTTACATGTATTTCTAAACACTGCACCTGCTACACGGCTAATATTGTAAATACTCGTTCATGTTTTTTATGGTAAATCGCAATGCGAATAGGGATCCGGTGTTGTATCAAAATCTTCGAGCAGATCCTTTACTTGAAAATTTCTTTGTCTGAACCAGTTAGGACCTGTGGTCTTCCAGTGCTCCACAACCTTTCCAACGCAATGCTTTGAGAGCTCGTGCATTCTTCTGCGGTGGTCGTGGTATACGCTGCCCTTTGGATTGTTGAAAACGCTTGAGTTAATTTCAAACTTTTCAACTTCACATTTTCCATTTCGGTATGCAAACCCTTCGCCAACGACATTCCCTTCGCTCACAGATTCCCCGAAGGCATTTCTGTAGACAGCTCCATGAACTGCACCAGGCTCTTTGCCGATCCACTTTTTCACATTTTCTGAATCTGTATCTTGAATGACGATATAGCCAGGCTTACAGTGAGTGCCGTTCGCAGTTCTCCATTCTGATTTGCCATCGTATTGGTAAATAATGACGCCAGCATAGTTGTGGCCACGTTGATGCATGTCAGATTGACACGAAATATGCATGGTTTTCACATCGATATCTCCCTCGCTAGTGCTAAGAATACGGATGCTTTCGTTTCTTGGCATTCTGGTAAAGCGAGCAGCACCAGGAGAGTGAAAATGCAGGGGTTTAATTGAATTGAAATCTTCTTTAGAACAAAAAGTCCCCATAATTTACTTGATATGTATATTCTATGAATTCTGGTTTCGTATTGATAGCGAGGGATTGAGAAGAGACGGAAGGAAGCCCAGTCTCCTGGTTTTGTTTGTTGCAATGGCGGCCATTTTGAATATTATATAATATATTTGAATAGCGCAATAGAGAAACGAACAATCTCATATCATTGGCATTAAATATTAATATTTTATGAATACTATAAGCTTAACATGTATTATTTAGAACTTTTGTGGCGATTTATTCGATTTCGAGTGGTTGTCAGTGGTTGTCAGGACTGACTTTTAAGGCACATGTGGCACCGGTATGAATACAGAACACAGTTTTTCACACGATCGAACAAATTCTGCGGCGTAGGAAGCGATTGTTCTTAAGAAAAACCTATAGACTCATAAATTTCAACCCTTGACTTTTGACCCTCGACTTGCGATCCTTGACCCTCGCCTATTTTACCCTCGACCCTCCGACTTTTTAATACCCTCGATCCTTTACTTTTTACCCTCGACATCTGACACTCGAAAAAACACAGACTCTTTTAAAAAATAGTGCCTTCATTAAAAAAAACAACAATACCTCCATTTCAAAAACAAATGCCTCCAATTTAAAAAAGGGCTTCATTTTATAAAAATACTACCCTTCGTCTTAACGCACCTCATAGTCCACAAAAGCTTGCGGTGTATTTGAAGAATGTGAATTATTATTACTTGTGTGATATTACTACATACTTTTTAACTTAAAGGGTTTACTGAGCGTTTTCACGCTTAAAATACAAAACCAGCGGTCTCCACATGCCAAAGATAGCGGTAATTGATCTCTTTCAATTACCGCCGTTTTCAGCTTAACATTTCTGAATGTCAGTCTAGTTGCTACTATTCTTTTTAGCAAAACTGACGTTTAAATATTATATTCTAAGAGTTTTTGAACAATAATATCTCAGTTACCAAAAGTTATCGATTAGCTGAGGTCCTAGAAGTTCGTCATTCAAACTTATATCAGCCTCAACATGCTTGCTTAGCTAAGATCAGCGGGCTCATCTTGGCTGTAAATTATTGCATAAGACGTCACGTCCACCAAATGACCTCACGTCCACCATGTGACGTCACAGCCACCATGTGACGTCACGTCCACCATGTGACGTCACAGCCATCATGTGACGTCACAATTACTATATAGGTGTAACATTGAGTGAACCAGGAAAAAAGAATTTTGAATAAATTCTTTTGAAAGGTACTTTAATATGCCCACCGCTATTTTGTTGTCTTAACCCCCCGGATAGGGGAAGAGAACAGCAAAGCTTGCAGCTATATTATGAACGGGCCGTTTGAAAATTGTTACACACTTCTTGTACCTTAAGCTCTTGTCAACATTCTTGACGGGCAGCTTCCAAGAGTATTTCATTCATGAGGAATTCTTGGTGTTTATAAAATGGAATGTTACTCGTCGTTTTGTCCATGTTCTCATCTGTTTCCGTGCGCTGGAAAAATGAAAACAGACTGTTACAGAAAGAAACCGAAAATAGAATATTTTTTTATTCCAGATAGCATGGATTATTCTATTCTGTTACTGCAGGAGGAAACCTAAACAAAACTAACTTTATTTATACTGAATAGCTCTATCAGTTCTAAACTGTTCTTCCTAGAGGTGCAGTAAGGATCATTTATTAATCCAGTGTTACTACAGGAGGAAACCTGAACTAAACTAACTTTAATAGCTCTATCAGTTCTAACTGTTCTTCCTACAGATCCAGTAGGGATCATCTCTTATTGCTCCAGTGTTACTACATTAGGAAACGTAACTGAACTAACCTTACATATACTGGATATCTTTATCAGTCCTAAACTGTTCTTCCTGAAGTTCCAGTAAGGATCATCTCTTATTGATCCAGTGTTACTACAGGAGGAAACCTAAACTAAACTAACTGTATTTATACTGGATAGCTCTATCAGTTCTAAACTGCTCTTCCTAAAACCGTTCCTCCTTCTAAACCGTTCTTCCGTTCTTCCAGTGTTAGCACAAGAAAACAAAACTTGGGCTAAACTCCACACAGTCTTTACCTTAGCATGTTGTGTTTCGTGTTTCTCCGCATGATGTGAGCTGAGAGGCAGTAATGTGAACCTCACAGGATTAATAGCAATGGGCATGACATTGTGTTGATCTTGAGGTCCACGTCCTGGCCTCTGAGGCATACCATAAAACTGGGAATGCTTGTCAACACTTAGGAGGACACCAAACATAACCTTAGCGGGAAAAGATTTAAAATTCATTCAATGGTATAGTATGGTATGGTAATGGTATTGTATGGCATGGTAATGGTATGGTATGGTAATGGTATGGTAATGTGGTATGGTAATGTGTATGGTAATGTGGTATGGTAATGGTATAGTAATGTGGTATGGTAATGGTATGGCATGGTATGGTAATGTGGTATGGTAATGTGTATGGTAATGTGGTATGGTAATGGTATGGTAATGGTATGGTAATGTGTATGGTAATGTGGTATGGTAATGTTTTAAATATACGCAGACACTCACCCCACATCGTTGCAGATGTTTATTTAGGTTATTGCTGATATAAGGAGAGAAAACATTCAAATCAAATGGATCCACAATATCCTCTAAGTCTTCAACGATTTTTTCGAATCTTGTTTTGTAAGAACTGTTATCCTAAAAAAACATTAACTTCATCAACAAGAGCTCAATCTCTCCCTGAACTAAACAAAAACAAAAACTAAAAAGTAGCGAACGTCATTTATACTGGAAATCTCTATCAGGTTCTACCTACGCTGCACTAAACTAACCTCATCTATACTGGATGGTCATATTATAGTTTTGAAGCGCTTCCCAAAAGAAAACCTAAGCTTAACTATCTTTATACTGGACATCTCTATCAACTCTGCTTTAAGGCGAGGAAGAGAAACAGTAGCCACAATTAAGCAGGACAGGTTGCTACGAAACAACTTACATCAGTTTTTGAACGATCGCCGAAAACTGACGACAAAAACTTGAAATCGAATAGGGCTTGCAAAGCACGATTTTGATCAATAACGTTTTTGTCTTTCTTGTAACTTTCCAAAAGTTTCTCATGACACGTTAACACATCTTCAGCCAAACCACGAACTAAGTCACGCAGTATTGATCTAGAGAAAAGAAACGTTCAACAATGTAAGCCGTTCTCCCTTGCACAAGGCCACACTGTGCGTGTGTGTCTGGGGAATCAATGGCTTATATTATTCAACCTTTTCATCAGTTTAATGTCTCTCTTTTTTCCAATGCACTATGAAAATTAATTGCTGACTCCTGAGCTAGAGATGAGGAAGAAAGCAGGGCGGGGTCTTGACCTCGAGAAATGAAAAAGTAATGAGGGTGGAAGTCTTGAACTTCAGTTTGAGGAAGCAAGGAGGTTAGGGGGAGACCTGACCTGAGAATGAGAGGAGGGCGGATAGGGAGAGAGGGATGTGTCCCAAGGTTGATATTGGGTTTACATGCGTGTGTACTGCCCTGTGACGAGGGTCATTACATTAAACACACCTACCTGTCGACGGCGTGCCCTCCTACACGATTGATCTCCTCACAAAGACTGAACAACAGACTAGTCACGTACGAAGACACCTACAACGAAATGATCAAACTTAAAGAGTTCAGATAGGTCAGTGAAAGTAAGTACAGTTCAAGAATTTCTCAAAGACCAAAGCGTGTTGAGTTACCATATACCATGCGAACTTCAAACTCACAAAATACACTACTTTTCACTGCGCGTGATTTTAACTCATGTCCGTATTTACTATCAACACAATCTGGGAAGTGATGTTATGCCATGGCAAGCAATAGAACAATGTAATTCGAGGCTACAATTCAAATTATTTCAACAAATTTATTATTTCAGCAACAACATAACACAATATCGTCTGTTTAATTTCCAGTGTGGAATGATATGAGCAGAAAGTCTTCGAAATCGGTAATGGGGCAAATTGTTTTATTTTAGGTACATGCTATGGATTTTAGTTTCTATGTTACCTGGGAAGGGACATAAATTGATGAATGCACTTTCTGGCCAGATTCTGTTTCTTCATCGATAACAATCTCATCCCAATTCTAGGAAATAAATGGCAAGAAATGCCAATACAACGGTCAGTATATATATTTAGCTAATATCACTAGAAGTACATACACAGTATAAATTGGTCACAGTCACTTACTGTCGCAGTTAAAAGAGCGTTTGGACCTTGACCATGAAGTAGATACACGTCGAAGGAAATCTTAAACATCGTTGAAATCCACTGCGACCAAATACTATAGAAGGGGAAGGAAGATTAAAGTTGTTTAGTGTTGTAAAAAAGCCTGGTCAATGACGACAATAGACCTTAGAAGTGCTTACGTCACGCGGTTTTCAATGCATATAAATACAAGGTAAATTTGTTTCCCACATTGCATTGCAATTCATTGTTTAACTCTGGCGTGAAGTAAAGACCACTAATGTCGATTGATGAGAGATGAGAGAGAAAATTATTCTGCTTATTGTTAGAGAATACACTGTATCATTGTCTTTGTATGTTTAAAACTTCTAAGATAAAGAAGAACAGACAACTAACCTGAACGCCTTCGTGTAAGTCATTTTTAAACGCTCCTTTACTTCTAGTAATCTGTTATTTGGCTGTTCATTGGGCTAAAAAAAGACAAGCTTGTGGATAAGTAAAAGGTAGATTTGCAGTCTGGTATATGCGAGATACAAAGCTTACCTTTATTCGCGATGGGGTTCTTCTGTAACTACAGAATGAAAACATCAGAATGTCACGTCATTTATTGTAATATTGTACAATCGAAATGATTTCTATTACATGGAAACTCATAGGAAAAAGCCAGAAATTCATCGAGTATTTCAATGATCCTTTTTGGTGTCTGCCCGACTTCGGTATAAATGAACGCCAGGAACCTCTTTGAGATGGGTTGTCATGACATTACCTGGGTTTACGTAATTTCTCTTCTTTCTTATCGCCCATCAGTTCGGCAAAATTCGAACAATAATCGGACAGACCACGACAAAGCCTCGCTAGGAGTAAAGCTCTGTTTTAAAATAAAGAAAATCCAACTTTAGACTGTTTTAATGCGTTCTCATTGCAACTGAAACCCAATGCGAAAAGAGTACAAGTCAACGCTCGGCCGAGAGTCGTAGGTTTACTTCTTGTATTCTAGTTCCTTCCCACAGCGAGATTTGACCAGGCTAGGTTTGTGATGCAATATCTGGCATATGGTGTTGGGGTGACACTGTCTTATTATTTCATTTATAACCTGTACCTATCAATAGTAACGACCAAATTATCTGTTTCTATTCCGAGCTTTGAATTTTTCCACGAGGATTTCTTCACTTCATCGTTGTATGTTTCAAGAAGGGAGTCAAAATGATTGAGGAGACTTTTTATAACTTCTGAGCAAGTTGTTTGTAGAAAATCTTCGAGATGTTTAGATTCGCCGTATCTGTCGAACGGCCCTTCTTCGCTTTCGGGAAAAACAGCTTTCTAGAAATGATCAAACGATTATTCTACCACTATCTTGCACTACGTTGCTATAGTGAAAGGCAACATTACTTGGATAAGTTTCTCATAATCTCAAGCCAGGAACAGTTGAGAAAAAAAAATGTCCTCCAGCAGGAATTGAACCTAGCCTTCATTCCCGCCGGAGGAACAATGGCTAATGATTTTTTTTGCAAAGTATTAAATTATGTACATACTTTAGTTTGTGAAGCTTGGAATGCTGACTTGTGCGAGCCTCCCATATCGTTGCTTCTCGCAAGTTTTATGAAATAACAAGCATCATCTAATATATGGCCAAGACGATCATTGAAGGAGCCGCACAATCTAAATAGGCAAACGCTTTGATAACAAAATTGAACGCTAAAATCATTTTTAATCTTGCACAATTTTATAAATTCAATCGCGCCTTCACAATTGACAAGGCGTCAGTACAAATACTTTAGTACAGTAATTCTAGGGATCTTTATTTTGAGCGGAAATCATGCACATGTCAAAATTGTAGCTGGGAACAGTTGAGAAATATTCATAATCAACTATAGGTTCTCTGGCAGGAATTGAACCTACGGTCAGAATGTTCTGAGCACTAAGCTAGCAGACAAGACCAAGCGTAATTTATGTGTATTTAAGGTGGTAATGCCTGTGAATTGGTTGAATGAAAATCAATTAAGATTTTGTGGGACTTCGCTCGATGTTGAGTAATTTCTAATTATTGAAACACAGACATAACTACGCGATATATCGTACTCTGTATTATAAACTTTGTGCCGTACGTGGCTAGACTCGTTTAGTTATTTTGATATTTCCAGCTGCCAGCGTCATTGACACATTTAATATAATTAAATGGTTGTTATATGTAGATACTGGTAATTGTGTGGTGGTGCAAATAAATTTTTTCTTCATTCACAAATTTCTTCTTCATTCTGTACTGGTGTTAGAAAGTTTCTGGTCCCGTAATCGTCAAGGTACCCCAAGCCTTCGGCAATTGGAACAATTGTTGGGGGAACATTGTACCCTATCAATATTTTACATACCCTTGAATAACAGGCGTGCAGGCCTTCGTTTTATATGACAATCCACCTTCATTGCGGGCATTCTCACACTGCTTCCCAGTACTCGCTGGTAAATCACTCGAACTTTCATGCCAAACATATAACGATATGTCTCGTTCCCACAAGACACTGCGGTCCGGTTTAGAAGACAGGTCCTCCAATGCCTTCGTTGTTGACGCCTTGCAAGATGTTGTCAAAGCTTCGAGTTGTCCTCGTAATATTGTCTGGTGGCGAAAAATAAACGTGATACATAAAAGCGCACATTGACTTTATCTACTTCGGTGCACAATATTTATACCTTTGAGCGCGAAATAAACTCTTCTTTAAAAAGCTCATCCCATAAGCACAAGACGTTACCAAGGCATTTCGTCGTTATTCTATCCCATTGTTTGAGTACGGCATTTTGATAGGATGTTGACGCGCTGTCTATTGTCTAAAATATACGATTGAGATACAACAGTAATTCACAATAATTACACTCTCGTCTTCCAAGCTTGAAGGCCAGCGTTTAAGTCTTCGCCAGACCCCACTCATCAAGGTTTAAAAAAAATTACGAAAAAGCGTGAATAAACCTAGATGTATAAACGTGTTCCCCTATCAATTGCTTGTTAGGCAAATCCTAACAGTAAAGCACACAATAAATCATGGTTCAGAAGATTGGAAAATGCCTCAGATCTGCCTAAACTGGCTTGCTTCCATATAAACACTCTCAGTCCTCAGTAAAATTCGAAATCTTTACCGGGTTTAATAGTTCCCACATAGCATCACGTATCGACGCCAGACCTTTCAGTGTTCCAACGTACTGTAGGAAACCAGATATGCTTTTCTTAACATCTTCCACACACCTGAAAGACCAGTTATTCAAAGCTGGTTTAGCGCAAACCCTGGGTTCGAGTTTAACACACAATTTTTAAAGTAATAATTTCATGTTCTCAGTACGCGATATTAAAACTTTAAATCTAATCAAATCTTTAAATCTTTAACCCATCAATGTTAAAACACGACAAATAAAACTTGGTTAGGGTTAGGGTTAGGGCTTGGATTAAGATTTACATTCACCATACTGAGAACATGCATGAAATTATTACCAGTTCTGTTCTAATTTCTGTATTTCTATACATCAAAAATCAAAACTACTAACGATTCAGATAAGATTTCTGAGGACGGAAATATTTTCAAGCCGACCGACTCTTAAACGACGGCTCCCAGAAAGGTAAGCTTAAGGTGAGCTGTTTCACTTACTTTTGAAACCAGGTTTTACAGTTATTCTGAATGTAGTCGGCGGTAATGAAGTTTGAAATACTTCGCATTCGAGGTCGGAATCCTAGATGCATAAACCACAAACACGATTACAAAATTACATGCACATACATTACTGTGCTATAGAGCTATTCACGAAAGGTTATCCTTCTAAATAATAGAACGATGAGCGCGCAAGAGATGACATAGCCTGCGCACAGACCTAAATCAGAATGATTAAGGTCTGTGAATACTTGAAAGATTTCTTGTCCACGCATAAATTAAATGTCAAGTTTTGAAGAATTAATTTATGCAACATAATATAATACATCAAGAAAATTTTCAATTTCCATTTTTTCCTGTAAAATATCTCTACGATAAATTGCACTAGAAGCAAACATTTGCAATGTAAACCTAGAATATAGTTAGCATTCTTCTCTCGGCCAGGACAAGTAATCCTTCAAGTCTTAATAGACCTTACTCTTTTACAGTTAGGTCTGTGAACAGGCTAGGGGTGACGGGTTGTTGCTTATTTTCACCTCTAAACTCAAAGTTATTTCTTTAAAACAGCATCGAGAGCGCATGGGAAACTTATAACGGCAAATTTACTTGCTACAAAGGTAAATCCCTTGAGTAATATGCCCTAAATAAACAATGATCCATCATCCCTCACGCGCTGATAGAAAGCTTTTAAGCTTTTGGAAAGACAATCTCAAGTGAAATAGCTGAGTATACCAAAGTACACTGTAATTCTTACAAGTCTCCATAACCAAGCACGTAATGTATGAAACAGAAGGTAAATCTACTGTAACCCCATGAACATACCTATAACAGACGCTGGCAAATGTCTAAGCAACGCCAAATCAAACTCCTGACCAAATAAGTGCTTCAGTACTACAAGATGGTAAATATGCACGTTAAGACCTTACAGATCAGGGACCTGTTGTGGTTGAAAAGCGGATAGCGCTATCCACCGGATAGTGATTTTTGCAACTGCCACAGAAAGGCATAAAAAGCAATGACACCAGAGATATTGAACTCGCAAGAGACAAAAACTGACTTTGACTCGAAAATGCTGAACTTTAATATAGGTTTTACCAGTTACTGAACATGTTTAGAAAGTTTGAAAAAATCACTATCCAGTGGATAGCACTATTCACATTTCGTGCAACCGACCACTGCTCTCACTGAGGTTTATACAGACGGTCATAAGAAAAAGTGCAAACTGAATCTGCACTCACAATCTCCCTCGGATGCAGAGCTTTCATTTTTCCGCGTTATTTTCTTCACCAACTCAAATAACAGCGACATTTCTGCTAGAGAACAGAATGGGACGATGGAAAGACGTACATCAAAAAACAACAGAGGCATTTTTATATTCGTTTCCTACATACAAAACTATTTACTGTTTAATGGAAACTACTTCAGATTTCAAAAGTGCATACGATTCTTATACACGAACGGGGAAAAGCTCAAATGATCGTAGCGAACATAACTCCTACCCAAACAAAGAATAGCAGGTCTACACCCACAACTAACTTCCCAACGAAAGGTCTTCTCTCAATTTCTTTCTACTCATGCGATGGTGCCAGTATATTTCTCCACATTTTCCTATCTTTTTTTTATTTCTTATGCTGGCATTTTCTTTTGAACTCGCTTTCTGCCCATTGCATTTCTTTTTCGAGTGTCAATGAATTAAAATAAAAACATGAAGGAAACATTAGGTTGGCTACCTGATTCAGACTGTGTTCCATCTTTGCCGTCTTCAGAAATAAACAGCATGAACACTTGGTAAAGACTGGACATAATGAGACGAACGACCTCGCACAATTGTGTCTTGATGCCAGTGGCTAAATTTGCAATAAATTGGCAAGATTATACATCTACTACGCAGATCTATATTAATCTGACGCTGTAGAGAACAACGAAAGATTCGTTGACTCGAGTAGGTTTTGAACATGCATTTTCAAATCCCGCTTGAGAGAACGAGTTTTTCATATCTCTGAGAAAAGGTTCTCAGGTTCAAAGGTTCTTGTTTTTATGAAGGCAAAAATCAACCATTAGGAGGAGTACTGGCTTGCAAAGAGTTCAAAAAAGCCAAAATGCAAACCTTGCTGGCTTGGATCAAAGAGTTCTTGCAAGGATGCCTAAAATAAAAAGTCGTAAAAAGTCATCTCTAACGTATGTACTGTATGGTACAAAAAGAAACAGGGGCATTGTTTTTTGTTTACTTTGGTTTAGATTGGTATGCGGTGGAGTACTATCCAGTCCCACGAGAATATCTACATGTAGCACATACTAACTCGACATATAAACTTTACGCTGCGCCTCTAAAGCCCTTCCTGCTGTCTACGTTTTGGCAATACCTGACGAGCGAGGAGAAATTCGTTGAATACTTGACGAGGTGAGCTGTCCTCCAGAAACATTATGGCACATAAACACTCTGCGACAGTCTGCTCAGACTGAGTGTGATCGCGAAGCAATTTTCTGCTGCCCTTTGAAGAGATGAAAGTAAGAGAAAGTGCAGTGAAAACCTCAGATTCTTGACCAACTTTTTTTTATCGTTTCTTACTGTTACTAACAATGCTGGCTCACAGCCAGTCAAGAGGCAAACACTCCGATCATTCAAAGTGTGACATCTAACTCTTATATCAACTCTCATTAACCCTTATCAACTCTCATCAATTTTCATCCACTCCCATCAACTCTTATCAATACTGAACGACTCCTATCAACTCTTATCAACTCTTACCAACTCTCATCCAACTGTCATGAATTTTTACCAACTCCTCTCAATTCTGATAAACTCTTGTAAATACTGAACAACTCCTATAAACTTTTATCAACTGATGAATTCTGATCAACTCCTATTAACTCTTATCAACTCTCATTCTTATTCAACCATGAGGTAGTCAAGGAACATTTCTTGCTTTTGTAAATACCGTTAACTTGAAGATGACATCTTACAGGTCTATCCGTACGTACCTGGAGAATGGAGTCTTTAAAGTGACTAATTGACGACCACTGACGAGGAAGAATTGGAAATGATGTCTGCAAATGAAATTCACATGTTATTCAGCAGGTTTTATAGAACTATGACTCATTTTGGCATCAAGGTTACACACTATACTGACCAGAAGTTTTGAAGGGGCATTTCCTCCAGTGTCAATGTGTAAACTGCTGACAATATTTTGAGCCAGCAGATACAACTGAGCGGCTTTGAGGTATTCATGTTGTTCCAATGCATTCCACACCTAGACAGACAACATTAGAATTAAAACACTTCATTGTTGTAGTGGAGGCATCGTTACAGCAGTGCCCAGCGGATTGTGAGAGACCTAGCTTGACACAAACCTTTTCTGGAGTGTCTACAAGCAGTTTCATTTGTGAAGCAACAGAATAGAAGTTTGTTTTTGACTGGTTTCTGCAACACACAATGAAAAAGTTGAAAACAAAGCACAAGAAACACCACTAATGTTAATAACCATAGATGCAATGCTGGTCTCAATGCAATGTTTTTGCCTATAAAAGTTTTCTATGAAAGCCAACACTTAGGTTTTCAAGGCCATTTCTGGCCATGTTCCACTCACACTAACGGTGCAGCAATCTGGCCTGAAACTCCACATGATTGATGAGTTTGATAAAGATGCTTGCAACTCCCTTGAATGGTTTTGATCGAGTTGTTCACCTAAATGAGGTTAAAATCATGAAATACAACCTGCATGCCATATTTTACGACTTTAGTTGTTGGGTTAATGCTAACCCAGTGACAAACACAGGGGGGGGGGATAAATTGTCAACAGTAGCGCAGCAAATGCTTCCGTATCAATGATACTAACAGACAAACCTTATCTGAACAGGATTTCATCTCACCAATAGTGTCTGCTGCATCAATTAAGTCTCGATATCGTTCACTAAGAATGAAATTGACAAAGATTTAATTCATGGACAATACAAAAACAGGAGATGGACATACATGCATTTCTAACACACTCACTGTCAACTTTTAAACATGCTTACCCGACCATGAGACGCAATTCTTCCTTTTTTCGTTCAATATCACCTCTAAAATTCAAAATGACACAACATTTTCTGAATTCTCGTGTCGCTGCAGCTTTACTCTCTGGCCCGACTGGAAAGTTTACAAATTGCATGCCCGAGATTTCGAGAATTAACTATAAAATATATAGGCAACATCAAAACTACGCAACCGAGATCTCAGTTGCACAATACAAACTTTCCAGACTGGCTCTCTAGTGCATGATAAACCTGCACCTTGCGGTCTGGGGCATTTACTTTGCATGTGCGTGAAACTTAGGCCTGTTTCCACAAGAGGAAATTTTCCATGCAGAGTGGAATTTTTCTTTGTCTTATGTTCAATCAAGTGAAAATAAGGGGAAACACAATAGAAAATTTCGCTCGGCACGGAAAGTACAGTGGAAAAAAGCCTTAAATTGCAACTGAATGCCCCGAGGTGAGGGATTTAAATAACACGCGCATAAGCTCTATAGCTGTCATTAATAATACTGTACCAACCTTGCCCGTTTTTCCAACTCCCTAATTTCGACAACCGAATGTTTTTGAAACAAATTATGGGTGTCCTCTTCAGCGTCCCATGAGCCTGAGAGTAAATAGACAGACTAGATATATATTTCCAACTGAAGCAGAGTAGTAAACTGCAAATTACTCACCCATTTTTGACAAATTCGCTGTGTGACGTGGCGATGTTGGTGGACTCGAAGTTGATAAATTGGTCGCCATCTTGGTTCTTCTTGGCCGGCGAAGGACGAGCCAGCAATACGACTGTGAGGTACGTAGTGTAGTCACTGGATGTAAATGTTTACCGCCGATCGAAGAGTATGATGTTACCGTAATCTCTATTTATTTAGCCCCCCCCCCCCCCCTCAAATAAGCCCCCCTCTCATAAGCCCCCTTTTGAGTGAAAAAATGAAATAAGCCCCCTCTCTAATAAGTCCCCCTCTTAATATGTTATATTATATATTATATGTTGTTGTTACCATATATCCTGTTCACTCCAATAAAAATCATATTGCACTGTGTGACGCAATTTATTTTGCTTGAAAACATAGACGATGTAATGAAGTAATTATTCATATAATATGTAACTACAGTAAAACGCGTAATTTGCTTCTCATTTCTCGTGTATGATCAAATAATCCTTCCCCAATATTTTTACAAATTTATTTAGAAATTGTTAGGTTGCAGTGTGGACAATTCACAGAGAAAAACGGGAACACCGAATCTGCCGTCACGCGAAACGTCTTCCAGCGAAAACGCCTGGACGAAATGTCCAAGGACTTTTTATCCATGTCAAGAATCACGAAAATATTGGCAACTTTTCCTGCTGAACCAGAGTAAACCCATTTCTTAATGGTGTTATTCTTGATATTCTCTTCGGAATATTCGCTGTTTTCTTCAATGACGCCAACTTCAAATGTTGCTCGCTCTTGGGAACATTCTTTCGCATCTTGAATCTCATGCCTGACTTCCAACTTCCAGTGGTTTGCCCCTGAAATATTTTTAAAAGGATTTATTGCATTTTCAAAGCGGATATTTAATTTGATACATGAAATTGATATTTATCCTTGTCAAAACACTTTGTCTACTACAAATAAATCACTATTTTCCAGCGTTTCATGTTCTGGTAGAAGGGAAGCAACCTCTTCGAGACTGATATACAATACCTCCCAATCACGACATTTTATCTATTTAAGGGACGTTTGAATTTAAATTAGTCGCATTATTATTAGCACTGATGAAGGTCCGAGCTTACGGATAGAAAGCTTCGCGATAAACTTACATAGTGTTTCTACAAAATTATATTTTAATTTGATGTAAACATACAAGGAACTTACTCAATACCTGTTGACATGGGGGAATCTCCCAACCTAAACGAATACGTTCCCACATCGCCCTCTCCTGACATGCAGTTTAAATACGACTGTCTGTCTGCTCGTAAAAAGCCACTACCATGAACATAGCTCAGCTCCCACTGCACATCTGCCTTCAGCGAACAGCCTGGAGAAACACAACCATTGATCTTAGCATGAAACTGCAGTGTCCCAAGTTGATCTGGAACAAATGAAACCACGTGACGGCCGTCTTCTTCTTCTGTAACTTCCATATCTCGTACCAGTACTCCAGTGATGGTCGGCTCGATTAGATCTTTGCCAACACCCGAGCTGATCATTCGACCTTCTTCGTCCAGGCATGATATAACGATCACCGATTTCTGTCCAACCTTGACCACCGGATCTGAAAGCTTCGCTCGACATTTCTCCGCACAGACAACCACTTCTTCAACAGAACATGTACCAGTAACCAACTGTTGGCAAAGTTGAGCTAAGGATTCCCCTTTCAAAAATCGCACAGGGTTTCCATGGTTAGGGGTTATGGTGTCTCTAGCCTGCTTTAGATTACCAAGTTGACACATAATGGTTGATTTTGAGTTCAGAAATTGAACATCGTTTCCATTCTCCAAGGTGTGTTTGGCAAAGTCGACGCTATTTTGACACGCGGATAGGCTGTGCTCCAATACTTTCTTTAAACCATCGACTTTATTCTTCTGATATTCTGTGGCGCATTCGGCCTCAGCTAACACGCATTGCTTCTGGGCGTCAATCTCCGCGTAAAGTTGTGTGAAGAACACTTCAATCTGGGATTTGCAAGTCTCGTTCCTTCGTGTTATATCTTCGCTTGTTGTTTTCATCGCCTCAATTCCTGTCGAGATCGTTTCCATTCTCTTTTTAACATCTTCAACAAGGTTTCGCACTTCTTCTTTAGCTTTAGAGGCGCTCTCTTCTACCGACACAAACTTATGTTGTTTGTGCTCCAGAATGGTACAAGACATGCATATCGTTTCTTGACATGTGTCGCAGAAATATTTGCTTACTTCGTCATGTTTACTGCATTTGATCTGGGTGTCGTTGGGTTGACTGCTTTTCAACTCATCTTTTGAAAACAGAACGTGGTCTTTCGTGTTGACGGATCGTTGATGAGATTCCGCACATTGAGCACAAAGAAACTGCCAGCAATCTTTGCAGCTTTTTTCTACAGTTTCGCCTTCTTTTCGGCAGTTGTCGCATGCTAATACTGATTTTTCATCTTCGTTACGCAAACTCAATTCGGAGAGAACGTTGTTGGCAAAGAAAGCTGTTGTCAGTTTGGAAAAATCAGGTGGATTACCAATCTATATAAAATAATGTTCCAGCATGAAAAAACACGTATGGCAACAGGGCAAGTTTCCCTAATGAGTTTTTGGTGGGTTTGAGCATTACTACAAAGCAGACCAACGAAGACGTATTTTGCTTGAATTCAAAATGTATATGACGCTCAAGAAATTTAAGAAAGAAAGCTTAAATGCTAAAGGTAGAGATACCATGGCAGTATTGCCTACTAAATTACAGAAAAACTAAAACCAATAAATACAATATCAGATGATCTTACGTCCACTGGTGCGCGACATTCTGGGCATACCAATTCGTTTTTGTGTTCAAAGAGTTTCACAATGCAATCATGGCAAAATGCATGATGACATGGCAACACTTTGGGATTCTTGAACAACTCAAGACAAACAGTGCATGTCACAAGTTCTTCCAATCTTCTAATCGTGTCTAATCGTGGTCGTCTCATATTTCGTCTTCTTAGTAACGACATTTTTATTTCTGAAACACAGAAGACACGTGATTCTTGTGAAGTGGTCATGTGGCTAGCAATGCACTAACACAACATATTCATCCACACCGCAGCTCGTACCCAGGCGTTTTGAGGTTTAATATTGTTATAATACAGCATATCTAGAGATCAGTATATACTTTGCCATAGTCGCTACTACTTTACTACTGATCTCTGTATATACTGTATTATATCTGTATTTAACCTCAAAGCGCCTGGATACGAGGCTGTCTAGACAGCATAATTGCCTTGTGAAGTATGAATTCTCTTTACCCTTATTTACTGATCATCAAGAAATTGAAGATGAAACTTTTAATTTTTACAGTATTTCTAGAATCTAGGACTAGAAGTGTCGTGTACATGCTTTTCCACAAAATAAAATTTAGCATTACGCACATCACCATGTACAATTTTCAAGAAATTCAAAACTCGTTTTATGAAAACATAGTAGCTCTTTCATTCTATAACTTGCAGGAAATGTTCTTCGTCTAAACTGCCACCAGCTTGAATTACAAACACACGATTTCGACAATGTCTGTCCGAACCCCCCAGGACTGTCAACAAACAACTCAGAGCAGTTTTTGTGCCCAATTTCCGCATACCAATCTACATGTTTCACGCATGTTAAGCTTTACCCCATTTTGCAAGCAACTTTGGTGCGCTAGTGAAATACTGTGGAGTGTGCATTTGTCTGAAAACTGGCTTACAAGACTATAAGATATATATTTACTGGATTTGTTTGAATAGTTTCAAAGCAATTCTCACATTACATGAATGATGCGTTCCAGGTGTAAGGTTACCTTGAATTATATACCCCCTTCACCCGCAGGAAAATAATTTTCTAAACGTAAATTACTCAGGCACAGTTTCCAATTGTAACAATCTGCAAACAAATTGCAATACATATGAGCAGTCGGATCGAGTGTGCATGTCTACTACTTTCAAACGCGAGCGATTCTAAATTATGGTTACAGATTCAGACACGCAAATGTTTCATATTACGTATACAATAATACAATGAAAATGCGTCAGAGCAATGTGCACTGTCAACTACTGCAGCAATAGCCCTTGTTTCAAGCGGAAGATTTCAAGTAAATGTTCTTGTAAATCGGGAAGTCTTCACATACATCATACATGATCGACAAATGTTTCAACAGCAGTCAAATTCATTTCCTTAACTCAAGCTGCGCACATTATGCGCAAGCGTTCTCCACATTAAAATGCTAATTACCATAAAAAATCGTTTTAACTGTTACACATACCTTAGTAGTGTTATAGGTGGCTTATAGGCAAGGTCTTCCCAGAATGATTTCCTGAAACAGCTCAGAAGTTGGCTGTCCTTTCGAGGAATGACTAGAATGTTCACGTTAGCAAAGCTATATCAGTCAGTCGTCACGAGTAGAATATAAGTTGCGTAAACGGGAATGTTGGGAGAAAACGAGAGACACGTATAACAAAAAGGCTATTGTCGAGTGTTTTACACGCTTTTCGAGTGTTTCGCCCAACGTCATCGTGCACATGATAACAACAAAAAAGCAAAAAAAAATCTACTAATTTTACTCAGAATTGAAGATGGATAGGTTACAAAGTACTAAAAATCATTTGAAGATTACTTTTTAAATTCTCCTTATTGGAAATTTAACTTATTACGTACCTTAGCAACAAGCGGATGCCACAGGAATCATTCCAGGCCTTATATATCATTACATCAAATAGACAGTTTAGTGTAAAAAATCGGGTAAAAGTACAATATTTTCAGGTTACACGGGCGTCGGCGCAACAGACTGCAAAGCTATGGTGCTGGAACATATAAAGTGTATTATTATTATTTCTGGAACATATTAGTTGTATGATAACTGTGGTAAGATATGCAATTGCTCACTACCCGTCCGGATTAGAATGACAATCTTATGGATTTATTTTGCAGAATGTGAGGCTGCAGTGGGGACAATTGACGGAGAAAAACGGAAGCACTGAATCTGCTTTCACGTAAAATGTCTTGCGAAAAAAACTGAACTTCGACGTTGCAACCAATATTTTTCCCCCCGGCAAAATTTCTAAGGACTTTTTCTCCATGTCAAGATTCAAGAACACATTGGGGACTGTTTTTGACGGGCCAGAATAGACCCATTTCTTAGTGGTGCCGTTCTTGATACTTGCTTCGCAATACTCATCGTTTTCTTCGATAACGCCAACTTCAAATGTTGCTTCCTCTTCGGAACATTCGTTGGCATGTTGAATCTCATGGTTGACTTCCACCTTCCAGTGATGTGTCCCTGGAATTAAATTAACTCAGATTAATGACTGTTTTTAGGGACAAGTTATGAATGGAATCGACGTTTAGTTATATTAAAAAATGGTCAATGTCATACTAAACCGTAACTGGAGTGTTAATTGGTGGAGGCGGATGTATATATAGAATATTGCACGGTTGCGAGAAGATATGGATTGTATGTTCGAGTGGCAAGAACACGAGTGAGAGCAGCGAACGAGTGAGATATTGTTCTTAGCACGGGAACATAAAATCCATATCTTTGAGC
Organism: Muricea muricata; assembly: GCA_963855995.1. Taxonomy (NCBI): domain Eukaryota; kingdom Metazoa; phylum Cnidaria; class Anthozoa; order Malacalcyonacea; family Plexauridae; genus Muricea; species Muricea muricata. The sequence continues at coordinate 12,347,946 of OY979728.1, read as the reverse complement.
TACCGTGTAATGTTCTATTTATCATATGGACTTTTACAGTGACACAATAATACACAATGACGATAAAAATTAACGTTTTAATAACGAAAAACAGTTTTCTGACCAAAACGGCAGACGCTAAAACCAGGTAAAAAACACAACACACTTCACAACATGTAAGGAAGGCTAATAAATGCATTAAAAGTTTAAAATGTTTACTGGCATCGACTTGTTTTGTCTTTTTGTTCAACTCTACAAACCTTGAATTGGCGGCCATTTTGAAAACAAGAGCAATAAGAAAGGGTCATGGCTTTATAGGATACCCTAAAGGTCGAAATGTCGAGAGAGCACTGGGACCGAGTCCCCATACATATACTAACTATCAATATCGAGTCATTCTTCATCTACTTCACCAAATTTAGCTAAAGAGGGAGCGCGTAGCGCGACAATCATAACTCGCCCTTCGGGCTCGCGCTTTAGCTAAATTTGGTGAAGTAGATACAGTTCCAGTGAGTGAGAAATACACAAAACACAGGGGCAACTCGGTCTCAGTGCTCTCTCAACATTTCGACCTTTAGGGTATCCTATAAAGCCATGACCAATAAAAAAGGCGGGAATTTATCGATATGCCACTCGTGAGCGTTACATACGGAAAATACGCCACTCGGATCCCGGATGTAGTGACATATGAATTCTACGAGTGTTTTAGTTCTCTATAAAACACCCTTGTCCATATAATAAATTGATGTATTATGCGCGGAAAAGTGTGATCAGATTTCCAATGTGATAATCATGCGCTTTTCCGCGCATAATACAAAAGTATACAAAATTTGCTAACTTCACAGGATTATATTTTCCATATTTTACAACCAGACTTTACCACTTTACTAAATTTAAGATGCTCTTTTCAGCTGTGCTAATGCCGGAATATTGCTAACTCAAAACTTTGTCTAAAAGGGGAATGGTCCACTAACGCCCTAGTTAGTGGTTTCATGAGATCATAAACTGAATATTATTGTTCTCGTATTACAATACCTGCTGACATGGGGGTATCTCCTAACCTAAATGAATACGTTCCCACATCGCCCTCTCCTGACATGCAGTTTAAATACGACTGTCTGTCTGCTCGTAAAAAGCCACTACCATGAGCATAGCTCAGCTCCCACTGTACATCTGCCTTCAGTGAACAGCCAGGAGAAACACAACCATTGATCTTAGCATGAAACTGCAGTGTCCCAAGCTGATCTGGAACAAATGAAACCACGTAACGGCCGTCTTTTTTTCCTTTTATTTCCACATCTCGTACCAGTACTCCAGTGATGGACGCTTCTATTAGATCTTTGCCAGCACCCGAGCTGATCATTCGACCTTCTTCGTCCAGGCATGATATAACGATCACCGAATTCTGTCCAACCTTGACAGCAGGATCTGCAAGCTTTGCTCGGCATTTCTCCGCACAGACAGCCACTTCTTCAACAGAACATGTACCAGTAACCAACTCTTGACAAAGTTGAGCTATAAAGGATTCACCTCTCAAAAATCGCACAGGGTTTCCATGGTTAAGGGTTACGGTGTCTTTAACCTGCTTTAGATTACCAAGTTGACACATAATGGTTGATTTTGAGTTCAGAAATTGAACATCGTCTCCACTCGCCAAGGTTTGTTTGGCAAAGTCGACGCCATTTTGACACGCGGATAGGCTGTGCTCCAATACTTTCTTTAAACCATCGACTTTATTCTTCTGATATTCTGTGGCGGATTCGGCCACAGCTAACATGTATTGCTTCTGGGCGTCAATCTCCGCGTAAAGTTGTGTGAAGAACACTTTAATCTGGGATTTGCATGCCTCGTTCCTTCGTGTTATATCTTCGCTTGTAGTTTTCATTGCTTCAATTCCTGTCGAGATAGTTTCCATTCTCTTTTTAACATCTTCAACAAGGTTTCGCACTTCTTCTTTAGCTTTCGAGGCGCTCTCTTCTACCGACACAAACTTATGTTGTTTGTGGTCCAGAATGGTACAAAACATGCATATCGTTTCTTGACATGTGTCGCAGAAATACTTGCAAACTTCGTTGTGTTTACTACATTTGATCTGGGTGTCGTCGGGTTGATTGCTTTTCAACTCATCTTTTGAAAACGGAACGTGGTCTTTCGTGTTGACGGATCGTTGATGAGACTCCGCACATTCAGCACAAAGGAGCTGCCAGCCATCTTCGCAGCTTTTTTCTACAGTTTCGCCTTCTTTTCGGCAGTTGTCGCATGCCAATACTGAATCCTCATCTTCGCTAGGGACAGCACGCAATTCGGAGAAAACGTTGTTAGCCAAGAAAGCTGTTTTCAGTTTGGAAAAATCAGGTGGACTACCAATCTATCAGCACAAAACAATGTTTCAGCATGAGAAAACACATACAGCTACAGGGCAAGTTTCCCTAGTGAGTTTTGGTGAGTTTGAGCAATACTACAAAGTAGACCAACCTAGACGTATTTTGCTTGAATTCAAAATGTATTCAACGTTCAAAAAAGTTAAGAAAGAAAGCTTAAGTGCTAAAGGTAGAGATACCATGGCAGTATTGCCTACTAAATTACAGAAAACTACAACCAATAAATACAATATCAGATGATCTTACGTCCACTGGTGCGCGACATTCTGGGCATACCAATTCGTTCTTGTGTTCAAAGAGTTTCACAATGCAATCATGGCAAAAAGTATGATCACATGGCAACTCTTTGGGATTCTTGAACAACTCAAGACAAACAGTACACGTCACAAGTTCTTCCAATCTTCTAAACGTGTCTAATTGTCTCATATTTCCTCTTCTTTGCAACATTTTTATTTCTGAAACACAGAAGACACGTTTTCGGGGATTTAGCTAATAGTATTAACTAACTAACCAATAGAAAATTATCAATTAATCAAACGCATGCGTCAGAGACAGTATCAAATTATAAGTGAGTTCGTGTGATAGCGCGGGGAGTGATTTTGGGTTCGTGAATTGTGATTAAATTATTTCAAATATATTAAAAATTATCAAACTATTGTGAGTGTGTTGGTTTAGAAAAAGCCTCTAACGGCATTCCCAACAACGTGATTCTTGTGAAGTGGTCATGTGGCTAGCAATGCACTAACACAACATCGCCAACCAGGCGCTTTGAGTTGAAATACAGTAGTTGCGTTCGACGAAGGAGAACCCTTCCTAATCGTGACGTCACGGCTGGATGCTGTGGCCTTTTGAGATTTTGGGATGTGGCATTTGCCTCGTTCTCGCGTTTAAAACGAATCGCACCTTCGACGACAGTGATGCGAAAGAAGTCATGTTATCTACTATAAAATGTCTGAATTATTACATTGTTTGTGCCGGCCCGGTGAAAAACAATTCTCTTAACAATTGAACACTAACTTCGAATGCAATTCACTAATCTCTGAATACTTCTAGTAATATGGTATATTATAGATATTATAATTTAGACATCAGTAGTAAAGTTGCGCGCCCGCCATAGATATCTATGGCGCTCGCTACTACTTTACTACTTATCTCCGTATATACTCTTTTATAACTGTATTTAACCTCTAAGCGCCTGGGTACGAGGCTGTCTAGACAGCATAATTGCCTTGTGAACTATAACATGATCAAGAACTCATGATCATTACTGATGATCAAGAAACGGTGAAAAGGAAACTTTTCATTTTTACAGTATTTCTAGATTCTAGACGAGTCGTATACATGCTTTCCCATAAATATAATTTAGCATTACGCACATCACCATGTACAATTTTCAAGAAACTCAAAACCCGTTTTATGAAAACATAGCAGCTCGCTCATTATCTATAACTTGCAGGAAATGTTCTTCGTCTAAACTGCCACCAGCTTGAATTACAAACACGCGATTTATATAATGTTTGTCTGAGCCCCCAGGAATGTCAACAAACACCTCAAAACAGTTTTTGTGCGCAATTTCCGCATACCAATCTACATGTTCACGCATGTTAATTCCAACCTTTACCCCATTTAGCTATTTTAGCAAGCAACTTTGGTGCGCTAGTGAAATACTGTGGAGTGTGCATTGGTCTGAAAACTAGCTTACAAGACTATAAGATATATATTTACTGGATTTACTGTGAATAGTTGCAAAGCAATTTCACATAGAGGAAAGATGCGTTCAAGGTGCAAGAACACAATTTAAATAGAGCCGTTTACCTTGAATTTTATACCCAGTCCACCCGCATGAAATAATTTTTTAAACGTAAATTACGCAGGTACAATTTCCATTTGTAACAATTTGCAAACAAATTGCAATACATAGGAGCAGTCGGATCGACTGTGCATGTCTACTACTTTCAAACGCGAGCGATTCTAAATTCACAGATTCAGACACGCAAATGTTTCATATGACGTATACAGTATTACAATGAAAATGCGTCAAAGCAATGTGGACTGTCAACTACTGCAGCAATAGCGCTTGTTTCAAGCGGAAGATTTCAAGTAAATGTTCATGTAAATCGAGAAGTCTTCACATACATGATCGACAAGTGTTTCAGCAGCGATCAAATTCATTTCCTTAAGTGAACTTCCACATTAAAAAGCTAATTACCATTAATAAAATCGTTTTAAATGCATGTTACACATACATACCTTTGTAGTGTTATAGGTGACTTATAGGCAAGGTCTTCCAAGAATGATTTCCTGAAGCAGCTCAGAAGTTGGCTGTCCTTTCGAGGAATGACTAGAATGTTCACATTACGAAAGCTATATCAGTCAGTCGTCGCGAGTAGAATATAAGTTACGTAAACGGAAATGTTGGGAGAAAACGAGAGACACGTATAACAACGAGGCGATTCTTGAGTATTTTACACGCTTTTCGAGTGTTTCTCCCAACGTCCCGGTGCACATGATAACAACACAAAAGCAAAAAAAAACTATTAATTTTACTCAGAATTGAAGATGGATAGGTTAAAAGTAAAAAATTATTTGAAGATTACTTTTTAAATTCTCCTATCACGTAACTTATTACGTGTCTTAGGAACAAGAGGATGCCACAGGAGTCATTCCAAGTCTCATATATCATTACATAAAATAGACAGTTTAGTGTAAAAAATCGGGTAAAAGTACAATATTTTTCAGGTTACACGTGCGTCGGCGCGACAGACTGCAAAGCTATGGTGCTGGAACATATAAGTTGTATGATAACTATGGTGAGATATGCAATTGCTCACTACCCGTCCGGGTTAGAATGCCAATCTTATGGATTTAGTTTGCAGAATGTGAGGCTGCACTGGGGACAATTGACGGAGAAAAACGGAAGCACTGAATCTGCCTTCACGTGAAATGTCTTCCGACGAAAACTAAACTTTCCCCCAGGCAAAATTTCTAAGGACTTTTTCTCCATGTTAAGATTCAAGAACACATTGGCAAATCTTCTTGACGGGCCAGAATAGACCCATTTCTTAGTGGTGCCATTCTTGATACTTGCTTCGGAATACTCATCGTTTTTCTCGATAACGCCAACTTCAAATGTTGCTCCCTCTTCGGAACATTCGTTGGCATCTTTAATCTCATGACCGACTTCCACCTTCCAGTGATGTGCCCCTGGAATTAAATTAGCTCAGATTAATGACTGTTTTTAGAGACAAATTATGATTGGAATCGACGTTTAGTTATACATGTATTAAAAATTGGTCAATGTCATACTAAACCGTAACTGTAGTGTTAATTGGTGGAGGGTGTATATACACGATATTTCACGGTGGCGAGGAAATATGGATTTTATGTTCGAGTGGCAACGACGATATCGTTGGCGAGATATCGTTGTTGCCACGAGAACATAAAATCCATATTTCCTCGCCACCGTGAAATGTTCTGTTTATTATATATATGGACTTATTTTAATAAATACACAATGACGATAAAAATTGGCGTTTTAAAAGTGAAAAACAGTTTTCTGACCAAAACGGCAGACGCTGAAACCAGGTACAAAACACAACATACCTCACACCATGTAAGAAAGACTTTAAAATGTTTACTGGTATCGACTTGTTTTGTCTTTTTGTTCAACTCTACAAACCTTGAATTGGCGGCCATTTTGAAAACAACAACAATAAAAAAGGCGGGAAATGTTAAGTCACCCCCATTGTCACCCCCAGTGAACTCTAATACAACTGGAACGATAACTCCTATGTTTTCGTCCTGTGATTGGATGAAGCCAAACTTGAAGCAAAAGGCGGGAACCGCGCGGGGAAAATGGCTTGTTCGAAAGGACCGGGGAAAGTTACGAGGAGTGAAAAGTTTGTTTTTGAGCGAAAATATGCTTGAAAAATGAGAATTTTTATCGCAAGACTTCAATTTTAAAGATTCGATCCTGGTTTTCTGGATAGTCCTGACTGTTCTACGCTTGGTTACGGAAAAAATTGAGGGCTATCAGTTTTTTACTCTGGAAAATGACGAAAGTTTCAACGTGCCGAAGCAAACTACGAAGCAAACTACGCTCTTCAACTCAAGAATATATTGCTTTAAAACATGTCAACTCTTCCAAAACTTATCTTGTGCTAAGTCCAGGTATCGTTGTTTATTTTGAGCTTTTGGTCTTTGCTGTAGCCCTTCTAAAACGTGAGTAAATCGAGGTTTTCAAAGTGGTGTATTTGTATGGTTGATTTAAAAATACGTACAAAACTAACATTTTTCGTCAGATAGCATTAGTTTTAAAGCTTTAAACTTCGGTTACGGATAGTTCTTGGCAGCCTCTTCCATCTAACTGCTAAAACTCGAGAGGTAACAGTTGTTTAAAAAAGATATTTCGTGACAGATTTTCGCCGAAACTGTTTTTCACTTTTAGCAGCCAAAAAATATTTTAAAACCTTACTGGACGTCCTAGAAAGTTGAGGTACATGAAATTTCAATCTATCTAGAAAATATTTAGCACCTAACTGGCTCTAAAACACGAAGTTAAAGGGTCGAAAAAAGCTTTTGAAAATAGGTCATATTTTCGCGGCGTGACGTACATGGCGGCCTTCAATTTGGCTTCAAAGATGGCGGCCAAGTTATCGTTCCAGTCTTATTTGAGTTCACTGGGCTAGGCATACGGAAAATACGCCACTCAAGTCCCGGATGTAGTGGCGTATGAGTATTATGAGTGTTTTAGTCACTTTTAGTTCTCAATAAAATACCCTTGTCCATATAATAAATTGATATATTCGTTTCTGTCCGACCAATTTCTTTTTAAAGTAGGCTGATTTCAAAAGAAATTAGTCGCAGGCAGAACACGAATATCCTCCAGCCCCAATGGACCATTCCCCTTTTAGACAAACTTTCGAATCAGGAATATTCATTAGCACGGCTTAAAGGGGCATCCTAAATTTAATAAAATTAGAAAATTTGGTTGCAAAACATTGTAAAATGCGAAAAATATAGTCCTTTGAAGTTTGAAATTTTGTATACTTTTGTATTATGCGCAGAAAAGTGTAATCAGATTTCGAAATGTAATTACACTTTTCCGCGCATAATCCAAAAGTATACAAAATTTGCTAACTTCACAGGATTATATTTTCCACATTTTACAACCAAACTTCACCATTTTACTAAATTCAAGATGCGCTTTCCAGCTGTGGTGATGAATATTCCTAGTTCAAAAGTTTGTCTAAAAGGGGAATGGTCCACTAATGCTCCAGTTATGTCCCCGGTTTCATGAGATCATAAACTGAATATTATTGTTCTCGTATTACAATACCTGTTGACATGGGGGAATCTCCCAACCTAAACGAATACGTTCCCACATCGCCCTCTCCTGACATGCAGTTTAAATACGACTGTCTGTCTGCTCGTAAAAAGCCACTACCATGAGCATAGCTCAGCTCCCACTGTACATCTGCCTTCAGTGAACAGCCAGGAGAAACACAACCATTGATCTTAGCATGAAACTGCAGTGTCCCAAGTTCATCTGGAACAAATGAAACCACGTAACGGCCGTCTTTTTTTCCTTTTATTTCCACATCTCGTACCAGTACTCCAGTAATGGTCGGTTCGATTAGATCTTTGCCAGCACCCGAGCTGATCATTCGACCTTCTTTGTCCAGGCATGATATAACGATCACCGATTTCTGCCCAACCTTGACCACCGGATCTGAAAGCTTCGCTTGGCATTTCTCCGCACAGGGAGCCACTTCATCAACAGAACATAAGCGTGAGATTACCCGTTTAAAAAGCTGATCATCCGAGAATCCGTGTTGTAAAAACCGCACAGGATGTCCAACGTCAGAGGTAATCTTATCTTGAACAGATGTTAAATTTCCAAGATGCATCGTTACAGTCGACTTTAGCTTTAAAAATTGAACATCGTTTCCATTCTCCAAGGTGTGTTTGGCAAAGTCGACGCCATTTTGACACGCGGATAGGCTACGCTCCAATACTTTCTTTAAATCATTCACGTTATTCTTCTGATATTCTGTGGCGCATTCGGCCACAGATAACACGCATTGCTTCTGGGCGTCAATCTCCGCGTAAAGTTGTGTGAAGAACCTTTCAATCTGGGATTTGCAAGTCTCGTTCCTTCGTGTTATATCTTCGCTTGTTGTTTTCATCGTTTCAATTCCTGTCGAGATAGTTACCATTCTCTTTTTGACATCTTCAACAAGGTTTCGCACTTCTTCTTTAGCTTTCCAGGCACTCTCTTCTACCGAGACAAACCTATGTTGTTTGTGCTCCAGAATGGTACAAGACATGCATATCGTTTCTTGACATGTGTCGCAGAAATACTTGCAAACTTCGTTGTGTTTACTACATTTGATCTGGGTGTCGTCGGGTTGATTGCTTTTCAACTCATCTTTTGGAAACGGAACGTGGTCTTTCGTGTTGACGGATCGTTGATGAGACTCCGCACATTCAGCACAAAGGAGCTGCCAGAAATTTTTGCAGCTTTTTTCTACAGTTTCGCCTTCTTTTCGGCAGTTGTCGCATGCCAATACTGAATTCTCATCTTCGTTAGGGACAGCACGCAATTCGGAGAAAACGTTGTTAGCCAAGAAAGCTGTTTTCAGTTTGGAAAAATCAGGTGGACTACCAATCTATCAACACAAAACAATGTTTCAGCATGAGAAAACACATACAGCTACAGGGCAAGTTTCCCTAATGAGTTTTTGATGAGTTTGAGCATTACTACAAAGCAGACCAACCTAGACGTATTTTGCTTGAATTCAAAATGTATTCAACGTTCAAAAAAGTTAAGAAAGAAAGCTTAAGTGCTGAAGGTAGAGATACCATGGCAGTATTGCCTACTAAATTACAGAAAACTAAAACCAATAAATACAATATCAGATGATCTTACGTCCACTGGTGCGCGACATTCTGGGCATACCAATTCGTTTTTGTGTTCAAAGAGTTTCACAATGCAATCATGGCAAAATGTATGATGACACGGCAACTCTTTGGGATTCTTGAACAACTCAAGACAAACAGTGCACGTCACAAGTTCTTCCAATCTTCTAAACGTGTCTAATTGTCTCATATTTCCTCTTCTTTGCAACATTTTTATTTCTGAAACACAGAAGACACGTTTTCGGGGATTTAGCTAATAGTATTAACTAACTAACCAATAGAAAATTATCAATTAATCAAACGCATGCGTCAGAGACAGTATCAAATTATAAGTGAGTTCGTGTGATAGCGTGGGGAGTGATTTTGGGTTCGTGAATTGTGATTAAATTATTTTAAATATATTAAAAATTATCAAACTATTGTGAGTGTGTTGGTTTAGAAAAAGCCTCTAACGGCATTCCCAACAACGTGATTCTTGTGAAGTGGTCATGTGGCTAGCAATGCACTAACACAACATATTCATCTAGACAGCAGCTCGTACCCAGGTGCTTTGAGTTTAAATACAGTTATTGCGTTCGAGGAAGGAGAACCCTTCCTAATCGTGACGTCACGGCTGGATGCTGTGGCCTTTTGAGATTTTGGGATGTGGCATTTGCCTTGTTCTCGCGTTTAGCAAAGCGAATCGCGCCTTCGACGACAGTAATGCAAAAGAAGTCATGTTATCTACTATAAAATGTTTGAGTTATTACATTGTTGTTTGTGCCGGCCCGGTGAAAAACAATTCTCTTAACAATTGAACACTAACTTCGAATGCAATTCACTAATCTCTGATTACTTCTAGTAATATAGTATATTATAGATATTATAATTTAGACATCAGTAGTAAAGTCGCGCGCTCACCATAGATATCTATGGCGCTCGCTACTACTTAACTACTGATCTCCGTATATACTGTATTATAACTCTATTTAACCTCAAAGCGCCTGGGTACGAGGCTGTCTAGACCGCATAATTGCCTTGTGAAGTATAACATGATCAAGAACTCATGATCATTACTGATGATCAAGAAACGGTGAAAAGGAAACTTTTCATTTTTACAGTATTTCTAGAATCTAGACGAGTCGTGTGCATGCTTTCCCATAAATATAATTTAGCATTACGCACATCACCATGTACAATTTTCAAGAAACTCAAAACTCGTTTTATGAAAACATAGCAGCTCTCTCATTATCTATAACTTGCAGGAAATGTTCTTCGTCTAAACTGCCACCAGCTTGAATTACAAACACGCGATTTATATAATGTTTGTCTGAACCCCCCAGGACTGTCAACAAACACCTCAAAACAGTTTTTGTGCGCAATTTCCGCATACCAATCTACATGTTCACGCATGTTAATTCCAACCTTTACCCCATTTAGCTATTTTAGCAAGCAACTTTGGTGCGCTAGTGAAATACTGTGGAGTATGCATTTGTCTGAAAACTAGCTTACAAGACTATAAGATATATATTTACTGGATTTACTGTGAATAGTTGCAAAGCAATTTCACATAGAGGAAAGATGCGTTCAAGGTGCAAGAACACAATTTAAATAGAGCCGTTTACCTTGAAAATTATACCAGTCCACCCGCATGAAATAATTTTCTAAATGTAAATTACACAGGCACAGTTTCCAATTGTAACAATTTGCAAACAAATTACAATACATATGAGCAGTCGGATCGACTGTGTATGTCTACTACTTTCAAACGCGCGATTCTAAATTATGGTCACAGATTCAGACACGCGAATGTTTCATATTACGTACACAGTATTACAATGAAATGCGTCAAAGCAACGTGCCCTGTCAACTACTGCAGCAATAGCGCTTGTTTCACGGGGAAGATTTCAAGTAAATGTTCATGTAAATCGGGAAGTCTTCACACACATGATCGACAAATGTTTCAGCAGCGGTCAAATTCATTTCCTTAAGTGAACTTAAGCTTTCCACATTAAAAGGCTAATTACCATTAATAAAATCGTTTTAAATGTAACACATACATACCTTTGCAGTGTTATATGTGGCTTATAGGCAAGGTCTTCGAAGAATGATTTCCTGAAACAGCTCAGAAGTTGGCTGTCCTTTCGAGGAATGACTGGAATGTTCACGTTACGAAAGCTAGAACAGTCAGTCCCGAGAGTAGAATATAAGTTGCGTAAACGGAAATGTTGGGAGAAAACGAGAGACACGTGTAACAACGAGGCGATTCTCGAGTGTTTTACACGCTTTCCGAGTGTTTCTCCCAACGTCCCGGTGTACATGATAACAACATAAAAGCAAAAAAAACTTATTAATTTTACTCAGAATTGAAGATGGATAGGTTACATAGTAAAAATCATTTGAAGATTACTTTTTAAATTCTCCTATCACGTAACTTATTACGTGCCTTAGCAACAACCGGATGCCACAGGAGTCATTCCAAGTCTTATATATCATTACATCAAATAGACAGTGTAAAAAATCGGGTAAAAGTACAATATTTTCAGGTTACACGTGCGTCGGCGCAACAGACTGCAAAGCTATGGTGCTGGAACATATAAGTTGTATGATAACTATGGTGAGATATGTAGATAAAAAATATAGTAATAAGATAAAAAATATATAGAAATAAATGTAAATAACCTCTGCGGAGGAGAGAGAGATATGGAATTGTTTACTACCCGTCCGGGTTAGAATGACAATCTTATGAGTTTATTTTGCAGATTGTGAGGCTGCAGTGGGGAGAATTGACGGAGAAAAACGGGAACACTGAATCTGTCTTCCGGTAAAATTTCAACTTCGATGTGGCGTGTCGTGCGAAATTCGGCGTGTCGTGCGAAATTTTCAAGAAGTTTTTCTCCATGTCAAGATTCAACGTAACATTCGCAACTTTTCTCGCCGAGCCGGAGTAAACCCATTTCTTGATGATGTCGTTCTTGACATTCTCTTCAGAATACTCATCACTTGTTTCAATGACGCCAATTTCAAATCCTGCGCCCTCTTTGGGACATTGTTTCGCATCTTTTATCTCGTGACATACTTCCACCTTCCATTGATGTGTCCCTGAAATTCAATCAGTTCAGATTATTGTCTATTGACTGTTTTAGGAAACAAATTAGGAATGAAACTGACATTATATATTAGGACTGAAATGGTCAAACCAAAATGAATGGCTTTTTACTGGACTTTTGAAACAAGTTGGAAACTATTGTTGTGTTTTATTGTTGTAACCAGCTACGTACAGAGAATGTTACTATGGGTTGGTGGCGACTCGACTAGAACAATGAAAGATTACATGGGGCATAACAAAACACTGTGAATACCTCTTGACATTGGAGTATTTCCCAGCCTAAAAGAATACATTCCCACATCGCCCTTTCCCGACATGCTGTTCAGAAGCAACAGCTGTCTGTCTGCTCGTAAAAAGCCACTACCATGAGCATCGCTCAGCTCCCACTGTACATCTGCCTTCAATGAACAGCCAGGAGACAAACAACCATTGATCTTAGCATGAAACTGGAGTGTCCCAAGTTCATCTGGAACAAATGAAATCACGTGACGGCCGTCCTCGATCTCAGTAACCAGTAAATTTTGTACCTTTACTCCAACGATGACCGGTTTAATCAGATCTTTGCCAACACCCGCCGAGCTTATGATTCGATCTTGATTGTCTTTGTATGTAATATTGATCTCCGTTTTCTGGCCAACTTTAACGATCGGCTCCGAAAGCTTCGCTTGACATTTTGCCGGACAGACAGCAACCTCTTCAACAAAAAATGAATCAGTTGCCAACTTTTGACAAAGGCCATTCAAATCTTTACCTTTCAAAAATCGCACAGGGTTTCCAAGGTTGGGAGTAATTTTGTCTTGAACACTCGTCAGTTTACCAAGTTGGCAACTAATAAATGATTTCAAGTGCGAAAATTGAACATCGTCTACATTTGCCAAGGTAAGTTTGGCAAAGTGGACGCTACTTTGACAACTGGATAGGCTGAGCTCCAAATTTTTCTGCAAATCTTCGACTTCGTTCTTTTGAGATTCCGCGGCGTTTTCGGCCTCAGCTAATTTGATTTTCTTCTGGGTGTCAATCTCCGCGTGAAGTTGTGTGAAGAACTTTTCAATCTGGGATTTGCAAGCCTCGTTCCTTTGTGTTATTTCTTTGCTTGTTGTTTTCATAGCCTTAATTCCTGTCGAGATGGTTTCCATTTTCTTTTCAACATCTTTAATAAGATTTTGCACATCTGTTTTAACTTCGGAGGTGTTTTGTTCTACGCAAGTCAGCTCATGAGTGGTAGAACGGTTGCGTGTTCCTTCTTGACATGCGTTGCAGTAACATTTGACAACTTCATTATGTCTACTGCATTTGATCCGGCTCGCGTTTTCGGCCGGTTGGTTGCCTTTCAACTCATCTCTTGATAAAAGAATGTGATGTTTCGTGTCGACAACTCGTTGATGAAACTCAGCACATGGAGCGCAAAGGAACTGCCTGCAATCTTTGCAACGTTTTTCTACAGTTTCGCCTTCTTTTTCGCAGCTGTCGCATAAGATTGCTGGAACTTCACGTTCGCCACGTAAACTCAGCGTTGCCAGAACGTTTTTGGCAAAGAAATTTGTTGGTAGTTTGGAAAAATCAGGTGGAGTACCGATCTGTTAAAATAAATCAATATTCTAGCGTCTTGAAATGTGAACCACTTGTCGAAATTTAAGCTATTGCTGTGCGTCTGCATTGTAATATATCACACATGATGTCATTGCGTGCAAAGTACGGTAGGAGACGAGGTCGAGTGTTGTGACTTTTTGTTCTTCGCACGCAATGACGTCTTCTGTGATCAATTTAAGTACAGAAGCACAAAAAATACTTCTTTTAGTTTTATACAATAAAAATGCCTAAATAAACGTGAGTTAAAACTAAACGCACACCTTTCTCGCACCATTGGATAACGTCATCTGCGCTTAAGCAGTATAAGACACCCATTAATCGGGTTCTGTGACTATTCAATGAATCTCACCTCAACTGGAGTTTGACATTCTGGGCATTCCAACCCGAATTTGCGTTTGGATAGCTTCACAACGCATTCATAGCAATATGAATGAAGACACGGGAATACTTTAGGATTCCTAAACCAGTGACGACAAAAACCACATTTGACTGATGCTTCTTTCCATTTTTCGACCGTTTCAGATCCATATGGTTTTTGTATAGGTTTTGATAACCACATTCTTCGTACCTACAATATATAAATACCAACAATGTCGCGTCTAGGACTGACTATGAGCACACACCGTGTTGTTCCCGTTCCTTTTCACAATAACTAAAATGAAAGCGATATTAGCCATAAAAATCATCAGTTTTAGATAAGGTTTGTGCTGGTTTTCGTCAAAATACATCCAGAAACATTCCGAACTGAGTAATCATAACGACAGGCTTAGCCTGCCTTATTGATCGCCTACGACTGTTATAATAGCCCAGAATATCTATTGCGATTTTGGGTACATATGGCTAATGGGTAAATATGTGGTCTTACACATAGACATTTTACATACGAGTAAGGCAGGCATGCATCATCCAGTTTACTACGCTGTTGATATTAAATTTTTTTTCTCAAAACTGAAAGTACTTTCACAAAGGAATTACAAAACTGTCATACCTACCAGCCAATCAACTGTCCTCAATAATGGTTCTTCAATACTGGTATGGTCAATTCATTGAAACCAGTTCTGCAAAATGAGTTTCAGATTGAACTCTCAGCCTGCGAAATGATTGGAAAATGTTCTTCTGCGAAAGCTATACTTATGCTAATTAAACGCGTTATTATTTGTGCCCAACAGACTAAATCAAATCCGACTAAAGCAAGAATAGATGACTGCAGGTCGCTACGTATTACGTAATCTAAACAATTCAAACGAGTACAATTAAAGCACTTTCGGCAAGAGAATACTGACTAGCCACCGCTAAAGGCCCGTTTATACGAGCAACTTTTATTTGACAATTTTTATGTGCCACATTAAAAGTAGCACGTCAGCTTTTCAACAAATACATATGTAACATAAAAAATGGCAAATTCTTCCATGTACACGAACAAATAAACATTGTCACATGAAAATTGTCAAATAAAAATTGCTCGTGTAAAAGGGCCTTAATGGAGCGTTCACACCAATCATATTTCTATTCCAATCACGTCTCCATTAAACAATTCTCAATTCTAATTACAATTAGACAATAATTAGATTATTACGTACATCATAGCGTATATATACTCACTTTCACCATGCAAATTAGTGGTATGCAAAATATACTTAAAAGTACTTTAATTTAGAACTTATTAAGTGAAATCAATTTTGGTAATGAAAGGTAAATCAAGGCAATGTTTGAAAGTAACACTATTAGAAGTACTTGAAGTACTACGCTTCTATGACGCTGCTTGTAATTTTCCATGGTGATATATCAATATAAGCTCACTTTTCTGGAGACACCACATAATTATTGCAAAGATTTCGAGCACTGTTGAAGATACAAGCACACGGATCAAAAGCTTGCAATAGTAAATTTATGTGGTGTTTCCACAAAATTCAACTTATAATTATAATACTGGAAGTTGGTTGCAAAACTACAGGTATTGAAACTATGCATACACTGTGAAAGGAATATGGTATTCTGCTGGATATTGCCAAAACCATACTATCTAGCCAGACACTAAAAATCAACAATCTGGTGCAACCCCCAATGAGGTCTGTCAAATTAAAATTGCGTGCCCTCTAGGTATACCTGGCCAAGCATTTAAAGTACAGAATAGTTTCTATTTTCACATCATATTGCACCAATTTGCTCTTTTTCGTATTGTCAATCACACTTTGTTTCTTGTTCTGGTTTGTTTTAAATTGTGGTTCCCAGCGCCCCACAGGTAAATAAACACTTTTTACATTAGTCTTGCTTTCAAGGACAGGTGCAACTAGGTAAGTATCCCCCAGCATAAACTGAGAATCAATCTGCAAAGCAGTAGGATCTGTGGGCGCAACCCACCACATTGGTCGAATAACGGGGGCACCAGTAATGCTAGCATTGTGAAAAGCATCCAGGATTACAGGGCTCAACTCTGATCGCAACTTTAACAGATCTCTGATAATTTCTTTCGTGTGTTCATCATATTTCCTCAGTGTACTGACATCAATCTGCAGTCCGGGAAGGAATACATTAAGTTGCATCCATCGAATATACAGCTCCTTACTGACAGCCCCTTGGTCACCATGAACAACAGACGGTAACACATAGGGATATCCCATGATTCCATAGGTCAACAAGGTTGGAATGATTGTTTTTAATCCATTCCAGCTGGAGTCCTTACCAGACATTTTCACAAAAATTGGCAGTTTTTGTGTGCGATGTCCAACATGAATGTTCAAGCCATTCATGCTCACAGCAAAGTTAGCATATTCTGTTGAGAACTGGCCAGGATCCATGCTTTTGTTGTAAGTCTGATAACATGATGGAAGGTAGTTGACCCCACCACCATGGAACTCAAATGAGTCAACCTTGTAGTTCAATAACTCTTTCTTAAACCAAGCTTTGCCCAAGTCACGAGTGAGATCAACACACGCAGCCAATGAATTGTTCCACATGATGAGACCAGGTACTTTCCTCCCGCAGTCTTTCAAAAGGCGGCCTTCTTTTGCAGCTTTGGAGAACTGGCTCTCCAAACTAATTGGCAAATATGGGTGAATCTTCATTGAAATATTACAGCTAATTTGTTCCAGGCCATTTCCATGAATAATTACAGTACCTCCTTGTTGGGAATTGTCATCATATTGACCATCAATGACAATGTATGCACATGAGAAGTTTAACAATGAGTCTTGATCACCCAAACTCTCGATATGTTTTTTACCAACGACCCAGGAGGCCTTTTTAATCAGCGTTTCATGTGGGATACTGCTTGGTTTTCCCAGAAATTTCTTGATAACAGTCAAATGCAAGTCTCTCGGGTTATATCCGGACATGATCCGGTAGCCAAGATACGAAACAGCTGACTTAAGGTAGCCTTTCGTGTCAGATTTCAAACACAACTTACTGTCACCTTTCGTATTTATACTCACATGTAGCGGAACATTAGCATCTACGACAATTGCAACACCACGAGAGCTCAGCCAATACCGTTCTAAAACAGGTCCAAAGGTTTGCACTGATTTATTACCGGAACTGGTAATGCTTTGTGGTAGATATCGTCCCATATGAACCTGGACCTTTTCAAGGGGCCATTCCTGCCACAATAATTCACTTCCCCCATACCAATGACCTCCAGATAACTTAAAACAATCCATAAACACAGTAGCTTCCTTGGAAGAACTAGTCCAATTGGCAGCAAAGACGAACGGACTTTCTTGCTTCAAAATTAAGGTTACTCCGTTTGACGTTACATATTTAGAGCTAGTTTTCGAATGGGCATATCTCTGCCCTAAGTCAGTGCTGAACTTTAGTCCCACATCGGCAAAAAGTACAAACTGATTGGCAGCATTTTTAAAACCGATACGTTTCTCCTTGGAATCAACCCTCGCTGTTCCCAAATACGAATAGTCAGTCGAGTTAGCATTCAATGTAAAAGCCAAAATAATAACGACGATTATTGCAATTCCAAGCACGCCAATGACAACTTGTAAAACGCGTCGTCTTACAAGAGAGCGGGTCTCCCATGCAAATAAAGCACGATTCCTGTGTTCGCTAGGTCGTATTCCATCATCTTTGATAGAAAGCCTATCTACATCTCGTTCGTTTCCGTAAAAAAGCGTCGCTTCCTCCGTACCCGGTGTTTCGCTGCGAGTAAACGCGACAGCCATTTTGAATATAAATCGTTTTGTTTTGCAACATATAAATCATTTTGTAGTTTGACTGGCTGCCAATCAAAGTAATCCATAGTACCAAGGCCAATACCAAGGCCTGGGGGTGTGTACCAGGGTGGGTGGGTGTGTAACAAGGGGGTGGGTGTGTAACAAGGGGGTGGGTGTTTGTTATAGGTGGGTGCTTAATTGTTAATCGTTATAAAGGAAGGTCTAGTGTAACTTAAATCAGAAAACCTTTCAATATGATGTACTGGTTTTTAGTAAAAGTCCCATAACATGTCTATACTAGATTACAGACTAGATAGGGGGATCTTTATGTATTCATAGTTGTGCCTTGAATAGGTGGGACTGTGGCACTCTCCCCAGCCTGTTTAGAAACCTTGACAGTAACACAGGGATTGCGTACTAAAGGAAGCCTTGTAGTTGACCTTTACATGTATTGCATGTAATTGCATGGTATTTTTTTAAAAATGACACTCAAGCTATTAACTACATTTAATTGGCTAAGTACTCAGGCTTTACTATTAAAAAAAGACATTGCAAATGCACTTGATAGTCTGATAGCCTGTTATACAAGACAATAACCTTGTTTAATGCTCACAGTTATTCTTTGTACTAAAAAATAAGTATACTAAAACAATCACTTTTACTACTATTTATATTACATATTAAATACAACCATACCTTCTAACTCTTTGGCAGCAGCAGGGGGGTCTTTAATTTAACAAACTCATAATGTTAATTACAAGCAGTGACATAGTTAAGTGGGGACGAGGGGGGGCAACCACCCCCCTCCAATTGTGCTCAAGACCATTCCAAAAGTCTAAATCCGTGTAGAAGTTAGGGGGCCGACCCCCTAGAATGCCTTCTCAGCTCGCTACTTGCCCCCCCAAAACAATGACCCTGGCTACGCCACTGATTACAAGATTATTTTGGGCATCCCATCCAAAAAGAATTCAGTTGACAAAGAGTTAATGTTTAAATATAAATATAATGAGCGTTATTAAATAAAGCGAAACAAACAATAGAACTAAAACAAGCAAACATAGAAATTATCATATAAATAAGACTCAAATGAGGCCAAAAGCTAATCATACTTTTTCCTTATGAAAGCCTTGGCTAATATCTACAAGTTTATACTAAATTATCTATAACCTGATTATCATCTTAAATGCCTCATTGCTTGCAAATAAGACACTCAAAATAAACAACAGTTTTCACATCAACATTGAAAGAAATCCACTGTCCAACCTCCAGTTCATGCTTGATGCCCTTACCAAACATCTCTCTCCAGACACCTTTAGGAAGGTATACCTCCTGTTTGTATAACTTAGGCCAGAGTACTGGTGCAACAAGGTAAATATCACCTAACATAAACTGTGCACTTAGATGGTGAGTTACAGGATCACTTGGAGCTAGCCACCACATTGGCCTGATGATCGGAGCTCCAGTATCTGTGGCTTCCTTAGCAATATTTAGAATATTATCCCATAACATGTATCGAATGTCCAGTAGATCTGCTGAAGCCTGAATTGTGTCACTATCATCGTATTCCCAAGGATATGTAACAAATTCCATCACTGGGAAAAACACACTCAATTGCATCCACCTAATGTATAATTCCTTATCAAGTACTCTGGTTTCGGCATTATTATCAGCATCTTTGTCCAATACTTTTCCACCAATTGGTCCAATGGTCACAAATGGATAACCAATTAGTCCAATGCTCAATACCATAGGTATTATTGATCTCAATCCACTGTCCTTGCTCCAATTCGGATGGCGATCAGCAATCTTTATAACCAAAGGCAGCGATTGTGTCTTGTATCCAACCTGGATATCGGTGCTCTTACTGATTCTCGCTGCAACTTTGGCATAACTTTGTGCAATTATACCCGGATTTCGACCTTTAAGTTCATACTCAGTAACCGGATACTCCAATTCTCCACAACAAAATCTGATTGTATCAATTCCAAATTTATTTTTGAATTTTGTGACTTTGTCCATAAACCAGTTTCGTCCTTTGAGCTGAGAAAGATCAAGCACATTTGACTGCCAATTACTTTTTATTAAGAACTCTTTTGGGACATTCTGTTTTGGACCAAAAACAGAATCAACTGTTGCAGTAACTTTTAACTTTCTTGCCTGGATCTCCTTGATAAGAGCTTTTGGGTTTGAAAACTCTTGTTGGTTGAATTGTAAGCCTTGCTGCAAGCCCAGGTCTATGTGACTGCAGGAAAATTGACGTATAACAATTGACCTAAAAAACCTTGCCAATTTTGCTTGGTTTGGTGACTGCAGCGAACACACAGGATACCTTGTCATTGAACTGCTTAATGACTCCGATGGCTTATCAAAATATCTTGAGGAAATAAACTGGTGTGTTGACTTTATGTTGCTGCCAAAACACATTCTGTACTTGAGGTGGACAGGTTTTGGGTGACCCGGATAGCTTTCAGCATCGGCTTTCAAACACAGTTTTCCACTACCTTTTTCATTAATGCTTACATGTAGTGGTACAATTTCATCAACATATATTGCAACACCACTGGAGCTTAGCCAATAAGGTTCGACAACAGATGTAAAATGTTGATTGTCGATATCCTTGTAAGTTTTCGCATAAAATGGTGACATTTGCATGTCGGCCTTATTTAATGGCCAGCCTGGTATGTTCAACTGCCCTCCACCATACCAGTAAAACTTTCCCAAATTAAAACAATCCATTGGAATAAATGGTTCATCTGAGATGCTATCCCAATCAACTGTAATACAGTTTTTGTCTCCCTTCATTATGCTTTGCAGTATATGACCACCCCATGTGTAATGTAGCCCGTCTTTCCGACTCTCTTCAGGACTGGAATAGCTGGATCTAATGTTCATTCCTAAGTTGCCTTCGAGAATAATTTCGCCTTTCAAGTTTCGAACTTCGATTTTTCGTGTATGGGGGTCAAACCTGAATAACCCACGCTCGTTTTTACCCCAAGGCTTCTTACTGAGACTACGTCTGCGACGGATGGAAGACAAAATGAAAAACAACGCGATAAAGAAGATCACAAGACAAACCGTGGACTTGTTTCTTTGGTAAAACGAACGCATAGTTTTGCTCCAAGTAGCAATTTGGTTATGTCTATTTCGCTTATTTGTTACAAGTGTCAAATTTCAAAACTTTTTGTGTACAAAATATTTGGCCGAGCTTTCCCAGTCTTTCCAGATATTGCGCAATAGCACCCGTTGTGACGTCATCTATGGGGTATATAACTAAACTACCTAATTGGTAGCAGACTGGGGCTACAAGTTAATCTTCTAACTCTACAAGTTAATCTTTCAAAACTTTCATATAATTATGTTTCCATTTAGTTGTGAAATTATCAAAATGACTGATGTGATAGAGTATGTAAACCAATCTTAATATGACTAATTTGAATACAACTCATCAAAAGAAGGGTAGATTCAGACTATATCACATCATCAAGAATGATTTTGCTATGACAGTAACAACTTATGGAAACTTGGCTTTATGGCTTTGCATGTGTTAACTAGAAGCTACATATATTCAATTCGCGCTATTACATAACACATTACAAAATTCACATCAACAATGTCAATTAGAAAATGACAAATCAGTGATGTTCTTAAAGTAATACACATCAGCTATGCCTGTATTGTTATAGAATACTGTTCCACCTTGTTTCATTGTATGGGTGGCCTTGGTGCCAAATTCTTCCAACCACACACCCTCAGGCAGGTAAACTGTGATATTTTTTGCATCTTTGGTCACAACAGGTGCAACCAAGTAAACATCTGTTACCATAAACTGCTGATCAATTGTCAGTGCTTTCTCGTCATTTGGTGCAACCCACCATAATGGACGAATAATCGGATCACCAGTTTCTATGGCATTTTTAACACCCTCAAGCAATGCTACACTTACATTGTTTCGGATGTCCATCATCTTATGAGCAATTTCAATGGTCTCGCTGTCGTAATTCCATGGAGGTATTGAAAACTGCATGGATGGCAGAAATGTATTCAGTTGCATCCATCGTATGAAAAGATCTTTATCAGGAAGGCCATTGCCACCAATCATATCAGGCAAGATAAAAGGATAGCCCAAAATTCCAATTGTCAAGACAGCTGGAATTACAGAGGTCAGTCCCATTGCAGTATCCCAGCTAGCATCTCTGTCCAGAAACCTCACAAATACAGGCAAATCCTGGCTGTGGTCAGCAACACGGACTTCAACAATGTTGTTAATTTCTGATGCAAGCTTTGCATACTGTACACTATAATTTGAAGGTATATCTGTACCATTTAATGTATATTGAAAGGGAAGATAAGTTACTGAACCTGCATCAAACTTGAACGAATCAATTGAATAGTTTGCTTGGAAGCTTTTAAGTCGATCCAGAAACCATTTATAGGCACTCGATTTGGTAACATCAATAGCAGCTGCATAACCATTCCACCATTTGAGCAATCCGGGAGTCTTTCCATCCCCTCCAACAACAAACATACCAGCTGGTTTACCCTCGGCGTAGGCCTTTGACTCTACCTCGGCAAATGGATGAACCCAAGTTGTGACACGGCAACTAGCATTATGAATTTTTTCAATCATGCCTGTTGGATTGGGAAATTTTACAGGGTCAAAATCATAATCACCGTACATTGTTGTGTATTTATCATCAATTTCAAGCTGACTACATGGGAAATTATTTGCGACAATCTCACCGAGGAATTCTTCAACGTCATTTTGGTTTACCTCGCTATGGTATTTCACCCATGTTGACCATACTGGATAGCGGATCATCGTCTCATCTGGACCTTTTCTTATACTCTTGAAATACTTTTTAACCATGGCTTGATGGATGATTTTAACATTCTCACCCTTGCATATCGTGTAGTTCAAACTAGGTGGGGTGGTGGTATCAGGGTATTGGGTGGGGTCAATACTAAAGCAAAGCTGGCCAGGTTGATTTTTCGTGTTTATACCCACAACTAAAGGTGAACTATGGTTGCCAATAATTGCTATACCTTGAGAATTCACCCAGTATCTGCCCATTATCGGACCGAATGCTGGAATGTTCAGATAAAATGAATTAATGGTGTCTTGTGGGTAATATGCAGCCATTTCCATGATAGATTTTTCAAATGGCCATACTTGTGTGTACAGCTCTGCCCCTCCATACCAATGTCTGCCCTGCAGCACAAAACAATCCAGTGGGTAGTCATTACTGGTCTTCATTCCTGACCAATGTATGCTGGTGCAATTGTCTGAGAGATCTTTAACAGTAACTTTTACACCACTTTTCCATGTGTATTCAAAGCCATTTTCAACAGGCTGCCTTTCAACCATTTCCCCAGCTAGATTTTTGCCGATTTCTGCGATGATTGACGATCGATCCTCGCTATCGGACAAGTAAATTTTGCGTGTGAAATGATCAACATGCAAGATCCCAATACAATCCTTTTTATGGCTCTCAATTACCAGGTGAACATACATGACAATGCCAGCAACTAGCAGCAACAGTGTAGATAATTGCAATGCAAGTAGTACTGGTAGATTTTTATTTCTTTTTTCATCAGAAAAGCTAGGTTTTTCTATCAGTTTCATTCCATCTGGATCTGCTTTCTTCTTCGAAGCCATATTTGTTTTGTACTTGTCATCACGTGCTTTTCACATGCTTTAATGTACCGGCAAAGGTCTCTATACTTGTCTGGAGTAGGCAGGTTTTCAGTCATTCGCTTTTTCGTGCTCCAGGGTGGAAAGAAGGGGGGGGGGGGGGGTGGTACTGGTGGAACCCACTTAACTTTCACCATCGTGTCACAAAATAAGAAATTTGAACAAAATCTTCCACCAGACTATCTTTCTAAAGTTCAACACTATCTAGAAATTCCCTGTTACTGTGCAGACAGGTGGTAAATGGACTGAAATTTCGTGCAGAAAAAGCTTAGAACGTTTCTTTATTCGCACGGGCGGCAAGACTCAAAGTTAGGTTGTTTATTAAAAGCTCTTGAATTTGTCCTAACGGACAAAAGCTAGTGATGTGACCAATAAAGTAGCACGTCATTGCTTTTTGTGCCTTTCTGCGGCAGTTGAAAAATCACTATGAGGTGTATAGCGCTACCATGCACTTTTCATACAACAGACCGGTATACCATTTTTTTCACCTCATTGTGACCTGATTCATGCTCAACAATACCAGTGTATTGCTCGTGCTCATGTTAGTAATGGGTACTTGCTTGCCTATGATGCTTCCCCCACCCCCTTCCCCCTGGATCCACTGTTTAACCCCCACCCCAAGTAGGGACGTAGCCAGAACTTTCAAAGGGGGGGGGGGGGAGCCCTGCAGATACTAATAATTATGATAGGCTTGACGTGCCTATCGCGGTAAATACTAGGGAGGTTTAGCAAAGAGACGTGACGTCAATGCGACGTAAAATGCCGTGATTGCCCATCTCCAGATTTGCTCACGGCATTTCCACATCGTTTTTACCTCGCTTTGGCGTTGTCAAAGGCGTTGTGTCGTCTTTGCTAAACCTCTCTATTAACGAAAGGGGGGGGACCGCAGCTCCCTCAGCTCCCCCCCTGGCTACGTCCCTGACCCCAAGAAAATTTTCCAAATTGCTGACAGTGGCTGAAACAATTGTATGATTGTAAATTGCATTTGAACATACATCTGCCATAATGCAGTTGTTAACGCAGTGTCATGACGTTTATGAGGCAATACTTCTATGTAAAAATAAATAATATAATTAATTTACAGTTTAATACCTTACAACTTTGAAGAAAGTTTGTGCGCATTTGACATATTATGAACTATTTGCACGTAGTAACGCTCTCGTTTTAATAACTTTTATTTATTTTCTTGTCTTTATTGCATTCTCAAAAACCTTGTCAAGCGCCCAACGGAAGAGTCATTTTATGCTCTATAGCCTCGTGCGGCGCAGCCGGTGCTGCACATCGTGGACAGAGCCCAGAATATTGTTCAATATTGTTACAATCAGGAAGAATGCTACCCCATATAATCGTTGAATCAAGCTATAATTTTTAGCCATCCTCCTAACAGGCTATTGCCTCGCTTAAGACATCGAGAAAAGGTTTTAAGGACTTTCACACATTTCTGAAAGTGTTTCGAGATGTAGAAAATTTCAAACATAAAACAAATTTAGTTGAAAACTGACGTGATGCAAACAAACAGCTTGCGAATTTGCAGCTTTTTAATCATCCAAATTAACACCACAAATTCAAGAGGTTTAAACAACCTGTCAAACTTTGAGCATTGCCGCTAATGAATAAAGAAAAGTCCCAAGTCTTCCCAACAAGATATTTCAAATGATAAAGCCTATCCATGCCAAGGCTGTTGTTTTTTCTTATAATGAAACCTGCCTTCGTAGGTATACAGTCATTATCTAAAAACATACAAGTCAAAATATACAAGTCATTATCTAAAAAATATTTATGTATGATCAGTTTCATTTGTTTTTATCAAAAATGTGGATCTTTTTTTAAATTTATGGAATATTACAACATGCATGGATCTTGCAAACGAAACAGGTGCATCACGATCTTTAGAATGCTTATAATTAGACCATAGAAGTTAGAACCGGGGGGAGGGTGGTACAGGTGGAACCCACTTCACTTTTACCATCGAGTCACAAAATAAGAAATTTGAAGAAAATCTTCCAGCAGACTATGTTTTAAGCTTGACACTATATAGAAATTCTCTGTTACTGTGCAGACAGGTGTTAAATGGATTGCGTGCAGAATTAATTTCGTGCAGAAAAAGCTTAGAACGTTTCTTTATTCCCGCGGGCGGCAATACTCAAAGTTTGACAACTAAAGTAGGTTGTTAATAGACTTTAGAAGTGCTTACGTCACGCGATTTTCAATGCGTATAGATACAAGGTAAATTTTTCCCACATGTTTCTCACATTGCATTGCAATTCATTGTTTAACTCTGGCATGACGTAAGGACCTTTAACGTCTATTAAAGTTGTCTCGTTTCAATGATTAAAAAGCTGTAAAGCTGCAAGCTACATCACGCACATGTTTTCAATTAATTTTATTTTATATTTCAGATCACTCGTCAAAAACGGCCCCTCTTCTCGAAACGTTTTTAAAATCTTTGAAAATATCTTTCAATCTTTATCAGAAATGCCTAAAATGCCATGCAGAGTAAAATATATCGACAAAATTTTGAAATGCGAAGTAAATCCAAGGAAAATTATCTTTAATAATCATCAACATAATCAATAGATAAATATACGTGATAATAAATCAATAAATCAATCTACTACTCTCTACAAAACTATCTGAGAAATAAAGTTATTGCCAAAAGTAAAATGCATGCGAAATTGAGCACTGTCTGTTCCTTTAGCAAGTATCCATCTAAATTATTTACAAGTCCTACATGACATATTCATTAATCTTGTTATTTTAACTGTGCAGTTTTTACTACCAATCTAAGGAGATATTATCCTCTCATTTCGGAAGGAAAATCGTTGGTTTAATTTGTAAAATCAACAACTCAAAGAATCTATGAATAACAACTCTATGAATAAAGTTTAAATCCAAAGTATACAATTTAAGCATTTTGACTATCAAAAGTACATTTAGAAATAAATTCTAATCACCATCAAAAGTCATGAGGTTTGTTTCCTTCTGTTTTTGCGAAACTAAAGAAGCTACAAGCACGAGTCATTCTAGAAGCACACTGGTCCGTTTACGAAGCAAGCAATCTATGAAGAGTTCTCGTTTCAAACTACGACAGCAATTTGTTCACCCTCTTGTGCTTTACGTTTTTTCTTGCAGGAACCTTTCCAAAATGTCAGTAATTTTTTGTCTAATATTCCGTATATGAACGGATTAGCTGAATGCGAACCGGCAAATCTTAGAATCCTGGCAAAGTACCGAACCCATAAAAATCGGAGATGATGTGCACCAACAATGAGGTGTATGATCCACACTGACCAAGGAATAGATCCAATTACGTAAGAAAGAACAGTACCGAGACAAACAAGGAAAGTTCGTCGATTTCGGGTATATTTCAGGATATTGAAGGAGGAATCTGGCTCACGTTGTCTCATTGCATTTGGACAAACTCTTTTCATGTGTTTGTTTTGTTTCATCAACGAACGAGATATTTTAAAATAAACCACAGCCATGAATATTGTTGGACCCAGAAAAGCGAAGACAACCCAAAATGCAAAGTAAAATTTCAAAAAGGCATCGAATAGCACAGTCGACTTTATGAAGCATAACGGGAAATTTATCCCGCATGCTGCAATCAACCCAGCAAGATACACCAGACCACATAAGACTTTCAATTTCCGTCGACTGATGGCGGGTTTTAAAGAATGCACAGTAGCACGGTAACGAAGTAGCGAAATGATCAACATCATACCCACTCCTGCGAGTTGAAAAGCGTCAGCTATAATGTAAAGATGACAAAATATTGGTGAAGCAACAGTAAGTGGTTCTTCGAGCCAAAAATCTCCAACAGCATAAAAAAAGTAAAAGATCAGCACTGCCAGGTCACAAATGGCGAGGTGTAAAACTAAAAAGTAATAGTTGTTCTTCAACACACTCTTCTTTTGTCTCAGTATCGACAGGATAACTAAACTGTTTCCAAGAATCCCAAATACAACTATCACAGTGTAAGAATATCTGAAGGCATCATATTCTATCTCCCCCATTGTTTGAGTTTATGAGTAACGACTTTCGTTGCTGAAATGCAAAGATAATTCAAACTGTAATGCAACTTGGCTGTAAACGTCTGAAGTTCTCTTAACGAACAACACAGATGTGACAGATAAATTAGCATGCAATATACAAGATTTTAAACAACACGTATTCCACCAATAAAAACCTCACACCCAACGAAAAAGTCACAATGTTTACATCACCTAAGTCTTGGCACTAAATTAAATATACAGGGTGAGTCAAAAAAAACTGATGCTCTTAATCTGACCGGATTTAACGCTAAATCTGATCGGATTAACACTTAACCCAGCCGGATTAAGGGTTAATCCGACCTGATTTAGGGTGAAATCCGGTCGGATTTAGGGTTAAATCCGGTCGGATTAAGGGTTAATCAGGTCGGATTTCTAGTTAAATCCGGTCGGATCAAGGGTTAATCCGATCGGATTTAGGGTTAAATCCGGTCTGATTAAGGGTTAATCTGGTCGGACTTAGGGTTAAATCCGGTCGGATTAAGGGTTAATCCGTTGGGATTTGGGGCTAAATCCGGTCGGATTAAACCTCAATCCGCCCGGATTAAGGGTTAATCCGGTCGGATTTAGGGTTAAATCCGGGCGGATTAAGGGTTAACCGGGTCGGATTTGGGGCTAATCCCGGTCAGATTAGCCCTGAATCCGAAAGGATTAACCCTTAATCCGACCGGATTTAACCCTAAATTCGGCAGGATTAACCCTTAATCCGATCGGATTTAACCCTAAATCCGACCGGATTAACCCTTAATCCGACCAGATTTAGGGTTAAATTCGGTAAGATAAAGGGTTAATCCGGTCGGATTTAGGGTTAAATCCGCCCGGATTAAGGGTTAATCCGGTCGGATTTGGGGCTAAATTCGGTCAGATTAGCCCTAGATCCGAACGGATTAACCCTTAATCCGGCCGGATTAAGGGTTAATCAGGTCGGATTAAGGGTTAAATCCGATCGGATTAAGGGTTAATCCTACCGAATTTAGGGTTAAATCCGGTCGGATTAAGGGTTAATCCTTTTGGATTAAGGGTTAAATCCAGTCGGATTTAGGGTTAAATCCGGTCGGATTAACCCTTAATCTCACCGGATTTAACGCTAAATCTGATCGGATTAACACTTAGTCCGGCCGGATTAAGGGTTAATCCGACCGGATTTAGGGTGATATCCGGTCGGATTAGGGCTTAATCCGGTCGGATTTAGGGTTAAATCCGGTTGGATTAAGGATTAAATCCGGTCGGATTAAGGGTTAATCAGGTCGGATTTGTGGTTAAATCCGGTCGGATTAAGGGTTAATCCGGTCGGATTTGGGGCTAAATCCGGTCGGATTAACCCTCAATCCAACCGGATTAAGGGTTAATCCGGTCGGATTTAGGGTTAAATCCGGGCGGATTTAGGGCTAAATCCGGGCAGATTTAGGGTTAAATCCGGTCGGATTAACCCTCAATCCGCCCGGATTAAGGGTTAATCCGGTCGGATTTGGGGCTAAATCCGGTCAGATTAGCCCTAGATCCGAACGGATTAACCCTTAATCCGGCCGGATTAAGGGTTAATCCGGTCGGATTCACGGTTAAATCCGCCCGGATTAAGGGTTAATCCGGTCGGATTTAGGGTTAAATCCGATCGGATTAAGGGTTAATCCTACCGAATTTAGGGTTAAATCCGGTCGGATTAAGGGTTAATCCTTTCGGATTAAGGGTTAAATCCAGTTGGATTTAGGGTTAAATCCGGTCGGATTAACCCTTAATTTGACCGGACTTAACGCTAAATCTGATCGGATTAACACTTAGTCCGGCCGGATTAAGGGTTAATCCGACCGGATTTAGGGTGAAATCCGGTCGGACTAAGGCTTAATCCGGTCGGATTTAGGGTTAAATCCGGTCGGATTTAGGGTTAGATCAGGTCGGATTAAGGGTTAAATCCGGTCGGATTTAGGGTTAAATCCGGTCGGATTAAGGGTTAATCAGGTCGGATTTGTGGTTAAATCCGGTCGGATTAAGGGTTAATCCGGTCGGATTTGGGGCTAAATCCGGTCAGATTAGCCCTAGATCCGAACGGATTAACCCTTAATCCGGCCGGATTAAGGGTTAATCCGGTCGGATTTAGGGTTAAATAAGATCGGATTAAGGGTTAGATCAGGTCGGATTAAGGGTTAAATCCGGTCGGATTTAGGGTTAAATCCGGGCGGATTTAGGGCTAAATCCGGGCAGATTTAGGGTTAAATCCGGTCGGATTAACCCTCAATCCGCCCGGATTAAGGGTTAATCCGGTCGGATTTGGGGCTAAATCCGGTCAGATTAGCCCTAGATCCGAACGGATTAACCCTTAATCCGGCCGGATTAAGGGTTAAT
Organism: Muricea muricata; assembly: GCA_963855995.1. Lineage (NCBI taxonomy): Eukaryota > Metazoa > Cnidaria > Anthozoa > Malacalcyonacea > Plexauridae > Muricea > Muricea muricata. The sequence goes on along the minus strand of OY979728.1, from coordinate 12,317,743 downwards.
CCGGTCGGATTCACGGTTAAATCCGCCTTGATTAAGGGTTAATCCGGTCGGATTTAGGGTTAAATCCGATCGGATTAAGGGTTAATCCTACCGAATTTAGGGTTAAATCCGGTCGGATTAAGGGTTAATCCTTTCGGATTAAGGGTTAAATCCAGTTGGATTTAGGGTTAAATCCGGTCGGATTAACCCTTAATTTGACCGGACTTAACGCTAAATCTGATCGGATTAACACTTAGTCCGGCCGGATTAAGGGTTAATCCGACCGGATTTAGGGTGAAATCCGGTCGGACTAAGGCTTAATCCGGTCGGATTTAGGGTTAAATCCGGTCGGATTTAGGGTTAGATCAGGTCGGATTAAGGGTTAAATCCGGTCGGATTTAGGGTTAAATCCGGTCGGATTAAGGGTTAATCCTACGGAATTTAGGGTTAAATCCGGTCGGATTATGGGTTAATCCTTTCGGATTAAAGGTTATATCCAGTTGGGTTTAGGGTTAAATCCAGTCGGATTTAGGGTTAAATCCGGTCGGATTTAGGGTTAAATCCGGTCGGATTTAGGGTTAAATCCGGTCGGATTAAGGGTTAATCAGGTCGGATTTGTGGTTAAATCCGGTCGGATTAAGGGTTAATCCGGTCGGATTTGGGGCTAAATTCGGTCAGATTAGCCCTAGATCCGAACGGATTAACCCTTAATCCGGCCGGATTAAGGGTTAATCCGGTCGGATTTAGGGTTAAATCCGATCGGATTAAGGGTTAATCCGGTCGGATTTAGGGTTAAATCCCATCGGATTAAGGGTTAATCCTTTCGGATTAAGGGTTAAATCCGGTCGGATTAAGGGTTAATCCTTTCGGATTAAGGGTTAAATCCAGTTGGATTTAGGGTTAAATCCAGTCGGATTTAGGGTTAAATCCGATCGGATTAAGGGTTAATCCTTTCGGATTAAGGGCTAAATCCGGTTGGATTAAGGGTTAATCCGTTCGGATTTAGTGTTAAATCCGATCGGATTAAGGGTTAATCCTACCGAATTTAGGGTTAAATCCGGTCGGATTATGGGTTAATCCTTTCGGATTAAAGGTTATATCCAGTTGGGTTTAGGGTTAAATCCAGTCGGATTTAGGGTTAAATCCGGTCGGATTTAGGGTTAAATCCGGTCGGATTAAGGGTTAATCAGGTCGGATTTGTGGTTAAATCCGGTCGGATTAAGGGTTAATCCGGTCGGATTTGGGGCTAAATTCGGTCAGATTAGCCCTAGATCCGAACGGATTAACCCTTAATCCGGCCGGATTAAGGGTTAATCCGGTCGGATTTAGGGTTAAATCCGATCGGATTAAGGGTTAATCCGGTCGGATTTAGGGTTAAATCCCATCGGATTAAGGGTTAATCCTTTCGGATTAAGGGTTAAATCCGGTCGGAATAAGGGTTAATCCTTTCGGATTAAGGGTTAAATCCAGTTGGATTTAGGGTTAAATCCAGTCGGATTTAGGGTTAAATCCGATCGGATTAAGGGTTAATCCTTTCGGATTAAGGGCTAAATCCGGTTGGATTAAGGGTTAATCCGTTCGGATTTAGTGTTAAATCCGATCGGATTAAGGGTTAATCCTACCGAATTTAGGGTTAAATCCGGTCGGATTATGGGTTAATCCTTTCGGATTAAAGGTTATATCCAGTTGGGTTTAGGGTTAAATCCAGTCGGATTTAGGGTTAAATCCGGTCGGATTTAGGGTTAAATCCGGTCGGATTAAGGGTTAATCAGGTCGGATTTGTGGTTAAATCCGGTCGGATTAAGGGTTAATCCGGTCGGATTTGGGGCTAAATTCGGTCAGATTAGCCCTAGATCCGAACGGATTAACCCTTAATCCGGCCGGATTAAGGGTTAATCCGGTCGGATTTAGGGTTAAATCCGATCGGATTAAGGGTTAATCCGGTCGGATTTAGGGTTAAATCCCATCGGATTAAGGGTTAATCCTTTCGGATTAAGGGTTAAATCCGGTCGGAATAAGGGTTAATCCTTTCGGATTAAGGGTTAAATCCAGTTGGATTTAGGGTTAAATCCAGTCGGATTTAGGGTTAAATCCGATCGGATTAAGGGTTAATCCTTTCGGATTAAGGGCTAAATCCGGTTGGATTAAGGGTTAATCCGTTCGGATTTAGTGTTAAATCCGATCGGATTAAGGGTTAATCCGTTCGGATTTAGGGTTAAATCCGATCGGATTAAGGGTTAATCCTTTCGGATTAAGGGTTAAATCCGGTTGGATTAAGGGTTAATCCGTTCGGATTTAGGGTTAAATCCGATCGGATTAAGGGTTAATCCGGTCGGATTTAGGGTTAAGTCCCATCGGATTAAGGGTTAATCCTGCCGAATTTAGGGTTAAATCCGGTCGGATTAAGGGTTAATCCTTTCGGATTAAGGGTTAAATCCGGTCGGATTTAGGGTTAAATCCGGTCGGATTTAGGGTTAAATCCGGTCGGATTAAGGGTTAATCAGGTCGGATTTGTGGTTAAATCCGGTCGGATTAAGGGTTAATCCGGTCGGATTTGGGGCTAAATCCGGTCGGATTAACCTTCAATCAGCCCGGATTAAAAGTTAATCCGTTCGGATTTAGGGTTAAATCCGCCCGGATTGAGGCTTAATCCGGTCGGATTTGGGGCTAAATCCGGTCGGATTAACCTTCAATCAGCCCGGATTAAGGGTTAATCCGGTCGGATTTAGGGTTAAATCCGCCCGGATTAAGGGTTAATCCGTTTGGATTTAGGGTTAAATCCGATCGGATTAAGGGTTAATCCGGTCAGATTTAGGGTTAAATCCGGTCGGATTTAGGGTTAATCCGGTCGGATTTGGGGCTAAATCCGGTTAGATTAGCCCTAGATCCGAACGGATTAACACTTAATCCGGCCGGATTTAGGGTTAATCCGTTCGGATTTAGGGGGTAAATCCGATCGGATTAAGGGTTAATCCTTTCGGATTAAGGGTTAAATCCGGTCGCATTAAGGGTTAATCCGTTCGGATTTAGGGTTAAATCCGATCGGATTAAAGGTTAATCCGTTCGGATTTAGGGTTAAATCCGATCGGATTAAGGGTTAATCCTACTGAATTTAGGGTTAAATCCGGTCGGATTAAGGGTTAATCCTTTCGGATTAAGGGTTAAATCCGGTCGGATTAAGGGTTAATCCGTTCGGGTTTAGGGTTAAATCCGATCGGATTAAGGGTTAATCCGGTCGGATTTAGGGTTAAATCCCATCGGATTAAGGGTTAATCGTACCGAATTTAGGGTTAAATCCGGTCGGATTAAGGGTTAATCCTTTCGGATTAAGGGTTAAATCCAGTCGGATTTAGGGTTAAATCCAGTCGGATTTAGGGTTAAATCCGATCGGATTAAGGGTTAATCCGGTCGGATTTAGGGTTAAATCCCATCGGATTAAGGGTTAATCGTACCGAATTTAGGGTTAAGTCCGGTCGGATTAAGGGTTAATCCTTTCGGATTAAGGGTTAAATCCAGTCGGATTTAGGGTTAAATCCAGTCGGATTTAGGGTTAAATCCGGTCGGATTAACCCTTAATCTGACCAGATTTAACGCTAAATCTGATCGGATTAACACTTAGTCCGGCCGGATTAAGGGTTAATCCGACCAGATTTAGGGTGAAATCCGGTCGGATTAGGGCTTAATCCGGTCGGATTTAGGGTTAAATCCGGTCGGATTTAGGGTTAAATCCGGTCGGATTTAGGGTTAAATCCGGTCGGATTTAGGGTTAATCCGGTCAGATTTGGGGCTAAATCCGGTCGGATTTGGGGTTAAATCCGGTCGGATTTAGGGTTAATCCGGTCGGATTTGGGGCTAAATCCCGTAAGATTAGCCCTAGATCCGAACGGATTAACCCTTAATCCGGCCGGATTAAGGGTGAAATCCGGTCGGATTAGGGCTTAATCCGGTCGGATTTAGGGTTAAATCCGGTCGGATTAACCCTTAATCTGACCAGATTTAACGCTAAATCTGATCGGATTAACACTTAGTCCGGCCGGATTAAGGGTTAATCCGACCAGATTTAGGGTGAAATCCGGTCGGATTAGGGCTTAATCCGGTCGGATTTAGGGTTAAATCCGGTCGGATTTAGGGTTAAATCCGGTCGGATTTAGGGTTAAATCCGGTCGGATTTAGGGTTAAATCCGGTCGGATTTAGGGTTAATCCGGTCGGATTTGGGGCTAAATCCGGTCGGATTTGGGGTTAAATTCGGTCGGATTTAGGGTTAAATCCGGTCGGATTAAGTGTTAGACTCCAGCCAGATTAATGGTTAATCCCGCCTGATTAAAGGTTAATCTGGTTTAGGGTTAATCCAGAGTCTGGATTATCTGGTAAATCCAGAGTGATTAGGGTTAATCACTCTGGATTTAGCCCTAAATCCGACCGGATTATCCCTTAATCCGGCCGGATTAAGGTTTAATCTGACCGGATGTAGCCCTTAATTTGGCGGGATTTAGGGTTAAATTTTGGGTGATTAACCCTAAATCTGGCCGGATTAACCCTTAATCCGGCCGGATTAACCCTAAATCCGACTGGATTAACACTAAATCCAGCCGTATTAGGGGGGGAGTTAACCCTTAACTTTCAATTCTGCCGGATTAACTTTAAATGTGGTTGGAGCTACCCCAAATTCGACCGAATTGATCCTAAATCCGGCTGGATTAACTTTAAATCCGGCCTGATTAACCCTAAATCAGGCCGGATTACCCTAAATCCGGACGGATTAACCCTAAATCAGGCGGGATTAACTCTAAATCCGGCCAGATTAACGTGTTTTTTATGGACCGGCAAATGTCTTTATACTTGTGTGGAGTAATCAGATTTTCAGTCATTCGCTTTTTCGTGCTCAAGGGGGAAGGGTGGTACAGGTGGACCCACTTCACTTTTAAAATCGAATCACAAAATAGGAGATTTGAACTAAATCTTCCAGCATGTTTTAAGCTTAAAAGGAAATGGCAAAAAAATGTTTTATCGTCTCATCTGAAAGAGACTCCAAAACAATATATTGAAGTCTATTACAGAATTTTTAAATCTGCCTTATTTGGTGAGATATTTTGACTTGAAATCTTTAGTTGTCCGCCATCTTGGATATTTGTGGATATGCAGGATACGTCACAACTGGGGTCACGCAATTTTTTTTTCTTACGACACAATAGTTAATATGCTCTCATAACCGCATGTATGGCAAATGTTTCGGATTTCAGCACGGACTGAGAAGATTTCAAACAATATTTGATTGTTGGTAGGTATTTAGGAGGATTTTCGACAGGCTTATCCCTGTTGTGATGTCACCAAAACATTGTTAATGAGGTTACAAATTAATCCAAGACTGCGGACAGTTCGTTGATTTAGGTGAGAATGTCTCCCGAAGTAAAACAGATATAAAAATTTTGCAATAGACTTCTGTTTATTGTTTTAGAGTCTCTTTCAAATGAGACAATAAAATTTTTTGTTGCCATTTCCCTTTAACACTATCCAGAAATTCTCTGTTACTGTGCAGACTTCAGGTGTTAAATGGGCTGAAATTTCGTGCAGAAAAAGCTTAGAACGTTTCTTTATTCACGCAGGAGACAATAGTCAAAGTTCGACAACTAAAGTAGGTTGTTTCTTAAAGCTCTTGAATTCGTCTCGTTTCAATAATTAAAAAGCTGTGAAGTTGCAAGCCTCATCACGCATGTGCTTTGAAAAAAATTTATTTCATATTCAAATCCACCCACAAAAAATTTGCAGCCCTTTCTCCACCTCAAAATACTGTTAAAAATGTCTAAAAATCTTTTAAACAATTCGCACAAACCTCCCCCAAAATTTATACTTCCTTCAACCTATCAGCAAAGCCTACAAAAGCCCAAAATAAAATATATCGATAAAATTCTAAAATACACCATCAAAAAAAGATTATCTTTAATAATCATCAACATTATCAATAGATAAATCTAAATGATAATGAACAAAAAATCAATCTACTACTCTCTACAACACTATCTGCAGAATAAAGCTCTTGCCAAAAGTAAAATGCTTTGCTATTTTAACTGGGCAGTTCTTACCACCAATTTTACTGTCCCGTTGCTTAACAAGTATACATCTAAATTATTTACAAGTCATATATGACATATTTATTGATTTTTTTATTTTAACTGCTCAGTTTTTACTACCAAACTATAAGTAGATATTATCCTCTCTCATCCCGGAGAGAAAATCGTTGGTTTAATTTGTAAAATCAACAACTCAGAGAATCTAAAACTCTATGGTGTGAAGTTTAAATCCAAAGTATACAATTTAAGCATTTTGACTGTCAAAAGTATATTCAAAACTAAATTCTAATCACCATCAAAAGTCATGAGGTTTGTTTCCTTCTGTTTTTGCGAAACTACGAAGTAAAAAAGCAGCATGCAAGAGTCATTTTAGAGGTACATTGGTCCGTTTACGAAGCAAGCAATCTATGAAGAGTTCTCGTTTTTCAAACTACGACAGCAATTTGTTCACTCTCCTGTGCTTTACGTTTTTTCTTGCAGGAACCTTTCCAAAATGTCAGTAATTTTTAACTGATTTTCAGAATTTTACATCATTTCCATGCAATATGGGAAAATGCCGAATGAAAACACTTACCACATCCAAGGCCAGTGTTCAGCCGAAATAGGTGAAATGAGTCAAATTCTAAAACAGATATAAGATAAGTTGTTCTGGTTCCAAACTAAGTTTTTTCATATACAATGACCAAATTCATCATTTTGAGCTAAGTTTCATGACATTTCATTGCATTTAGCAAAATTTCAAAAATTCAAGCCAATATACCAAAGTGGAAAAAGTTCAAACATAGTGGTCAACACTAGCAGAGTGTCCGAAGTACATCTCTAGTGCCCAAAACTGGGCTAGAATCCGAGCGTGAGCTGATCTGGTAATGCATGAAGAATTTCACATCATTTCCATGTAATATGGGAAAATGCCGAATGAAAACACTTACCACATCCAAGGCCAGTGTTCAGCCCAAATAGGTGAAATGAGTCAAATTCTAAAACAGCAATAAGATAAGTTGTTCTGGTTCCAAACTAAGTTTTTTCATATACAATGACCAAATTCATCATTTTGAGCTAAGTTTCATGACATTTCATCGCATTTAGCAAAATTTCAAAAATTCAGGCCAATATACCAAAGTGGGAAAAGTTCAAACATAGTGGTCAACACTAGCAGAGTGTCCGAAGTACATCTCCAGTGCCCAAAACTTGGCTAAAATCCGAGCGTGAGCTGATCTGGTAATGCATGAAGAATTTCACATCATTTCCATGTAATATGGGAAAATGCCGAATGAAAACACTTACCACATCCAAGGCCAGTGTTCAGCCAAAATAGGTGAAATGAGTCAAATTCTAAAACAGCAATAAGATAAGTTGTTCTGGTTTTAAACTAAGTTTTTTCATATACAATGACCAAATTCATCATTTTGAGCAATCAGCATAGCACAAAAAATGTCAGAGTCACAATAAGCCTGGTAGCAATAAGCGTAAAATTTGAGAAGGTCAACGAATTAACTAATATTGAGAACTGTAATAGTCATACACTGATACACAGCCTGTACTCAGCGTGTACACAGCATGCCTGAATATCTAAACCTCGCTATCATCAACAGCGGTGGACTATACGCGAGTGTTGTGGTCCCGCGTTTAGTTTTGACGCTCTGAAATAAACCAACAACATACGAAGCTCGTTGAGTAAGGCAACAACAGCAACAGGATCAGTGGCGCTAATGATTGATCCAAACATCAGAGCAACAAACCAAGTCCAGTCGTAGGTAAATACCAATTTTGCCATTACTCCTGCAAGGGCAGAGCATATCGCCATACACACAACGGCCAGATAAACAATCTAAGGAAACATATTTTATAAGATATTTTAATATCTCGTTTACCTCATAAGATATTTTAATTTATTATATAGTTGACAGTAAGATACTGAAAATACACCGTAAGATATTTTCCATATCTTCACTAGTGAAGATATCGATCACGTGAACATTTCCCGCCAATAATTTTGTATTTTCAAAATGGCGATGTTTGTAAGAGCAGCGAACCAATTTTCACCTTCGTTTAAAGAAAAAACTACATGTTTGTGCCGAAAAAAATGGAAATAATGCAAGAAAACGCTAAAATGATGAACAGGTATTGCTTTAGTTTAGATAATATTGAAATAAAGCCATGTTTTTAGCATTACTGATCGAAAATTAATATTACTGACTTGGGTCTTAAATTGTTTACAACTATATAATAAATAGAACATTACACGGCGGTTTGAAGATATGAATTTTATCTTCTCGTGGTGAAAACAATATTTTACTCACTCGCTGCGCTCGTTCGTAAAATATTGTTTTAACCACTCGAAGATAAAAGTCATATCTTCGCACCGCCGTGTAATATCCTCTATATCTCGTTTACCTCAACCGCCTGAAATAAGCGGGCTGGCATGATTTTTTAGGAGGGAAGGGGGGAAAAAATGAATTTTACTGGTGAGTAGAGAGGGTAAATCATGTTATTCATAGCTTTCCGTCCTTGGATACATATTACAGTCACGCATGATACACCCATGGCCATGCAGTTATGTAACGCTTTTGTGCTTTAAAAACACTTCGTTTATGACCTTGGACGAAATATTCGGAGATATTTTGCTTTTCTCAAAAACATCGTAAGCTGCTCTTCCTACTTTACCCGTGTCACTGCCAGAAACATCACTGATTGTTCAAATTAACGATCTGATCCCTCCTGGAAAAGTTCAACCTTCAATCCATGCCTATATGCTATAATTTATGAAGTGACCAGGGGTCCGTTGTTAAGTTGGATAGCGTTGTGAAGATGCTGAAAAACCTACAAAAAATGAAGCTATGGGCTGCCCTGCTAGAGCTACTAATTCAAAAGCCGATAATCTTAACTGGTCTAACGTGAAATTGGAAAGAAACTTCCCGAAAATATCTCATCTGAAAAATATCCTAACATGACGTACGAATGAATGAATTGAACATTTTTAACAGAACATACAAATACAGCTGATAAATTTCAAAAATAGGTACACATAGCGTGCATGTGGGTAGCCTAGCCAGCCATGGACATCTTATACGATATATATCGTAGCACCTAAACATGGGATCAAATTAATTATAAAAGGGACGATTACATGTAGAAGGTCAGTTACTGGCATAGAATATTCCACTGAAAAGATTTGTGTGTTTGTATCTTTGTGCGGACATTACAGTTTATGCAGTACAGTCGCATTTCTATGCAGCACAGTCGCACATTCATGCAGCACAGCCACCTTTCCATGCAGTAGAGCTGGCCCTTATCGGCCACCGTAAAGACGCTATAGAGAATGGACTGGAAACGCGAGCTAAACGACAACATTGCTAACGCATCACCCTTGATAGGGTCCGATACGCTTTACTTCAGAACTTACCATGTAGCTGTACTTCTAATATATTTCATGACTTTGTATGTATATGTCTATGGAACTATCAAACTTTGGGGGGATAAAAAGGATGAAATCAGATTTGAATATTCTCGTAAAACTTTGTAAACAACATCCGTGGTGATATTTTTCGTTACTCAAAAAGAAGGCAAGCATTCAGCGTTGGTTTTAAGCTTTTCACATGCACCAAAGAAGTTTTAAAAGTGGATACTTCAATAGAAATTGCTTTTCTTGTTTGAAATATGTAACAAAAGTCCTCGCATATATTAAAGTAAAATGAAGTTATATAGGGCAGGTCGTATCAGGGATGTGTAATTAGCGCTTTATAACCCGTGTTTCCAGTCAATTCCTTTGTCTCTGTTTAATTTGATCTTTTTTTTACTTTATTTCACAAACGCTTTAATGCTTCAGTTAATATCGCAAGTTTATGCATTTAGCTTTATAAATGCTGACAACATGCTGTGTCAAATTTCGTACAACGTCAATCAAAACAGCAATAAAATTACATTTGACAAGATTTCAAAGAGAGTAAAACACATCAGGAAACGATTTGGGCAAAACATCTGTCTTTCGCAGGAAGAACAGCGCATTATTTAGCTTTGCTTCAACATCAATGCTACATCACGATACACCGGGCAATATGAACAAAATCCTCGATCACTACTGAAGATAAATTACGAACAGGTAGAAATACTGAAGCTATAACCAAAACAGTGGGTAAAATTTTAACCCACAATTGCTAGAAAACCAAGAAAACGCCACCCATGCTTGAACAATCGCCACCTGGGCAAAAAAGATCGAAGCACCACCACATAGAAAGAGCATCTTATCTATCTATATCTCTCGTCTTCCTACTGTAGCTTCACAAAAATTTTGGAAGTCTAACTTATAGCAGAAAGCATATCATTTTGGCCAACAAAAATATTTGTAAGTTACTAAAACAAGCTTCAAATGGTTATTAAAACAATCAAATTCCAAAAAGCTTCTTCCTGCACTTATATATTGACACCGCGTCTTCGAACTTGCCGCGTTGTCGATCTTAAGCTCCCTATTAACGCAGCACAGTCGCACATTCATGCAGCACAGCCACCTTTCCATGCAGTAGAGCTTATCTATCTATATCTCTCGTCTTCCTACTGTAGCTTCACAAAAATCAACATACTCAGGAAAAGCTGCGAATCTATGAGTATTAATTTCTGTCATGCGTTTCCATGCACATAAAATAGAATCGTTTTTGGTTGTTGTTGGAAAGCTAAAGCACATAGTTGATGTTTTTCAAGTAGAATTGTGTGTAAGATGCAATCCATCAGCTTTGAGTCAAAGATATGTTTATATTTAAGTAACGAATGGTCTCATATGCACTGATAAGTATTTTCAACTTGAGTAAATATGATTAACTCCCGTGGCTTGCGTTCAAACTATATCTGAAAGACATGACAAAACAATAGGAGTCCTACACCGATTCCCATGCTCGGGGAAACAATTCATTCTGTTTATTCTATTAGATTAAAGAATTTTCCCAGACGTTTCCAGGGCAAAAAAGAAAACAAAAATCAAACAGAACGCTTGGCTGAATTAAGACTCATCGAAGAAAATTAAAAATGAAGCGAAATGAACACAATGTGAGTGACACATCGCCCAGATGTGTAAGCCAAAATATATTAATGTTTACCGTTGTGTTTGTTTAGAAGTAGTCGGAATTTCTGATAACTTTCTTATAAAAGACGTGTGATTTGCTCATAGTGTACATACCCTTGGGAAAAGGCGACAGCTTTGAACAAATTCTGAAACCGAACGAAAAACTTGCATTCATCTTCAGCTTGTATCGGTAAGTGTACTTTCAAACCAATATCATTGTTCTGTGGTGACTGTTTAATGAGATTAGCTATATGGGCGTTTTCGGCGACTTAATCATGTATACGTTTTAAATTTTTGCTATTTTATTTAAAGATTAATCCTATTTATGCGAACCGGTCAAATTCAAGCCTGCTAATCATTCAGTGCACTTTTTGATTAAGATTTATTAACGTTTCTTCAGATAGCGAATTGTCCCGAACAAAAGGTACACTTAATAAGAACGCTACAACATCCATTTTCATAAAATACGTGCATGATTAAAAACGTTAAGGACATGGCGACGAAGATCTTTCTGCAATATTTTAAGCGTTCCTGTGTATTGAAGATACAAACCACGACATGGTCTATCGTACACTACCTTCACTTGGCAACCGCGTTTCAAATATCATTTTCATGTAGTTTTATTAAACACAAACCACGACAGTGTATTGTACAGTTGGACCACCACGTTTAAGATATTTATAGTTAACTCAGACAGAAACCACGACAGCTTATTGTGGAACATCATCTACACAGGACCACCACGTTTGAGAAATCTTCTTCAGGTAGTTCAAACACAAACTACCGACAGCCTATTGTAGAATAATACCTATACCAGAGCACTACGTTTTGAGATACAGTGCAGACACAAACCAGACATCTCCGTAATGTGGAATACTAACTACAATGCAAACACAAACCACGACAGCTTACTGTGGTATAGTGCCTACTCAGACTCAGTGACTATACACCATCAAATGCATAAGTTTTTTTTTAAAGTTCAATACCAAATGCGTCTTTTATTTAGCACAAAGAAAGTCATGGCTAATCATCGATTGATCATTTTCGCTCTCTTCGCACTGACTGCTGCATACATCTCAAAAAGTCAAGCTCGTCCTCGAGCATCACGTGACCTATTTGCCGAATACGAGAACGGCTATGATGTGATGAACAAAAACGAAGAATCGTTCAACGTTCAGCCCAACGATTACGAAAGCAAGGCGAGAGATTACGAGGACGACACGAAAGATTACGAGGAGAAACCACGAGAAGACGAAGAAACGAGAGAGGGCTGCAATGGCCCAAAGGGAAGTTGGCTCTGTTAACTCGACATTTTATTGACGTTTTCGAAACGTTTCATAACTTAGAGAACATGTAGTATCATTAGACGTAAATGTGCCTACCAAAATGGCTTTGCTTCATTGTATAAATCTTTGGGCACAAATAAACTTGTCAGTTTCGCTTCATTCGAAGTATCTTGTTTAATGCTCATTTTATACAACGGCGAAGTGTCTGGGAATAGAATCACGATTTGTTAATAATGTATGAATTATAAGATACTTCCCACACTGTCAGATAGTTCAGACACAAACCACGACAGCTCATCGTAACATTACCCCCATCAAGTTTGAGCAAGGTGCTTCCCTCCTTCATATTGTAGAATACAAGCTATCCATGCATATTGGAATGTGGCGTTTAAGACAGAATTAAGCTCAGACGCAAGCTACACTCAATGGACGTCACTTGGTAAATCTACAGAATACCTAAAATAACAAAACCAACACCACTCTCATGCACAAAAGGGCTTAAAAATGACAAGAATCACTGTCAGTCAAATATGGGCGAATTCTGACGTCAAACCGTCCAGGCAGGTATTAATTTTTCCGATTGCTTGTCAAATTTTTAAATACTTCATATTTAGTCACCAATTAAGAGGACGCCATGACAGTGCAAAAGTGCATGTTTCTACGAACTACAGACAGGGAACAACACAAGGAAATAAACACAGAAATCCATCATACAATTCAAGACATTGTTGAAACTGTGTACTTTCAATTTCATTTCAAAGTCGTTGTCAGACAGAGTACGTACAATGGAAAGGATGAGGTGGGATTAAGGAATATTATTGTAGTTTCGATGGTATTCAATCAAAGATCAGACATTGCTTGGAAACCCTGGCGCTCTTAACTTACATTTAAGAGCGTCATTCACTTAGAGTTAAAGGTCAAGTCAATGATAGAATTTCTGTCTAATTTAACATATCGACCGAGGTATGGATATTTCGTCGCTCGAAGAAATCTTACTGCATACAGAAAGACCTAACCTAAAATTTTATATATACCATGTGTATTTTTGTAGAAATATTGCGCCAGATATCGACAATTAAACCTTGACTACGATTTTTTTTCGAAACTGTTAGGAGTTAACTTTTTACGTCATACAGTTCACTGGTTTCATTTCAAAGCGCACAAGGGTTTTGAGTCTGCACAAAACCATCAAGAAATTTTGGCCACTATATTTACTAAGCAGAACATTGTCGCCCTTCCTCTTAAAATTATAAACAAAGCAGATTTTCAATGCACAAAGTCATAACCGCTTTGCATCCGGCCTCCGCTAAGCAGGATTATGAAAATTGAAAAGAATTCCATCGATGGAAACATTTTTAATACAAAACTATTACACAAATGCAGTGATTTTCTTTGGGGGGGTGAGACTTTGAGTGGCCGTTTTGTTTTCTAATTAAAGCTTAGTATCTCGGGTATAAAGACTGATCTCTCGTGGTGCCTCTTCCGAAAGTGACTTTCTCCCAAATTCCCTGAACGCAGGGAAACAGCGTTTGCAACGGAAGTCTGACATGTTAAGGTCGATATGATTAAGACATTATATTTTAAACCGGCTTAAATCAGGGAAACCAATCTGTTGAAAGAATGAAAGGTAATGATTAAGCTATCTATCCATCTATCAATCCATCTATCGATTTAAAATCGTAAGCTCCGTGAGGAAAAATCTTCGCATGGATCGTTTAACATCGTAGAAAAAGCTAAAATTTGAAAACGTTCCACTTGCTGGTTGAATTGATCGTTGCACCTGATTGCAGGCTAAGTCAATAGGCACAGCAATTTTGTTCAATGTTGTTGACAACCAGAAAGAATGTTTCCCGCAGATATTTCAACGATCTGCTGAATGTTGTGAGTTTCCTCCTGGTAGTCTGGTTTCCTCCCACAAGGAAAGTTGAAAGGGATGATTAGGTGATACCCGCCCACGGTAACGGGCTCACGATGCTGTGGTGACCTTGTCCTCGTGACGAAGATGATCGAGTAAAATAAAAAACTCACACGGAATCTACGACTTGATGCTGACAGACAACATTCCGTGATCTAAAACCTTTAAGGAGGATTTAGACAGAGATTCATCCGTTATTTTCCGTTGATCTTACACGAAGGAAATTATTCTGTCAACGATGATTTTGGCAATTTAACACGATATAAACTACATTTAACTTGTCTATAGTTTGTGGTTTACAAACGTCAATGGTCAAGCCTAGAATGTGATTCTAGGACAAACGAGGTTGAAAAATGAGGAGAGATGACGCGAGTGTGCAGTCGCGTGGAAATTAAACCGCTGTACATAATGCTTTCCCAACACAATCATGTATTTTATTGAAGTGAAGGGGTCGCCACCCACCTAGCTACACAGGGTGTCCCAAAAAAACCCAAAAACTATTGAAAATGCTCTATTGTTAAAATTTCAATGCCTAGCACTAAATTGAACCCACGAGTGGATAAACTATTGACATAACCGTCATAATTAATAGTAATAGTCAGTGTTAGCCATTTTTATGCCAGACAAAAAAACTAAACCTACGAGTGCATATTAAAAATGCAATCAAATTTTACGCATGGGTTATTTTGGCCTATTCAATTTGGTTTTTATCAACGTTCCCATGAGCGAAACAAACGTACTTTACAAAGATATTTTAATTCTTTAACAAATGCTAAAGCATTGAAATGTTAACAATAAATGATTTCAATAGTTTTTAGAGTTTTTTGGGACACCCTGTACTGTACACCTTATAACAATGAAAGACAATAAACTATAGAAATTGGTTTTCTAAAGAAGAGATAGTCTAATTTTCGCGCCTCGCGCCTCGCGCCTTTTCTTCGCGCCTCGCGCCTTTTCTTCGCGCCTCGCGCCTTTTTTCGCGCCTCGCGCCTTTTTTCGCGCCTTTTTTTCGCGCCTTTTTTCGCGCCTTACTTTTCATGCTTTTTTTTTCGTGCTTTTTTCTGCCGTTTTTCCCGCGCCTTATTCCCGGCCTCGCGTTTTTTTCGCTAAAAGTTCATTAAATTATTCTTAAAAATTGCCATCATCATCTTTTAATGTATAGGGAGAAAGAAACTTGCTAAACAAGTGACTCTACTATTATTCATTAACTGGAACGATAACTCGGCAATAAAGCCGTTTTTTCACTGGCAAATTTTTGTCGCGCAAGTCTTCTATCTTATAAGCTCTCATCTAGGACAAATTAGATTCTTAATTAATAGTTCATTTCAATTTGAGTAGAACCGTACACATGTCACATCGCGCGAAAGTAATCGCCAGCAAAAAATCGGCTTATGAATACTGTGTATTACTTATGAATACTGTCCAATAACATATGTCATTAGTCAAATGTCTGAAAATAACATAGAATAAATAAGTACAAAATTAGGGGGGGGTTACCCCTGATTAATTAAAGTCTGATTATGAACAGTTATATGATTATTTTGTTTCAAATAATTTGCTATCCGATCATCAATTTGGTTTTAGACAGTTTCACTCCACAGCATCAACCCTTTTAGATAGCACAAATGAGTGGCTTAGTTAATATGGACCGTTGTGAAATTAATATTGCAGTATTTCTAGACTTACAAAAAGCTTTTGATACGATAAATCACGATATTCTTTTAAAGAAACTTGAAAGGTATGGCATGGGATCACCAGTGTTGAATCTTTTAAGAAATTACCTAACAGACAGAACTTAGATGTGCTCAGTAAATGGCGTATTGTCCTGTTCAAAAACAGTTGCGTGTAGTGTTCCTCAAGGCTCGACTTGGTCCACTTCTATTCTTAATTTACATAAACGATTTACCAGGTAGTTTGGGGTTTTCGTCGGCAAGAATGTTTGCTGATGATACTACATTAACTGCCTCTGGTGAATCAGTTCTAGATGCTGAGGTGGCCATCAATCATGACCTTGAAAATATCAAACAATGTCTCTCAGCAAATAAATTATCACTAAATCTTGTCAAAACTGAGTATTTATTAATCGGATCAAGGCATAACATGAATAACTTATTTCATGCTCCCAAAGTGCATGTTGTAGTACTCACTCTTAAGCGCTTAAGATAATATTCTCCCTCTCCAAAATGCATGGTTACATAAATGTAGTTGTATACAAGACCGAATTTTGGGAGAGGTGCGCGCCTCCTCTGGGAATAGGAGAGGTGCACACCTCCCCAAAAAAAACCCCACATTCCCTTACAATTTCTCCAAAATCTGGCCTTGGTTATATGTTAACTCGGTTTTTGCATGCATGCCACTTGATTTCTTATCTTTACTTCAAAGTTCAAATGGTCATTGTGGCCATGCATGTGTCTTTAGTATTGGAAAATGTTATTATAAGGATTGAAATTATTGTTTTCAGAGATTTTATGACTTTGGTTAAATAGGAACAAATTTTGTCATTGTTTAACCAAGCCTATTATTACACGAATTATTATGTATTTAGTGTTTGAAAATGTTATTATAAGGATTGAAATTATTGTCGTTTTCAGAGATTTTATGACTGGTTGAATAGGAACAAATTTTGTGATTATTTAACCAAGCCTATTATTGCACGAATTATTGTGTTTTTAATGTTTAAAAATGTTATTATAAGGGCTGCTGTATTGTTTTCAGAGATTTTACGACTTTGGTTAAATAGGAACAAATTTTGTCATTATTTAACCAAGCCTATTATTACACGAATTATTGTGTCTTTAGTGTTGGAAAATGTTATTATAAGGATTGAAATTACTGTTTTCAGAGATTTTATGAGTTTGGTTAAACATGATCAAATTTTTTCATTATTTAACCAAGCCTACTATTACACGAATTATTGTGTCTTTAGTGTTGGAAAATGTTATTGTAAGGATCGAAGTTACTGTTTTCAGAGATTTTATAACTTTGATTAAATATGTACAAATTTTGTCATTATTTAACCAAGCCCATTATTACACGAATTATTGTGTCTTTAATGTTTAAAAATGTTATTATAAGGGTTGAAGTTACTGTTTTCAGAGATTTTATAACTTTGGTTAAATACGTGCAAATTTTGTCATTATTTAACCAAGCCTATTATTACACGAATTATTGTGTCTTTAGTGTTTGAAAATGTTATTATAAGGATTGAAATTATTGTTTTCAGAGATTTTATGACTTTGGTTAAATAGGTACAAATTTTGTCATTGTTTAACCAAGCCCATTATTACACGAATTATTGTGTCTTTAGTGTTGGAAAATGTTATTATAAGGATTGAAGTTACTGTTTTCAGAGATTTTATAACTTTGGTTAAATATGTACAAATTTTGTCATTGTTTAACCAAGCCCATTATTACACGAATTTTTGTGTCTTTAATGTTTAAAAATGTTATTATAAGGATTGAAGTTACTGTTTTCAGAGATTTTATAACTTTGGTTAAATATGTGCAAATTTTGTCATTGTTTAACCAAGCCCATTATTACACGAATTGTTTTGTCTTTAATGTTTAAAAATGTTATTATAAGGATTGAAGTTACTGTTTTCAGAGATTTTATAACTTTGGTTAAATATGTACAAATTTTGTCATTGTTTAACGAAGCTATTATTACACGAATTATTGTGTCTTTAGTGTTTAAAAATGTTATTATAAGGATTGAAGTAACTGTTTTCAGAGATTTTATAACTTTGGTTAAATATGTACAAATTTTGTCATTGTTTAACCAAGCCCATTATTACACGAATTGTTTTGTCTTTAATGTTTAAAAATGTTATTATAAGGATTGAAGTTACTGCTTTCAGAGATTTTATTTTGGTTAAATATGTACAAATTTTGTCATTGTTTAACGAAGCTATTATTACACGAATTATTGTGTCTTTAGTGTTGGAAAATGTTGTTGTAAGGGCTGCTGTTAGTGCTGTATTGTTTTCAGAGATTTTATAACTTTGGTTAAATATGTACAAATTTTGTCATTGTTTAACCAAGCCCATTATTACACGAATTGTTTTGTCTTTAATGTTTAAAAATGTTATTATAAGGATTGAAGTTACTGCTTTCAGAGATTTTATAACTTTGGTTAAATATGTACAAATTTTGTCATTGTTTAACGAAGCTATTATTACACGAATTATTGTGTCTTTAGTGTTGGAAAATGTTGTTGTAAGGGCTGCTGTTAGTGCTGTATTGTTTTCAGAGATTTTATGAGTTTGGTTAAACATGATCAAATTTTGTCATTATTTAACCAAGCCTATTATTACACGAATTATTGTGTCTTTAATGTTTAAAAATGTTATTATAAGGATTGAAGTAACTGTTTTCAGAGATTTTATAACTTTGGTTAAATATGTACAAATTTTGTCATTGTTTAACCAAGCCCATTATTACACGAATTATTGTGTCTTTAATGTTTAAAAATGTTATTATAAGGATTGAAGTTACTGTTTTCAGAGATTTTATAACTTTGGTTAAATATGTACAAATTTTGTCAATGTTTAACCAAGCCCATTATTACACGAATTATTTTGTCTTTAATGTTTAAAAATGTTATTATAAGGATTGAAGTTACTGTTTTCAGAGATTTTATAACTTTGGTTAAATATGTACAAATTTGGTCATTGTTTAACCAAGCCCATTATTACACGAATTATTTTGTCTTTAATGTTTAAAAATGTTATTATAAGGATTGAAGTTACTGTTTTCAGAGATTTTATAACTTTGGTTAAATATGT
The DNA here is from genome assembly GCA_963855995.1 of Muricea muricata. Taxonomy (NCBI): domain Eukaryota; kingdom Metazoa; phylum Cnidaria; class Anthozoa; order Malacalcyonacea; family Plexauridae; genus Muricea; species Muricea muricata. Next base: position 12,298,657 of record OY979728.1, on the reverse strand, counting down.
ACAAATTTGGTCATTGTTTAACCAAGCCCATTATTACACGAATTATTGTGTCTTTAGTGTTGGAAAATGTTATTATAAGGATTGAAGTTACTGTTTTCAGAGATTTTATAACTTTGGTTAAATATGTGCAAATTTTGTCATTGTTTAACGAAGCTATTATTACACGAATTATTGTGTCTTTAGTGTTGGAAAATGTTATTATAAGGATTGAAGTTACTGTTTTCAGAGATTTTATAACTTTGGTTAAATATGTACAAATTTTGTCATTGTTTAACGAAGCTATTATTACACGAATTATTGTGTCTTTAGTGTTGGAAAATGTTGTTGTAAGGGCTGCTGTTAGTGCTGTATTGTTTTCAGAGATTTTATGAGTTTGGTTAAACATGATCAAATTTTGTCATTATTTAACCAAGCCTATTATTACACGAATTATTGTGTCTTTAGTGTTTAAAAATGTTATTATAAGGATTGAAGTTACTGTTTTCAGAGATTTTATAACTTTGGTTAAATATGTACAAATTTTGTCATTGTTTAACCAAGCCCATTATTACACGAATTATTGTGTCTTTAATGTTTAAAAATGTTATTATAAGGATTGAAGTTACTGTTTTCAGAGATTTTATAACTTTGGTTAAATATGTACAAATTTTGTCAATGTTTAACCAAGCCCATTATTACACGAATTATTTTGTCTTTAATGTTTAAAAATGTTATTATAAGGATTGAAGTTACTGTTTTCAGAGATTTTATAACTTTGGTTAAATATGTACAAATTTGGTCATTGTTTAACCAAGCCCATTATTACACGAATTATTTTGTCTTTAATGTTTAAAAATGTTATTATAAGGATTGAAGTTACTGTTTTCAGAGATTTTATAACTTTGGTTAAATATGTACAAATTTGGTCATTGTTTAACCAAGCCCATTATTACACGAATTATTGTGTCTTTAGTGTTGGAAAATGTTATTATAAGGATTGAAGTTACTGTTTTCAGAGATTTTATAACTTTGGTTAAATATGTGCAAATTTTGTCATTGTTTAACGAAGCTATTATTACACGAATTATTGTGTCTTTAGTGTTGGAAAATGTTATTATAAGGATTGAAGTTACTGTTTTCAGAGATTTTATAACTTTGGTTAAATATGTACAAATTTTGTCATTGTTTAACGAAGCTATTATTACACGAATTATTGTGTCTTTAGTGTTGGAAAATGTTGTTGTAAGGGCTGCTGTTAGTGCTGTATTGTTTTCAGAGATTTTATGAGTTTGGTTAAACATGATCAAATTTTGTCATTATTTAACCAAGCCTATTATTACACGAATTATTGTGTCTTTAGTGTTTAAAAATGTTATTATAAGGATTGAAGTTACTGTTTTCAGAGATTTTATAACTTTGGTTAAATATGTACAAATTTTGTCATTGTTTAACCAAGCCCATTATTACACGAATTATTGTGTCTTTAATGTTTAAAAATGTTATTATAAGGATTGAAGTTACTGTTTTCAGAGATTTTATAACTTTGGTTAAATATGTACAAATTTTGTCAATGTTTAACCAAGCCCATTATTACACGAATTATTTTGTCTTTAATGTTTAAAAATGTTATTATAAGGATTGAAGTTACTGTTTTCAGAGATTTTATAACTTTGGTTAAATATGTACAAATTTGGTCATTGTTTAACCAAGCCCATTATTACACGAATTATTTTGTCTTTAATGTTTAAAAATGTTATTATAAGGATTGAAGTTACTGTTTTCAGAGATTTTATAACTTTGGTTAAATATGTACAAATTTGGTCATTGTTTAACCAAGCCCATTATTACACGAATTATTGTGTCTTTAGTGTTGGAAAATGTTATTATAAGGATTGAAGTTACTGTTTTCAGAGATTTTATAACTTTGGTTAAATATGTACAAATTTTGTCATTGTTTAACGAAGCTATTATTACACGAATTATTGTGTCTTTAGTGTTGGAAAATGTTGTTGTAAGGGCTGCTGTTAGTGCTGTATTGTTTTCAGAGATTTTATGAGTTTGGTTAAACATGATCAAATTTTGTCATTATTTAACCAAGCCTATTATTACACGAATTATTGTGTCTTTAGTGTTTAAAAATGTTATTATAAGGATTGAAGTTACTGTTTTCAGAGATTTTATAACTTTGGTTAAATATGTACAAATTTTGTCATTGTTTAACCAAGCCCATTATTACACGAATTATTGTGTCTTTAATGTTTAAAAATGTTATTATAAGGATTGAAGTTACTGTTTTCAGAGATTTTATAACTTTGGTTAAATATGTACAAATTTGGTCATTGTTTAACCAAGCCCATTATTACACGAATTATTGTGTCTTTAGTGTTGGAAAATGTTATTATAAGGATTGAAGTTACTGTTTTCAGAGATTTTATAACTTTGGTTAAATATGTGCAAATTTTGTCATTGTTTAACGAAGCTATTATTACACGAATTATTGTGTCTTTAGTGTTGGAAAATGTTATTATAAGGATTGAAGTTACTGTTTTCAGAGATTTTATAACTTTGGTTAAATATGTACAAATTTTGTCATTGTTTAACGAAGCTATTATTACACGAATTATTGTGTCTTTAGTGTTGGAAAATGTTGTTGTAAGGGCTGCTGTTAGTGCTGTATTGTTTTCAGAGATTTTATGAGTTTGGTTAAACATGATCAAATTTTGTCATTATTTAACCAAGCCTATTATTACACGAATTATTGTGTCTTTAGTGTTTAAAAATGTTGTTATAAGGACTGCTGTATTGTTTTCAGAGATTTTATGACTTTGATTAAACATGATCAATAATTCGCGTGATAATAGGCTTGGTTAAATAATGACAAAATTTGATCATGTTTAACCAAACTCATAAAATCTCTGAAAACAATACAGCAGCCGTTATAATAACATTTTCCAACACTAAAGACACAATAATTCGTGCAATAATAGGCTTGGTTAAATAATCACAAAAATTGTTCCTATTCAACCAAAGTCATAAAATCTCTGAAAACAATAATTTCAATCCTTATAATAACATTTTCAAACACTAAATACATAATAATTCGTGTAATAATAGGCTTGGTTAAATAATGGCAAAATTTGTTCCTATTCAACCAAAGTCGTAAAATCTCTGAAAACAATAATTTCAATCCTTCTAATAACATTTTCCAACACTGAAGATACAATAATTCGTGTAATAATAGGCTTGGTTAAATAATGACAAAATTTATACCTATTCAACCAAAGTCGTAAAATCTCTGAAAACAATAATTTCAATCCTTCTAATAACATTTTCCAACACTAAAGACACAATAATTCGTGTAATAGTAGGCTTGGTTAAATAATGAAAAAATTTGATCATGTTTAACCAAACTCATAAAATCTCTGAAAACAGTAATTTCAATCCTTATAATAACATTTTCCAACACTAAAGACACAATAATTCGTGTAATAATAGGCTTGGTTAAATAATGACAAAATTTGTTCCTATTTAACCAAAGTCGTAAAATCTCTGAAAACAATACAGCAGCCCTTATAATAACATTTTTAAACATTAAAAACACAATAACTCGTGCAATAATAGGCTTGGTTAAATAATCACAAAATTTGTTCCTATTCAACCAGTCATAAAATCTCTGAAAACGACAATAATTTCAATCCTTATAATAACATTTTCAAACACTAAATACATAATAATTCGTGTAATAATAGGCTTGGTTAAACAATGACAAAATTTGTTCCTATTTAACCAAAGTCATAAAATCTCTGAAAACAATAATTTCAATCCTTATAATAACATTTTCCAATACTAAAGACACATGCATGGCCACAATGACCATTTGAACTTTGAAGTAAAGATAAGAAATCAAGTGGCATGCATGCAAAAACCGAGTTAACATATAACCAAGGCCAGATTTTGGAGAAATTGTAAGGGAATGTGGGGTTTTTTTTGGGGAGGTGTGCACCTCTCCTATTCCCAGAGGAGGCGCGCACCTCTCCCAAAATTCGGTCTTGTATACAACTACATTTATGTAACCATGCATTTTGGAGAGGGAGAATATTATCTTAAGCGCTTAAGAGTGAGTACTACAACATGCACTTTGGGAGCATGAAATAAGTTATTCATGTTATGCCTTGATCCGATTAATAAATACTCAGTTTTGACAAGATTTAGTGATAATTTATTTGCTGAGAGACATTGTTTGATATTTGCAAGGTCATGATTGATGGCCACCTCAGCATCTAGAACTGATTCACCAGAGGCAGTTAATGTAGTATCATCAGCAAACATTCTTGCCGACGAAAACCCCAAACTACCTGGTAAATCGTTTATGTAAATTAAGAATAGAAGTGGACCAAGTCGAGCCTTGAGGAACACTACACGCAACTGTTTTTGAACAGGACAATACGCCATTTACTGAGCACATCTAAGTTCTGTCTGTTAGGTAATTTCTTAAAAGATTCAACACTGGTGATCCCATGCCATACCTTTCAAGTTTCTTTAAAAGAATATCGTGATTTATCGTATCAAAAGCTTTTTGTAAGTCTAGAAATACTGCAATATTAATTTCACAACGGTCCATATTAACTAAGCCACTCATTTGTGCTATCTAAAAGGGTTGATGCTGTGGAGTGAAACTGTCTAAAACCAAATTGATGATCGGATAGCAAATTATTTGAAACAAAATAATCATATAACTGTTCATAATCAGACTTTAATTAATCAGGGGTAACCCCCCCCTAATTTTGTACTTATTTATTCTATGTTATTTTCAGACATTTGACTAATGACATATGACATTGGACAGTATTCATAAGTAATACACAGTATTCATAAGCCGATTTTTTGCTGGCGATTACTTTCGCGCGATGTGACATGTGTACGGTTCTACTCAAATTGAAATGAACTATCAATTAAGAATCTAATTTGTCCTAGTTGAGAGCTTATAAGATAGAAGACTTGCGCGACAAAAATTTGCCAGTGAAAAAACGGCTTTATTGCCGAGTTATCGTTCCAGTTAATGAATAATAGTAGAGTCACTTGTTTAGCAAGTTTCTTTCTCCCTATACATTAAAAGATGATGATGGCAATTTTTAAGAATAATTTAATGAACTTTTAGCGAAAAAAACGCGAGGCCGGGAATAAGGCGCGGGAAAAACGGCAGAAAAAAGGCACGAAAAGAAAAGCATGAAAAGTAAGGCGCGAAAAAAGGCGCGAAAAAAAGGCGCGAAAAAAAGGCGCGAAAAAAAGGCGCGAAAAAAAGGCGCGAAAAAAGGCGCGAGGCGCGAAGAAAAGGCGCGAAGATTAGATTATCTCTCTAAAGAACAATAATGACTTTTGTTTTCAAAGTCTAATCACAAAGCCAGATCATTTTAGATTCGTATTTACCCGAGTGGAAACATAGTCAAGGCACTCGTTCTTTTATTTCTATGGTGTGAAGCTTAGAAAGTACCTTTGAAGTATCGAAAAGCTATCCGTTTGCCGTTCTCCAGGATACAGGAAACGCACGCGCTCTGCAGACGATAAAATCCGGCTCAGTCTTGACTGAGAAACTTTTTTTAAACGATTTATAACAGCCTTACCGAAAAAACGCTTTGCTGACTGTTAAACCATTCCTCCAGGCTGACCATGAACCCGTTCCAGTCTGACCACTGTGACACAGGTACAGATCAACAAGAAAATGCCTGTACAATAAAGAGGTTTTTAATTTCACAGCTCTAAATATGCTTCGAATTAAGGATTCGTAATAACACAAGGTCTATCACAATACATATGGGATTTTTTGCACCGTATGTTATTATTATTTTGTGTACAAAACGTTAGAGAATTTGTTTAACGCGTAATTTTACAATAAAGACGCTGTCACACGGTGCAATTTTTCTTGCTGAACTTGCAACGCAATTCTACTCTTAAGAAATGTAAATTTGTGACAAATGTTTGTATAGGTAATAGTATAATTGCTCGTGCAATTACGGAAAACAAGCACGAGTGAGTTTTTAAAAACTGCAAAATAGCGCGAGTCCGAAGGACGAGCGTTATTTGCGGTTTTTAAAAACTCACGAGTGCTTGTTTTCCGTAATTGCATGAGAAATTATACTATTACTTATTAATAATATAAAAAGGAAATGTTCAAACAAGCATTTTGTACTTACAACTTCGCATTATGCAAGTGCACCCATTCTCGAATTTCTTCGCTTAAAAATTCATGTTTATAAAAGCCATGGCTAAAAATTTTATGCACAATGTTCCAGCATACTTTAGAGTTTGTTTTGTGATCATAATTGTCAGAGAAGAATTCCAAATTGTGTTGAAATTTCGACGAAATCTTTAAGCGAACGTGAAAATTCGGCCGCCATATTTTTGGTTTTTCTACGAGTAAATCCCATCGCTCAAAGAGCTTATTACAGATTTTTGCACTGTTGTTACCAGGGTTGGTAGATTGCCTGCATAAATAAGCCAAATTTTTAACAATGCTCATTGTTTTCCTTTGTATTTGCCTTTTGTTATCTTTGTTATTTCGATGGTACTAATGACGGTTTGGCTTATTTATTCATAAAATCTACCAACCCTGGTTGCTACAGATTTTTGCACTGTTCTGGGTGATGTTTGGGATTAACTGCACTCGAATCAACCAATCACAGCCCAGAAACATTTCCTTGTATATTATTAGTTATGTTAAAAATATACTAGCAAACTGTGATGGAAACTTGTGTTTGCCAATTTTACATTTCTCGATAGTAGAATTGCATTGCAAGTTGTAAGAAAGATTGCACCGTGTGACAGGGCCTTAAGAGCGGCCGTATTAGATTGAATATACAATCTCTAGTCGAAAACGGATCTGTTGTTTTGTATACATCACAACACACGGACGCAAGTATTATAATCAACTTGTGAAATGGATCATAAAGACGTGTTGTCCGTAAATTAGTTGCAAGCACTCTTGGCCGTATTTTTCTGTTACAAGCACGAGTGTTTCTAACCGATTGACATTAATTTGAATGGGTGTACGGCGGTATGCATGTGAAGTAATACATATATAATTATGACGCAAAACTATTAATAACACGACAGCTTCAACCATATAATTGGTTTAACACGAAAACATGAACTCACTCGGACAGTTTGTGGTTCAAAAAGGTCAATAGGAAAGTCTCGAATGTGATTCTGGTTAAACCACACTACGAAATCCAAGGCGATGACCTTGCGCTAGAAGTTTCCAGTCTACTCTCATAACATGACTGCACGGGGTGTGCCGAAAATAATAAACCCTTTGGACTGGCCGCAATTCGAATTAGTCACAATCTGTTCTATTAATTGGTTTAAATCGTCATGTTTTGCGCACGAATGGGTGCATTTGTTAGCTTGACAGCTCTGCATGAATGTTTCGAACTAATGATACTCAAAACCACAAGGTCTTATACAGATAGGAAATAAAAAATAACATCCTAAAGTTACCAAGTATGCAATTAATGCAAAACCTTGTGCCGTGTTTGTGCACAATGCCCAAAGTCTAAAGCCACTTTCGGTAGAGCGTTTGACTAACTCTTTTCAACATGCGATCGTGATTTCAAAGCGAGAACTGATGGTACGATTAATACCTGCCAGTATGGCTGCGATACAACTGCACTTACATGCACCCAAGATGCGTGAAAGACATTTTGAAGAGTCATGTAGTGGAAGGGAGGAGGTTTTCCGATTCTCATAATACTCCTGCCTAAATTTTGACTGATTCCATGATTGTCTTATCGCACAAAACCCGTCGTCCCAATGCATATCTTGCTTAAATCTTGGTCCCATTTTCATTTTATAGTGGTCCCATTTTCATTGCCGATTGGCACAACTTTTTTGCTGACTTCGTCCTATTCCTATGCATTGACAAAGTCTATCTCCCATGTCCCCTCATTTCGGAAGCCTCCCGCTAAGGTAGGCCAAGGCCACAAAAGCTTTATCTCCCAGTCTCAACGACATGAACGTCATTCATCAGAACTTTCTCCAATTTAGATTTTTTAAGTTCCTTCCTACTGCAGGGTCTGACTTCTCGTCGTCCCCCATGGTGCAAAAAAAAACCACATTCGGCCAGAGAAGAACGTACGTCATTATCCTGCACAAGAAAACCTTGAAAGAGTAAATACCTCAGCCAAGGTCAAGCAAAGCTGTTCTTTTTAGATTCGGGCAATAGATTGGCACTGACAAGGAAAATATTGCGGTTAGACCAGGCCCGTCTTTTCTCAAGTCTTTTTGAGCTTATGATTTCATGATGATTTAAGACAGATGTTAATTGGGTGGAACTTTACCCGTAACAGAATTTAACGACAGTATTTTAAGAGCATTTCTTAGTTTGGTTTTCACTTTTAGGTAGTTCAGAAACAACTGCCGTGAGTGGCGAAGCCAGCCCAACATTTGATCATGCAAATGCAAATTTTTCTGTGTTTTTGACCCTATAAGGAATGAATTTCTAAAGAAATGAATAATGATTTAAATTTGCATAGCATGACCAAATTGTCGGGCTGGCTCGCTACTTGTGATAGCTGAGGTCATTCCAAGACAAGTTGCATGTAAACAAAGCAAGCTATACTCGGTTGTCGTTTTTTATGATCTAGGGTAACAGGCGCACCCTATTAACCCGAGACAACTTTATCGTGCCTTTATGTGATAAAATTGAAAGATATCATCCCAGAAAATGCAGAAATATTGTATTTTTCTTCACTTTATGTGCGTAGGACTGAACTGTAGTCACTGCTCATGGAGGACTACACGAACTGTTTGCATGGAAAAAACATGTCCGTTTTAGTGGGATTACTTTTTTTCGCAAACAGTGAAAATGACCCCACTACATCCGGGATATAGTAGGGTCATTTTCACTGCCGATAACTCTACAAGAATTTCCACAGCTAGGTAAACTCGTATGCTAAATGTGGTCATTACGGGACGCTCATGTTAATAACTTGTACAAACATTTCATGCTGTTGGCATGTTATTGGTGCTGTCTTAGCGTTCACGTACGAAACAATGAAATACGCTACGTTTCGCGTTTGAAGTCAGAAAAAGGGCTTGAAGACGGTTCTTTTACTTCGTCTAAATAAGCCTGTTGTGAATACGGATAAAAATTTTGCGTGTTCATGCTGACAGGTGACCTAGCCCTCACTTTGATTGATGGCTTCTAGGTCATGGAACAACAGATTATATAAACACTTAAAAAAACATGCGCGTTTAAAAGGATTTGAGTCCAAGCTACTTATTATAAGCATCTGAAGTATATTATGCAGACTTCCTATGACACACGTACCGCTATATTTAGTTAAGTCAGGCCTGTTTCCAGTATCCTGTTGCGTCATAAGTAAACTCAGGAAATATCTAGCATAGAACTATTCATCATCCTGTCCTCGCTGGCAAATACACTAGACTGATCAAGCGCGAGAAATGACTGTCTCCTTGAGGAAGGCCTTTTTAGGTTAAGGCCAAATATATATATACATGTGCATGCAGCGTCCTTCGCCCTATTCTTATGCAGTTAATAGGCTAAGATCAGTCAGTTCAGCATTCTTATTGGTCAGAAAATACAATAGACTGGCGGGAATAATGGTAATGAGATGCGCAGTAAAGAATGGTAATGAGATGCGCAGTAAATAATGGTAATGAGATGCGCAGTAAATATGGTAATGAGATGCGCAGTAAATAATGGTACTGAGATGCGCAGTAAATAATGGTAATGAGATGCGCAGTAAATAATGGTAATGAGATGCGCAGTAAATAATGGTAATGAGATGCGCAGTAAATATTTCTTCGGGATCAATATCAATCTTGTCAGGATCAATAGTAGTCTCGCTTGCTGACGTTTTGAACGAATCGGAAGTGTAGAAATATAGAATCTAAAACAGTGGGTAAACTTTAGCACAGGGTTATCTCTAACCGAGCTTTGAATGACCGCCCTCTGATGTATGTGAAATGGTTGACGAATGCTGAATGTTGATATAAAGGTTCATCTACTGAGAACACAGTAACTTAGTTACTCTTTCGCATACACTAAAAGAGGAAACACCAACTAGAAATCATAAAGAACCACAAAAACACAGTGTAGTATTCATTACATACTGTCGAAATTTATTCAGTTCATTTCGGATGAAAGAAAGCCCCGTGCGAACTTGAAGTTCAAAATTAATAGGTAAAAGAGTTACAAAAACGTTCAATTCAAAAACACGAACGTTAAAGAAAATGTTACCCTTCAGGACAGGTATAAATCACTAGAAAACCCGTGTGTTCTTGCATGCGGGTATAAATAGCTTTTATAATCGATTTTAAAACGATTAAGAACGAAGATGTTTGAAATAGCAAGACAACTGTCTGCCAAACACGCACGTGCCAAATGCCCTCAGGGCCTGCACGTTAAGGTCGTATACACGCTCATTTATAATGCGGAAAATAAAAAATGAAACGGCTTTCATAATGTCATCACTCCAACACGACGTCATCTTATTTTAAGAACATTTGAGATAAGGATCTTATAGTAGCTATGATTTTATTTTTAGGCAACGATCGATTCTTGTTAGGTTCCCGGTTACATGTGTCGCCGCCCACATATCTGCAGTACAGCTGAACTGACTACAGACATGCAAAAAAACATCAATAATATATCTTTTATCACCGCCTGAAGCGATACAAGGTTTTTATTTTGTCTTGTTGTCATAAACTAAGGTGAAAATGACGTTTGCGGTGGATTAACCACAAGCTGAAAAACATGCATGTCTATATATAGGAGGTATACATGACACCAAGGAAAATAGAGAAATAATGACTCCATTCAACCTAATTCGTCGTGGAGGAACTAGATATTCGAAAGGAACTAGTCTGGAAACATCATGCACATACTCGAACCGACCTGACAAGGTACCTCAGTCGGCAGTGCATTTGGCTAGCACTCCAAACACAGTATAAAAAGCAGAGAAGCACTGCTAATTATTCTCCTTCGCTCAAAAAGTCGTAATCTGATTATATATACAGTAAAAGATCCCATGTTTTTTACTGCACGTTCCAAAAAAGCCAGCGCAGCATTCTGGCGAGAACCTTGAACTTGTCACTGCGGTAAATAGACAATGGCAATTATTAAAAAAGTACCAAACTTCAAAGGATATAATCTTTGAAGTCTTGGTGACATTACCCGCATTCATACGAGAGACGCGTCTACAATACAAAAGTACCAAACTTCAAAGGATATAATCTTTGAAGTCTTGGTGACATTACTCGCATTCATACGAGAGACGCGTCCACAATACAAAAGTACCAAACTTCAAAGGATATAATCTTTGAAGTCTTGGTGACATTACCCGCATTCACACGAGAAACGCGTCCACAATCACCGGAGAACCGTATAATTAATGAGTAATTGCGTGAAGTCAGTTCAGTATCGTAGTAAGCGTTTTATTTTTTATGCACACGAGAGACTTTTCCGACTCAAGTGAGCGCAATAACATGCAAAACACAATTGATTTTCGTCACTGATTGCAGGGTAAATCTTCAAGTGCAATCGAAGGCTTCATTTCACGGAATAGTTCCCCAGACAAAATGATAAAACTTAGAACTTCATAAATTGATAATTCTGTACACGCAGCAGACTAGAAATAATGAGTTCTTATGTGCGTCCATTGAAATAATATAAAACACAACTGATCTTCGTCTCACAGCTCGCAAGATAAATCTAAAAGTGCAATCGAAACTTTAATTTCATGGAACAGTTTCGCAGACAAAATGATAAAAATTAGAACTTCACAAATTGATCATTCTTTACACGCAGAATAGGAACAATGAGTTCCTATTTGCGTCCATTTAAACGAGCACAAATAAAAGAGGAAATTAAAACGCGCCCACAAAGGCATCGCCTGTGGGCTTTCTTTCAAAAATTACAGTCTCGCCGCCTCAGGAAGTCGGGTTTTATACTCTATAATATCTACACAAACACAGACTTGACATATATAACTTTGCTGTCTGCTATCTTGTAATGCGTTATGTTTTAATTCATTATATTTTAAATTGATACAAGGCATTCAATTTATCAAATCGCACAAATTACTTCTATTAATAAATGCGCACCTGCCAACCTCCACAAAGTATATATAGATACAGATGAAAATTGGACTTCCACGAACTAACGCAAGAATTTATATTTGCGCGTTTTGACCTGTGTGCAAATTAGTAGATTGTTCGTTTGCGTTGAGCGCGCTTGTTTTCTCACGTTTCTAAAACAGGCGTACAAACTTTCTCGTAAACTGAGATGCTGAATATTCACTTTGCGGCTTTGGATGAGTTGGTTGATTCTCGCGCAAAGTAGAGAAGTTGAGAAATACATCGAAGTTCATTTCAAAGGAACTCTCAATTTTTTGGCGATCGTTTTGTTTTAAAATTATAATCCACCAACAACGTGCAATAGCGCATCTCATTCATTCGATACTTCAGGTGCGCTTAAACTCGAAAAAACCTAGTTCGTGCCGTACGTGCTGCACTGACTGACTAAAATCTTTGCCTCAAGGTAAAATTTCAGGGACAGAAAGCCTTTCAAATACGTATACTTTCGTAGGCCGGGTAAATCTTGCTGAGGCAAGCTCCTTGTGAACTTCAGAGTACAGAATTTCAAAGAAACAGGACTTAGTTGATCAGGTTACAGGCGATGAAATCTTATTGTTTATCATAAAACGTGTACACGAATGTCAGACTGCGAACCTCGTTACATATCTGCAAAGCGAGAATTAAGCAAGAATAACGGAGCAAGCTTTGTTGAGCTGCATATATGCGAATAATCCGTTCGAGATTTGGAATCAGTGCCAGTGCTATTTTCAGATATGATGAACGAGGTTCAAGAAATGTAAAAAGAAACTCATATATGCTAAAAATTCAGACATAGAATGTCATATTTAAATTGGAGACATGAATTAAGCGAGACAAGCTGTCCAGACTGTCAAATTTCCAACAATATCAGATGCGCGTGAAATGATTGTGCATAAAGCCTTGCATTGCATTTTGTCTCCACGCGCTGCCTTTGAAATAAAGGAAAAAATAGAAAAGCTTATCTGCTTAACATCGCATCTCTTACATGTCAACATCATTTTCAGAATATTTTCCTTTCAAGGAAATCAAAGAAATAATTACGAAGATTGCATATTTTTGGAAATTGCCCATTGGCCGTGATCTCGGGGTTCACTTAAAACGATGACACCACACACAGCTAGCGGCCGCGTGTGTTCCGCTTCTGGTTTTACGCTTCTCGTCCGTCTTTCAAGATTAAACTACCTTAAGCTGCGCTTGTAACTTATAAGCAACAAAAGGAAAACGTGTGGGAAATAATAAGCTAATTATTCAACGGTTTTGCATTTGAGTGGCTTACAGGTCGCATGACAGGCAGCAATCACTTAGCACCGCGATGAGGCCTAGGCTATTTCAGTCGCGTGCAAAATGAATAAACATCCCATCGCCGTATGTGGCCCGTATTTGAGTGACTCATGCTACACAAACACTTACTCCGTGACCAAGTTTGGTCCTAGTCAAGCTCAGTCAATCAACCTCCCCCGATATACTTGAACTTTCTAACTCGTTTGATATGCTTACGTCATGGCGTCACGGTGCACTGGAACCCAGCATAAACTGGACTCTTATCGAAGTCGTGAACGCTTCGTGCGAACTGCCTAACATCAGTTAGATTTAATAGTTCTGTCATTGTTCTTAATTCTTCACCGCAAAAATCGGTCCATTATTGGTAATTCTTCACATGATCTTCGAGGAAATATGCATATGAATGCCAGGTTACATTATACAATGAAGTATAACTGCACATACAAGGACGCCATCCCTAAGGAACTCATCATAAAGAGTCAGTATTCAACTTGATTGTACTAAGGAGGAACGAAATAACCTTACTTCCTATTTTGTGATCGGTTTCATAATCACACTTTCTTTCTTTAAGCCCCAACTTTTGAAGAATTTGCACTAAATCTTCGAGAGTATACTTATACAAATTCAATGATAACAGTGTAAACGAAACAACATAGACGAATTAAGCACTCTAAATATGTTGTCCACAGTAGCCATGAACAAGTGTTTACAGTTTAAGAACCTCAGCCTATAGTCTGGAATATAGTAACCAATGTGATAGAGTAGCTATGTACGCGGATGGTCTAGACTTAATATGACTAATTTGAATACAGCCCACAAAAGAGAAGGTAGATCCAGACTATATCACATCATTGAGAATGACTTTGCTACGATAGATACGACTAAATGGAAACTATAGGCTAAATGGAAAAACAAGCAAAATTCCTGATTACATGCATTATCATCGTGCTGCTAATGTTCTGGTAGTCTAATTGTTAAAAATTTACATCAGGAGACACGGGCCTAATTCCGTCCGATACTTTAGACAGCCGGCTAATTCACACCACAAAGTCCTGCCTACAATTAAGAACCATACGTAGTCCAGGTTTTGCTGCGTGACCGAATTTGCGCAAGCAGTTACACGTGCAGTTACACGTTCGCTTTTTGCATCCCGTGAAATTTACGCAAGTCGTGTTTACAATGCAAACATTGTATCGAGACGAATCAGCTGCGCTGACATTTTACATTCGACACGCACCGGCATTTTACTGCGCTACAACAGAGGCAGCGCGTCACGCTTAAACTCGAAAAACAAACAACAAACAATGCTATGAATAGGTCACGCTTTTGCGATAATATTTCATTAATGTTCGATAATTAAACAGCACTTCCGAAATACATGCAAACAATTTGAAGCGCTCCAAATACGCGCTTACGATGCCACGACAGCGGAAATAACGAGGGATTGCTTGCGGTCTCAGATGGTATTTAACGCGACGATATACGCACATCCTTTCATACTCGCTTTGCGCGTTTTTCGAACAAGAATTGCAGTCCGTAAAGTTTACTGAAGAAAACGTTGAGGAATCGAGAAACATTTTGAAGACATCAATATTTTATCAAAAAAGGTGAGAAAAAGTTCAGGATTTTCAAAGGCACTTTCCATAATGCGTTGACTATTTCTTAGTATGAAGATTTAAGATCATGTTTTGAAAACGAGATCAACAAAGAAGGCACTGTTTTAGACCTCGTCTTTGAACTCGTTTACAGATATATTTCAACGTTGACGGCGCTTTTTCACTGCATGTAGGAACTTGAATTTTGAACTAAAATCTGTAGAGTCCATTTTTTTTCTAATATTTCTCACGTCGGACAATTTGTTTGTTACGAAAACAGTAATAGATATCGATACCAGATAAATTCGCCAGTATTTCGAAACCGTGTTTTTTAAACGTGTTAGAGCTAGCTATCTATAAAACGAAAAAAAAGTCTAATAATGCTGCATTGTTGCAAATGTTGTTCTTTATCAAGCGAGCTCATTTTCGCAGGGCTCCAAGAAGCTTTTCAGCGCCACTTAAAATAGTTCGTACCACTGATTTATTTG
This sequence comes from Muricea muricata, assembly GCA_963855995.1. NCBI lineage: Eukaryota > Metazoa > Cnidaria > Anthozoa > Malacalcyonacea > Plexauridae > Muricea > Muricea muricata. The sequence continues at coordinate 12,283,179 of OY979728.1, read as the reverse complement.
AAACTTTAATTCATCACGCGCACTATTTTCAAGTAGGTTAAACAAAAAAGTAATTGCCGCACTGTATTGCCCTTCGAAGCTGTCAAATGTTGTTTGCGCTGCACTTAAAACTACTTAAATGATTGTTTGCCAAACAATTTTCATTAAAAATCATAATTTAGTACTTGTCTACAAATCGCATTTGCGTTAAAATCTGTCGTTTTGCGTCAAACGTTGCGACATTGTAATAAGCCATTCTTCAAATCACTGATATCATTCCAAAATCACGCATATACTGTTTCGCTTGGGCTATAAACCTGACCGATCCAATGACTGCCAATTAATTGCTCGTAAACCGCTATTAGAAGCAAAAATTGAAAGCTATTTAGGGAAAGAGGAACCGAACATGAATGATCGAAATCCACTTTTTATCAAGATCGTTATCGCACCTTGTCAAATTTTTCTTGTAACCACTGGTACATACCTAACCACGTCACTAAATTTGTCGTCTCTTTATCGTTTTCTAGAAGCAAACATGAAAGTTCTGTTGTTTTTCCTGGCTGCTGTGATCGCGTGCGTCCACGTCGAAGGCTTCGACTGCCCTCACATTCTCTGGGGGTGCCGCAGAAGCACCGCGAAGAAATCCTACCGCAGCAGACACCAGTATAGCCAGCTGAAACTCAGACTACAGAGAGATGCTCCCGGCTCGAGGCCACAACTACAAGAAACGGAACTAGAACACAACGTCCCGTGCTCGGCTGACGATTACGAGTGCCTCGCAAAGATACAAGAGCTCAGAGAAAAGGAAAGGCAACAACTGAACGCGCCGAAAAGCGCGAAGCGACAACTAAACTGTCCGTTCGGCGTGTGGGGATGCAAGAAAAGAAGAGTTCTACCAAAACGCTCGACGAAAAGCGACAATTCAGATGTGAATGACTTAATCAATGAACTGTTTACGGGTTATTGAAAAAACAAAGAGATATAGAAAGCTATGTTTTGAAATCACAAGGACACCACGTAACACTAACAAGATCGTTTGTGCTGTGTAACATTGACAAATGAAAAATGTTAGATTAAAATGTTGAAAATTTGTAAAAAAATATGTATTAGTTATTTAAGAACTTGTATAGCGAATCTGACGGCACAGATATAAATTATTGACAAGAATAATGTGTGACCGACGATATATATACTTATTTATAGAGCCTCAATTAAAGTATTACAATTTCGCATCTTGTCTTCTGTTTCTAATTTTAGAAAGTGATTCATTAACGTAAACCATATGCGATCTCTCATACTCGCACCCGATGTCAAAAGAGCGTCCGCTCATAGCTATTTATAGACTTTTCTGGTAAGCAATATCAACTGGTATTATTTCTATAAACTGTCGGTAGAAGATAACTTTCTTATACATTGAGCTCTGCTGTGCAGAGATAAAGTTTGGTTTTCCTGATTTAATTCTCACCATATTCTATGGATGTACGAGGATCTGGGTACTAAACATAAGTGATTGTATGCTGGAGTTTATGATAATTTCTCAGACGCATGCGGCGCTAGTTATTCAAATTGTCACCATAGTCTATTAAGGTGTAGTTTAGGCACTAAAGAGAGGTCAGTGTATGTCGGATTTTATGTTAATTTGTGCGACGCATGCAATGATTTAGTTGTCAGAATAGTCTATAGAAGTATGACCTGAGCACTAAAGAGAAGTCATTGCATATCGGAGTTTATTTTAATTTGTGCACGGTCATGTCAGACTGAATTTCGTATTATACGTTTTCGGATATAATGAGGTAAAATCTTTAAGACTGAAAATGGAACCTAAGATGACTAATATTTACTGAAGTCAAAACAAAGGATTTGTTATTTATATTAAAATATGATCTTGTGGAAACACCACGTAAATTTACTATCGCAAAGTTTTCGATCCGTAAGCTCGGATCTTTATCAGAGCTAATAATAATGCACGCTAAGGTACATTTAATAAATATTGTTTAAAACACGAGCAGGAAAGCTTTATCAGATGAATATATCTAAGCCAAGAAAATCAAAGCTAAACTTTATCACATACTTTATAAAACCTCGTAACTTACGATCGTAACTTTCTTTGTGTTTTTCTCATGAATTATTATTGATTGAAGTTTGCAGTCTTCTCCAACTCCAAGGCAAAGCTTCACACTAATGCAACTGTCAGTATAGGAATGTTTTGGGGAATACGGAAAAGTTGAATGTCGCGAGATATTAGCGTCCAAAGCAGGTCCAAAACGCCATCAAATTTCGGCGTTGTACAAAGGTCCATTTGTATAAAATCTCATTAGCAAAATTGAAGATTAATGCAATGAAAACGTTGACTCTGACCAAAAAATGCTATTTGCAAGCGAAAGAATTCTAGTAGATACAAAAGGGCCGTACTCTTAGAGATGTTATCGTTACTAGCTTGGCGTAAAACCAGAACTTTGGTTCAATATGTCTGTGCTTCAACCCCTGAGGGCCTACTATTTCCACTTTCAACAACGATTTCCTAGATTACTAACTCTTTGAAACGAATTGCATGATTGAAGGGTGAATTCAGTCCAAATTAACATCTACATTTTTGGTGGAAAAACAACCTAGGGGTTGTGCCTTAATCCCTCTAGCTTTTTTTATCTTAAGCTCACTGTTGTCTGTTCTTCTATATCTGTTGTCAGAATTTAAGTGGGTAAAAAATCACTTATTTCTCAAAGATATTCCTATTAGACATTTTCGTGCTTAACATGCGGTGAAAAAATGCACAATGGCAGGATGTGGTCAGACCTGATCATATTATGATTTACAAGTGATTTTCACAGAATATACAATACACTTTCAAACATGTATTTTGTATTTTATTTAGGTTAAACATCATACCTAAGTTTTGTTTCAAACTTACTTGGAACATTCATTAATAATTCATTAGGAAAACACAAAGAAAATCACATTACAGCAGTAGTTTTATACCTGATAAAATTAGCTAATTAATTCGAGACATTTCATAAAGGTGCATGTGCCCTTAATTATTGCATAAAACACTTTTGCTTGTGTTAAAATAGTATTAAACTTAAGCTTCGTTTTCTTTCTCATCAAGAAGATCCCATGGTACCAGCAGAACCAGTTATCACGTAAACCTAAACACCTTCTAGAATTTAAACCTATAAGATCGATGACTATATTTTAAACCATGCAAAGATCGATGGATTAAAAGTCATATGGATAAAGATTTAATGATAAATTCATATATATGCCAATATATTTTGACTGAATCATTTAGCAAAACATGAATATGCTATAACTTTACAGGTGGATCAATAATTTAGCCTGCATGACAAACCTCCAAGTAAAAGAATAAATTTTATGGAATTATGTACACAAATATCATTATATTTCATGACATTCAGCCTGCACATACATCTGTAGTTTAATACCAACTTTCAAAATCTTCACACCTAACTCATGTGTTTCCTCCTTGACCCAATAATGTATGATGTACTACACACTTTCGAAACGTGTTGCAAAATTCTTGGATACATCTGACCTAGGCTGCACTGACCTTGAATGGACGATCGCTACTGCAATGCACGGAATCGATGATAAAGTTTAGTGCACATGATCGGCTGCATTTTTTACCCAAGCTTGACATTGGATGAGAATGCCTTTTAAGGCATGGTATTCAAAACACAGCATGCCACCCACAGCTTATTATGCTTTATGCAGCATTTGCATCCCATGAGAAACTTTAAATAGAATGGCAGTGAATGCCTTGAAAAAACATTCCAATGCAATTTCATCATCCGAGTGCCATTCACATTGATTGGGAAGCATGTTGGGTATTTTTTGTGCAGACATACAATTTCTTCTTGTGGCATTTATCTCAATACATAACATAATTGATCTAGATTAACCACGATTTCAATCAATGTTATCAGATTAGACTTGCAGAACATTATCAATGTACACTGTCAAATAAAAATATCCATGATTCCGAACACGTGTACCTAACAAGTCTTGCAGAGAAATTAGACTATGCTTGTCATAACTGCTATTATTAGATCAGATATCACATGTCATATAACTATTTATAAACATGACCATGAGCTTATGTGGATTAGCCCTTTGGCCAAACGTATATCGACAAATAGCCATTGCTATGATACCTGTCGGTTCTATAGAAAGAAAATCAGGTTTTGATTGCTCATGCAAATGTATGTTTTATGTTTTGAATCATATCACTTATTGCTGGAACTACAGTGAATGGCTAAGAACATGATTTGGCAAGTGTTAGCTGTTGAATTATTATTTAAATGTGCAAATTTGCTTAAAGAACAATGAGTTCTTGGAAGGTCGATTCCTTGACAATGACAAACTATATCATTTTAAATATCCTTTGCCAATTAAATACCCCTTGATTAATATCACATGAAGCTTATATTCATAAATATTGTTTTGATGCGATTTCATATTCAGGTAAAACAGTCGTTCCGACATATTATATAATCGTTTATATTTGTTTATTATGCATTAAAAAATATTTAATGTTTAAAATCAAGCACGCTTGGGACATTTAATACAACCCAAAAGTACACAATGTCAAACGCGCCAAAAACCACTACAATGTCACCTTTTTCCATTCCTTTGTGAGTAATCCATGCATCTAAATCTGTACCCATAACTATTCGATAACATTTCGTCCAGAGAAACAACTCTTCGCAGAATAAATGAAATTTTAAACGACGAACAAAAGCAATCATTTAAATTCGCCGCCATGATAAACTTTAATTTGCGCATGAGCTCGGCCTAGTCTCCTGTCCTTTGCGCGATTGCCTAATTTATGCAAGAGTTAAATCCGCCATATTGAATTTGACCAGGAGTTGAACTGCAGAGTATACATACAAAGTTCATCATAAATAAATCACTTAAATAGTATCACATTTGCAGTTTAGAATATAGTGCTCTTGAAGAAACAAAATGAAATAAAGATATAGTCGTGTATTTAACACAAAAAACTGTTGTAGTTTTGCGTAAACATGATTTAATTTTGAAACATTTTGCATTCCCGAAGCATGACTGAAAATTTCGCTATAAACAAAGCCAAAGTGGCCAAATAATCGTTTTTTCATTGACTTTTGAAGCTTAATAATATATCTTTAGGTTTCCGTTTCAAAAAACAGCAGCTATGTTAACTATAGTAAACTATTATGTTGAGTTTAAAATGTAATTGTATGAGAAAATATCGATTACTTGAGATTGTCATTGCCAAATTGCATGCCTTTTAAATATATTATTAAAAGAAACACAGACAAAAACCAACAAAGGTAACCATTACGTTCTTTGTAACTATCAATAATCGTAACTGTTTTTATATATATATGTATTTTAAAACGCTAAAACACACCTGTTGAGACTGTTTTTCATCCTCTGACTCTGTTTTTGAGTTTTATCTTTTTCGGCTTTTGCAGCAATCTTGAAAACTTGTATTTTGTAACTCCAATTTCTTTGTATTATCTGCTCAGGACTAATCCTTTCTCGTAAAAAACTCATAAAATTCGTTTTCCTTTGTTTAAAAGTTTTTATGAACCCTTTTTCCTTGTAAAGTCACGAATTTTTATCTTTCTGTAAACTTTGCTTCAGGGTTGGTAGGCTTTTGCGCATGCACAAAGCCAAATGGCGTTTCAAAAAAGGCCAAATTTAACAAAATAACCAAATTTTATTTTTTTTTCCAAAAAAAGCCAAAAATGGCCAAATTTTATCAATGTTTTGACATGGTATTAATCAGATTTGGTCCAGCTAAATTCTAGTATTCTAAATTTAAGTTCCAAAGTCTCCAACTTCACAAATGAAACAGTTTTATGTTGAGCAAATACATAAAATAACGCTTATTTACACGAATGTGTCTACCGCATTGGCAGTTTTTACTTAAATTTTGTCACTCGATAAAAAAGCCAAAATAAAGCCAAAAGGCCAAACATTTTTTTTCAAGGCCAAACAAGAAATAAAAAAGCCAAAATCGAGTTATTTGGCCATAAAAAAGCCAAGTTATCAACCCTGCTTTGCTTGACAAAAAAAAAACAATCGTACTCCTCGCAACCGCGCGAAATTCTCTGCGTAAGAGTCTGGGACTAGCCAAAATGCCCTTATAAATCCGCCATTTTGTGGCGACAAAATTTTTACTGAGAAAAGATAGGAGTACGCATTCTATATCTATTATTTCTATGATATGTTACCCGTGCACAATACCATTGTCTTTAACCGTCAAAAACGTAATGAACAGCTTAGAGGGAAATATAAAAAGTCGTTCATAGCCTCCTAATGGTCACGCCATTATACAGTGCGAAAGCATCTGTGAAATAGTAAAAAAATTAATCTATTTTTAGTGCTGAGCTTGGACAAGCTAGCCCTATCCTCAACTGGAATATAACCAACCGTGTTTAGTTTCATAAACACTCAGTATTAAGAATCGTTAAGTTGTTTTCTTACTGCCGTATGTATACATTTATTTGAATAAGGTCTATGATTATGATAAATATTATATACACTCCAAAATTTGGAGAAGTGCTAGACTACTTTGGGGACCACCAAGTTGTCAATTTTAACGGCTGGTTTCAACTTTTCAACAGGTTCCAAAAAATCCGTCAATTTCATCATCCTGAGTCGTTTTTCATTAACTCGAGTCTACTTACCTAAGTCTACTAACTATACTAAGTATAGTTAGTGTATATCAGTTAGCGTGAGTAACAATATACACTAACTATACTAGATGTAGGTCTTACCTCAGTATACCTAGGTATACCTTTAGTTTCTTACTGCACGGGCGGAATGTTCTATGAGAGAGAATGCCAACCAGATGAAACCATAAACAGCATGATAAAACCGGAGATCAACCGAACCCACGACAACCCAGGAATTGAACCTGGAAACCTAATTTAATAGGTCCCCGCCAGGGCCACGATTTTGTTAAAACATTTTTCCGTAAAAGAGTCCAACACACAAGTCTTAATAAAACCATTAAAAACCTTATTAAAGAAATGCTATTAGTTACTTTCATCATAAATTTACGTGATTTCAAAATTTGGTGCTGAACATCGCATACTGATTAGCCACTGGTTTGCTGGAAAACCGATAGAATTGTTTTGATTTTAGTTTTGATGAAACAAATTGCCTAGCCGTACTTTCAGATTTTACTTGCAGATTTTGGTTCAAAGATGACGGGATCCGGCTTCAGGGACCGCGGAGCGGTTTTTTATTGGTGGGGCTAATCGAGCACCGAAGGTGCGAGGTATCTAGAGGGGAAACTTTTGAAATCAAGAGCCCTGAGATGCCTGGAAACACTTCTAATTTCATGAAGTGGCATATATATAGTTTTTGCCTCGATTCTTATATTTTTAATGTAAACATATGTATTGAACAAAAAATTATTGGTGGGGCTTTAGCCCAGCCAGCCACCCCGCTCCGCGGTCCCTGGGCTTTGATGCGAGACTATAGAAGAATTGAGAGTTCACAGGAGAAGCAGCAATAGAATTGGAAATCGAACGAGTGAGTTGGGAGATAGTGCGGCTCTCATCAAGTTTCGTTCTCGTTTGAGCTGAACTTAACACTTTGGTCTAACGGCAAGTGTTTACTTTGATTCTCGACTCACTCTGTATCGGGGAAAATCGCCAGCAACAGAACCAAGCTTCGACATTGCCAAAACTGATGCGTTGGAATCTATTTTAAAACTCTTTTAAAGCCAGATGGCGCGTGGCAGAGTAATCAAGAGATCTCTATCTGTTCCTGTGGCTCCCCGCGACGGCGAGCTGTCATGAATTATAAAACAGTTATTCCTCAGACAAAGACTGTTTTACGAAGCGAGGAAAACAAACAGAATTCTGAAAACCATCCGAGGGCAGGGAGTCATTTAGCTTACAGTGGAAAATGACGGATACATATAACAGCGCGAAATTCTAAACAAAACATAAAACAACAGAGTGAGAGAACGTTATAGCGTTTTCCCTCTCTCTTTTATCCGGTAAAGGAATTTGAAGTAACATTATTAAAGCGATTTCTTTTCGAAAATACAGCTACGCGGGCGCAATTAAGGATCAGTCTTGCTTGGGGTACTGTCTGCGGGGTACTTGTGGGGTACTGATTACAACATTAATACACTTTTGCATCTTCGACATTGCGTGACGTCTTGAACAACCCTGTGACGAGTTGAATCGTTACAAGGGTCGATTGTTCGAGCTGAGATAGCTCAAAATCTGACCTCGGGTTTAAATTTAAACCCACTGTTCTAGTTTCTGAATTTCCACGAGTCCAATAATTTTAAAAGTTTTTGAAAATGGAAACTAAAACTATCGCAGATTCAGAAAAGATTTCCAAAGAAATCTTTCGAAATTTTCAAACAGGCGTTTGGCAAATCGTCTCTGCATTTTACTTGAAATTCAGAGTGTTAAAACAAACTACGGTTGACAATGTCTGTAGTGAATATAAAACCACTGGATGCAGAAGACACAAGACTAAAATTCGAGTGAAGGCCTTAACACTTTCGGACAAAAACGCGCCAAGGGCAATGGGACAATCCCCCTTCATATGGATGCTTGAATCTTTGTTCTAGCACCATTAAGACTTATTGATTGTACTATATCTCTTCCCGAAGGCAAAGATGGACACAGAATTAAGTGAGACAACTACTTAGCAACAAAAATATGAAACAATAAACAGACTAAAATGCTAAAACAACACCATCCATGAGGAAATTAAAGGGAACGTGGCATATTTCATACATGTATACGGAATGTTTCTATACGACTTCGTGTCAGGATGTTTTTTTAAACATGGAGCAGATGTTGAGCAATTTTTTTAGCTCAAATGATTAGACAAACCACTAAGTATTCTGCGTTTAATCCAAGTAAAATGAGTTCATTAGAAGAGCGGTTCTTTAATTTGATGCAAACACTTGAGGGAATCAATGGAAGCATGCTGAACAAGGTCGGAAATTTCCAAGTTCCATTTGTTTAACACAAACGCTTCGAGACATTTTTTGAACCAGGAGCGAGCATCGCAGGGGGTCGGAGACACAGGAGTTCACGCCAAGAATTGTGTGTAACTTGCAGCCGTTCAATGACCTCCGCGCAGACGACGAACGAAGGGCAATGTCTGTTGGAAGAGCAGAGAAGACCTGAATACGATGAGAGCATTTTTCAAGAAGTACCAGTTTATACCAACTGCCCTTTTTGTGACGAGAAAATAGTGAGTAGAACGCGATTAAAACACGGAAAGTGGACCTACTGGGCAACTGCGTTGCTTTGCATATTCCAGTAAGTAACTCTTCGTTAATGCCTAAAAATATACCGTCCAAATACAAGCGGTAGAACATAATCTGAATATATATGCGTGTGATTTGTGTCTGCGTAAGGACACGTTTCTCAAATGTGGTGGTATAGTGCAGGTACCATGCTACAATACACTGTCACGATTTGTGCATGAACCATCTGAAAAAACTCCCCACGGGAAAAGAGTCGAATTTGGGTTTGGAAAATGAAGGCAGACCATTACGAGTCGAATTACCAGTCCAAGAACTACCAAAGTCTTCGTTAGGACTTCAGGCAAGATTGTTTTAAAAACTTTTCTTAGACTGGGGCCCGTCATACAGAGAAATCAAACGTCTTCATTTAGCATCTTCGCTCCAAGGAAATGTGAATTATGTTAATTAGGCTAAAAATTTTAACTTGTCAACAAATGCCAAAAAATTCACATGACAATCACAATGCATGCATGCCCTAGCTTCTACGTTTCCATGGTCTGGTGTCCACACAGAATGCTCAAAAATCTACTTGCTTATGCAAGGTAACACTCCTGCACTTTTAACAACGGGTAAAAACTTATGACATTCAAGATTGCGTGTAGCAATATTTTGTGACATAACAAAGATTTGTGCATGGACGGTTCCACTCTGAGTTTCATTTCAGCCATTTGATGAATATATAGCTTGCAAATCGACTGAATTTACAAAAACAACAACAAGAAAGCGTTGCCATCGGGCTTCGTCAGCAACAGCTGGAGTACTTTATCTTTGACAATTTAATGGCAAATTTTGTGGTATAATCCGTTTACAGGAAAAATTTCAACGCAGATATCCAACGAGATAGGAAAGGTTTTGACGGGTGAAAACAACCTTTTCATACACGTATGGCGTGCCTATTTCTCTATAAAGCTCTTCATGTTTTGGTCTCCACCAAACTTGCCTCTGTAGAAAGCAGCAAGCAAGCAACTTCAGAAATGAATATAAAATAAAACAAATTCCGCTAACATAGCCGATATTTTCTACCGTCGATATTCATGGGGAAAAAAGTAAATAAACAGAGTCAGTGATACTTCAAAAGACGAAACATCGTCGAGGGCATATTTTTTTAGGGGTTTTTTTCGTGAATATACAGAGTACAATGAGTATAGTTGATTTGTAAGTTATTTTTATGTCTCTACAAGTAGAAATTACATGAATTTAGTTCATGCGATATTCATGAATTTAGCGGTTTGTAAATCAACCACAAAATTAGACACTGCCTCTTTTGGGGTTGATTTTCACGTTACACACTCATGAAATATGAATGGACGTGATTAGCTAAGTCGTTAGGGTAGAGGATTTGATTGGACTCATCGCGTGATCGCATCGTTCCGCGACATGAAATAGAACATCCTTTGGCTTGGGAAACAAACCAAGTTTGCCCGAGCTCAAAACGCCACATAATATCCAAAAACTGACGCTGTTGTTAGTAAGGGGATATACGGCAATATGTGTACTTTGGCTTCTTGATAGGAACCTTAACTTACGTAACTGTAACATCTGCAGTTAAATGATCTGGTAACATGCTTAGTTTCTGAAACATTGAAGGACAAAGATACTAGGCATCCGCCATCTTGGATATTCAAACATCCATGACGTCACAGACAGAGTAGAGTCCCTTCTTCAAGAAGCACTTACATAGTATGTTCAACGGTAGAATCGAACTGACTTTGTATACACAAAAATCTTAAATAAATTGCGAAGTGTTCAAGAAAACGTCATTGGGGTACACACGTAACTGAGAGTACATTAAAGAAGAGCTGATTATAAAACAAGATGGTGGATGGTTTATGTTATTTCTTTAAGAAATCTTTAAGAAACTGAGTACGTCATGAAACATTTAACAAAGGATATTAAAATTACTTCTCAAGTTGCTCTTCTGCTTTTATTAATGGAAATCACAACCAGATCATTGTCTTGCACGGTAATAATCGTCCATAAATTAACTCGACTTTCGTATCGAATTGCTAGCTAAATTCAAGTTCGTTTGAGGAGCAATATAATAAACTCGAAATTGCTTAGTGTATAAAGCGAGGCTAGTGCTTTGCAACATATTTTCAGTGTTTTTTACGTCGGCAATAAACGCGAAAATATCGCTTCACAGGTTCTTGTCGATCAGCCAACTTGAAAACATATTGCCGTATTTGTTCGTATTTGTAACTTTTTTTCGTTTTCTATAGATGCTATTGCTGCCTCTGTGTGCCATTTTGCGTGGACGACCTGAAAAACATCGTGCACGAATGTCCGAAATGCGAAAAACAGTTGGGAGAGTACAAACAATTCCGACTTTTTCAACGTAGAAGGCCCAGGCGACAGAGGAGACAATCCCTGCTATTTTAACATGTTTTAGTCAGTGTACGGAAATCAGATAGATACTGCATACTAGATACTACTGCGCTGTGAGATAAATGCACTCAAAATAAGTTCATAAACCTACAGTAATCGTACGAAAATAGAATATGAAAAACGCCCAGCACGTGATGATGCGCCCAAGGAACTTTGGGCTTAGTAGTCGACGCTAGGGAAAATTCAGTGCTTCCACATCAAGAGAATTTCCTTGGTAAAAGCTTTCAATCTTGGGGAGGGGAGAAGTCATTAGGGTATATATATCATTCAATTACTTTAGAAGTTCTTTGTTTTTACCAATCCCCTGCCTCTATTAGGAAAGCTCTACGCTTGTGGAAGCGCTGGCAACAGTAGGGTAGCTAAACCGACGATTTAGCCCAGCTTCACCAGCTTCAACTGTATTACGTATCGTTATTGATTTCTTTAGAACATGATTGCATGTTTTCACAGTTCATGAACACAGAATATTTGCATGACAAAACTCAATCGTCGGCCGGGCTACGTTACTAACTGGAAATATGAATAACTAAAAAAATATTAACCTTTGTACAAAGTGAGTTTGCTGTCGCGAGTAGTCCTTTAGCGAGACCAGCTGCTTAAGTCAAGTTAAAAGGCATCTCGTAAGGTTGACTGTTCCTGACAACAGGTTGACGTAATTGTATGACGCTTCCGGGCGATATAATAGGGACGTTGTTATCTCGATGAAAGCGAATCAGATGATCGACGCTTTGAAATGAGTGGTTCTTGGTCCGCACCTGGAAAACAAAAGACGATAGTAAACACTCGTTTTTCTCTCGCTACTTTGGTTATGTTTATAAAATCTAACAGCACGGCCAGAAAGAGCATCTTCAAATTAGTAAAACTGCAAAGTTTGGTTGTAAAATGTTGAAAAATCGGAAAATATAGTTCGGCAAAATTTGCAAAACTTTGAATCGTACGCGGACACGCCTACCACATTTGAATATGAATATTAATACCCAGCAAGTAACTCTAAATGCATACATATCAAACAATTCAAGTTTATATTAAATTTAATTCGCTAACGTTTCGTCGCTACATCGCAACATCATCAGAGCTATATACAGTGAATAAACATAAGTTGTATTTATATATACATGATAACTAAGTATTATATTACAAACGGTAAAAATTTAAAAAGAAGGGACGAATAGTAAAAGAGTTGGAAAAACAATATGTCAAAGTAAGAATTGAGTGATTAGATAATATTCATATTCATATTACGTTTTCCGCCTTGTATTTAATTGCCTACCACATTTGATTTTCAAACTGGTGGAAGAAGACGAAAAAGGATCCTGTTAAGACTTCTCGATTTCCCAACTATATCAATTCTGTTTACAAATTTACCCACAATTTCCAATCAAATTACCGACAAATATTTTGTATATTTTTGACATAGACGCCGTTTTACTGGCGAGATTTGTAAAACCGGGGGTGTCACCCTCTCACCCCGTCCCACCACACACCCCCGTTCGTTCTTCCCCTGACAAAGGGTGCCGCGAGCCGTGGGAATATGAATATTAACAGACCGGATATTTTCGAAAATATTTCCTAAGCCAAACTCACCACGCCCGCTGGGTCAACCAATAAGAGATGTTTTGGGTAACCGTTTTGTAATCCCGTGAGCACGTACTGGCCAGGATTGGTCGTGCTTTCACGCACCAAGAAATCTCCATCGCGAACGAGCAAGTTCTCTGCATCTTGTCGCGACATTAGACCATGGAACCACTCCTTGAGAAACATTTCATTGCCCGAGTCGGCGGAGGAAGCAGGCTCTACCGACCTGGTTGGTTCCGGTGGCGGTGTACCTATCAAGAATTTAAAGTAGTAACTTTAATCATCTACGCGCAAAAACTCTTGAAATCCTACATGAATTTGATACTTTAGGATAAAATTGCAGGAGAAAGTTAAATCGGAAAGAACACATTGTGACCAAAAAATTAAAAAATAAACGTCAAACAAATTTATACTTGGAGTAATACACCTCTCGTTACTACATGCTATTCTAACAACAAGAGGGTCTGTTAACAGACCTACAATAAGAACATATTGTCTTCCACGTATTTAATCTGTCCGTATCAAAAATATCGTGTAACTTACTAAAGTAATAGAATAGAAGAATAACAAAAGTAGTATGAAGACTTAAGATTGATGATGCGGTAGCTCGACAACTCGCCTTCAAAACAAAGAATCCTCTTACAGAAGACAACAAATATGAATAGCTTGTGGTTTAATCCTGTTTTCATTAAAATTACGACATTTTTTTGTACCTGAGTTGTTGGTGCTTTTACTGGCGTACGGTTTAGGTAAGGGTGGAGGCGTTCGCTTCGTCACTTGCTCCTCTGGTTTCTTGTAAAATGGTATTGCATAACCGAGGGAATTATGCTGGGGCGAGTCTGCCCTTTCCTGTATCGCAGGCTCGAGTAATGACTTCCTTGGCATTGGAGTTGGACGCTCAGCGGCTGGTTGCGCTAAATCACTTGATGTAGTAACCTCGTCGTCAAATGTCTCCCAGTTGACTTTGAAGGAAGCTCCGTTAGAAACTTGACCTAAAGGAGGTTGAAAGAATATAAGTCATAAAGTTGTTGTGTTGAGGGCTGCCTTTCATTTCTCAAGTCAAGAGTTTTGAAGTCAAGTCGCTTAACTGCTTAAAGCAGCTTATAAGGTTTAAGCGTTGATCGAAAGTCTTTAAGCTTAACCCTGGGTTAACGAAAGTCTCGAAATAAATTTCCCGCCAGCTTCCTTAGAAGTCTTATCTGAATCAATAGTAGTCTTGGTTTCTGAACTTTTGAAATAAGCCGACATGTAGAAGTATAGAAACTAAAACAATGGGTTAAACTTTCATCCAGGATTAACGCTAACCTAGCTTTGAACAACAGGCTAGTCATGGTCTATTACTAAAGCTTTATCAAGAAAATTTTGCAGCATACATTAAATGAATCGCCAAAAGTAAGTTCCTAAAGCGTTCTGTATGGCTTTCCATGAGTTATAGCTTTCGCATTTGTCTCAAGTTACCGCTTCTATTTTCCGTTAGAGCTCGAAACGTTTATCATTATTAATAGCAAATTACACAGCTTATCTCTTCTTGTCGACAGAGGGTTAAAGCTACTCTTGGTTACAGATTCAGCGTATGTAGTTTAGCCCGGGAAGAAGGATTGCAAGAGCTTGTTTTTGGATACTTTCAATGATATCGGCCAGGAAATAAAGATCTTAACCTCTTCGGCTGCAGTTACATACACAATTCCTTGAGTTACAGTACCTGTCCCAGCAGGAGAATCGAACGAAATTAGCAGATCCCCATCATCTTCGGGTCCAGAAGCGAGAGCATCACGGGACGGGACGTTAACTGGTTGTTGAGTTAGCGCACTTTCGAACTGGGTACGAAATGTAAGATCCGTAGAAGTAGTCTTCTCCCCCCCGGGATGAGTCTCCAAAGTACCACGTGGGTTGTCGTAATTGGACATTTCACAGGAGGGCGTGGGTCTGGGTGTTTGGTAATGTTCCGTGTCTTCATCTAGGAGACTGGGTCTAGGCGCTGCAGAGGGCGTGCAATATTCATGCTTCTCATCAGGCTCTTCATAAGTATTTTCAAGCTCATCGTCCTGAAAATGGATTAAAACCATTGGTTTTACCCTAAAAAACCTGCTTTAGATGGGGGAATACACGAGCCCTGACCCTACCAGGCGAGATCCAGCGTGTCATTTGTAATTACCATTAATTTACCTCTACACGAGAAGGGCCAATCCTAGTACGCGAGATCTCGCCCATAAAGCTGGGAATTCGAGAGCTTTAGATTCGACTACGGCTACGAAAACGACTGCAAGATTTTGGCGCTAAAAATTCGCTATTGCGAACTTGATAATACTCTGTTTTTGACACAATATGTCTGGAAAACAGCGGATAAACCAAAGTGAAGATGTGTTAATAGGAGAGAATGTAAGCAATAAAAATGTCGTAGTCGCACTCGTTCGCGTATTCGTAGTCAATAAATCTGCCAATATTTTCTAGAACTAGCTCTGTAAAATTCGCTGCATTTAATACAAACTCAAGTACTTGAAACTTTTTTCCACTTACAGTTACATTTCGGAAAGAATATTCGATTGTTTGTGAGTCCAAAATTTAGTTGGCAAACTTTGATTTTAGATAATATAATAAGCCTCTAAACAGACTATTTGGTGCAAGTCTTCTTTCCGTACGATATCAATACCTGGTCGTTTGCGTATGTCCGATCAGTTAATTCAAATCTTGCGGCTGCCTGTTGTTCTTCGTCGCCGAAAATCGATCCTTCAAATCTAGTAAGAGAATCACTTTTTGAGAAAAGAGAACAAACCGCAAGAAGAAGTTTATAAAGAACTGCTTGCCCTCTGGAGATATTTCGGCAAAAACACAAAGCAACTCAACTTAAACCCTCTAACCTTCCTGGAACAGGTAGTATTTTTGGAGGATTTTGCAGGAACATTTTATAATGCAACTCAAACGCTTGGCCAATAGTTGTGACGACATCGAATGAGAGGTTTTGCAGACAGTCCAAGACATGACAGGCTACAGAAACAGCGGGAAAATATTATTAATCGTCGTTATTGGAGAACAAAACAAAAGCTTTACAACAGACAAATTTAGCTAGCGTTTGTTTATACCCAATTTGAAATCACTCACATGCCTAGTTACTGTATTATTATTATATTACCATGCAGCAACGTAATGTAGAACTAACGTAACTACGCATTAGAAGTACATGAACATGAATAAATAACTCGTGTTCATCATTCGTACGCCTGGCTACTTTTGTTCAAGTGTACTTTTAATGTCCAAAGAATAATCCAAAGTTTGGAACTGCCTAGCAACGCGAAAAACATTCTTAGCCAAATTTGTACACGAGGTTGTTTTGATATCTTATATTGATACCTCTTCTATTCAGGGCGTCTTTTGCAACGTAGCCTACAATATCAGGAATATCCTAAAAATAAGAACGCAGATATGAATGACACGGGAAATTATTAATTTTTTTCCATTAATTCCAGCAACAATTATCTGCAAACGTATACCTTTTCAGCACCACTGGTAAACGATATTGCCTGAATATCATGCTTCGAAATCACCTGACCACTCGACATGTCAGTGAGGAGAATCCCAGACATAGATACTGTTAAACTGATGACGGTATCGCTGTGGGCTGTGCGAGGATAATCTGTAACCACAAACACAATGTTAGCACTTGCATCCAGTGCCAGCCAACAATTTCAAGAAATAAAGAATAACAAATTTAGTATCTCAAAACCCAGGGGATACGGACTAAATCAGAAAAGAAAGACTGTCTGATGTAATCAAAATAGGGCAAACTCATTCTTCGTTTTAATCCATGTCCTGGGTTTCCAGACACCACTATTCACATCATGTTTGATTCTTTAGTTTACTACCATGTCCCAGAAAATGATCTATTTTCAAGTACAAGCATCGGATCTAGTCCAATGTCTCAATTCAGCAAATCTTTTGGCTTTATAGCCTTGAGAGCAGTTGAGACCAGGATGGTCCTATTGCAGGCTGTAAGTTTTCAACAGGCTTAATTCAAGTTACAGCATGGAAACTGCTAGGAGTGGTGCTTCGCATTCAAGCCAGTACCCAGATACGTTCGCATTGCTTGCTCTAGCTTGATAATATCAAGTCTGCAACAAGCTGTCAACAGGGTTGATGCAAGTTACAGCATTTTGTTGAAGACTTGTCGCCATGCAGTTGCAAAGCTGATACAAAGATGCATGGAGAACAGACTGTCAACAGGCTTGACATAAGTTGATTCTCAAGACTTTTTATCCACAAGCTTCACACAAGTTGCTGCAACAACAGAGTTTCTTAATTTTCTGAACTTAGCACAGTTTCATTACTTAGGATGTTATAAATAAAAACGATTTTAAGTACTGTACTGGTAGTTTGCTGTTGTATCAAGAGCTTGCAGGTGCCAAAGATCAGAGATTCTCAAAATATCGCTAATATCATAATATCATGTACTGCTTCTATTGTTACTGTAGCTGCTCGAGATTACCATTTTCGTAATTTTTCCAAACCTACTATTATCCATAGTTGACAACAGTAGTCAAAATAGTACTGCATTACAGCATATCTACTATAAGTGGGGTCGTTAGGACAACACTAACCAAGGACATTGAAGAACAAAGATAAAAAATCGATCAAAATGGCACGTTAACCAATCAATGTAGCGCAAAAACAATGTCAATTTCATAATAGGCATACTAGCAACACACATAAAATTTCAAAAAGTTAACAAATTAACTATTATCATAAACTGTAATAGTCATACATTGATACACAGCCTGTACTTGGCCCTTACACAGCATGCTTTAATATCTAAACTTCGCAAAGTATCAACAACAGCTGTGGACTACTATACGGAAGTCTTGCCTATGTGGCCCCATTTACAGTAGACACACTTCAAGGCATTGTGGACTAACAAATTTTATATGGGTCACTATCAACCTATGTGCACTGACCACAGGTTTTCAACTGGTTGGTTATAACAATGAAAGGTTGACTACAAACTTAGTTACTAAAAAGATGAGTTTTGTTTCAAGTCAGGTAAACCTAATCATTTTACATTCACTTGGTATTTATATATGACATTATCTTACAGGCATAGTTTGTGCAAGACAAAATCATATTATCCCTACTTAGTGAGAAAAATGGATGTGTCTTGCTTACCAGCTAAGAGTTTTAAAATGTTGCTTTTCGCCTTTTTCCTTCTAGTGAATTTGTATCCATTTGCCTCACAACACCTGTACATTGCCTCCCTAGTGAATTAGAAACATCAATGAAATTACACTACTCTGTTTAACTTGTACATATACAGTTCCTGTGAGTGATGGCTGCAAATTATTATTTTTCTTGTAAGGACAATTGTTTGGGCAAGATTAAAACTATTCAAACAGTTCACAATTCTTGACATTAATTCTATGATGGACGGCATTGGACAATCACCAGTGATAATTTGCAGCCCTCCTTGGACAAGCAGAATTTATTAGGGCCAGCCCCCACAGTGCGACATGTTGCATGCAATTCTGATTTTGGCATATGTAATTGATGAATGTGTGTAAAGCTATCACATTCTAAATTTTGCCTGTAACTGATAAAACAAAATAATGGTGCTGGCAGTTGCACGAAACATGTCACATCGTGTACAACTACTGAGTCATGAGATCAATTAAAAAACTCCAAGGAGTCCGACACTGGGAGCCAGACAGGAAATAAGTTGACACAGCTAATTAGACAGGGTTATTACAGGGTAATACAGAAACCGGTGGTATGAAACATTTAAAGTGGCTAATGACCACCAACTATGATAATCACTTTCACTGCTGCACGAAGGCATAAAAAGCAATGATGGCAAGGGATATTAAACTTGCAAGAGAAAAAAAGTGACTTTAATATGGCTTTTACCAGTTACTGAGAATGGTTAGAAACTTTGAAAATCACTGTACGAATAGCTCTATTCACCTTCTGTGAACCCCATCTTAGAACAATGGCTAGAAACGTGTTTAAACAGGTTATGAAGTAATTTGAGCTGAGGAATAAATAAGAGATATCAATGACAAAAATCATTACCACGGAGTCATTTCTTGACCTTACAAAAACAATAAAGGAAACCTACTACGGTTAAACAATGTAAAAACATCACAAAGAACAACTTGGTCAATTTTCTGTCATGTCAACTTATTGTGCCAATTTAATTCCTACATATTATGCTGATATTCAAAGCTTTTTGTCTGTATTTTGCGGAATTACCAACTTGTAAAGGTCATCGAGGCATAAAAAAAACTTGTATGCAAGCACTGAGTATAGCATATTAGAACAATATCGCAGATAATTGGAAATCACAACCATTCTGAGCTGTGTCTGATATTGATTTGGCATCATTTGACAGATTAAAACCTTAAAAGTTTCATTTTCAACAAAATAGAACAAAAACTAGAGAAATATGGAAAAAATTACTAAATGCTCGTACTTTGTTACTTGTTGTCTGACATCGTAATGCAAGGTTCTCATCGACTTTAAAACCTCGATGCATCCAAGATACTAGAAAAAACAGAAATTATGATCAATTAAAATCATTAAACAATATGAAACTATAACAAGCACTGCAAACATTACAAAGGCTGCATGTCTAAAGAATCTAAAATATATAATGCACTACAGTAAGCATGCCAATAATTTATGGAATTAATGAATTCTAAACGTAATTGCAACACACAAAATCGTTCTACATTCAAATTTGTATGAAATTAATTAAAACACTAACAAATTAGGATTAATTAGAATCGCTAGACAATATCACAACATAGAACGGCCTTCACAACACCATTGCAACCACAGAATAAATACTGTATTACAATGTAAAGACTAATGTAAACAAACCTGTATCGAATTCTGAAGATGTCGCTTTCTCGGTACAATCGTTTTATAAAATGTTGCCTAAGCTGGCGAACAATTATTCATGGATGTTTGATTGTTTTGACGCGGATGTCGAATTATAAATTCGACGACTTCGCAGAGTTACATAACGTAAATGCTTTTAACAAGCGATTATTTGGGCAATTTTTTTCCAGTTCAGCACAACACAATGCCCTGAAGTACAACCGAGACAATAGATAATACACGGTAAATTCTGGAGTGCGACAGAAGCCACAAACTTTGCATATTAAAATTGTACCCCGCAAACGACCGTCTGGAGTTGCCCCGGAATTCGCAGTCAGTCAATTCTGAGTTTTCTAAGGCCGACATTATCCACCGTTTAAAAAAAAGGAAGAATAAAGCAGGCCCTACCTTCAAGGCATAACAAACGCCATCTTTTATATTCTGAGCGGAATGAAGCCAGCCGTTTTCTGGTTTTCGTAAAAAGGTGCCCGCTTTCGACCACTCGTCGACCCCTTTCACATTTCGCGAGCCCTTCATCATGTTCATTCAAGGTTTTTTAGCCATATCACTTGCCCTTTACGAGTTGTAACCGACGGAATATCAGCCTGTCGCTGTTGCTGTATATTTGTGCTTGTATTCTCACCGCCTGGCGGTAATGCATTAGACTTATAAAGTAAATAATTATAAAGCTGATATGGTATGGCACGTACTGCTGATAGAGCTACTTCCGCGTTCAAGTGCTTCCTTGATATTAGTCGGGGAGGCAGAGGTACAAAAATATATGTTTACTTACCATAGCGAGGGACAATTTTATTTTATGTTTATATTGTACCTTTAGGTCTAATAAATATATTTCTGCATGTTGTACGCGATAAAATTTCTTGTGGGCTCCAGCCAACACGTTTTTCCCGAAATTTTCTATAAAACTATATTATTGTTAAGAAAGGCGAAATTTCAGATTTAATTCTAGGGAAAACCACTTACGTTATCAAAAAGGTAATAAAAAATTACATATAACACATTATTATGGTTACTTTTATTTTTCACATTTTTGTTGAGTTATGAGCATTTGAAAACTTATTTTTCGACTAGTGCCCTGGGAATCAGCGCCATTTTAGGACACTTTCCCATTTTGAAGCAGCAATAACTCAAAAACGGCTTGAAAAACAAGGGTGCCCGTAATTATATCTTATGTGTTGTTTTAATAAGCTTCCTTATGATACAAGTTATTTTTCAAATGAGCGAATTTGAAAGTTTACTATTTTTGACCACATAATAGTTTTATAATAAAACTGAAGAAAAACGTGTTTATCGAAGTCCACAAGATAAATCGGGACAAACAACATTCAGAATTGTGATATTAGGCATCCAACGGACAATTTAAGAGCAAAATTGATTTGTCCCTCAAGAAGGTAGGATAAATTACCTCTGCCTCCCTGACTATATGATTGTCAGGTAAGGTTACATCACTCAGGTGACGGCATCGGAATAAGAAGAAGTTACATTGCGAATCCAATGAGTTCCCAAACAATTCTTCCCAACGACTGTGCCATAACCAAATATACCATTTGACACTTGTCGCCAACAGCATTACAGAATATTTCGGGGGTTGCAATTAATTTGTGAGCCGGGTTGGGTAAGCAGGTACAACCAGCGGGCGTCGGCATTAAAAGTTAGGTCTCTTTCCCCCAAAATGGACAAGCTGGCTCTTTTATTAAATCCGCACTCAGGTGAAGGTTGTTGCTACCACCGAATCATGGCTTACCAACGGGGGTAATTGATGAGTTGGTTTTGATTGGTAAGTGTAACTCCTTTCGTGGGTGCATGGCCGTAGTGGCGGTGTGTGTGTGTTTATCTCAGCAGATATACCATGTAAGCGTAGGCAAGACCTCGAAGACCCGTCCATTGAATGCATGTGAGTTTGGCTTCGACCTGTCCGCCTCCCAAGACAAATGTCTGGCCTGATCTGGTCGATCTTATATGATCCGCCTGATACAGAAGAACAACTTAATTGAGTACATTGTTGACAAACTTGATGTTATTAGGACAAAGCGACAGTGGTGTAGTCAGTCCTCGGCGATTTTAATAGGCTAGATATCTGTGAGCTATTTATCCCATCAAAACTTTAAACAGATTGTCCGGACCTAACCGCACTTATAAGCGTGAAATATTCTTGCACAAAGCCAAGAGGAAAATACAACATACCCTAACTTTCCGTAAACGATCACCAACTATATTTAAAGCTGATATTCTCGCCGAGGGCGCAAGAGGAGTACCGACATTCTGAATTTAATGAAGTGATGTTCCAATCGAATCAGTCTTAATATCTTTTTTAAAACGACATACCTTAGAAGAAATTGCAGTTATTTTTTAACACCTATTATTGAAACTATGTCTGATAATTTCTCGTTCATATACGATACTGAATGTACAGCTCATGAAGGTAAACTTGGCAAACGCAGAGCGACTTATTATATTGTGAAATTTCAACAAGCTTTAAACAATACACATTGTACAAAAATACCGGCATATCTTCGTGTTTTCGTCGAGGCTAAGAAGCCACAGTTCTTTTTAATTTTTGTTTCCAATTCAAGGAAGAAGTTGCTTGCTTGCTTGCTTATTTGCTTTAGCCGAGTCTGCTGCCACGTAGTTGAAGGGACTAACTTTTTCTGCCTAAAAAATTTGAAAAAATTAGCTTTAAGCACCCCAGAACACTCATGCATTTCCAGTTCCAGACAACGACAGCGAACAAGCAAGACGGTTGGAGCGCGAAGCGACTCGAATTCTTTAACTGAAACATGTACAAATTTTAAAACAAATTTGTCTTCACACATACTCAAAACTCGCTCCTCTATTCAACAAACAAGACGAAGGTTTTAAAAGTCAAAGAGTACAGCTTAACAGCCTGCGAAGTCATGGCCCAACGGAAACCGTCGATTCCACATGAAATTCTGAATGTTCGGACTTAAAGGCACAGTTTGTGTAAACTACAAAAATACAAACCTTCGGGCTTTCGTCAAGAGCGAGTAGCAACAGTTCTTTTCGAAGTTATGTTTTAATTCGAGGAAGAAAGCTCTTCTTGGCCCGCCATGACCCATATACTTTGAAGCTGGCGGCGACCACGTGGTTGGAATACTTTTAATATCTTTGCTCTAAAACGACAAATTTGAACCAGAATTCGTTCAAAAGCACCACAAATATCTCACTCAACTATTTCTGTACAAATACACATGAAATACAACGAACACCGAAGCAAAATTCAACAAGTTTTGGCCAGGCAAGTCGACTTGCGACTGGCAAATTTCAACACAAATTACAAAGCAAGTTTGCTTGTCTGAATAACAACATTATAAGCCAAATATGAACAACATACCTTGGTAAAAGCTTCGAGCTTTACTGAAGAACTGAATTTGAGCCTTTCTTTTTCAAATTCGCTCCGGACTGATCAGGGCAAGGAATCATTTTAAAGCGACCAACTAGACGCCCAACAAGAAAATGAAGATATGTTCAACTCGTGCTAGACTCGACTTTAAAACTTGCCGCATATGAAATACGTCACATGATCAGAAATCTGCATTTCATTGACTAATAGAGTTACCATGTTAACTCATCAGTATTGAATTTGAAATATTTTGAATTGCTAATCGCAATGATTGGCTACAGAACGGTATTCTTCGGCATACCATAGTCTATTTTAATTCCCAGAGGGAAACTTACAGTTTCCTGTTGGATAATTCCGACAACATCGCCAGTAAGAGATCTCGAGGGGCCACGCTTTTAAATACGAGTTTCTGAACAATATGGCCGATTTTCTTGTACCAATTTTTACCCCGCCTGTCGTTTAAATTCGCCCTATTTTTTCGATGTAGAATACTATCAAGAGCTATATCGATCATTTTTGACAAGATTAAAGATAAAGGGGCGGTGTGAATTGTTTTAAAGTGCATTTAATTCAAAACGTCGCATTGGAAAATCCCCATGACAAAATCCGAACTTGTTCAACATTTATTATAATCTTTCGGTTTTGTCAAAGTATGCTCTAGTATTTTAGTATTGATTATTGTGATATAAAAAGGGGACTTAAGTTTGAACACTCAATGTGGTGATGGACATATAAATACTGAAAATTACAGTAATTGCGAAAATTAGACAAGATAATTAGATAAAAATAACCATCATTCAATCCAAAGTGATGCAAGACTTACTTGTTTCGTCGTCACTTTTTAGTTTTTCAATATTCCTTCAAAAAACATTGTTTTTGTAGAGCTTAGAATACCGTACACCTTCTCTTCCCCAACGAAGAGCGCCATTTTTGAGATTGAAAATAAATTTAAAAAAACCGCGAAACTAAAGCAAACTGGACCCGAGCACCGCCGTTTGCATCTACGGATGAACATACGCAAATATTGCAGAAACGTTAACAATAGCGCTTGTGACAAGAGCTTAGGGTATCGGTATTTGGGTCCTGAATTCAGCTTAATTATTGTAGCATCGCCTATGATTAACATTCCAACCCCTTAGCGTGTTCTATCCACTAACCAGCGAGACAGACACATAACAATGCCGTCTCAATTCTCAAACATAGTGCGCACACACGTCGATAAAAATGTTTTATGATTTTAAAAGTCTGGAATATTTACAAATGAAAATGCTTTTGTACGTTTAAACGGCGACTCCTATTTACACTAGTGCGAAAATTTAATCTTACAACAATACGTCAGCGACTCGATTGCATAATATATACGAATAAATTCATGATTGATTGTGATTCTCAACCCAGATTAGAACCCAGATACGTTTGGTTCGGAGGGCAGGATGATTACAAATCGTTCAGGGGCCAGTTGTACAAAAGGTGACTAGCACTACCCACTGGATAGTGATTTTTTGCAAATGCCACAGAAAGGCATAAAAAGCAATGACACCTGGGATATTGAACTGGCAAGAGATAAAAAGTGACTTTAAGTCCACAATGCTGAACTTTATGATGGGTTTTACCAGTTCCTGAACATGTTTAAAAAGTTTGAGAAAATCACTATCCGGTGGATAACGCTATTCACCTTTCGTAATTCGTACAACCAACCCTGGCGAGTTAAAACGTTTTCATGGTACACTAAACTATACATGAACGGGCAGCTCCAGTTTAAAAAGTGCAACAATAAATGGCGGAGTCTCAAGGGATTCTGGGGCGTCACTTTCCATTCCGTAACGCGCGCGACTAAATATATCTACTTTTTCTCAGTAGAAACCAATTCAAATATACAGTTGATGCTTGTTGTTTTGTCGTGCAATAGTATAAATAGCGAGCTTAAGATCACGCGACGCGGACGTCGATGACGCCTTGAAAATGGTTGCTGTGCCCATTTATGGACATGCCACGCCATTTTGACGCCATTTTCACGTCGTCATTGACGTCCGCGTCATCGATCTTAAGCTCGCTAATATAACAAAACAATGGACAACCCGTAGATAGAAATGATTTCTATCGACAGAGTGGCCATTGTTTTGTTATTTTTAGTATAAATACTATTCAGTATTCATTAATTAGTAACTTAGTTTATTATTTTCTCCATGCACATTGAAAATGACGCCCAAGAATGGCTGCAATGCTGTTTTAGTCGTTGCACTTTTTGATGAAGTCATTGACTAAAGTTAGACGTTCAAGTATAGACAGTGTTGAACTCACAGCTATCACATTGGTGTACCAGCACGAAAGAATTTAAAATACGCATGTTTTGAAAGGTACACCAATATGGCCGATAGCGAGTAAAAACGCTATATTTTTCATCTCCGCCTCTCTTAAGCATCTATTAATGTATAATTGTGTTGCATTATTGATTTTCTTCTATTGCGACGATGAATTCTCACAGGAACAGCGAATGTTCACGGCAGTGTTGTATTTTATCCACTTTTGATGGACACCGCTATAATAATGGGCGTTGTCGCATCCGCCAATCACAGCGAAGTACTTAGGACCAGGTGCATTGTGGGAGCAGCGCTGGACGTTGTAGAAATAACGAACAGCTACAAAATGATAATAACAGATTCAAACATTTAGTAAGGTATAATATCCGATTGCTTGTCGCTTTCTAAATGGTGTACACGCAAAAATGGAAATAATTGATGTCCATTAAATACAGTAGAATTTGACAGAAAATAGCATGCATTGATTTTTCGAAGGCTCATCTTTGGTGTTTTGTTGACTTCATCATAAATGAACGCCAGGAATCTGTTTGAGATGGACTGCGCCAATCCCTTGCTCAACTTCTCGTCCTGGTCAATCACATTCTATGTCTTATTGTCCAACAACCTCTTCCTCGACTTATTGTCCTGGTCAATATCTCTTCATG
Source organism: Muricea muricata (assembly GCA_963855995.1). Lineage (NCBI taxonomy): Eukaryota > Metazoa > Cnidaria > Anthozoa > Malacalcyonacea > Plexauridae > Muricea > Muricea muricata. The sequence goes on along the minus strand of OY979728.1, from coordinate 12,256,734 downwards.
ATAGTCTTCTCTAACATGATACTCCCCTTGATCTGAGTGAGGTCAAGCTATGCTGGCGTTCCTTGATCCACCTGACCATCTTTGCAATACAAATATCCTGCTTCTTCTCCAATTTAAGACGCAGATGACGTTATAAAACCTCCGACAGTCACAGTTCATTTCATTTACGTGACTACAACACCTTTTTCTTCACATTACTTTAAGGGTTACATGCGAACAGAAAAATTTACTAAATATTGTGAGAAGATGCACCAAAGATCTGAGTACATTTTTGCGTGTACACCAGTCACAAGCAATTTACAGTATTCGTCTCCGTGTTGTATCAAATATACAAGTCTTGCCCTCATTTCGAGTTTGTTTATCCGATATACTTAGTTAGTTCAAGTCCTCTCACCTAGGTCATTCGGTGCTGCGTTAATTTTATCATTACTAAATTTCATTCTCAATTCTTCTAGCGTTACTTCGATGCCTTTAACATCCTGTTTCGATAATACAAAATAATGTTCATTGTGAGTAATAAAACTAAACACCAAAAGTAAACACGAGTAAAATACTCTTACCGTTTGGCCTGTCTTTGAAGATATATACCTAAAACTGGCCCACCCATCTTTGTCTTTTATTCCACTGGAACATAATTCTTCCAGTGTCTTGTTAACTGTTCCATTAGCAAACTGACATCCTGAGCTAAAAGTAATCACATGTTTGTGGTGTTACTTTGGGTTTGATATCTACATCAGGCAAAATGAAAAAAAAAAATATGCCTGACCACGGCGGCAATCGAACCTGCAACCCTTTGGCATGCTAGCCCAATGCTTTGCCAACTGAGCCACGCGAATAAGTCGATTCGAGTATAGCTCCTTCTATACTAATGTAATCTTGAGTACAATAATTTTTTTGGTGTTATACTTACGATTGAGATATTTCTTCTCTCGTTTCATTCTTTTCATTTTCACAATCGCGACAGCTGCTTTCATCAAACGAACACAAAAAATTCTTGCCCGAAATATACAGACTATAGCCATCTGTGAAATAATAATACGCCTTATTGCATTCCTTGTTGATCACGTAGAACTTAGGCCCACGAACACCATGCTTGAGACCACCGGCTGCACAGCGGTCAATGTTTAGATAGTAGCGATAATCTAAACAAAATTACGAAAAATTAAGATCTTTTGTGCAATATAAAGACTTATCATTAGCAACATAAGGCACTATTACTGGCACTGATGAAGATCCAAGCTTACGGATCAAAAGCTTGCGATCGTAAATTTACGTGGCGTTTCCACAAAATTATATTTTAATTTGATATTCACCACGCAAACATACAAGGAACTTATAGGACTACACTTCTACAATATAGCCAAAACAATCTTTTTTAAACCTGATAAATACAAGGCCAATGAACTGGTTGTTCCGCAATTAATATGGCCATACAAAAATGGGGGGCGCGGCACGTCGCACCGCTGAGTGACACTTCTGGTTATCAATATTCTGAGACAATACAGATTAGGTTCGCCGACAATAAAGCTTGCTGACAACTTACTTGAGTCGTTCGATTTCCGATTGTAGTTCGCATCAAGTTTGTCCATCAGATCGTCAAACTTAAACTCGATCCCATTCACTTTTGGAACCTGCGCATGCAAACAAAACATAATCAAGTCCGCAATTTTGAATTCAAATGTGACATCATTTTTTCACTGACAAAAGATGAGAGAGCATATATCCAATGTTTCTATAAGCACAACCCGAAAATGATTTTTCAAATCAACCTTTTACATTGCACGATTTATGTTTAACACTTGCATTAGTTCAAAATTTTCGCGGATGTGCTCTTATAACCCTCCTATTCACAAATATCAAGGGGTGTTATCGCCTCTCCCTCCCTCCACACACATATTTGCTACACCCCCCGATGATGTACCTGAAAGTTCGCGGTTGTGAAAGTGAACGAGGATGTTGAGTCATCAACCGAGCCAAGTGAACACCTCCAGTACCTAAATGCAGTCAGTGGAGCATACAACTGATACAGGAGAACGGCAAGCAGAGCCAGGAATACTGACAAGATCAGCAACTTCCATTGTAAACCTGGAAATAAGTGAGAAACTCAACCGTTATGTTGTGTTGTGTTATGTTATGTTACAGTATGTTGTGTTGTGTTGTGTTGTGTTGTGTTGTGTTGTGTTGTGTTGTGTTGTGTTGTGTTGTGTTGTGTTGTGTTGTGTTGTGTTGTGTTGTGTTGTGTTGTGTTGTGTTGTGTTGTGTTGTGTTGTGTTGTGTTGTGTTGTGTTGTGTTGTGTTGTGTTGTGTTGTGTTGTGTTGTGTTGTTGTGTTGTGTTATAACCTCATCAAAGTTGGTTTGCTCTTGTGATATCACGTGACTAAAAAGTTCCATGTAGATACTGCTGAACTACAGTAAGATCGAAACGCAGGCTCACCCACCTCGTAGCAAACGCCTTTTCGCGCGTTTGATTTTACTGTCGACTGTCCCAAGCACGTCAGTACGCATGTTACTGAGTGCCTTGTTTGTATACTGACTCTGGATGCTCATGAGAATGGATACGAAACACGACACAAGATGGACAGAGTCTGGTGACTCATCCTTCGTCGCCTCCAAAGATTGACCAATCAGCGTCAGTTCTTCTGACGTCACTTGCTTGATCACGTGTTCTGGCATAGCAACGCCGGGATATGGCGACAGCGATGCATAGACACGTTCGCCATTTTGAACTTGACCCCGTACTTTGACATTCACAATTCCAATAACACAAACCACGTCAGTTGGATCTGAAATAACAAAAAGGTTCAGCTTTGTGCTTATGAATTTGAATCGAGTTTTCGAATGATTGGAAAGCTATGAAATTTCGAAAGTTTTCAACAGACTTGTTGTACGTTGATTGTCAAAGCTTGTTGTCCACATGCCTGCGCAAATTGTTTCTAAAAGATGTATGAAGTTTTCAAATAACAACTTGCAACTACAAGCCTTATTTTAACAGACTTGTTGCAACTTGATGAAAATGACAAGGTTGTTGCACATTGTTGCCAAGTTGTAACAAGCCGGGAAAATTGACAATTTGCATTAAGTCGCCTTTCAACCAAGTTTTAGTTTACTTATCTGTTTATAATTTCAAATCTACCTTTCGACGTTTAAGGTCTTGTGGGTTATGCGCTGATCGAGCTTCACCTCAACTATAGATCTACAGATTGATTGTTTTTCACCATAATGTAAATATTTTTGTAAATTTATGGGATTTTTCTGTCCCATTTTGCACTTTTCCTTTTGGGAAATAATCACTTATTGTTATTGTTAAAGTGTATATGACACGAAATTTTATATTTTAGAATTACAGACTTCTTTCTGCGGTGATTATCGCAGAGTATTTTAGTTTTTAAAAAACATGGGAATTATTTGACCGTTTTAATACGTGGCCGTAAGGCAAAAACTCTCCTATGACTGGGAACGAAATTGCACCAAAATGACGTCACTGATGAGATGTATTTTACGCTCATTGACTCAATTTTACTCTGGGTACAGCCACTAACGTCATTATGACGTCATTTTGGTGCAATTTCGTTCCCAGTCGTAGGTCAGTTTTTTGCATCATGCTTCACTTATTTAAACGTTTAAATAGTCCCCTTAGGAACATCTTTTTGAAAAATAAATTACACCACGATAATCACCGCACAATGTACTCTATGATTCTAAAATATAAAATTTCGTGTCATATACACTTTAATATTCCCAATAAAGTTATATATTAAGTCCATGGCATTTTTGGCTGTGTAGGTCGTTACCTTTGTCATCCTCGCTCGGCGTTTTTCCTTCTAACCATGCGGATCTGCTGATGACACCTGCCAGTTTCGCCAAGCGAGCATTGTCACAAGTCAAGGGGCGAATTTCGCTTTTTCCATTCTTGGGATTTTCAAAGAATCCGATGAGATCGCCTTCTTCTAGCTGGACGTCTTTGGGACAGTCTTTGAGTTTGAAATGATAGGCGACATCCCCTCGTACTGTTTGAATTGGACAATTCACTTTAAGCTGCTGGATATTTGCTGTGGCTGCCTCCAAGTGATCTGTGATAACTTCGGGGAAAACTGAAGAGCCTAAAACGCAAAAGTGTTAATGAGACCTTCAAGAATAACATTGCAACGCACTATTGTTCTTACAGTACACCATTAAACGTGGATATTGTAACATTGGGAATATCCATAAGTACCTAACTCGATGGCTAATTCGAACTTGTTACCTCTGGTCGGGTACTAAGGTTGCACCACCACAACACCATATAGTAATTACTGTGGGCCCGTACTACGTAAATTTGTTGATTTTAGTGAGGTAGGAACCTGAGTGCCCGGAGAAAAACCTTTGAACCACAGGGGAGGTCACATGCAATACCAAATGTACATCTGACTTGGTTTCGGTGCGCCACCCGTGTTTCTTTAGATTGGGTATAAACGTTTATTCACTTGACTTCAATATTTACTTGACTTTAATATTTGGTTAACTCACCTACACTTTGTGGGCTTGGCATCATCTCTATAAAACAACAGCACAACTAGTAAGAACTGCTACACCCAATTTCAGACTGTCGTCAGAGTGAAAACAATCGTTTCAATGGAAGAATGGATATTCCTCTCTCAACGCGTGGAAAATGTTACGTTAATACAGTCGTGTTCTGTCTTACTAATTTCTTCTTTTAAAATCCATCGTTTTAAGCCTAACTTCAAAAGACATTAATCGGCCAGACTTTAATATACAAACACCTCCGTTCTCGACCACTTTGTTCACGTTTGCAATATTAAACTTTAAAAGGGCCGCCTAAAGGTGGGGCAAGGTTGCAATTTGCCCCGGTCCCCAAAAGCGCCATAGAGACAAAAAATATAATATCATTGACGCTATACGTTGGGGGCGAGGAGAGGTTGGGCCCCAGCTTAAAATTTTGCCCCGGGCCCGCAAAATTATCTGGGCGGCCCTGAATATCAAACATCGTTATGAAACTATGACATCATTAACATATTTTGCGCTATGCTAGTAATTCAATATGCAAAACAGTGCAAACTAATTACCTGGATTATCTTCATTTCTCGAACGTTTGATTGCTCGTTTCTTCAACTCTGGTTCAACTTTAACCGTGGGTTTCTCTCCATCATCGCAGCCTTCTGTTGAACAACAATTGCAAAATAATCAAATCTTCACTATAACTAGTTGACCTGAAGATGAGTAAAAGGCCTGGAACTAGCAATAGAATAGAAATGTATTTTGCTGTTTTTAATCATGAATATATTTGTTTTTCCTTTATAAAACTTGCCGAAACTTTGTAATCATGTTTAGTAAAGACAATTAAAAGTCTATTAGACATATTTGAAACGAAGTGAATTATATTTCATGTGGAATTTGCCAGTGTGGATGGAAATACAGATTTTCTATTCGGAAACTAGTAAGAATAATTCTCCGTGTTTTCAGATCGCCTCCAAAAATTACCGCCGCTCAATTCTGAACCTTTTTGGATCTAACTTATGTAATTATACTATATATAGCGAAAATTGCAAGCTTGAAATATAACAGGATTGAATAACTGAACCAAAAGATTGAACCAGGGAACTCTTTGAAAAATATTTTCCTTCTGTTGAACTCCCACGTTCTTCCTTCAACGATATTGAACAATGCTGTGGATCAATTCTTGGGTTTCACCAGGGCATTTTGCAGTAAATCTAAGTGGGGTCAGCCCAAAATGTATTGATTATGCTGTACTGGAGTGAACAAATCTCACGAAATTGCGCATATTTGCTGCCAAACAAAAGGGCAACACATACAGTGAAAAATTATTTCCCTCCAATGATTGTGTATTGATTAGGAGTTGACCCCCAGTGAAATTTATGACGTCACGCAAAACCCAAGGATATCCACAGCATTGTTGAACAATATTGTCGACAACTGTGAACAATATCAGGCAGCAAAACATTGTTCAATCCAGGGACGTAGCCAGGGGGGAGCCGAGGGAGCCACGGCTCCCCCCCCCTTTCGTTAATAGAGAGGTTTAGCAAAGACGACACAACGCCTTTGACAACGCCAAAGCGAGGTAAAAATGATGTGGAAATGCCGTGAGCAAATCTGGAGATGGGCAATCACGGCATTTTACGTCGCATTGACGTCACGTCTCTTCGCTAAACCTCCCTAGTATTTAACGCGATAGGCAGGGCTCCCCCCCCCCCCTTTAAAGTTCTGGCTACGTCCCTGGTTCAATCACTGTGTAGTATAAACCCAAGCCTCTTGTACCTGTTGACTTCGGCTTGCTCTTCACTTGGAACGAGTCGCTGTAAAACACTTTCGATTTCTTTGTGTCCTTAAACAACAACTTCAAGCCGACACGAAACAGATTTCGCTCGTCTCCTTTCACTTTCGACAACTTATAAACTTCACTGCCCGCGTCGTCAAGATTTACTTTCACCCAATGCTCGCTCTCATCCGGCAAGATCTTCAACGGTACCTGACCGACGTTGTCTTTAAGTATATGCGCTGCGTCAGGGGAACGCTCGACAAATGCTGACTTCGCCTGAAATATAAAGTGCTTACTGAAGGGTCAGCTTATAAACACAGTGCAACTATTTCTGCGCTATTCCTGTGCCATTTTCGTTTCCTGATCGACGTTAACGAGTCGAAAAATCGAATGCTCTCCGTGTAATATATCCAACTCAAACACTTTGTGGGTCTCAACTCCTCGCCTAAAAAATTCTGACTGATTCACGCGTTCACTTCCATCAATAGTTAGAAACGAAAACCACAGATATTTTTGGATTTCACTGGAACCTTTTTCAGTAATTCTGAGTGGGGGTCAACCCAAAATGTATTGATGATTGTACTGCACTGGAGCAAGCAAATCTCACGAAATTGCACACATTTTCTGCCAAACACAAGGTCAACACATACAGTGGAAATTTTTTTCAGTCTGATGACAGTGTATCGATTTGGAGTTGATCAGTGAAATTTATGACGTCACGTGAAACCCAAGAATAGGAAGTGTTAATTTCAATAAGGTAGGTTGCACCAAAGGTGGCTAGAGCTATGAACATTTCGTACAACCAGCCCCGAGGTATATCAAAAAAATCCATCAACATCGGAAATGAATGCATAGCGATTTTCTCCTAAAACTTCCCAAACATTTTTGAGATTTGCAGCCTCTAAAATCACGATCTAGATATTTTGCCAGACAAAAATTGAGTCCTGTTGTTTATGATTCTATTCAAAAGAGCACTTAAAACTACCAAGTATAGTACGTTATTTTACTAAATTTTGTAAACTCGTTTCATTGGGCATTATTAAGATGTAAAATGTCCTAGTTATGATATCAATGATGACGATTTGTTAAACATTGTTTTAATATGGTAGATTTTTCATTACAGTTGTTACTTGATAACCTATACATCAAAGCAAACATGCAAAGATGTTCTGTGTGCTAATTCGGCAATTTTAAACCAGTTTGTAAAGACGTTTTGCGACAAGCTATGACGTAATGTGACATCATAGCGACGACAATTTGCATACCGAACATGGTTTAAATTCAATTTAAATAATTTACTCTGTAGTTTTAAATGCTCTTTTGAATAGAATCAGAGTAAATTTCTTGCTATAAGCACGTTAAAAGCATATAAACTTATCCATGTTACAGAGTAGGAACATGTATTTAGCTGAGTCATCTGGTTTGAATACATTATCTAAAACCGTGCGTAAATGGACGTAGGAGTAAACTAAACGAAAGCAGAGCAATGCCATTAGAAAGCAGGTTAAACTTGATGATAAAAAGCAGTTAATAGCACGCCTTGAAAACAACGCAGTGTTGTTGTTGCAATGAAAGAGAATATGGCTATTTTTAGTCCCACACTAAGTTCACATTTTCTTGCATTTCCTGAACTTAATAACCATTTTTTTACCCTTTTCTTTATTGGACCTCCAGTAAGCTGAGAAGAGTAAATGCTAAACGGCCCTAACATGATTGACATTAGCAACTAAATTACTAATAAACTACATTTTAGCACTCAACCAATATTGACAGTTGAGAAAGTGTTAGTAATAGGCCCACTAGCCTAACTAGCCAGTAAAATGCCACTGCTGCAGAAACATTGATTCCTATCAATTTTATCCTTAAAATAGTAATGTTTTGTACACATGTGTCTTGTGTTAAAATCTGACAAACACATAGGAGCAAACCTTTGCAAACAAATTTTGTTTCTGCAACAATGTTTCTGAGGTAGACAAAGGTAGTGTTTCCTCAAAACTTTTCTAATGATACCATACCTGAATGTTATCTGGTTTCTCTAAGTAAATTCTGACAAATGATGAAGCATAATCTAGTCGTTGTTCGGACTTTCCCTGAAGCCGGCACTGCCCTTTCTCATAGAACGTTTTCAAATCAACAAATGTCACTAATGTCGACTCGGTCGTAGCTGCGTACGAGGGAATCGTGTCGACGGCTGGGATGTTTATTGCGGGTGAGATATTTATTGAGGGTGGGATGTTTATTGCCGTTTGGACATTTTGGGGAGTGTGTTCAATCATAGTGTTATTCTGTGGGTACCTTGGATAAACACTGGGTTGTTGCGGTACTTGAAAATCAGGACGAGAATTTGTATTTGGCATCTGGTTGTATTGCATTGGTTGATCTTGTGTAGGCAGGACAGGCATGGAGGATGATGCATGGTTAGACATCAATGAACACGGTTGTTTAAAAGCATCAAAGTGTTGCAGTTTGTTTAGCTCTGGTAAGTTGGTATTCATGACAGGATCTTGAACTTGGGGTACATGGCTGAGTTGATTATTGTATGATTTTGCCTCTGCTTCTGTTAGCATACCATACAATTCATCTAATACCGCTTCTAAAATTAGTAAAAATTGTTTTTATCAAGTCTAGCTGACAAAGGTTTGCAGTGATAAATTTTCCGCAGTGGTTTTTCCCGGAAAACTATATGCTAATATTATTGGTACGCTTACTTCTTGGCAAAATCAATTATGATATTTTCATGTGAAAAAACCAGTTATTCATGGTAATCATGTAAAACACTGTTTATCACATTACCAGAACACTGGTATTCATTGGGTTGATTATTGTTACATATATGTTCATTCTCATATCATTCTTTGACCCCATGAACTTGGCCTTAAATAGTGCTGGCCTTAAATAGTGCTGGCCTTTAAGGTTCCATATTGAGATTTTCAGTATATTGAAATAATGAATGCTTCTTTGTTGACCTAAAACCTTTTATTGAGCAAACTCTTCAATTCGTGCCCAAATTTGAGGCAGCTTTGAGGGGAAGTAATTGGAGGAGAAGTTAAAATTAGAGGAAGTACAAATATTAACATGTGTGTAAATGTTATGGTAATTTTGTTTGTAGTGTAAATGAAGCCATAAATATGTGCATAGGTGCCTCAGTTGTGTGTTGGGGGGGGGGGGGGGGGCAATCAGACTACAAAAATAGCACCTTAAAAATATATACAGGTTAAAAACTTGCAATGAAGAAAATTAAAGAGTGAAAATATGAAACACTTAAAGTGTGCTATAATGTTATTGAGGTAACAATGCCAAAAGCAAGATATATCAACTGTGCAGTTGGATTTAGAGCAAGGCACCAGTTAGAAAGAAAGTTATAAAATGTTCCTTAATATTCCTTAATTTGTAATATTTCTTAATTTGTTTTGTGCAATTCATTGAAAGGCAATAAAAGTTTAGGGTACTGTTATTATAAGAACAAAAGTTCCTATGATGTTTAACAAGGTGAACAATACGCTAAAAAACACTTAATTACTAAACATGAGCAAATCCATGGTACACGCATTAATTAAGTGTGAAAATATTAACCACTAGAAAAGAGACAAATACATCTATTTTACAAATAAAGCAGAAATTGTAACACGGGATGTGTATTTGAAATATTTCGAACTAACGTTGCCAGTCTCTGGAGGGCAGCAGAATACACAAACAACCTAAAACGCGTTATAAACGGAATTCAAGATCGTTTGGAGCGAAGGCTCCTTCGCCAGGAAGCTAGTAGTGACTTTGTTTCAAAATATCATTCAGGCAATGAAACATCGCGCTGCGTTAAGCGTTTAATTCGCCAAACAAACACACGAGGGGATTTAAATACGTGACGTTCTGCTAAATTTGCTACATTTATAGCTAAATTTGCCCCAATATTCGTTAATTTGCAACATATCGCAATTGTATATTCATTATTGCAGGATATTGCTGAAATATTGAGCTATCATTTGGGGTCACGCATCAGAACTGTGATTTTTTATACTCTACAAAACAAATACCCCTCGCCAACCTTCGTCTATGTTCCAAACCACAGGATCAGAAGTTGGAAATTGCGACACCCCGTTGAAGGTATTTCCAACAAAACGACCATCCATGTTCTCGCGGCTCTATGACGATTGCACAGGCGGACAATGAAGTTCTAATAATTTCCTCGTAAAATATAATTTAGAGTTAAAATGAGCTCTAAGTCACGAGTTTAATAGTTCCTCGTTGATCCCAGTCCACTAGTATGTATAGCCTTCTATTGCTCGTTCAAAATGTATTTTATTTCTCCACTAAGGTGTCCATGCCGTTTCTAGACCATGCTGGTTCGCGATACAATAATTTCGACCTCACATTCTATGCCCAAGTATTTTTACGGATGCACAATTGCTGAAGTGAACAACAAAACGTGCTGATAAACGTGTCCTTTACTGAAATATTCCACGATATACGAACTTGGCACACAGCTCCCTCACAACTACTTTTGTCAATAATCCACCGAATACGTATAGCCCTCAAGGTGTAAAAAATGACCAGTTTGGTTTGACGGCCCAATATTCGACGCAAAACGAAGCGAAAATTGTATCTCAAGTGTGTGCCTTTGACATACAATCGTCTTCCTGTAGCAGCAATCTAACCAATCAGAGAGAGTGTTTGCTCGCTCTGACGTCAATGCCAACATGTAAGTCGCTGATAAAATGGACATAGAATTCAACCAAAACCACAAAACACATTGCGAAAAGGGGTAAAACAGTCCTGGAAAACCTACAGTTACTGTAATTTTATGACCCCATTTGTGTACCAGAGACGTTGCTTCTTTACGAACAATATACACAGTTGTTTGTGTGAGTGTGTGAGTTCGTTTTTTTTAAAAGAGAGCACTCATGTAATTTATGTTATTTAATGACTCAGCGGCTTAGATACCATCATTGCAAAATGCCCACGCAAGATCCTGAATCTGCTTCTCATATATCACAAGTCGTCGGCGGCGATCGGCCCAATTAGTTCGTGATTATATTGGAAAAGAAAATATCTACAGAAGAACCTCTGCAGAAAAACGAAACGAGTCTTCGCCAAAGAATTACGAAGTGTAAAAACTGGGTAGAGAGAATTAGGTAGCCAAGCAAAATTTCGATAGATGCTATAGGAAGGGCTCACTAGTGGATAAAAACATCCTCTATAGAATTAAGGTGATAATTGATCAAATAATTCTTCCTATAATGAGCCTGAGGCGGTCAGACTAGTATAAGATCAGAGTGAGGTCAGAATTAGATCATAGTTCAAACGTTCTAAACTACAATGACATACCATTTTACCACTAGCTTTTGATATCAATATTCCTATACAAATCAAATGTAATATTTACCAACTGAACCCATGATTTTCAACAAGAGACATCAGTTAGGTGGCGCCTAGCCATTGGTCGCTGGCAGTGACACAAATTAGCATATTTCCCGGTCACATTAAATGGTGTGTACAGCCACACGAAAAAAATTAAAGTACTACTTTGGCCAAGAAAGCAAATGCGGTGAGAAGCGAGAATTATTCAAAGAAGTAACCCACGGGAGGAAGGAACGTTCTAAATAATAATCTATCGGGGAAACTGTGATTAAGATTATCAATGTTATACTTGACGAAAAAATAGTAGCGTTTCAGCCAGGATTTACATTTCTGTTAAAAAAGCGAAACAAATTATTGTCGCTAGTCAACATAGTCATGTTGTTGACCTATTGTACTGTTTACGCGCATTAAAGTTGAAAATAAGCTGGAAGCTGGCAAATTGAATTTAATATAAACTTGAATTGTTTGATATGTATGCATGGCATGGTGCTGGGCATTAATATTCATATTCAGATTACGTTTTCCGCCTGGTATTTCAATTGCCACTAAGCTGGAAGCTTATCCCCATCATGTCTGAGTTGTCCTTCAAAGTTTGATACGGCCGAGGCTCTTCATGGAATATTTTGAAATTAAATAGCGAATTAATTATTTTAAAACGATGGATATGGGCGAAAGTTTATTAAAAGAACTTAAGAGCTGAATGTTTTAACTAGTATATATATAATTATATATATATTTGACATTGAACTCTAGAGCAGTTTATGAAGACCGGAACGGTAATCTAGGCTTTTCTTAAAAAGAATGCGGAAATACAGGATTTTTAGTGATAAATATGGGTTTGGTAGCCATAGCTATATTAGCTTCACCTGAACTGCAAGTTCACTCGTACGAAGTTAGGGTTTCGGTATGAGCTGAATTTGGCTGGGTTACAAGACTTATAATTCTACTCGAGCAACTCGAAAACCAAGCCGAAACTGAATGACAGGTTGAAATGGAGAATCTTTAAATTTTAACAAGCGTATTGTCGTCGATGTCCCTTAACTGGCTTAAGCCGTCACTAAGCATGTCATGGCTTTTCAATAATGCTTAGTTCCTCAGTGGCTTCAATATATTCATTCATTTCCCTTCGTTGTTGTCAGAAAACATGAACAGGAAGAATCTCGCATCCTCAAATTTGTTTTGCCTTTTGTAAGCACTATATATTGGTACCGTTGTACCTGAAAATGAAATTACTATGAATAAACTTTAGGCTTTTATTCTATGAATAAATTATAGGCTTAGTCTTTAACTCTTAAAGACCCTTAAACATTCTTGCGCTTTTGCCGAAATCTTGTCCAAATAAATTTTGCATAATGCCACACAAACTGTGTCTAGAACTTAAAGCTTACATTCGAGCTGCGTTTTTCATGCCGACATGCTGGTGTTAGCCACTGAACAGAATGATTAATGGTATCAGCATTTGTCAGTTTCGTTCACAAATGAATAACATCCGCTAATATTTGTGGAAGAAATTCGTAATTTGTGATTACTACAAGTAGAAAAAGGTTGGAATAAGTAGACAAGTCTCATTCAAACGAATGACCCTTAGACTTGTTTGTAGGAATCAGATAATTTACCAAAAAGATTACTTGCATCCAACATTATCGTCCGACGTCTAACATTTTTGAAGCAACAGTGTTAAAGGCTTTAACAAAGGAGAAAAGAACACCCTGCTTGTATTAAAATCATAATAATGGCAAAACCACGTTATTTACATTGAGTATAAATTGATGATTTATGATTAAAACTTGATATGAAAAAACTTTGTCGAAACTGAATGAATCAGTTGGTACCAGAGAATTAAAAGAAGAGAATTAAGAAAATTTACTTCACTGCGAGACATATGAATTTTGTAACCATTGCTCAGTAACAATATAGATCAAATTTACCCTCTAGATGTGTGATAGAGATTTTTCTGTCCTGAAAAGGCAAAGAAAGCAATGACAACATGCAGCGGTATTGAACTTGCAAGACGGCAAGATAAAAAGTGAATTTAATGAACTTGACTATGGATTTACTACTTACTGAACATGTTTAAAACATGTTTAAAAAGTTTTGACATTAATCTATGAAGGCCATGGTTAATCCCATAATATTATTGGCTTGTAAATATGTTTAAACGTGATGAATTATAATTTTTCGGCCGACGCAAATTACAACTTTATATCCTCGGTGATACGTCTATAAATCATTATCGTTGATTCTACATAGTCATGTCATTTTTCTGTTTGTGCCCGGAGGAGGGTATTCATCATCAATCATGCTCTGTGATCGGTTCATGCAGTTAAAAATTGATTTAAAAGATTAATTTCCATTGACAACTTTAGTACGAGAAATCGCATCCAAGATAGCACCCTATATTTTCATGCTTATAGTGTCTGTTAAAAAATCATGGTAAATGAAAAAGGAAGAGGTGACAGATTCTAAAATTCATGTAAGGGAGTTATCATTATTTATTAAGGATACGAAAATGGGCGAAAAACTTTTAAATGGTCATCGCCTTTCCTCGACAACCTGAAAGAAAATGCGTCACCCTTCTTATACGTGACCTAAAACATAACCTACCCTAATTCTAGTGTCCCTCCTCTGCATAAATAATGATAACTCCTTAAAACGAAATACTCTTGGCTATGGCGTTGCCCTTGTGTCTACATTATTGCTGCCCTTCGGATTACCTTGGCTCCAGCGTCTTTGCATATCGTATTACTCCAGTTTTCACTAATAAAATGACAAACGATTGGCAAGTGCCTTTCTGAAACAGAAGTGAGACAAGTGATTTACTGGCGCACTCTTTACCCGTAGCAGGCTATATTCTTCCAATCATGCAATGAAATACATACATATTGCAAAGACAAAACGATAAATTGTTACTGGACAAAAACGTTGTTTGGGAAGATTTCTCTACAACCACTCCGTGGTTCTTCTTCGCACTTCAAGCCTTTACCTACTCTGATGAAGAGGCGTCTTTATCTGTTCAAACGTACATGTAGCGAAGCCCTTTTCTTTTTTACATTTTTTTATTGGGTGATGGATATTAAGTATTTAAATTTTCCACTGTAGAAAAGATTTTGTATTCTAGATCTAGTTATCGCGTGCTCACCAACTACCCAAACTTCAAACAGCAGAACAAACAGTCGAATTGCCCTCAAGGATCTATAAATATAGTAATGTTACTGTCTAATAGTTCTCAAGTGTGTTTATCTTGTGTAATACAAGTCCTTGGATATAGTGTGAGCTTGTTGTAGCGCATTACAGCAACTTACATCAATCACTTCATTAAGAGTGCAATATTACGACGGACGATCTTAAACCAACGAGACCAATAAATCAAAGAGCATTTTCCAGCACAAGGTTGCCTTTTGAACTTTTCATGTTTTTTTTCTGTGGCCGGTCGAATCAAAGGCGTTTGGCTTATAAGGCGGTGCATAAGTCAAAAACATAAAACCGACGTTTGTCAGAAAATTACATGCCTAAGATTAATAATTGGCATATTCAATAAAATTTATTCGTTTGGTTATATACAAGCTGTAAAGTGTTTTTTTTTTAGATTTTGCTTTTTGAACACCGTTTTAATAAACTGTAAACGCCTTTGGCACAGGCGCCCTGTAGATTTATATTGTCCATCATGCTGTACTATACTATACTATACTGACCTCAACTTGCCGTAAACTCGATCTAATCGGTTGATTTCATGCAATATATAGATTCATGTGACAATGTCCAAAAACATCGTTTGCGAAGGTTAAACTAGATAGACATGATGCATGTAGCTATCACTACTGATAATCAAAAGTACCGCAAATAAGCGGCTATTGGCGTGCATGTGTGCAACAATTAGCTGATGATTCTAAGAAACAGCCTTTCAGTCAGCTACAGTTATCAAGTAGCATGCATTTGTGGAACAGGATGCCAGGAAGTGTACTTAAGACCTGAAAGAATCGAAACACGGTCAAAACAACTGAAGGCGTGCATGAGTTTTAGCCGAGTTGTTGCCCATGTGACTTGTGCTTTTGGCAACGTGATTTCTGTGAATGACAAGGATTGATTAGCGAGCTAAAATAGTTTGATATAGACAAGAGCATCAGCAATCGTTTTGATGCATTGCATGACCTAAATTGTTAATTTCTAAATGAATAAATGACTTTCGAAACTTGGCAATGAAAGGTACAATGTGAGCGCGAAAGGAATGATGGGAATTATCACGATTAACACACCAGCAGCCTTGTCGCATTCCAATATAGTTATCCTGCGTAAGTCACTTCGTTTTTGAAGAGGATTTTTTTTAAATTTAAAAGACCTATCAAAAAATCAATAAAACGACTGCAACGCACGCCTCAATATAGTGTTAATTAGCATTATCCTATCTGCAAACTACAATACAATATATTACCTTACAATCACAAATGTTACCCTAATTGCAAGCTTAATTGGCAAGGTTATATTTTCCGCACTTTATAATATTTCGCAACGAGATTTCCTGCTCTTGTGGTAAGTGATTTATTTTTCTTAAAATAGATTACAATTTAATTACAACATCATACAATTGTCTATTGCTCAATTGTGTTCGGTGCATGCATTAATTTTTCAGCAAGTCTTAATTGTTCGTCTCCTAGTGTTGTTAAACGTGATCCTATTCTTATGCCCGGCACACGAATCAAAACACTTTCAAGCGTTTACATTTGGATGGAATTATGTTGCCATTATATGTTGACAAAAAACATGTTGACTTACTGCTAATGATATTAAAAGGCACCATACTGTATGTAAGTCAATATTTTATTCTATTTATACCATATAATGACCAGACAAGACCAGGCACGAATATTTTGCTTTTATACAGTACACAAGTTAAACATAGTTGATATACGACACTTTGGAATATGTAGAGTACTGCCTAACAAAGTCAAACAAAGGCGAGAGTTGAACGGGAGTTGGGATTCACAAATGGTACAAGACATTTTGTTAAATGGTAACACAACTAAAAATTTTAAAATACAGCAAATAGATTTTTAAAATACATAGACAGTTGACAACAATTATTTTAAGGTAAATGAAAAAATAATCAACTTGTGCAATAATAAATGCGACTACCACATTCTATCTTTCGTTACCAATGAATATCCAAAGCATTCAGTAACATGCTTGCTATTGTTGCATTACTTGCATATGATGCGACCCAGTTCTCAACATGATGCCAAATGTTTTGGTAGGGTACAGTGACCTTGCATATATAACTGCTCATAAAGACATGAACCTTGACGAGAGAATTGTGTATGAAATTATATAATCTCATTCAGTCTGATGATGCCATTGTTGTTTGAGTCGTCCTTGTTCATCGATCTTATTTCTCTGCATGAGCAAAGATACAATTTTGCTAAATAATCCCTGCTTGAGTAAATGCCAACTCTTATCAACTCTCACCAAAGAGCATTTTGGATGAAAATGAATGAATACAAAAAAGAATGTGCAATTTTAAATCAATTAAGGAATGTCTAAGATTGCGAAGTATGATTTCAAGAATTTTTCTTCAACTTATACAGCATTGAACATCATTGCTTCCGACCAGTTTACTTTGAAGCAAATCTGCTTAGGAATAACCTTGGTTGTAAATGTTAAATACTAGGGATTCTCAACAAAAAATGTTGGTTTTTGTAATACTTTGCGTGATTTCTTACAAACTCTAACTCAAAACTTTCTGGACGTTGTGATAACACATAGTACACACAACACAACATCAAACTAATTATCATTAGTAGAATCATACTAGTATACTATTGCAAATGCTGTAATTTGATTGGTTACTCTACTCGCTATCTATTCCTCGATAGATAGCGAGTAGCGAAACAATCATCTTCCTAAAGAGATTTCTTTTAAAAAAATTGCTTAAAAATCAAATTTTTTGTTGAATATTCCATGTTTGACCTCTGATTCTAATAAAGCAATTAATTACATTACTCGCTCTCGATTTCTATGCGGTGATAGTTGATTAGGGCTTCGCCCTCATCAACTA
Organism: Muricea muricata; assembly: GCA_963855995.1. NCBI lineage: Eukaryota > Metazoa > Cnidaria > Anthozoa > Malacalcyonacea > Plexauridae > Muricea > Muricea muricata. The sequence goes on along the minus strand of OY979728.1, from coordinate 12,239,055 downwards.
TCACCGCATAGAAATCTCGAGCTCGTAATCTAATTGTTAATTATCAAATATCAAGTTTTGTCACTACAAACTGTGACCCTCTTTCTTAACTCCCATCTCGTCTTTATTTCGAACAGAAGGAATATTATAGGAGGCCATTAATGAAAAACGTTCGCCGAAACACGCGTCCATTCTCTTGTACTACAAGAGAGGCACTCGTGCTTACTCCGTATCAAGGCGTTGAAATGTCTTTTTTTTGTCATATCAGAAAGTGATGAAGGACATGGCGATACACGAATTGGAGCTGCGCAGCTACAGGTCAAGGCTGATCACTCAAACGAGTCGTGTTTGAGTAGACTAGTTGATGACAAGCAAATTCAAATGTTTGTGGGGGCATCCTTCGACAAGTAAGTTCAGAAATGAAGAATTGATATGAACGCCAAGCGGCTCGGCTCTGAAGCTGGATTGCGCGTAAAACGTATATCAGTGTTTCATAAAAACCAATATGATAGTTTGCCAATTTCAAGTTGTTTCAAGGACAATACTATTGCTGGAAGCTTGTTTCAACAATCCCATTGTGCAATGCACGCACTTAATTAACGTGTTGTGTGCTTGAAAACTTTATACAAGCGCTGGAACGAGTTGGCACTGGTACAAGGCAGAGTGGATGGGTTGGGGGGGGGGGGGAGAAAAACTAGCGGGTGCATCATGAGAGAAAGAGGAATACAAGAGGGTTCTTTACCTCGCTGTAAATTATTTATATGTTACTATACATAGTGGGCATACTGTGACCAGTCCGAAAGCGACCTACAAGCCACATTGCAAAAGGTAGTGCGTATTGATCGAGCAATACAGGCACCTATTGGTTCATTCAGATTTTTTAAATTAATGATAGGATTCGTTGTACAGTACGCATATCATAATCATTGAAAAATCAGCCAGGAAATCAAGCAATGGATTGGACTTCCTGAAGCTAAATTTATGACCTTTAGTTTGAGATAAAATGTTTTTATCAAATTCCATGCATAATTGACGAGGAGCCAACCGCTTGAGCTGTTTTAGTTGGTGTTCAACCTCAAGCTATAAATCAACAAAGTCCTCTAATTTTGATACCCTTTTTCTTTTTTGCACGGTAAAAATTTTTTGACTAATATACTTTTAATTTCTAAACAGTTTCACAGAAAATGAGGTACAGAAACTCAATCAGTTGGGTAAACTTTACCTCTGGATGAGCGATTACCCGCCTTAGAACCGAACAGGTCCCTGGGTGTTTGTCTATTTTTTCCATCCTCATTTCTTCATTCATTTCGCAACGTCAGAAAAATATCCTTTTTGCACGGTTCAGGCAAGATTTTTGAAAAAATAGCTTCAGTTAGACAAGCCCTTTGGAAACTTCGAATTTCAAGTAACCCAAGAAACAAGTTTTTAAGTCGCCGCACTTTCCGACCCGTAGGAATAGGATCTTTCACTGCGCTCAACTCTCTACAAAAAGGAATTCAGTGGTCGAACGAACACTCTTCGGCTTCGTCGGAAAATTTGTGGGCCTTGTGGCGAAATGTCGTGAGTTGTAGAGGCATGCAGTGACTGCACTGGCTTAGATATCATCTCTCTGCCATGCGCTGCCAAAAAGTTTTCGATCAATCTACGACCCGTAGTAACCTCGAGAACTCGGTCTCGATCACCAGACTGGAATTGCTTGGAAGTAAAGTTTGTCAGGATGCCGCTGATGACCTTACACATAACTTCGTTGCGAACAACAAAACCTCGTGGTGTCCGGTGTATGTTTTGCCGAAACTCGAATATCTTTGTCTACGCCGCAGACATAAAAATAGCAGCAATAGTTTGAATATTATAATGAGTAGCCAGGAAATAGGAGCCTTTGTATAGGAAGATTTTGATTCCTTGACCTTGGGTTTGGAAATACATAATATTGTTTCACCACATTCGTACACGTAAACATGATCAATGGAAATCTCGTTAGGCAGATTGGTAAATGATTTAGAAAAAATCCATTATATCCCAATATTCCCCTAAAATTTGTAAAATTAGTATGAGTATCGTGAGTATAGAAGAATTTTCAGCTTACATAATAAGAACTTTTTTCATCAGTTTTGATTCCACCTGAAACCCAGTGATAATAGAGGGTAAGCCTATCTCTAACCCCAAACCTCTGTTTTGAAGATTTATGCTTTTTGTTTTTTTCGACTGTATTAGAGAACTCTTGAATTCAAAGCAACGGTGCCCTATTCTGTGATGGTTTGATCTTTCTCTTGCTGAATTTCAGATTAAAATGTCTACTGTTCATTATACTGCAATGCACAAATGGCATGCATGCATTTGCACAATCAACCAGTGTTCATACAAGGTCATGCAATTAGTTCAATGTTCTCTTATAGGTACACAAATCGTTTTGTTTGTTGAACAGATCTAATGACTTCCAAAACAACCACACTTTCAAATGCGAGAGTCTTAATCCACTTACTTCAAGAAATAGATGCTTTAGAAAATCAAGGGGCCCTGAAAAATATTTGCTTTTGGATTTGATTGGTCTTACGCACACTGATTAACCATATAAGTACTGCCTCGACCTTCCAATTGGACTGCGTTTGGAGCTAGTTACTAGGCAAAAACGAAAGCAAAGAAAATAACACTTCACGTTGAGAATAAAGACGAATAAAAACTCAACATTGCTTTAATTTTTGAAATAAGTTTAATTTTGTTCATTTCTAAAATGAAATGTAAGTTGCGTTCATTTTATTGCACAGTTGATGCATTAACAGTTTTGCATGTAATTACCGTAGCGTATTCAATAGTTTCATATCGTGCCAGTATAGACAGCAGTTGAACAAATACATACGGTGGTTTAAACAACTGGTGAACGACTCGTGACCACTTTGTGTGCGATTAACTGTTCTAATTGCAACATTTAAGCGTTCTAAATGATTTCATGTTTTGGACCCGTATTGCCCAGCACTTGAAGGTAAATGCGATGCTGAAATTTTCTGTGGTGCCAAAATTTCGTCCTGGGCGGTCATGTTTACGCTGTATCCGCTCTCATTTCTTTGTTAATTGAAAAAATATTTATGAATGCATAGAAATGCTTCCTGCTCGTTCTTGCTTCCAGCACCTAGCATGCTGTGAGAGTTGGGAGGGCCATCAACATTATAAAAGCAAGGTTGGCTGGACACCTGAGGTCACATCTCGCTCGTGCAGCCAAAAAGAGATATCAAGTTTTGACGAAGAAGGCCATTGATCTTAGTTCGTTCAAAACGAGAACACGTATCCAACATCTCAAGGATAAAAAGGTATGTTGTCGACTGAAACAATGGAACCTCATAAAAATTTATAAGGTAACATGTTGCTTGTAACATCATGTGAGGTAACTTGTTAATGAAAAGATCCATTGAATGGATCTCTTTGCATCAGATACTGTAAGAATGCTTGCAGGTCTAACTTGGTGGGAAAAGCATAGATCGCGTGCAACGATCATGGGAGATGATGATATTCGGGGCGGAAACAAAGAAAACTCTAAATGATCCACTTGATTCTCTAAAGGTGGTAGCATGGTTGTATCCACGTTTAAATCAGTACAAATTTTTACATGAGAGGTTGTTGTCATGAGAGGCTGTTACCGAGCTTACGGATCGAAAGCTTTGCGACAATAAACTTACGTGGTGTTTCCACAAAATTATATTTCAATTTGATATTCACCATGCAAACATACAAGGAACTTATTACATTCAAGAAAGTTGAATTAGTTGTATTTTATCAACTTCAACTAATTTGATGCTTTCCAAGAGAAATCCGGTCATTTTAACATCAAGTAATGAAAAAAAATATTTAAGAAAAGTTGAGCGAATTGTTACATGTCATTATAAGTCTTCAATTAATTGGGTGCTTTCCAAAATGATTCCTAGATGATGAGACAGAGCCAAAAAGCTAATACTAAAACCTTCAAACATTCTAGTTTTACAGGCAATAAATTCAGCTGTCGAAAATAAAATCGGAAATCGAAACTGAATTGATCGATCACTGCCTCAGTAATTCCCTACTAATAAAATATGTTGAAAAGGCATTGAATACAAAAATTGTGATTAACAATGTATAAAAATTAAAATCAATAAACATGCCCGCACAAGTAAAGCAAATATTTGCTCCAATACAATAGACACTAATTGTTACCAAAAATAGCAGCGATTAAAATAATTAATCTGCAGTTAAGGATATGTAGAAGACACGATTAAGCCTGTAGCTAACTAACATGTTACAAAAATGAGATATCAATATTGAGAAGGTTTTATGTCCAATACGCGGGAGGACATCGACAGGGTAATAAATATAAAAACACTTATCGAATACAATGAGTCTTACAACGTGCATCATTAGTGTATGGCTGTTTATGGAGAATGAACAACATTGTGTGGGGAAATTAAAGCTAATGATCTTCGGTGGGGACTCCATGCACCGTCATCTATATTTCTGACACACTCGTCCAATGATTCTGTGATTATATAGAGAGGATTACTTATGCATGATTAGGTCTTAGCATTTGAAGAGTTTGTAGCAAAGCTTTAAGGAAACTACCTAAGCATTGATCGCCAAATTTGGTATCGAAATTCTTTCAAACTTATCATCCACGCATGGAAACAGCCATGCAAGATCTGCTGTGATTGCGAAAACTTTGATAGCTGGCAACACGTTTGTCACTTCGTAGTGTATAGTTTCATCAGAATTCTGCAACCATCCCATCACAAATATAATGATTTATCCTACTTTTATGTATACAAATCTTTTCCTTTATTAAAGGGGACACAATCCTGTCAAAGAAACGAACAGCATGATTCGATGGGGATTCGTTTCTTCACAATGTCATCCTCTGACAAATTATGCAAACCATAGCTTCAGGAACAATAGCGTCTGGACATTATGCAAAACAACTTTGATAGGCTGGATATATTTCTCTGATGTAAAACATGAAAACCACTATAGTTCCGATCAAGCCAGCACCCTTTGTCAGCTCAATTCAAACTGTTCCTATAAATCCTGACTGAAGGAAGGCTTAAAAAAGCACGTGATCCCAAATACAACTCCGTCATGTTCTCTTACACTAATTTCATGCAAATGCCCTAGAAAAACACTTCCCTAATGAGCAAATATAAGACCTGCTTCCTATATTATATAGTCATTTGCAGTTATTGAGATCATCCAACAGCACTACAAGTTTGCCTTACTCACTTCAATACCTGCTATAGGTAAAATGGAAGGCAAACAATCAGAAAAGATATCTATGCCTGATGTGAACGCGTTCTCAAGGGAAGGCTCTACAAAGTCTCTTGTTTCTAATGAGAAGAAAAAGTTTTCAAAAGGTGAGTTTTTGGAGTTAAGCTCTCCATAATAGGGTTTAACATTGAGTTGCATGGCTGTCGAAAAGTGCTGTGCAAATGTGTGAATGAGGCTTACCATTAGTACAAAGTGTTGGGTAAATGTGTCAATAAAGACAAATGTGACAATCATTATTTAATGTTATCATCAAGTATGTGCTTAGAGAATTAAGAGATTTACAGATTTAGTTTGTTCTATAGCTTTGGTAGCTGTTCCGCGACGGATATATTAGCGAATTAATATCCTGCACGAGGCCGATCAGTTCAAAGCTTAAAAGTATAGTGCATCTACAGTTTAGACCATGTTTGTTTAGAGTTTCCCTAAAAAATGGCCATATAATTATGATGGGTATAGAAATCAGTATTGACAGCATATGTTGTACATTCTTTTTCAAATTATTTTTGTCTTTCACTATTTTGCAATCCCATTCATCTATGAGCACAGCCTCAGGCAAATAGATTGTGTGGAAGTCATGTGTTTGGTCCTGGAAACGAAAAAAAGGTTTCTTTAGGAGTCTTGCATGTAACAACAGGGATTGCCTACCTTTCGAGGAGTTTTGATGTGAATGGACAAGTAAATAGGGAGAAAATAGATTGAAGAGTTCATTAAGTTCGAAGTCAGGGTTAGCAGTCGTTCATTGATCCGGTTTTAAATACTGATCCCACGCACCTACGTGTTAAAAAAGTACAAACGCACGTGACTATATTAAACAGATGATGAAACGTGATGCAACAGCTCTATCTAAAATGAGGCATTTTACGATAATCTTGAAGTCATTATTGATATTTGATAAGAAAATAAAATGCACATAGATAGTCAAAGACTTTACCACCAGAAATTTAGTCTTTACAAAAGCTTTTGAGATGAGAAATGAAAACTTGATTACACTTAATTCTCAAGGCTATACGCAGGGGCCGAAATGAACCAGATATTTTAGGATGCCTCTTTCAATTCCTGGTTAAATTAGGCGCAAAAGTGGTTAAATTAACCAACCAACTAACTAGTTAGAAAGGCAAGGATTCTTCACGGCCACTACTAAAAAGCGATACAGCGATACAACGATACAGCGATACACGGAGCCGGAGCCTGGAGCCGGAGCCACGCGTAAGTTATTCAAATTAATTAATTATTAAATAAATTATTGCTATCAATCACCGCAGGAGACATTAGTAATTGTATTTTCAGGGGGGGGGGCGCATATACTTAAAAATACCCATTATAAAGTGAAAATTATTAATTATTATTATTTATTTTAAAATGCCAAGACTTAATTAAATAGATTTAAATGCTAGCATATGCAAAACAATAATTTGGTATATTTCTTCACATACTAGGTGGCTGACAATAATATTCATATAGATTGTAGGATTGTAGGTAACAGAAATTCGTCCAATGCCCTACGTCGATCGGCGCTTTGTATTTCACTGTTGACAGTAATAGGCTTCGCACGAAGTCGCGGTGTGAAAAAAGCAACTGTGGATATTCACTTTAATGTTACATTAATTCAAGTGTAAATTCTGTAAGGTATTACAGTCTGGTAGATTTCAAAATACGTAAAATACCAGCTTCATGAAAAAGCAAAAGACACGCGATAAGGCAATGCTGACTAATAAAGTCGAGGGTTTGATGAGTATTTCCTTCCCCTCCCTTAGGCCTTAGGTGTTTACCACATGCACATGCACATGCATATAGACTAAAATTTAAGTGACTGGGAAATCTCAGATCTTGCGAAAAAACACAGTAGGAAAACGCGCTGATCGCTTGTTTGTACCAAATCATCAATCCGCGCACGCTCACATTTCAATCAAAGCAATGTTACGGTATTTCGAATGACAAAATCCCGTACACAACACACAAAGCGACCGTTGAAAAGGTAACCTTGTCCGCTTAACAGAGGTGACCGTTCAACAAAGCACACCATGCTGCATTTTGTGCATGTGGTGTCGACCTATGATGCGCTTATAAAAACACCTAATGGAGGGGAAGGAAATACTCATCAAACCCTCGACTTTATTAGTCAGCATTGCCTTATCGCGTGTCTTTTGCTTTTTCATCAAGCTGGTATTTTACGTATTAATTTGAAATCTACCAGACTATAATACCTTAAAGAATTTACACTTGAATTAGTGTAACATTAAAGTGAATATCCACAGTTGCTCTTTTCACACCGCGACTTGGTGCAAAGCCTATTACTGTCAACAGTGAAATACACCGCCGATCGACGTAGAGCATTGGACGAATTTCTGTTAGTTTGAATGTCTGAAGTGACCTACAATCTATATGAATATTATTGTCAACCACCAAGTATGTGAAGAAATATACCAAATTATTGTTTTGCATATGCTAGCATTTAAATCTATTTAATTAAGTCTTCACATTTTCCCTTTATAATAGGTATTTTTAAGTATATGCGCCTCCCCCCGGAAAATACCATTACTAATGTCTCCTGCGGTGATTGAAAGCAATAATTTATTTAATAATTCATTAATTTGAATAATTTACGCGTGGCTCCGGCTCCAGGCTCCGGCTCCGGCTCCGCGTATCGCTGTATCGTTGTATCGCTGTATCGCTTTTTAGTAGTGGCCGATTCTTCACAAATATAAAATCTATCGTGTTTTTGCTTTGTCAATGAACTCATTTCAACTGCAATAATCGTCAGGTAATGCGCTTAACAAGATGCATCAAGAACAGTTTTCAGTAGTTGAAAGATGATCATGTCACTTTGGAATTTTTGGAAGGTCAAGCAAATATGTGTAATAGAAAGAACCACACTTTAAGGTGTTCCAACAAACTTATCAGTATAATTGTTATTCAGCCTGCAAAACCGCATAGCGCTTAAAGAAGACAGGAGATCTATCAAAATATCAAAAACAAGTGATCTCCCCTTAACTACTTAAAATCTAGCTGGACATATCTTTGTTGACACGCAATGTTAACTTTCTCATCTCTAATAGATTTATGGTGGAAAATTGCAATAACAATCGCAGTGATTGTCATTGCTGGTTACAACATCTACAAGGCCGTCGATGACGGCAAGAAATCCTCGACGAAAACTAGTTTTTCCGCTTCTACAAACGGCCAGACAAGCAATGTCAAAGAAAACATGAATGATGAATTAGAAATCAAGAGCACTACGGAAAGCTACTTGGATTGCACTTCCGGATCTATTGTGCATTCTCAGGCCAAATTTACCTTTCAACCACACAACTCTGATAAGGTTAGGATGGTTTTTGTATCTTTCTTCCCCAAAACTAAACTAAATCCGAGCTGTTCAGTCTGTTCTTCTTAGCGAAACAGCTCGGAAGGTGATACTGTCGTAGACGAGTCATCCTAGATAAGGAAACCAAACTTAAACTAACTTTATGTGGATGCTATAATACAAAACATATTTGCATGTTTTTAGCCTTATACCACTCGTGGTTTGGAGTTCGGCTTTGAAGATGTCAAAAGAAAACGCGGAGTCGAAGATGAAATCACCAAATTACCAGGAGCTCATTACTATTACAATATTGCTCGATGTCGTATTGGTGGAGGCGTTCAGCTTGATAAAGAACCTGTGATACGAGGACCAATCGTTTTCGCAATTGACGAGCAATGCACTAAAGCCTATTACTTCAGCAAGGGTTGGAAAGAGTACATATCGGCAAGAAATTTAAGCTGTTCTGCTCACGGTAGAGGGATCGTTGAGGAATCCAAATGTTTGGAAGGATCGATAAAGAATTCAACCTCGTCTTTTGCGTCCGTACCTTTTAAAAGCATAAAGGTGGGCAATGGGTGGTTTATCTACGAGAAATTAAAGCATTTTTATCAACAATAAACGTTACTGCAATTCGAATCAATAAAACCAAGTTTAATCTAGATAAAATTAACATTATCTTCATCAGGACTTAACTGAACTACCAACACTGGCAAAGTTAGTTCCAGATATTATATTTATCAGCTTCTATCAAGTGTAAACTGCTCTTCTTGAGAGATTCTACTGGATAAGGTACCAAATGACTCGACAAATAGACATACAATTAAGCTTGTTTGTTTTTTAGCCTTATACAACTCATGGTTTGGAATTCAGCTTTGAAGATGTCAAAAGAAAACGCGGAGTCGAAGATGAAATCACCAAGTTACCAGGCGCTCATTACTATTACAATATTGCTCGATGTCGTATTGGTGGAGGCGTTCAGCTTGATAAAGAACCTGTGATACGAGGACCAATCGTTTTCGCAATTGACGAGCAATGCACTAAAGCCTATTACTTCAGCAAGGGTTGGAAAGAGTACACATCGGCAAGAAATTTAAGCTGTTCTGCTCACGGTAGAGGGATCGTTGAGGAATCCAAGTGTTTTGAAGGATTGATACAGAATTCGACCTCGTCTTTTGCGTTCGTGCCTTTTGAAAGCATAAAGGTAGGTAATGGATAGTTTATCTATGAGAAATGGAAGCATTTTTTTCCACAACAAACGTTACTGCAATTTGAATCAACAAAACCAAGTTTAATGTAGATCAAATTAACATTATCTTCATCAGGACTTAACTGAACTACCAACACTGGCAAAGTTAGTTCCAGATATCGTCTTTATCCGGTTCTATACCAAATGATTCGGCAAATAGACATACAATTAAGCTTGTTTGTTTTTTTAGCCTTATACAACTCATGGTTTGGAGTTCAGCTTTGAAGATGTCAAAAGAAAACCTGGAGTCGAAGATGAAATCACCAAGTTACCAGGAGCTCATTACTATTACAATATTGCTCGATGTCGTATTGGAGGAGGCGTTCAGCATGATAAGGAACCAGTGATACAAGGACCAATCGTTTTCGCAATTGACGAGCAATGCACTAAAGCCTATTATTTCAGCAAGGGTTGGAAAGAGTACGCATCAGCAAGAAACCTAAATTGTTCTGCTCATGGAAAAGAGATCGTAAAAGTTGAGGAATCCGAATGTTTGAAAGGATCGATCAAGAATTCGAAGTCATCTTTTGTATATGTGCCCTATGGTAGCATGAAGGTAGGTAATGGATGGTGTATCTGTGAGAAAATAAAGAATTGGTACCACCAGTTCACCAGCACTATCAAAGTAACCATTACCAGAATTCTTATTAACATAATCATCACGACCACCATCACCATTGTCGCTACCAACTTATACCAATAGGCTTTCTGGGTATATGGGTACACCAATTAAAAACAGTGAAGTGCAGAAATTGGTTTTGTGAAGAACGAATCACAAGTTAACTCCATGATAACGTTTGCTTTGAAAGTCAATCGGAAAACCTGATCATTTTAGGATGGTATTTACCCTGAGCACGTTGCAAAAGTCAAATCCACACACACACAATAATGATAATCCAATGATCGATAGCAACATTCTGAAGAAGTGTTTCAAGGTTGATTGAGTTGTTTCTTTTTTATTTTTCATGTAGCCTTACCTTGTAAATGGAACGGAGTTTTCATTTGAAATGATTGCAGTGAAAAGCAAACTAGGATCAGCACTCACGAGGCTTAACAAACTCATTGCTTCCACTTCAAGTAAGACATTTACAGCAACTATGAGTTATAATAATCTCATACGGCCGGAGGGGGGTCAGTGCAGGCACCGAAAACAACGAGTCTGCTGTTCGTTGTGGGAAGATTAAATCATCTCAAAGTAATAGAAAGAATTTGGACTTTTCGTCTTAAAATTAGTACTTTTCCTGTGCTGTTGCCTTCTTAACCCAATCATTTTCAACGTCTATCCCTTTTCAACGTCTATCCCTTTTTAAGCGTGTTCTATCTCCTAAAAACCGATGTGCTTGCTTTTAAGGAGTCCACTACTACTACAATATACCACGATGCGAAATAGGCGGCGGAAGCCAACTCGACAAAGAACCGATCATCCGAGGGCCAATAGTTTTTGCTGTCGACGAGCAATGTAGCAGGGCTTATTATTTCAGAGAAGGCACTGGGTGGATTCGCTATAACTCAGCGAGAAATTTTACATGCCACAACCTGGCAAATGGATGTTTCGAAGGCTCCGTGAAAGATTCTTATTCGACCTTTCAATATACCACGTCGTCAACTGCAGTGGTAGGTGAAGATATCGGCACTGAAATAATGTTATATAATGTTTTAAAAGTAATATAAAGTCTTGGATGTAGCGTTAAGAAATTGGAACTTTCTTAGCATCGATTATCGTTGAGTAGTTTGCAAATTGCAAGACAGCCCGTGTCGCGACCATTGCAAGATAGAATTTCTGCCATCAGCGCGTCGTGATGAAAAAATGAGTATTTTATATATTAGTAAGTATTGCACTAATTTCTTCCAGGTTAATGCGACAGGAATCCAGTACAATTTCACAAATTTGGTTGAGAAATTACGAGATTTAAATACTGATTTTAATGTGACAAGGACGCCCGAACTGTCAGGACAAGGTTAGCGCTGTTTAAAATGGAATTTTTAAAATGACACTTAAAAATAATGTTTCCTGGTTAGTCTATCTTCATGAAACAAGGCTAGGAAACAATGTTTCCTGGTATGTCCACGTTCGGAAAACATCGCTAGGAAACAATGTTTCTTGGTTTGTCAACATTTTAGAAACTTAGGTGGGAGACAAAGATTTCTTGATTTGTTCGCCTTTGTCTCTAAGTTTGTCGACCATCAAGAAACATGGCTACAGGAACAATGTTTCCTGACTTTTCTGCCTTAAAACATAAGCATCACACACCACTAATGTTTGTAAAATTCGTTTGCAGACGTTTCCTATTATTTGAATCTACATCGCTGCTACAACGGTGGACCCTATGATTTACACGTGACGCCACAAATTCGTGGACCGATCATCTTTGCTGTTAGTGACAATTGCTCGCGTGTCTATTACCTCAGTACAAAAAGTTCCTATCAATGGAATCAGTACGCATCTGGTCGAAACATCAAGTGTACAAATCGGAAGATTTGAGAGAGTTGGAAAAACGGCTGCCTGTACCAGACATGATCAACAACAGATCGATGTAACTTTGTAACATGTATCCAGCGAAGAAAAACACGTTTAAAGTACACAGATGTTGATTTAAATAAATTCATCTCAATGAAATACAGCAAGCGTCTATGATTGTACATACACACTCCATACCTAGTGTTGCAGTGACGTTTAGTGAAAAGATGTGATTGAGTCGTGTAAAATAAAATATGTAAAATACAATTTCCTGGACAATGATTACTTTGTGGTGATGTTCGAAGCGTTGGTTGCGAAATAAATATTCATTATTTACAAATATAAGTGTTTATACATGATTTGTAAAGCGGATGAGCGTAAAGTATGCATACGGATATACGGCAATGCCCAATCGGATTCTTCAGTAATCATAATTATTAGTTTCCACAGAGCTTCTTCCCCCCCCCTTTCCCCCGCCCCCTTGAAAGTTCTGGCTACGTCCCTGGTGCATACAAAGTATACCGATTAGCGAGCGAAACATGATATCTTTTAAGATCTAGACGATTAAATAGCGTTGCTCAGAGAGCGACCGGTGTACCTACGAACGTAAACGTTACATTTACAATCAAGGAATTGCCACATCATCATTAGCATAATCCACGTTTTTCCGTCGTCTACATAACCGAGTCAGAATCAGCGCAAATAATTCGATGAGTTCAAAAACTGTGATCACCGAGATGCCAACCCACAGACCCAATTGTCCACCGATGTCCGCTAGCAAGTTTACTTCCTAAAAAAATATAACGGTCTTTCTTGCACAAATACAACTATAAGCAAAACAAAGAGGGGGCATATGGGACTAAACTCCTAGTTAACATTACGCTTCAGTTTGGAGGAGGAGGTATTCATAAAATATTCAACAGAATTGAGCTGAAAGTTAACATACATCATAAACGAAGCCTTCCTCGATTCTCTGATAGTTGAGCTCGTTGTAGAAAATGCTTAAAAGCAAGTAACTTTTTCTGAAAAAAAAATCAAGTGCATCGATATAGGATTGCAATCCATTAGACACAGCACGATGTTATAAGTGATAGTAAATTTAAAAGTTAAAATTGGAGGAATTAAACATTAAAGATGCCTCATTATCTCCTAGAATATGTCTTAAAGGTTGTTTACACCATTCGTTCCATGTCTCATGCATGACTGGTGCTCTCTATCGACCAGACCCTCCAAACAATCCCTGCATGCTTTGCGTTCTCGATTAGTAAATGGCTAGTTGTTTGCTATACTTACGAAGAAAAATTCGTATCCTTTTCCTTTTCATACAACTACAAGATACACAAAGGATGTTTGAAAAGTGAATTGTCACCAGGATTAATAACAGTGACTAAATTACTTTGATTTATGTAAAAGCGAAGTAAAAATAGAGAAACGTACGTCAAAACGACTGCAATCACATACAGCAGGGGTTTCGTATCGAAATAGGGTATAAGTTGTGAGTTTCGAGGAATTGAAAAAACTTTAAAATTCTTCAAAACTTAGAATGCTACCCAGAAAAACTTTGACAAATGAAGCTAGTTGTCTGACACAAAATATATAGTAATATCAGTGCCGTTACATACTTGGTAAGGCGTTGAAGGCCATTGAGACATGCTAATTGTCTTATGAATAACGTCTTCACTACAAGATATATATAAAATTCAAAGTATGCAACCTGCATGCAAAGATCTGAACCTGTTAAAAGATTTTGATTCTTGCTACCGATACTAACTTTACATAAATGCAGAATTCCCACGACTTAATACAAGTTGTAGAGCAACGCATGCATCTTACCGACATGGCTGTCTGCAATCCACCATGCAAGGAAGTCGGTCATTGTTAAATCTGTTATGGATCTTCCATAAACACGTCTCTACTCAGAGAAAAAAAACGGTTCAAAAAACAGTTCAAAATGTCCCTTCTCGGTCAGTCATCACATATACAACTCGGTTGGTAGATTATGTTAATAAATACACCAAATGCAATGTTTTGTGCCAGGGAGAGACATCGGGCGAACCGACGGGATTTGATTTTCTTGGTACAATTTCCACAGTGTAGCTGCTAAATCGCGTGGCTTTGTCCGATCCTCAGCCTGGGGGCAACACTGTGGCATCAAGGCAAAGAAAAACAACGAGTATTGGTACAAATGGATTTATTCCAGTCCGGTAATCTACCAACCTCTCATACAGCTCATTTAATTAAGGTTGTCTTCCTAAAATCGTGAACTATGAGCGCGCAAGGAATGATGGTTCATTGTTTACTCATGCCCTGATACTCACGGAATTACCGCTGTAGCAAGTAAATTTGCCGTCGTGAGTTTGCCCTCGATGCTGTTCGAAAGAAATAATTTCGAGTTTGAGTTGAAAGAAATCATCAACCGGTCATCTTGCGCGCTCGTAGTCAAGTTAGAGTTTAAGCTTTTTGAAAGACAAGGACTTTTATCTTTAAGCATTTGAAATCTTACGTGTATTCTCATTAAATGCATCGCAGGCAGTTTGATTTGAAGGATACGAGTATTCCGAACAACCGCATTCCTTGAATTGCGTTTTACCAACGCACGAGTTGTGACACGTCTTGAAGAAAGAAATATTTAGCGATATTTCAGTTATGCAGGGTGAATAAAAAGCGGACGTGAGCAAAATACTTTGTGAATTTTCTTCTTAGATAGCGCTGTCCACCGGATAGTGTTTTTTTTTCAACTGCCGCAGAAATGCATAAAAAGCAATGACAACAGGGATATTGAACTGGCAAGAGGTAAAAAGTCACTTTAACTCGAAGATACTGAAATTTAATGTGGGTTTTACCAGTTACTGAACATGTTTAGAAAGTTTGAAAAAATCACTATCCGGTGGATAACGCTATTCACCTTTCGTACAACCGACCCCAGACTAACAACAAACAAACAAACAAACCAACAAGCAAACAAACCTGTTGTGTATACTTGGTTATCTTACGAAACTTTCTGTAAATATTATCTTCGTCGAGTTCATCGACATTCACACAGGTGTGGTTGCTAAATCGATCAACACGGGATATCACCGTCTAGATAAAAAAGTCACGTGAGTAATTAGTAAACTTCTAATTGGATACTTAGAAACTCTAAATCAGTAGTAATGTCTAGCGCATCACCATCTATGTGCTAAATGTGATGTCGTGGCGTCATGGGATATCGGAATTATACTGTTCACCTGCACGTTATCTTGAATATTATCGCTATTATTTTTTACTTGATATCTTTTTGATACAAAATTATGCTGATGTTACACCCCACTTACGCCCTAATATGCAGCCTTGGCTCCTGTTCATTTTTCACAAGTGGCAAGCCCAACTTACTTTCTGTATGCCAACAGACGTGGCTGTCGCAGGACTGACACTGAAGCCCTCGAGATAAGGAAAAGGCATCACGCCTTGATCGTGTAGTATGACCCGCACGCCTGCCTCAGAACTCACGTACTTCAAGTAGTCGTCCTGTTCAATGTGAAGCCGTAATGAAAGACCTGTTTGAAACGAAAGCGAGATGTCGGGATACTTGTTAGACTGACATTTTTACACGCGAGACTACGGGTACCTGTAGTTAAAGAGTTGTTTTTTTTTTTGACCGCCCATGGTCAGATCCAGCATTAAAATTTTGCTTGACAACTGCAAGATTTGACCTCCTGATTGACCATCATATGCTTTACAGAACAAATTTTGTCAGTACGAGGCTTCGATGGTATATATACTATCTAAAGTCTCTCAGATATCAGCCATGTTCCAAATGAGGATTACCAAGCGTCTATGGATTATTTAGAGGTACAGTTCAAAGTGGCAGGAAAGTTTAAAGTTAAAATTGGAGCAAGAAAATATTAATGATGTCTCATCATTTCTAAGGAAAATCCTCAAAGATTGTCTGCACTGTTTGTTTCACGTCTTAAAACAGGTGCTCTCTATCGTACTGTCCCTTCAAACGATCCATGCACGCTTTGATGTCTCAATTAGGAAATGGGTAATAGAAAACTCTTAAAATAAAAGGAAATTCGAATGCTGATACCACCATGTAATATTATCTCTTCACATCACCTTGACTGGGCCCAGGTTTGCTTGTACTTAAAACTCTGATTGGTTGCTCGTCCTGATCCAGTCCCCCATTGAATGTGTAGCAGTTGCCGTATTTGTAATGCCATCGCTGGTACCAAAACGTGGAGTAGTTACTGCGATAAATATAAATCATTTTAGCTTTAAGATATTCATGATTCTTTAATTACCTACAGTTCAACCCTTTTTAGGTAAACCTTCCCGAGAAATATTGTACTGCGCAGTTCTTCAAACCCGGTCGTTTTAGTTTCGACATTTCTACATCGCATTCAATCACAGTAGCCAAAACTGCTTTTGATCCAGAGAAGATTTCGGTGGAAATTTTTTTTAAAGTTTAAAACAAGCTGCTGGAAAATTTTCTTTGACTTTTGCGTTAAAGCTATCCGGCTTTTGAATAACTGGCTCCTGGTTACCTCAGCATTAGCTTTCACCTCTCCCCCCCCAAATACACCCACCCCAGCTAAAACTTACCCTTTCCTACAGTCCAACCCCCTCCAAGTACACTCGGTGACAAGATCTTCCCACTGATGTCCAGCAGCTTTTAAAATTTTCTCGGAAGTTTTTGTCACCGCTGTCGTAAATCTTTCCAAGAACAACACATTCTTATCCACCTCATCCTTGCTGGGAAGATATTCCCGATCGGGGTTTTTGTAATCATCATATCTAATGTAAGGACCCGGGTTGTAGGGGTATCTACGGGTAGTTTGGTACCACCAGGTACGCGTGGTGCCTTCGTGCCACCTAGATGTTGTCTTGTGCAACTCATCTTCCCTGGAGTCTCTCGTTGTGTGAAATGTGAACGAATCCTTCTTTGTTGTTGGCGCGGATTTCGTGGTAGTTGGAGTTTTTGTAGAGGACGGTTTTTGTGTGGTAGATGGTTTCTGTGTGATGCGAAGACTTTCGCCGTTTGTCAGATTCTGAGAGGCGGATGTATTTTGACTGTTGGTCAGATTTCGGGCGTCCTTTACGGCTTCGCTATAAGTAGTCAGCGGTATTGTGGTAGGTGGTTGGTAGGTACCAGCAAGATCTCGACGTTTTCGAGGTTTGGTATCGTCTGAGAGAAAGGGAAATTAGAGTCTGGTCAGAAATTAGCAACGTCTGGCGGGGGCGAGGGGAGGTTAAGAGAGGTTTATATTTACAGAACAGGGACTGCAAAGTCCAACTCCTGTCGGAATCTTTGCATTTTGTCCAAGAATATTGCAAGGCCGCTAGTTAGAGACTTTTAAGATCGTATTTCTCGATTTTAGGGACTTACTTTTAGCAGAAGACTCGTTGTAAGTGCCTAGCAATTTTAGCATTTCCTGTTGTAGTTCTTTGGGCAACTTTGAAGACCTCATCATGTTCAGGTTGCAGATTGTCACTGCTGGAAAAGGAACTTGCTGGAATGAAAAAAAACCCTGTATCAATTCCATAATAATTGCTGACGATCCAGAATAAGAGATAGTTCATGCCTTCTGAACGGTAAATGTGACTGGAAGGAAACAGTGCACACGTAGCCAAATTCAGGCACGGGACAGTTGGTAAAATACAGCAACTACATATAAGTCCCACAGCAGGGATCGAAAGTACGCTTTCACGATGCAGGTGCCATGCTCTGGTCACTAAGCGACGGAAGTATCCGACAGGAACACGCATAATTTGTGTGTATTTTAGCCGGTGGTAATCCTCCATTGAGAGTAAACTAATTCACTCGATGTGAAAAATAGAAATCTCAATTTCGGGTTGAAATAAATTCAAACTAGCAGTTGAGAAAAAAGGTTCACTATTCTTCCTTTGGCAAATAATTGTTTGTTGCCTCAAACTTCAACAAGAAGTCCATGTTTAGGGGAAGTCACACTAAAATACTTCAAATCCCGTAGCTATTCCTATAATGGAGTCTCACCTTTTCAAAAGTAATTCGTACATTTGTGGACACAGGTCGCGACAGGTACAACTCAAACAGACCGTGTACTTGAAATGTGAACATCCCGAATGAGCCAAGACAAACTAGGGCCCAGAAAACTTTCCAGAAAGCTCCTTTGGAACCCTCCAAACGGCTAAAGCCATGCGCAGTCGTGTAGCCGAGAAAGTTTCTTATCAGTCTAGGAATGGTTTCTTTTTCGTCGCCTTGTTCGGCTTCGGCTTTGGGTTTCTCCGCATTGTTGTTGAAGTAAGACGCAGTGGGAAGGTAAATTCGCCTTTCGAATTTTGAATCGGGAAGAGGCATCTCCTCAAGGTCTCTGAAACGATGAAGGAATTAATTCGGTCTCATAGCTATACAGTACAAGACGTCATTATACAACGAAATTTACTTGAAAATAGATTGAGTCTTATTTGAAAGAGAATAGAAAAAACCTATAGACCTAAGACCTATACTATGTTATAACATAACACTCAGATTTTGTGGAAGACATAAGAACTAACCTACATAAAATTAAACACAAAACAATGTATTTTAAAAAAAACGTAACACTCTTCTGAAGATGACTTGAATTTATTGTCGAAACGTTAAGAATTAAAATGTTTAAACAATTTTCGTAGTGTCAATTGTTTTGTGTTTTATTAAAATACTCTAGGCATGGTAACCGAAACTTTTAACCTACATAGATCGTTTTCTATTAAGGACCAGTATATAACAACAAATTTATTAACAAATATGCATGAACTGCAGTGGCGTTTCCAGGGTGATGAATGAGCTGCGAGGGCGCGAGGCTCCTAAGGGAGTTTGGGGGCATGCTCCCCTTAGAATTTTGTTTCTAGGGTCTCTTAAACGCTCTAGAGTCTGTAAAGCGCTTCGGCATTTTCAGGCAGGTTTATTGATAATCTAAAAGCCACACAGTGTTGATTTTTGTGCCTGTTAGATTTTAGATTTAGAAGCACCTCAAAATTCATTATTAAAATAACTGGAGGGGACTATATAGACAAGCCATATTTAGTATTTTTAACGATATTTCAACCGCGCATCTTATTAAGACTGCATGCAATCAAAATTATATATGCGCAAGCAGGTTACATCAATACATTCGTATATTCAGGTGACAAGAACACTAACTGGTAGACTGTCATTCCTTGCTGACATGTAACGCTGACATGTATCGTGGAACTAGCCAACTTTACGGAAATTAGGCAGAACTACGTGCAAATTGAACTTGACTGCATTTATCACACGTTCATTAGACGTACAAAAGGATATCGAAAAATTAATTGAAGGTCCTAGCAACGACATTGATTAGTGAGGTTTTATATTCCCATTTCAAATGACATATATTGCGAATAAAGGGATTTAATTAGCCGAAACTTTTTCAGCAATTAGCTACACTAGGAAAAAAAGAAAATTTAACCCTCTTCTTTTTGCGTGCTTTGTCTTCGTGAATATCCGCTCTGAGAAAAATGTCCTATCTTTCGTTGTATTGACTATTCTTGCGAATTAACGCACGTCTCGAGCAAAAACCATTACGGGAATCAATATTTGTTTTCAACAAGGCAATGTCTTATGTTAAATACACAAACTTTTTAAGCCGTATCGTGTTCGGCCATTTTGTGTGTTTTCAGTGTCTAGCGCCATTTACGACTCTGTACGGAACTGGAACAACACGCCAACTAATACAAAATTTAAAGAACCGTTAAAGCCATTGCAGTTTTTGTGATGTAAGCGAACTTAGCTTACTGCCTGACATTGTACTCTACACCAAAATTTCGACGTTTTTAAATGACCCGCCCCTGTGTCGGTTGTTCAAAACCAGCTTCACTAATTAGCTCTTCTTTCTTTCGAATTCAAGGGCTTATTTGCAAACTTGAAACTTTTTTTCTCATAAATCTTTCCTGGATCGATCGAAGTTTTCTTTTCTCAAGATTTGAAGGAGAGGTATACATTGAAATATAAAAAATAAAACAGTAAGTTAAATTTCCACCCAGGTTTAACGCTTTTACCCTCTTTAAACAATTAACTGGCCTCTGGAGTTGACTACCTTAGCGTATTCAATAAACAACTCGACAGTTCGATGTAAAACTAATTCAAACCAATGTAAGACAACTTTCGAGGTGATCGGCGTCTGGTGTAGATAGATCTCGGATCGGTTTAAGCTAGACGGATCGGTTTAAGTCGTAATTGTGGACGATTTCTAATAAGACCAAATTAAAGGTATTTGTCTCCATGCTCATTTCTAAGCGGCATATGCGGTCATGGCTCTATGAACTGAAAAAATATCTCGACGCTTGATAAAAACGTCTTCGTCAGTCATCCTTATCGACTAAGCGTTAATCAAATTTTCTGCACTTAATTGCTTTCCACTTACTTTGCGTCATTCGATTTCAAGCCTTGGGCATTCATTTCATACAAGCTAAGTCAGCGACTGTGAATTCCCAGCTTTTGTCGTTCCTTAACAAACAAAATTTAAATCTGCAGGCAACACTATGCAAAAACACGGAACACTACGTTAAAATAACAATACCTAAGCTTGTATAACACATCCAATTGCAAGCTAAACAGTATCAAACGCAAATGAAAGAAAGAACGTTTGGGAAAGAAGCGTTAAAGCAAAGAAACCCACTGGGAGCGACACAATTTTAATCACTGGGCAACACAACAAAATTCGCATACAAACTCACGAACGTTTAAATTATGTATGTATAAAAGCCGAAAATTGTAAATCCAACAGAATAGATAAAACGATAGCAAAACCATACCTCAAATAAAATGAGACAGCTAATCGCAGATCTTATGAACTGTGTCATCCACTGAGACGCTCGAAGTTTATAGCGAATAAATATGCCCATGCAAGTTCATATTATATACGACGTCCATTAGAGCGTAAAATTACATCATTAATTCATTATAATGCAAAATATTATTAACAAAAAACCATCGTAATAATTTATGCCTGGACCAATTAAATGTCGTTAAAATGCACTATATATAATATACATGAGGTGGGATTTAACGAATAAAAAAGCAAAAACCATTGCGTGAATTCACGATTCAACATATGATAAACATATGGAGACAAGTGTTTAGGTTTTCAGTCTTGATGTCTACAGTTTTGTATCATGATCAAAGATAGTTAACAGTTTTTTGTCTAAATTCTAATATATATTAAGGCACGATATTCTTAACCTGTTATTTATTGCCATTTATATTCCGGCATACGGTTGTATGTGGCATATCACAGCTTGAAGTGCGTCAAAGAGAAAAGATGCCCGACTCAATGACGAAAAACAAAAAAAACTTCCCATTTCCCATCTAACTACCAAGTTAATGAATGGTGAACAATTAAGACGACGCAGGTACCCTCCCACATAAAATCAAGCGACCGAACGCCTCCGTCTAGACGTATACTTGCTTATTAATCGGACTTTTTCTTTCAGTACGCGCACAGTTTCAATTCTATTTCAGAATCTATGATTCTCTGCAATGTCAGATTAGTATTAATCTATTTTGTCATTAAGGGATTACCGGCTATTTTACCAAGCTAACGCCAAATCTTGGCTAAATCTACACAATACCTTGCACCTATACAAGTTTAACGTTAAAACGATTTTGCAACCTGTAATACCAAGCGAAGCGCAATCCGGCTGGAAAAAGACAAGGTGGCCGGCAGACTAGCAATATATACCCAATGTACTGCGTAGTACGGAAATTAGGAAAATGTTGATCCAGAATTCCTTACACTTACTAGATCTAAAAAAAAGCCCCTAAATAAGTCAACTAACTTTGAAATTCTTCGCTTTAAAAGCGGAAATGATTCCTTAAATTGAAGTGCGTTTATAAGCGTAAAATTTAAAAATTCAACGAGTGTATCATAATCGTAAACTGTAATCGTCATACACTGATACACAGCCTTTACACGACATGCTTGCATGACTAAACCTCGCTGTATCAACAATTGTGGTGGATTATATGCGAGTGTTGTCTAAGTGACTCCCCTTTTAGTAGAAGCACTGTAATTGTTAACAGGAAATTAGTCGTTTTTGGTGCGAAAAATTAGATTCGGTTCCAAGACTTGGGACTGAAATTTAACATTAAAAAACAATGGGAAATTGGAAAGGGAGTAAGATTTGAGTAAGACAGCCACTGAGAAGATAGGTTTTGGGAACTAGGAAAGCGGGATTAGTCAAAATTTTGTGTCGAAAAATAGGCATGGAATCCTCCTTCAGAACCCTTGTTACTTATTCCAAACAGCTGGATCACTGCTTTCGCGCTGGCTTGGTACATGTTACAAAACTGCACAGGCTAAAGTACAATGTAAGACGTTTTACCAGCGCATTAATTTAAGAATATTTCATAGAGTTCTCTACAACGAGTATAAAAATCCTGGCTTTGCTTCTCGGAATCGTAAGCGAACTTTGAATTAACCAACGCAGATGGGTAATAGCACCGCCATTGCATGCCATCTCTCCCCGCGCCAAAACGAGCAAAAAGTGGCAGGAAAGTTAAATTGTAAAACGTTTTATTGCACCAGTCTGATTTCTTCTTTGAGAGTGTGTAACCTGCAGAATAAATGATTATTTCCATTACTATATGGAAGATGAACTAAAAGGTGAATGAAGCTAACTAAATCTGACGGTTCAGGGAAATTTTCTACGAAAAAATCCGAGTATTAATTCCAAAATGGATCTAACCTGGAAAGTACACAGCTACTCGTTTTTGTATCACGATGTTTCCCACAATGCTCTTGTGTACATTTCTCCATGCCATGACGTCACCATTAATGTTCAGCCCTCCGGCGGACATGGCAAAGACAGAGTGCTTCGTCAGCTCGAAGCTCCACACATTGAGGTAAGACATCTTGACCAAAGCATCAGGATGAAAAGAAAGTTCGGACGTAAAGTTGTCACCAATAGTTATATTCCCAGTTTTTGGTAGCGAGGTTCGTAAACTCTCATTTTGGATGGCATTTCCAAATGGTAGACCATTGATAAAGAAACGAAAAATGCCAGTTTTTCCGTTCCAAGTCAGGCAATGGAAATTCCACATGCCGCTTGCAATGTCTTCATCGGACTTTGTGCTAAATGTTAGAATTGAAATGTTTCAACGCGCGACAGTTGTATATTTATCTTCGCCACAAGGGCAAGCTGCCAGACTGCAGTCTCCATAATATAAAGTATATGTGCATGTAGAGAACGTTTAAATTCATTCATAATGGACAAAGTTATCTTGTACCTGCTTACTCGAAATCCCTGAACATCGGCAAACACATGACTACTGTGCTCCAAACCGTACGCAAAATATTTAGTTTTTCTATCCTCCGACTCATGAGACATGCACTCTGTGTGCAGCTTCGTTCTGAGCCAAAAGCAGACAGAAAGTACTTTACGTTCCTCGGACGCAGGCCAGGAGATACCACCAAGACCCGCGACAAGACCAACAGGACTTGATGAACTGGCTTCAAACTTGAACTGGAACTCCAACCCCTTCTCTAAAAAATAAAGTAAGGCAAAATTAGTGTTACAGTTGTATGTATATGTCGTCATTGTCGATATATTTTGTTCCAAAATTACCATTACAAGCGTGTATATGCGGTGTTGTGACAACACGTCTATAGTCTATAAAACAACGAGAAGGGACTCTTCCTATATAGGTGGGGGGGGGACAAATAAAGTTAGACAAACCTGTGTTTTCTGCTGCAGACGGTGTTACCTTCGTGATAGGACTATTAACATTACAAAGATGCTCGGGCCAGCTGATTACATTACCAACATCATTACTAGGATTCAGAGCCATTTTTTCAATATCTTCACCACTGAGAGCGCGGTCCCATAGGTGTAGTCGACTTATTTTACCGATAAAACCTGTTGTGATTCGACCTGCATTCTTCGATTGCGGATTTTTGCCAATATATACAACACCTTTGGGAAATGATTGTAATGAAACTAGTTCATAGTTCATGAAGAACGCACAAACAAAATCATGAGCGTGAAGAAGTCTGTATGTGTCATACAGATTTCCCATAAATTGCATAAACTTTAACTTTGATTTTCTCGTCTTAAATAAGATGTATTTTGAAAATTAATTCGATACTTAAAATTGGAGAGTTTCATGCACTATTTACAACATTTGCACCCGCGATGGATCAGATACAATACAACTCTCCGCCTTCGCAACGAATACATGAATATTAGATGTTTGTGCTTATTTTTGCTTCAGCTATTCACCAATTAATAAATACTATACCTCCCTTTGGAACGACGGTGCGACGATAATTTCTAACAGCGAAACTTTTACCATCGATGAAAACTGTCCAATTTCCCATCCTAGACCACGTGAACGCGAGATGGTGCCAAAAATTGTCATTAACTGGCTGAATTCTGGTACTGAAACATAAAAAATTCAAAGCACAATGAACATTTAATAATCGTGTAAATGGAGTCAGAGTCTACTATTACTATTATTATTACTATTATTATTATTATTATTATTATTATTATTATTATTATTATTATTATTATTATTATTATTATTATTATTATTATTATTATCATTATTATTATTATCATTAGTATCATTATTATTATTATTATTATTATTATTATTATTATTATTATTATTATTATTATTATTATTATTATCATTATTATTAAAACACGTAATGAAGGTTAATTTACAAGAAATGTGCCAGCTTAGCTAAAGCTAATCTTCCACTGGACCTTCTAAAATTAATTATATACAGTACAAGTTACATTTACATCGCATTATAAATGCTTGTACTGTATTGACCGTACTGTAAAACCTTGTACTGTATATAATTAATTTTAGAAGGTCCAGTGGAAGATCACCTTTAGCTAAACTGGCACATTTCTCGTAAATTAGCATAATTTTTAAATAATAATGATAATAATAATAATAATAATAATAGAGGGTAAGATTAGTGGGTGTCGGTATAAGAACGCGTATTGTGGAATTACAGAAAACAGCATTGCTAAACTCTGCAAGGATAGTGAGGAAAGTGCTTGAACTTTGAGGAGTCTTGTTGACACACGAAGACAATGAAGACAATGAGAATGTACATTAAAATAATAACAGCCGACTGAGACTCTAAAACACTGAAACATGGTCGTCGTCAATGTGCGCATATCAGTACGATAAACTAGGATCCCTTTTGTCCAAAGACCTGGCCACGTTTTCTCTTCTCGTGGTCAATTTTTTTGTCTGGTAGTAAAACACTGTGGGACACACCCTATCATGTCCTGGAACTGACAGTCAAGTACTGTAATTACATAAAAATAATAGTTTAAAATCTAAAAATCTTTGCGACGAAGTATCTGGGCCCCTACATAGTTTCTCGGTTGCTCCCACTTGACCGGATACGCCTGGCTAAAGAATCGAATTACAATATTCTGAGGCTATCTGTGCATGGTTTCCGAGCATTTTCATTCTGAATTATTTCAAAAAGCTCGTTGACATAATTTATTGAAAACCAGCATGAACCTTGTTTAAGGACAACGACTAAAATCTTCATGCGATGAGAATTTTTATGGATCATATCGTTTTCATTTTGACCGTTGTGAAAACGCTCAGAATCGACCTTGTGTGCACATAATCTAAACCCTTAATTCACACAGTAGCAGGTATCATTCTTACTATGTATCGTTTGTTTCTCCTTCAACTTTCATAACATGGAAGGTCTGAACGAGAGGATAATCGCCCACGTCCTCCGTCTCGAACCGCAGTGCAATGTGGGGACGATTACGGACGATATAAGTGAGCAAGGAATACTCGTGTAAACCTGTGGTTGTCTTAAACCAAGTGGCGAACGTGAATTCGTTCATGTCTGATGTGATCGCATCCTTAATGAACACGTAGGATTCGCTTGGTTCGTCAGATGGGAACTCCAGGTCAAAGTCATCTTGAAAAAAGGTGTTAATTCAACGCATTAGGCCTGTTTTTCCCCCGCTGAGTTTCATATAAATTGGAATTCGAAGCAAAAACAGGGTCTAAAAGTATAATTCTAGTTCAAAATATTATCTCGGATCCATTTATTTAAGGTCAAACGATCAAAGACTTTAGCCAAAAGAAAAACATTTTTACAGTTGCTTTCGTGCTTGCTATGCATTTCGTATTTGCTGAAATTTTGATTTTTTACATTAAATATAACTTTTTTGTAGCTTTAATTTGAGGGTAAGGTTCGATCTTTGGCGTTGAGTATTTCGACTTAAAACACAGAAAATTAACTTGGCTTCACCCATTAACTGAACTTTTGTATCGAGTTAGCGTTCCAGTTGCATTATAGGCCAATACATGAAACTCATCAATATAACTTCATGTACTTACTTATCTCCATCTGACACAGCTTGCCATTATGTTTATCATCACACTCACATCTGTATCCCTCGGGTTCACAGTTATCCTGCAGACACCGGCCCCAGTTGCAAATTTTCTGGGCTAAACATATTTGCTGGAAAAAAATTGATGACAGTTTTGATTCATACAATTCCAAAGGGGGTGGGTGGTCGGGGGCGAAGTGAGGTGTAAGACTGTGAGCGCAAGATTAAGCTTAGGATTAGCGCGCCTTTTAAATTAAGACGCGCGCCTTTTAAATTAAGACTGTATCTTGATTTGAGAGGCTTTTTGAATATTTAGGACACAGACTTAATTTGAGTAAGAGCCTGAGCAGGCGTCTTGTTTTCCTCTCTAAACTCGGAATTATTTCTCGTCATGGGAAACTCATGACGGCAAATCCACTTGCTACAGTAGGTTATTCCCCGAGTATCAGGAGCTATCCGGATCCAGGGTAAGTCAAAATAAATTATAGCAGCTCAATTTTAAATTCAAAATAACTTCACAACAGTGTCATAGGTTATGAATTTCAAAAGAATAAAATCTAACCAATGAAGTTGCTTTGAAGGATTTTAAAATGTAAATATATCATCCTAGAATGAGCTGTGGTAATTTATTTTGACTTACGCTAGATCCGCCACTGGCTAAATAAACAATAATCCATCATTCTTTTATACGCTCATAGTTCAAAGTTTACGCTTTTGGAAATACAACCTTAATTGAAATAGTTGCGTAAAGATATTAAACATACTATATTAATATTATTAATGAGTTTGGTTATTAAAATGCCAGTACTTCATTATTAAAATCTGCAGAGCAAAATATCAATAGAAAAAAGTCTTGAAAATCGCTAAACAAACAACCTCTCCGACTTACCAAGGGAATGAGCAAGTACGTCTCCCACAAAATCTCGTTTCTCTTTTCATCAAATCTCACCAAATCGTAGCTAGAATCGTAGTATGAATCGTAATCTGATTGGTCGCAACCTCCACGACTGTACAGGTAACAATTTCGTTCAGTCTCATTAACATAAATTGCACGGAACGAGAATAGCGCACAACCGTCTTGTTGTTCCAAACACAGAGTGCTGCACTCGAGCCAGGATGGCGCAACCAGACTGGCGTAAACTTCGCCAACAGCAATTCCATAATTCTCACGAATGCGATGAAATTCTGAAATACAACAAAACGACGCGGTTTTAAATTTAGGCAGAAACACAGTATATATGTTATGTCCACTTAAGGAAACTGTCTTGGCAGTACAGAGAGAGGAAAAATAACAAAGACTGGTCGACAAAGCTATTAGTAATTGCTCCATTGCTTTAATAGATAATGCACTCTTGGTTTTTGGTCTCAGAGAGAATATTATAGATATCTATATAGAGAGAATAAGATATTTTTCCAGCCCTGTTGCAAATAGGTTATGCATAAACTTACCCTTTTCGATTTTTTTAAAGTAACCCTGAGTGTGACCATATGATGCTTGGTCTTCACCTCCCGCTGTTACAAAGGCCCAAAGCAAGGCAAAAGCAAAAACGCTTGGCAAAGTTTTTAACAGCATGCTGTGTTCGCCAACCACACCTAGTCCGTTCTGGAATACACACCGAAATTCATTATCTATATGTATTTATAATTATATAAGATGCAATGTAGTTGATTTGATGTTTCGGCACCAATAAAGTGCGATAATTTCGCATGCTTGATTTTTTATTGTTGTTATAGGCACTCATTAATATTTAATGCTGGTTCAATGCTGTTCTTTACCCGGAAAACAAATTATATGCCTTTGAATCCAATAACAAATTCATTCCATCTGCTTCTATCGCTTTCAGTACTGAAATAAACTTAAAATATAAAATACATTTCTTCGCATCTCTGCATAATTTACAATGACCTCTCTGCAACAAACATATGTTTCACATTTTATTACATTCAATGTTCTGCCTATTGCCAATATTTATTACTATTATACTATACTATTTTGGACTAAATATTAAGCATTATTACATGTCATCATTAAACATTAATTTTCATTTACTGCAATTTGACTCTTATTTATTTAAATTAATAAAGTAATTTCAAGTTATGTCACAAATGAAAGCGATAATAAATTAATTTTATTTGAACGACGTTTCGATGTCATCTTTACATCATTTTCAAGCTCATTTAAAGTTCGTTACTACTAGTGTGTTCATATGGCGAGTTCATGATTGCGTAAGCAAATAATTACATGAAAAGGGCATGGTAATTATTAAAGGTACATGTAATTATTTGCTTACGCAATCATGAACTCGCCATATGAACACACTAGTAGTGTGCTAGTAGTAACGAACTTTAAATGAACTTGAAAATGATGTAAAGATGACATCAAAACGTCGTTCAAATAAAATTAATTTACTATCGCTTTCATTTGTGACAAAATGTATGTCGAAAGCTTTCCTAATCAAAATTTCAAGTTATCATCAATAATTACAAGTAGGATTTCTGGCGCATCATCGATGTTATGAAATTCTGTATGGTTGTGAGTTATGCTCTGGGTATTGAACATTGGATTTTCAATGCCAAGAAACGGCGCGAGACTAAAGCAAGACGAATTCAAGGACTTTCAAGCACTTCTTTAGAAACTCGAGAACTTTCAAGCACTTCTTTCTCAATTCAAGGACTTTCAAGGCTTTGAATTTTAGTTTTCAAACTCAAGAACATTTATGTTTAGTAAGAACCCTGTCTATTAATAAATACCAACATTAATTGTCTCTCACAGGCCTCACAGACTGCATTCATTGTAAGACGCTGACGTGACGTAATCATTTTAAAG
Organism: Muricea muricata; assembly: GCA_963855995.1. Lineage (NCBI taxonomy): Eukaryota > Metazoa > Cnidaria > Anthozoa > Malacalcyonacea > Plexauridae > Muricea > Muricea muricata. The sequence continues at coordinate 12,209,612 of OY979728.1, read as the reverse complement.
GTCCGTTATTGTCTTAGAATGGAAAAAGGGAAACTTTGACCAAAACACAACAGTGTTACGGGGAAATTACGGCAGATCAAGCGCTGAGTTGCGTAGCTAGACTAAAGATTTTGTCCCACCATGCAAGTATTTTCGCGACGATTTACGTGTAAAAACAACAATTCTAAGAAAATTTGCATATTATATATTGACGTAAATTGTCAGACTGGCTAAGCTGCATTTATCTCAAGTCTAAATCGTACTCTGTAATAGGAACATCTTCATTAAAAAACATTTAAAATTAAATATTAATTATGCATGACAGTCTCCAAATCAATATGACCTCTTCCAAAAACCTCTCGAATTAATTAAATGGCCACGTCCTTTTTTTGAGAACGAACAATACATACGATTTCGTGTCTCAGACTATTATTATATACTGTAGTTTCACTCAGACATGCTTAGTTCATGGTAAACCATTATTTTTATTACTCACACAAGAAAATGAAGACATGTTTGTGCCTTAAATTCTAATAATAAAAGTCCCTAACACCGAACCATTTAAACCAAACGGCTCCAGTTACAACCTCGCACCCAGGGTCTTTCTTTGGGAAAGAAAGAAAGAAAGAAAGACCCAAAGAAAAGAAAGACCCTGGGTACGAGGTTGCTCCAGTTACTGTATACAATCAGTCGCAAAAATTACCGATGATCTAACTATAAAACTGGAATGTGTATTTCCAGTTTCCGGAATGAATATAAAGCGTAGCCCGCGAACAGGAGTTGTAGAAGGAATTTCCGAATTTAGTTCAATCAGCTAGTTGGTAAACAAATAAAGATGTTCTTCAAGTTTCAAACACTTATATATTTTAGAATTTAAATAAATTGACAAGGTGGATGCGTAGATACTCGTTTGGTATGAATGAATGATTCCGTTAGCGAAAAATAGACGACTTGACAATTCCACATAAACTTGATTTTAATGTAATTGACGGTATTGGTTCGCACCGATTGTACTCTTGGAAAAAACATGCAAAATTTGCAGCGACAAGCCAACTGAAATTGGCAACAAAGAAACTGGAAAGATATACAGAACCTATGAGCATTCATTGAAAGAATCGGGCGCTCTGTAAAAGGATAAATTGGCTTTGAAATTCTTTGTAAAAATGGGAAGTCAAAGGCCTGGCAAATTTGTGCGTGGTTTTTCAATGGTCGACCCGGAAATGGTATCGAAGCTCCACACGGACATCAAAGCTCGAGGAAAGGAGAAATACGAGATTGCACAGTTTAATTTCACCTTGCCTGATTTCTCTCAACTTGATAAGGAATTTGTAGCGTACATTATGAAGGATTTGATTGAAAATTCAACGTTAAAAGCTCTTGAAGAATCAGGTACCTACATACATGTATTCCCCCCCCCCCCGTTAAAATGTTGTCTTTGGCTTCTATTGACAGTTGGTGTTGATTTCTCAATGGCTAGGTGGTCAAATGGCCAGGTGTAGGTTTGTTTTCGACACATTATATCACATTATTTATCATCTCAAATGTTAAACCAATGATTCATAGGAACATGAACCAATGTTCCACAGGAACATGTCTACTACATTAGTTCACAGTTTCAATGCTAGTTTAATCTCTTGTCAAATGATATTTCTGCAGGTCATCTCAACTGGTGGACAAAGAGTTCAGATCTACAACGTTTGCTTCCATTGTTAACATCAGGCGATGGCAACTGTCTCTTGCATGCAGCTTCGCTTGGAATCTGGGGAGTGCATGACAGATGGCTGAATCTACGTCAAGATGTGCATCAGGTGCTGTCATCAGGGGTAGACGAGAGGACTCTTAAACGACGCTGGCTGTGGTACGAGTGGATCAAAAACCATCAAGAGGGGCTGGTATTTAATGCTGAAGAATGGGAAGCAGAGTGGAAGTCAGTGCTAACCATGGCCGACGCTGCGCCTAAATCGCCACAAACGAAACTTTCTACTGTCCCTGAGGAAAGTGCTATAATTGAGAGTGAACAGACATCAAATGCCTTGACAAGAACAGGAAGCAACAGTTGGCAGCCACGTTATGAGGGTCTTGCAGAGATCCACATATGTTCCCTTGTACATGTTTTGCGTCGACCAATCATAGTAATTTCTGATAACTGGATTTATGATTTTGAGGGCAAGGCATTGTCACCAATCCCATTTGCAGGCGTCTACCTTCCAGTCGAATGTGAGCCGTCAGATTGTTGCCGTGTTCCACTTGTCCTTGCGTACTCCTCCTCTCATTTCTCACCAGTTGTGTCGACAGAGTTGCAAAGCCAGACAGTAGAAAGCAGTAGTAATGTTGCAAACACTAGTAATGAGGAGAAGGGCAATTCCATGTCAGGTATAAGGTAGTCTAGGGCCTACAAATTAGGAGGGGAAGCAGACGCGATCTACAGTATGGGTGGCAGGGCTCAAGGTGCTTTTACTACAAAAAATCCAACTCTATCTAATTTTTTAATTTTTTATTCAGGTACCAAGTCTACCAGTCCATCCGATCAAACATCAAAATCTACCTGCAATCCAGCAGCAGCAGCAACAAATGCCTCTGTCTTTCAAGCAGCTGTATCTTCAATTTACGAAGTAACAAAATCAACCATCCTACTAGCTGCCAGCATGGTAACAACTTCGAAACAACCCATTCATGCGGCAGTGCCTCTTGTGGATAAAGATCTGAAAATTTTACCATTACCATTTGCCACAGACCCTGGGCCAAATTGGAACTGGTTGGAGACTGAGAACAGTGAAGATATCATCAAAGAGAAAAGTCTATCAGACGAACAAAGAATGTTACTGCTTAAAAAATATCTGGATGTTGTTGAAGTGGATATGATGATAGAATCGGCTCCAGGTGAAACTGTTGAAACAGCTTCAGTTCAGAATAATGCTAGCAGTGGAAGGGAAAGCAATCAGGAAAATGCAGACGATAAAACAACTGCAGCGAACTCTGCAAACATTCGCAAGGTTCCAGTTGCAATTCTTCCGTGTGAAAACCAACCAAATTTTTACAAGGAAATAATTGATGGGTATTTAAAAAAGGCAAAGGATAGATTTGATTTTGAAAAAGAAACACAAATTGCAGAACCTAAACAAGTGCCAAGCGTAAAATGTGCAAATGATGGATGTGACTTGTATGGAACTGTTGAACATAATTATCTGTGTACAAAGTGTTTTGAACACCAATTCAAGTCAGTTACAAAGTTTCAAGCACCCCCTCCATATGACCCTCCCTCTTATACGGAAGTCACTCGCAAAGACAAAGTTTTTCAGCCTCCGAGTTTTGCAGGAAAGTCTTCAAAGACACAGAACACTACAACTTTGAAAGAAATGTCCACACATTGTCGAGCACCTGAGTGTACATTTTTTGGCACGGCTGAAAAAGGTGGTTACTGTTCAAGGTGTTATGATGGTCTGAACAAGAAGTGAGACACTGAAGATACTTAAATGTCCAAAATAAGAACGTGTTTTAAAATTGCAGGAATGAACTTTTCACACATAAATTCAAACCATATTTTGTTGGAAGACTGAAGTGAGTACTACAAACTTGTGAAGAACCTAGTTAAACGTTTTTTAAATAAACCATGCTTTTGATGACAAGCATATGCAATCATTATGATGCTAAAAATTCTAAAATAAATACTTCACTTGAACAAAACATCTCAAGTTCTAGCTGGCAACCTCTGATACAAGTGACTTCTTTATGACAAAGACACGTTTTATGTAAAGTTTTACATAGAATGTAACCCATTGATAGGTTTACCAAGAATTTATTTTTTAACCTAAGTTTTACTTACATTCACGTAGTAAAACTTATTTTTGAAATAGCATATTGCTATTTTTCCATTTGGCCATTTACTTCATTGTATTTCTAGACATAACTTGTAACGTAATTGTAGTTGTTAAATTTAAAACTTAATCTCAGAAAACCCCCAATACAAAGATGTATGCTACCTTGATATTTCAGACCAACTTCCACTGGTTTATTCAAGTTTTCTTGCATAAAATTCATCTAATTTTTTCCCCAGTAATTCTTGATGCACTTTGTGCCTCATCAGATACTGTCCATCAAGATGGAACACAGGAATATCATATTTATATTTGTCAAACCACAATTTGTTTTCGGCCAAGGTAATATCAACTTCTCTCAAAATGAACTGGAAAGGTTGTAGAATGAGGAATATTAGGAGATGTTGTACAAACTGGAGGAGGAAGGGTAAATGTTACACCGGAGGTATCGTCCTTTCTGTTTGCAGTATTGTGGCAAGACCTCAGCATAATTTACTGCTGTTCAGATTAGTATGCTGGTGGTGGGGGTTAACATGTTATATAATGTATTAAGCAATTTTCCTAAATCACAATGGAAATATATACCATGGATAGATCGGCATTAGCTATGGGAAATAAACATGTTATAGTCCATGGTCCTTGCCCATGCAGTCAAATGTCTTGAAAACAAATGTAAGTGTAGATATCTATTATCTAAGTTGTCACTGTCCCCCTGCCCACCCCTTCACATCAATGTCCTATCTTATCGATATATTTCCTACAAAAATGCATTTCTCAGTGTACACTTACCAAATGTTCATAAGGTTTTAACTTTTCTTTTGCATCGTCACAGAGGGAGCAATTCTCCTGGAAAACAGTCCAATTGTTAGATCACTTAATGCAGCAACACAATTGTGTGTGCTGGGGGGACTCTATACTGTGACTGTACAGCCCTTAATAAGCTGGTCAAAAATGCAATGTCATGATTAACTGCCCCCCCCCAGAGTTCACCTGGTATTACCCCGTCCCTCGTATCCATAGCATTCCCTTCAGATAGCCCAGTCCCTCCTACACCTTGTTCACACACCTTGGTAAACATATCAAGCACAGGTCGACCACTAAGTGCACGGCAAATAAAATTGTTAGTTCTAATTCTTTGTTGACATGCAAATAGGAAAGTCTTTCCTGACATGACTTTGATGCAAAAACCAAGAAAGTGCAAAATAAAAATTACCAAAATTATACTTTAACGGTCATTTTCATGATGGTCATCATATCACCTCTGGAGCCTGCTGTATTTTCCAAATATTGTTCAGTGGTCTAATGGAAGGTAGGTGGATACTTAGTGTAACATCCTTTAAAATTCCATATTTTTCGTTTTTTCGGTCCTCGCTCCACAAGTAATTTTCCTCTGTTCCCTTGAACCCACTTGCAAAATGTTCCCTTGTTCCAGAGTTTTTCATTCTTCTGTTCCTATGTGTTCCTAAAAACCCATGGGAGACCCTCACTGATGCCTTTCTATATTTTTGCACTTTGAACAATTTTTAATGGAACGCTGTGGTTTTACAAATAAGAAACTTCATAAAAAAGTCTTGAACAGCTCAAAGATAAACGTGGAATTACAAATTGCTGTAAAAAGTGAAAACTAAGTTGATTGAACCTCGTAATCCAGTTGGGGACCGGCTAAACGGAGAGTTATCAAGTGGAGAGTTATGATTTTGGAGGGTTATGTCCGAGCCACGCCCACTTTTTCAAAAAAGCCACACCCAATTTCTTAACTCTCCTGATGTTTACCTGGATTAACATGGCAGAGTTATGCTTTTACGTAACTCTCTCTCGTCAACAATTATGAAGATGTTATAGAGTTATTTTTTATAACTCCGCTGTGCTCACGATTGAGGAAATGAAGAGAGTTATGTCAGTGTTTCGGTGTTTATTATCAGCATGACAAAATTACTGATTGGTTGAGAGGAGTACAACTATTTCATTAATTGCGCAGCATTTCACTGCAGTAAAATTAATGATTTTTCCAAAACAACGAAATGGCGGGAAAGTCGAATGGCCGAGTTTAAACACAAATGGTTGAATATCTAATGCGCCAGAAATACAGATAAAGGCTAAATAAAACCTTTCAAATCCTTCAAAACCTGTTCAAACTTCCCTAGCGTCAATCACGTTTACAATTTACATAATCATAAGCTAAAATCAGCGATAATCATAAGCGAAGGAAGGAAAGCGTTGGCGTTAGGTAATATACAGAAAGTAATATAGTGATTAGAACGAATGTATTGTAGTGTAAATCTCCTAAATCATAACTCTCGTTAGAGTTGTGAAAAAATTATGACCCTCTAACATCTTCATAATGTTAACAAGAGAGTTACATAAAAATATAACTCTCTCATGTTAGCTTAAGCAAACATCGGGAGAGTTAGCAAATTGGGCGTGGTCATTTGGAAAGTTGGGCGTGGTTTGGGCGTGGTTCGGACATAACCAGTGAAGGACATAACTCTCCAAAATCATAACTCTCCGAGATAACGCTCAATTTCATAACTCTCCATTAGTCATAACCATCCAGTTGACATACACTGGGCAAAACATAAAACTCACTGGTCTTATAGCAAACGGTCTGTCTGGATTGAGAAGCGTAGTAACAACCGCGTTTTTTTGCGCTTTGCTGTCGTCTTTCATACGCCAGCTCGGGCGCAATGGCGGATGATGGAGGAAGCGATGCTGCAGCAGATCGCAAAAGAAAGGAGCCGGAATATTATAAACCGCGCTTAGTTCAACTGAGCAAAGGCGAACGGGGCTTTGGCTTCAATGTTCGCGGTCAAATTTCCGAGGGAGGGCAGCTGAGGCCAATTAATGGTGAACTGTACGCCCCTCTCCAACACATCAGCGCTGTGTTGCCGGATGGCCCTGCGGACGAAGCAGGCTTAGTCACTGGTGATAGGATACTGCAAGTGTAAGTTTATTCCTATCTTAGCTTGCTTCGCAGGAACGCTGCTATGTCCTCGTACGTTTTTCGCGAAGATGTTCTCCTCCACCATTTCGCTGCATTTTATCAAATGTATACGTTACTGATAAGACTGATATATTAAAGGCATTATTCAATTGAAACATACTCTCCATTGTCTCGACGATTGCACATTTGAATTTTCAAGTTAGTTTGTTTGAAAAAAGCTTGTAGTTCTTTAGCTACAAAGGATGTCAAATGCGAGACAAAACAGGTTTTTATATGCCCGCTAAAACAATATGTGTAAGCATCTTCAATATGTCACTGCTTGACGTTGGAAACATCATTTATCGTAAACATTTGTTCTTTATAATTTTCCATTGGAACTAAATTCTAATAGGAGGGGCAATATAAAATTTTGTACTGTACAATAATGCGACTATTTTTCTAAAACCATTTCTTTTTTAATTGTCATTTGCAGCGAGTTTCTTTTCGTATATACATATGTAAACACGAGAAACGGAAGTGGCTTCGAGATTTTATTATCTATGGTACACTACGAGATTATTTGAATGTACTTGTAGGAAAATCTTTACTTAGGAAAATCATCCACAGTAAATTAGCCAGCAGTATGAAAACAGTTCAATTTGGTGCAGCGTATACGTTTTTTTTAAGATAATTTCGTGGCTTTTGCTTGCATAAACAATGTCAATATGGCGTACAAAACCGAAATTAGGGCATTGTTTTAGAATGTTCGATGTTTGAATATGTTGCATATTAGAATTAGTTTCGTAGCAATTGGGCGGTATAGGAAAAGCAATACTTTAAATTAGGGAATGATTAATCTATAAGCCCTAAATATGTACTAAAGTTCTTAACATTTCCTGAAAGAGTCGTCTACTATAATTGAAGTACTACAATTATGTCATTATAAAATAGTTTATAAATTTCATGGGCCATTAGGAAAAGCAGCTAAATTTTGTTAAATTTAGTGAGAAGGTCCAGCAGAATTGTGAATTAAGTATTAAGTTATTGCCATTGAAGTATAGAAAGGGGTAATGCTTGAAACTTGAGAAGTTTGCAAATTCGTTGCCAAATTAGGCAGTCGATCTCTCAATTTTGATTACCTTCTAGTAACGAAGTGAGTGTTGAGGGTGCGACGCACAAACATGTTGTCGAGCTGATAAAGTCTGGTGGGACTAAGCTGTCGTTAGTCGTGTTATCGTTGCCGCCAAGCGAGGTCAGGAGATTGGATCCACCAGAGGATGGACAGGCGCCAGAATACTTCGATTACTCCGATAAGAAACAGATATTGGTCACGATACCGGAAACACGACAGATTGAAAATGGAAGAGAAAAATATGCAGTACGAGCGATTTCAGATTGATTTTTCCATAGCATAATTGATGTTATGGGTCTGTGAGCAGGCTATGTGTTACTGTTTATCAAATTACACCCAAATTATGCTCCTATTTTAATTTTTTTCATCTGCCAATCTTTCCTGAATGTTTTGTTGCCATATCAGGGATGTTCAGCATGATAAAATCAGTCACCCCCTGTAAATGTGCTATTTTTGGATATTTTCAGGGGGTAAATGCTTCTGCTTAGGGCACATACTGAGTGATCATAGCACATTGTATATCAGTTATTGCCCAAGTGCGGAAAAGCAACAATAAGCAACTTGTGCTGTGCACCTGTACCAAAGTGCAATTTTGAAGTATTGTAAATTTTGCATTATTTTGTAGGTGTTCAATATATACATAAATGAGAGACACATTTGCTCAAGGCGATACAAAGAGTTTGCAAATTTACACAATGATGTAAGTCATCAAAATAATCCACCAGTGCTATACTAAGAATGTTCATCTGCAGCAAAAACTTAGGAAGTAGCCCCCCCCACCTTCAACTCTATGGTCTCTGTACTAAGCCTCTGTCTATTATAAGTCTCTACAACTTCTTATTTTGTTTGATGTGCAGTTGAAAAAGCAATTCCCAGATTACGAATTTCCTAAATTTCCTGGCAAGTGGCCGTTTCAGTTATCGGAGCAGCAACTTGATGGACGACGTAAAACTTTGGAGTTGTACTTGGAGCAAGGTATCCATGTAGTAACACTAGGGGTGGGGGTAAAGACTTGGAGGGAGGGTAATATTATCTGCGTTTCATTGTTGTGTTATTTGAAGTTCTGCTATATGGCAATCTTGCTAGATCACATCATTTTTTCTGTTCTGTAGTTGCATGCGTGAAGATTATGCACGACTCTGAGGCAATGAAGGAATTCTTGAAAGCTTCTGAGGTGATATACTGTATGAAGTTGACGGAAGGATTTGTGAGCCTTCAGTTTCAGTGGCACGGAAGTGTGTGCTAATTGCAACAATTTTGTAACCTTTAGGAAGTGAAAGTGAACAATTTGGAGGTAGAATTGAGGATACTCCTTCCAGATCAAACTGAGAGGCCTGTTAAGGTTCAGAAAAGCCATCAAACACAGGATGTCTGCAAGGTTACCAACATTTATTCAGTTAATTTGGTTAGAAATAAAACTGGTCTAAGATCTCCTCCTCCTTAGAGTGCTACATAAATTCATGAAACGTAAAATTAACTATCAAACTTACATAATTATATTCTTACCTAGGCATTTCTGGAGAAGATTGGGTTAGACAGTTCCTATGTCAAGTACTTTGCTCTATTTGAGGTGATTGGGAAGGCATTTGGTAAGCATTGTTATATGTTTTCTGGAAGCAAACATGGACCCATCGAAATAAGTATAGAACAGATACTAATGATTAATTGATGGAGGTTAAGATGTGCTGATTCTGGTAAAGAGTAGGATTGATTACTTTGTTTATGAAATTTACACGTGTGTACTTTATAGTCTATCCCAACAAGCAGCAAATCAAACATGCAGATACGAGGGGAAATACCATGAACAAAATGACACTACCCGTACATGTTTACCGAAAACTGGGTATCTTATTAACCTCACTAACCTCGCTTGCAGAGTTGCGCAGATCTCTGAAGAATTTTCAATAACTCTAGTGCCCCTCATGAAGTCTATGTAGCATGTGCGGAGCAGTCATTAAATGTACTTTATGTTTGTAGAACGTAAACTGAGGGACAATGAATTCCCGCACACTATTTACATCAGAAATTATTCAAGCGAGCTACCCAGCTGCCTCGCTCTAAGAAAATGGGTCTTTACCTTACAAAGGGTAAGCAATAAGCCTCTCATTTAAATATTCTGCGGCACTTGCAAAGCCTTAGTCAATCTCTGTACGAAAGGTGAATATCTGCAGGAAAGCATGAAAAGCAATGACAGCAGGGATACTGAACTCGCACGAGCTAAAAAGTGACTTTAACTTGAAAATGCTGAACTTTAATACAGGTTTTACTAGTTACTGAACATGTTTAGAAAGTTTGAAAAAATCACTATCCGGTAGATAGCGCTATTCGCCTTTCGTAGAACCGACCCTCAAAGACGGCCCTGTGTGCAGCCGAGGGGTGATATTGGCCTGGGGACAATGGACAATGACAATCCCTAGATTTGGGGGTTCTGATTGCTGTGGGCATGCTTCAGAGCTCCCGTGAATCAGGCGCAAAGTTCGTATGGCTGAATGAGGAAGCAATATGAGATGACGTTTTCTAAATTTAACCTTTGCAGGAAATTGAAATGGACAGCAACGAGACTACACTCAACTTTCTATATGACCAGGTAGACTTTATTCAGAACGTGATGATTTTCAACCTAGAATTATGTTAGCCCAAACAGTGTTTTGGAACTCAAAATATTGTAAAGTTCATTGCGTTGTTTTTCTTAGACGGTTGAGGATGTTCGAACATTAAAAATCAAACCGAACGAGAAGTTAAAAAAACTTGAAGAATACAAAACATCAGGCCGCAAAGCTGAGGTATGTGATAGAACGGAATTGTACCTTCTCAATTAAGTCTGACCGTTTTTCCACTTCAACCATATCGTAGCGAAACCTAGCGTATTTCATGATATCGTGAACGCTCAGGCAGAACAAATAAACTCAGAATATAAACGCAATAGAATACGCTACATTTCGCTACGATACGGTTGAAGTGAAAAACGGCCTTATTAGGAGATGAGCTGGAACCGACATTTTATTTTTTGCAGTATTTAAAGCTAGCGCGGTCATTCGAAGGTTATGGTTCAGTTCGTTTCCCACACTGCGAATGTGATGCCCGCAAGAGTGGTCACGTTATCGTGTCGTTCAACCTTAAAAGCGTCTTACTACAAGCGTGTACAGTCGAGGGAGATCTGGAGGTGAGCTTCGAATCTCGTTTAAAGCAGAGTTGCAAAAAGCGTTCAACCTTTCTCCGGGAAAAATTTTAAAAGTTTGCAAACTTCCCTCAAAATGTTGTAAAGTTGGGCTTTCCAAACTGAAGATCAGAATGATTCTTGAGAATGAATCACAAAACTTCAGAAAAATTCCCCTAAATATACTAAAGTAAACCAACTTCGGAGTCACTTACATTATTTACTAATTTCCAAATTCCGAGAACTCCAAAGCATCAATGAATTGTTTGATGGGATAAGGCAGAGGCAGAAAACGTTAAGTTCAAATTAGAAAAATGTCCACGTCTTATGACTGGTATCGCACTGTCCCTCCAAACAATCCATGCATGCTGTGCAGTCTCGATTAGGAAATCACTAACTCTGTATCGATACGTGCTTTCGTTGTTTCAGGACTTAACCCACACATTCGCTTACGAGGATTTTGTCCACTGGGACGAGGACGAGGAAGGAATGGCGTTCTACTTCCAATACTCGAGACCAGGAAAAAAACCGCGTTCAGTCAGAATAATGTCCCCTTTTGTGAGTATCAGTGTATTAGCATGTTCAGCCAGGAGCGCCACGGACTTGATGCTCTCTCCTCCGCAGAGGTTATTTAACCCTCAAAAACCTGCTCTTAAACAAAGTAATTCAAACAAACCGCTGAACACACTGGAAAATACTAGTGCGGGCGGTACATTGTTTAAAAGCAGGTTTTTGAGGGTTAATTAAATAACCTCTGCGGAGGAGAGAGGACTTGATGGAAGTTCTGTGGAGTTTACCGGCTTGATGCTGCCAATGTACGAACATTTTTTTTGTTTATTTCCCCCAGTTCAAATACATGTACGATTGTGTCAAACGTGTTTGCGAAGAACGAGAATGGAACGATCAGGTACACTGATTGCGCGAGAAACTCGCGTGTCGCACGAACTGATAGCAATGTAACTATTTGTATCCAGTTAGTTGCTGGGATTGTTTAAGGTTAGTGGAGGATAGGGGTATGGTAGGGAAAGGTAGGGCATGATATATGGGATATAGTAGGTTATCGTAGGATAGTGTAGGGTATCGTAGCATATATCGTGGGATAGTGTAGAGTAAAAGTGGATAGAAAAGTATGGTAAGGTATAGTATGAAAGGATATTGTAGGATTGGAATATGGGAGACAGCAGGTAATATGGGTCAAGTTGTTTTAAGGTCCATCACAATTCCAATTCCATTGGAATTGTTAGAATATGTACGCGAGATTGGGAGAGGGTAAAAGAAACCTAAATTATGTTGGCACGGTTGAATTGTTGTAGAATAAGAGAGTACCTTAAATAATTTTCAGGACAATATCTTTCCTTCATCGATGGACAATGAAGACGAGAATACAGAATTGTCATCTTCAACTGAGCAAGCAGCTGAACAGGTAGAGATATATAAGGCTGGTTTAAACGTGCAATTTTCCTGCGAGTTTCAGTGCGACTTCATGTTAATGATTCTAAGTTATTTTTCTCCAAGGACACGGAGCAGTCAAAACCAGACAAACCTCGTAAATCATCGAAAAAACCGGCGTTGAAGTCGAGGAAAGCTCCCAAAGTGATCGCGCAGGAAGATGTCTCGAACATTAATAATGACGACTTGTGATTTGTGCTGTCTCCAGAATATTTAAACTGCACTGTGCATAATAGCGAGATTGAAGATTCCTCTCCTGGTAGATGCGAAGGGCAATTACTCAATCATACTCAAATAGTCATGAAACAAAAACGTCTCTTGATTCGAGGGGAAATCAAGTCGAAATGCAAGCTGGAAGCAGTTGAGAAAAATTCATGATCAATTATAGGGTCTACAAAACCTATAGTTCATGATTAACTTTTCACAACTTTTCCCGGCTTGAATTTGACATGTGCTTGATTTAAGGCACGTTTACCCAGTAGAAATTCTTCAGCGTTGCGCCACAAAATCATCAATGAACTTAAAAATGCAAAACGATGTCTTGCTCTACAATGTGCATCAAAAAGAGGAAATCGAACCTTGGGCTGCTCTGGCGCGCTTGAAAATTTAATCTGCAGAAATAATTCTTTCACAGTCGGAAAGAGCAATCTATTAGCTTTTGAATATCGTCATTTGGGTTTTACTTCTCAAATGGAAGTAACTGTCAATAAATTTTCGATGAATTCCTCACGGTGTAAATATTGACTATTGTCATTTGATTCTAGCCACCTCCGCAGGTTAATTTGATTCGTTTTTGCTTTTCTCCAAGTAGATGAAGTAGTGAGCGCGGTAGAGCACTCCAATGTTCGACTACCTTGGATTACCCAGTTCAACCATTCGCATCTCTTGGGAGAAGAACCCGCCGACAAAAAACGCTAGCGTCAGCAAGAGACATTTTACTGCAGTATTTATGTACATTAGAGAGTTTCCAATAGACGACTGGGTCTTTTTCCTTAATTTTTCCTTAATCACATAAATCATGGCTGGGACAGGATTATAAATTTCTCAAAATATCTTTCACGCGTGATAAATATGTACTGGACTACATATAGCTTGTAAATAACCACGCTGCTATTTTGGTGAATAATAGTAATACCTGACTAAGAATACTACCGTAATAATATGAGCAATAATATACTTCCACACAAACAAGCCTTTGTTCACATTGTGCCATTCTACTGTTTTCAATAGGTTGAAATTTCTTTGGAGTTTTTCAATTTTGTTGCCTTTTTTAAGCGAGAACAAGAGTTTCACGAGAGTAGGCCAGATATGGGAGAAATTTTAAAAGTACAAAATTTTCAGAACGTACACAGTTTTTGACGTAGAAATAAATACCAGATCTGATGGCAGTTTAAGAAATGATATATGTAACTTTGGAACTCAGATGCTAAATAATAATTAAGTTGAAATATTAAATTCTAACACACCATATTCAAGTAGGCAACACCATGATACTAGTTTTGGCACTATGTCCTAGTATTTATTTCCACGTCAAAAACAACACGTCCTGTTAATATGGTGTTCTTAACATAATATTCTTAAACGAATTTTTCCACCATTTCTCCACCATAAACTTAATTGGTCGTCATCTATAATTATCCCTAAATATAACTATCTTTCAAGTTCATTGCCAGGCAATTCCATCCCATCACTCCCCGCGGCCCGAGCCATGGCAGGAACAGTAGCCTCACTACTTATTAACAGTACTGTCTCCTCTGAAGTCTTGCGAAATCGCCATATAGATGCTCTTCGTAAAGCGAAGTACAAACAGTTGTACGAGATACTGTAATAAGAGAGCCCCAAAACCTTTATAAAATCCGCAAAATCCTTCTTCGCTCTTAATGCGAGAAAAACAATCCGCAAAACCGTCGTAGTTTGTGCACAGCGAGACGACCGCGTATCCGTTATCCGTGTCATCGATCATAGTTCGTGTACCCTGAAGGTGAAGGCGGTACATGACGGTCTCGACGGGATACAATAGGATCTCTGTTAAAACTGTCGCCGTCAAGCTCGCCATGAGTTCTGGGAAATAAGCCTCCATCATCGGCTGCTGCTCGGAACTCTCCGACTCTCGGGCTTTCTTGCGCCTGAGGATGAGGTGTTGTATACAGCTTGTGATGACGTAATGTACTAACCCATGCAGTACCGTGGGCGCGACTAACGCCCACAGCGGCAGAAGTCGCCCGTGGCCTTTAGGCGTGTTTTGCCAGCCAACAAGACGGAATAATCCTTCTTTGATGAACGTAAAAGGACTGCGTTTTCCTCCAATTTGCTCCGTCTTCAAAAGCCAAAAATCAGACTTTATGAGGTCTCAGGCGTTTGACAGAACAATACTGTCGATTGATTACACGCTCGATTCTTGGGCTTTATAAAAAACCCTTTTTTACGATTGCGCGGCATGTGGAAATGGAATTCGGAGAAAAAATTATTGAAACGCTCACTTACCTGAACTGTCTCTGCGATACTTGCCGTGTAGAATGGTAAAATCAGGACGATACTGATGCTGAAAGAGATTAATAGAAATTACATAAAAATATAATTTAAGCAATGATTTGTTGTGCCGCCAACCTGGACAGTACCCATAGGTGTATTTTTTTCCTGTTAATCATTGTCTCATGTAAAGGAATTTCACAGGACACCAGACTCCTGGAGATATTTCCAAGCACCTTTCTACTTTCGGTATATGGTAGTGAAAACTCAATCTTCAATTGAGTATTAAAACTTAATCTTGCTCCATAATTTTCTCATAATATACTGACGCGATATCTTGGCAAATCTTTTCGTTTGTGAAAGCTAGGGTAACATTTTATTCTTTCACTTGCAAAGTTAAACGTAAGCGAGCACATTGCACCACTAATGCACACTTCAGAACATTGTCACCAGCATCGCCTCTCAAAAAATATCGCCAGCGTTGCTGTATCTCATAAAACGACAATGTATCCGTAACGAGTCCGCGAGGTATGGTCACAATTTATCAATTTAATGTCTTAGCCACATAAATACACATGCATTTAACATATTTACTACTCTAATTGTTGAATCCAGCAATACTGTGCCAAAATGCGGACCAAAGTGCTTGGAAATACCCCTGGTAGTGGTTCCGAGATTCATACTGATAATTTTGCTAGATTCGGGGTTTTTATTACACTGGGTAAAAAATCACCTCTTTCCAATAATGTGCCCAGCCATTTGCGTCAACGATGAAGATGATCTACTGACCTCTCTAGAAATGGAATGTTGGCCATTTACAACAATTTTTTGGCAATCTGTTAGACAGTTTAAATTCGCCTCCAATGTAGATCATTGATGCGCCTACATTTTTGAGAACAGTTCAGTGTTTGAGAGTGAGATGCGTTGAGTGTTTTGCAAATACCTTGGCAGTTGTTCACTTGTAACCTCGCTGATGAACAATTCTGCAAGCAAGTTAATTCCTCTTACAGCTAACTTGCTTCCCTGACCCTTCCAAAATGTACTTAGACCCTGAAAAAAAAACACAGACAAAGTGCCTTGTTTTAGCAGGGACATGCAAAAACAAGATTAGCAAAGCGTTCTGTAGGGTTGTGGAGGGTGCAACATGTGTAGAAAAGTCCTTATATCCCATTTTTTCAGCCACACTTCATAATGGTAATTGTGGCTGTTATTGTGGTTTTTCACTCAGCAAATGCCCTAAACAGAAGTAGTCACACCCCCACCCCCACGAAAATAAAATTGTTTTGAATATTTCCAGGGGGGTTAATGCTTCTGTTTAGGGTACTTACAGAGTAAAAAAATAATGATGAATAGTTCACTAACTCTTTCTGTATTAACTTTTCAGTGCCTTGGTACACCAAGTTTGCCTTTCCCCCGGATGCACGATTAAGGTCATCTATTTGCCCCCTACTTTAATGCTGGTTACACACCTGCTTTCGTTTCATCTGCATCATAATGCGACAGACTGAGAATGGAGCAAGATGGTACAGAACTGCAGAACTGTTTACCTGAATAAAGTTCAAAAAGGTACTGGGTCAGAAAACTTGCCTGTTTTCAACTACACGTAGCTGTGGCAGGGGGGTGTGCCACAGAGGTTTAATTTCTCATTAATTATGCATACCCCTGGCTTAGCCAGTGCACTAAAAAGAGGCATCCCCCCCTGAAAATAGTCATCATGGATATTAAAAATGGCCAGGGGGGAGAAGGCCTCTTCTTAGCACACTGGCTAAGCTATGAGAAGTTGAACTGTGGTGATGCTGTGAGCAAATTGCTTGTCATTGTAGAATACTGCAAGTAAATCTGAGGGCATCATTTAGGATTGCAAAAATTAAAATTAAATAAAATTAGTTCAAATGTGAGTTATATTCGTACCATGCATTGTCGCCTTACAACAATGAATGGGTGAGTCAGAAAATCTTCGATAAGCAAGCTAAAAGTGAAAGAAAAAGTGGTAAAGATGCCATTAATATTGATCATATTGTCCAAGTAATTAATCCTGCAGATCAAAATATCCCCAGTTTACCTCGTTATACCAATGCTAAAACCTGCCAGACGTTGCCAATTTTCTGTATAAACATAAGAAAAATTAACATATTAACGTTTTAACTCCCACCAAGTCACAAAGCGCAAAATGTGGGGAAAAGTAAAGTAGTAAACCGACCTATGGTCGGACCGTCTGGGTTATACGCCTCTGCCAAAGCATGTAACAATTCCCCTTCGGCCTCTGCAGTCGTATTGACACGTCTTCTGGCTTCCTCAGACTTAGCAGACTCCTCTGGTTCAACTCCGCGAAAACGAACGTTTACCATTTCAAAAGTAGCCAAACTACAACAACCAAGAAATTTCAATTATTTTCCGCCATGAAATTAGGGACGCAGCAGGAATTCATGGGAAGGTAGGGGTGGGTATGTGTTGGTAAACGTCTACAAGTTCATATTGTATACATTTGTATCAATGTGTTCACAAGTGCTTAGCAATTTACCTACATTTCGTACATGCATGCTCACATTTGTACACAAATGTTATGAAATGTACTCGCACAATGGTTCATATGTACACAAATGTACCAATAGGATCACTTTCTTGTTTATTTTGATCAAGAAAAGGATT
Organism: Muricea muricata; assembly: GCA_963855995.1. Taxonomy (NCBI): domain Eukaryota; kingdom Metazoa; phylum Cnidaria; class Anthozoa; order Malacalcyonacea; family Plexauridae; genus Muricea; species Muricea muricata. Next base: position 12,192,042 of record OY979728.1, on the reverse strand, counting down.
TTGTTGTTGGCTTGGTATCTTCTACTTTTACAATACAACAGAAAGAGAGCACGAGGTTCGAAAATGTGGCTATATTCTTTTTAATGTAGCTTTTCTTTCATTTTTTTGTATTTTTTAGTACTTAAAACCTGTAATATTGACACATATGATGTTATAAAATGGAGTTTTCACAATTTTCCTTTTAATATATGATAATGAAGTGTGCGTTTCGACATTAACGTGTAATTTTTTGGCCGTTTCTAGGCTTTTAAAACGCAGAGAAAATGGGTTGTGTTGTGGGATCGGTACGTACAACAATATGGTGTCTTATATGTGTCAATTTTGTTTTAAAATGAATTAATTTCTTTGAAAAGTTTGAAATTCTTGTGCAGCGCATCTTTCAATTTGTCATATATGGCGTCATGGCGTCTGCGACATTTTGACAAACAGAAATATTGTGTTGTGTGATCAAATTTCAATGAGCTGGGTTAGTTTCAAATTGCACGCACATCTGATGCCTATCCCTGTTCAAAGAGGAATTTTACATGCAAAATTAATTCGAACAGTGGAATATAAATACACTCCTTTCTTATTTAACTCTGTTTAACATCAGATGCATGTTAACATAGAGACCAGCGTGCATTCCATGCAAACCCCATGCCGAAGATGTGCCAATACTTACTATATTTACCATTGTGTTTTGCTAAATCCATGCCTAAGTTTGACTATTACAGCATATAGCCAGCTTTGAAATTGATATAAAGAGACAAAATATAATTATATTAAATTCATTGCAGCTTGCTTGTTGCTGTGGATCGGCAGCTGTCAGCTGTTGCTGTAGTTGCTGCCCGTCATGTCGCAGTTCTGTGACGACAAGAATAATGTATACATTCTTCCTGCTCTTGGGCGTGATTATTTCTGCCATTTTGCTTTCTGATAATGTGGAAGAGAGCCTAAAAGACAAGGTATGTTTGTACTTGGGGAGCTTAAAATCTAGCATAAAAGATTAAAAAACTCATTAATTATTCATTATTTAGTTATGCATGATTTTAATTAATTATTTAATTATGCATGACATTATTATTAATTATGCATGACATTAATTATTCATGAAGTAATTATCCAATAACAGTGCTAAATAAGTCACTGCATGCCTCTTTATACCTGCTAGAGAACACTCATTATGCAATAATACAAAAGATGATTGTCATGCAAATTATATAAAGATTTTTACATAAAGATCTTTATATAAAGATTTGGCTTTATTATGCAAATGTTTTTGAAGCCATTTAAAACACTCGCATGACATGTTTTATTACGTACAATGACGCCCTCGTGTCTTTATATCTCATAAAACACTTCTGCTCGTGTTTTAAATAGTACATAAAACTGTATTAGCATTGATCTGGCTTATTTGTTTACATTTCAAATGTAAATGTCTGCCTTAAAAGTCGAAATGTAAATGTGTCAGTCAGGCCATAAAGGTTCAAAACTCTACCTTTGAAAGGAGAAGTTTGACTAAATAACTGGGTCAGTAGGCCACACTTGGGCATGTTCAGGCTCAATGAGTTAACCAGAGTCATTGTCACATTTTTTGGTTGACACATTAAGCTTTTCATTGTTGCATAAAATCATCTTGAATCAGACAAGTAAAAAAGTACATAGGGTGCAACTGGGTGCATTGAGGTTCAATGTGTAAAATAAATAGGTAAATTGTGAAGGAAGATACTGTTCTGCAATGCAGAGAAGCCCAGTTTAATGAACGCATATGATTGACACCTGAAATATGGGAATTGTGTCATTTTAGCTTCCATTTTATGATGACATTTGTGACAAAAGTGGTGGTAAATGTGAGGAAGTCATGGGCTACCTGTCTGTCTATCGAATTTTCTTGGGCTTTGCAATGTTCCATGTGATTCTCATGATCATTACGTTTGGAGTAAAATCACAGAAAGAGTGCAGGGCTGGCATACACAATGGGTAAATATGCCATGTTTAACAAACTAACAAACTGCTTAGAAAGATGTCTGTACCATCTATTTCATGAATTTTATGCAGCTGTTATAAACGTAAAAATTAATGAAAAAAAAACATTGTTTTTGGTATGTTTTAAGAAACATCTTTGTAGAATGTTTTGAGATCGCAGAGGGAAACTGAACAAAGTATTTTTTACCTTATATTGTGTCACCCTGCCCTTGTTTTCATTAAATGTGGGTGTGTGTGTGTGGGAAGGGGGGGGGGGGGGAGGGGTGGACCCTCATTTCCCCACTCCTTAATTGTTTCCTTAATCTTTTCCAACATATTTGTGTTGCAGATACTGGGGTATCAAGTTCCTTGTGCTTCTAGTACTTTGTGGCTGGTCATTTTGGGTAGAAAGTGACCAATTTGCCAAAGGTAATGTTTCGTAGGAAAGCTGAGCCCCAGATAAGAAATATATAATAGGCAGGAAATAATTTTTTGCCGGCATATAAAACACCAAAAAGTGTATAGCCACGCCCTAAGGCGCTAGCCACGTTTTGAATTTTGAATGAACTTGAAAGTAATTTGACATGAAAGTTAAGTTATGAGATGGGCATTACTGTGGTGAGATAACCAATATATTGGTGAATTTCTTTGTGTGTTTTGCTCATGAATTATTCATCAATAGTACGATTCAACCGCCACTCAGGTAACTTAGCCAATTCAAAAACAATCATGAACGCCTACTATGATTGATTTTCTTTTTTGTAGTATGGATGTACATTGGTGTGATTGGGGGACTTTTCTTTATCCTAATTCAGTTGATGCTACTGGTTGATTTTGCTCACACTTGGAATGAAATATGGTACACTTATAAGTTCACAAGGATACATGAGCAAGATTGTTTCACTACCTGAAACAATCATAAAGCAGAATTTAACGTTTCGAAAATAGTAAAGTGTTGAGTTATCTTTAACCTTAGTTAACAGAAGATATGGTTTGGAAACCCATTAAGGCCCTGTCACACGGTGCAATTTTTCTTGTAACTTGCAACGCAATTCTACTCTTGGGAGATGTGAATTTGTGACAAATGTTTGGTATGTTAAAAATATACAAGCAAACTGTGATAGGACTTGTATTTACCAATTTTACATCTCCTAAGAGTAGAATTGCATTGCAAGTTGCAAGAAAAATTGCACAATGTGACAGGGCCTTTAGAGTAAGAATGTGTCTTATCTATGTTGGTCAACCTTTATGCATAAATATAGTCCTTTATGATCACATGTTTATTGTGTTTTTGCCAATTCTAACAAAAGCAATTCTTGAATTGCCCAGTTGTTCATGTTGCAGATGGCTAACCTTCCTAGAACGTTGGCATTGGTTAGTTAAGCGAGAATAGAATACAAACGCACGTGACAATAAAGACCTTATCTCTGCATAAACCGGAACAAAAACATATAATTGTAATTCTAAATGTAGTTTCCAAATCGTCTCTTCTGTTAACTATGTTTTAACATACGTGCAGGACCAACAATGCGGAAGAAACAGGAAACAAAGGATGGCTGGCAGGTGAGCATTAAATTTGAGTTACTTTTTATTAAGATATTGTAGCTTTGTATATGAGGCCTACTGAATATTGGAAAATGAATGTTTCTCATTATGTTGACGATTGATTTTCTGCTTTTATTTCGCGCATTTGTTAGCTCTTGGAACATTCATGATCATTTTCGTTGGCTTTGCGTTGACTGGCTTCATTTTGGCTTACGTCTGGTTTACGAAGGTAAATTCAAAAGAATGCATTTTAGGCACGATTTTCTCTAGTGGATTTGTTAAGGCGATGCAGCACTTAATGGTCGCAAGACAAGCTGTACGAAGCTTACAGGAGGAAAAAATGGATTCCGCGTTCAACCTTTCTTGGGGGTAAAGTCTTCAACTGTTGCAAACCTTGCTCAAGGTGTTGTAAAGTTAGGCTTTCTAAATCGAAGATGGCAATGAAGCTTGATCACTAATTTCCTCAGAAAGGCGGCATCGTTTCTGGAATAGACCATTATCTATTAAATATTTTTTGTGATGTTGGAGTTTGGCACTAGCTACAGTACATTACGTAGTGTGCTAACATGAGACTTACGTCATTGCACTTTGCAACGCCCATTTTCAAACCATCCATGCACTTGCATCTGTGGTGGAGGTTATTCAGGAGGCTAATCTACCCTGTCTCATTCATCAAAGATGAAAACCATAAGCCAGATCATTTTGTTTATGTAGAGCGATGGCTGCAGCTTGAACAAGTTTATAATCAGTTTTAATCTCATCCTCTCTGTTCTGATGTTGGTAATCTCAATTTTACCAAAAATACAGGAAGGTAATATTTATGATATGACAAAAATGTTACAAAGGCTGACGAAACAAAGATGTGACAATGTTGTTACATCACGACTTTATCGGTTTTGTTGGACCTGACCAACCTTGTATAACAAGTCTGATAATTTCAAAAAAGTTATCATGACAAGTTGTCCACAGCGTGTTCCGGGACAAGCATGCAGCGCGGGCACAACTTGTTGATTGACTGCTTGTTTTCGAGCTTGAGATGTCTACCTGTCTAAAGTATGCTAGCATTACGTGACTGTGTTTTATTTTAGTTCAACCAAAATCTGGTCTGTTGCAGTCTTCGATCATTTCTCTATTTCTGGCTTACATTACATTGACCTCGCTCGCGAATGAGCCTTACGATGTGGGTACGTGATCATCTGAAGTAATTATATATGTTCTGTGTTGAAATTAGGCAAAGTTCATATTAAAATCAATTTATTTTTGAAGCTTACATTCTATATATAGAATATACAAGATTTTGTATGAAATATTCTATGGGATATGTTAGTGAATGATTCATATGAATGTGCAATAGAACATTATATAGGATATGTAAATTCTATGGAACATGCCAATGGAATATTCTATAAGACTTCTATAGGATTCTACAGAATATTTTCGATCGTACTATATTTTCATATATTAAAGGTTTATAGAATTACGGTAACATGTTTTTTGCAGTCTAGTAATGCTTGCATTGTATATTGCAGAAAAGTCAGGCAACTCTACTACATCCACCACAAGCTGCGGTGTCGAAGTTTCAAATTTCGGAGCTTCACAAAGCACAACGATGATAGTCGGTCTCGTGATAACGTTTGTCATGATCATTTATGCAAGGTTGGTGTATTTCTTGAGCTATAATCACGGGGGGGGCATACCGATACCATTCTGTTTGGGGGGAGTGTTCTTTCACAGGCGTTTCGATTAATACCAACCAGCAATTCTGCTGGTAACGTTACCGACAACTTCAGATCAATTTGCTGGATTCAAGTCTTGATTTTTCTGACAATAACTGACTTTTTCTGACTCCAACAGCAATTTACCTACGAGATTTGCGAAATGTTAAACTTACAGTTCTTAATCTTTATTTTTAGTTTAAAAACGTCGGGAAGTTCGGATAAGTTTACTACCAACAGTACGAGCTCAACGGCGCCTAGTAAGATTCAACTTTAAAGCTTGTTTACCATTGAGTTTTCACTGCGATTTTCTCCCTCTGACGCATGCGAAAGGGTGGATTAATGACAAGTGTTCTGGGTACATGATTTCTCACGTGAACATTTCTTACTGCTACACTCGTTCACATCCATGAAAAGGAGAAAATGGTAGTAGATAAATCGCGGGAGAAATTGCTCTTGTAACTTGAGGCTGGTTGTACGTTGTACGAAAGATGGAAATAGCGCTATTCACTGGGTGGTGTTTTTTCAACTGCCGCAAAGGCATAAGGAGCAATGACACCGGGGATACTGAACACGCAAGAGATAGAAAGTGACTTTAACTCGAAAATGCTGGGGCTGGTTGTATAAAACTCTTAATCACTTTTTTAATCCCTGTTTTGTAGTTAAATAGTGATTAAGTACAAAATACGTTGTTCTGATTGGTTGACGTTTCCACTAATCATAGTTAACTTTAATCACTTTTTTATACAACCGGCCCCAGAACTTTAATATGGGTTTTACCAGTTACCGAACATGTTTAGAAAGTTTGAGAAAATCACTATCCAGTGGATAGCAGATGATGAAAAGGAAACAGCAGATTATCCAAAGCGAAGACAAATACGAGTTTCTAAGAGATTTGAAGAAATAAAATTCTCGTATTCGTTCTCGTAACTGTACTCAAATCTAAAGCTCACTTCTGTGAATTATATTGGGGTCATTAGATCGTGCCCCAGAGCCCCTAAAAGCAAGCTAGATTTAAGGGTCTTTTAGCTGGTTCACTTTCACAGAAACACCCCCTAAGAGATTTTTTATCATAGTAGACGTAGATGAAGAGAAAGGTAAAGTTGTGAATGACGAAGAAGAGGAAGTGATCTACAGTTATTCATTCTTTCATTTCGTTTATCTTCTTGCGTCTCTTTACATCATGATGGTCATGACAAACTGGGTCGAGTAAGTAGACTTACAGTAAGGGATCCTTGTTGCTATTGGGGAACAACGGTATATTCAATTGACTTTGTAGCTCTAGCAGAGGTCCAGTAAGGATCCTCTCGTATTGACCAAGTGTTACTACAGGAGGAAACCTAAACTAAACTAACTTTATTTATACTGGATAGCTCTATCAATTCTAAACTTTTCTTCCTAGAGGTCTAATAAGGATCGTCTCTTATTGACCAAGTGTTACTACAGGAGGAAACCTATACTAAACTATCTTTGTTTATAATACTGGATAGCTCTATCAATGCTACACTGTTCTTCCTGTAGGTTCAATAAGGATCATCTCTTATTGATCCAGTCAACAGGAAGACATCTAAACTAAGCTAATTTTATTTATACTGGATAGCTCCATCAGTTCTAAACTGCTCTTCCTGGAGGCCCACAAAGTATACAAAACTGATAACATCTGTACGTTTTAGACCTGATCAATCAGATACCGAGAACGTGCAGGGAACATGGGGTGCATTTTGGGTGAAAATTGTCACAGGTTGGGTGTGTGTTGCATTGTATCTGTGGACCCTGGTTGCTCCTATCTGTATGCCAAACCGTGATTTCTCAACATCTTTTGTCAAAGCATAGACTGTGTTATGTAATTCTGAAGCTTTGCTAGTAAAAATAGGGTAGTAAATGTATTTACTATTCACTAGTAAATATTGTATTGAGTTTTCATTATTACCACATTATATATATTGAGGATATCTAAGGCTGCAGTCAGTTAATTGTAGCTTATAGATATTCAACAATAGTAGTTTTTTAACTATCAAGAACTGTAAACAAAACATAGATTGTAGAAAAATATGTGTGAGAAATTTTGTTACGAATGCTAAATCAGCCAAGTATAACGACTGGGGTAAATTGTATGATATGACATGCCTGCACAATTTGACATTATTGCACCATGTTTTCAACAACCTGGATTAACTTTTATCAGTTTTTCTCATGAACTATATATTCCCTGGACGACATTTTGAAAAATCAAACATTTAGGTTGTGACTTTTACGTATTATATTTGCCACTTTATAAATCTTCAGAAACTAGAATGGATACAACACTGGCAAAACTGTCCCACAAACACACTAAATTTTCAAATTATTAAAAAGTGTTTATCTAGCACTAGTCACGTTGGAACACCAAACGCAGTTCTTGAAAGACCAACCAGAAGTAATTCCAAAATGTGCTGAGAACATCGTCCACAACTGTTCCACGAAGGCTGTCAAATCTAGGCTAAATATCCCACGAAAAATACAAATTTTTTGTTTTGTTGGCTTCATTTAAGTGTACGGCTCAAGTTTGGAGTGCAAATCTTTTGTATTGAAGGATGGCTGTGTTGTTTACATGTCTTTCTTGTCTTCTTCATCTTGTGCCTCTTGCTGTTGCTTCACGTATTGGTTCAAGGCTTCCTTCTTGGCTATGTTTTAACAAACAAAATGGTTATCCAAAGTCCAAAAGAAAAATTCTTAATTTATTAGGGTTCAAATAAGGATTGGAAAATCTATTTGCAAATTTCTTTGAAATGGTAAAGGAAATGTTAGTTTTGAGAGTGGAAATTTGGCTTGCAAATTTCTTAATTTATTCAGGTTTTAAATTGGAGGGGGAAAGTTTATTTGCAAATTTCCCTTCCTCGAAAATTTAAAGGAAATGTTAGTTTTCACAAGTGGAAACACAGCTTGCAAAAACCTAAAATTTCAATTTGATTTCCAATGCACAAAATTATAATAAAGATGCAATTCACTGGCTGGAATTCATGAACATACAAAAGAAAGTCAGAATATCTGGTATACCTTGATCCATAGCTGTATTTGCGGCCTGGGATGCAACAGCTGATGCCTCATTCAATGCCTCGTCGATCTCGGTTTGATGTTTCACGACAAAAGGTTTTATAAACCTGTGATAGATGACCGAGCTGCCATTTGCCGAGATTGGAGCCATACACCAGACGAGGAAGATCAACTGTGAATGTAGGACAAAAAATTGCAGGACATTAGTCCTCAAAACTGTAATGCTAGCACACTTTGCATAGGATCACAGAGAATCAGAAGCAATTATGTTTCATCAAAGTAAAATTGATGTAACCTTGAATAGGAAATAGAATGGGAACCACGAAAAGAGAAAGTCAGAAAAATATTCAACAACGGTGAATGCAGCATACACGATCCAGTAGATGAGCCATTGAGTGTCGTCATCTTTGTCCACACTTTCAACGGCTTTCACCCTGAAGAAATACGGTCTTGCTGAACAAACTAAAATTATCAGTTACACTTGGGCAGCCATCAGTATTAAAACGAGAGTGAAAAAGTTCCTGACCAAAACTGGGGAAAATTTTCATCAAATTTCGTTTTATAAATGCTGCTTTTCACGCAATTTTAAACGTTATTTTCAAGCTTTGATACGGTGTAGGTTTCACACGTTCCTAGGCGCCATTTGTATATTTTGTTTCATTGCTTGTCACTTGTTTGAACAGGTAGTTGTCCTGCCCAAATTGAGTTATTTTGAAAATTTTGAAATCAAATTAAACCTCAAATTAAACCATTTCCAGGCGACGTTTTGCGTGCGAAACTTGCAAAGTAAACCTTCTTAAATATTCATGCATAAGACAGATTTAACTAACATTTAATCAGAATCCGGCAAACAGGTTCAAAGTTCAAAATTATATGCTTTGCGAAACCACAGGTTCACTGCCCATCATCAAAATGCAAAACACTTTCGAGGTTTTATATTTTCAAACTTACGAAGCATATGCCGGGTAGACGGCACCCAAGGCGTTCACAATTAAAGCAGCTCCATAGCCAAAGATAAGATACAACGACAACACGCCTATCGCACCTGAAAAAGAGACAAAACAACTATACTTAACACGAGCCCATTTCCAGATATCGTGGTCACTATAAAAAGCTTTGCAAACACATTTTACCTAAGAAGATGTGAACGCGATCAACTTTGGTTTTTTCTTCGACTTTCGCTAAAGCATTGGTAAAGGCGTTTTCTTTATGCAAGAAATTATTCAATTCCTGCTTGTAATGCTGTATTTTCGCGCTCATCTTCCCAGAAAAACTTCGCAAAGTCACTTGATAATTTGCAAAATTTCGAAATGATATCGAAGATTCAGGAATGACGTCGTTTCCTATTTTGCCGGTCACGTGCAACGTGCAACCCAGCCCAAAGCACTGATCTCGTATGTGCACTGGATATAGCAAAGGATGGTTATGCCATTATTGGGTTAGTTCTACAGTATACACGTATAACTCCGAGCGTATAACTACAACCTTCTCGTTTTGACCTGATTTTAACACAAAGCGGGGTACTTTACCTTTAATTAAAATGTCGTTTCCAACGCCAGAAATGACAGGTTCGCCAAACTGCCAATATTTTGCACTGTAACACTGTGAGTGTTTTGCCATTGCTGTACAGAGTTGATTGCAGTTAATGGTAAAGTGCTCAGCTTCTTGGAAGTCTGTAGTTTGAGCATACCAGGCCAAGTAATGTGCCTGCGCACTAGAATTTTAAAACAACCGCTATCAGAAGTTATTAATTAGGAACTTGTTAAAGGCGTTTCTGGAGAACAGAGTGCATGAAGAGAAAAGTAGACCCTTTGAAATCGAAATTAGCTGCAACCTATTAAATTAACATTGTAATACAAGGTGCCCCCAAAAAGCGGACGCACTTACTGTTAAAATTTGAATGGCCTAAACTGTTACTGCCCCCGAGCGTCGCTAAAAAACGGCCGCTGTTGAAATCATGTATTGTTACCTATCACTAATGTTTATTTTCAATCCCAAGGGCATCAAATCGTGCACTTATCAACAATATTTCAATTTCTCAACAAGTCATTTTCATATAGTCAATTTCAATTTCTCATAGTCAATTTCATTTCATAAAGTCAATTTCAATTTCTCATTATATATAGTACAAAAGTTAGAATCAGGTAGGTTACAATATCGGTATGACAGCTGGCATAGCGAGTAAATAGCAAACTAGGCAGAATTTTGCCTAAAATTAGAACAAAATAAAAATTATAAATAAAAGTAATTATTCAATTACTGGTGTATACATGTAATTGAATTATTACTTTATTTATAACTTTTTATTTCATTTTTATTTTGTATTATTTTTAGTTTATTTTTTATCTATAATAATTTTTTTATTTTTATTTCGTATTATTTTTTATTTTTCATTTGAAATAATTATTTTATTTTTATTTCTTGTTATTTTTACTTTATTTTTTATTTACAATAATTATTTTATTTTTATTTCGTATTATTTTTACTTTGTTTTTTATTTAGAATAATTATTTCATTTTAATTTCATTATTTTTACTTTATTTTTTATTTATAATTATTATTTTATTTTTATTTCGTATCTATATATTCATATTCGTATTTTTGTCTTTGGCCGTGCAAAAAAAGTGAACAAGAAAGCCTGGGCACTAGTTAGAGCAAAATTAACATGGTGAATCATTCTGGTCTAGTTTTGCGGAGATATCGTCAGGTTAGCCATTGTTATTCTTGTTTGAGATCGTGTACACTTGTTCTGTGAATGCAGTAGGCGTTAGCCGCCTGTCCATCGCAAATATATGTGTGAAAATAAGCCTAAATTTGTAAATTTACAATTTCACATGAGTTGGAGGTATGACCATCTGATTTGCACGATTGTATTTTCCGTCATCAGGGATTTAGGATTCCGACTGACTTTGCATTTAGTACACAAAATTTTCAAGCTTTTGCATGTTATTGTGCAAATTTGTCTGATCAACAGCCGACTGCTATACCCCCTTGTAATTGCAAGTCTCCCCCCCCCCTTCCCATACACACATTGAAATTTACAAAATTTTTTCTTGCCTTCCATCAAAATGAATCTAAATGCTGTGAATAATAGAAAGTTTTATTAATATAGGTAGCAAAGTTGCAAAGATGCTTAAAACAACAGTTGTCATTGAGAGCAACTGCAGCCGAAAATATGGAAAAAATTCAAGCTGATACAAGTGTAAAGAGCTTAGAGCAAAACCCAGTATGTGTTAAACAACAGAGCCATTGTATGATTCAGTCTGGCCTCGTTTTCCTAGATTTTTAAATGAATTATATATCAATCATATAAACTGGTGCCATATATATGTTCATTTTCAATTTTCAGGAAAGCCATTGTTCCAAGCATGTTGGTGATTACTACACCGTTCCAAAAGACATTGTTTCAACACTATTTTCTCATGGTCTGCCAAAACCTGCTTTTTTGGATGAGGTAGCTAATTCTCAAGTATAGCTCGCACCCCCCCCCCCCTCAGAGTTTTTAAAACCTTGCTGGTAAGTCATAGATTATACAACAATTATCAACATAATTAACCGTGATGAAAAAGATAGTGGATGTACATTTTGCCAGGATGCATTGTGGTCGGAAATCATTTCAGAAAGCAAGTTGATGTCTGTTGAAAGACAAGCATAAGAGAGGAGTTTATTTTCTCTGCTTTGTTGAAGTTTTATGCCCTTGCGTGTTTTTCTTGGCATTTTTTTTCAGTCATTTTTGCTTGATGCCTGCAATGCATTCTGATATATGTGCATGCTACCTTCAATTGATCTGGTAAATCAGAATGTTTGCAGAGGGTAAACTCCCCTAAGCTGCAATAAAAAGCAAAATATGCTGGTTTGAATGTGTGATATGCTTAGAATGTCATGTTTTCTACTTTGAAAGGTGAAAACACTGAATGAATTTAACATAATGATAAGAAAGCCAGCGATTTCCGTCCTGGAGGGTATTAAGTCTGACGAATCAGAGGCAAAAAAATATGTTATTTGTATCCTTTCAAGTTTGACTGGACTTCCACAAAACATTACCATTTGCAGGGAGAAGATGAGATTCTTTTGGCAAGTTGCAATTCATGATTTAACAAAACTACATTTAAAAGTCTTAGGGCAATATGTTAAAACATTTGCAAACTAACGTTGTTGAAGCGACAATTATAGTAACAATTTTGAACTACAAAATCTTCTAACCAGCATTTTAGTTTCTTTACTCGTGATGATTCCTTCAACACATCGAAATCCTTTTCCACTCCCATTCCATCCCAGAAAAGCAGTACTACATAAACAGATCCTCAAACAAGCCCTTGCAAAATTTTCAAACAAATATTTTCTTAACGTAAAATGTCAGATGGTCAAGACGGTTGTGGTAAAACGATGACTTTGTCCCATGTTCTTCATTACTGTTATCTTAAACGATGGCTAATGCTGTTTTTGCCCAGTGGTAAGTCATGGCGAAACAGTAATCTGTGTAAACTGACAACATTCTTTGACAATTACTTCACAAATATGACAAAAATATCAGTGAGTCAAAAAAGTGTTCATTGCAGCTCTTTCAGATTCGGTAGAACATTCTCTCCGATATTCTTCAGTCTCGCTGGCCAAATTTTACGAATGAAATAAATGATGTCTAAGACTGAACGAGATTTCAAGCCGTATCCTGGTTCGGGAACCTCAATCATAGCTCGATTACTTCGATATTTGTTCCAGACTTTATCCGCATAAAAGCAACCATCTTTTTCTTCCAGTATTCAAGATAGTTCACAGCAAACAGAATATCGTGCCCTCCCCTCACAGACCCGAGTGGTTCGACCAGCCCGACGAGGCTCTGACGTGGTTGAAATCTTTTCAAATCCTGAATGATAAACATCTGCCTCAGGTAATGACTGAAAATCGTTAGAAGAAGTGAGATCAGAAGCGAGTACTTGTTAGTTCTGACCGTGTGTATCGTGCAAGCGATTAGAAAGATTAGTTTACACCACTACAATTCCAGACAACTCTCACGATTGCTTTACCATGACAATCGAGAAATCTCCTGGTGCAACTTCTCTCATCTTTCAATAAACTTTCTCGTCAAACATTGCCTAGATAAAAACAACGAAAGATTACAAGGTCGGTCAAAAGATATCCATTGATGCTGGAAGTTCCATTTCTTCAGTGATTAACCAGGTAAAATGCAGACAAATAAAAGACACCATAGTGAAGCTCATGGGAAGGTGGTTAAACTACCGGCTTGTCACGTCTTAGGTCGCGGGTTCCACTCTCGGTAAGAGCTTGTTAACCAGAAAAAGTGTGGGAAAAAAGTGCAAGTCAACGCTCTCCCAAATGTTATGGGTTTTTTCAGTTGTAGTGTAGGAAAGTTGGCAGGTTAGATAATTCAGGATAGTAATGGCTCACGATGTTGTAGTGACTCTGTTCTTACAAGTGGCGATCAAGGAAACAAAATGAGATAAAATTTGTGATTATCTCCACCCGACTTCGGCCCAGTCTAATGTATACAAACGTGATCTTACTTGTTTAACAGGCGTTTCATCGTCCTAATTTTGCCACCGATGCGGTTGGAATCACATTACGAGAAGTACAACGCCTTAGTAGTCAGTAAGTTGATGAATATTCGGTGACATTTGCTGCAAGTTGTCAACAGGCTTGTTGCTTGTTCATTCTCAAGACTTCTAGGTCATAATAATGTCGATCCTCGCTTGTCTACTCGTTTCAGTATCCCCGTTCTGCTCGCGGCAGATGAGTTCAACGGTCTGTTCTGGAAGACGTCACTAAAAAATCCTGAAACCAATGAATGGTTAAAACCACAAGATTTGAGCATGGTTCAACATTTTGGCAAACTGTTTAAACAGAATTCATCTTTGGTAAGGTTTGCATTTAGTATCATACTTGGATTTGAAAAAAAATGAAATTGGAAGGTCAATCCTTTTTTCGGTACATCGTGTATATGCTAATCAGCCCACAATGGGAGCGGAGGACAGTTTCAATGGTGTAATATATTATATATTGCGATACAAACCCTATCGCCTGTACCGATGAGCCCAAGAGTCATCAATACATCCTGGTCAATCTTGTTGTAGGAACGTGGCAGTTATGTTTTGACGTTATCCAGGACCGGCATGGAAAGAGCATTCAGTTCAAGTTATAATCATATTCATCTTCTGAGACAGGTAAGATATATATATATATATATTATATAAAGTGCAGTGCTTTATATGGACTTCGGGCACCGATAAAACTGATAATCTCACATGTGAGATAATTTATGATAATTTAACATGTGAAAATTATCGCTTTTCAAACAATCAGAATCATGGCTTCTGGACATTTTATATTGGTGGAAAGCCTGTAGTTTACATAATAAACAGAAAAATAGATGGGTACTTGGAAATACCAGGTTTATTTCTCGTGTTGAACGTGAGATATAACTCTGGTATTTCCGCGCACCCATTTATTCTTTATATATCCAATCGCCAATTCTCATCGCGTCTTGACAAAACACTGTGACTATTTTGAAATTTCCCGCAGGGAGTCTCCACTATCGGTTCTTATGAAGCAGTTGAAGTGTCTGAATACGACAACGACGAACTCCTGCAGTGTTTGAAATATTATAAAAACAAAGGATTGTTTTCGAAAGGTATTGACGTGATTCATAAACTAACTTTACCTGTGTAGGTAGCTCCGGGTGACTATCCAACCCTTCTTAAACTGATAGATTGATTTAACTCCTTTTGCAGATGTCAGTTGCAAACAAACCTTTCAAGAAATTTCATATTTAACAGACCGTCGGCCGGCGTTGGTTCGCAAGATGTGCTTTGCATTTTGACAAGACAACTTCATTGGTATCAAGGTATAGCTTACACCAAGTACTGGTGATTACTCAATCCACAAGTGCTCAAATGTTTGCGGCTTCTGTGAAGTGTGAACGTCGGATGCTTTGTTGAAAGGCAAGAGAGAGGCGGAACCGAAATATGGCGGATAAATCGACCGTAACTTTCTTTCCTTTGGGTGGGCTTGCGTGACTACTCAAAAACTGACCTTGTTCCTTCAATGTCTGTCATCTATATTATATAAACAGCAGGGCTACATGTAGTATGACATGATTTAACAATGTTTTACTGCCCATATTGTTCATAGCTGGAAACCAATATTAAACAATATTGTTGAGCCTGAATCGTTTAACAATGCCGAACAGATTTTTTGACAACTGTGATTTTTGCATCAAATTTCAGCTTTTTAAAATCTTTAGTTTGATATACGACTCAACCTTTGGCACTGGAGAGCTTTAGATTCCACTACAGCTACGAGAACAAGCAAGACTACAAGATTTTGTCGTTAAAAATCAGCTATTGCAAACGTGATAATACTCTTTTTTTGACACACTTTGTTTTGAAATGAGCAGATGATCCAAAGCGAAGACAAATACGAGTTTGTAGGAGAGAATTTAAGCAATAAAAACATCGTAGTCGTACACTCGTTCTCGTAGGCGTAGTCAAATCTAAAGCTCCTATTAAGTACTTTAGCTGAGAAAAACTGAATTAACCTGGTTTCAGCCCCCCTTCCTTTGTGAGGTATCATTCGGATTCCAGTTTTAGTATATAGTCCAATGGCGACCCTTAAAACTTTCTCACGCGCAACAAAAATAGCACGTGCAATGCGCAGTGTGTCTATTAATGACATCACGAATGAAAGGAGTAAAGCTGCGTGAGTTTTTTCCAAAATGTTTTGAGAGACAACAATAAAAAATTTTACGGAGATTTTTTAGTCCGAAGAATATTTACCTGCGAACTTCAAAATGTCTTCAACACCAAGCGTAGATGAAGTATATGAAGGCCGAAGCACGGGAAGGAACAGTCCACACGAAGCGCGGGAAGAAAACTCAAAAGTCGCCCCCGGTAGTAAACCATTCTTGGCGAACGCGAACAGAAATCGCCTCGAAGATCAGATGAACCACGAAGATCTGGAGCTATTGGAGCAGATTTTCGAGGAGGCGGACGAAGACGGAGGGGGCGGTCTGGATTTAGACGAGTTCCGGGAGGCCCTGAGGAGAATAATTGCGAACAAAGGCGGGAGCTTGCCAGACGAGAATGAGCTGGCCATTATATTCATGAAGGTGGACGCGAATTGCGATGGCACGGTGGACTGGGAGGAGTTTTGTTCGTATATGTTGATGGAGAACCAATTGAAAGACGTTATGAGCAGGTAGGAGACTGAAAACTAGCACGCTGTCCTGATTTATTCGCTTTCATATATAATACACAGATTTGTCGTAACTTGCAGCAGCAAGCCTGCGGATAACAAGTTTTGACAACCAACTTGCGGCACGTTTGTCATAACTACTTCGCGTAGACTAGCTCGCGTAAGCCATCTGAACAAATCCTGATATCAGCATGTTGATAATAATCTGTTCTGGGATGCGAACAGCGTGTTGACGACAAGTCTATTTTGTCAAAACTTGTTGTTATCCGCAGGCTTGCTGCAAGTTGTTTTAAAACGTTTATCCTGAACTCAAGTTTTGGCGGGATTATCGTACCGTTATTATTCTTTTACAGTGAGCTCGGCATCGACGCTCCATTCCCGAAACCTATCCGAGAACTACAGAGCAGTCATCGTGATACTCTCGTGCGTATCTCGTATTTTCCGAAGATATCGTACGGTCCCGAGGACTTTGCGGACGGAACCTCGGGCAGGTATTGTGAATGCATGTGCCATCTTATTACAGATCTTACAAACTTCGCACACAAGTCACAAAAGTGTTAATAGCTCGTTAAAACAAGTTAAAAATTTGTTACGTACTATTTACAACATGAATGACAGTGTTGTACGAGATATGTAAACTCAAGTCGAAGGCGAGAGTTGTATTTCTGATACAACAAGGACGGAAATGTTGTAAATGGCCTGATTGTGATGCTCTGCAATGGCCCTTTAACCTAAAAATATTACCACAGCTTGAAAGAGCACCCTAAACTTAGTAAAACTGCAAAGTTTGGTTGTGAAGTGTTGTAAAATGTAGAAAATATAGCCTTGCAAAGTTGGCAAATTTTGTATATATTTGTATTACGGGTGGAAAATAATACCCAGTTGGTACCCTTGGGTATTCATTTCTCATGCATAATACAAAACTGCAGAAAAGTTCCAAACACATGGTTGGTGTTTCTTCTTAGATACGTAGCGGTAAGTCGTGAAGGCGTGATGACGTTTTGGAACATGGACCTGAACTTGCAACGTACGATTTTGTTGAACGAGGGCCACTACAACTCGCCCAAGGGCACGAAAACTGTCTGGGTGACTGACTGTGTCGTCTTGGCTAATGTCAAGAAAATTGCGGTTTCTACGACAGAACGCGACATCGCTTTCTACGACTGCGCTGCGAATAATTTCGAGAAGCATTTCGTTGTCTGTGGTTTTCATCATTCCGTTCTTTGCATGGATTACTGGTACAATCCTGAGAACTACAATGAAAGCGCCTTGTATTTTGGGGACATGAATGGCCAGGTCTATGTGTTGATTTTCTCCTCAGCGACAACAGGTAAGCAATGCTTTTTGTGTGACTTCTACACAGCCGAAAACGCGCGAGTTTCGACAAGTCTATTGATATTTTGCAATAAACAAGCCCATATTCAAGCTGTCATCGCTTGGATCGTGTCAACAGGCGTATTGCAAGCTGATTGTCAAAACATTATCCACAGGCTTGTTGCAAGTTGTTTCAACAGGTTCTAACAAGTCTGCCAATGACAACGTACGATTTTAACCTGGTTTTAACCCACTTATTGCAACTCGATGAAATTGACAAGTTTGTTGCAAGTTGTTTTGCAAGTAGCAAAAAGATGCCAGTAAAAATGACAAGTGTTTTTGGGTAAAATTGTTTTTGGCTGTGTCATATCTCGCTGTCTCTTTTATGATCAAATTAGTAGACAATCTCGAACTAAACTAAATTGCCTTTTCACAGGACTGTTTGACATCCACGTGGCAAAAAACCAAAGCGTTCCCATGGCCTCATACTGTCGCATCATGTTCAGGGAGTTGGTAAAGGGCTTACACCCGAACGTGCGGGCTATGCAGTTTTCCCCTCACGATGATTGGGTGAAGAAGGTCAAGTATTATCCGAGCCTGCAGTGCTTTATATCCTGCGCAACGACGAGCGAGAAATCGCTTTACGTTGGCGATGCAATGAGGAAACGAATCAGCTCATACATCAATATTCGAAAGGGTGTCCTGTGCTTTGATTACTGCAGCACGTGGAATGTCATTGTCACCGGAGGGATAGACCACTACGTAAGACTCTGGAATCCCTATTTAACCACGAAGCCCACCTCCACCCTCAAAGGTCACTGCTCGGCCGTTATTCATATTGCAGTGAATGGTTCAAACGGGCAGTTTATCAGCGTGTCCCAAGACAAGGTACTGTACCGCATTACAGCTTGTAGTAAAACAAAATCCTTTTCGAAATACAGCTAATTCAATTAAGTTTGACATCGACAATAGTGAAAGGTGCAATATGAGCGACCAAAGAATAATCGAGAAAATGCAGTTTCATATAAAATCAGCACGTTGGTGGTCTTACAGGATTACAAATATAGTATTTAGAATGATATATTTTTACATTTGCATGTGAAACTGTGGTTAGTCCCATTATTTTTTGTCGCTGCATATTGCACATTTGACTATTGTCGACGTCAACCTTAATTGAATTGCGGTATATCCAGACGAGATATCTATTTTGTTCACTCACGTACTTTATGATTTTTGACCTGAGCTACATTCATTTCATTTTTGCGTAGGTGTTGAAAGTTTGGGACATAAGAGATGTATGTTGTATCCAAACCATACCAAGTCGTCTTCTTACCCCCGGCCCCGTGGTTATATCAAGTATCTACTTCAATCCAAAAAATAACACTTTGCTCATGGGTACCAATGCTCTCTTTGCCTTCGAAAAAAAAGGTAGGACGAAATTGAAACTGCTCATCTTCAGGAAACACGGCTTGGAAATAATGTTTTCTGGCTTGTTTAGCTTTAGGAAACGTGGCTAGGAAACAATACAATTTGCTTATACCTTTAGGAAAGTACGTGAAGGTGGACTATCCAGGAAACATTGTTTCCTAACCATGTTTTCAGAAGGTGAACAAACCAGGAAACATTGTTTCCTAGCCATGTTTCGTGAAGCTAAACAAACCACGAAACATTATTTCCTAACCATGTTTCGTGAAGCTAAACAAACCAAAAAAACTGTTTCTTAGGCAGGAAACATGGCTAGGAAAAAATGTTTCCTGGTTTGTCCACCTTCAGGAAACATGGCTAGGAAACAATGTTTCCTGGTTTGTCCACCTTGGTTTTTCCTGGTTTGTCCAGCTTGGAAACAATGTTGCTAGTTTGTTGATAATACGTTTCGTCATAGTTGGTCCTGAGAAAAGTTCGGATGACAAAGAACGAAGCAGCCATATTAAGCCCATTTGTAAAGCGTTATACAACAGTTTATTTAACCAGGTCGTGAGCGCCTGTCACGCGTCCCTCGTCATCGTGTGGAATCTGGAAACGGGTGAAAAAGTCATCCAGTTCTCAAATGCGCATCCGCAATCCGAAATCACAGCGATGTGCTTTGATCAGAGTCTGCGCAGATTGGTGACAGGTATGGTGCTTGTAAATACCTCTTCTTTATGATAGGATCGTCGCATCAATCAAATCAAACTTTATACAATCCTCATTATATTAGGGGACTGTAGATTTGACTACGGTTCAGTATGAAAACGAGTACGATTGCTAGATTTCTATTTCTTAAATTCTCCCCTAGAAAGACGTATTCGTCTTTGCTTTGGATCATCTGCTGTTTTCAGGACATATTGTGTAAAAAAACAAGTTTATTCAAGTCAATTATCAAGTTTGCAATAGCTGATTTTCAACGACAAAATTTTGTAGTCTTACCTGTTCTCGTAGCCGTAGTCGAATCTAGAGCTTCTGAATTCTTTTTTCTATTAGGGGGTCGCGATGGTTCGGTGAAGATTTGGAATTTTAACAACGGCAATTGCTTAAGGACGTTGACTCCAGTCGATGATGAAGAGATCACTGGAATTGTTTGTACAAAACAGAGGATAATTACTGTGGGATGGTCAAAGAAAGTCGCGATATATAAGGATAGCAGGAGCGACGAGGTGTGTTTTAGGGACGTTTAAAGGATGTTTGAAGTACAATCTTTAAAGTAATATTAATTTTACAACATGAGTGGCCGTTTTGTATCAGTTATACAAACTTGAAGGCGAGAGGTGTATATCAAATACAAGACGGACGCGAAGGTTGTAAATGGCTTGTGAAACTCGCCAATTTATAGATCTATTGGCGAGATAATTTTGAAAATACATGTTATGTAAGACGAGAAAATGTTAAACGTTGTCTTCAAGATAGAATTTTCAAGACTCGAAGTATAATAATAATAATGATGGTTTATTTCATATGCAAAATGGCACCATTATAATTAGGTGAAATACTTTACATTTACATTTAAAGCCTGGGTGTAAACTCAAGGCAGCGTTGGAGTCTCTTGTGTCTGAATTGCATTCTTCTTTTGCCAGGAAGAGTGCAAACCTCGTGTTTGGAGCAACTTCCACCGGGATGACATTCTTTCCATAGATCTTTACGGCACAGGCACACTGGCCACAGCCAGCTACGATGGCGACATCAAAGTATGGAGTCTGGAGACATTTCAAGTCACGTGTGTTTTGAACGCCAACAATTATCCACGGCCGAGACGCCAATCTTTGATCCCTATGGATCTGAAGAAAAATGTACGGGTTATTTAGTGATAGTAAATCGGTTATGATTTGGGATCGCCTCGATCGACGTTGAATCATTTCTAAGTGATTAATATTTCTTAATCTGAAAAGTCGCAATCATGCATTCATCGAAATTCAAGCTGAACTGAGGAAAGTCATCAACTGTACCCCATCTGGTTAAAAAATATACCAAATAATTTAAATTACATGCAATAAATATGAATATACATTACGGTGGAGTGAAGAACGCTTATTACAAAACGAACCGAACGAAAATCGAGTTGCGCATCCCTTCGTTATTTGGTATCATGACTTATAGCCCCACTATAACCAACTTGCACTCGAGATAAAGACAGAAATCCTCTTAAGAATTATCTATTACTATGTAGATAATGGTGAACAATGTGATCTTCAGTGATTTAAAGAAACAAGAAGCGCTAGAAAAAGCAGACGACGAAATAATGAAACAACCTGTCTTGAAATATTCAAGAAGTAAAAGCTACTCCCATCGTCGACGTTCAAGCGTTGGTTTACGTCGCCCCAGTATGATGAGAAGGAGAAGCATCGATCCTCTTTGCGTCAAGGTACAAATTATTGAATTATCCGGCTATAATTGATCACCAAGATGATCCTTACTGCACTGTAGTAACAGTTTAGAACCGATAGAGCTATCCAGTGATGTGAATAAAGTTAGTTTGGTTTAGGTTTGCTTCTGGTAGTAAGAATGGATCAATAAGAGATGATCCTTACTGGACCTCTACAAAGAACAGATTAGAACTGATAGAGCTATCCAGTATAAATCAAGTTTGTTTAGTGTAGGTTTCCTCCTGTAGTAAAACTGGATCCATGAGAGATGATTCTTACTGGACCTCCTGGAAGAACAGTTTAGAATTGATAGAGTTATCCAGTATGAATAAAGTTAGTGTAGTTTAGGTTTCCTCCTGTGGTAACACTGGATGAATAAGAGATGATCCTTACTGGATCTCTAAGAAAAACAGTTTAAAACAAAAAGAGCTATCTAGTATAAATAAAGTTAGTTTAGTTTAGGTTTCCTCGTGTTGTAACAGATCAATGAAAGATTATCCTTCCCGAACCTCTTGGAAGAACAGAGTAAAAATGACAGAACTATCCAGTATGAATAAAGATTGTTCAATTTAAGTTTTCTCCTGTAGTAACACTAGATCAGTCAGAGATAGCCCTTACTGGATCTCTAGATAGGAAGTTTAGAACCGATTAAGCTATCCAAAATTAATCAATCAGTTTAGTTTAGGTTCGCTCGTATCCTTGCTGTATCTCTTACTTGCATAATTCTAAAGAACGAGCTGTATCTTATCAAAATACTGAAATACTTAGTGGTTCACGTAGTTTCTTATATTCTCATCCATACTCTCGTGTAGGTCAATGTGAAAGAGACTGATCATGACTCTGGCGTTGATTGCGTGCTGTTCCTACAAAATCGTACCCATGCCACTGACACGGCCACGCTTCTGAGCACTGGCTCGGGGGGCTGGATCCGAGCATGGAGCATGTTTGGCGGCGGGTTGGCTGGCGAGTTCATGGCTTCAAATAACCACCGTGAATCGATCCTGTGCATGACTAGTGATGAGAAAAATGAGCTGCTTATGACGGGCGACACTCAAGGTTACATAAAGATATGGAACATAAGTAAATACTGCATAGAGGAAGATGAGGGCACTTTACCCGGGAACAATAGTGGTACCGGGCGACCAAACGCCGGTGGCAAAGTGCGGAGACACGTGACATTTTCCGAAAACAAGCCGAAGCGAAAAATTTGCGTGAAACCCCCGCCGTTAATGTATTGCCTTCGCGCGCATCTTCAATCGATAATCAGTATTGATTACGTTCCGAAATATCAACTGATCATCACGGGCTCCATCGATTGTTCCGTTCGATTATGGCGCAAGATTGGGCAGTACGTTGGTACGTTTGGTCAGAAGACTGCGTGGAATCTGAATGCTGCAGGCGAGGGGGAGATCCCGTACGACCTGCAGAGAGCAGCGTCAGCGAACTCGTTGAAATTGCTGCGATCCTCTTCGCGCAAGCGCTGGAGTATTGCGAAGAGTTTTCTGCAGGTTGCCGGTCGAATGAACCTTATTAAATCCAAGCTTTCGGGCGCCATCGCACAAGAAGCAGCAGAGTCGAATGACGTCAAGAACGCTACACTCCGCGAAGCCAGTTGTCGCATCGATATGAATAACATCTTGGGTAAGCAGGACTCGGCAAACTATCTTTGAGAGACGTTGTAGATTTTATCGGCTTGATGCGAGTTTGTCCTCAAGCAGCGTCAAGTCTCTGTTGGATTTAGGCTCGATGCAGCTTAATATTTGCAGTCTTGCTGCAAGTTGTTAAGGTTTACCATGGTTTATTACCTGTTTAATATATGATCTTCGTTCGCTGTACAAAATCTACGCATCCCATTGGTCAAAATCAATCACGTGTGTTTTTGTTACCTTGCAACAACGAGTTCTTTGAGTGCAGTATTGACAATAACGCACGGAAAACGTACATTATTCGTTCAAAATATCTTTAAAATTTGCACAAAGCAATGAAATGAAGGCGAAATTAATCAAATTGAAAATTAAGCAAGTCCCTAAAAGTACGAGAAGATAAACCAAGCGAAGTATTGCAATATTTACAAGCAAAGACATAGGCGTACAGCGTACTGTATTTAAAATAGTTCAAACAATGAATTCAGATCATATATTAAAAGAGACTGTCCAATTCGCGTTTTGTTTACAAATAACGCTCTTGCTGAACGTACAATGGACTCTAAATTTTCTGCACGAGGGGCGCCCGGGGCAAGTGTCTCTAACCCTTAATTATTACCGTCGTATGGAGAATATCATATGGTAGGCTAGTTATTTAATCATGAATTGTTAATGATTTGAGAAGTGTACTATGTTATATAAGTTAGCCGCGATGTGTAAAATATTTTTTAGGCAAGTTTTACAAGCCAAAAACACGCCATCACATGCCGCCAAGCTTACCAAAACTTCGAATGAACAAGAATCAAATTGTCGTGTACACTTCGTTGAAGTGCAACGAGCTCGCCCCCATTGTCGAACCCAGGGCTCCAGTCGTGACGTTTCAGACGCCGTCGAATTCCAAACCCAGTCCCAGGGTTCCCTCGTCCAAGTCGGACAAAGATGTCCCGGATCAAGGAAAGACACGCAATCACCTATCTGTGTTAAGTCCTCGGGAAGGGGCGAAGAGCCGGGCACGTAGTTCGCATGGTACTCGTAGGATAAAGGTACAAGAAAGTTCGTGAAGTCCTTGATAGAATATGATAATAAATGCTTTAGTTTTAGCGCGTTGTTTGTATCTTAGGGCTCGAATAGAACTTAAAAGCTTTAATAAAGAAAAGTTCCTGTTGGAAGCCCATTGATCTATGCTAAAATTGGAGTCAAATTGATAGGATTTGCAAATGAATTGATGTATATTAACTTCAATGTTATACACATTTTATATATAATGTACTACTTGACCACTGTCACTCCAGTGATCTTCGTTTTCGCCTAGACTTTAAATAGTTAAAGCTATTGTATGTTTTCTGAGGATAATTCATGTACGCGTTATTGCTATTCCATCGAGTATACGTAAGTCTGGGCCGCATTTGCCCATAATACGAGGCGCTATTATCCGAGGTGCCAAAACTCCGCGAGGGATAATTGTACGCGGGGCTTTGTACCGTCTCGTACGCGGAAACAGGCTGTGCCTGAATCGGCGGGCTTTGCGGGTAACTGTTTGTCCATGAGGGGGGCTGGGGTATATCGGTCCTGGGAACTGGTAATGACGTATGATAAATAGTTTCGACTGGTTTGGGTCGCGGTTCAACCTTAGTATGCTCGTTTAACGGTTTGTATTTTATTGTCTGCAAGTTTGGCGCCGGACCGAATGTGTACGTTGGTCCGTCCGGGACTTTTTCGGTCACGTGGCTAGTTTTCCGTGGCGGCACAGGTTTAGTCGGGCGGGGTTCATCCGGGTGTTTAACCCGCTGGTAGGGCGGCTTTTCTTTGGTGCCGTGAAGCACTAGCCCCCATTCCCTTAACACGCCACGGTTCGCGCGCGAGTCCCCTTCGTCGTTTATCTCTAGAGTCCAGGTACCTCGCGGATCCTCGCCCCAGGAATGCGTCGTCATAAACGGCCATTTCATAAAGCCTTCGTCTGAGAGATCTTCTCCCCTGGGAGAAAGTAACCGGGATTTTGTTCCCATCGGAGATGTGAGATCAATGGCAAGATCCCCTCTCCTCGTGTGGTCCAGTGTTAAAACGAGCTGCACGTGCTCCAGATAGCGCAATTCGTCTTTGTTGCCCTGACAACCGTTCGCTTTGATCTTCACTGTCAGACCTTTATCATGACGAAACAGTCTGGAAGATATCAGAGAGACGTGTTTAGTAATGCTAATGCAATAGGTGAATGTGTGTTGATCAGATTTCGAGTGGAAATCACACACACTAGTGTCCATTTCATGTACTGTGGTTTGGTTTAGTTTGAGAGCCACTACCAGCAGACTATTTAATAAAATATAAGAAAAAACACTATACGGAAAACAACATCGTGGAAACTCAAGATTCGAGCTTTTAAAAACAACAGTTTTGCGGTGATATTTTAACCGTATTTCAAAGTCATTGTCAAACTAAAATGAAGTATTTAAATATCACCGCAAAACTGTTGTCTTGTTTTTAAAAGCTCGAATCTTGAGTTTACAAGATGTTGTTTTTCGGAGTGTGTTTTTTCTTATATTTTAGTTTAAATCTTTATTTTAATCACGGTAAAATTTGAGTACACAAAGAATCAGATGTTTCTTCACTCACTTGCGATCTTGATTTATCTGTCCATGGCAAATCGTTTTCTCCGGCACTTTTTTCTTGAACTTGGCCAAAGCAACGACGGCGTGCGCATCCAGGAGACCGAAGCCAAACTTGAGATTAACATGTCGGCCGAGACCATTCACGTTCCAGTCTACGTCATGGGACAGCGGGCGCCATTTTGATGTCCACACTACCAAATGCTGGACATCACGCCAGGTTAGATTGGGACTGAAGGCGAAAAAAATAAAGGCGTTCAAAGGTTGATCTTATTAAATGGGCAAAAACACCGCGGACTTGATGTAAGTTTGTTAATTATCAAGTTGCATCAAGCCTGTTGGCTTCATCAGGTACAGTGTAAATCAGATTTGATGCAACTTTGTAATTGCAGACGTGCTGCAAGTTGTTGAAGCTCTCCCGGAAGACCACTTACTTTGCTTCCAAAGCCAGCGCAACAACTCCAGCAGCCAGTGGGGCCGACGCAGATGTTCCTGTGTGTTTCTCGGTACATTCATTGTGAAGATCTGTGGTTGCCTAATGAAAAGAATATGGTGTAGTCAGGAAAATATGTGTCAGAAAATGACGTTTTTTTTTTCATGCATTTAGTGACGAGAAAACTCTCTTACTATTTTCTGCTCTCCTCTTGATCCGCTGCTGAACGTCGTGGCGAGTGTCGACGAACATGCTTCGGAATACCACGGTGACTCTCCGTGATCCGACGACGAGCTGATGGACAGTGTATATATACTGTTCGTGTATCCATCACAGTTACAGCTGTCGTCATGACGACCGCCATTTCCCGACGCCCAAATGAAAATGGAACCTTTTCCATCCCGACCCTAAGCGGAAGAAATTCAAGTTCAAATATTCGAGTGCTAGTTTCTCCGATATGGATATAATAAACTAAGAGTAACTCGACAAGCAACAACGGCGTTGTACCTTTTTTATTCCGTTCAAGAATGCGGCCGTTGCTAAAGTGCCGGGACCTTCGACTGTCGTTCCATCATCGCTGGGTCCCCAGCTAGCACTGTATATGTCAATATATTGCGGATTTAGACTCAGCGACTCCGCTTCGACTTTATCCGTCACTCGGCCATCCAACATCCGCACACCTTGAAAGAAAATGCGTTAGATAAAAAAAACATTGCTGAATTTTAGCCCCGTAGTAACAGGTCTGGTAGTAGCATCAAGCTTGTCACGAGTTATTAACATCTTGTTCCAAACTTGTTCCAACAACTGGGAACATCGAACAGCGCGCACACAAGTTATCGACATTTACTTGTGAAACAGATTTGTTACAATTATTTTTTGGAAGACCTGGGGCCAGTTGTAAACGGTGGAAAGGTCAAAAATATACAAAAAGTTTGCATGTTGTATAAACAAACCAGCAAAGTTATTTGACTGGAGAAGAAGAATTATATATGAAACTAAATATTTATTCTACTCATAATTTTGGCCAGTAACAACTTGTGCATCTTTGTTTTGATTACGTATGCATGTAATCCAATATTCAAGCTTTACCACAAAGGATTCTTACCTCCAATTCGAGCGTTATAAGCAACGCCGACCCCACATTTATTATTGTTGGCCTGGCCTGCCACCTCGCCGGCACATCTCGTTCCATGTCTGTCGAAATAAAATATACTTACAAGAAAACCTAGTGCAAAAAGCTGCAGATATGCAGGTCAGTACGGATTTAAAATGAAACCCTTCATTCAACAAGCAACCACTTCGACCAGCGAATGTGATGTTGTCACTACTCTTGACTGCTAAGCCAGGAGGCCATGCAGGGTTCAAGTCTTGGTCGCAACTCCACTCAAGGTTTTAAAGTAATTGAGAAGAAAGGGCTACCTTTGCAATGACTGATATAAACGGTAAGATTTCCCAGTTTTCTCAAATAAGGACGTTAAACCGTAGGTACCTCAGAACCCATATCAATTGGGCAATAGCCTGCTGGGTAAATCAGCTCACCGAAGAACGAGAAACACAACTCAAATGAATAAAAAATTTCAAATCTTACTTGTTTTCATTGGTTCGATCATATCTTGGGAATGGATCCGGATCGCCTCCGTTTACATCCCAGCTTGCAGCGGGGTCCTGAACAACGTAAAGAAGTGAAAAGTTAACTTCCTTCAGTAATTTGGTAATCATTGTGCAAACTTAAATCCATGATGTCAAAGCAACTTATATCAACAAATTTATATTTGATTTACTCACGTAATTTCGCATCAAATCCGTGTGGTTATGTTCAACACCTTTGGAAATGGAAAAAAAGATTGAAATATGATTAATGCCTAATGAGATACGATATTGATGAATCGTACGGAAGACTGGGACAGTTGGAGCAACTACTGCCGCTACTGGGGCTGTATATATACTAACCGTCGTCGAGGATCGTAACAACAACTCCTTTCCCAGTAATGCCTTGTTTCCATACGGACATCACGTGGACATCCATGTCATATCCCTTACGAGTGTCATCCTAGGTAGAATAGTGTAAGCTTTGAAGTTCCTTTGTTGATATAATAATTAGTGTCAGTAACTGAGAAACATGTTGAAAGCGTTGCAACGGCTTCACCAGCTTAAATATCATGAAAAGAAACTTCGAAACTTTCGACGAGAAAAACATTCTTGGCTCAAACTCTTAAACTTACCAAATACCACTGGAACCCCCAAAGTGGATCTTTAAACCTGTACTGAATATGACGTTTAACCATGGCGTCATGATAAGCACCTCGTTTTACGCGAATCTTTTCATGCTGCTGTTCTGCCCATTCAACCTAGACGTTGAAAAAACGTCGGATCTTAGTGTTTTTCAACTCAGTTATTTTCAAGTTTTCCAAGGAGGATTTACCAAATCTCATAAGGAAAGGCAATTCAAGGCAGAACGAATTGAACGGACAAAAACCTCTGGCTTCGAATCGCTTTGGAAAGCACACTCGCAAGGTTTTGTGTAAAATTTTAGCAAAATAATTTACCATTGCTGTCAAGTTGCATCAAAACTGTTGGCTTCATCCAGTTGCATCAAATTTGTGAAAATTTGATGCAACTTGATATTTGCAGACTTGCGTCGATTTAATTTCTTTCGTCTAAAAATGAATTTTGCAATCAGCAACAACGGATTTCTTACGTGTGGATGGGCGTGTAATAGGTCCGTCATCTCCACGGCGCTGCGTCTTGACCGGCTGGGATGCGTTGAATGTTCAAAATGGTAGTAGTTGTCCAGTGTACCAATCTGTTGACGAGATCAGTAGCCAAAATGTTATTGCGATGTTATGATAGAGAAGGGCAAAAATGCAATTTACGCGTGCAATGTTCTGGGAGTCAAACTTACGCCCTTTAGAATGCCAGCGCAATGCTGTGTCAACTGAGTTATGCGTCGGATCGGTTCGAAACTGAGTCTAGGATCTCTTCGACACAACGTAATCGTAATCCAAGTCTCAATAAAAATCACGCTTAATTACTGTAAGATTACATTGACATCAAACGCACTAGACTCAGTTTCGAGATATATGTCACGTTCTCGAAGGCTACCAGAACGCGTAGCTCAGTTGACTGAGCATTGGCATTCAAAAAGTCATTGGTTCGATTCGCACCGTCGCCAGACATATTGTCCGGCATGGGCCAATATAGATATCTCCAGAGTAACATCACAAACATCGCAAAAACGATCCTGTTAATAGTCTTCAACAAACTTAACAAGTGGTCAAATAACGGCGTTCTCAAATTCTGTACTTTTAAAACCAAACGATAAGTAGGGCGGTGAAATGTTCGTAAAGAAATTGTAAGTTCGGACAGATTCTGTGGAGCTCGAGTCAAATTAAGATTCTGTTGATAGTCGAATAAACAAAAACTAATTCTATTTGTCTTCAACAATCAGATTTAAAAACACCAGGTAATTATAAGAAAAATCATATTGAACAGTTTTGTTCTTTATAAGGCTTGCGAGATCGCATGCTTTCTCTCAACTGGTACCTGCTAAATTAAAGCTCTAGGAGGCGAGTACACCTTTGTAACAGTTTTAAGCCCGATTTATAGAACGTGTACGTTTTTTCTATCATTCTCGCCGTGTAAATATCGCGCCGTAACGTCCTTTTGAAAATCAGGTATCGTTTTTGGTCAGTAAAGGGAGCGAGCACATTCAATCTGGACGTTCCCAAATCGTCTCTGACTTTAAATTAAAACTGACAATACGATTTAAAGGCAAGAAAGAAGAGTGATCAGACCTTCTCGACTTTCTCAAAGCCATGTCGTTTCGCAACAATTTTTGCATTCTCAAATCCACCGTTGACTTTCACCGCCCAGCCGTTCGTGTAAATCTTTTCCCGTGTTTTTCTTGCCCGTCCAGTTGTACAACATAATAACCATAGAAAGAACAAGACGTGAAAGAAATGCGATTTCAATGAAGGCCGACCGGCCGAGCCTGGCTTGACCATCTCATTGCTACGAGCGAGCCAGGAACAGTTGGTTAAATAGGCATTATTGGTTTCGACGACGACCAAGTTGTTCTTCAGTAATCTCGGCTCATTAAGCATTCACTGTGTCTTCGCTTATTGTTTTCTCGTTGTTTCACCTGCCCACTGGCGACTTTAGATTTGATCACCCGTTCCCGTGACGTCATGACGTGCTGCTAAAATTGCCCCGAGCACGGCAACTGCTCACATAAGAACTAACTTTAGTGATAGATGCCTTTATCGATCGTCTGCCTGTATTCTGCCTGCGGAAGATAAATGTCTCTTAATGTCGCGAGCAGAAAATACACGCATATTGAAATTCAAGCCCGTAACAGTTGAGAAAAATTGCGATCATCAACAATATGTCCTCCGACAGGAATCGGGCTGACGCCTTTGGGAGGGCGGTTCAATGCTCTCACTAATACCGTATTCTCTCTATTTAGTCCGCCGGGGGGCTTATTCATTTCAGCACCTTTAGACGGGGGGGACTTAATTGAGCGGGGGGGAGGCTTATTTATTCATCCAAAAAACCAGCGATGGAGATTGTCTCTTTGAACTGCAATAAACTCAGAATCTTTACACAGTATATATCATATAACAACAACATTTATGGCGAGGGGGCTTATTAGAGAGGGGGGCTTATTTCATTTTTTCACTCAAAAGGGGGCCTATCAGAGAAGGGGGCTATTTGAGAGGGGGATAAATAGAGAGATTTCGGTAAGCTAAGGGGGTAGCTGAAGGGAGCAAGCGATTCCGATTGGTTAGCGTGAAAAATACCACATGCCTGATCTGTGATTGGTTGTATTTCGCGCTCATTGCACGTCGAGGTCTGGGACGACCTTATCACGGCGCTCTTATACATCACCTTACACGAAGTATCTCACATTTAAATGCCAGCTCACAGCAAAAAAATATGTCGACAATATGGAGCGAGAAAGATTTAGTGGAAATATATTGAATCAGAATAAGGGTTTTGGTCGAATTGAACCAGGATTGAGGTACGTAAACTCCGTGATTTTTATGCTTTTTAATTCTCGAGTTGTCAACGTGCCCCTTTTCGTTGTAGTTCAGTGCCGTACTTGTGTTTCTTGATCGTGTCGAAGATTCTTTATGTGTACGGATTTTTTCTGTCGCATGATCTGCTGAAAAGCGTGCATATTGTGCAGTACTTGTTCATTGTTCGAGCAAGGTAAGGAGTGGGAGGATTTGAGGTATTTTAGTGTCAATTTAAAAGAAATTTATATTATTAACTGTTATTAATAGTGAACTTTTTAATAATAGAGGTATAATAGGTATGCAATTAATAACTGTGTTTACCGTTTCATGGAATTATTCTCTGTTCAATTTAAATTTGAATTTACCGAATAGAAATCGTTGGGCCACCACCTGTCCTAAGAACTTGTAGAACACATTCCTCCTGCAAAGAGAGTGTGAGAAAAAGTTAACACTCTGCCGAAAGTCATAGGTTTCCTCCTGTTACTCAAGTTTCCTCTGGTAACTCAAGTTTCCTCTTGTTACTCAGGTTTCCTACCACTTGAAGAGTTGTCAGGGTGGGTTAGATATAGTACGGACCCACAGTAACTGCCTCAATCTGTTGTGCTGACTCAGTCCTTGTGGCAGAGCCAGTAGCAAAGCCAGCCCGATATTTGGTCATGCAAATGCAAATTTTTCTATGTTTTTGACCATATAAGGAATGAATTTCTAAAGAAATGAATAATGATAATGATTTAAATTTGCATAGCGTGACCAAATTGTCGGGCTGGCTTTGCTACTGGGCAGAGCTCAATAAAATCAAATAAAAATTGCCTATACTACTGACAGGTTTGTGGTTGGTTATAACAACGAAGGGGAATAAGCTGTAGAAATTTGCGAACCAACCACAGACAATCAATATTTTGGTACCTACCCAAATCTTCTCTGCAACTTTTCTACATATAGTTCCTCTCTTGTGTTTGTTCTCCTGCAAAAACCATTGTCTTCTGGAAAACGGTTAACCACATCTCAGGTCAGTTTGCTCCAATATAGACTGTTGTAATGTTTGTATCAAACTAACGTGTATTCTTCTTGCAGTGGTACCAAGTAGCTAGACATGCCTTCTTCTCAGCTATCTTGTCATTATTACTTTTGGATGGCTTAACTCTTTGTGGTCCAGTCAGGTATGGTATTTAACTCTATACAGAGATGTTGTATATCAAAAGTTGCAACAAGTCTGCTGCAGACTTGTTAATTAATTGCCTTGTATGACATGTGATTGCATTGTTTGTTGTGGCTTGATGATAACTGCTCCTGCACCTTGCCAACAGGCTTGATGCAAGATTGCAAGTTGACTTTTAAGACTTTTTTATCCACAAATTTGCAACAAGTTGTTCCACAACTTGCGGCAAGTTTGCCAATATATAGTAGCATCATGAAATTTGATCTTTCAAATCATGGCAGGTTTAGTAACTGCAGTAATACTCCCTGGTCTGAATTCACAGAAGACCCATACTGTATTTCTAATAGTTCTGTTCATATATGAAATATTAAGATAATTGGAAATGCATTTTTTCAGAACTGTTTTGTTATCAGAACACAGTGATGTCGTTGTTCTTGGTGTTTTGGCAGTCCTATTCAAGACTGGCCATCCTGGACCTGCCAAGGTGAAGCATTGGTGATTGTATCACAATCATAAATTATTGATTACTGTTTAATCAACACATTGCTCAAACCCAACACTGATTATACTCCTCTGACACTATCATGAATATTTTTATTTTCATAGACTCGTGGAGCTCTGTTGTTCCTGTTTGCGATGATTTCTCTTCTCTTGTTTGACAATGACGAGGTCACACCTCAAAACGTCCATCGTATCCTTTGATGCATGTTCATAGATGAAGGCCTGGTCAAATGAGGATGCAAATTGATATGAATTGATGAGAGTTGGGGAACATTGATGGCTATTTCCATTATGTTTTTGCTGTTGTTGTAAAATACATGATTACTAAGCATCCTATCTTATGTCAGTCTTTAACTGCACTTCAGCTGAAGGAGCACACCGGAGTCATCTTATTCATTATCTGTACCAGTGGAAGGCAATGTCATTGCCTGGCTTTCCACAACTCTCTGATCACAAGGTAAATCTAACCAGTTTTCATCAGTAGTAGTTGAAGTAATATGTTGACATTTGCAACAACCTGTCAGTCCTGTTACAATTGTCCATAGCTTGTTTCAAGCTTGTTTTGGAGAACAGATTTATAGCAAAAAGTACCTTAATTTTTCTTGAACTCATTGTATTTGGCATATATTCCAACTAGTTTCCAGTTGGAAGTGGCATGTATTCCAAAACGTTACCTTAATTTATCTTTTACTGATTGCATTTGGCATATATTCCGATTAGTTTTCAGTTGGAAGTGGCATGTATTCCAAAAAGTCAAACTTAATTTATCTTTACTGATTGTACATGGCATCTACTCTAATTAGCATTTATTAAGTTTTTTTGTCATTTCTAAAAAAATACTTTGGTCCACAAGTACAGTTAGTATTTCTACAATTTATTGGTGCATATTATTTTGTATGGTTTGAAAGTATTTTTGTTTTAAAGGGAGGTTTGATACTACTCTCTGGAGTTCTGCTGTTTAGTGTTGGAAACAAGAGTTATGGAAGAAAAGTCGCTGTAGATATTGGAGGTAAATGAATCTTTTGTTCTGTTCGTGACTGGCTTGC
The DNA here is from genome assembly GCA_963855995.1 of Muricea muricata. NCBI lineage: Eukaryota > Metazoa > Cnidaria > Anthozoa > Malacalcyonacea > Plexauridae > Muricea > Muricea muricata. Next base: position 12,158,047 of record OY979728.1, on the reverse strand, counting down.
ACCATCGAACTATGAGTAAACTGGAATGATAATTCCGGAACGGGTGGAGGAATTGAAGCCAATTTTATTCAGTGTTTCTGAGTTTTGCGTTGAAGTACAAGTGTTGCTGTCTTTTTACAAAATTGCAGTTGTTTTCAAAGTTGTTCCTTTACAATGTACTTATAAACTCCATTTGATATTTCTATTTTTGTGTGTAGGATCAAAAAGGTTCAACGCCTTAACGAATTTACTTTCCGTTCTCTTTCTTCTACCGCCAGCCGTTTTGCTGTTTGCGTTTAGGGTAAGAACAAAATTGCAATTTTGTAGTTTTTAGGGGAGTCTCTTTTTAGCGCATTTGCTAAGCCTGTACGTGCTTTATTCAATCTCTTTCTTTTTCAACCTAGGAAACTAATGTACCCTGGACAAACAAACTTCTCTCGTTTCTCTTAATTTCCTTCTCCATCGCGTTCGACTTTTACGTTGAGGCGATATGCACAGCAAAACTCGACTCGCATAAAACTTCCAAGTGGGCGTCAACCGTATCGTTTCTCGCCGCATTTGGCTTGGGTATGCTGTGGAACGATCATCACATTGCCGCCTTCATATTTCCGTTCAGCAAAGACGCGTTCGATGAACACGGGATGTCTGGCAGCCTCGTTTTAGCTGTTTTATTTTTGTCAGTAGGTAAGGATGTTGTGGCACACTCGATTTCATTTGATTTCTTGTATTGAAAATGCTAGATGCGCGACCAGGATTCATAATAAGTTTCTGAAAACGTTCTTTGATTTTAAACACGAGCTTTCGACTGCCAGTCTTCAGTCTTTGACAGGTAATGTGATACTGAAGACTGGCAGTCGAAAGCTCGTGAAGACTGCGGACTGGCAGTCGAAAGCTCGTGTTAAAATAGATTCTACGATCAGAGAACGTTTTCAGAAACTTGATTTCTTGTGTTGCTCAATGTTGGGTGAGAATATTTACTCAACAGACTACTTCGAATTGATCCACGGCACTTACGGTTTAACGTCCTTATCCGAGAAGATGCGGAAGACTTGCCATTTACAGATGTCAATGCAAAGATGCAAAGGCAGTCCTTTCTCCTCGATTATTTTAATACCTTGAGTGGAATTCCAACCAAGGTTTGAGATTAGACGTTCCTACAGTAAAATAGAGTCCTGTAGTAAAACTGAATCACTAAGGAGTTATCCATGCTGCGCCTTTGAGAGAACCTGCAAGAATTATATAGTTTAGTTGTGGCTAGCTTATGGTTGGTTTCCTCCTGCTGTAATATAGGAACCTTAAGCTGCAGGATGATTTGACGAGAACGTCACGACGCCGGCTAGTGATAAAATAAATTGAAAACTATTTAGGAAAGACTGTGAATATTTAAATTCTAAGGAGAGATCGTTTTTGCTCTCATTACAACGCCAGTTTGATCGACTTCCAACACATTGACTAGAGCCTAAGCTGGTACTTAATAAGAAAACATCGGTTTTAATCATCTCAAAGATAGAGATAGATGGATAGATGGTTTATTTGCAAGGCATTGCAGCCGAAGGCTGAATTACGCTAAGAATTACAAATAGTTTGAAATAGAACAAAATTTAAAAGTTTAAAAATTTTGAGCCAAATGGCAGTGTGTGTAAAGTTGACTATAGTGGTCTGCTACAAAAACTCGTCACGCATTTTAAGTGCATTGTAAGTTATAAAACTATATATAGTTGTATTATATTGTGGGCAGCAAACGACAAGCTTTGTGTAGAATAGTTTATTTGAGTCATTTCGCTTTTGCCTTCGTCGAAGCTTTGCCGTCCTGCAGCTTAAGGTTCATAAAAATAGAAAATCAAGAATGATCTTTCGCTGGCCTCCTTATGCAGATAGAAAAAAGGTACTAGATACAGTCTTGTATTCTGATTGTTTTTTCCTTTCTACCTAGCCACCCATCTTCTCTCCCGGCCGTCACCGGTCCAGCAAGGCGTGAATAAGGGAATCCTGATCGGCTACACAACCACTGGCACTCCGTTATACAGCTTTACCTCGCCCCAGTCCATTGTTGCGACGGCCAAAGTTTTTCTCAAGCAAGTTCTTGCCGAAACTGAATCAAGACAGATTTTTTACTTTCTTTGTCTCAACCTGGTAGGTAGATACGGGATCTTTTCTGAGCAACATGACAAAACAACGATCGGAAACACTTAGATATTTTTGTTGCGTATTTGCTCGAGGACACGAGCAAGCGGTAGCACGTTGTGCTTCCACCATTGAAAAACCTGTAGCCAATGGACCTTTAACCTTTTAGACGAAATTTTGAAAAAAATCGAAATAGGAAAAAATATTACCACAGCTTGAAAGAGCATCCTAAACTTAGTAAAAATGGAAAGTTTGGTTGTAAAATGTTGTAAACTATAGGAAATATAGCCTTGCGAATTTGGCAAATTTTCTGTAGTTTTGTATTATCCGTGAGAAATGAATACCCAAGGGTGTCAACTGGGTATTATTTTCCACCCGTAATACAAATGTATACAAAATTTGCCAAATTCGCAAGGCTATATTTTCCATATTTTAGAACATTTCACGACCAAACTTTGCAATTTTACCAAGTTTAGGATGCTCTTTCAAGTTGTGGTAATATTTTTATTTCAAATTTTTTTAAAAAATTTCGCCTAAAAGGTTAAAGGTCCATTAACATCACTATTATGTATACTCGCCCAACTACACAGTCAAGGATTTTCCCTTTCGCCGTAATTTCATCACCATTAGCCAGAGCCACACAAAAAACTGAACACCTCGCTATAATACCGTCGTTTGTATCTTCGTGAAGCAAACTCACTACTCTAATGACTATTAGTAGAATCACACTAGTATTCTATTGCAAATGCTGTAATTTGATTGGTTACTCTACTCGCTATCTATTCCTCGATAGATGGTGAGTAGCGAAACAATCATCTTCCTACAGATATTTCTTTTAAAAAAATTGCTTAAAAATCAAATTTTTTCTCGAGCTCGTAGTCTAATTGTTAAATAGTGTTCAGCATATTTCAATTGTGCTTCACCGTCTTAGACGTTCACCTTTGTCGAGCTATTCTACGGCGCGTGGAACAATAGTCTTGGCTTGATATCGGATGGTTTTCACATGTTGTTCGACTGCTCTGCTCTTGTGTTGGGTCTGTGTGCTTCGTTAATGAGCAGATGGAAACCAACCAAACTATTCTCTTACGGGTAAGTTGCTCACTGCATTCTGTTCAGCTGACTGCTCTCACGCGCGGCAGGCTTCAGATAAATCATATTTCTTATATACCATTCATGTACCTTAGGTATGGTCGTGTGGAATATCTGTCGGGTTTTGTCAATGGATTATTTCTGACCGTCATTTCGATATTCGTGTTCCTCGAGGCTTTGGAAAGATTATTTGACCCGCCCGAAGTCAATACTAACAGACTGCTGGTGATGTATATTTAGTTTACGATGTTCTCTGTGAATTGTGTTGTGTTGAATTCTGACGTGTATTTTGTTAACCTTTTGATTGCATAGGTGGTGTCCGTATGTGGCTTGGTGGTCAATTTAGCAGGTATTTTTGCATTTCGTCATGCGCATGCGCATGGGCATTCACATGGTCAGTCACATGGTCATGGTGCTGGTCATCATGATCACAGTCACGGTAGTCATGGCGACCTTGCTGGACATGGTCACCACAGTGGACACGGTCACCATACTGGTCACGGTCACCATACTGGACACGGTCACCATACTGGACACGGTCACCATACTGGACACGGTCATGGTCACAGTCATAAGGGACATGGTCATAGTGGATGTTCTGATGGTCAATCCAAAAAAACTAGTGCAAATATGCAAGGTAATGTGATACTAGGGATATATGGAGACTTTACAGATGATGCCCATGTTGATCCAACCGAATCCCAAGCAACTCCCCTAAGTGCCCGATGTGATAGAGTATGTACGCCAATCTACACTTATATGACTAATTTGACTAGACCGCATCACATCGTCAAGAATGAATTTGCTGCAACAGTTAGGACCAAATGAAAACTGGGCTAACAGGCTTTATGAGTGGTTGGTTATAACAATGAAAGACAATAAACTATAGAAATTTGTTTTCTAAAGAACGAATCACAAAAAAAGTCATCGCTCTCAATTTTTCGCCATCGTTATTCTCTCTTCTTGTGCTCTAGGCGTATTTCTTCATGTGATGGCAGACACGCTGGGCAGTGTCGGTGTGATCATATCTAGCGTCCTTATTGAACAATTTGGTCTTCAGCGAGCTGATCCAGTCTGTTCCTTGTTCATAGCCGTATTAATATTTGCTAGCGTTGTGCCGCTATTAAAAGAATCAGCGTTAGTTCTCGCTTTGAGAACTCCGAAAGACGCGCAAGATGAACTGGCAGAGGCCTTGAAAAAGGTAAAATCTCTGACGGTTGTGGGTCTAGGGTGGGCTACACTTGAAAACATCGTCGTGGAAACAAGATGAGCTTTCGAGGAAGCAACATTGTCGTCTTCATCTCAGTGAATATCTTGTTTCAAAGTCGATTCAACGTCCAGTTATGATTCATTAGGTTGTCAATGTAATCTCAACGTTCTTTCGACGTCAGGAAAAAGTAACGTTCACTTGATCCAATTGGCGTTTTCAATCCTTTTCTAACATCGATTCAACTTTGCTAAGTTGATATCAACTTTGCTAAGTTGATGTTTCCTGGTTTGCACGGCCATTAACCATTGACAGGAAGCAATATTTCTGCTACAATGTTTCCCAATTTTGCAAAACATATTATTTTAACCGTGTCCACACCACACAAACGAAAAGCTTACAGAATTGGTAAGCACCACCACAAATGACATGATTTTTTTTTGTTTAATGCTGCTAGGTTTTGGCTATCAAAGGAGTGGTTAACTTTCGTAACCAACACTTCTGGACTCACTCGGATAATGTTAAAGCCGCCAGCATCCACGTTCATGTCGTACCGACTGCAATAGAGGCGCCAATTATTTCTCAGGTGAGAACACTCAACTGCAGGGTGTATAAAAAAAGTAATGGAACTTTGGAGCGCTCTAGCACGTTCAATATTTTGGGCTCTCTTATATGGAGGCGAGTTACTCGGCTAACCAAGTTGATTCGCGTTGGTTTAGAATCCTCCTGTGCAAATTCGCATTAAAAAGAATTTGCACCGAATGATTGGTTTAGTTTGGAGGCAAATGTTTCATAAAGATGATTTTAATGTCATTTTGCTGTCCAGGAACGATTTTCGTGACAAGATTTAACCCGGTTAAATAACTCGCCTCCTCATGAACAGGCTCTTAATCTACAAAAATCATTAATAATTCTTTCACAGTCGTATTTCAACTCGTCAACTTTATTTGCTATTCCAACTCAGTAGCGAAGCCAGCCCGACAATTTGGTCATGCTATGCAAATTTAAATCATTATCCATTATTCATTTCTTAAGAAATTCGTTCCTTATACGGTCAAAAACACAGAAAAATTTGCATGATTAAATGTCGGGCTGGCTTCGCTACTGTTCCAACTAATTCATTTTTCGTTCCAGGTTACAAGCATTTTTAAAGAAGTAGGAGTTAATAACATAACAGTCCAAGTAGAGAAAGAGATCTTCTTCGAACACATGTCCGTGCTGTCGGCTGGATATAAATCTGTCCTTCAACTTACACAGAAACTCAATATGAATCCCCTGAACCGAGATCTTCAAAGAAACTTTATAAAGTCTATATAGCGTATAGTATAAAATCGAAACGCAACAGCAGTCGGACACGGTCGCAGACTTTCGTGCAAGTTGTGGATTTGCAGGCTTGATGCAAGTTGCCATGGAACAACTTGTACCAAGATGTGCACAAAGTCTCGACAAATCAAACTGCACCAATCCTGGTGATAACTTTCGGCACACTTGTAATGTTAGGAAATTTTTGGTAAAGTTAGGAAAACTCATGAAGACCTATCAACTACGTTTTAAACTGGGTTTAAGAAAATAGTTTATATCTAAGACAAGTATTATTTAATGCATCGCAAATGTGAATTCCAATTTATACATTTTTAAATATGATATAAGATGCGCAGGTAGAAAATATTATTAAATTATGACTAATGTACAACTGTCCTAATCTTGCAGTCTTATTCGAAGATTTTCAAGGCCAGCTGGTTATTTTTAGGCTGGCAAAATGGTACTCTATGCGCTGGGGCTCATCATCAGAAAACAATAGAAAATTGGAATGGTATTAAGGTTTGAGCGTGACAGCTTTTGGGCGAATAGGACAATTTGTGCTCTAGGGCAATGGGATTTAGTCGAATTTTGGGCTAGGGAGTGCAAACAGCACCCCTGTCGCCTTCAGGACCAGCCTCCTATTCTAGATGACAGCAACAAAAACTTTTTCAAGTGTAAAGTTAACATGCATAGTCTTACAGCAACTTGTCAAGATTTCGTGATTTTGCTTCAAGCAAGTTTTCTTGAACAATTAATATTTTTAGTCTGGTCCTTTTTTAGTCTGGTCCTTCGAGTTGGTTTCGAAGTCCTTGATTTTCAAGGTGTTTTTTTGCAGCAGTCTCCGAAGCTTTTAACAGGAGCTTAGAGAATTTAATCTTCCAGTTGTTTTGTTCGCTTGGATCTCGTATGAGTCCAAACGATTGCTCAAAAACGCCCAGGTAATCGCTTTGTCGATGCACGGTTCCACAAACTAAGACAACAACCAGTCCATGTGGGTCTTGTTTTCCTTTGACACTGTCGTTGTTGAGGTTAGGATTAAAGCAAAGTCGGTCAATGACAACCATTGAAAGAAATTTTTCACTCACAAGTCGTGCACCTTCCACAGTTGTTTCTTGTGAGCCTGAGGGTTCATCACATTGGACAGTAAGTTTTGCATCTTGCCAAAAGTGTTGTGGCCCCCAGTCTGGGGCATCTGTGCCTGGGGTGATAGAGTTAGCAAGCGAAGCAAGTAGCTTGTAGAACCAGGATGAGAAATGGATGCCAAGCTCCTGACCTTCGCTTCTTTCAGGGGTGACTGCCGCACTGTTTCTAGTACATCTGTTTACCTCAGACGTTGTGCTGGTATTTGCCAAATCTGCGTGGTCACGTTCACGTTGTTCACTGGGTACAATTGTGGTCGTTTGGGACTCTTGATGGTCAGACTGAGTGGCCGAGTCTGTGTAGTTAACTGTTATGTTATCTCCTGTTTGAGCTAGAGTAAAGCCTGTGTCCCCCAAGTCTTTTACATCTTTCTGGAAGCAAGATTGAAAATCTTCTTTTTAAATTATTAAATAGAAGATTAGGCACACAGATGTTCTTATGGTCTTCTGTGACCTATACTTATTGTACAATCATCCAGATAAGCAACATGTTTTATTTGTTGCTGATGTTTTGGGTACCTATATGGCAGCAGAACATATTGCAAATTTTCTTGAAATACTCTACCAGCCTTAAAAACACTTTAATAGTTACATTTCATTTAAATAATGTACCCTGATGCACCCTCCAGTTATTTTTCTATCCTTCATTATCCATACCTACCCCTTGTTTCTTCAGTTCCCAAAGTTTCAAGACTTTCTTCAGTAGCGTATTTTTATCGGCCGCAGGGTGTTCAATATGACCTTCTTGGGCAAGATACTGGTAGAGGTTCTCTCGCCTCACTTTCCTTCTCCGCAGAAGCTCGATGCTGCTTCTTGTGTACAACATGATGGCGCTTACGGCTTCTGTTTTAAAATGTATATAAAATGTGAAAAATAAAAGCTGCAATTTAGGTCTTTTGCCTGCTTTCAGGTATTATTATAATAAATGTCGATTATCTTTCTAATCTGATGAAAAAAATGACAATGATTTCCAGATCCAAACTCCTTCGTGCAGAGCCTGATCTTGTGCTGTAGATGTTTGGCCAAATATGTCATAAAGAATTGGAAATAATAAACTTTGCCCCAGACTGGAAAGTTTGAAAACTGTGTGCCCGAGATTTACGAAGTTTAATAGAAAATATATCGAAGGCATCATAAATGTGCACTCAATGTCTCTGCCACATGGTACAAACTGGCTATTTCCCAAATACTACCATCATTTCATGATCAGGTTATTAGCCGTAAACCGGTTACCATTTGTGGTATCTGGAAAATTATTGTGCATCAAAACACTACCCAGCATATCCCTAGTGCAGCTAGGACTGTTAAACGAAAGCCTTTTTAAGTGAGGCAGACATGACCATTTAATACCTTCTTTACTTTCAACAGTAACAACTCGTCCAGTCACAGTATCAGTCAACGACAGCAAATTATCAACTGTTAGAAGATCTAGGATTTTAAGACATTCACCCTTCTCCAAATCATCCATCGTTTACAAGGTTAATTTTCCTTCACTTTTAACAAAAAATTCGAATTCAAACAAGCTTTCGCTTTGTATATGAAATGTTTACCTAATTAGCATGTTTCATTTTCATGGTGGAAAAATCTCCCCTCCCCCCTGAAAAATTGAAAAATATATTTTTGTATACACCAGCATATTAAGCAATACGGGGGGAGAGGGATAAATATTTATTATGCAGGAAATAATGGCGGGTAATTTCAAAATGGCGGACGATAAGAAAGAAGACAAGCTTTCGCATCTTGAAGGTATATGGGTATAAACGTGTTAATGCGCTTGTTTTCTATGTCAAACTTAAACTAATCGGTACTCATTGTTGTTCTTGCTTTGTTTTCAGATTCAAAAGAGCAGAGAGTTCTGAATGAGGTACAATTTTTGTACAAAAACATTGTGGTTAAGTGGTTTAATATTAATAGTACTCGTCTCAGTCATATATTGTATCAACTTTATTGTATTAGCAACGGATTAAACTGAATGAATGTCCGACGTAAATTGGGTTTGAATATAGTTCATAGAAATTGCCCACCTTCTTTCTTCATATGTTGGCCTTCCTTTAGCCCATTAAAAATTAAAATCAAATTGCCTTGCTAACTGGGTTTTTTTATACTTTCTCTAGTCAAGTAGCACGCAAGAAACAAAATGCTCCACGCTGAGTCAGAGTTCGAAAATTTCGTCTCAGTTCGCTTCTCCTTTGTACAAGCGTTCGAGTCCTGATACTAACCAGGTAATTAAATGAAATACTTGATATGGCAATAATGGCATTTTGGTAGTATAGAACTTTGGTTACATCAAATGCTGCCCCAAAATTTTCCCAAAACCTGGCCTGACCATGAACTTGTCACTGTTTCTCACCCATAATGCATGTTATGTGAAACATTCCATATCCAGTCAAGACACAGAATAGAAAATAAACAGAATGGCCAATTGAGTCTGAAGCTTTGAAGTTTGTGTAACCTCGCATGTCACATTATGCATGTTCATTATGCAGGTTCTGGCTAGTCAAATGCCTTTTCTGGCCAATAGAAACACTGAACTGTCTGTTCCACCGTTAATCTGGCCAGTCAATCACATAAAAATAACAGACGTAAAAATAACGTAGGAATAATGGTGCTATTTTGGTGGTTTTCTTTTAGGCAGAACAAAGTTTTCATATCAAAAGAGCAAGGCAGAGCCATAAAGGTACAATGAGAGAAGGATGTTCAGAATAACGTTCAGAATAAGAATTTACAGTACAGCTTGTTTACGTCAAACTTGCTCTGAATTTCACGTAATATGTACATTCTTTTGAAATTTTTTGTCGAATCTGCGCTGTTTTAATCTTGCTCCATTTGTTTTCGTATAGATGATGATAATGAGTCTTGCAAGCGGAGAAATGAAACGAAAGAATTAGAAAACATTCTTAGAAAAAAAGAAGACACGCTTAGAAAGTTGAAACTTGTGAAGATGTACCGAGCTAAGGTATCTGTGCACATGCACGGGTCTAGAAATTTTTTTTTCTTCTCAGGGCTTGCCTATCCGAAGCCCGTTTATAACACAGCCAGAAATGCACAAGTCTGCTGCAGGCATGTTACCTGGCAGTCATCAAGCTGATATTAGGATTTCTTTGCATCGCGTGCTTCAGCTTGATGATAAAAAGTCTGCTGCAAGTTGCCCACATGCTTGATACAAGTTGATTGTCAAGACTTTTTATTCACAAGCTTGACAGAAGTTGTTTCAACAACTTGCAGCAAGTCTGCAAACATTACCTTGCATGAAGTTTGATATATTGATAAGAAGATATCACGAAGTCGGTAAAATCCACAACTGGCCTGATGTATTTTTGGCTCGTCAAACGAGAATCAGAGTTGATGAGAGTTGAAAGCAATAGTTTGGACAAGATTCCTCTCAATTCTCACGTCCTGTTAAAACAATGATCAATCTTCCCATCTTGTGTTGGGTAGTTTCCACTTCTCGAACCTAAAACTTTCCGTTGCTTTTCAGAACAATTTACCGGAGCTCGAAGAATTGATAGGAAAATGGCGTTCTATCTGCCAGGAAGCCGTGCAAGACTTGTACGAGAAATTTAATAAAGACAACAACACGTTGACCATGGGACAGTTTCTTGATGGTCTGAGGGTGACACACGACTTAATACGATACTCTGAAGAAGATGAGACATTCTATTGAGGCATCAAAGCAAGGTACCAGCCAGCTTTATTCAAATTTTAAGTCTCGTTTTCACTAGCGCTGTAAAATCAGGATACTGCTACAACCCTAGACAATCCAGAAAACATTCTGGATTATCTATTGTAAAACAAATGATCAACGAAATTCGGCGACAAACACGAGGAAAAATTGCAAACTTCTTCCAACTACATTCTTTTAAACGGCTCGGTACAGTTACAGAGGTGATATGAACAATATCACCACAAACTTGGGCTGTCAACCTTACACGTTCTATTATAACCAACCTTGTAACAATCATGTTATCAAGCTTGTTACAAGCTGGTTAACAGCTTGTCCCAAACTTGTTACATCGAACAGAAACGAACAATGCGAAAGCAATTTGTCCAAAGTTCACAGCGGACTTGTATCAACCTTCTGCAGGCTGGTTTTTTTTTTACCCGAGTGCAACCGAACCCTATATATTCACACGATAGCGATTTTTTCATACTTTTCAAACCCATTGTAAAACCCATATTCTTGGGTTTCACGTGACGTCATAAATTTCGCTGGGGGTCAACTCCAAATCGATACACTGTCATCAGACTGAAAAAAATTTTCACTGTATGTGTTGACCTTGTGTTTGGCAGCAAATGTGTGCAATTTCGTGAGATTTGCTCGCCCCAGTGCAGTACAATCATCAATACATTTTGGGTTGACCCCTACTCAGATTTACTGGAAAAGGTTCCAGTGAAACCCAAGAATTGAAGTATTTTCAGGTAAAGCCCATGGTAAAGTTCAACAGTTTTAGTTAAAGTCGCGAGTTCATGACCGCACAGTTGGTAGAACCACTATGCGGTGGGTAGTGCTACCCATGCACCACTTGTACAACCGACCCCAGTATAAGAAGAACACTATCGCGTACACTACTGCGGTTTATAAAAATGTATTTGTTGATTCGATAGAAATCAATGACGCAAGCATTAAATAAAATACCTTATTTTTATACAGAGTGCAAACAACGTAAAATACGTAATAAGTCTTGTCCTTTTCTGAAATATGATTATAAATGATTATAAAAGTTCCTTCACTGAATTCATTCATTTGGTTCAGTCGTGTGCCGTATTTACACATTGAAAATCAAAAAATTGCGCATTGAATATATATGTGAATAATTTTGCAAATGATGTATAATATATTAAAATATAGATCTGACATATTGAAATACAAAATTGAAACTGTACACATTAATTTGGAAATATCTCCGAGAGTTTTTCGTACGTACGAACACCGTTTCGGCCGCTACATTTCGTCGTCATGGTCGCTCAGCATGGCGTCTCCTTCGGCATTGTCATCGCGAATGTAGACACTTGGGACATTGTTATTGAACGTTTGAGCCGCTTCGACGCTGGACGCAGTGTTGTTATCGACTTTTGTATAACCTTTTGTCGGCCGAGTTTTGTAGAGGCTTAGCAACGCGAATACAGCAAGCAACGATAAACATGTTGCCATGGAAATTAGAATGAAGTGATTCTCAAGTTTTGGCGAAGCATCGCTTTCGTCGTTGTTATGGTCGCCGGATGCCGCCGAACGATCTGTAATGTTTGCATGTGTGGGACAGTCGGCGTTACAATGTTTACATGTCTTAGTGTGTTCGTCGAGTTTGTGTTTTTCCGAACATTGCCGAACGCACCTGCTTCCCTGGAGGTACAGATCCATGCGACATGACGTACAAGCGTCCGCTCCTGCCCGCGTGCAGGTCACGCAGGACGGGTGGCACTTCTCGCATTCCGGTATGCCGTTAGAGTCCCGGTCGTACGTTCCAGGTGGACAGTTCTTCACGCACGTGAAGTTGAAGAGTTTCCCGCCATCATTGCAACTCAAGCAGTGTCGATGTGACCCTCCTTTACAAGCCAGGCAGCCGCTGCTGCACACGTAGCACTTTCCATCCTTTCTGTACTCGTTTACTTTGCATGGCGAGATGCACTGCGAGAATGTAAGTGACAGTCCCGCCACGCAACTGCTGCAAGCGCCTTCCCCAGCACCAGTGCAGGTTTTACACATCGGATGGCAGGATTCGCATCGCGAAGTCTCGTGGTTTCTGTACATGCCCTCGGCGCACTCTTTGGTGCACACCGAGCCTTGAAGACTGTCTTTACTATCCTTGCAACTCAGACATTCGTCTCGTGTCGTGCCCATGCAAGTTTGACAAGACTCGTGACACGGGACGCACGTGCGTGTCGCGCGATTTAGAACGTAACCTGATGAGCACGTGCTCGTACACTGATTCTTCTCGAGAACGTACGGTGGAATGCATTCATTACAGGTGGACGGACCGCTACATTTGTGGCAGATTGAATTACATCCTTGGCAACGCATTAATTCCGTTTCGTAGTAATACCGAGCAGGACACTTCAAGCGACAATGATCTTGAAATAGCACCAATCCAGGTTTACACGAGGTACACCGACTTGCTTCAGCGCACGTCGAGCAAGAATCATCACACGGCAAACAGCGTTTGAACATCTTGTCCAAAAACGTGCCCGAAGGACACTCGGTAACACACTGATTCTTGAACAGGATCTGCGCTGGACCACACTTTGTACAAGACGTAGCCGAACCGGCACACTCTGCACAAGTCTTATCGCACGCACTGCAGATGTTTGAACTCTTTTCGGCATAAAAACCTTTAGGACAATGCAAGACGCATTTACCTTCGTGCAAAACTAACCCAGAAACGCATTTCAAGCAAGCACTCGGCTTTTCACAGTGGATGCACTCTGATGGGCATTTTTCACATAATGTACTATCCAAACCGTAATAGTATCCACGCTTGGGACAGTCAAGAGAGCATAGCTTGGTAATCGGGTCACGGAACTTCAAGCCCTTGCAGCGAAGACAGTCGTACTTCGTAGGTCCAAAACATGTAGAGCACGACGTATCACAATCCGAACACGTGTCCTGGGTTTTGTTCCACTTCGTTTGAGAAGCCAACGTGCTGTTACGAAATGTTCCATCCTGGCATACTGACGTACATACTCCGTTGACTTTGTTAAAACCATCTGGAAAGAAGCAACAAATAGTACTTAGAAAATACGTCCTACGAAAATACGTCCAGTTTGTGGCCGACTTCATGTTGACTGCCATATTTGAGTGTGACATCAACGTTTTGGGGAGGAGTCATCGTCCCAGTCTTAGAGGTGAGAAGTAGGCGGGGCTGCACCATCGATGCACCTTCCATACCCAAAGGTTAGGGCAAGGGTGAGGTCATTACCCCACCAATAAATCCCATCCCCGTTGACGGCGTTGTTAGTACGCTTGTTGTTTTACCTCGGGGCTGAACCTTGCAACCTGCATTTAGTTTCAGTTTTAAAATAATGGCAAACCTTCACCTTTGCATGCGGTACAATTAGACGCAACTCCTGCACATCCCTTATCACACACGAGCGAACACAGCTGGCAACGTCCTGTTTTATCCGCAAACATCCCTAACGGACACTTCTCCGCACAGCTGTTATTGAAGAAATGCATGCCATCGACACATGTTAGACATTGATCACGGTCGCCACCGAAACAAGTTGAACAATTGGCATGGCATCCGGAACATCTGCAAAAAAAAGAGACAATAAGATTATTCACTTCAAAACCTTGACCATAAGGGAACGAATGTTCCTCCACTTATCTTAGCCGAGTGGAAATCACACACATGTTGACAATCAAGCCGGGAACAGCTGAGAAAAACTCGTCAATTATACAGTAGATTCTCCGGCAGGAATTGAACTTATACCTTTGCGATGTACATTAAGCTAGGGAGGTAGTCGTCAATAAAGCCTGGTTTTCATTACGACGTAAGCGTAAGCATAAGCAAGCGGAACCTTTGATGTGACATAAGCGTAAGCGTAAAGAACGCAACGTTTTGATATTTCTTATGTCTGATCAAAGGTTCCGCTCGCTTATGCTTACGCTTACGTCGTAATGAAAACAAGGCCTGAGACGCTCATTTACATACCATAAAGTAACAAGCTGTCAGCTTTTTTATATCGAATGGTCGAAGAAAGAAAACGGTTCTTAATGAAGCCTAAGTTTGTCAAAGCTAAAACCGTGAATTAGACTGCGTATTTTCGATGTGGCGTAAAGCATGATTGTCCTGGACTCTTGAAATGAGTATATTTCCTGCGACACTTAACCCTGAGATATTCAGTTGTCGGTTTATGAAGTTCCTTGCAGTATTGCGTAGCGGATTTCTCAACACTTACTTATTGTCTTCGCCGTAAGTTCCATTCGGGCAAACAGGCATGCATTTGTTGCCATGGAGATACGAATACCCAGAGCAGGCAGTGCAGGTTGTCAGATCTGAACATTCAGCACACGAAGGATGGCAGTATTCACACCGGCGACTCTCATTTGCGTATGTACCGGTGGGGCACGCAACAGCTGTCACGCATTTATGTTGCGATAAAAACAAATTGTCTTTGCACGCCTTGCAACGGGAGGGGTCATCAGGGTCACATGCTTTGCAGTTTGATCTACATTTCACACACGTGTCCTCCGATATCGCATGACTTGAACCTATGGTAGAAAATGTAACGTTGAAGATACTTTTTTGTAGAATAAAAGAAACTAGACGACCGAGAATTTATCATCGGTCTCAGGAGGGCGACATTGATGCTATAAATTCAAATTCTCACCCGACGGACAGTTGTCTAAACACAACCCAGTTCCATTGTCTGCTCTAACCAGTCCATCTTTGCACGAAGTACAATTGGTCGCTAAAGGGCCTTTACAATGTTTACACGAAGCATCGCACGATACGCACTGATAATTGTTACCATAAAAACCAGATGGACACGTGACCACACACATTCCTCTGTGTAAGTAGAGGTCCTGCTTTACCCCTTCGCGAGTAGCTGTAGTGACTCCACATTTTGTACACGACCAAGCACTGCCGTTGTTACATGTCAAACAAGAAGGATGACACGGCCAGCAAAGATCATTAAACACGTATTGATTGACTTTGCAGTCCATAACGCAACTAAGAGAAAAACTTAGAGGTGAGATAAACCGACTTTTTTCAGTCTACCCACAGCCTCTAACTACCTAATCACTTGTACCCACTTACCTGGCCACGTACCCCAGATACCCTTGACCCATCCACTACTGTACCCACATGTACCTACCTATTCTCTTCCAGTTTATGATCCTCTTTGCAAGCTGTGCAGAATGTGGCCGAAGAACTGCAGGTTAAACAGGATCGATCACATTTCTCGCAACGATTATCCTCAGTGGTAAACCATCCGTCTGGGCAGCTTGTAACACAGTTTCCTTCCTTGAGTAACTTTGGTGTTTTGCAGGAGGAACATTGGTCAGATCCAGGTCCTTCACATTTCTCACAAACACTGGAGCAAGGTTTGCATTCCTTCGTCGATTCGTCGGCGTATTTATCGTCCCCACACTCGCTTACGCAAACCTTGAAAGAAGATTTGCAATGACTGTAAATATTCACCTACGAGAGCGGAACTACTGTTTACACATTACATCGCGAGCTTGCTTGTTTACATCCGCAGAGAAACTAAATTGCCGTGTAAATGCAACATTTCGAAAATCAGAATTGTTTTCATGTACTGTGCTTCGGTTTTGATCTGGATAACTTAAGAGGCTTCGGTGCAGCCGTTGTTCTACTTACCAGTCCCCATAATCTACGAAATCATAGGTTTTGATCCGATCATCGTTTCAGACTAGTGAAATTCATGTGAAAGGTTTGGTCAAATGTCGTGGGTCCACCGATTTTCTCTTGCAGTGAATTTTTACAGGATGGTTGACAAGAGTTTCACTAACCCTCGTAAATCTTTGTCAAATAGATTAACCTTTAACCAAAGGCTTTTCTGTAAAAAATCATGGTTTAAAGAATCTTGGTATCCGGCATGTTTTTTCGACTATCATATGAACAACTTACTCCATTGGACTTGTAGTTAACACACTGCACGCACTCGCGCGCATCAGGACCATGACAGCCTCCCATACATTCACTTGAACAATTGGCATACATCACACCTGGCGGAAGTTCAGTACCATGGAAACGAAGTTCCCAGCTGGTCAATGTACCAGTATTGGTAGGATTGCCTGTAAGAAACAGTTGACTTTAACAAGCTGCTGAACAAGTTAGGCAAGGATCAGTGCTCTGATGATGTCGTTCACAGCTGTTCACAGCTCCATATGAACGTGGCGTGGAACTTCAGACATTTAGCTTGTAATGGCAATACTGGTGATGATCAGCACTGGTGATGATCAATACTGGTGATGATCAATACTGGTGATGATCAATACTGGTGATGATCAATAATGGTGATGATCAATAATGGTGATGATCTAATCAGCGAGTTCGTATCTTCACTTACCAGCATTCTCGATTTCTAAAATCCACTTCCCTCTTGGATTTTCCTCCCAGTTATGCGTGGACATAAATGCCCAGTCTTTAAATCCTTTTGACGAGTAATCCGCTTTTCGTTTGGTCAGCAACGTTGACCGCGTTCCTTGCGGCGACGTGAGGTAAATGGTCAGGTCGCCGCGACGATTGAACGAAAGTGAAAGAACGACTTCCACGTGCTCCAAGTACCGGATGTAGTTCCTAGTCCCCTCGCAACCTGTGGTTTCTTTTTCCAGCCTCAAGCTCCCGGTTCTTGGAATTGGTCTAGAAGTCAGAGTGGTAAGAAATCAAAAACTAGATGTAGCCTATGTTGCTGTTCGCGCTTGGACGCCTCACTGCACTATAGCTCTGGACAAAAGCTGTACGTATGTGGCACTGTAACATTGCTACATTACTTGTGTTTGTAGTGGAGTCAAGAGCACACAAAACATAGGATCCGAGACAGTATACACGGAATTCGACGTTCGAGCGAGAGAAAGTAATAATAATAATAATCACGGTTCTTAATCAATAATGGCGATGATCAATAATGGTGATGATCAATACCACTACTAACTTCCAGACGAAAAACCGTCGATGCAGTGAAGGCACAATCTTACCAAGTCAAACTAGACTGTATACAAACCTAGGGGTTGTATCCATTGGCTCACTACAGTCGTGTTTCTCCGGGACAGTCTCCCAGCGCAACGCGAGATCCACCAATGCCTTAGCATCCAGCAGACCGTAGCCAAAGCGATGACTTATGCGCCGTCCAACGCCGTTTGTCACCCAGTCATTCGACTTGAGTTTGTCAGGTTTCGACGTTCGCACAACAATATGCTGCATGTCCCGCCATGTCAACCTCGGACTGAAACAGAAACAGAATTGACTCTAACCTGCAAGATTTCATGAGCGCATTTTCGTAAAAAACGCTGGAGGAGGAGGTAGGGAACGTTTACGGGAAGGTGCGGTTGTTTGGGTCCCACCCCCTTCCTGACCTAAGGTTCGGTAGTATCGCCCTACAGTGAACAACACTGACGACAGTTGACGTGTTGCATGTAACGCATGCGCATAACAATACGTTCCCGAACGTCAAGGGAGGTGGTGAGCCATTCAAGGTACGTACCTCCCCTCAATATTCGGGTATGCATAAGGTTAAAATTTAAGCGAGAGAAAGTTGAGCATAGGAGTTAGAGTGTAAGATGCAAAGTCATACCTGGCTTCCAATGCCAACGCCAATATTCCAGCTGCAAGCGGAGCAGAAGCTGATGTTCCAGTGTGCTCCTTAGTGCATCTGTGGCGAAGATCTGTTGTCACCTGAAACAAAACGGTACCATACATTTCGGAGCTGATACTTGTTAACTTGGCTGAGCAAAGTACTCAACTTAGGCGAGACCTCTGCAGTTCCATCAGCAGACTGTCACTATGAAACACAAGGAATCACTGAAGGGATCATGGACCTCTGCTACGAACAAAACGCGTACAATCTGAAGATATGCCATTTCTGGCTTGGTCTTTGAATCTGGGAAAACCTTTCATCTATGCAGTTCAGTGATGTTTCCACCACACACATCTGTCACTTACTATTTTCCTCATTCCCCACGAGCCACTGCTGAAGGTGGATGCCAATGTGGAAGCACAAAATTCGGAATACCACGGTGTTGTACCATGCTCGGTAGCAGAACTGATGGACAAAGTATAAATACTGTTCGTATAACCATCACAGTTACAATTATCTTGATCACGACCACCATTACCAGATGCCCACACAAAGATGTTACCAAGACCACCACGACCCTGAAAATCACACTAGGTTAAACCTTTCAGGGCTTGAGTTATATTTTCATCAGGACAAGCATCTTCGGCCTCTGAGATGCTGGGTTCATGATGGTTGGCAAAGGTTAAGCTCCCCCCCCCCAGGAAATTTAACCTTACTGGTACCCACGTAACAAGAGGCAACACATGGGGCACCCTCTGTCGAACTTGCATCTGAAATTACTGTTGGAAACATATCATGATCACACTGAATGTCATGCTTGACAATACATTTTAGTCTTTAGCACCGTTAAAAACATAAAATCGCTTGAATCACTGTTGACTTAGTCAGGAGTATTAGCAACAAGTAAGACAAGTATCCACTTGCTAAAGAAGAATATTTAAACGAGTGTCCATTTTGCAAAGTGCACCTTAGCAATTCCCTCGGAGAAAGCAACTTTGGCCATTGATCCAGGTCCATCAACTGTCTTGCCGTCGTCGTCTGGACCCCAACTTGAACTGTATATATGTATATGTTGGGGGTTGTGACTTAGAGATTTCGCTTCAACTGCATCTGTCACATCACCATCTAACATACGAATACCTGGAGGAGGAAAATGAACTCTGTTGACACATTGTCTTAGGTGGTGGTTTATTTGTGCTTGCAGTTTATCTGCAGTATACTGAACATATTTTATTCCTTTACATTATTTTTTAAAAATGAGAATAGATGACATACTGTAAACTTCCTCTACTACCCCACAATTCTCTCAACACAATTACAAATTTTCAGCAAGTTTGTTTCTAGAGTTATAAGCCTTTTGTTAAAGATCAAGTCCAGTCTATTCTACACATAAGGTTAACTCAACATAGTCTGCCCTAAAAAAAATTGTCTAAATTTTGCATCTTTCAAACTATTTCTGAATAGAAACTCTAGTTTATATTCATTTCTGAGCATAGCAAATTAGACAAATGACAGATGTCCAGTTAGTAAATCATATTTTTTAAAAATATTACAGTTCAAAATGTAATTTGTTTACATTACCAAATGGGTATATTTTTCACCTAGGTCAGATCTGCAATTATGTTAGAAATATTTAATGCTCTAGCTATGTAATATACCTCCTACTTTGGCCCCATAGGCAACACCAATTCCACAGTAACCATTACCAGCAGATGCAGCAACTTCTCCTGCACATCTTGTGCCATGTCTGAACACAGAAATACGGTCAAAAATAGTAGTGAGATTGAACACTTGGTGCCTAGCAAGCATTTTATTGCCTATCTAAGTTATTTGTAGTCGCATGGTAAACGTTTACAATATAATACCCTGCCAGAAGTTTTTTTTTGGCTGAGTTACGCATGAAGGAAAAGAAAAATTGCCATCAAATGAGCGATTGTTTAATGTATTTGCTTTTCAGTATTTGGCAAGTATTATTGTTGATAGAATGCAAGCAAGCTGTATAAATGTTTTGTCATGCTGCAGGAAGTGACATTACTTTAGTGAAGCTCCACATGCAGTCTTTGCACATGCTTGACAAACAACTGTTTGGTTGCTTGCAATGGTTTCTTTACCTTCAGCCCAAGCTCAGCTCAAACACCCCTTCTAGCAGGCTAACTATATAAGCACGTAGTTTGCCAGAAACACCACTACTACCAACCTGTTTTCATCATTAAAAGTTGGTCTTGGTGATGGGTCTTCTTTTTTACCATTGTTGTAATTGAAACTTGCAAGAGGGTCCTACGAACATTTTTGAAATAGGATTGAAAAGAGATGCGCTCACTAGAGGGCGAATACAAATGGGAGTACCATTTTGTTGTGAGAAATATTAGACATGTAATCCACAGTATACACTACGGATATTTTCATTATTGCTTTAGCCTTTTGCACATGATCATGCATTCACAAAATTATTTAAAAATTTATTCATGTATTCCACACATACCAACACAACTCAAGTACTCAAAGTACAATCATTAGAGCTGGCAAAGAACCCCCCTACCAGATCATAGGACTGACCAACTTTTTAATGTACAACCTAAATGCATGGGGCCTACAGGCAGCAGTACAAGTGGGTGGGATTTTTGGCGATTTTTTTGACATTTGTGCTGTACTTGCCCAAGCATGCAATAACAACAAGAGGGCAATAATTGGGTTACAGACTTTGCAGTTTAATGACAACATGCTCTTTACATACATAATTTGCTTTCAGATCTGGATGGTCTGTTTCAATTCCTAGACAGAAATATAAACATATTTTGCAATGCTATTTTATTACCTACATTCTCAAGTGATGCTAAAAGATTGACAAGTTATTAGCAATTCGGCATATCAACTTACCATCATCCAAAATCGACACAGAGACCCCTCGTCCTGTTATATTCAAAGCTGTCCACACAGGTATAACATTGTGGTCATAATTTGGAAATACTCTATCCTCGTTGTGCTGAAAAATCAAGGCTGTTTTAGAAGCAATGCAATCAACGTTACTGGCAAGACCTTCAATTGCTTTTGTAAACAATGTATTAAAAACCCCAAATATTTACAGTGTATCCTGAGTCATTTTAAAATATTCACGATGTTTCTAATTATTTCAAAGCATATCTAAGATACCAAAGTTGGGTATAATTATGGGCTTGTTAACTACCTATTGTTGTGATATGTGCACAGGGTTATATACAATATTTGCTTGGGGCTATTTGAAATCATCCATGCCAACATTTAGCCAAAACAGTACAATTTGAAAATACCTGGCCACACAGGGCTACGGTAAGGGTCAGATATAATCTGGCAGCCGAAACAATATTGCTTTGAATTTCCGCGTTTTAAAATCGCCCATGCAGAAGTGATTTGCTGGCATGATAAGGACTTAATTTCGCAACATTTTACATTTTTATTGCCTCATTAATAAATTGTCACCCAATATAAACGAAGTATTCAATTTAAGAAGCACTGAATTCTCACCAAATACCACTGATATATCCACATGGGATCGGAGTATAAGACGTTTCTCTTCACTCTCCTTCTAGCAACTTGCTGTTCCACCCATGTTACCTGTATATTTACAAAAAATACATTTCACGTATTCAAATTAACTTCGTCGTCAATGTCAACTAGACACAAATCCACATAGTCCTAGTAAACAGTAGAACTGGCAAACCTTAAACTCCCGGGATAGTTTCGACGAGTGATGAGCAATCTCGCGTCGCATACGTCTTGAATATGCGCGATGCTCAAAATGATAGTAGCCTTCCAAAGTTCCGATCTAAAATTTTAATTTAATATTTGTAAAAGGAATCTTTGTAATAGATACGGTAGATAAACTAGCGATAATCGTAAACACGCAGTCAAATAATATACAGTAAGAACCCTACCTGGCCTAAATTTATCATTCCATGTCGACGAGCAATTTCATGTACTTTCGCCTGGTCCACGTTCGGTATATGTACTGCCCAAGTATTGGTGTAGTGGCTAGTCGCTTCGTTGCCATAAGTCCGTAATTCGACAAAAATAAGAAACACAAAAATAATACTACAAACTCCGGTCGAAAATTTCATCGGAGCGTTAATCCCAGTCTTCGGTATAATATTATCCTATTCTATGTCTGCAAGACATTTACGTTGTCGATGAAACAATATCGAGACACAAGAATGCTCGATCTCTAATATTGAACACAACTACACAAGCTATAAACTAAAGGAAAACATAACCAAAGTTGCTACGTCTGAGGCAGAATAATGACTTCCTTTCTGTGACGTCACAATCACTTCCGGTCAAGCTGCACGCACATCGTGCTAAATTTACGGTCAAAATTTGCGCAAAAGGCGAAGAAACTCTGCGGCAATAGAGCGTAATTTTAATGTTTCTAAAATTGCAAAAGCGTAGTTTTGAACAGTGCTATTAATCAGAAGACAAATACTCATGTTTATGAGACAAGCAAATCCAGCATTTTTTTACAGGAAGTGACCTTTCTTGCCTGAAGACAAACAAAAACAGTCGCTTATCGGGAAAAGCACAGCCGTTGTTAATCGTCTTGGACAATTTCAATTCTTCTAAAAATAAAAAAATACGGAACTGCTAAACTTGGAGACACTTAGGAAATCCACACTCTAAGATGGCCATTTTTACAGAATTCATTTTATATTTGTCTCCCACTGTTAACCTTGTGTGCTTTGCATAATTGGCTTGAGTCTTGGTTTCCCCCAGAAGACGTTGTTGGAATAACTAGTCACGTTTGTGAATTAGCTGTCACTTCGGCGCGAACAAATTTGATGGAATTTAATCTTTTCGTCAGTCGTCACTCAATTGAAGTCGGTATTAATTAAAGGATTTTTCAAAATAGAAGGATACGACAAGGAAATTTAGAGGATCGTCGGTAGACATAAAGTCTCAAAAATATCCGCAAAACTTATTAACAAAAAACTAGGTTCACTTTTAATCTGACACTGCAGAGAACAACGAAAAAGTCGTTGTCTCGCGCGGGATTCGAACTCGCATCCTCGGGTTTCTAGACCGCCGATCTACCAATTGAGCTATCGAGTCAACTGGGATTGGAAGCGAGTCTTATCCAATTTAAGTGCACGAAATATTTTTGTGACGACTTAACGCTTGTCTTTGAGGACGCGCAGTGATTCAATTCTATTTCAGAACCATCCTCAGAGATATGAAAAACTAGATTCATATTAATCTGACACTGCAGAGAACAACGAAAAATTCGTCGTCTCGAGTACACTTAAATTGGATAAGACTCGCTACCAATCCCAGTTGACTCGATAGCTCAATTGGTAGAGCGGCGGTCCAGGAACGCAAAGATGCGAGTTCGAATCCCGCTCGAGACAACGAATTTTTCGCTGTTCTCTGCAGTGTCAGATTGATATGAATCTAGTTTTTTATTAACGAACGCTTGTTTGAATTCGTGACCTTTTTTGATGATAGGATTGTCTCATTTCTTGATGATTGATCTCTTCTCTCTGATGGATGAACTTGGAACTTTCAGGAAACTAGTAGAGTGGAAAAAAAAAACAAGAAAAAGACGGAGTCGGTGATATTTCGTCTTTATTCCAAAGACATTGTTGACAATGACAATGTATTTGGAATAAAGACGAAATATCACCGACTCCGTCGTTTTCTTGTTTTTTTCTTGAATATCAGGAATACAAGATGTCTATTTTCTGAATTTGTTTTTTTTTTTCTACAATGAAGACTGAATGAAAACTAAACCAAAACATGAATTCATTCCCCATACGTGCGCATAACACCTAGTGCGTGTTTCGCAAGAGGTCCTTCCAAATTAGGCTTAGCCAAATCATATTTTTAGAAAGTTGAATTACATAAAACAGCTGACAAAATACAGTACCTTATGAAAGCAAATGCGATTAACAATTCTATTTAAAAATCTAAAATCTGATAAAAAAATGTTTGCTTTGAAAATGCTTGATAAAAAAGATGTCGTCTATCGGGAAAAACCCAGGTGTGCATGACACCCGAACAACTTCGTTGCCATGTTGTTGCACAACAGGACAAAACAATATTTTGGGGGTAAATACCAACACAAGATATTCAGGATTTGTGATTGGCGTTTCAAAACAAAAGTCATCATTGTTTGTAATGGCGACCCGTACTTCTCTGCCCACACATTGTCGATATACTGTCAATTCTAGGGAGTAATTTTTACTCCACCACAAGAGTTACACTCTCTTTTGGGGAGTTAAAAAAGAGAGTATATTCCACTCTAAAACCAGAGTTAAAACTTAAACCAGAGTATTTTTAACTCCCATAGGAATAAAAGTTACTCTGCTTTTGGGTTGGTTTTTAGTTAGCGCAAAATTTTAAAATGTGGTTTTTATGTGGTTTTTACTCATGCAAGGATAAATTTTACTCTATTAATGAGGTAGAAAGTACTCTATTAATGAGGTAAGAAGTTGAAATGTTGGAGAAAAATATACCCCCAAAATCGACTGAACTGGTACCTTTGTTTTTACTCCTTTTCTGGAGTAGTATTGACTCCTTAAAATATATTCTTGCCAATAATGCTGATGAATATTATAACAGTTAATGCCGATAAACATTGTGTGAACAATATGTGGGTAGCTTTGGGCGGCACCAATTACATTAACCTGTTATATTACAAGCACAGTATAGAGAATAAACAGTAGGCCAATCAGCAGTGCATGTTCTCCCCCAGAACAGGCGAATTATTAAACTCTTATTTCTTAAGTTCGTGCCCTATAACAAAAACTCAAGTTGACATTTTTATTTGCATTCCATTTCGCATAAAATATTTACAGCTTAAAATACGCTAGTCTACTCTTTCACCTTAAGAGCACAGTTGTGTATCACCGCCGGTTAATTTACTTGCGACTTTCCTAATTCCGTCCTGTTTTTCTGAGCTAAAGCGTGATGAAGAATTTGCAAAGAATGCGTTGATGGTGTGTTCGTGAACGGATAATAAACGATTAAATGGTCTTTCGATTCTTATCGTTTTAAGTTATTGCAGATTTCTTCAGTGAATCCAGAGCATGTCGCATCACCACCCAGATCTTTCGTGCGAACCTGGTTCAAAATTTGCAAATGCATTTCGTCAAAGATAATAATCAAACGAATGAACTGCTAGAAACGCAGGCTGTGGGGGATCCGTGATACGGCCTGATACGCAGTTTACTTTGGAGCCCTGGAACTTCACTTTGAATAGGTTTTAGGACTTTGTATTTAGATATTTTGAACAAGAACGGCATTGTCTATGCGTCTATCGACTTTTAAGGCTTTTCCAAGGAGGTGAAAATGCCGAAAATCACCAATGAACGTTTTCGTAAAACCTTTTTAACCAAAATGCAATGGCAAGATTTGTGCGCGGAATCACAACGCCAACATTCAGCTTTAGTTTTTGGCGTTGTATGTGTTCAAAGTCCTGAAATATATTTGGAGTGACGTTACGGCGTTCCAAAGTAAAGCTTATCAGATGAGCATCACTCCATCAACAACATCAGACTTTTCGCCCGCCGTAAATACCAACCTACATAATAATTTAGGTAAACTGGTTTTGCAATTGGACTTATGAAACTAAAGTTATCATTATTTCTGATTCGTTCTCGGGCTTTACATGCGTGGTACCATGGATACCATGGTACCTTCTTTAACTATCCATACTTGTCCATGGTGGTACCAACCTTTCCCTCTCGGATGGTTTGAAGTGTTGCCTCTTCAATGCGGTTAGCATGGTCGCCGAAATGCATGTGACGGAGCATCATGACAGCGCTCAGTAGTAGCGCAGTTGGGTTTGCTTTATCCTCGCCAGCAATATCAGGCGCTGTGCCATGCACCTAAACACACAAGTTGTGGGGAGGTACATAACTCTGTTCACAAGTTGTCCGCAGGCATGTTCACACTGCTTGCTAACAACTTGTGACAAGCATATGGGTCAGTCAGATGTGTTACAAGGTTAATTGTTACAACAAATCCGATAAAGCCATGATAATATTATGCAAAATACTGGTGTAAGGTATAGAGACACGACAGGTCTCATTGTCTGAAACGATAAAGCGAACATCGCCGTTTCGAGTGAAGGCCACTCGTTAGGAACTTAATAGTAAGATATAGAAACACGGTTGTAGCAATAAATACTATTACATAAAGATTCGTGGGATTCTATAGTTGCTTACATCTGCTCATTTTTTTTTTATTAACATGATATTACCAGAAGTTCTCGTAACATTAGTTGTCCTCAAGAGCAAATATGAGGCTGTTTTAGATTAAACCTTGCTCGAGTTCCACCCTATTAACAGGTTGTTAGTTGCTTGTTGCAAACTTGTTGCAAACTTGAGATAAGCACTTGGAACACGACTTACCGATTCAAATATGGCGACTCCATCTTCTCCGATGTTTCCACTTGGGGTGACACCCAAACCTCCGATCAAGCCAGCACAAAGATCACTGAAGATACAACATAAATATACATACATTGAGTATACAAAACCAATAATTATATTGAGTTCTAAAGCTACTCTTTCTCACCTCAGTATATCACCATACAAGTTAGGCATGACCAACACGTCGTACTGACCTGGGTCTTTAACAATCTGCAAGGAGAGTCTCATTGCATTTTAATGAAATAACAATGTATCATACAGTTGTACGAAAGGTCTGGCGCAATTAATCGTCAGAGATAATGCCTTTCACCTCTGAGATCGTCTGTTTGATGCTTACTTCGGACCATTCGGACTTCACCGCTTAGTTGTTGGTTTTCTTCGCATCAGTTTAACATCAATTTACAGGACAGGCTACGATCAGCGCTTACTAGACCTCCTGTCAATGGTCCTAGCTCTGTGCTGTTAGAGAGCTTTAGATTCAACTACGACTGCGATAACAAGTAAGACTACAAGACTTTGTCGTTGAAAATCAGCTATTGCAAACTTGATAATACTTTTTTTACACAATATGTCTTGAAAACAGCAGATGATCCAAAGTGAAGATGATCCAAAGTGAAGATGATCCAAAGTGAAGATGAAGACGGATGTGTAGGAGAGAATTTAAAAACGAAAAATCTCGCAGTTCAACGACTCGTTATCGTAGCTGATGCCGAATGCAAAGCTTCCTATTGTCCGAGTTTTTATTTAAGTTTATGAAAACATTCGTAGTTGAAACTAACGTTCAGACAAGTGGTATCAAGATACGTCTCCTGGTATCTGATGTCTTTGTATTTCTTGGCGGCTTCACGACAACATTGCAGAAACAATCCATCAGACTTTCGCCTGTTTTCAGAGTTATTTCCAAATAAAAATAGAAAAAAGATCAGTAACAAATCCACTGTTTTCAGAAGGCTTCAAGGACCTTTTTCTGCTGATAGTGACAGTATATTTCCCATCTCATAATGGTGACAGAAAGTCTAAGCTTGGTGGCGGGGGGGGGGGGGTGTGCCCCCTCTGTCTAATCCCTCCAGTAAATCTATCTTCATATTGTGCTTCGCCATTCATCTACTATCTAAACCTTAAGTTGTAAAAAATTCCTGCGCCTAAACTTACATAATATTGGCCTTGTGCACAGCTGTGACAGTGTGTCTGTTGTTAGCTCTGGCATAACTGAACGCATACTCTGCAACTCTTGAGGAAGCTTGCTTTGTGATCAGTTTGATACTCTGGACAACACCATCAACAACCTAAAACATCATCAATACAATAGGCACTGGTACCTTGAATGAAACCACTCTAAAAACTGGAAATGACTGCTTACCATGTGCTCTATGCCACTGTACTCTCCCTCAGTGTTCTCTCGAATGGTAACTAAGTTCACATCCTTGTATGCTGTGGGGTAACCCTCAATGGAACAGCATGGCCGAACATTTGCGAACAGGTTGAAGGTTCTAGACAGAGTTTATTGATATATATCACAGTAAGGATTTTCAAGCTCAACTGTCAGCTGTTTAAAGATATTTGAGTAACACAGTCAAAAGGTCAAGCATACTTGCGTAAAGTTAGGTTTAACGAGACATGGCCTTTTCCAATCTTGGTTTCCATGGGTCCTAAAAGAGCATGATTTGTGTTATGATCTGTCTGTTTATATACATTTAGTAGAAATATGTTCCTTAACAACATTATATATAGGATTTTATTGTGTATTTGCTATAGCTACCTTTCAATCCAACTTTGTTTTGGTTAATAGATTTAATAACCGCAGGCGGAACAGTGGTTTTTCCACTTGGCAGTACAATTGGTTCCACATTCACTTCTTCCCAAGTTATAGGAACCTTTAAGATAAAGTTGTAATTCAATAATGTTCAATACATCACCAGTTCAAATCACTCCAGCCTTCCTTATCTACACTATGTGTGCATTCCCTCAGCCCACCTCTGCTGCACTGAATACTTCTTTAACGGCATCAGAGATTTCTGGTCCGATTCCATGGCCTGGCATAAGAGTGACTTTTTTAACCTAAGCAAAATATCAAGTAATTCAAAGGGCTGTTTTAACACTTTCTTTGGTGCAATGTCAATAAAATAGCACACCCACATTTTATATCTGTTCTTAGGCCATTTGGGTAGTTTTTCATTGACAAGTTGCATGCTGTGATTAGAAAGTACTTGTAGCAATGATAATTAGAGCCCATTGGTTGTGTTGGGATTCACTTAAATGAGTTAACTGAAGACATTAGAAAGTTTCAGACACATTTTTCACAACATGGACATAGAGCAAAACTAAATTAAGCATTGTAGATGATGTGAGCAGCTCTGATTCAAATCACAAACATGCTTCCTCATTGACAAGTAAAATTGTCTGGCATAACACTGGCACACATCATATGGCAGTGTGACACCTTAATTAATCGATGGCTTGTTTTTGATGGCATAAGAATTTATCATTTAACAATAAAACGTAAATTTTATATATTTTCACAAGTATAAAACAGAGTCTACGAGGGCAAAGTTCAAACAAACTATATGTACAAGTACTGTTCTAGTGTACGTCAGAACTATAGGACAATTTCACTTAAAGTTCTACTTTTCTCCTACATTTAATACCTCAGTACTCAAACATGATTTCTTTAACTTTGTAGGTAATGCAGACCTCTAAAAAGAAATATCTCGTCAAGCACAAATTGCACTAAAATATTGATGTACAAAGATTTCTAATTGCAACATCTGAGGTAATTTTTCATGTAACGAAAAGCGCTTGGGAAAGAACATAATTTACATAAAAAATTTACATCAATTGAAATCGCAATTCTCCAGTACATACGTGCTTCAAAATCAGCCTCTGTAGGCCTTGTCCGTTGGACAGTTCTCCGCAAACAGCGCCAAAGTAGCGAGCTCCTTTTCGAATGGCTTGGCTGGAAATCGCCATCTTGGCTCGAGAATTAATTTATTCACGTAAATAAAGATTCGAAATTGCACAATCTTGCGCAATCTATCATTGTTCGATTTTGACTCTGCGCGTGCGCAAGATTTGACACTTTGATAAGCAATTTTTTTTTTTATTACAATTTTATTGAGTACATTACATAAATAATCAAATGTATTTACATATACATATACATAATCAAAATAACATCTACTCAAATGGAAAAGCACAAACGAGACGCGAAGTCCCATGCAAGGCGCAATCCCAGCGAAATACGTAAACAGGTAATATAACACACACATAAGACATATATCACGCATATAAGACATATATCACATACATAAGACAATATCACACACATAAGACATTATTACACATGTAACACACTACACAGAATAAATAGCACTATTTAAGATCTATGGCACGGGCAGTCCCGTACCAGTGTCCACGTGCATGGCAGGTCTACATCAAATGTTGTCATGAATAAGTTCCCATATGCAGCCTTAAGTGATCTTTTGAAGGATGAGAGGCTGGCGAATGTGGTAGAGGGGGCAATTTTGCACACGTGGTTCCATAACTCCACAAGCCGATTGAAGTATGAGCATTGAAATGTTTTAGATTCACACAGTGGAACTTTGAGGGTAAGGGAAGGATTTGTACAGAGTCGTGTTCGACCATTGTTGTTGAATGAGACGAAACTATGCACGTCAAGATCGATACAACCATACAGCGCCTTAAAAAAGAACACCAGGTCTTTTATTTCTCTGTCGTAGCAAAGGGGTAGCAAATGTAAAGTTGTAAACCAAAGCTTAAAACTATGTCCAAATACTGGGATAAAACTGTCACATACTAAGATATGACATCAGGGAAAACGGAAAAGTAGCTAAACATTTGTGACTAGTAGACTTGGGTTTGCTGTGGTTAAAACTAACTAGTTTCCGGTAACGCATTTTGTGACAACCTTTATTGAACGTGAAATACTACAACGTAGATGTGAAATTTTGATTTAAATACGATTACACTATTTAAAACATGCTGTACAGACGGATCCTCCGCCAGCAAGCCAGCAAACTGGAACGATACGTTTTCCAGCCATTAATGTTTTATCCGGTTTTCCAGCCATTAATGTTTTATCCGGTTTTCCAGTGTAGGCAAACTAGAAAACATTTTTGTGAGAAACATTGTTTCCTACCAATGTTTTGTCATGTTTTCCAGTGTGGACAAACTAGGAAACATTTTTGTAGGAAACACTGTTTCGTGCCAATGTTTTGTCATGTATTCCAGTGTGGACAAACTAGGAAACATTTTTGTGAGAAACATTGTTTCCTATTAATGTTTTGTCATGTTTCCCAGTGTGGTCTAGGAAGAATTGTTTGCAATCAATGTTTCCTAGCTGCCCAAGGCGTTATTCTGCTTTATTCCGGTCACGAAACACGCAAGATTTTCTCCTTCTCGAAGTCATAAAGATCCATTATTCTCTTCACTATTTTGCGTACATCCTCTTCTGTTATATCTGGACAAAATACCTACAGAAGAAATCAAATTTTTTAGTCCGTCCAATGCATCAGTTTACTCTAGCAGTCGGGTTAATTTCTAGAGGGTAAATGGCTCTAAATGTCGAATGGGAACTATACACATCCTAAATATAGTAAAATTGCAAAGTTTTGTTGTAAAATGTTATAAACTGTAGAAAATATAGCCTTGCAAGGTTGGCAAATTTTCTGTATAGTTTTGTATTATCCGTGAGAAATGAATACCCAAGGGTATCAACTGGGTATTATTTTCCACCGGTAGTACAAATGTATACAAAATTTGCCAAATTCGCAGGGCTATATTTTCCATATGTTAGAACATTTCACAACCAAACTTTGCAGTTTTACTAAGTTTAGGATGCTCTTTCAAGCTGTGGTAATATTTTTCCTATTTCGATTTTTTTCAAAATTTCGTCTGAAAGGTTAAGGTCCATTTAACTGGCTATTATCTCTAAGCAAACACTCACCTGCCACCACTGTCTCTGTGCAGTTTCATTTGGAACTTTCAAGCCAGTGCAGGACACAGCAAAATATATAACGGCAACGGTGACTCTCGACGCAGTTTCCTCGAGACAAAGTGTCGTGTGAAATGTATCATTTAAAATACACCAACTTGTCTGTGGTAACTGTGACAGTTGCCAACTTCGGCTATCACACCAATCTTCGAGGCTCTTTAAATAGTGTAGCATGTACTGAAAGAAAAATATCACCAAGCAGATGAAATGAAATCGATTTTGCTGTTGTCTTTGTCTAGCTCTAAAATGAGGTTAGTTCCTGTTGCGTGCAATAAGCCTGGAGTCCGTTTTTGTTTCTTTATGTTTCCACACTTCTGTTTCTTTAAAAACTTCAGAAGCCAAAACTGCAGCTATTAATCCAGACAAGGTTTCTGGAAAAATATTGCCAAGATTGTAAATAAGTTCTTCCAGGAAGATTTCATTCGAATTTTGCATTGAACCAAATTTTTTGGAACAACTGGCAATTCAGGGGCTGGTTGGTTTAAAAGTGAATTAGCTTAACCCTGAGTTAGCGTGAAGTTTGAAGGTGATTTTAGAGCAGATTGTTCGCAAGTTTGGAAATATTTCATCGTAAATCTTGTCAGCATCAATAGTAGTAGTTTTGGTTTCTCAAGTTTTGAAAAAACCTCGGACGTTCAAAAATACACAAACATAAACGTAATCAAGCATTTTCATGTCGTTGGAGCGACGTTGCGGCGACTTTGGAGCCACTTCTTAAGGTCGAGAGTTTTTCACGCATAACATCGTTTTAGGTTAAGAGAGCAGTTTTTCCAAAGCACATTCTTGTTTGAGTGCATAATTTACTTAGTATTCATTCTTGTGCTGAAGTCTTCTTCTGGCAGGGTCTTCCACCTGGTGAAGGTTTAGATCACTAAATCATAAGCTCTCTAATAACTACAGTGAAACACGCAATCAGCCGACTCAGCCTGACTGTTCATTACGTTGCTTGTCTTTGCAGAATGTGAATAAGTCAAAGTACATGGTTGGTATCCTATCCATGCGGTGGCATGTATTGAAATAACAAAAACTTGCACTTGAATATACACCTCTTTACCATATGTTAAAGAACGGTACAACTTAACCGTACTTTTTCTATTTAAATTTGGAATTTCATACTAAGATTAAGATTAAGAACCAACAATCTCATGAAAACGTGGATCATTTCCCCCATTCATGGACGGGAGGGGGGGGGGAGGGCTGAGGGGGTAAAGTAAATTGATCCAGTAGGGAATGTTGGCAGCATGGTTGACAGGGTAAAGAATATCTCTAAATCTCGGTCAGTCTGGGAAACCTTTAAAATTTGATGACTGCACTATATAAACCTTTTAAGGGCCTTCAACTTCTGTCTGAACTAAACCAGACAACAAATTAGACTATTTTGTTTACTTTATGAGGATTATCCACAGTTACTTGAAAGCCAAGAAGTCGTAAAAATAAGAGTTCACTTTTGACAATACTCTCGCGCAAGTCCCAGTACTTTTTGGCAATCTCAATCAGAGGCTTGTCTTTGTTAAGAATGGTATACGAAACATTAATAAGGTCCCTCAACTTGCATGGAGTCTCCTCGGCCTTGCCAGCAAGGTACAGAGCTGTACTTCCAACCATCTGTAACAAAACACATTGGAACATATAGAGGAGATATGTTGGAGATAATTTGTTTATACATAAGATCATGGTAAGTCAATCAGTGATCACACAAAACGAAGGCAGATGTAGATGAAGAAAGCAAATGGATGTCCTTTGAACAATAACACAGGAGGTTGATCATGATGATTCCACTTGACATATATTAGCAATGTATTTTAGGAAAAT
Source organism: Muricea muricata (assembly GCA_963855995.1). Lineage (NCBI taxonomy): Eukaryota > Metazoa > Cnidaria > Anthozoa > Malacalcyonacea > Plexauridae > Muricea > Muricea muricata. Next base: position 12,124,720 of record OY979728.1, on the reverse strand, counting down.
GTACATGCCATTGTCGTCATCGTTACTCTTATTGTAGTACATGCTTATGCAACGTTATGCACACATTGTGTGGCTGAAAGACTTGACTTCTACCTTATAAGCTACCTAGATAGTGTCACCTACAATGCATATGACAAATGAATACACAATTCCAGGTAGCACATACATTTAGATCAAAATCATTACAATCATCGACTGCTGCAATAAACCGGTGATAAAGAACACAAGCTGAAGCAATCGTCACATCTGGTAACTTGAGGCAATGGCCTATAAAAAGAGACATTACAACATGTGGGTCCACATCGGTAGGTAACTGGGTATTATTTAATGTGTATCTACATAAATGTGGAATAACTGTCTAAAAAGGTCTCGTACATATTATAGTTCAATGTAGCTAACACGAGTGGCGGTATAGGTGGGGGCAGTGAACTCGTAAGGGGGTTGGGGGGTGATCATTATAGGTAATGGTACAAATATTTTGTCCAGTACACCCAGAGGTCAGTGCTGTTTACTATATAATTAATTTAACCTGTTTCCTTGATAAATAGTGTCACAGCAAAATGGTCTTTGAGATATTCAGCTCTTTTGGAATCCATTCCAACGTTCTGCCGAGTAAGAATTCACAACAAATCACATTTTAAAAAGTTCTAAAATAATATAAAGCATAGAATTTTCGTACACTACGTTTCGTTAAGCAGATACCGCTAGACCATGAAACATAGGCTCAGGCCATTTTTTCCGGTATTATGCAAATAAGCGCGACAATTATTCGAATTTTGTGGCGCTGGTTTATAGTGAGTTTTCGTTTGGCTTCAATATTGTATTTTCAATTCTTCTCCTCAAAGTTCAGCGTTTTAGTTGAACTGTTTTTTGAATATGCCTTTGGTTCAAGAAGCCAAACTGCTTTCAAGATCTATTGGTCAACGTATTAGAGGATAGTAAGTATAAATTTGAATTGAATTTTATCCTACTAACTTGCTGTTAATTCTACATATATTTGAATGTCGTATAGTTAAGAACTTTATAATTACAGTTCTTTCTTACATTGGTTAAAAATTGTGATCTGTTTGAGGAGTGATCACGACCAGTAGCATTTTGGTAGCTTGATATCTTGCACCATAATTAAGCCAATCACAGCTCTTGTTAGATCACCAGGAGCCAATAGTGTGTTTTGTTTTATCATAGTAGCCCCACAGCACTGGGTTGGGGTGGAGCGCTTGGTGCGACATTGCTTTACCTGACAGACTGGAAAGTGGTCTTCCAATATGTGCCATTTGTAAACAAGAAATTTGACCATGAAATACCAAAATAATTTGATAAAAAGGTTTGTCAGAAATTCATCTTTATTGAAAAAGTCTTCTTGGTTGTGGTTGTTTGTACATTATGATTAGTAACTTTTGGTTGTTTTTCAATTCTAATTGTATTTTTTAAGGTGCGTGCTTCCAAGGTTGAAAAATTCTGGATGAAAAGTAATGCAAGATGAAGAGAGAAATATTGCTATTTAATATGTTTTTGTATTTTATATAATGTTAAAATCAACTTGTTTTTGATCCAAATGTATGTTACTGAAATAAAATTACGCAAAAATATTTGTAGTGTCTCCATGGATTTGATATGTACAAGAGTCATTAGTTGGTTGTAAGTGCAATTTGAATAAAAAATATGCATATGTAAATTTTTCCAAAACGATAAATAATACACGAGTAGCATAAGTCTTCTCAAAACTCCCACCAGTGCTTGTTTTTTTTTTCAAATTGCACAAGAAAACCATAGTAGACATGAAAGTGACAAATTATTTTGCGTTGTTTTAGAAAGCCAAGTTTTAAAATCCATATTTTGATTGCGTCTGTCGTTTTGTCTGTCTGTTTGCTGACCACTGGTTTCGAAGTTCCCATTCTTTCTCCTTGGCCTAGTAGCAACACAAAGAATAGCCATGGTTAAAATGTAGGCGTTTGATGCGTTAATCAATTGAGCGCGCGTAACTGTATGACTAGTATAAGTTTTAGGCAAAAGGAAGTCAATTAATTGACAGTGATTATAATTACCTGAAATGCCAGATACGTTATTTGATGTTTTCGCCTCTGTTGAGATGATGGCAGATTTCCCTTTTTCTAGAAATTAAACAAAAACTTTGTTAGACCATCGCTGACTAGAAATTGGAGTTGTTAAACTGGAGAACATTAAAAAGCCATTTTGGTAAGGGAATATAGACCTATACACTGCCTATAACTGCGTAATGTCATATAGTGATGATACAAACATCACCTTTGACTGTGGTTTGTAGTCGGCATCTTCTTTCTGATAATTTGTCTTCCACTCTTGCGAGGAGCCAACTTGGTCATCGACATTTACATCAATGATATCAATGTTCTCTTCACCACGACCTCGCTTTCCGAGCAGTTTCTTAAACTAACGCAATAGAAAAAGAAGTTCTACAAATCTAAGTTTAATACTTCTAGCAGATATCAGGTTGGGGTTCTTGCAAAATAAAGTAAGTAAAAAACATGCAACATAAGATTTTCTAAGAAATTTTCGAGGTGGATGTTACACAACGACCAGTTTTATAATTGTCTGACGAAAATAAACACCAGATAATTGTATATGGTTTAGTTGAATTCAGATACAAGCTACCTGTTCAGGGGGTTCTTGAACAGCATAATTTTGTCCTTGCTCTGTCGTCTGTTGATTATACTGTTCCGTGCTGTAGTATTCTGGATACGGCTAGCACAAAACAGAATTAAAGGTTGCTTTAAATAGTTATATTACAAGACTTTGGGAGACAATAGCTGCCCTGCCATAGGTTCTTTCACTACCTGGAGTAAAATTCGACGTTCTTTACCTTTCGCGTACTGTACTACCTACACTGGCAACTTTAAGGTATTGGCGCAACACAAAACTACCGCATTAATAGGAGGTAAAACTATTCAACTGTAAACTAAGGCAACCAAGTAGCTCGAGTACAAGTTCAAGAATTTCTAAGGAATCTTTGAAGAAACAAACAGTTGAAAGTAATTAAAGATTTAATTTCCGCGAAATTTGTTTCAAAACTTGTCATTTAGCTGCACGATAGTGTAAATCTAGCGTAAAGATCAAACATTCTGATCAGCATACGATTGAACTATGTTGAAACAATCGATTACATTTCTTGCAGGAACAAAATTTAAACTGACAAAACTTACATAATTCGCTTCGGTGTGCATTTCAGAATTTGTCTGGTAGCTACCACCAGAGTATTCTGTGGGATAAGAATACCCTTGTGTCTTACTGGCTGTATAAAAGTTCTGATTTTCAAGATATTCCGAATGCGTAGCTGCGTCAGAAACTGCAGCAGCAGGAGCCTGTGAACAGTTTTGTGCATTTTCTGTGGTTTTAGTTTCCTGTATTGTTTCCGATCGTATGTATGCGTCGTTTGAAGGTGGCAAGATGTTTCCACTTGTTGTAGTTTGCGTGACAATTTCCCCAACTTTATCAACACTCGATGTTGACCCGACATCTGAGAAAATTAAACATACATTTAATTTGTTTAAAAATCCAGTTAACAATCATGTTACACTCGCTATTCTGGTTATGTTTCAATGAGGGCAAAGCCCGATCGAAATGCATGCACTACCCAACGTTTCAAAACTCCAGTCTATTGTCTTGGCACAGGCCCGAGGGAAAGTCAAAAGAGCTGTTTCAAGTTTAAACAAGGCGAAATCAGAAAGAGTATATTCTAGCACCATTATTTTACTTGGTAAAAGGGGCTTAGCTTAGGGGTTGTACACAATACTTCTCATCCAGATCATACCCCACCCAAATTTTTTGCCTATGAACAGATACTAGTACAAATCCCAAAGATACCCAGCGTGACTTGACTGGTTGAGGCATTTCCAGCTTTTGGTTCATTCCATGAGAAAAAGCTTCCTTTTCCATCATCATCACTATCTTCATCACTGCCATCATCCTTCGTTTGAGCTTTCCTAACTTGAGGTGTTAGCTTCTTAGTTTGTTTTCTTCGCAGGCTGTCAGGGATCAGTGGTCGGTTAGATATCTTAGCCACAGGTCTGTTCGGGTTGTTTTCTTTGACAACGACGCTGTTTTTTGGTTTGGGTAGGAGTAAGAAGAGGCCAGTTGCTTTCTGTTGGCATAGCATGACAAAAAATAACTAACATATTGCTTCAAATTATCAAGTTTTTCTCATAAACATGCTATTGGTTTATACCTGTGAATTGGTGGAAGACGTCACTTTTTTTATATATTCTTCCTCATCAGAGTCTGACTAGATATTGAATTGAAATTATTATAAATTTTTCAGTATAGTAATGTGCTGATATTGTTTTTGAGCCTAAATTCTAAATATTGGTACTTAATTTGGCTTTTTAGTTGCTGATATCATCTATATGGCACAATTGGGTATTTGTATTCATTTGCATACTTTTACTGTAGTGGAATATTGTTACCTTGAATATCAGTTATCAGGATGTTGGGAAATTTATATGTCAGTGTGATCACTATTTCTGCAGGGCGCATTCCATGTAAACTCTACGCCGAAGATATTTACTATATTTACCATTGTGTTTTGCTAAATCCACACCGAAGATCTTTGGCGTTGAATGCATGGAATGCAGTCTGGCTATTTCTGAATGGGTATGTGCGTGTTTTTATCATGTAAACAGTTTGAAGGATGTAAACGTCACAATTTGTCAGCACATAGCAAATTATCATATATACATGTAGCCATACAAATCCTGGAAACAAGCCCTAAATTGCACAGTATACCCCTCAACATACATCGTTGTCTATGCTGGGTAACGTGATTTTTACTGTTTGTTCTTTTACATTTGCTCCTTTCTTTTTAATACCAGAACTTTTATTTGCCCACGTCACTGTTGACATCCATGGGGCAGGTAGGGAGGAAAACAAACTTCCAATAGACTTTGGTTTTGTCACATCAGAGCCATCAGCGTCGATGTTCTCCTGTTGTGCTTTGTTTGGCCTAAGCGGTGCCTTAGTTTGCACATTTGTTGCTTTAATTTCGACCACTTTATTTTCATTTTTTGTCACACTTTCTTGCACTTCAGGCTTGCCTACATCCTCCTCTCCACTGTCATCACTATCAGCGTACGAAACAAGCGACATTTTCCTTGTTCTCTTTCAATTTTGCAAAATTTCCTCTCAACATCAGTGTTTTGCGTCCACCATTTTGAATTTAGAAATACTTCATATTGCGAGCAGCAGGAATGAATATTCGTCCAACATTTATTAGCAAACTGAATTGATATTACGCATAAAATGCAAAAAGCGTTCCAGCTATGCTTTCAATAAGATCATTCATGAATGAAGGCCATCATATATGGAAAGCCATAGCTGTCTTAAGTGATAAAACGTCATTTCATTAGGTGCTTTATACATTATATACGGTGCTTTAAACATGACATGCGGTGCTTTGAGTATTATATGCGGTGCTTTAAACATTATATGCGGTGCTTTGAGCATTATATGCGGTGCTTTAAGCATTATATGCGGTGCTTTAATCATTATATGCGGTGCTTTAAACATTATATGCGGTGCTTTAAACATTATATGCGGTGCTTTAAACATTATATGCGGTGCTTTAAACATTATATGCGGTGCTTCGAGCATTATATGCGGTGCTTTAAACATTATATGCGGTGCTTCGAACATTATATGCGGTGCTTTGAACATTATATGCTGTGCTTTGAGCATTATTCGCAGTGCTTTCATCATTATACGCAGGTATTTCATCATTATACGCGGTGCTTTCATCATTATATGCGGTGCTTTCATCATTATACGCGGTGATTTCACCTTTGTACGCGGTGCTTTCATCATTATATGCGGTGCTTTCACCTTTATACGCAGTGCTTTGAACATTATACGCGGTGGTTCCAGCGTCATTATACTCAGTGAGCCAGTACCTTTGGTCAGCGTTGTGGAATCTTACACGATTCTGAAATTCTCAAATTTTTTTTCAGAATTTTTTCCCAAATTTTTTTAGAATTCTTTTTCCAAATTTTTTTTTCAGAATTTTTTTCCAAATTTTTTTTCGAAATTTTTTCCCAAAATTTTTTCCCAAATTTTTTTGGGAAATTTTAAAAAAAATTTGGGAAAAAAATTTTGAAAAAAAAATTTGGGAAAAAATTCTGAAAAAAATTTGGGAAATCATGAATAATTCATGAATATCATGAATAATTCATGAAATTCATGAATAATTCATGAATAATTCATGAATTTTCCAGGAAAAAATCTTCTCTGAAAAAAGAAATTGGGAAAAAAAATTTTGTCAAAACTTTTTCCTAATTTTTTTCAAGATTTTTTCCTGAAAAATTCATGAATTATTCATGATTATGAATTATTCATGATTTTCATGAATTATTCATGATTATTCATGAAATATTCATGAGTTATTCATGAATATTCATGAATTATTCATGAATATTCATGAATTATTCATGAATATTCATGAATTATTCATGAATTTTCCAGGAAAAAATCTTCTCTGAAAAAAGAAATTGGGAAAAAAAATTTTGTCAAAACTTTTTCCTAATTTTTTTCAAGATTTTTTCCTGAAAAATTCATGAATTATTCATAATTATGAATTATTCATGATTTTCATGAATTATTCATGATTATTCATGAAATATTCATGAATTATTCATGAATATTCATGAATACTCATGAATTATTCATGAATTTCCCAAAAATTTTTTAAAAATTTTTTCCAGAATTTTTTTTCAAGATTTTTTCCCAAATTTTTTTCAGAATTTTTTGCCAAAATTTTTTCCCGAATTTTTTTTCAAATTTTTTTCCCAAATTTTTTTTCAAAATTTTTTCCCAAATTTTTTTGGGAAATTTTAAAAAAAATTTGGGAAAAAAATTTTCAAAAAAAAATTTGGGAAAAAATTCTGAAAAAAATTTGGGAAATCATGAATAATTCATGAATATCATGAATAATTCATGAAATTCATGAATAATTCATGAATGATTCATGAATAATTCATGAATTTTCCAGGAAAAAATCTTCTCTGAAAAAAGAAATTGGGAAAAAAAATTTTGTCAAAACTTTTTCCTAATTTTTTTCAAGATTTTTTCCTGAAAAATTCATGAATTATTCATGATTATGAATTATTCATGATTTTCATGAATTATTCATGATTATTCATGAAATATTCATGAATTATTCATGAATATTCATGAATTATTCATGAATATTCATGAATTATTCATGAATATTCATGAATTATTCATGAATTTCCCAAAAATTTTTTAAAAATTTTTTCCAGAATTTTTTTTCAAGATTTTTTCCCAAATTTTTTCGGGAAATTTTAAAAAAAATTTTGAAAAAAAAATTTGGGAAAAAATTCTGAAAAAAATTTGGGAAATCATGAATAATTCATGAATGATTCATGAATAATTCATGAATTTTCCAGGAAAAAATCTTCTCTGAAAAAAGAAATTGGGAAAAAAAATTTTGTCAAAACTTTTTCCTAATTTTTTTCAAGATTTTTTCCTGAAAAATTCATGAATTATCCATGATTATGAATTATTCATGATTTTCATGAATTATTCATGATTATTCATGAAATATCATGAATTATTCATGAATATTCATGAATTATTCATGAATATTCATGAATTATTCATGAATTTCCCAAAAAATTTTTCAAAATTTTTTCCAGAATTTTTTTTCAAGATTTTTTCCCAAATTTTTTTCAGAATTTTTTGCCAAAATTTTTTCCCGAATTTTTTTTCAAATTTTTTTCCCAAATTTTTTTTCAAAATTTTTTCCCAAAATTTTTTCCCAAAATTTTTTGGGAAATTTTAAAAAAAATTTGGGAAAAAAATTTTAAAAAAAAATTTGGGAAAAAATTCTGAAAAAAATTTGGGAAATCATGAATAATTCATGAATATCATGAATAATTCATGAAATTCATGAATAATTCATGAATGATTCATGAATAATTCATGAATTTTCCAGGAAAAAATCTTCTCTGAAAAAAGAAATTGGGAAAAAAAATTTTGTCAAAACTTTTTCCTAATTTTTTTCAAGATTTTTTCCTGAAAAATTCATGAATTATTCATGATTATGAATTATTCATGATTTTCATGAATTATTCATGATTATTCATGAAATATTCATGAGTTATTCATGAATATTCATGAATTATTCATGAATATTCATGAATTATTCATGAATATTCATGAATTATTCATGAATATTCATGAATTATTCATGAATTTTCCAGGAAAAAATCTTCTCTGAAAAAAGAAATTGGGAAAAAAATTTTGTCAAAACTTTTTCCTAATTTTTTTCAAGATTTTTTCCTGAAAAATTCATGAATTATTCATAATTATGAATTATTCATGATTTTCATGAATTATTCATGATTATCATGAAATATTCATGAATTATTCATGAATTATTCATGAATTTCCCAAAAATTTTTTCAAAATTTTTTCCAGAATTTTTTTTCAAGATTTTTTCCCAAATTTTTTTCAGAATTTTTTGCCAAAATTTTTTCCCGAATTTTTTTTTCAAATTTTTTTCCCAAATTTTTTTTCAAAATTTTTTCCCAAAATTTTTTCCCAAATTTTTTTGGGAAATTTTAAAAAAAATTTGGGAAAAAAATTTTGAAAAAAAAATTTGGGAAAAAATTCTGAAAAAAATTTGGGAAATCATGAATAATTCATGAATATCATGAATAATTCATGAAATTCATGAATAATTCATGAATGATTCATGAATAATTCATGAATTTTCCAGGAAAAAATCTTCTCTGAAAAAAGAAATTGGGAAAAAAAATTTTGTCAAAACTTTTTCCTAATTTTTTTCAAGATTTTTTCCTGAAAAATTCATGAATTATTCATGATTATGAATTATTCATGATTTTCATGAATTATTCATGATTATTCATGAAATATTCATGAGTTATCATGAATATTCATGAATTATTCATGAATATTCATGAATTATTCATGAATATTCATGAATTATTCATGAATATTCATGAATTATTCATGAATTTTCCAGGAAAAAATCTTCTCTGAAAAAAGAAATTGGGAAAAAAAATTTTGTCAAAACTTTTTCCTAATTTTTTTCAAGATTTTTTTCTGAAAAATTCATGAATTATTCATAATTATGAATTATTCATGATTTTCATGAATTATTCATGATTATTCATGAAATATTCATGAATTATTCATGAATTATTCATGAATTTCCCAAAAAATTTTCAAAATTTTTTCCAGAATTTTTTTTCAAGATTTTTTCCCAAATTTTTTTCAGAATTTTTTGCCAAAATTTTTTCCCGAATTTTTTTTTCAAATTTTTTTCCCAAATTTTTTTTCAAAATTTTTTCCCAAAATTTTTTCCCAAATTTTTTTGGGAAATTTTAAAAAAAATTTGGGAAAAAAATTTTGGAAAAAAAAATTTGGGAAAAAATTCTGAAAAAAATTTGGGAAATCATGAATAATTCATGAATATCATGAATAATTCATGAAATTCATGAATAATTCATTCAAAAAAAATTTTGTCAAAACTTTTTCCTAATTTTTTTCAAGATTTTCAAAGCACCGCATATAATGCTTAAAGCACCGCATATAATGCTCAAAGCACCGCATATAATGTTTAAAGCACCGCATATAATACTCAAAGCACCGCATGTCATGTTTAAAGCACCGTATATAATGTATAAAGCACCTAATGAAATGACGTTTTATCACTTAAGACAGCTATGGCTTTCCATAATCATAAGCTTGTGCTCTTGGGTTTCAACTGGGGAGGGGGGGTCGATGTGCTGCTCCATCTTTTTATCTTTAATTCAAAATACTTTTTGCGATGATATGGATCGGACGTAAAACATCACGTCGCCCTGTTTTGTTATCAGTGAAGCCATGTCTTAAGACGTGATCAAGCGGGGATGAGATTTGATAGGAGAGCACTTAATAACATAGGGTGAGGCTACCCTGGCGTTCGACTGTTCTTCGGAAACTATCTTCGGAAATAAGCGAAGTGGCCGAGGTACCTGTATACGAGTCATCAGACGTCATTTCTACCACTTTTTGTGGACTATTTATGTTTCAAAATCATGGCCTGTATATTATTTGGTCTATAAAAGTCACGACAAGTCTATAGTGTCGACTTAGAACAAGAGCTTAACAAGGTGTGTTGATTTATATTCGAAATTATGGGTACTTTACACTTTACCGAACCCAAATAACGCAGTGTGCGATGGCGTGATTAGTTTCTCGTTCTATTATAATATGTTTTGATGGCGTATGTATTTCGTAATTCCTAGAGTACTGAGTACGGTACGGTAAAGTGTAAAATTTCCGAAATTATTTGTATATCTAGCCTCAACTCAGTGAAAAAGACTGTTGACATAAACACCATGTGATAGTAAGTAGTAACCCTTTGGTGTTCCAAAGTATGCCTTCACTCCTTTCCCATGTCTGATTGCCAAACCATCATAGTAATACCACTGGGATTTCAACTTGAAGCAGCTTGTGTAATGCTGTTGCTCTGTCCAATATGTGACAGCCAGTAGCTCATACCTGTTTCAAGTAAAAATTATGAGATGAAGAAGGCTAAGGCGAACGATCTTACAAGTATATTTTTGTATCCAAAAACCAGTATAAATGTTATAAAAACACTATTCTAATACTTCACCTATAATTGTCTCCTTTAATTACGTGAGGCATATCCTGAAGACCATTAACAATACCATTTTTTGCCAACAAATCAACACTAACTGGCAATAACACAGGAGGGCATTCTGCAAAGGTTCTTTTCTCATGCTTTCTCTCACCAGTACAAAGTGGCACAACATTGCTGAAACATTAGAATATTTGCTTCTGAGCTGTTTGAGAAATCTACCCTCCCCAATGAAGTACTGTTTAGAAGAAAGAAATATTTAGTCACGTCTGTTAATAAGGGACATCAATGGTGAAGCCAGCTCAAAAATTTAGTAATGCTACACAGATTTTATATCATTATCACTCATTTCTTAAGAAATTGGTTATTTTTAAGGTCTAAGTATGAACACAAAAATGCTTGAATTGTCAGGCTGGCTTCTCCACTGAGAGGCACAGGCAGATTATTTTGAGGGGAAGAATACATTCTATGCTGGCCAAGATGAAAAATATCTACCTTTCAAAACTACACATTTTGAAATTTTTGTGAAATGATCCTTGTTCTAACACTGTACTTACTTTGTGGCACCCTCCATTAAGTAAAGGTCTGCTTGCCCTGGAATTTGTTCTGTATACTTTAAAAGACATCCACTGTGAAATCCACTTTCAAACCAGCATTTAATTTCACGAGACAAACTCTGTTGGATGTTATTACTTGTGCATGGCAATTCTGCAATGCTTGGATTTGATGATGAATCTGTTATTAAGACCTTCTGCGGGCATTTTTCATTGGAACATGTACTCACTGATGTGTGCCGAAAGAGAGAAGCTATGTGTCTCACAAAACGAGTGTGTTCATTACCAAAAAAGTTTACAACTGCACCCTGTTTGGTTTTATGTGCTGAAAGATTATTTAACTGTGCCAAGTACCACTTTGCTTCATTGAACTTTTTTTGCTTGTATAACTCATATAACTTCAGTAGTGTTTTAGCTCCAGGTTGTGCAACCATGTTGCTTAGTCCTTTATAAATAGCTGGATAAACTTCTAGGATAATGTATATGATGACTAGCCAGTTATCAACTGGGCAGGTGTTTACCATAGATGTGTTTGTGTCTTGAATGCAGACAGATCCACCCCATTCCGGGAATTCCATTTTGTTGCAGGTATCAGTCTCGGGTTTGCCAAATTTTGTTACCTGTTGTAATTCAGTTGAATTGCTTTTAGGACTTGTTGGCTTTGTTTCAGGTAGAACTTCGTTATCAGTTTCAGCATGGTTATTCAGGTTGAGCACAGGGTTTTTCTTTGGTTTGTACAGCTTCTTCATCATAGAAGCTTTAGATCCCACTCGCCCTGCATACTTATGCTTTTTGGATTCATCTTTTGGAATTTTTTCATAGGTACCATTTTTCTTCTTTAATTTTTCTTTGCTTGTCTTCCGCTTTTTTAACTGTGGCTCATCTGTTGTTGACTCCAACAATAAACCACAATCAGATGGACAAGCTTTACCTAATTTTGTATGAAGTTTGGTCAAGTCATTTCTTAGTGCCACCAAATCATCATAATTGCTCACCAGGTATGTCATGGATTTTATTTCACTTAGAATTTCACGACATTCACTGCCAATATTTCTGTGGGCACGTTTTCTCACTGGCATTGATTCATTTGGTGCTGTCTAGTGATGGCTGTATGGTTGTCACTTGAGCACAGGCATTATTTAAACTTGTGTCATTCACCATTCCTGTGCTCTTTGTGTTGCTATTAGCCTTTTGCTTAGGAATGACATTTTCATCTAAGGTAAAGGCTGGTGAACATGTATAGGTCAAAGGAAGTTTGTGCCACCCCCATTCTGGGTAATTTCTGAAGACTGCAAAAAAGTGCTTGCAGGGCAAGTGATTATGCTGCCATGATTTACAGCTACAGCTAGGAGAATCAAAATTAACTGTATGCCAGACATTTTTTTCTGTAGAACTTTTAACTTAAAATTGACTGGAGCTGTTCTTTTGTATGACCTGCTCAAGAGTGAATTCTTCTGCCAAATGTATCTTTGACATGCACTGCCTAATAAATTGGTGTGGACGATCATGCAAGTACGCTGGAATGTCTGGGCTGTATCCACGGTATGAGTGTGCTCTGACATTCTTTTCCACGTATCTACAGAATGGTAAAAAATGTTCGAACAATACAGCAAAGCATCATCAAGGTTTCTTCCCTTAATGAATAAGACCATCTGATGTTGACAGAGTAAAATTATTCATGGACTAAGGTACATTAACTCATTTAGTAGCAGAGATTTTCCAATGAGGTGTAAAATTGTCTGGCACTGAATAAGTAAAAAAGAATTACTGGTGCACACTGGGGCAATTAATAATTTAACCCATTTATGTAGCAAAAACTAGTCTATTAGTCATATCTTCAATAAGTAAATATTAAACATATACAGTACCTTGAATAATTGTCTGGTAAAAAGTCAGTTAAGAGCACACTTAGTAACCCACTAAGAGTTTTGTCTCGATGCGAGGCCAGGTAATGATGTTTCAGCTCTCTGTTTTGCCTTTCAACTCCATTGGTTGTAGTAATACCAATAATACAATCTTTTCGGTAGGCCTAAACCCAACGCTACAGCAAAAAATGAAAGAAAAGTCAACCAAGCAAAGGGGAGGGAAATGATAGGGTAATTATAAGCTTTTACCCCTAACCCTAACCCTCCCTCCTTCCCTAAAGGAAATAAAAGAAAATAAACTGGGAAGGAGGGGTGCGAAGCGGTTAGGTTTCATAGGTTTCTCTCCCGGCCCTTCGGTGTCCCTTCCTTCATAAAATCGACACATATAGGACATACCTTTCTTTCAGCCAACAAAAAATTCTGAAACCACTTTTGAAAATTTTTGTTCTTCCAAGCAACTGATTGCTTAAGAGCATTTACCCGTTCTTCATACTCTTGTTCTGACTCTGCTTGGGCAATACATCGCATTTTAGAAAGAACTTCATCTCGGCAGTCGGCCATTCCATTATCGCTCTTTGCAACCCATCTTTCCCATGCTTGTTCCCAATGGAAGTCACCCAAGAAAACAGTAGACCCTACAATGATGATGTAAATCGCTCAGTTGTCAACTTTACACATGCAATTGCTATTTTCTGATATAAGTTAACTACTAATTATATTTTTACCAGGAAACGTGTCTTCTAAAGCCCTGATCTCCTGCTCGCAATTATCAGTCATAAAGAAAGATGGTTTCCACTCTGGTGCCCATTCTTTGATTATCCGCAGAGGTTCTGCAATAGCGCCAATAGTTTCCTGTTGTGTCACGAACGATCCAACAACTTGATAGTCAACATTGGTTTTTACAGCCAGGAAGAATAAAGGTAATGCATATTTTGTTGTTTTGTATGTGGCATCCAAGAGACACAAACTGTTTCCATACTTAGCGAGCAGTTGACGTTGCCATACGGACTGATGTACAAACAACAAGGAGTGCTTCAATGAAGACTGTTCATTAATTGTGATACCTTCATCTTCATCGCAATCCTCCTCCTCCAGTTGTTTATCATTATAATTTGGATTTAACTCATATGGTCTAAAGAAGAAATTGTCCTCTGGATTTTCCTTTTTCCATTTTCCCAAATTTGATGCGACATTTTCTTGGTCTATTTTAGACAACCTGTGCTTTATGGTGGCTTGGTACATGTGGTTTCGAATATCAGATGGTTTAGGATGAAACCGTCGGTTGGTTACAGGTGGAATTTGTTGATGTTTGAAAAGTTCACCCTTTACAAAAACTCGAATGTGCCTCTTCATTTCGTTAACATTTCTCACTCCTACTGCAACAAGTTCTTCTATCTTCTTGATGATGCGTTCATCCACTGGCTGTGCAATCCCGAATGTCTAAAAGGGTTATAAATCTAATATTTTTTGTTTGCTTAATACTGAAAGTTACAAGTGAAAGTTGCAAGATTATTAGTGTAGGTTTTGCTATTAGTGATGGCAAAAAAATTCTAATTGATCTGTTAACATTTACAATTCAAAGTAGATTACAAGGCAACGACCAGTACGAGTGTATAATGTAGATTACGTAAAAGTACTGCTTAAGGACACTATGCAGTGTGACCATATATTGATATTCCATTACCAAATTTGGTGTGATAGGCATAAACATCAGGCCCTATTTTAATGCTGCAATCATTTAAAGCATGTGGGGTTGTCTGTAAGTGCATCCGACTGAATCTGGCAGTCAATTTACCACATCTGATCACACTGACAGTATATAATTTTTGGGAACAGGTTTACCTTTCCAGTTGTATGGTTTGCATGTTCAAAAAGACATGGAAAGTCAATGTAAATTCTTCTTTCAGGTTCTGCCTCACCTTTTTTAAGGGCGTCCCTGAGTTTGCTTGATGCAGTCTGACGTCTTTTTTTCGAGTCTTGCTCAATCTGCCAATGTAACAATATAGTGTTATTGACTAGTTTCTAGTTGACAGAGTAAAATGTAAGTTATGTAGGATTGTAATTATGAAGGGCTCTGTACCATTCACATGGTTAATGTTTTTGATAAAATAAACAAATAAATAGACCATACACAGGGACTGGGGGAAATATTAATTAATCGGGCAATTTGTAATTAGAAGTCAAGCAATTTTACCTTCCTGTTTCCCTGAAATCAATTGGTTCTTGTCATTCCTAACCTGCTCAATTTTCTGTTCATTTTTTACCCATTCAAAGCACAAAATGTCACCTCCAAAATGCAGGAAATGGCATTCGCAGGACTGTATTTTTCAAATTTCTCTGGGGAAGCATGCCCAATTGGACCCTTTTGCAGCCTTGCTCTCCGATCCCCGTTGTGCAGACTAACATCACCACCCTCCCCCCTAAAAATTTCTATGCCTGTGCATGTCTTCCCTCCCTGCTGCCCTAGATTTTGTTTGCAAGAGGCAGTTAGATTATTTTCCTTAGCAGAAAATATATGTTGATTAAATTATTAACCTATTAATTAACCTATTAAGCGACAGAGCTGCCCTTTTAGCAAGTAAAATCACCTCGCATTTGACAAAAATAACTTGTGCCCTGGGGGTGCATTACCAGTTAATGAGTTAAAATGTATATTATGTATTTAACAGGAAAGACAGTGTTCAAGATTAAAGCATTGAAAAAAAAATTACCTTAAACCTCTCGTAATTTCAGCTGGGCTGGACAACATTTTTTCTTTGCTTCCTTATAATCTGTATAAATTTATTATATAGTCTCAAATTTATAATATAATATTAAATTTATTATATAATGTGGTGTGCAGTGCTTGAAATAACTTGGGGGGGGGCCGGGGTTGAGGTAGCCACGAAAAATTGAAGTTGCCCTCTGAAACACTGTGCCCCCCCCCAAGTCATAAAAGTTATGCAAACTAGTTATAACCATTTTTAGTTTTATCAGATTTATATTATGTTTTTAACTAATTAGCATTGGTGTGCATGTCATGTTTTATGCCTGAATTTTTATGCATGTAAAATTTTGCGAATCAACATTACAATTTGCAATACAGTACACAACAAAATTTTCAGCATTCTAACACTAAACAGTATAGAATAACGGTTGCTATCACTATATTAGAAAGTGCCATCCAGCATTTGAAGTTGTTGCATTTCAGTGTACAAAATATATTCGTGCCAAAATCCTTGCACTGTGTTGTTTTGATTTTTTGTGGGGTTTTTTTTTTGGGGGGGGGAGAGGGAGGTGGCAGGAATGAGATGGTTATGTAGGAGGGGGAGATAGGTGTTGAGATAGTAATTTAGTTTGTAGCCTACATAGTTTTGTAATAATTTTGACCCATATTCAAGGAATTAGAGGTTTAGATGGGAGATACAGTATTAAATAAGTTGGGCAAAGGTGGTGGGTTTGTAGTGGTAGTTGTAGTTAGGAAGGAGGTTGGAGGGAGGCGTGCAGTGTAATTGGAATTTGGAAGGAGTATATATATATATATATATCAGATTTTGATATAGAGAGATATAGGGTGAGATAGGACATCCATATAATTGTGTTTAGCACTCTGTTTTGATGTTTTCATAGATATATCGGATAAATATTTGACAGAAAATATTGTATTTAAAGCAAAGTGTAAAATTTTAGAGGTTTTGTGATTCAACATGAGGGGTACATAGACTTACTGGTATAGGGGAGGAGCAGTGAGGGTGTAAATTATTCATGGTCAGTTTGTTGCTTATCATAGCCTTGTAATAGATGAAATTTTGGAGAGTTATGATGAAGTGTTAAGAGTTATTTTTTATGAAAGGAAAGGAGACCTTTCCAGAGGGATTGAAGTCTGGATGGGTAGGGGTGGAGGTAGGGGGGGTGCTAGATAGTAGTAAAATCTGGTCTGGAGAAGACAGGGGAACATTGGTAAAATTTTAATTTTATTGGTTGATATTTTTTTCATGAAATGAGACCTATTCAGGGGGAAGGGGGTTGGAATAGGGTTAGGGTGGGGGGTAGGTGCTGTGTAAAATCATAGCATAGTTCAATACTTCTAGGTTTATCAAACTTCATTTTGCAATGTTCAAAGTAACATTTGACTGATTAATTTAAAATATAAATCAATTATAATTAATATTTCATCATTTACACGTAATTGATCGTATTTCACATGAGCGAATATAGAAAAATATAGCTAATTAAGTTATTAATGTGAGTAACCAATCAACGGTCGATTTGAGCGCTGAAGCGGGAACAAGAAATAAGATTTTTGATGGCCACACGTCTAATTCAACCATCTGTGCCTTCAACCATAAAAAAAAACGGTAAAACAATCTTACAGAAGGCGGAAAAAAACAAGAAAGAAGTGGTATAACAGGTGTTCCCCCATTACAGGTAATAATTTATGAAAGTTGTTCTTTTTTTGTCAAATTTTGCGATTTTGACACGCCAAAGCGGCGGTACCGAATTTACGAAGACGGTCACATGTGTTCGCTTTGAAGACTTTTTAAACAAGGTTTATCAACAAGGTTTCGACTTTTTCCTTTCTTTTTATCGACTACAAGATGTTGGGAATGCTTATTTAGCGTAACCTAGCGAAATTTTGTATAACTTGGGTATTTTTAGCGAATATTTTCTGGTTTTTCACAACCCAGTACTGGTTGAATGCACGAAGGAGGCCAAATGTATTAATTTTATAATTTTGACAACTAACATATTAAAACATTGCTGAACAACATTGGCCTTTTACTTTATTTCCAACGGCTAAAAAGCTTAGGAAATGGTTATTTAGCGTATTTTATCAAAAATTTGTACAATTGAGGTATTTTTAGCGAGTTATTTTTGGTTTTTGACAGCCCGAAATCGAATACGAAGGTCGCAGATGTATATTATTTATAACTTTGACAACTGAGATTTAAGCATGCTTTATAACAAATATTTTGGCCTTTTACTTTATTTTCAAGGACTACAAAGCTTAGAAAATGGTTATTTAGCGGACATTAACGAAAATTTATACAATTCATTGAGTAATTCAGTTATTTTAGTCGGTCAGTTTTTCTGGGTTTTGTTTTTTGACAGACCGAAATTGCACGTTTACATGTAAGCATATTTTAACAAATATTTTGTCCTTTTTAACTTAGTATCTTTTTTAAAGGACTACAAAGTTTAGAAAATGGTTATTTAATGTAATTTGACGAAAATTTCTTGATGCTTTTTTACAATATATTGGCCAATAATGAATATTCTTGCTTCTGACTGCAACCGAAGCGGCAGAACTGGCCGAATGCAAACAGACGGCCAAATGTATTTATTACTTCGCCGACTGACTTTAATGCATAGTTTAAGAATGACTTTAACAAATATTTTTGCACTTTTACCTCTATTTGAAAAAAACTACAAAGGTTAGGACTTAGGAAGGGGTTGTTTAGTCAAATTCAACCAAATTTGTACAATTAAGGTATTTTTAGGGAAGAATTGAAACTAGAGCCTTTGTCTTTGAAGTTCTGCATTTGAAGTTGTTGCATTTCAGTGTACAAAATATATTCGTGCCAAATTCCTTGCACTGTGTTGTTTTGATTTTTTGTGGGGTTTTTTTTTGGGGGGAGGAGAGGGAGGTGGCAGGAATGAGATGGTTATGTAGGAGGGGGAGATAGGTGTTGAGATAATAATTTAGTTTGTAGCCTACATAGTTTTGTAATAATTTTGACCCATATTCAAGGAATTAGAGGTTTAGATGGGAGATACAGTATTGAATAAGTTGGGCAAAGGTGGTGGGTTTGTAGTGGCAGTTCTAGTTAGGAAGGAGGTTGGAGGGAGGCGTGCAGTGTAATTGGAATTTGCAAGGAGTATATATATATATATCAGATTTTGATATAGAGAGATATAGGGTGAGATGGGACATCCATATAATTGTGTTTAGCACTCTGTTTTGATGTTTTCATAGATATATCGGATAAATATTTGACAGAAAATATTGTATTTAAAGCAAAGTGTAAAATTTTAGAGGTTTTGTGATTCAACATGAGGGGTACATAGACTTACTGGTATAGGGGAGGAGCAGTGAGGGTGTAAATTATTCATGGTCAGTTTGTTGCTTATCATAGCCTTGTAATAGATGAAATTTTGGAGAGTTATGGTGAAGTGTTCAAGAGTTATTTTTTATGAAAGGAAAGGAGACCTTTCCAGAGGGATTGAAGTCTGGATGGGTAGGGGTGGAGGTAGGGGGTGGGGTGCTAGATAGTAGTAAAATCTGGTCTGGAGAAGACAGGGGAACATCGGTAAAATTTTAATTTTATTGGTTGATATTTTTTTTCATGAAATGAGACCTATTCAGGGGGAAGGAGGTTGGAATGAGGGTAGGGGTGGGGGGTAGGTGCTGTGTAAAATCATAGCATAGTTCAATACTTCTAGGTTTATCAAACTTCATTTTGCAATGGTCAAAGTAACATTTGACTGATTAATTTAAAATATAAATCAATTATAATTAATATTTCATCATTTACACGTAATTGATCGTATTTCACATGAGCGAATATAGAAAAATATAGCTAATTAAGTTATTAATGTGAGTAACCAATCAACGGTCGATTTGAGCGCTGAAGCGGGAACAAGAAATAAGATTTTTGATGGCCACACGTCTAATTCAACCATCTGTGCCTTCAATCATAAAAAAAAACGGTAAAACAATCTTACAGAAGGCGGAAAAAAACAAGAAAGAAGTGGTATAACAGGTGTTCCCCCATTACAGGTAATAATTTATGAAAGTTGTTCTTTTTTTGTCAAATTTTGCGATTTTTGACACGCGAAAGCTGCGGTACCGAATTCACGAAGACGGTCACATGTGTTTGCTTTGAAGACTTTTTAAACAAGGTTTATCAACAAGGTTTCGACTTTTTCCTTTCTTTTTATCGACTACAAGATGTTGGGAATGCTTATTTAGCGTAACCTAGCGAAATTTTGTATAACTTGGGTATTTTTAGCGAATATTTTCTGGTTTTTCACAACCCAGTACTGGTTGAATGCACGAAGGAGGCCAAATGTATTAATTTTATAATTTTGACAACTAACATATTAAAGCATTTCTGAACAACATTGGCCTTTTACTTTATTTTCAACGGCTAAAAAGCTTAGGAAATGGTTATTTAGCGTATTTTATCAAAAATTTGTACAATTGAGGTATTTCTAGCGAGTTATTTTTGGTTTTTGACAGCCCGAAATCGAATACGAAGGTCGCAGATGTATATTATTTACAACTTTGACAACTGAGATTTAAGCATGCTTTATAACAAATATTTTGGCCTTTTACTTTATTTTCAAGGACTACAAGGCTTAGAAAATGGTTATTTAGCGTACATTAACGAAAATTTATACAATTCATCCAGTAATTCAGTTATTTTAGTTGGTTTACGTGTAAGCATATTTTAACAGATATTTTGTACTTTTTAACTTTATAGTATCTTTTTTAAAGAACTACAAAGTTTAGAAAATGGTTATTTAATGTAATTTGACGAAAATTTCTTGATGCTTTTTTACAATATATTGGCCAATAATGAATATTCTTGCTTCTGACTGCAACCGAAGCGGCAGAACTGGCCGAATGCAAACAGACGGCCAAATGTATTTATAACTTCGCCGACTGACTTTAATGCATACTTTAAGAATGACTTTAACAAATATTTTTGTACTTTTACCTATATTTGAAAAAAACTACAAACGTTAGGACTTAGGAAGGGGTTGTTTAGTCAAATTCAACCAAATTTGTACAATTAAGGTGTTTTTAGGGAAGAATTGAAACTAGAGCCTTTGTCTTTGAAGTTCTGCATTTGAAGTTGTCGCATTTCAGTGTACAAAATATATTCGTGCCAAATTCCTTGCACTGTGTTGTAATTTTTTTGTGTTTTTTTTTGGGGGGGGGGGTGAGAAGGAGGTGGTAGGAATGAGATGGTTATGTAGGAGGGGGAGATAGGTGTTGAGATAATAATTTAGTTTGTAGCCTACATAGTTTTGTAATAATTTTGACCCATATTCAAGGAATTAGAAGTTTGGATGGGAGATACAGTATTATATATATATATATATATATATATATATATATATATATATATATATATATATATATATATATATATATATATATATATATATATATATATAAGTATATCACAAACCCCTTTCCAAATAAGTTTAATAGCATTATCAATACAAATATATCACAAACTAAACTTTGTAAATTCAAAATATTTTTTATTATATTCACATCCCAACGTTTCGGGGCATGCCCCGAAACGTTGGGATGTGAATATAATAAAAAATATTTTGAATTTACAAAGTTTAGTTTGTGATATATTTATATATATATATATATATATATATATATATATATATATATATATATATATATATATATATATATATATATATATATATATATATATATATATAGGATGGTTATATATATATATATATGTCACTACCACTGTCAGTGACACCACTGTCACTACCACCACTACCATTACCATATATATATATATATATATACATACAGGATGGTTACTTGCCAGAATATGAATGGCTATTTTTGCCCACTTGATAGTATAATGTCACATGACTGATTGAATATTATGAGCTTAATAATAGCTTAATAAAAAAACAATACAGCTTAATAATACAGCTTAATAAAAAACAATTTCCAGGCGGGGATTCCCTAAATGACCAAAGCTTGAGAAGTTGAGTCAAACAACATTGAAAATAATATAGAAAAGAATATCCGCTCATACCATGAATATATACCCACATCTATGCCAGCACAATCATGGTCTCCGTCCATGTAACCTCACTGCCTCTCTGTCACTCCCTTTGCCCAACCTTATCTCTCCCATCCCAATCTCTAACCTCTTGAGTATGGGTCATCCTGACAATATATATACAACCCATCCTGATTATATATATATATATATATATATAATCAGGATGGGTTGTATATATATTGTCAGGATGACCCATATTCAAGAGGTTAGAGATTGGGATGGGAGAGATAAGGTTGGGCAAAGGGAGTGACAGAGAGGCAGTGAGGTTACATGGACGGAGACCATGATTGTGCTGGCATAGATGTGGGTATATATTCATGGTATGAGCGGATATTCTTTTCTATATTATTTTCAATGTTGTTTGACTCAACTTCTCAAGCTTTGGTCATTTAGGGAATCCCCGCCTGGAAATTGTTTTTTATTAAGCTGTATTATTAAGCTGTATTGTTTTTTATTAAGCTATTATTAAGCTCATAATATTCAATCAGTCATGTGACATTATACTATCAAGTGGGCAAAAATAGCCATTCATATTCTGGCAAGTAACCATCCTGCAGGATGCAGTGGGACTAGCCAGGGCTGTGGGTTTAGGTAAGAAGGGGTAGTGGTGGAAGGGGGGCAAGTGGTTGTTTAAGGGAAATCATTCAGTATGTTGCCTACTACGTTTGTGATAATTGTGGCCCATATTCAGAGAAATATAGGGTGGGATGGAGAGTGTTGGGTTGTATGCATGGGCAGGTAGGGGTGGTTAGGTTTTTACCTACCATAGTTTAATAATACCTCTGGTCTGCATCTGTCTTTCAATAATTTATTAGTCATATCACATGATATAATCACATAGGGGCTTCAGTGGTGTAGTGGTCAGACCACTCTCCTTTCACCTCTAAGGTCATCCCCAGTAAGTTGGACTCGAACCCAGTCCTCATGTGAAAAGAGTATAGTCAACGCTCTGCCGAAAGTCATGGGTTTTCTTCGGGTACTCCGGTTTCCTCCCACAGGGAATGTTGACAGGGTGGGATAAGTAATATGGGCCCACAGTAATTGGCTCACGCTGTTGTGGTGACCCTGCCCTTGTGGCTTAGTTAATAAAAAAAACATAGGAAATAGCAATTATATTATGACAAGCTTGTATGCACTGCAAACCTAACTAACTGGGCTAGCTTACCAGCGTCACTAGTCCAGGTAAAAGCGGAAAATGGGATCTTTCACTATCTGAAACTATATAAACAGAATTTGCCGTTTTGAGCAATTCACTGGAATTCTAGGAATCCTGGTTTCAGGAACTTTTCAGTAATCCATTTGTCAGTAAACACTTTTTTTATATAAGATGTAAGAAAAAGTATTAAAGAATACGGATATCAAGATGAAAATTGTTACAAATATCGGGGTCTCTCGATCCTCGTTTATCCAAATTATTTATTATATCAATCAAATCTATTTCATTTTTTTTGTGTTTATGTACTGTAATTCACTGTACTATAATTTAATACTAATTTATAATGCTGTAATTTGTGTTTATGTACTGTAATTCAGAGAAATATAGGGTGGAATGGAGAGTGTTGGGTTGTATGCGTGGGCAGGTGGGGGTGGTTAGGTCAGTTTTTACCTACCATAGTTTAATAATACTTCTGGTCTGCATCTGTCTTTCAATAATTTATTAGTCATATCACATGATATAATCACATAGGAGCTTCGGTGGTGAAGTGGTCCGACCACTCGGCTTTCACCTCCAAGGTTCCGAGTTTGATCCCCAATTAGTTGGACTCGAACCCAGTCCTCATGTGAAAAGAGTATAGTGAATGAAAATTGTTACAAATATCGGGGTCCCTCGATCCTCGTTTATCCAAATTATTTATTATATCAATCAAATCGATTTCATTTTTTTTTGTGTTTATGTACTGTAATGGATTACAGAAGACGTCATGGTCTGCGAAGGGCAAAAAGTCACCATATCTTCTTTTGCGCGTACTTTCTTATAGTTATTCTTTCATTTTTCGAGTCACGAATTTTCCACATTTGATCTCATCACGAATTTAGGACTGGGATCAGAGAACGGAACATTTGTGGTGATCAAAACGTAAAAGAATACCCTTTTTTATCTTGGCACGCTATGAACTGAAATCTGAATGAAAAATTGAAATGTATTTGTTATTAAACAAGCAATAATTGTTTTCATCGTTATATTTTGTAGTGATATGAGAGCATTTGCACCTCACGATATGATGTCGAAGTACGTAATTCAGGAAATTAAAATTAGAAACCTTGACAAAATGGAACTTGCTAGCGAGAAAGGTATGAAGTCTGAATATAGTGTGTCTTAATAGGTCCTTCTTGTAATTACGTCACAACTATGTGGAAAGCGAGGCAGTGGTACTGCTGACTATTGGTGGGTCTGCCAGCCTTGTTGTTACCTGGGGATGACGTAATTAATAGAAAGGTCTTTTACGTGTTTGGAATTATGTAAAATGTTACTAACCTTTGATAAAAAGACAGATTTGGCTCCTGAGTACTATAGGTATATCGACATTATTATTATTACAAATATCAAAACTATAACAGATGAAAAGAAACTGAGACATGTTGAAATTAAATATTCTTGTGGTAAAACGAGGTCAAAATTGGTGATATTTTCTAGTGTACATAGAGGGGGTGGTGTGAAGTGGGTTTTTTAAAATCTGGTCGTCTTAGTGATTTGCCTATTAAAAATGTGACTGTACCGTTTACCAAGCTCCTCATGCGGAAAGTCGCGCTATGCATTGATAAAATATACCAAGAAAAAAGTACTTCAATAGACCATACCCATAATGACGTCATTTAGTAGTTAAGCATGTAAAACTATTTAAATGTGCCAATATAATTGAATGGTTTAAGTAACAAAAAGATTATTTGTGAAACAAATATGTTAAATTATTTGTTTCATTTAATGTCCTGGACAAATAAGGACCTAAAAAATTAACAATATTGCCATATTTAAGTAGTTTTACTCGCTTAACTACTAAATGACGTCATTATGGGTAAGGTCTATTGTTTGATGTGTAAAAAGACGGTGCCAAAGTTAGCGGAGATGATATTCATAAAAGCTATAAAGTGAATAATTGTTTGCATGTTGATTAAAAGTCACAGCATAATTTTGTGGAAACACTGCGTAAATCTATTAGTCGCAATAATGTATTAGTACTGATGAAGATCTGAGCTTAGGGATCGAAAGCTTTGCAATAATAAGTTTTCGTGCTGTTACCACAAAACTAATAAAACTGTTATTTTTCAAAGCATTAAAAACGAGTACAAAACAAGTAAAAACGGGTGTCATTTTCCATCAT
Source organism: Muricea muricata (assembly GCA_963855995.1). Taxonomy (NCBI): domain Eukaryota; kingdom Metazoa; phylum Cnidaria; class Anthozoa; order Malacalcyonacea; family Plexauridae; genus Muricea; species Muricea muricata. Next base: position 12,099,508 of record OY979728.1, on the reverse strand, counting down.
CTTTCGCTCCAACTTATGTTACTTTTCTTTCAGGTGCAAATATTTAGCTGAGCAATTGTTTTGGAGGTTTACTTTCTCTGTATGCATTGATTTTTCGTCCTAAAATATTTTAGATAAGTGCATGTTTTGAAGGCATTAAGTACTGGAACCCTGGGTCCCGGGCTCGTCAGATATTTAGGGTTAGAGGTAATAATAAAAAAACATAAATGCATGATATAATAATAAAATAATAGCTAATCATGAACGGACAGCGAACAATAAAGAAAGACATACGATTCTTTAGAAGATTCTTATCAATGGTTTGAAGATGTCAATTAATTTCTTCGCTACTCGTTGGAAATTACCATCCATCAAGACGTATATCTGATTACCAAATGATTGCTTAACGTTACCATTATTGTTGCTGAAAGTCGTTTCTAAAGTCATAATTTAAAGTACACTTTTCCCGCATGATCAATAGTTCCTTATGGATTCATCGTTTTCTTCCTGATTTTGGACAAGTCAGTCAGAATTTTCATACGCAAACAATCATCTGCTATTTTGCTGTATCAATAATTCGCTAAAGTGGTTTACAACATTTTCCCTTTCTTCCGTATTAGCCTCGTCCTGACCCTTTCGTTAATTTCTTGTTCCTTTCTGAACGGCTGCTTTCTTCTCTTAAACACATGAAATTACCATGTACCAACACGTAATCTGGTTACCAAGTGATTACTTTACCTTGTCACATTTATTACCGCAATTTGTCTCCAAATTCCAAAATTAATTTTCCCAATCGATGGTTCCTGAATTCCTTCCTTTGTAACCGCGGTCAGTCAGAGTTTCCATACTTTGACAATCATCTCCTATTTTACCATTTGCTTTACCAATAACTCTCCAAATTCTATTGTGGTATGATTGAAAGATGTCAAATTATCTTCGCTGCACCAAAGGTTACCAAAGGATTACCAAAGGTTACCAAAGGATTACTTCATGTTACCATATCTGTTACCGCAATTCGTCTCTCATTCTGATCAATGGTTCTTGAATTACAATACAATCTTATTTATTTATCATTTTCTTCCCGATTTTAAACCAGTCAGTCAGCGTTTTCAATACTCAGACAATAATGACTTATTTTCCCATTTTTTGCCAATAATTCGTTAAATTCAGTAGTGGTTCATCATCCTTTCACAGTTTCACTATCTTCTTTATTACTGCGTCCTATTTGTCAACAACGTCCCATATTATCCTTTCACCGACACCTTGTTTCTTTCAACTCTAAACTCGTACTTCCTCAGTTGTACTACGATCTACCTGTGATTACATCCGTCATTATCGTTGTATTGATTGTTTGAATGCATCCTGGCTTTTTCTCTTTAAGAATAAAGAACTTGATGAATTTATGTTTCAATATATTCTCACTTCTACTTCTAAGATTTTCGATTTTCGAGATCTTTTATAGGACCAAAAATATTTTTACATATGGTTATATGAAAAAGTGATGTGCAGTATATTTTGTTGTTTATCGTTGTTGTATATTGTATATTGCGCTACGCTGCGTCTGCGCTACCGTTCCATTGGCTTGTGTGGTGGTTGGTGTGGTTATGGTTTCATGTCTCGCTGTTTTAATGATACGGTCGTGAATTCAGGCCATTTTCCATTTTGATCTATTTGCATGTACGGGCGAAGCCTGCGTTGTTTTGATGCCCGCACTAGGCGTGGCAGATATTCATAGCTCGCTCCGCACATGCGGCAAAGCGATCGTAATGGCAAATGGCCTTTAGCTAGCTTAGACAGGCAGGTAGGCAGGCAGGTTTTTAATAATAAAACAGCGAGACATGAGGGATGAGGTTGTGGATGGGGTGACGTCACGGATTCACACTTACCCTGCGCGCGCTTGCGATCGTATTGTGTTGTGTTGTCATGTCTTCGTATTGTAACTGTCCTTTACAGCACTTTGTCATATACAATCATATGCATAAAATTATTTTTGGAATTTAAAGGTTTGCTTCGAGTACTCTGGCTTGCTTTATTGACTTAAGAGAACACAGACCTCCCGTTCTTCCCTTCATTTTCTTTTGAACGTTTTCATGTCTTACTGGTAGCCTTGATGACATTCTGTCACTGATATCTTGTTCTTTCAAATTCGGGCCCTGCCTTCAGTTGTATTCCAATCTATATGATCTTTGTTCACTTAACTCTTCTAGTACGTGTCTGCTTTAAAATTATCAAACTTGGCTATGGAGCAAACTTGGTTGATAGAAGGTTGATTATGAGAGGGAAAACATTGGAAAAAAATATGATTATGAGAAGATGTCTGATAAACATTGGAAACATTAGTGAAGGAATGTGATGATGAGCAAATGTGATAATTAAGCAAGAAGATAACAAGATGGAAGATTGATTGTAAGAGGGAAACATTTGAAGAAAATTAGAATCATAAGAAGATACTGTCTGATGAACATTTGAAACATTAGTGAAGGAATGTGATAATGAGCAAATTGATAATCAATGATAATTAAGCAAGACGATAACAAGATGGGAGATTGATTTAAAGAGGGAAAACATTTGAAGAAAATTAGAATCATGAGATGAATCTGTTGAACATGGAAACATTAATGGAGGAATGGCAATTAAAATGGGTACTCCGGCTTCCATTATAAATGAATATCTAAATTTTCTTTTCTTCATTTGCCTTTGATTATTTACGTTTTCTTATCTCGTTAGTAAGTACGTGACATGATATTCCTTTACTTCATTCTTAAATTCTGATTATCAAACCCAACTACGGAGCAAAACGATAACAATTGTGGAAGATTGATTGTGAGAGGAAAATATTTGAAGAAAATTAATATGACGAAAAGGGTGCTACATGAACATTGGAAATACTAATGAAGGATTGACAATAAAGATGGAACATTTCATGTAACAGACAATAGCGATCGGACAGCTGATAATTTTAGATATGTAAATATTTTAATAAATAGTAAATAGTTAAGTAATAATAATAGTCAACAGTTACGTCCACGCATCAAACGTTACTATGGAACAAACGATAATAATGGAAAATTGATTTTGAGAGGGAAAAGGATCATGAGAAGATAATGCCTGATGCACATTGGAAACATTAATGACGGAATGGCAATTGAAATGGGTACTGCGCATTCCAGCATAGATGAGTATCTAAATCTTCCTTTCTTCATTTCTCTTTGATTATTTAAGCTTTCTTATCTCGTTGGTAACTACGTGAAATGTTATTCCATTTTTCATCTACTAAGTACCTTCTGTATAGTTTCTTTGTACTTCGAAATGGTTTTCAAACTTAACTATAGAGCAAAATGATTAAAAATTTGGAAGACTGTTTGTGAGAGGAAAACATTTGAAGAAAATTAGGATCATGAGAAGAGCGTGTATTGAACATTGGAAATACTAATGAAGGAATGACAATAAAAGTGGACCATTTCATATTAACTCTTTACGGAACTTTAAAATTGTGGAAGAGACAATAGCGGCGGACAGCTGATAAACTTTAGATAGTATAATAATGATTAAACATATGTAAATATTTTAATAAATAGTAAATAAGTTTTGAAGTCCACGCATCAAACATTACTATGGAGCTAACGTTAATAATGGAAGATTGATTGTGAGAGGGAAAATTTAAAGAAAATTTGGACCATTTGAAGATAATGCCTGATGAACATTGGAGACATTAATGAAGGATTGCAATTAAAATGGGTACTGCGCCTTCCAGTATAAATGAATATCTAAATTTTCTTTTTTTTTCATTTTCCTTTGGTTATTTACGCTTTCTTATCTCGTTGGTAACTACGTGACATGGTATTCCATTTTTCCTGTACTAAGTACCTTCTGTATAGTTTCTTTGTACTTCGAAATGGTTGTCAAACTTAGCTATGGAGGAAAACGATTACAATTATGGAAGACTGTTTGTGAGAGGAAAACATTTGAAGAAAATTAATATCATGGGAAGAATCAGTTTAAACATTGGAAACATTAATGAAGCAATGTCAATTAAAACTGGTACTCCAGTCTCCACTATAAATGAATATTTAAATTTTCTTTTCTTTATTTTCCTCATAATATTTACGTTTTCTTATCTCGTTGGTAGCTGTGTAACACGATATTCCTTTGCACAATTCTTCTTCTAAATACCCGCTTTAGAGTTTATTTGAATTTCGAGTTGATTATCCCTTACTATGGAGCAATACAATTACAAATACGGAAGATTGATAGCGAGAGGACAACATTTGAAGAAAATTGATATCATGAGAAGATAATATTCGATGAACATTATTAACGAAAAAATGACAATCAAAATGAGACATTTCAAAATGACTCTATATAACATGGCAACCGTGGAACAGACAACAGCAATCGGACAGCTGATAAATTTTCTATAGTTTATTATTAAATTAAATATATTAAACCAGTTTTTAAGGCCATCCATCCCATCGCTCTTGCCTTTCCGTTGCTTAATGCTTTCAGTTAGCATATATAATTTCGATTTCATGCATGATCTAAAACGTGTACGGGGAGGAAAATCGTCAAAACGAGAGCCAGATGCCCGGTCACCAGTGCCAGATGACCAGATGTCAGGCGACTAGTGCCAGATGTCAGGCGACCAGTGCCAGATGTCAGATGACCAGTTCCAGATGACCAGATGTCAGATGACCAGTTCCAGATGACCAGATGTCAGATGACCAGTTCCAGATTCCAGACGACCAGTGTCAGCTGTCAGACGACCAGTGCCAGATGACCAGATGTCAGACGAACAGTGCCAGATGACCAGATACCAGACGACCAGGGCAGATGACCAGATGTCAGACGACCAGTGCCAGATGACCAGATGTCAGATGACCAGTTCCAGATTCCAGACGACCAGTGCCAGCTGTCAGACGACCAGTGCCAGATGACCAGACGACCAGTGCCAGATGACCAGATACCAGACAACTAGGGCAGATGACCAGATGTCAGACGACCAGTGCCAGATGACCAGATGCCAGACGACCAGTGCCAGATGACCAGATGTAAGACGACCAGTGCCAGATGACCAGATTCCAGACAGCAAGTACCAGATGTCAGACGACCAGGGAAGATAACCAGATGTCAGACGACCAGTACCAGACGACTAGATGCCAGACGTACAGTACCAGATGACCAAATGCCAGATAAGCAGTGCCAGATGACCAGATGCCTGACGAATGACAACAAGGTGACACAAATGGTAAAAGGTAATTAGTATAGAATCCTGGTGGTCAGAATTAAAGTTGAATAACTAAGCTGAATTTAAGTGGATTTTGTCTGGAAAACAGTTAGATTAAGTTAGTCATTAATGTCTTTCGTCGAGAGCAACCGGTTAAAGAATCGGATATAAGTCTATGATATTTATTAACTTTCCGACAAAGGGCCTTGAAGGGCTTTCGCTTAAAGCGCTCGAAACGGAGTTGTATAAAGGTTTTATGTTATGGAGGTTGCATAATATTCGATTACAAAACTAATATATGCTGCTCATTAGATATTAGTTCAGACAATTGGCAAAATTTAGGGGTTGTGCTTGAAGCAACTGGAGGAAAGAGAGTTTTTCTCTATTTCCTAAGGTTCTCTTCCAGGCAACCGTGCTCAACCACCAGGATTTGCCTGCTTTAACATAGGTTATTATAATGATAGTGCATGATTTACCACAATATGTACATGTGTTGAAGTCATTCAGTAACATTACTCAGGAATGTCTCGAGTGATATAAGATGGAAGTAATTCAGGCTTGGTAAAAATTAAATAAGAAATGTGAGAAATACATGCATAGTTATACTCCTCATCAAATTAGGTCATTACACACTAGGACGTAATGTTAATTAATAATCTTCATACACATAGCTACTCCTCAAATGCACGACATACGTACATTCTTGCATAAATCATGTTAAAAACAGTCACATAAATATGCATTGCTACTCTTAAAATGCACGTATCAAGAACATATAGTGATGATGTAAAATGAAATAACAAAATGAAAATGCACGCGCAGAAACCAAGCCTGGTAGAAAAGAAAGGACTATTGAAATGATATAGAGGAGTGAATGGCAAACATGGCGGATTTTGATGAATAAAAAAGTAAAACAGCAATGACTGCGCGGCATCCATGAACTTCTATATATTAACATTTCAATAACGACAGAGGTCGCTTATATTGAATTTGATATATGCTGATATTCTGTCGTAGGTTTTTATATTTGGCATTATAAACCCTTCAAACAAGTTTAAGCTATCATTTTGATTTTGTGCTCTCCTTGCTTGTATGAATTTGATTATAACTGAAAAAATTGCATTACTAAAATGAACATGACATTATAATCTGATTAAAAAATCAACGCCATCACTGGCAAAAAAATAGTAGGATTAAACTTATGAAGGGTTTATAAGGTTTGTTGGAGATAAGGTCATAGACTGGCTGTTGGTATATAATTTTAGAAAACGTTAACGAAATACCTCTTATATTTCAATCCAGTTGATTCATTTTGTATTCTTTTTGAGAAAATTCGAATCAAACTTGACAAATTCAGAAACAACAAAACCCAACAAGAAAGATACCTAACCTTATTTTGTTACAAAAAGAGTCAGAAATGCATGATATCATTTTACTTTGGCAAGCAATGTCTCATATGATATGACCTCATTAGACAAATCTCCTCAAACCGAAAAATTCCTTGAGCATGACTACGTTACTGACTGACTTACATGTCCATACGTTAATGACTGATGAACAATTTAAATCATTACTTGCGTTCGGTCTGTATATCTAATGACTTTCAGGATTGCTGAAAGGGTAAAAAAATTAAACGCAAGCGTACGTTCAATGAACGTATGGGGTCAACAGGGAAAAAGGGAATTGAAATTAAGATGAACAACAAGGGTCTGAAAGGGTAGAATGGGCATAAAACAAGGTGCATGAAAAAAGGTGTACATCAATAGTTTAATAATGAATGGAGGAGCTTCTGATTGAGAAAAATGGAACTACCTGAAAATGAATGTAAAAGCTTCTGAGAAAAGGTCCTTTGTCGGGAAGTTACAGGTAGTTGTATGTTTCTCAATCAAGTATAGCTTTCTTTTTATTGCGGCTAATTACACCTTTCAGAAGATTCTTGGTGGTGAGGGTTAAAGCTGAGTAATGTCAACACGACTTAAGCAGTTCAATTTTTACCACCAAATTTTCATTAGAATTACAAAGAGCATACCATTTCGTTGATGAACAATTTTGAAAGGACAAATTACGTTACTCAGCTTTAATCTTAAGTTATTTTGATTTTTGAACAAAAATGCATGTTAGCAGTGCATGAATTAGGAGTGCATGTTATAATGTAAGCGGTACAAATGGTACCTAGGTTAAGTTTCAGGTACGCGAGTGTTGGACACAGAAGGATTGGTGGACGTCTTTGTTGGTAACGTATATGGGCCCGGGTGGGGGCCCCAACCCTTAAGTCCCAATTCGGTCGGGTACTAACATTGCCTTTCAGGTTTCGACAACGACAGTTCATCGTCAGGTGATCAGAATCGAAAAATACTGAGAGATCAGTTAGGATTTTTATAACTATAAAATACATGACTTAAAAAACTATGTATGGTCGGTTTCTATTTAGTCGAAACTTTCGTGTTTACGGCGACCGTTAGAACTAAATCGAAACCAGGCTACATTGCACACACCACCAAGATTAGTGAGCTCCATATATATCTGGAGTAGGAATTCTAGTCAGTCGGCCTTAAGAAAGGTAAAGTCAAAGATGGCGGAAATTAAAGGAGCTATAGAGCGCCAATCTCAGTCCTCTGCGCGGTTAACATAGCAACATATCTCTATTTTGATCGCGCAGAGGATTAAGATTGACGTCTTATAGCTCCTTTCTACCATCTTCGGCTTTTGCACTGGCTTGAGTTCTTATTCATGGTATATATGGAGCTTATGCTAACAAGTATATATGGTCAGCACTTGTTTCCATCTACCAAAGTCCAAACTGACCGTGTCGTCTATTTGGTAGATAGATAGCGTAAATAATTTTAATATGTAGACTATTTTAGTATAATTAGATAATTATCGATAATTTTTGCTTATTAATACGTAATTAGACAAATTAGATATTGCCGGAACACCCTTCGGGGAATATTATAATAATAAATGTAATATGTAGTGTGTATCTCTACAAGTGCTGACCATAGTATTATAGAACGCGGATCAGATATACAGACCATCAGGCTATATGGAATTCTGGGATTAAACAAATATAGAGTAAAAACAAAATGGCGAATCCGGAAAAAGAACAATAAAATAGAATGTGCGTGTTCGTTTAAGACCAGTTTTCTGAGCCTGAATGTTTCTATGTTGAGTTAAATGTTAGCTCAACATAGTATTATTGAAAGTTATATGTAAAAAATATAAAAAAGAAATAGAAAAAAAAGAAATCCGTGATTCTTCACATATACTTTCAGAATTCGGCAAACATTAATCTTCGACTCAATCCAAGTAAGGAGCACTTCTTGCGTCATTCTTAGGCTGTTGAGAAAAACAAAATTATTATTTATCCGGCGTATAAGCTACACCATACAGGCATACTGTCTTTGAAAAAAAAATGGACGGAAAAAAAATGACACAAATTTACTGACATCAACAACAAATAGCAACAGAAGAGAAGTCATATGACCCAACCCTGATCATCTAACAAACCGATGCAAGACCTCCTCATACCAGGTACCCTGTAAATGGTCTATACGTATGTACTATTTCTGTATGTAATGTGTTGTTTTTTCATTGGCAAATTTATATAAATAGATAAATAATTGCATGTATCGAGGGTTTTTACCGTAATTAAGGCCTGACAATTTAAACAATACACAATGAGGCAAGTCGTCTAGCTAGTATATTGTTTGAATTGCATTCCGCATGACTGAAATGTACGTACAGTATATATAAATCAGGCCTTAGTTTAGGTTTCCCGCGTTAAAAAAAAAGGGTGGCCATGTTTGGGACCATGCATTTTAGTTCACAAATTACACGAATTCTCATTAGACAGGCATAAGTATAAAAACTTTGCATCAGTGATGAATGGTGATCAATGGTTCCAATTTCACCATCCACATCTACACATCAGGCTTAATTTATTGTTTAGCCTGCGTATCAAGCCATAATGATTATCATTTCTGTAAAAGTTCTTATGCTTGTGCAGTTGTGCAGCCATGAGCGTGTGACCAAATAGGTTTTAATGGTTACCTGGTTAGATTCCTGGTCCACCCGAAGACAAGAATATTATATTGACGTGGAGGTGATGGAACATAAAATGTGTAATTATCACCTATCATTTATCAATGATATATGATGTTATATGACAAGAAAATATCAATACATATCGTGCTGCTAACATTTCCTAAGTTTAATTTAATAACTTTTTTTATAAATAGTTCAGCAACGTTTGTTCGATGATGATTTGACGGGTTTAGCCATTCTGTGAATGATAAAGAAACTTCAGTCAAAATCTGAAAACGTCAGCTTCAATTTATGTAGCATAATTTTGCATGGTTCTTATAAAAGAAATATATGAAACTATTTTGTTTAAGTATTTTCTATCTAATAAGTCATTTGTCTTTATGCAGATAATCCTTATTGACATTTACCCGTGGGTTTTTTGAAGTCAAATTTAGCTTTGGCGGAAATCATATATATTGGTCAAAGAAGATGCGGGCGTTTGCGGGCTGGACTTTGATTTGAGGGTGAAATTTATAGCACAGTCACAGTTACACAGTGCATGCAGTGATACAGTATTTTTTTTATTTGTGATTTTACAAGATTGCATTGTATTTTGTAAGGCGATATCATAGAATGTGTGATTTCCGTGTATTATCTATTCAAAGCCATGTTGTACATGGATATGTTGGAAATAAATCTGCAACATTTCCTCTGCAGGTAAAATATATTATATATACCGGTAAAAAACATTAAATGCTACAGAATTTATTTTTATACATGTAGAGTATAAAGCATTAGTGGGTCGTAGATATTAGTAATGTAGTATTTGAAATGTCATACATGAAATATCCACACTACATATATGTATCTCCAAGGTTTAAAATCTGTATCTTCAATGATTAGCATATACTAAATAAATCAATTGATCCCTATTCAACAACAGGGTGTAGTAGGCTGGATCTGCTATAAGTGTAGTTAGACAGGCTGTCGTGTTAGGCAGAGTTAAAACCTTTGGCTATCTCTGTGGTCGATGCTGTCTCACTAATATCTTCAGCATAATTCTAATCTTCAAATTTTCCACATTAATGCATGCTCAAGGTGCTAGAATAAAATGAACATTATTTTAGCAAATGATTAGTGGCCAAAATTGATCTTGGGTGGTATATGACATTGGTATACAATTTTCATTTTTATAACTAATTTTATAAACTAGGTCCATGGTTTTGAAGTAGATGCAATAAATTCAGTCCAGTTCTCAAATCATACAGGTACATAAATATGGAAACTATAAAATTCAAATATTTATGCATCAGGGGCCGGTTGTATAAAAAAGTAGTTAAAGTTAACTGCAGTTAGCGTTAACTACCCTAGTTAAATCCTTAACCGTAGTTAGTTAACTGCACGACTTAACTGCGTTGCACAAAACGCAGTTAGTCGGATAGTTAACTAATCACGTAGTTAACTTGCGTGGGGCTCGCGTGGTGCAGTTAACATAAATTAAAATGAATTAAGTCTTGTTTATTTAACAGTGGCTAACAAATTCGATTCAAATAATTGCAGAAGAATGCGCCTGATCTGTGATAAAAGCAATCGTACTTTTTTTCGTACAAATACAAACATTCACCATTATTGAAGAAAGTACTAATTCGTTGGTTTGTAAATTTCAAATGATTTGTCTGGATCACTGGACGTCACATGTGCTAAATTGTGTAATTTGTTTGTCTGACTCGCTGACTGTATCGAGAGTGCCAAGCAGATTTGTGTAAAGATGTTAAAATGTTTATTTTGCAAACATATGCTAATGAAGAAAAGCGAAGTCAAGACATGTACTGGAAATGGATTACTGGATATTTTGGGACTGGTCATACTGGTCATTGTTTATGGTGGGGGTTACACTGTCACCTATTTAATAATTAAAACAAGCAGTTATCAAACTCATGTCATACTCAGTCATAGAAGTGGTGAAATACACGTGTGACAACTTAATGGTATCCTTTTGTAAAGTTTTTGGCTATAGGTGGCAGTTTGTTACAGAAACTACTTCAATATTTTAATGGTTTAATCAGCAAGGTTTTAGCAAGAGACATTTCTCTTTGGTGCAAACCTCCACCATGAATAATGACTGGCCCTTACAGAATCACAGGATGAAAAATTAGATTTGCAATACATGTTCAACCCAGTGCCAAAATGCAAATGCTGTGAAAGCAAAACATTTGCTACAGTGCAAATTTGATTATTTGAAACTCATAAATAAAATGAAAAACCAGATTCACATTAAATTTGCACCTGGGTGCCAAAATGCAAATGCATCAAATGTGCACAAATCATTCAAATGTGTGGCAAATTGTCGAAGCAATATCTGTCTAAAAGAAGAATATACGAGTTTATATAAATATATGAAGAATATATGAATTTCAAATGATCAAATTTGCACTATATAATTGCAAATTTGTTGCCTTCAATTCTGCAGTATGGATAAATTTATAAATAAACTCAAGTCATTTTCATCATGAAACCTAATCTGGGTTAGCCTAGATTAAAACCAACTTGGCTAATGTTGTTAAAGTTTAAATATTTCAATCTGTATGAGTTTATTCACTATTAGTAGAATCATACTAGTATACTATTGCAAATGCTGCAATTTGATTGGTTACTCTACTCGCTATCTATTCCTCGATAGATAGCGAGTAGCGAAACAATCATCTTCCTATAGAGATTTCTTTTAAAAAATTGCCTGAAAATCAAATTTTTTGTTGAATATTCCATGTTTGACCTCTGATTCTACTAAAACAATTAGATTACGAGCTCAAGATTTCTATGCGGTGATAGTTGATTCAGGCTTTGCCCTCATCAACTATCACCGCATAGAAATTTCGAGCTCGTAATCTAATTGTTAATTAGAAGGTACACTATATGTTTCAATATTGTGTTATACACAATAATCAATATTTGTTTGATGGGTTGTCAGATGTAACAAAAATCAATATACAACTCATGTCATATATACTGTATGTATTTGTATCATGTCTGAGGTCATATTTTCCCATGTAACCACAGTTGCCAAGCTTACAGGTATTTTTCAAGTTGAATTACTAATTACATGTACACAAATTCAAAATGTCTGCCCATAAAGCAACTAATCCAAAACAAGGGAAGAAAACCAAAACAAAATTTTAATTCAGTAGAATGCAACCTACTGGTTAATATAGTTGAACAAAATTTAGACACATTACGGGGCCAATTTTCGAGCACAATAACAAATGCCTAAAAGCAAAAGTAGTGTGAAACTATTTACTTCCCAGATTAACAGCTATGAAAAACGTACACCAATAGAAATACGGGAAAATTGCAAAACATGGCCCAAATTGACAAAAAAAACAAATTCTGGGGTAATGCAGTCTCAATGGAAAACTGGTGGACGTCCTGCAGCAAGACCACCAACCACTACCACTGCTAAAATTATAAGTCTTTAGTGATGAGCCTGGTCTCGCTTTGTTAGTGGTCTCACTTCGCCGTCGATGAGTCGCGCTATAAAAAGCAAAGATTCTCCGCCAAATCTATAGCGTTTTAGGAGTTCTTTATCTGAGAAATCTTCCCAGGGAAGTTGACGATTAAAAACTCTAAGTAAGAGTTGCCTTTCAGTATTATCTCGCTCATAAAAGTTGTTCACTCTTAATACAGCCGCCATATTTAACTAGGTTTTGAGAAGTTAACTATGCCATTGAGGATAGTTAACTTTAACTACTTTTTAACTGCAGTTAACGCTAACTGCCTTTTTGTACAACCGGCCTAACTACGTGATTAAAGTTAACCACTATTTAACTACTTTTTGGGTAGTTAAAAAGCAGTTAAGAGCTTTATACAACCGGCCCCAGACCCTCATTTTAATAATATGATATAACTACTCTTACCTGTATTACCAAATTGTCTGTTTGATTTGTAGCACGCAAATTTGATCGTATGTTTTGTTTCGTAGTCGTTAATCAACTTGTAAGCCTCTTCGACAGTTTTAACAAAACAAAGTGATTCCTTGTACATTCTGTAAAAGTCTTGTAATAATACATTCAAATTTCGCGCGAAATTTGCATACGCGCAAAATCTGTCGTCGCGTGACAATGCTGTATAATTTATTCGAGTCATTGGGAGACCTCGGCCACGCTTCGCTTATTTCCGAAGATAGTTTCCGAAGAACAGTCGAACGCCAGGGTAGCCTCACCCTATGTTATTAAGTGCTCTCCGATTTGATTAGAGTTAGCAGTCACGCGATCTTAGTCAGCCACTCCACGTGATGCTTTTAGCTTTTCCAAAACAATCATGTATTTTACTGAAGTGAAAACGTAGTCAAAATACTCCTTTTTTTATTTTTGTCACTGTGAAGCTTAAAACTGTTCTTTGTGACAGTTCGTGACTGCCAATTCTCATCGACTCTCATGCTCTATTTTTTCCCGGTCTTTAGCACATTTAGACAGCTTTTGAAAATGCATTTGGCTAAAAAGAAATTAATAAACTTTTAATTGACCATTAATAAACGCGTTATTAAAGCATGAATTCTTAAAAAAATGTATTTACTCCTGTGAGATTTGCATGAGAAGAAAATTGATAAACATGTAGCCGTAATTATGATGACATTCAGTAAACTATTGCACGATTTTTAATTAAAAGGCCGCAAGAAAACGTAAACCCGAGTTATTAAATGTTTATATTGTTGATGAGTAAACGGACTGAAGTCGAACCTACAATTTATGTAAGTTTGTATTTCTATCATCAATTCAGTATAAGGTCACTGTGTGCATTGATGCTGCAGTGGTAAGTGATAAACTCAAGTCTTGGTTTAAGTGTCATATAATTGTCAGTTGATAGCTACATCGATAACAACGCCAGTGAAAAAAGGAATTAGTAAATTTGGATGAGAAAGTGGACAAAATGAGAAACAAGTCTTTCTCAGTTTTGGATATCTGGAGCGGTTGGTTTTTGATAGTTTTGTTCTTCATCACAATTTTAAGGACTCATACTGATTTTGAGAATTTATTTTCATGTACAGTCCATGTTATTTAGCCGACTTGACTGCTTCTATGCTAGTCGAGCTCTCCTGCGAGGATTTTTGGCTCCGAGTAGTCCGGTGATTTCATCCTGTTTTACCTTGCCCTCAATAAATCTGCAAATATGACATTTCTAACTTTCAATTTTTGGAGAAAGCGCATGGCATAATATTATAATGAAGCTATTATTGTTCAAGTGTTCATCAATACGCCATTTGGCTTCTTCTGAGGTTTTAAAAAAGCACTATTTCATAATATCCTAAATTATAGCTATTGCAAGTAAACGAATACCCTGAATGCGCAGGCAGATCCTTCAAAGCGTGATTTGTATTTGATCAAAAGAAGATTTTTTACATTGTCAAAACACCTGCATGGCGAAGTGCAAAATTAAAAGTAGTTTTCCCAGCAGTTGGTTTATAGACTTGAACATATTTCTTGTCACAAATCTTGTTTGGATTAATAGTAGTAGATTAGATTAATAGTAATTGTAGTCCTAGTTTCGGAAGTTTTAAAGTGAATAGATGTGTAGATATACATGCAGTAAAACAGTGAGTTATTTAACAAAAGGTTAGCGCTAACGCAGCTTAATTTAAATAACTGCGACCTCTGCAAACTGACGCTAATGTTATGAGCAGAGGCGTTTGTTGAAGGAAGTCTTCCTCGTCAGGAAGCTACATAGTAAAGTTTAGTACTACCTGCTGTCGGGATGCCCCACAAACCAAAATTGAGTTCGTGTATAGGAAAAGTATATATAACTTTTACAAGTTACTGAAAATGTTTAGAAAGTTGCAAAAAAATCACTATCCGGTAGATAGCGCTACTTACCTTTCGTACAACCGACCCCTGTCGTATGCAATCAACTTCAGGTTTATCAGCCTCTGATTTTATGAGTTTGTTAATAATTTCAAACCGATCGGCAAGCCCACTCATATAGGTAATTGCTCAAGCTTTTAGGCTAATCGCTTTATGCGAGCCAAAAGTCTGTAATAGTCAGGGAGGCAGAGGTACAAAAATACATGTCTACTTACCATATCGAGGGACAATTTCATTTTGCTCTTAAATTGTCCGTTACATGCCTAATATAACAATTCTGAATGTTGTTTGGCCCAATTTTTCTTGTGGGCTCCAGCCAATACGTTTTTTCTTAAATTTTCTATAAAACTATATTATTGTCAAAAAAGGCGAAATTTCGGACTTATTTCTAGGAAAAACCACTTACGTTATCAAAAAGGTAATAAAAAACTACATATAACACATTATTATGGTTACTTTTATTTTCCACATTTTTGTTGAGTTATGAGCGTTCGAAAACTTATTTTCAGACTAGTGCCCAGGAAATTAGCGTCATTTTAGGACATTTTCCCGTTTTGAAGCAGCAATAACTCGAAAACAGCTTGAAAAACCAGGGTGTCCGTAATGATGTCTTATATGTTGTTTTTTATAAGCTTTCTTATGATACAAGTCATTCTTCAAATGAATGAACTTGAAAGTTTGCTATTTTTGACCACATAATAGATTTATAATAAAACTGAAGAAAAACGAGTTGATCGAAGCCCACAAGATAAATTGGGCCAAACAACATTCAGAATTGTTATATTAGGCATGTAACGGACAATTTAAGAACAAAATGGATTTGTCCCTCGAGAAGGTAGGTAAAATGACCTATGCCTCCTTTACCTGATTTTGTACATCTATAATACCCAGTGGCGGATCTAGCGTAAGTCAAAATAAATTACCACAGCTCATTCTAGGATATATTTACATTCTAAAATACCTTCAAAGCAACTTCATTGGTTGGATTTTATTCTTTTGAGATTCATAGCCAATGACATTGTTATAAAGTTATTTTGAATTTAAAATTGAGCTGCTATAATTTTTTTAAACTCATAATACCTTATAATATCACTGATAATACCTTATCAATGTGGAAAATCTTTCGAAAATTGCGCTCTAGATATATTGATCTCGCTCAATATACGTGATTACCTAGTCTAATTACAATTGATGGGTGCATGCTCATTGGACAAGCTGTGGTCATTATTATTCACACTTACGCAGTCAATGGGCGCAGTTTGTATGCTTTTGTTAAATGGTATTTGCTGACAGTAATGTGTTGTTTGCGTGTAATATATATCGAAGTTATAGTTCGAAGGAAAGCAAGGTCAAGCACATCTTAAAAAATAATCATCAAAGCCGAATTATGCCAGAACTTACTCCAGGTACGCTGAGCAATTAATTTTTTAAAATTATTTTCTTGGGTATATAGCACCTGTGTAATTGATAAATCTGCTATGTCAATTTTACTCGAGCGAGCTAGGAAATACTCTTGTTTTTGCAGACATTGACGTGTCAATTAAATTTCGTTCTCTCTCGTTGCGACATACAGGTCAAGACGATGATAGTTTTCTCATCTGTTCCCGGCTTCACTTTCGACACGTACATGTCTCAACTCGACATTATTAAAATACGTTAACCCGTCAAGTGCCACAAAAACAAAATTGCTTGACGTTGAGAAATGAGTTTGCACTTTTAATGACATCATGAATATTGATTAGCAATTTTAGGTTTCTCTGCTGTATTTGCAACACATCACAACAAAACAATACCCGGGCCTAATCGATCGTTGCCGCACTGCGTGAATTGGGCACACAAACATTGCTTTTGAGATTAATTCTCGTTGACGATTGTGTTTCGGCGATTAGAGATTCATATATGTAAAAATTAGTGCCGCAAGAATGAATCTCATTGTTTGTCGACATTACTCGAGAATTTCACAGATGAGAAATGCCAGTGAAAATTATTGAATTGTTGTGATTAATGAGGGTAAAGAGCTTTACCGAGCACTATGTATTAGTTTAAATAACACGCAAGACTGCTATACTGTAGTTGAGTCCCACCTTTAACTGTTTAGCTGGTAAGAAGAGCTAATTCACTAAAAGGGAAGGAAGGTATGATTGATATAATCTAGGTTTAATTTCGATGTGATTAATTCATTTACAAAAGCTATGCACGAGAACGCGACAAATTCATTTCCCCTCGTGGGGAGAGCAATTGTACTACCAAAACCGCAAAAGTTCAGTGTTTGAAACTCGCGGGATTTAATGCTATTTAATTCCTAGCTTATACTTGCGACTGATAACTTTACTTAGCATTTACAAAGCTTTATAAAAATCTATTCTATGGTACAGTACATATCACAAGTATCGAGCCGTCGGTGTTAACATTAACTTCATGATGTACTTTTTACCCATTCAACAGTTCGTTGCGAAGGCAGGTGCTTTATTAACTGATTGTACCCAGATCAGATAACGCAAATGCTCATTTGTCCAGAACGAATAATATAACAGTCCAAAAATCTAGTTATCTTCTTTCATAATTCATAATGAATGTTATTATAGAGATATATCTGTCAGTCTCAATATTCTATAGCTTGATTAAAGTTAGTTTAATTACTGTATTCTAATTACTATATTCTAAGGGTTAGCTGGAATCTGCAGTGGTTGTTTTTATTATCCTAAACAACCGCAAAAAATCCCTTTGCCCTGCTTTCAGCAATTAAGACATTGACTTTCGCATAAGACTGCCACATATATGTATCCTTTTGTACCTTTTTTGGTAATTTGCTGGAATTAATAATAATAATAATATATAAGTCTAAAATAAGGATCAAAACGCGATCTAAGGTCGTAAGGAATAATCCTTATTAGAGGTGAAAGACGAAGCTGTGGACGTATTTTTCTAACAAGAAGCGAGCTTGTGGAGCTACTGTTTCCCGGACAACATGTAGTTTACTACAGAATTCGATGAATTCGCCCATAAAAGTGATGTTTTAGACATAGTTTTGTTATACAGTATGCACTGCTCACGCCATTATAGTCTTTCTATGGAGTATGGTTCATAAACGGTTAACATTTTGCGCTGCATATATATATAGGAGTTCATGCTTGATATCATTTTCCAAGCGTGTCGGGAAATGGAATTTGCAAGTACAACTTTATGCACATATCGCGTACACATTTACGCACATTTTAACATTCCTTTCGAAGCGAAACAAGTGATAAATTTAGGAGCACTCGTGAGATAGCTTCGAAATACAAAATGATGTTTCTGACCGATTGGGTCGCTTGCGCGTGAAGATTTTCAGTCAACTTATAATTACTTATTCTTTCCATTCTTTTGGAATATTGACAATCAAATAATTATGTATTAAGATTGACGCTTCCCTATTACCGCCAATCGTACGCGACGAATTTCGGATTCGAGGTGCTCCTGAGCTGCCTGAAGGTAAAGGAAATTATGCATTCTGAAGTAAAAACGTAGGTAGAAAACATGCAGCCCAGTTGTCTTAGAATTACAATTCAAAATCAGTCGTTCGCGGTTATCACCTTAGTTTGAACGTCAATCTTTTATGCGATTTTATTGTGTGTGTTGGGATTAGTTTCTACCACCGTGCCTGTGTGGCGTGCCTCAACAGATCCTTCTCTCAAACAAACATTGTGCCGTGAGTAAACACGAGTCAGAAATTCGCCGCCCAAGGTTGTACTGTCCAGCTCTCAGTCTTGTGTAACTATACATATGCACGTAAGGCGGTTAGCAACATTATACTCGCAAAAATTTGGATACACTGTGCATGCACATTCGCGCGGCTGTATACGTGCTTTGTAAAACTAGGTGTATCTCATCTTATAAGATCTTAGCATAGCTTGTAAATATTCAGTTTCGTTTGACAATGACTTTGCAATAAAGTCGAAATATCACAAGTATTTTGTGTCTTGTTCATTTAAATAACTCAAATCTTGAGTTTACAAGATGATGATATTCGGAGTCTTATACTTGTAAAACTAGCTCAGTAAAAAAGTTTGATCGAAAAAGTTTGATCGTTTTTGACGACCGCTGCATGCAAAGAATCTTGAGAATTTCTCGTGCGTATCAATCAATGCGCCGGCTCATGAGAACCCACAAAGCTTGAGGCTTTTTAATTCACGAATATTACGTCAAAATGCCACTGCCACGCACAAGATAGTAATTACATTAGAATGATTTACGTCTTGTTGGCGCAAAAATAAAACTTTCAATTTATAGCGTCATTTGAATGTGAAAAATTTGCACCATTGTTGCGTTGGTAACACAAACATTTACTTTAAATATTAAACTTAAAGAAGAGACCTATCTTCTCTATTTAAAGAAATTTTTGACGAACAGATTATTTTCCGCTGCGTTAATTTAGCAGAGAAGTCGATACGACGATGACCTAATTTAATTTTGATGCCCCGAAACGGTATAAGGCCGACGTAGCTATTATAGTTCTTATATTAGAAAACCAAATATTGCCTAAGCTTCCGTTCATTCATTAGCATTTGATTATAATTTGTTTGTTGTGTGTGTCTACGCTAGGTTTTACCAGATTACAGCTTTTGATTTGCTTAAATATACGTTAGAAATAGCCACAAGAGCTTCATATTAAAATCCGGCCGCGGCATCGTTTGAAATGTTTGGAGAACTCAACAAGGGACTTCGCGCTCGGGAAATCGATGGAAAATCTTTCGACTTTTCAGGTATACATAAGAAACAAGTATGTCCTCTTAAAGTTTCAAATAATGTAGGGAGTATCGTCCATGTGCATTGCCACTTTTGTTGGTAAGACTCGTATAAGAGTAACGCGGCTTGGCTTAATCCTTGTTCGAAAGCCGGTTACCTAAAACGTGGGTGACCCTTTGGTAATGTTTCTTCAGATATATCGTGTCTGGATCAATAGAAGTTTCTTGTTTCTAAAGTCATTCAGAAAGAAACGGAGAGGTAGAAATACAGAAACCACGTCAGTTGTTTAAACTTTAACTCCGTTTCGTTTTAGCGTTAACCCCATTTCCAAAAATAACTATCTCAAGCAAAATAAAAGAATGTCTAAATCTCGGCCTTTCTAGCCATTAAGTCGATCCAGCATTCGGCGGTCGTCAATCAGATTTCGAAATGTGATTACACGCGCATAACACAAAAGTATACAAAATTAGCAAACTTCACAGGGGCATATATTTTCCCCATTTTACAATATTTTTCAACCAAACCTCACCATTTTACTAAATATAGAATGCCCTTTCCAGCTGTGCTAGTAAATATTCCCAATTCAAAAATTTGTCTAAAAGGGGAATCGTCCATTCCAAGATCAGAATATCTGATATTGACTCGGTTCATTTTCATGCACACGAAAAAATTTGCAAAAAGTTTGTTCAAATCTTGCAATGTAGATCTGTTTATTGCATGAAAATTTTAAGTTGTCAACAGACTTGCTGAAACTTGATTGTCAAAAAACTCATTATCCTGGGATATGCATGAAGGCTTATTTTACATATGTTTATTATGTCCAAATCTAAAATAATGTAAAAGTAAATTAAAGATATACAGGACGTATGTACAAATATAAGAAATTAGAAATACATATTTCTTGTCGCAACAATGCAAAGATTGCTTGTATTTCTATATCACGTTGTTTGCGCTGCGAAAACATCAATTTATGAATATATTTCGAGTATTAAAATTTTGACTTATAGTTTTGACACCGACTACTTCTTGCTGCACAGACGTAGCCAGGGATGGGGCGTGTCCCTTCCCCCGGAGAATTGCTGCACCCTCAAAAATTGCCAATTTAATTCAGAAACAGGTCTGCCCTTCGCCCCTACCCAGGTTTTTTTGGACCCCTTTATAGTGAGAAACTCCTGGCCACGTCACTTCTTTGCAGTTTAAGAGTTCCCTCAGCTAAAAGCATGATGAAGCATATGAATTTCATTTCGAGGAAAATGAGCAATTTTTCAGGTGTTAAATTAAGTTTTCTTTCAGTTTTATTTTCTTTATTAGAGAGCTTAAGCAAGCGACGTTTTTCTCAACACAGACGGCAGCCGGAAATAAGTTTTGTCGTTATAGATGGCGAATGATGGCGTCAGCCGTTCTCGTTCGAAATCATGAGCGTGAAAGTTCACTGACTGCCGTTGTTGACTTCAAACAAGAACGGCTGACGCCATCATTCGCCATCTATAACGACGCAACTTACTTCCGGCTGCCGTCCGTGTTGACAAAAACGTCGCTTGCTTAAGCTCTCTACTTTGAATACTCGCCCACCTAACAACCTCGGGCAGCAAATATTGACACCACATGCTGCGGCATTAAAGTTTGGATAATCACTTTCTATGTTGTGTATCCATAATAGATACGCTTGCTATCAATATTATAACAGGGCTTGACGCGCGTATATTAATATACACCCATTCATGCTGTAGAGGTAATTAATTTTTTGCAATACATTAGGAAGTAAACCTCTCCTATTAACCCTTAAAACGTACGACTAGAGATTGTTAATGACCTTTTTTCAGCTGTTCTAATATATGACCTATACGATGTTATGGTTATACTCACATTTGTCATCATATTCTTACTCTCTTCATATATATGCCTTGATAATGAAAAATAATGACACAACTGTGCCCATAGACAATCATGCCGGCATCGATTTCGACTGTTCAAAAAGCCAGTTTGTGATCCAAGTTGATTTCGAAGTCCATGCGGGTAAACATCGAGCAAGGAAGTATGTATGCACTTTTTACATTTAACTTTCGACTTTTTATCCTAACAGAAGTGTTTCAAATTTATGCAATGACCCATGCAGTTGGCAAAATTAGATTGGTTCACCGCCAAGACGTTGATTCAACGTTAGAAAAAAGGCTCAAAATTCAAATTCGATCAACATTAATTTTCTGACATTGAAACAACCATATTTTACTCCGTTGAATCAACGTCGAAAATGCTGCTGAAACAGACGTCTTAAAATTTTGTCGAAGTATATCGGCAACTTTCAACCAAATTCCAAAAATTGCAACAGCGTGCTATGCTCACTGGAGAATTTGCTATTTAAACATTATTCATAACATCGTTTTAATTCTAAGATCTTGATTATCTCAACGAGATCTTTCCACTTGTTTAGTGGAAATGTTCAACAACACTTACGATAGCAACCTGAAGAAGAACACCGACAATATCCAGCAAAGCGAACCATTAGAAAAAACGCCAGCCAACAGTTTCAGGAAACTTCTGAAGAACTTCGCGTCTGATACGAGTTTTGGTGGAATTTCAAAGGCTACTCTCTCGGATGGGTATTTCAGGCGTTTCATATGGTTTCTTATTTCCGCGGTTTGCTATGGTTTCACCATCTATATGTGCATAAAACTGATCGACACGTATTTAGATAAACCTATAAAGACGTCTGTGGATATTTCCTACGAAAAGGTATAGTGTATTAAGTCATTTTTGTTCCGCAAAACACGCCACAAACTTATGCAAGTTGAGGATGTTTACTGGTTTGATGTATGCATGTTTTTCATCAAGTCGCATTAAACCAGTTTACTTTGTCTTTTAGTTGCATCAATTCGGTGCAAATCAGAGTTGATGCAACTTTGTTGTTTGCAGACTTGCTGAAAGTTGTTGAAACAACTTGTAAATTTAAAACGTTGTGTTTTTTATTTAGAATATCGACTTTCCTTCGGTAACTGTGTGCAATCTGAATCAGTTCCGTAGGTCAAAAATAAAGACAGTCGAGCTTATCCGATACCTTCTTTCTAATTTTACGAATGAAAAACGAAATAAGTCGGACGGTTCAACTTTTGAGAAGAACTTCGATACTCGAAAGAACTCCATCAAAAAAGATTTTGATGATGATTTCGATGATGAAGAAGGTATTGATTATGATGAAATCAGCCTTGACGAGGATGTCGTCTTACAAGACTTGGTTGTCGTAGAAGCCTCGTTTTATACTCATGATGAATTGAAATATGTTGGTCATCAGTTTAAAGATACGATTTTGTCTTGTTCTTGGAGAGGATTTGACTGCAAATCAGGGTAAGGTCTTGTCTTAGTTTTCATGTCTTCCTATGAAAAAGATGTCAAATGTGCTGGACTAGTGTAGGTATAGTATTCTACAACAAGCTGTTCAGGTTTGCGTCTGAACCAACTGAAAAGGTTATCTGAAACGTGGTGGTCTAGTGTATGGGTGGTATTCTGCAATAAGCTGTCGTGGTTTGTGTGTGAACTACCTGGAAAAGATATCGCAAACATGATCCAGTGTAGGTAGTATCATTATTTAATTAGCTGTCGTGGTTTGTATCTAATTTTCGTTGTTCTCTGGAGGATCAGAACAATACCAATCTAGTCTTCCATGCCTCTATAAAAATGGTTATGAAATATAGTTGTATTTTTTCCTGTAGGTACTTCAAGTCATTTTGGATTGACTCATGGAATTGGAAATATGGTAACTGCTTCACATTCAATCCAGGAGCCAATGAATCAGGCCATAGTTTACCTGTTTTTCGTACCACCAAACCTGGACCAAATTATGGTAAGTCTAGAATTGGCTTCATCGTGTCGCATTAAGCGAGATGATAATCAAACAATTTTATATTTGCGGACTTCTTGCAAGTTGTTGAAACAACTTGCATGAAGCTTGTGAATAATGCGTCTTTACAATCAACTCGCATCAAGCTGGTTGACAACTTGCAGCAGACTTGTTATCATCAAGCTTGAGCAAACGATGTGAACACATCCTTATATCAGCTTGATGATTGCAACGCAGACTTGCTTCAAATGGTGCGCTTTGGAGAAAATGATCACTTATCGAAGGCGCTTTCCTTTCTAGGTCTAACTCTCGACATTAATATTCAACAGTCAGAATATGTAGACAAGTTGACGGACGAAGCCGGTATGAACGTGATCATTCATAATGCAAGACAAATACCGTTTCCTTATGATGAAGGCATAACTGTTCCTGCAGGATTTTCCTCCTCCATTGCTATCAGAAAGGCAAGATGTCTCGCTTGACTAAACTGCTCTGAAAAGGCAATTTCAGACCCTGTATGGCCATAGATATTAGAAAGGGGAATAGATTGGCAATGCTATTCAATACTATACACGATCTTCGGTTCAGTTATTTGAATAAACCGGAAACAAACATTGCACAACTCGCTATGGTAATTATGCGCATGAACGAAATTGAGTTCATGAGCATAATTACCATACAAGTTGGGCAATGTTTGCTTTCGGTTGCTCAACTGAAGAAAAAATATAGATAACAAAAGAGTTGCCAATCCATCCCTTTTTCTAATATATATGGTATGGCTGGGTGGGAAGAGAAATACATATTTGTTATTTATGAATATTTTTAGGAAAGTATAACGAGAGTGGATCCGTTTAAAAATCTCAGCTGTAATCCATCAAAAACACTTTCAAACGAGAACATTTACAGAAATTATATGAAAGGTGCAGCCAATAAATATTCTGTGAAGGTAAATGTGAGACACGAGACGTATCGTTTTAATCCAATGTTCCTACAGGAGAAAACCTTAACTAAATTTGGTAACTTTATTTATACTGGCTAGCTCTATCAGTTCTAACTGTTCTTCCTAGAGGTACAGCAAGGATCATCTCTTATTGATCCAGTGTCACTACAGGAGGAAACCTAAACTAAACTAACTTTATTTATACAGAAAAGCTCTGTCAGTTCTAACCTGTTCTTCCTAGAGGTCCATTGAGGATCATCTCTTATTGATCTAGTGCTATTACAGGAGGAAACCTAAACTAAACTAACTTTATTTATACTGGATAGCTCTGTCAGTTCTAAACTGTTCTTCCTAGATGTCCAATAAGGATCTTATTGATCGTGTGATACTACACGAGGAAATCTAAACTAAACTAACTTAATTTGTATGGAATAACTCTATCAGTTCTTATAATGTCTAGGCATGTATGGAGTCGTGCTTGGCGCTAGCAGAGCTTAAAGAATGTAAATGTGCAGACGCGAGATTTGCTGGTTTCGTTAATAAAATTTGCGTTGACGATGACGAAAGTAAGTCTCTTTAAGTTTGATATTTTATTTTTGTAATGCATTTATTCGTTCATTTCAACCATTCTGTGAAGAGAGCCTGAAGATGTTCTGCAACCGAATTACATAGATTTCCGACTCTGTCAACGTCCCTAATCGCCAAATTACGGGGTCAAATATATTTTGTGTTCTTTTCTGCAGTTGCTTGTAAGAATACAGTGAGCACTTCCTTCAAGAATAGCCTGTTAGGTTGTAACGAAAAGTGTCCGCAGCCGTGCCAGTAAGTTTCAAATACAAAAAAACTATATTTCCCTTTTAATGAGGTTATTGAATATAGGTTATAGCTAAGATAAGAGCTATTCAAAATAAACCTAACTGTCGTTACTGATAATCCTCTTGCAGACACAACAGCTATCGTTACACCATCAGAACATCCACCTTAACAGCTCAAGCGAAGGTATTTTTTTTATTTAGCCTAGCCACAAGGGCAGGGTCACCACAACAGCGTGAGCCAATTACTGTGGGCCCTAAGTGCCTATCCCGCCATGTCAACTTTCCCTGTGGGAAAAAACCGGAGTACCCGGAGAAAACCCACGACTTTCGGCAGAGCGTTGACTCTACTCTTTTCACATGAGGACTGGGTTCAATTCCATCTTACTGGGAATCGAACTCGGAACCTTGCTACCATCCAATCAATCCAGTGTTCCTTGAGCTTAGCCTTATCCTTTCCACTCAGTCCAAATCCTCCTGTATAATGTTCATAGCCAAACGACGTTTTAGGACCGGTTGAAATTTGGTTTTGAAAACAGTTTATACTTCGATAAAGTGAACTCAATGTCATTCATTCATTCTCAGTGTTGCAAACGTAATTTAACATTAGATTTAGGATAGTATACTCTATGGTTTAACATTAGCAAACAGACTTCGGTTTAACTTCGATTCATGGTTGATTATCTAAAACTTCAAACACAACGCGTGTTCTCTTGCAGGAGACGAGGAAAAAGAAAGATTTCGACGGAATGAGCAACAATTCAGATTTTGATTTCGAGTAAGTAGTTACTCAGCGAGAAATCTTATATTATTTAAGTAGTTTTACTCGAGTGGATTTGAGATCAGTCCTTATCTGGAGGACAGGGGGGGGGCAGTAAGTAGTGTTCTTTAATAATCTACGAGGCATGAATTGCCTAATACAGTATCCCTTCAGGCAAACCTATCTGGATTTGTCTTTTTCTCCATGGAGGAAAAACTATACGAACATATGAAAGCAAATTTGCTGGTGCCATTAATTTTCTTTTAATTTACCTGAAACAAAACGAAAGTGACTTTTCTATTGATTTTTTTTCTTCGTCTTGCTTTCAGTGATAACTTTTTACGCATTAAAGTGTTTTATGACGAGCTGAACCTTCAAAAAATTGTCCAATCTACATTTTATGACGTAAGTAGACGGCACAGTTTGTTTTTTCTGAAGAACAAATCACGTCTGAGGTAAACCTTGTTTCTCTCTCTGGGCATTGACTGTAAAGCAATTACCATGTTCTTCGTTATCACTATCTCGAAAATATTATTCTTATCATCAAATAGTCGTGTAATGTTGTACAAAAGGTGAATTGCGCTATCCACCAGATCACAGATTACTATTGTACCAGATGTCTATCTTCGCCAAATATCTGTTACAAGTTTTTGACTGCTTACGCGAGCTGACGAAAGATTTCCGCCATGTTCTTAGTAAGCGCAATCCTCGCCATACAACGTAAGCAACAGTCTAACCGAGTCTAAAACCTATGCATGTCTGACAAAGGCCTGGCCTGGACGCGAGTCTGACGCAAGTGTCCGCCATGTTCTTAGTAAGCGCAACATACGTGATATTGCGAAAAATGATGAGTGCAATTCGTGATCAGAGTGAAAATCGAGAACACAAATTTACCTTGCGAAAACACGAAGATAGACATCTGGTACAATAGTAATCTGTGACCAGATAGTGATTTTCCTCAAAGTTTCTAAACATCTTGAGAACTGATAAGACCCATATCAAAGTTCACCATTTTTGAGTTACCTTATCTTATCTCTTGCAAGTTTAATATCCCTGGTGTCATCACGTTTTCTGCTTTTTTGTGACAAGTTGCATCAAGTTCTGTTCAATGGCATACTAACGTCATTGTTTAAATATCTTCAGCTTGAAACCTTGCTTAGCGATATAGGAGGACAAATGGGTCTGTTCATCGGAATCTCTGTGATATCCCTGGCGGAGTTTGGTGAATTATTGATCTCTCTCTGCATGGTGGCGGCGCGGAAATCAAGAGATAGGAAAAAGACAAAATCATCGGAAATTGAATTAACTTAGAAAGAAAGGAGCTTGGGTACCAGGTAGAGTAGTAAAGATAAAGCTGTATGTCCCATTAATCAAGTAGAATTAGTATCAACAAGCCGATATAGGGATGTGTTCGCAGCTTACTGACGAAAAGTTTATTGCAAGTTGTCAACAGGCTTGATCCAAGTTGATTGTCAAAACTTGTTATCCACAGGCTTGCTGCAAGTTCAATTTCGACAACTTGTAACAAGCCTGCAAAAGACAGTTTGGAACAGGCCATAGTTTAAACACGCTGGTCTCACCCATATGTAAATATCTGTTTGTAAATAATTTGTGTATTTCTGCCAGATAATATTGGTATAGGAAGTTATTTAATCCCATTAGACAGAAAAGGGAACGCGCTGTGCTTCCCGAAGCTTGCAATTAATTGATAACAAAAATTCTGGTAATTTGCTATTCTTTGCCCAGATGTATATATTAAGTGGCTCTGTTTGATTGTGGGCTCACGCTTTACTAGCCGCTAACATTACAATAGGTTTAAATTAAAATGCTCGTAACTTTTAATAAATGCATGTGTCAGAGATTCTAATTTATTTTGGGGTTTTTAGGTCATTTAATTTAACAGTCTGTACAGTACATCTTTCTTAAAGAACGTATCGTAAGCAGTTATATTTGTTCATAGGCAATTTCAAAATATAAGAAAAAGTTCCATGTTCTATTATGCGTAACATCTGAGAAAAAAATTCAAGTTCAAATTAGTTCACTTTATGTGCTCTGGCTTCGCACTTTTTCCCAGGATCATAAGCTTTTTCATTGACTGTTCTCAGCACAAACAGGTCAATATTTGTTTGGCTGTGAATGTTTCTTTCGGCTGCAGTTGATAGGGAGACGCAACGTAGCCAGGCTCAACACACACCATGTTCTGATACTAGATAAACGAGACTTTCTATTTATTAAATTCTCTAGCTTTTGTGGTTGAACTAAGGGACACCTGCCGGTTACTTACATGAATCACACAGGTTACATATTAGAATATAAAAATAGAGTATGTATTTACAAAATGAGCAAATAACATAAAGATTTTTTTAATGAATGTTACCTCGTCATCTCCAAAATCCGACATTTGCTTTGCCTTCGAGAGCCAAGGATTCCAAACAACTAGAAAGTGGAACAATTATGGTAAAACCAGCTCAAGTCTATTCCGTACATCCGCAAGCTAAGACAAAACTGATAAAGCCGACAAGAAGCCAAGTTATATACAACAAGGCGAAGATTTTAAGTGACCATAACTAGAATACAAATGACATTTTTACCTGTATCTGGGAAATTTTCTTTGGTGATTCTGATGTTGTGTCCTCCAGTAAACAGCGAGAGTTGCTCGGGTGTTTGTTTATAAACACTGAAGAAAAAGGAGATTAACTTATATTCCAGCTCTTGCGATAGAGATGCTGTTGATGGACAATGGTTTTTTCCACATTAGAAAACCTCAAAACCTCGCGTACCTATCAACATTACTAGAAATTTGAAGACATTCCTTCTCTTCCTTATGTTCGCCGCCGCGTACCTTGAAAGAAAAACGCTTTCTTACAGCTCAGCTTTTTTTAACAAAGCTCACTCGTTTCAAATCACCAAATTTACCTTGTCGATAAAGTTGCAACCTTGAAGTCCTGTTACTTTCATCTTCTCGATATCCACGCTGTAGTAGGTGTGGAGAAGTGTAGTAAAGTGGAAATCTTTTGAGCCTATGCCAAAAACATTTAAACGAAATGGACAGTGTTCATGAACAATTATTACTCCAATCAATAAATTTCAACAAAGTAAAAGTAAAATCCTCAATTTTTCTTCTTATGTATAGAAGTCAAAGTACTGACTGCTTCAAAATTTTACTTAAGTATTTTTACTAAGCTATAATACCTGTATTTTCAACTTTCACTTCCATAACAAATTCACAATCCTTTAGTGTCAACGTGTACCAAAACTTGAAGCTAAAACACGGAGTAAGAACAATGTAGGCTTAACTTTTTGGAGTATTTGTTCTGGATACTGTTTATTTTACAAATGCATATAAATCCTTGTCATGTTATTTTACATTGACTGGAAAATATTCCAACCAAGCAGTTGTTCACACCCTAGCGATTATCGGACATACTTATAATTCCAAATCGTTCTTGTTTCATCAGTGTCTTCCAAAAGTAGCACAGCAAACGCATTACCGTCTTTGTCCTTTCAGATGGATAAAACAAATGAAAAAAGCGGGTTTGTTAGTTAGTTACAGGATTAGGTTCAGGGTTAGTATTTGGGTTAGGCTTGTCGCGAATTTATTATAATGATAAATTCAGAGGCGTTTAAGATTTTAGTGATATAGTAAATTCAAATGAAGAGCTCATGCTGGAAAAAACTTGCGATAGTGCCAGTCCACTCTCGGTTTGTAACTTTTGGCGGGAAAATATTTATATTGAAAATGGCCGCAAATTTAAATTTCCTTGTCACAGTTTCCTTGTCGCGCTTTAAATCTGTAATCCTTCGTCAAACACACAGCAAATTCGGTAGTTTTTCCGCCAAAAAGATGCCATTTAAACTGCGTTTAAAATAGAAGCTAGAGTTGCATAGTTACACGAGAATTTTCACGAAATGCAGGTATGTTTGTGCTTTACACGTGTTGCTGTTTATATCTTTGACAGACGTTGCACTGGGTAGTGCAGTCAAAATAAACAAAGTTTATTCAGGTTCTTTTATTACTTGAAATTGAATAC
The DNA here is from genome assembly GCA_963855995.1 of Muricea muricata. Classification (NCBI taxonomy): domain Eukaryota; kingdom Metazoa; phylum Cnidaria; class Anthozoa; order Malacalcyonacea; family Plexauridae; genus Muricea; species Muricea muricata. The sequence goes on along the minus strand of OY979728.1, from coordinate 12,069,327 downwards.
AACAGAATTCAACAGGGGTCTACAACCATTTTTTCGACGAAGGGCCTTTATTCGTCGCTTTAAGCCTCGAATTCTGTTCTCGATCGTTTTAGGTAATGGAAGAACCGTATAAATGTTTTCGTAATTTATGCACCTGTCAATATTGATTTTGCCCCAAACAGGGGGAGTGCAGCCGTCGCAAGGGATAATTGACATTAAAAAAGTTTTTTTTCAACAATCCAATGTTCTAAATCTTCTCAATGGATATTTATTGATAAAAACATTCGTAAAATGTCACTGGCCCTGATAGGTTTGCATTTTGATCTGATTTTTGTATGTTCTGTTAGAGAAAGTGACATCTAACTATCAAGGTACTAAAATGTTAAAAATTTCAACAGGTTCAGGACGTGATATATATTACAGTGCATGACAGTGAAGCATTGATGTCAAATCAAGTAATCTTGATCAAAATTCTGGACTTTCAGGTATGACATCTGGTCTTGTTGGCTGTACAGCTTAGTCTAGTATGATTTAGTTGTACAATAGTAATTATCTAAATAGATTAAAAATACTTTCCCCCTCTATCAGCAAAAATATGTTGTATATAATTAATGTTGGGGTCAGAACTGGTACAATAAGTAGTGGCAACTGTGTTAGATATTGGATCACCTGAGGGAAGGGCTATGGGGTCGAAGGTCAACCCTCTAATTCCAATTCCTGTTGGCAAATTTACAAATTATGCAAGTTTTAAAATAAATGTGATTTCATTATGTTTAACATAGTGTAACGTAATGTAATGACATTCATTCCAGAACTTGCATAATTTGCAACAGAAATTGGAATTAGGAGGGTGACCTTCCCCCCAGGCCTTCCTTTAGGCTAATAGCATATGTAAATGATAAACCAAAAAACATGGACAATGCATGACTATTAATATCTGTGTTGAAACTGATACTGTCAGCATTAGCGACTGTATAAGTTATCAGAACACCTAAGGAAGGGACAATGGGGTGCAGAAATAGGGGGGGGGGGGGGAGAGAATGTCAATCCCCTAATTCCAATTTCTCTTGACAATGGGAGCTGTGGAATAAGTTTGTCATTGATTACATCACATTATATCATTTATGATGAATGAGCTAGGTTATAAATTATTGGTTGTGACACTTGAATATGAAGGCAGAAAGTCTCTGGTTCAGATTCTGAAATATGTCTTAATCTTGTCATAATGCAGCACTGTATAAAGAAGTGGTCGATGACTATAAAGGACCACCATATAAAGAAGTTATCAGTGCACCATAACCTCTGAAACATCATGCCTTTTAAAGGACAATACCACATATTGAAAATCAATATTTTGCCTCATGTAATCATAATTCATGCAGGAATTTCAATGCAGACAATGTTGACGTAGTGTGTGCACAATGTAGTTACTGCTGCAGTACCCCACCTTCTCTGGACTTTTGTGAACTTTCCAAGCTGCCGTCCTTGCAAAGCCATGCTGTGGTCCCAAGTCCCATGGGCCAAAATTTGCTACAAGTGAATATGGACTTGTTCATAATGTTATATGACATACATATAACATATACAGCCAAATAATTGATACCTTTATATCAACTTCCAAGTGGTTAAAAGTGATTGTCTACTTACGGAACACAACTGGTATTCCACCTCTTATTGCTTTTTTACCATCAAACACAGCTTGCTTACTGGAAATTCCAAGTTACTTGAATACATACATAGTTACAACATTGCATATTGACAATAAGTTTATCAAACGGGTACCATTGAGGGACCAAAATTGATAAAGTCCAAGCAGTAACTAGCAAATATTTGTTCATTTATGAACTGAAAAACACTTCATTGATGTTGGTATCCTAGCTAAATATGGTAATAATAATTTATGACTTAGGTTAGGTTATTTCTTCCATTCTTAGTATACTTTCTGGCATATTTCACTGTGGTTTGCGACTATAGGGCGAATTACGCACAGTCAATCAGTCATATTGCGTGAATGTAGAGGTATAATTTATGAACCTGACAAACAGCATCTCTTTTCCTTTGCACTTCCATGAGGTTACTGTTCCACCTAACATGTAAAATTGACACATTTATAATAACCATCAATGATATTTCGCATGTAGGTGTATCATTGCAAAGCCTTCGATCCGTAAGCTTTGATCTTCATGTTCAGGGTAGTAACTCACTATGAGTACTAGCACTGATGAAGATCCGAGCTTACGGATCGAAAGCTTTGCGATGATAGATTTACTAGGTGTTTCCACAAAACTAGACTTGTAATGTTGTTGTTGTTCACTATGCAAAGCAGCTAAGAACTTATTGTTGGTAATCGTCTTTCAATATGCAATATCGCGAGCTCTTACCGTGCAAATACACATGTGCTTCTGTCAGATCATCTTTTTTAAGCACAAGTTTTGCAAGCTCTCCTGCCATATTTTGCTTCAGCCAACTCGAGTTTGAATTTCGGAACTTGAGCCTACTATGTGTACGAGAAACATGTGCTAATGAGGTTTCGATACGTGGCAATAATACGTGCAATTATTGCAATTAAAAATATTGATTTTTTTGTGTTAATTAAAGCAAGTGCGCAGTTTCTTGTTGGCCTGTTTATATGAACGACTGATGAATTTTGCACGTTTCTTGGCAGTGTTGTCGTTGTAAGGATTAAATATTCGGTCTGGCTTCGAATGCTAATCTTTCCAGCTCATTTGCAACCGCATTATTTGCATTAGATATATTTGTGGGTACTTATTGGTTATTTGCATAAATTTGCAACAAAATAGTAGCAATCAAGATATGCTGTATTTGACAGCCATGGTGGGTTAACATTATAACATCTTCACAATGGTTTTCTGAAATTAAGAGCACATGACTGGATTAAAAGTTTTAAATCTATTAGTAGGTTGTTGTCATTTACGGATCTATTGTACTTATAACGACAGAGAAGCTACAATTACAAGGACGACTGGGGACTTCTGGGGACAAAACTGTACGTTCTTCTGTAAGACCTTTCATTATTGGTCAATAGGAATTATTTATCATTTTTTCAAAATTTTCTTGAATTAATCCCTGCTAGAAACTCGTTGTCTCAAGTTGGATTTGAAGTTGCATCTTTGAGTTTCAAATGCTTTTTCTTTGTTCTCCACATTGTCAGATTAACATGAATCTAGTTTTTCATATCTCTGAGATGGTTTTCAAATAGGAAAGTGTTTTTTATCACATAATTCCATTTATCAGAGCACAAGGCACATTTATCTGGCACAATTTGGTTATCGTCGCACCTTAAGAAAATAATGCCTGGTTTTTAATAAAATGTTCACCAAGTTTAAAAATTTGCCTTTCGTACGTCACTTCGAGTGCACTGCAGTTGAAAGAACGAGAATCTTATTTACGACTTCGTTGAACAGGTGAATACCAGGGCGGCGATAAACAAACAAAGTGAAATTGTTTAATTTAAAATTCATAACACGCTGCCTTTTTATGTAAATTATTTTTATTCAAAGCTCCTTGCATCGGGAGGGCTGTTATTGTACTGTACGAAATAGCAAATAATTATACTCGGCAAGATTTGCTTTTGTTTTTACAAAACAGAGCATTGGGAAAACTGAGTTTTTTATGGAATTTGAAAAGGTAGTCAATCAATGGCATTGGGAGACGTTGTAAGGTGATCTGCTATAAAAAAAGGACAAAGCTGTGTACATAAATATTCATTTTTTGAAAGACATAACAAACTGCAGGCTGTATAGCTGAAGCCTAAAGGAAGTGAAGTCAGTGAAGGTGAAATCTTCTAACAAACGATTTCGCAAAGCCTTGTTTGAATTCAAGGAAGGTTTCGGCATATCATTTGATATGCAAACATTTGATACGGTACAGTAAATTTGCTTTGACAACCTATTTCCTGAAGTGATTATAGTCAGCGAGCAGAGACCCAGCTAGTACCGAAAAGTAGCCGATCAAATCTCGACATCAAGATCGACTAAATGATCAAGGCAGGCAGTCAATCTATATATGGTAATGCTCGACGATTAGAAATACAGCCCACATATAAGTGTGTAAATAACTGAGGGATTACAACAGGGCTATCGTCCACTGAATTTGTGATCTACTCGCACGGACACTACTGGATCCCCCTGCACCAAGTCTCTTTCAAGTTTCATCGCTTGTATACAAGTCGGCCGAGCCAGGAACAGAGCTCGTAGAAGAAGTGTATTTGGTAAACTGTGTATCTAAGTTATATTTGCCCCAACGCGACGAACCAGCCGGATTAAGCAAATACTTCCTCTTGTGAAAACGCTTGAGCCTTCGCCATCGACTGCAGACCACTGCTGTTCAAATTGCAATTGGTGTTTTTGCTTTTTCATTTGATAGTGAGCAACACAATCACCAAACCTCACCGTATAACTTCAGCAAGGCACTACGTATGTAAATTTATACAGCCAAAGACGTCTTTATCTGTACCTGTTACAAAAACATTGGCTCATCTTACGATAACAGATCTCACGTAGTTGCCATTTGAGCTGAAACGGACGCTATCAAGTGACATAATCAAGTATTTGTACGAAAATGAACGAGGAATACGACTATTTGTTCAAACTGCTCATAATTGGCGATTCAGGCGTTGGAAAATCCTGTATACTGCTTCGCTTTGCCGACGATACCTTCTCAGAGTCGTATATCAGCACAATTGGCGTGGATTTTAAAATACGAACCCTCTCCATCAATAACAAGCAAATCAAGCTACAGATATGGGATAGTGCAGGCCAGGAGAGGTTTCGTACCCTCACCACCGCGTATTACCGCAGTGCTCACGGTATTGTGTTAGTTTACGACGTTAATGATCGCGAGACGTTTTTTCACATTGAGAACTGGCTGCAGGAAGTCTCGCGCTATGCCGCCAGCGACGTGAACAGGGTTCTTGTGGGCAATAAATGCGATCTCTTGAACAAGAGAGAAGTGGAATACGAGACGGCCCGAGTCTACGCCGAGAGATTGGGAATATCGTTCACGGAGGCAAGTGCAAAAGATCGCACGAACATCGATAAAGTTTTCAATATCATGGCGAAGGAGCTTGTTGAGAGCTTGGGCCAAACCAAGGACGCAACGCCTATTGAAGACGATAAGGTCGAGCTTAGCTCGGGAACAGAGGTGACTACTGGCTACAGATGTTGTGGGTTTGGTTGAGGAGAAGCTTCTTCGACTGGGACTGAATTCTAAAAGATTTCAAGGACAACTCTGAATTTATTCTTGCTACTTTCGTTTTTGATTTAGATTTTTGCAGTGGGATCAGATTCTGCCGGGGCAAAGGTTGGAAATAGAATTTAGTTATTTGATGTGTGTGAAGTTGAAATAAATCATTGCACAATTTATCAAATGAGTGTTTCCATCATTTCTGCCACGTAACAATGTTTGCCCGGCTTTTTAATGTAAACAAAGCGATTTGAATCGTTTCGAAATTACCGATTGAGTGTTTGAGTCGCAATATGAATACTGTGGGTAACAATATCTGACATCATTTCTTGACTTACAGTATAAATTTGAAGAGTCCGTATTCTATTGAAGTATATTTTGTTTGACTCAACAACAATCAGTTCAGTAACGTAAAATGGTTTTAAATTCTCGTCTTCACTGCTTTGTTTATTTTGGATTAGACATGAAATTAGTCTCACAATTAGACGTCAGCGTAGTTTAGCTGTACTGTCAAAGCTCATGATAGTTATGAACGCATATTATTACTCATTGTACGTATTTTATAGCCAACAAATTGCTACAAAGAATATTAATAATTTATTAGAATATCAATTGGAACTATGAGTATCTATCGTGTGTTTTGTGTGTTCTATGTACCGATGTGGAATGGGTAATAATTAATTTGAACTCAATTTCTCAAATCATGAATAATTAATGAGCATTTTGACTAAAACATCATCTCATTCTGTCACGTGAATGTCATTGCTTTCTCGTGTTTTGATACCGTAATCAAACACTCGAAGTCGTTGTTAAAATAGTACATCAAAACGACGTTGTTGGAAACATCAAATTTGCACATTAATTAGCTCTCTCTCTCGAAGTTGATAGGCTCATTTTCCTTTGCCATACCTTCAATGAAATGTAAGAAAGTGTCGAAATATTTTATCAGCCTCCAGCCCCAACGCTTCCAAATTTGTTTTTGGGTGGGTGAGGAATTTGCCTTTCTCATGTTCTTAAAAACACCTCTGCCGAACGGTGTCGTGGACTGGAATCCACGATTACGAAAAAGATGGCGGATGTACATTTTCCCAAGAGTGCATTGCGGTCGAAAATCTTTAAAGAAAGCGAACATGTGTTTCTTGAAAGATAGACCTAAGCCAAGGAGGGCGACTTGTTTATTTTGGTAAATTTTCTCATCATTAGGTGATCGTTTGTGATCTTCAGTCAGTAGTTTCCATTTGAAGTTGGAAAATGTGGGGTGGGACTGGGGATAGGTTACATGAGACATAAACTCAGTCACAGCATAGGGAATGGACACTCAACTTAAGTTTGTGCGACCACGCATATTGCATTACGCATCTCATTACTATTACGGCAGCCAGTCAATTGCATTTTCTGCCCAATAAGAACGCTGAACTGGTCGGTGGCAGCTAGTAAACTGCATAATGATAGGGCGCCGTGTTGCACTGCTGAGCGGCCCTAATGTCCATTCCCTTATACTGTGGCTCTGTAAAATCCAGGCGCACACGGTGAATTAGCGAGGTTTAGCAAACACGACGCGACGTCAAAGACGACGTGAGAATGGCGTCAAAATGGCGTGATATGACCATTTAAGGATGTTGCAACGCCATTCTCACGTCGTCTTTGACGTCGCGTCATGTTTGCTAAACCTCGCTATTATCGGCTGAGCTACCAGGCACGAGTAACGTTCGCTCAGCCGATAGCTCCAGCATGCGGCAGCGGCCGTGCGCTTCGACCCCTGGGGACGAGGATGGGATAGCATAGCGAATAGACAGTACATGTATTATCATATTTATTAAACTGGCACTGTTATTACTGGCCAAAAGATCAGAAAGACACTGCATTTGTAAAATAAATATATTTATGTACACAAGTCGTGCTTATACATTTTCTACAGGCCTGGCATAGATATTTTTCTACATGAAAATCGATAAGGACTAGGATCTCTTTAAGGATTAGAGTCTCTTTAAGGATTAGAGTCTGTTTAAGGATTAGGATCTAGAAGTTAAGGATCTCTTTGTAGTTTTTACATTTTTTCGTAAGTCACGCTGTGCCCACATGTTCTGCATGTTTTTGTCCACGTGTCTGATTCTTCATCGTACACCTCTCCACCTGGTTCTCCTTCGGCAGGAAATTCATGCACGTGATGATGTGAGTCTCGTTTCCACGTACTTGTCCGCACTGCACGACGCAGTTCTAAAAATAGAAAGATGGTTAGGGTTTTTTATCCAGTCATGATCATAATCATTACTTGTTTCATCGTTTTGAAAATCTCACTGTTCTCCATGTCATCCAATCATGATCCAGTGATCAAAATGTTTTTTGATGTCGTCCAGTCAAGATCAAGTGGTCAGAATCCTCTAAATTGTGACTTATGGAATTACATATTTGTTCACCTTTGACTTTTTTATCAAATTGTTTCTGTTTTTTCTTATCTCTGGCATTCATTCTTCTTTCTCTCTCTTCCTCCATTGCTTCTTCATCTCCCCAGATTTCAAGAGATCTTGCAATCACCTGCATTTGAAAAGAATCACCCTTCTAACAACATTAATCCAACATGATCAAGCTAATCCATTTTGATCAAACATTGATCACACTATACCATTGCAATTAGAATAATCCACCCTGATTAATCCATAATCAGGTTGATCCACTAATGAACAGCTTTGTTTCAATTATTTTACCTGACTTTTAAGATAAAGTTTCATATCCCCCCATGTTGATTTGTGTGGATTTTTTTTCACAATACATTTAAGTACAGGTTCTCTCCTCTCGAGATCACAGTCTTTGAGTAGGAATTGCTAAAAAATACATTCGAAGATACTGGTTTCTTACGATTTCATTCTGTACATACTAGATGTTTTGGCAGTATTAAAAATTTCAGATTCTAACAGATAAATGCAATGTTTAATCTCTATTAATGTTATTTGCAACATGTAAAGGCCTTGGATGTCTAGGTGAATAAAGAGGCCTTAGGATGTTTAGGTGAATAAAGTAAGGTGTAAAGCTAAGGTGTGCAGCTTCTCAATGACAGATGGGGTGCAGCTTTAGGACATGCAATCTTGACAGTGGAGAGAAATATTACTTACAGTTTTTGCATCTGTCTTTGTAATCAATGCATGTTTCTCTTTATTATCCCTAGCATAAGCAATTTGTATGACATTAACTGTACTACATGTTATAACTTATAACCTTGCCAAAACAATGGTCTGGCTTCATGGGTCCAAGCACTAACATGAAGTCTGCACTTCCAAAAACTTTGGTGTCTGAAATTTGCACACATCTAACCTGCAACCATCACAAACTGCAAAAGTGAAGTGTTTGTACAAGAATGACTCAAGAAATGATTTGCCACATTCTTTACATTTAATCTGTTCAGCACAGAGGTCAGGACCTGAATCAATTAAGAAAACATACATGTATAAGCACACATGCATTAACATCAGCATACATATATTAACCTGGTAATCCAGCAATTGTGTACGGGGGGGGGGAGGGGTCATAGAAAGTTTATTCAAGTTTTATATATACATTAGAGTTTGGACTACAGAAATACCCTATAAGATTACTAAAGGTTTTACATTTCACCTGGCTCGGAGACGAGATTAAGTTCCTTCTCTGCTTCAATCTGATCGTCTATGTCGAGTAAAAACCCTCCGCCAGTATCCAAAGTTCGACCACTACTGCTGCTTGTCAGACCATCGCGCTGTTCTGAGCTGGTCGCACTGTTACCAGCATAAGGATGGCTTGCAAGCCTAGAATTCCGTAGCAGCAGAGCACGCTGTCTATTACGTTCAATTCTAGCCCTTTGTCTGTCACTTAGTTTGCTCTTTGTCTCTGAATTTTCCATTTTCAAAGCTAACATTTGAAAAGTTTGTCCGCCATAGTGTAAACTCACTATATGCCATGTAACATGAAGCTGAATCATTTTGCAATTGATCTCATGTTCACATTGCGAAACTGGAGTGAAATATACTATTACTCATATGACACACTTTTTTATTTATAAATATGAAATAACAATAGCACAACAAAGTCCCGTAAAAACTACTCTATAAGTAATGAATTGACTTATAATAAGAATCTAAATAAATATGAACTTTCCAGTCTAGCATAAGCCCTCTACACAACTGCCACTATTTCGTCATGTCTGGTTTCATAAGCAGTGCTTGCAGTTGAAGGTTTGTACGTCAGTTTCGACACATACAATGCTTCAGCGCAGTAACACCTCCATGCCATGTCAGTTCCCTCGATATTCCTTCCAATTCTGGCGTACAGAGGTCCACAGGATGCCAATACGTTTTGGTCACACCATTTCGAACGCTTATCCAGTAAACTGTAACCTAAAAAAGAGGAAATTTTGTATTCACTAAAGTAAACGTTTGAAGTGCAATGTTTTGCAAAATACTCAATTTTGAACGTAAAAGGTAACAACTCAAAAATTACTCACATACTCAATTTTTAAGGTAAAAGGTAACAACTCAAAAATTATATTTAAGTAAAAGTAAGAGTATGGGGAAAAATACCTATGTGAAAGTACCACTGAAACTTAATAACATTTATTTGGGCGGGACTAAAGTAAGTAAACCGAAGGTAACAGCGCTGAGCCCAAGGCCGTGGGAAGATGAAAAAAGTTAGGGGGGGGGGGCGTTGAAAGCGCTAGTGCTGCTAGGGGGTCCGGGGACACGCCCCCAGAGCAGGTGAAAAGAAAAATGATATCTTTTTCTGCGCCATACAATTGTATTATAATCATTGGATTAAGACATGTGTAAGACTGTAAACCGGTAAAACGTGTATTTACTTTGAGACTCAAAGATCATTTTTAGGGGGGCTCAGCCCCCCTGTCTTTGAAGTTAAGGGGCTTGAGCCCCCCCCCCCCCCCCATGATCCGAGCACATTCTCACTAGTCTGCTCACTGCTGCCTTTGCGCTGAGAATAACTCAAAACTTTTTACTTCGTCTAAAGTGTAACAAAAGTAACCAAATAAAAAAGTAAATATTAAGCAAAAGGAGGCTCATATAAAAATACTTCGTTATAAGTCAAATGCTGATTTTTTAACGTAATAAATTTACTGGCTAAAGTTATTATGCGCTATGATGTTAAAAGTTGGTTAATTCAATAAAGTTGAATATCGCGGGAAGGAAGATAGTTCAGAAATTATATTATTGTTATCTTAAGCAATCTTTGCAATTGCGACAAGAAACTGAGATAGTTGGAGAAAATCTCATGCTGTAGTGCCGCACTTCGATGAAGCATTTCTGAATGAGCGCCTCGAAATCTGATGTTACCATACTCACCTGGGTTATATATGTTTGTATTTGGTACCATTATCAAGTTACCAACAATATACTCTGGCACATTGCGCCATGCGAGAAGGTCACCCTTCACGTTCATCACGCCACCCGCCATCGTCCGCACACAAGATTCTGGGATAGCAACTGACCAAATATTCAAGCAGGTTACGGTGCCAACAAACAATTGGACATATGAATCTCCATTTTTTTGCGCGCCAATTTCGAATTTTCCTTCTTTTGGAAAAGAAATGTCCACGTTAAGTCTAAGTTGTATTTGCATGTCATTACGAGAGAAAAGGATTTTGTGCTTTCTTTGTTTCACCGTCACGCACATATGTTGCCAATGGTTGTTCACAATTGAGGCGTCTGAAACATTGCTAAGTCATAACAACAACAATAACAATAATGATTTATTTCACTCAACACCATAGAAATACAATAATCTAATGAAGATAATTTACAAAATAAGAGTGAAGGCCATCTGTAATAACCATAAGTGCTAATCGAGACAGATGACCTTTACAGAGACGAAAGATATCAATCATGTTAGTGGACTTAGAGCAATGGACAAGCATCTGCATTACATTAATCAGTGATGCCTTTAATCAGTCAGTGATGGTAATGGCTAGGCGCTTTTTAAGAAATACAAACGATACTGCAACTACTTCAAAGGGTTCTTATCGATGAGCTGGGCAGATGTATATTGCCCTTGGAGAAAATCTCATGTTGTAGGGCCGCACGTCGATAAAGCATTTCAGAATGAGCGCCTCCGGCCTCAGTCAGTGATGGTAATGGCCAGGACGCTTTTTAAGAAATACAAACGATACTGCAACTACTTCAAAGGGTTCTTATCGATGAGCTGGGCAGATGTATATTGCCTTACTCCCGTTAACACATTAACAACAAATAATACCTTGTGTAGGTGCTTCTTCCAATATTCAAAAACAGCTCGTAATTTGCATCGATCCCAAACGAAATCAGCGGGCTAGTTTGTCCGTCAACAAAATAAGAAACAAATGTAGCTGGTTTGAAGGTTTTAATCCAAAGGCATATAGAGAGATCAGTGAATGGTTTATTTGGACTTGGAGGTGACACATAGTTTGCGTCGACTGAGTTTTCGAATCGCAATTCAAAGTCCACTCCTTCGTCTAGAAAAGAAATAATTTAGTTTGACAAAAGTTGCGGGAAAGGTAGATAGCGTTAACCACTGAATGGTGATTTTTTCAACTGCTGAAAAAGGCACAAAGACAATAACACTAGGGATTCAATATCTCTCGCAAGAGATAAGAAGTGACTTTAACTCGAAAATGTTGAACTTTAATATGGGTTTAACGCTCTAGTTTTTACCCCCTCCCCCCCCCCCGGGCATGCCACAAGTTGTTTCAACAATTTGTCACAAGTTTGCAAAAGACAAGTTGCAACAAGCCTGATCTTAACGGACGCGGTGCAACGTGATCAAAGTAAAATTGACAACTTGCAACAAGTCTGAGAGGTTAATGTAAGAATACTTACTTGCGTAGTTTTTTATTTTTGCCGGCCGAACCACTTCCACATCGCCAAAAATGTGCATTGGCACTTCAGACCATTTCAGTACATTTCCCTCCAAATGTACTTCCGACTTTGCCATCGACTCTATCATTTCTCCAGACAAAGACCTGTTCCATATATTCATGGCACTGATTTCACCTAGAAAACCCGAATCAGCCTCGAAGCCAGAAACTGTGTAATACTGTCCTATCAGAAATGTTCCTCCGCCTGGCATTAGGGCATCTTTTTTGATATTTTCTTGCATGTACATCGGTATTCCATCCATCAGTACGTCGAAACGACCATTTTTATTGTCCCAGACGACCCCCAAGTGATGCCATATACCGTCATTTACCGGTGTTGGACGAGGACTTGAAAAATGCAAAATTAAAGGAACAAAATATTATGAAATAAATTCGTAACAAGGAATTTTGGTGCCAGTGCAAATTCAAGTATGTTGCTTGCTGCCTGCGATTTCTTTTTAAACATGACTGCTTCAAACATTGCTTGCAGTTAAGAAGTTTCTATGAAGTAGCTGTTTCATGTTTTTTATTTACACTACATAGGGAAAAATCTCAGTCTTTAAGGAAGTCTGCAAACAAGCCGTGAAAAGATTCTGTTTCCCCTATGTTATCAGCAAGCTTTTAATGACTTCTAACAACCTTTATATTATCAGACTTGTTACAAGGTTGTTCCAACAACACACATAAAACAGTCGTGATATAACTTACAACACTGTTGCAACCTTGTTTCGTCATTTGCGTATAGCATTCTTGTTATATCCTGACTGTATCAGATTTGTCAGAACAACCTTGTAAGAATGTCAAGAGCGCCATCAAGTCTTTTTGGTGTAAATCTTCTTTCTTACTTTAATCTGTCCTGAAGGTGATGTACATAGATTCTTTGAACAGGAAGATTTACAGTTCCTTGTTCGTCTACAGTTTTAAAGTAGATGGCAAGATCATCAGTGATACCGTTCTTTCTGTGTGAGAGTAGATGGTATTTATAGAGCCCCTGTGAAATCTTAAACCAGGTGCTGAATGTGAACTCAGCGAGATCTGATGTGATTTGATTGTCCATTTCAATGTATGAGAGTTCTGGTTCTTGTGACTTAACTACAACGTCGAAGTTATTTGAATCTAGGGAAATTGTTTGGAGTTTGAAAAACAATCGTCGGATGATAACGGTGATGGTGATTGGGTGATAATGATCAAGTGATGATGATAAGGATTGAATGATGATGTTATCGATGATGATGATGATGATGATGATGATGGTGATGATGATGATGATGATGATGATGATGATGATGATGATGATGATGATGATGATGATGATGATGATGATGATGATGATGATGATGATGATGATGATGATGATGATGATGATGATGATGATGATGATGATGATGATGATGATGATGATGATGATGATGATGATGATGATGATGATGATGATGATGATGATGATGATGGTGATCAATAATGATCGAAGGATGATGATGAATGTATCGATTGTGGTAATGATGATGATCAATGATGACGATCATCCAGATTAATGATGGTGCTATTAAGGAGGATTCTTACCGCTAATGGTTCCATTCTCACAATGCGTTCCCCAGTACGAGGTATTACACATACACAAGTATCCATTGGGGTCGCACGCGTTCCTCACACAACGACCACCGTTCAAGCAACGATGCTCTTGTAAACATATGTCCTTTAAAAAATTGAAAACAGAAAAATCGTCCGACCAGATTCCCAAGAGTTAAAGTGCTCTCGTTCTAATATAACAAGACGACAAAATACACAGCATTATAACTACTGCCAAATGTTGTTTCTTGTGTCACTTTGAGTTTATATCTACACCGGGCAAGATGAAACTTGGTCGAACCTGCGACCTTCAGGATACGAGCACAATGTTCAGCGAGCTGGGCTACGCTTGTGTCATGTAGACATAATATCGAACGAACCAGGTTACTCATAGCCTGTTCACAGACCTAATTTTAAAAGAGTAAGGTCTGTTAAGACTTTGAAGGATTGCTTGTCTAGGCTAGGCTTACACTGCAAATATTTGCTTCTAGTGCAATTATTTGTATAGATCTTTTATAGGAATAAATGAGCATGCTAACTTTAAAGCAAATTGAATATTTTCTTCCAAAAAAGCTGCCATTTTAAACAAAGCAATTGATGTGTTATATTAGAATGTTGCATAAATTAATTCTCTAAAACTTGTGATTTAATTTATGTATGGACAAGAAACGTTTCAAGTATTCACAGACCTTAATCGTTTGGATTTTGGTCTTTGCACAAGCTGGGCAACTATATAAGGAATATGAATTGGCATATGAAAGGTGTAAGAAAATACGAATTGTTAATCTCACCAGACCATTACTTCTTATTCCATAGGTTGTCCATGCGTCATTTCCTCTGACTACTACAATATCCCCTGTGTTTTTCGCAAGCTTGCAGTTAATGCCGCGATCAGAGTGCTCATCAAGGTGACTGAAGGCAATGCATTCTTGGTTCTCTAAACATTTGTTGCCACATTCAAACCACGAAGTCACAGCATGACTTGAAATGACGTCTTCTTCCACAGGCACGCCTATTTTCATAAATTAAGGAAATAATTTGTTGTCCTCAATCTTACTGATGTCAATGTAAAGGCAGCCCTTTCTGGTCGATCATTTTAAGACCCTGAGTGAGGTCCGACCAAGTTCTGAACCCTGGCCTCCCAGCTTAGCTGGCGAGACTCGTGACCACAACATCACATATGCTGGAACACAATTCCACTTTGTTGTTTGTCTAGTCTATTTACCTTTAGCTACCTGTGGCTGAGCTCAGCTTTCTGAAAAGTTATTTCGGAAAATATTTACAGGGAAATCATATTAAAGTCATTTTCTTGTGAAGACGCTTTTGATTGAAAGACAACACACTGACGTTTCTATCGAAGAAAAGAGTGATTTCATCTGCATGCCAGCTCATGAAATTTTTTAATCGAAAATCAAACGTTTAAGTTTAAAGATATCTCAATATCCAGAATCTACAGAACTGCGAGAGTAAGCTGACGAGATATTATCAAGAAAGTGTTTTTCAATATTGTTGCGTTGGCTCCAGGTGTAGGAGAGCAATTTCATGATCAATTTAGGCTGTGTTCACATTCATTACCCGTCGCCGAGAGTTCAAGTGAATTGAGCTATTGCAAAGATATTACACATTAAAAACAATTGGATATTTCAGCAAAGCTATCAACTACAATTTCATTCATATGGCAAAATTTCCACAACCAATATCGGTTACTCTTTGTCAGGAAGAATGTTGAATCTTCAATAACTGTTGACGATTTAATCCAAGGGGCATTAATGTGTGGGCAATTGAGCGCAGTCATTGAGAAGATGTGAAAAGATATTATTATGCAGCCAGTCAACGGTCAAGTTTTGTGGCACCTGCTTGTAAGATTGATTTTCATTCGCTGTTGATTTAGTCTTTGACCAATGAGAATGTCTCTCGTTCTTCAGAACTTTACCCAATTCAAAGAGGTCTTTCGGGCAGGTGCCTCCTTAATACGCCGACGCTCTGCCGACATTCGTAGGGTATTTCTTCCAGATATTCAAGTTTTCTCTCTGAGAGCTAGACCTTGGCTGCAAGGTTGTATGTAGCTTTGGTTTTTCTGCGTGCCCGATCGGGCAACTGCTTTCCGGTAAGATATAGAAATCTAGTAGAATTTGGCAAATTCTTATATATTAAACATCAATTGCATAGTTCGTCGTCACCACTTAAGTCTCATATTGTACTGCTTACTTGGTGGTAAGGGCAATAACTTTAAGCAAAACGCGTATAAGTGCTCTTGTTTTCTCATGTGCTGTACAGAAACAAACTAGTAGCCTTGCTATGAATGCAGGAAGTCAGTGTTTTCCTGTTCTAAAGTATACTCTCTTACACAGACTTAATTCTTGCTGGCTCATGTGCTACAAATATGTATTCTTATCACGCAAAGAAGGATGTTCTAAAACAACAGCGAACTGTATACGCTGCTGACTGGCTCCAAAACAGAATCCAGTACATCCCTATCTCGCGCGGGAAAAGCAACTTCATAATGTTCTTATAATGAAACAGAAAGCTGTTCAGTATAAATCTAAAAACTTGTAAAACAATTGAGTTTTAAAAATGTTATCCAGGTTAACACTAGGATCCACTCTTCGCACTCTTAAACAACTGATTTTAACCTTCTCAACTATTCTTTGAAACTTTCTATATTAAATACAGACACAATACAAAAGAATAAAGATATTGATATTCCGAAGAAAGAGTGCATATTAATAACACAATTTATTAAAAGAACCTGTATATTTCGAATCAGATTTGATTCATCTTCAGCGGTGTAATTAGTGTAAGATATGTATATCATACTAACACTGCTGAAGATGAATTAAATCTGATTCGAAATATACAGTATTTTTTTAACAAATTGTGTTATTAATATGCACTCTAATCGGAATATAACTTTTCTATTATTTTTGCTAAAATTATCAGCCGGAAAAGGATTTTGAAATACGGACATCCTGTGCTAAACAATGGATTGGAAGCGTCTAAAGGGCTCGTGGTTTTTTCCTAGGTATCATTCTCTTTAAATATTTTTTCAACTGCAGCAGAAAGGATGAAAAGCAATGACCCCAGGGATATTGAAGTCGCAGGACATAAAAAGGGAATTCAACACGAACATTAAAAGGGTTTTTACCAGTTACTGAACATGTTTAGAAAGTTTGAGAAAATCGCTATCCAGTGGATAGCGGTATTCACCTTGCGCAAAACCGATCCCAGACAACGACGTGAAAAGATGTGTTGAAAATATTACCTTTGTTTACGACTTCGAAGACAGCTTCTTCCTGATCACATAACAAATTTTCGGAATTCACAATCGCGACCCAAGAAACGAATGTGAAAATCAAACATAATCCATAAAGATCTTTTGAAATCATAATCCACATGCTGACTCGGAGAGTTATTGACTCAGTTTCACTTTTGGATCACATTTGTTGATTTGATTTTATATATACATACTATTATAATTGACTATTCATGGCAAATGCTAAGTATGAAATATTAATGCAAAATATACAATATAATCTGGGCTCGGCAGACATCAATATCACTTAATATACTGTTGCTAATATAAGTTCAGTTTCTCTGGACAAGCACTACATTTTGAAATTGAGATTGCGGATGCAACATAGAGGTTTGAAAACACCCGTTTTCAGCTGGCAGTAGCGTATGGCCAGTTAGCTCTTAATTATTTTGGATATCACTATACATATTTTTTCCATAAATCCGAAAAATCTTACAAAGTACCATGTGCCAAAATAACGCCGAAATACGTGTTTAAATTCGACAGCTAGCTTTTGCACATTTTCACAGCAAATAAAACACTGAAAATATATTAATTTTATACCTTTTAAGATAACTGAAATTTCCTTTCCTTGGAAAAACCTTGTGGCGATGTATCACTTGAGCATCGTTATACTGAAACTAATGGAGGATAGCTTGGAAATTAAAAAGCTTAATAATTTAGCAAAGCATCACAGTAATTCCAGACATGTCGTCCGGGTTTTCCATGACTACAGGATGTATTAGGTTAAGCAACGTTTTTTAAGGGAACCCTTTACACTCTAAATTCACTCTAAACTCCTAGAGGGAATTAAATTTGTATGTTTTTGGCATTAAAGGTTCCTTTCAGGGCCGAAACTAAAGCGTTAATTGGGGGGGGGGGGGGTGCATATTCATATATTCGCGTTCTGCCCGACGAATTTCTTTTGAAATCAACGGTAACGAGAACTGATTTCAAAAGAAATTCGTCGGGCAGAACGTGAATATATGAATATACACCCCCCAATTAACGCTTTAGTTTCGGCCCTGGTTCCTTTTTATATACTTTATATCCATGGCAAATACTGGACGCTGTCTGTCTATGGCTCAGCTAAAAACGCCCTTCTTGTGATGGCTATATACTGTAGGGTTGCCGACAACCTATACTGTCGAGCTTTGTAAGTTGTTGGTAAAAAAAAATGAAAGACAATAACCTATAGAAATTGACTCTCTAAAGAATGACCATAAACAATCATGGCTTTTGTTTCAAAAAGTCAGTCACAAGGCCTGATGATTAGAGTTTGGTATTTACCTGGTGGCTAGCGCTTAGCTTAGAATTTGAGCGTTCTTTAAGGACTGGAGGATGACGCAGTGTTCCAGTCAAGTGGAACGGTGTATCACGCGAATAACAACAAAGCCCTTGAGTTCTTCACCACCTGTGTTTAATATTAGTTGAGTATCATGCATATGGAGTAACACCTTTGATGTCAAAGAGAAATCTTCGCTCGTCTATGGCTTCTTTTGCTGTCATAACGTTACTGCTGGTGTGTTGTGCCTTCCAACTTAGCTATGGCCAGGGTGAGTAAACTTGCCAAAGATTTATGTTCAACTAGTATAATGATAGAAGCTATGTGGGTGATGTATTTCATTGAAAGAACTTGTCAACACGAGTACTGTCAAAGGTTAAGTTTACGTTAAACACCAATCTGGATTAATTTTCTATACCAAACAGGCAGCTCCCTGGTGTAAGAACCTGTCATGAAACGAATGTATAACCAAAGTAGATTGTGCAAATATAGGATCGCGTGGAAATTTGGGATTTTGTTGCGTGTTTCAGCGGCTCCATAAGCTCAATATTGTTTACTTAATAGCTTCGTTTTTAAATAGCAATTACGAGGTCAATTATTGTACTTAGCCGATTTTTAAACCTCTTTAAGTTTAAAATTGTAGTCGGCAATCGTTGATGCGAATTCAGTGGCTGCCGGTGTACTCTTAAAGCATAAACGCAACTAAGGGCGGTTCGGGAGAAGTGGTTTCCTCTGGGCAAACTAAATACTGTCACTTGTGATAATACAATGTTCTGGGTAAATAGATCCTAATGCACTCCTTCTAGAGTCTTGACTTGGTAAAGTTTAGGACTTCGTAAGAGCGTATATGCGTATAACGGTTGCTCTCGTATTTTTAATGTATTTGGAATGATTAGGACGTTTTTAATTTAACCTCGTGAGACTGCAAGACAAAGAAATATGGGCATTAGGTATTTCAGGCATTTCCTGAGCTATATACCATCCCCTGCGACGTTCAGCTCGAAGAATTAACGTTTGTGCTGGAAGAAGTTTCGTGTTTCGAGGCCATCTAGTCATGCATGTGATTGGACTCTTTATGTAGAGGAGCTTTTGTTAATCTTCTTGTGCGATTACATGCTGTCACACAATTTATCTGATGCGCTATCTTATCAGAGTTTTCCCTCAAGCCTGACTCGTCCTAAGAATCTGCAATTTTCTCCTTCTCGCATATGTGAATGAATATGCGAACAAACTAAAGTATAGGACGAATATTAAATTGCTTTTGCAGTGGCATAGAATTCACTCGATGACATCGTCCAGAAGAAGTCATCTGACGTAATATATACAATATAGCAAACCTAACTACCGGTACCGTTTCCGTGCTCACAAGAAATGGTTAACCAATCTTGAGAATGCAATACATCCAAATGGCTAAAGACAGATTAAGGTAGCGCCAGTGAACAGTAATGAAAGTGATAGTGGGGCTCACCAATATGTCTTCTATGCCTTGATATCGTACAACGCAAAGCGTCAAATGAGGTTTATCTTTCATATAAATTTTTCTTGGTTTTTTTGCCGATGTATTGTTTACTTACAACAGCGAAGGTGCAATATATGTTGAGAAGTTCTCGGATACAAAACTATTGAACATCCTACCACAGTCTCTTTAAATAACTCGATGAATGCGGAACGGAAACACTTGTTATTTTCAGTTTTAAAAGACAAGCATTTAAAAAACATTGATATTTGACTTCTTTTTCACTCGACCAACAAATTGCTGGGCGCAACATTGCTGCATTCAATATTAGCATGCCGGCTTAAAGTTCATAGTTGTCGTAAGAATCGGGAATGGCTTCTTCTGGCCGATGTGATTGAGCGAATTCTATACCAGTGCAAAAGCAATCTAATATTTGTCACTCAAACACAGCGTTCTTTGCAGTAGGGCGGTCTATAGATTGAGTCTAAACACGTTTGGTATGCTGTAAGTTTGACCAACAGCTAAATTCTTTGGATTATTAGACAAAAATGAAATTGAAAATGATTGTTTCTAAAGAACAGCTTGAAAGCAAAAGTCTGTTTCGTTTGATGAACAATTGCACAGCTTCTTAAAATCGTAAATAGTTACGTTACTACGCATGCTACTTCCTAATCTAGGCGGTGCAACAAAATAAATCATGTTTATAGATAAGGAAGATAATTACCCGTCGCTTGAAGATGTTTATTTCATTATCATACAAATACAGGTAATAATTCCGTGTTCTCATATAAATCTTAATCCAAGCCCTAACCCAAACCCTAATCCTAACCAGCGTTTTATTTGTCATGTTTTTGATTAGATTTAGGGCTTGGATTAAAATTTAATTTCGCGTACTGAGAACACGGAATTATTACCCAAATACAATAGTATTTTCCATTTAAAATTACGAGATTGTGTTGAATTTTTAACGGGTTATGCGTGAAATTTGTTCAAGGCAAAACAAAAGATATTTCAACTGAGACATATAGGTTCTTTCACTGCTTGTAACGAAAACAATTCGACCTTTCAATGGTCCCTGCTTGCAGTTTGAGCTCAAGCTGTCATGGTACAGTTTAACGTGGGACATTCATCCAGGGCCGTCGCTAGAACGTTAATTGGGGGGGGGGGTGCCTATTCATGTTTTGCCCGACGGATTTCTTTTCAAATTGATGAATTTGAATTTGATTTGAAAAGAAATCTGTGGGGCAGAACATGAATACACGAATATGCACCCCCCCCCTCCTTGACGTTCTAGCGACGGCCCTGCATTCATCGTACCTTAAACATGTGCTTTGTCATGCAACCTAATGATAAAATGAAAGACTTCTTCGAGTCAAAGATGTCTTTGTGTGGACCAAATTTGTACGCGTGGGCCAGCATGAATATAATAAAGGTCAAACTGGAAGAAGCCTTTCAAGTACTTTGCTGACGCACAACCAGCAAACCGTAACCGCAACTTATTCGACAACTGCTTCGACTAAAAAAAAACCTCGCCACATTTCAAGTTGCTAAGTTCCGCAGGAACTGACGTTTTTTTTTCCAGAAAGAATACTTTTATATTATACTGTAGAAATTAATTAATAGTCTGAGATGCATTTTGTTTGACCGATTTTTTGTTGGTTAAGGAACAACGAAAAATTAATGTGGTTAACCAATTTTTGGTTGTTTGAATCAAATAATAGGGCCATTTGTACGAGCGAAAATAAGCCGCGGCTTAAATAGGCCACGGCTTAAATAAGTCGAGAACGTCTGTATAAACGTACAATTTCTTTGCGACTAAAATAAGCCGCGGCTAATTTTAGCCCAGAGTTCGGGCCTCGTCTTAAATTGGCCGCGGCCAATTTTAGGCGGGAAAACCTCATAAAAACGCTTCGTTCGCGACCAAGGCAAGTCTATTTATACGATGTTTGTTAATATTATTTATTATTAGTTTAGTTTATTAATATGATGTTCGCGACCAAGGCAAGTCTGTTTATATAATGTGTTGTCCTATTTATACGAGTGTTTTGGGCTATTTTAATAAATTTAGTAAAACTGGCGTATAAAAGGCTGTGTTCTCGACTTATTTAAGCCGCGGCATATTTTCGCTCGTATAAATGGCCCTAATGTTGGTTTTAAGAAAATACTTCTGAGACAACCAATTTTAAACTGATTATTTTAACAAAAAAGTGTTTCCAGTGTTTAAATACAGGCCGGCTGTTCAAATTGACCCCTACCCTATAGGATTTGAGCTTTTACTTCCAAAATCTCGGGAAGTTTCGAATGACCAATCTTGCCAACTATTTAATACACGAACAGGTTCGTTTTCAATATAGATTTTGTATAAGGCGAGAAATTTAAGGCATTTGGGAAAATACACGTGTGTTTTACCACATATAAAGACTCCTTCACGGCTATGATTTCCTTTGTGCTATTAGCATTAATAATATTAGCATAATTAGCATGAATTATTAGCATGAATTATTAGCAGTAATTAGCATTTTTGAATACAGTTTAATACTCGCTGATGTTTTGATCTAACGTAGCCAGGTGTGGGTAGAGCAGTTAAAACTTAAAAGTGCTCCGCGAAAGGCAGCAAACGGTTCTTTTTCCCCCTGTGCTTGCCTGCAGAAGGAGCCACGCTCAAAACCGTATGGTAATCAGTAGACTGCAGTGGATTGATGTTTCATAACTTACATCAATTCAAGCTGCTTTCTTTCACATAACAATAACAACTATATAACGTCTTTGTAATATCGTGGCATGCAGTAAGATAAGAAAGCTTGTGGACATTTTCGATTTTATTCCTTTCGTGACCCAAAACTTTTTACGTTCTGTCAAACATCGCTTAAAGTGAAATAAATCGCCTAATATACCTTAATTACTTTGAACGTAGCGTGAGAGAAAATTATCTGTGCAGGTGGTATGTTGTTCCTGGCACACCTCCACTCTGAAATTATCATTAGTTTTTTTTGCAAGAAAGACGTGCTTTGAAAACCGACGCATGTTGTTTGTCAACCGATGTTATTCCTTTGCCAAATGATGATGTTTTTTGCATGTAACTTTATTGCGCGCGGAAATTGTTACGAATTTTTAACAATTAGTCGCCAAAGGCGAGGTGATTACAAGCCTATAAGTTTTAGTATAAATTTCCAGGTGTTTATAAATAAAAATCAGCAAAACTCTACAAAAATTCACTTCAAATTCATTACTGTATAAAAACGTAAAAATCAAAAAGCTATAGTCACTGGTCAGTGACATCACTTCAGAGACAGCGAATCTTGACCAATCAGAATGTGAAAAATCAATAGTCACCTGGAAATTTATACTAAACAAAATTAGCAAACTTTGCAAACAAATTTCTGTATTTTGTGTATTCATACAGTGTAATGTAATCAAATTGTGACCTCTGATGTGAAGAGATTATATGTCACAATTCGCTACCTTTTATGCATCAAAATTATTTTCCTTCCAGCACTATACATAAACAGGTGCAAGTATTTTGGTTTTTGATTTCTTCTGAAAGGATGATGATAATGAGGGTGGGTGTATATGCCGATATCAGGTTTAAATTATGGTGCTTTTTTCGTACATACTTTGCAGAAGCTGTCCACCTTCCTTTATGTGATTCCTACAACACAACGTCATTCAGGAGTCCTAATGTCTTCAACCATACTTCTCAAGAGGAGGCTATTTTTCATATGCATACGTTCTCTCCATTGGTGGTGACATTTTGTCATAGGCATTTGATTCTTTTTCTCTGTCTGGTACACATTCCATGGTACCTGCAGGCGGAGGATAGCCCACCCGTATTACAGCCCGCGTGTAGGTCACTCTGTGATGACGTCTACTCACAGTGCAAATATACCATGGATAAACTTCACTTCCATTGGCCAGATGCTATTAGTTGTGACAAATTCGGAAATGCAACCAGTTGCATTGCAGAAGGTCAGTTACTACTTTCACGCTTTCTATTGTTCTGTGTGGTTGTATTAAAGGCTTCTTTATTATTTATTTATTTTGATTTTTACTATTACTTTGTAGATCCAAAAAGGCAAGGTGAGGTTGCAAGAAAGTTGAATATTAACTAAGATAAAATGAACCGTTTGGATGACGAGTTAGGAATTAAAATGGAATTAGTTTTTGGATCAGAATTGGGTTTAACTGCGATTGAATTTAGAGCTAGAATAACAATTACAAGTAAATTTAGATGCTAGAATTACCGTCACAATTATATTGGTAAATTTATGTTCGCCATTCTTTAATAAACGAAAAACTTACTTTGACTTTTTACTTTTCAGATACTGCAATTGATGGTGAGGTTTGCAATAATCTGAATATCTGACAGCTAGTTGAGAAATTAGCTAAACGTTTGTAACTATAGCTAAGGATGTCATTAGTTGTTTAGATTGATTACTGATTAAGTTTAGAATTAAATAAAGATTAGAGAATTCAGAGTAAAGTTTTGTAATAAATAATGTGAGGATGATACATTGGGAATTGGAGTTGAGCTATAGGTTGAGATTATTAAACTTTTTAGTTCCATTACATTTGCAACAGGGATTAAAATCAATTATAGATTAAGATCAGTTATGGCAAGATCAGTATTGGCATTGAGATCAGTTATAGATTAAGATCAGTTCTAGCAAGATCAGTATTAGCAATAAGATCAGTTATAGATTAAGATCAGTCATAGCAAGATCAGTATTAGCAATAAGATCAGTTATAGATCAAGATCAGTCATAGCAAGATCAGTATTGGTATTAAGATCAGTTATAGATTAATGTTAGGATTAACGTGAGTATAGGAAGGCGACTTGTGTACACAGGCAAAAACGAATAAGTTACAGAAAGTCGGCATGTTACCTGGCAGTCATCAAACTAATATCAGGATGTCTTTGCATCGCTTGCTCCGGCTTGATGATAACAAGTCTTCTGCAAGTTGTCAACAGGCTTGGTGCAAGTTGATTGTCAAGACTTCCTATCCACAAGCTTGATTCAAGTTTTTTGAACAAGCATTTGCAACAATTGTTCAAATATCAACTTGCATCTAGTTTAATTTTCACAGACTCGATGCAACTTGATGATGTCAACTGGCTTGATGGAAACTTCCATCAAGCTGGTAAAATCCACAACTACTAGCATCAAGTCTGCATGTGGCCTTTTTGGTTTACAGCATTAACATTGTACGCTTGACTTTTTTCAGTTCCAAATGATTGTTCCCGTGTTCATCGTGGAGGAAGTCCAATTTGCTCCTCAGTAGAACTCTCTGCCTCTCCAAAAACCAAGTACTTTGTAGCCACAAATAATCCCTTCGTCAATTATTTCGGTCATCGAACACAGCAAGAGGCGATATATGAACTAAGTACTCATGGTAAACTAATACATTTACTAATATCACAACAACCGTATATCGACAGAACAAATGAAGTAACTCAATGCTTGAACGACATCAGATTTCTCCTCTGTAATCTTTACCTGCCGCTCTGTGGGGACAAAAACCCGAACGAGTATCCAATCACATCCGATGGTTGTAGAAACACTCTTGGAAAGAACTGCTCTTCAGCTATCTTGCAGCTACGAAATCGTGGATATAATATTACTTGGCCACCAGTTAACGTTAATTGCAACAAATTCCAACAAACATTTGAGGGACGCGTCCGTAAGTGTTAATTGCGAGAAAATAATCAAACCAAATATATGCCATATTTATATACTATATAATATACAATACCATAGCACATACCATACCACAGCATACCATACCATACCATACCATACCATACCATACCATACCATACCATACCATACCATACCATACCATACCATACCATACCATACCATACCATACCATACCATACCATACCATACCATACCATACCATACCATACCATACCATACCATACCATACCATACCATACCATACCATACCATACCATACCATACCATACCATACCATACCATACCATACCATACCATACCATACTATACAACACTATATTAACCCCCCGTGACAATAGAATGCTTTATTTTCTCTAGCAAAATTTAAGTCAGAGCGAACATTTGGTGGACTCTCCCCTCCCCCGCCAGCTCTCAGCAACGGCAACGTTGGCCCAGATTTCCTGGAAATCAAATGGAATAGTTTTCCAGAAGAATATAAATTTGGAACGACAGTAGAAACCGGCATCTTGTACAAGGAATCAGGCTTGAGAGTTCAGTATAATCAGGAACGCGCTAGGGCGAACAATTTCACATTGAGTGGTCTTAACTCGAACACCGCGTATGAGATTTTGGTTGTTACGGTCAACAATAACTCCATGTATCCGGGAACATTTGAAGAAATCAAGCTGAAAACAGTCCGAGGCGCTGAACGCATTCAACTGGGTTTTTGTTCAAGCTTGTATAACTTTACAAAGTTGCCAAACATGTTCGGGCACCAAACACAGGACGAAGCTTTATCTTCAACACGTAAATTTGGTCCGCTGTTGGATACAGGATGCTCTTCCGATCTCAAACCTTTAATTTGTTCGTCTCATTTTCCTAACTATCTCCCGGATTCTCGGACGACCCAGCTTCCATGTCGCTCGTTGTGTGAGAGAGTGTTGAACAGATGTAATTATGCAATTGATAAATTAAATTTCTTGTGGCCTGAAGAGCTCCACTGTGAAAGCCTACCGCAGAAAGGTCCGTGTTACGGTGAGTAACGAATAACGGCGGTTTAGATTTAATTTCTACTATGCCGCTACCTGAATCTATCTTTAAGGTAGCGGTACGTATGTTTGATACACATTGCGAGGGTGTACAACACTCAGGCAACTTATAGTAGAGTCAAGTTAAGTAGAGTCTTTAATGATTTGGGAACTTTTACAAAACGCACAAACACTAACTACTGATGAATATTATTAGCACATCATTATTAGCACTGATTAAGATCCGCGCTTACGGATCGAAAGCTTTGCGATGATAATCTTACGTGGTATTTCCACAAAATTATATTTTAATTTACTAACTACTGACTTGTCCAGGAAAGAAATTCAATTCGACCTGGAAATTAAGTTGCCAATTACGCCATGGGTCTGGTAATATATAAAGATTTTTTTGTTATCTAGGGCCATCTTCTCTCCCGCAACCAATCGGTAAGTGGTCATTTTTACTTCAAGAAATAATGAACTGTGTATGTGAATTTTTATTCACACGCGATGCCGAACAGCCCAAAAAACCTGCCGCAGTGCTCGGGTTAGCCCTAACGCAGGGCTAATATGAACACGCATACAGCACATGAAGAACTAGTGTAAGCAATGGTAAAGTGTTGAACAGATGTAATTATACAATTGATAAAAACACATACTGCACATGAAGAACTAGTGTAAGCAATGATAAAGATCCAAGCTTACGGATTGAAAGCTTTGCAATAGTAAATTATTGAATTACGTGGTGGTTCCACAAACTGATTGATCGTCATGCAAACGTATGTTTGCCAACACCCCTTAGTTACTGTTGAACAAAAAAAAAACCTAACTTCTAAAATGTTTTTTTTCAGAAAGCGATGTTTGCGAACTCGTACAAGAACAGTCGATATGTTCTTTTATCACGAGACCTAACGGAACTGATCCTTACTTTGCGACAGTCGAGAAGAAGTTCAAAAACTATTTCAATCACACGTCGCAAGCGCAAGCAGTCTATGAACTCAGCAAACATGCCAAGTTACTCAGCAGCTTATCCGCATTGATTTCAGTCGATCCAAGAAACACTGCAATCTACACTCAATGTATTCAGAAACTCGCGCAATTCCTGTGCAGTTTCTACCTGCCTAATTGCCGAGCTGGTATTGAGATCAGTCAGGCTGATTGTAAGTCGATAGTTGGTACCACTGATTTCACACAACCTCGTGTGTGCTCCCAGGCTGTGTCTAGATTGCAAGGACAGTTTGGATTCGCGATTACATGGCCTCCTGTTCAAGTAGATTGCGATTCAATCAATCCATCTGTTGCCACCCCGCCAGGTCAGTATAGAAGACACGACAACGTTTTGTGGCCAGGAAAGTTGTTTCCTGATTATTCCGCTTTCATGGAGCACGGCTAGGAAACACTGTTCTCTGGCTTGTCTGCCTTCATTAAAAATTGATAGAGTACAATGTTTCCTCATTTGTCTACCTTTGAGAAACCGGTTAGAAAACAATCTTTCCCGCTTTGTCCATT
Source organism: Muricea muricata (assembly GCA_963855995.1). NCBI lineage: Eukaryota > Metazoa > Cnidaria > Anthozoa > Malacalcyonacea > Plexauridae > Muricea > Muricea muricata. The sequence continues at coordinate 12,041,461 of OY979728.1, read as the reverse complement.
TTGACAAATATCAATAAAAAACTATCGTTTCCTATAGTTTGTTCAGGAAATAAGTGCAAGACTGAACAATGTTTCAGAATTTGTCCATCTTCAGGAAATATGCAATGTTTCCTGATTATTCCATTTTCCCTGAAGCACGGCTGGGAAACTATGTTTTCCAGTTGGTTTATATCTTTCAAAACATGCAGGCTAGGAAACATATAGTTCATTTACGTACTAGGATTGGAAACAATGTTCTCTTTCATCTTCCTGAAACCTGGCTAGGAACCAATATTTCCTGTCAGCAGTGGCGAAGCCAGCCCGACATTTGGTCATGCAAATGCAAATTTTTCAGTGTTTATAGACCGTATAAGGATCAAGTTCTAAAGAAATGAATAATGATGATGATTTAAATTTGCATGGCATGACCAAATTGTCGGGCTGGCTTCGCTACTGCCAGTCAGTCCCATCGTCAGGAAACATGCATGGAGTATACACGTAGCATATTCTTTTTTTTGTAGTTAAGTTCAACGACATTAGATTTCAAGACATTTTGCCTCCACCTCCTGGAATAACGTATATAACTAACGGAAAGAGTTTAGAATTGAGCTGGCGCGCTCCGATTCTCGCACAATCTGTGAGTGGTTTCGCGATTCTGTTTAAAACATCAAATACGAAAACGGCGTACGATTTGCTTCTCGCTAACTTGCAAAGTAGCTTTGCAAAGTTGAATGTGGACACCAGCAAAGATTACGAAGTTTTTGTCGCTGTGTTGAATGCAGAAGATGAAATGCCTGGATATTTTCAAAGAATTTCATGTAAGTTAAAGTGCGGGATCAATGTTAGACTTTCATGGCGACAGTGAGTGTGATTTGGTTACGCGATATTGAAAGAGAAAACCGTATCGTGAGACTTCATATCCTGCTACAACCGAATTCAATAATTGTTTTATTTTTTTTTGAAAACATTTTAAACTCATTTTAAACGCTTGCTTTGTAAGTAAGAAGACAGAAGCTGCTAATAATGGAACAGCATGAAATTGTTCGGAAACTTCAATAAGCTAGTCAGACTACGAAAAAATATTCTTAAAACAGTTGGTCAGATTACAAGGTCAATCAATATACGATGAAATGAGTCATAATGTCGTATATTTATTTTCAACCCCAAATTCGGACAACTACCAAGCGGATATGACGATTTCACCTTTAGCTCTTAACCAATCAAAACTCCTAAAATATTTTCAATAAATAATAATTATCATTATTCTCATTCGATGTTGAATAATTGTAATAGATTAAATGTGTCTTCATCTCGAGCGAAAAACTGCGGAAATCATCTACATATTAAAATCTACTGTTTACAGTTTCCACCATAAATAATAATAAAATAATAATATTTAAAAATGTATACAGCGATAAAATTGTATAAGGTATTCCAAAGGTTCTTTACTATAGCGGCTAAAATTCTTAAATGTAAAGTTAGAAATACGTCGAGGTATAAAGTGTCAATAAATCTAAAAGTTAGAATCGAAAGCTTTCTTAAAAAAGAAAGTTTTTAAATGCGTGCTCTTGTGAGCTACCACCCTACGTAGCTCAGTGTTCAAAGCATTCCACCATAAGTTCGATTCCTGCCAGAGAACCTATACAGGTAATAATGAGTTTTTTCGGCTGTTCCTGGCTTGAATTTTAACTTTGAGTATATATGATCCTTCTACTCCACATTAAAACACGTTTGGAAATTATCCAACATTAAGCGTGTGAAATTCGATAAATAACAAAATCATAAAGTACAAAACAACGGTAACTCCGAAAATAAACATTTTAATAATCTAGCTTTCGACTAAGTTTCAGTCATCATCATGCAGGAATCCTTATTCCTGATGATGACTGAAACTTAGTCGAAAGCTAGATTATTAAAATGTTTATTTTCGGAGTTACCGTTGTTTTGTATTTTGTAAAAATACTCAGTGGTTCACGAAACAAAATCATAATTCATTTATGCTTACAAGGTTTATTCTTGTTCAAATAAAGTTTTAAAAATAATACTTTGGTTATTATAGATACTGCTGGCTCCTCAGTCGATGATGCTCCTATTACTAGTCCTTGTGAAAGATATTCAGCACAAACTGTACTACCAAACAGTTTTGGCGACACTAACATCACAGCAGCAGCAAACAGATTGTATCCCTTCTATCCTCTCATACATACTCTCTGCAGCGAAGATCTCACCGCTTTTCTGTGCTCAATATTCCTCCCTCGATATGACTTTGGCCAGCAACGGGTCTGCCAGTCAACTTGTAAGAAGATCACGACAAGTTGTTCGTATGCAATTTCTCGCACGAAATTCTTCTGGCCTCAGGAGTTGACTTGTAATCAGCATGCTTTTCAGGTGGAAGAGTGCTTTGGTAGGTCATGTGATTGTCCTTGGCTACTGTGCTTTTATTGTACTCAGGGTCGCTAATGCAAAGTGCCAGTTCATTGTTTTCAAAGATACCACAACATGCATGGTAACGAGGTTTGAAATTTTTGAATTTCTATTCATAGATGTAACAGTTTCCGCGAATCAAAATCCTCCACTAAGCGAATGTAAGTAAGATTTTGTAAGTTTTAATTTCAATATTGATAATTTGATTTATGTATTTTTTCTGATCCGAGTTAGCGTGTAACGGATTTTCTGTCTTCATATCTGACAAAGATAAACCAAAGAAAACCGACTCAAAAATAAATTAAAAGACGTTAATATTTTGGTTAATTTAGCCCCGCTATGCAAATTTTTTAAGTTCATTGACTGTGAAAACACTCAATAGAAAAGGAGAATGATAAGACCTTGAAATTTGACACCGGACCCAATTGTCCGACAGACTACGCCGTTGAACACGTGTGTAGCTCAGTTGTACAACTTCTTTTTTGCAGCAAGAAAAAAACGAGCGCTACCAGTCGATGAATGCAAGCCAACCATTACAGCGATGTGTTTGGCGGTTAGAATACCGATCCCTGAGTCTGAACAAGATCGTGGCATGTTCACGTCGACCTTCTCCAGTGGCATTTTGAACTACTTCAAACACAGCTCAACAGATGAAGCTATTTTTGAACTAAGTCAGCATTTACGGCTACTGAGTACCTTGCAAGAGTTCGAGTCAAGACGAAACGGCGATGCTCGTGTTTGCAATCGAGATCTCACTGTGCTTCTGTGCCACCTTTATCTACCAGCGTGTCCTCGTGCACCTCTAGCAGAAAGCATGTGCATTAATACCTTCAGTTCAAACTCTTCATGTTTTAAAGTAGTTAACCAGATTAACGAGGAGGGATATGATCTAAAGTGGCCTCCGGTAAAAGTCAACTGCCAGGACAGAAATTGGTTTTCTCCAAATGCGACAGTCAATAATGGTACGTCAATATATGCGCCTGAAATCCTTTACTTAAAGAAGGTTTTTTCAAATGAATCACCAGTGTACTTTAAATCGGACTCTTTTTTATACGCCTTGTACATCAACTGTTTGTTTACCTTTGCTCTATTTAAGTATATGGTAACTAAACACGTGAGCTGTCCCTCTCAAATCACTGATAATTTGGCTTTCCATGCTGGCTTTTATTCTATTCCAGCGATTTCTATATAAACGCTGGATCGATACGTCCAAGTGAAAGCCCCATGATTGGATGAAGCGAAGATGTCAGAAATTGACAGACAGCAACTGTAAATGTCTTAAACAGTTTTTGATACTATTTTCCCGTGCTCAAAAAGACTGTATCGAAAACCAGGTTTTAAGTTTACAAACCGTAACATTACTTTTGAATTCAAAGCGAAACATTAAATCTCTGTACATCCTTGATAAAATGATGCCAATGGTGTCCACAAAAACAAGATTCATTTAATATGACTAACATTTCTATTTTAATTTAGTTCAAATCTCAACATTCGTGGAACCGGCGCCACCACCACCTAGAAATGTTGAAGTTTCCGAGAGAACATTGGATCAACTTTCCGTGAGATTCACGTTGATAGATCCAGCATTTTCCGATGCACGTGGTGCCGCATTATTGTACAGACAAAATAATTCCGGCGACGCGTATTCCCTTCTACGGACGGAGAAACCAATTTTTCCGGGAACACACACGTTAAACATGAAAGAGTTAAATCCAAAAACGGGTTATGAAATCAAAGTGGCGACGTTCTTTCGTCGGTCTGAATCGCTTGGAATATTTCGGACCATCACAGACAGAACATTCGGTATGTGACAGGATCTTTGAGAAAGTCCTAGATTTCTTGCACTTATAAATGCACATGCGAAACGTTCTAGCAACTACACGTGTGAGATTTTGTACGATTGGTGATTACTTGACTGTTATGACATGCACGCTTGACTTGTTGGATGTTCTAAATTTTACTTGTTGCAAGTTTACGATCAAGTTGAATCAAGCCTGTTGGCTTCATCAATTTGCATTAGGTTTCTGAAAATCAGACAACCAGACTTGGACTGGCCCCAATTAAAGGGCCTTGCCATTCTAGCACTGAGAGGAGCCCTGAAATTTTTTGCTGTCCTGAACTGATGTTTTAGGTGAAGATTTTATGGTATTCTGGAGAGAACATGATTAATTATTTAACCGCTTCCCTGAAGAGTTCAAAAATTCCAAATCATTCCCATCCGGTCCCTTTTATTTTCGTTTCGTACTGCTTGATAGTCTGTTTTAAATATCTTTGAATGTTTACAAATACGGAAATTAAACAACATTGTCAAGGGCCCATTTGATGTTCCAGTACGGGCCCATGTGCCATGGCACAGTGGCACATAGGCCAGTCCGAGCCTGCAGACAACGTGATCTTTGCAGACTTTCTGCAAGTTTTTGAACCAATTTCCAGCGAGATTGTTGGTAAAAAGTCTTGAGAATCGACTCGCATCAAGCCTGTTGATAACTTGCAGCTGGCCTGTTATCATCAGGCCGGAGCAAGCGATGCGAACGCTTCCTGACATTGCTTTCTTCACAGCAGTTTAAGAATTTTTTAATTTTGTTTTGCAGATGCTGGTGTGATTGACGTGCCCAACACACTGGATATATGTTATAATTTTTACAAGAAAGCATCATTACCGAACATGTATGGCGACGCGTTGGTCGAAACTGCGAAACAACGATTCTTGCCATTTTATCCTCTCGTTCAGACTTTTTGTTCCAGTGAACTGGAGACATTCCTGTGTTCAGTATTCTTCCCACGATACAATCCAGTTACATTCATCAGTCAGAAACCATGTCGAGCGGCCTGCGAGCGAGTGTATAGAAGTTGCAAGTACGCTATTGGTCGATCGAGCTTTTTTTGGCCTCCATCTTTGGAATGTGGCAAGTTCTCCAATGATGCTACGTGTTACAGTAAGTTTATTATATGTTTGCATGCATTATTACACACTTTGCGTGCAAAACAAGTCCTGTGTCTCGCATTCTAGAATTTGGTAATTTAGATATTAAATTTTTGTAGGACAACCTTTTTTCAATTAGCTGTATACTTGGAAATAACAAAACTTGACTAAAACAATACATTAATTGGCATGCAGTGTCCCTAAAAGTGTCGAACAAATCTATTGAATAAAGAAAAAGTTTACATGTTATCCAGTTTTCTGGTTTTCTTTGATAGCTAGTGGTTAAGAATAATTATATTACTGTAGCATTGTTCTGATCACAAATATATTACCTTCTTTGTAGACCTTACAAGGGATGAAAGATTGCCAAGTCCTAGGGGAGAAGGTTTTACAACTAGAGGTCAGAAACACATAAATAGACTACTACGAGCTACTACGAGTAGACTACATCAGACTTCGGTCTTTCGAAAATTTTGAATCTGCATATAATTTTGGTCTTTCATTGCAGAAACATCTTTTCAGCCACAAAGGCGTCGCCGAGCTACCTCAGCTGAATGTAAACCAACCCCGTCTACTCCTATGTGTTCCAATGTCTTCCAGTATGAATCTGAAAGTTCATTAAGTTATTTCCGAACAACGTTTCAATATGGCAACTACTTTGGGCATGAATCAACCGATGAAGCCGTCTACGAACTGAGCACATATGCTAACCTGTTAAGCTCGTTATTAAACCCAGACAACCGCATAAACAACCCATTAAGCTATCGCGTCTGTTATCAGGCACTGACGGTTTTGCTTTGCCATTTACATCTGCCGATTTGTCCTCGGTCACCGCTACCTCGAAGTCGTTGCTTTGAAGCTGTTGGCACCAACTCTTTTTGTTTCAACGCCATCAAAAATCTGAACGCGAAAGGCGCAAACTTCGAATGGCCTCCCGTCAAAGTGAACTGTTCAAATGCAACGTGGTTCCCCCCAGATGACGTTTTATTTGGTAATAATTTTGTAAGAACTCGCAAACGGGACGGGACGGACCGACGCATTAATGTCATTCTGGTCTCGTATCTTTGAAGATGGTTCTGAAATACAATAATTCATCACCGACCGTTGTCGAGGCATAAGAAATTTAACCTTGTTTGTCTGTATTTTTTAGATGTTTTTGCGCAGAACAATAATCCATTTGGTCCTCCTGCGCCAAGAAATGTTGACATTATTCCTCGATATTCTACTCGTATGATCGTTACATTCAATGATACGCAAGATCTAAACACCACTGCACTGTACAGACGTTCGGGAACGGTCACTGCCTACCAGAGCACGACCATACCTTCGTCGTCGGGCTTTGGTACCCTAACACTAGAGCAACTCATACCATCCACGGATTATGAAATAAAATTAGCAAGATTAAGGGCTGTGTCGGGACTCCCAGGACCTTTCGTGACCCACACATCGAACACAATTGGTAAGAACATGATTGTACAAAGTTAGTTTTTTAGGGAGAAGAAAAGCTGCAAAACTGCTTGTTCTTATTTGCCAAAATAGAGAGCTAGATTTGAATACGGCTACGAGAACGAATATAACTCGACTCGGATTTTTGTTTCTCAAATTCTCTCCTACAAAGCCGTAGGTTTGGATCATGTTCTGTTCACAAGAAATATTGTATTAAAAAGGCTATTACTTAGCTTGCAATGGCTGATTTTCACCGGCAAAATCTTTTGGTCAGACTCGTTTTTTCGAGGCTCTGTAATAATCTCTAGTACCTTGAACAAAGGAAAACAACAACCAATGAATAACTTTTCTCTCAGGACAATGTCAGAATGATAGCACCGGAGATGACATTGCTCAGGGGAAGATACTGTGGACGACTCAAGATGGAAACACGACACAAACTAGAAAATGCCCTTACGGTGAGAACGATCTTGAAGCAGAGGAGCCAAGTCGATTTTGCGAATGCGACGTGGCCACCGTGTGCAAGAATCCATTCTGGCTCCACCCCGACACTACAGCATGCAATTTTAACGATGTGGACGATCCAGTTACTTTGACATTGTCTGGAATCGCTGAGGTATTTTGACCGTGATGAAATTACGTGACCTTCTTGTATCGGATGATGAGCTGAAGGCGAGAGTAGTATATCTAATAAAACAACGACGCGAGCGTTGTATATGGCTTCTGAAATTCTCCAATTTACTCTTCGATTTAATTTTGAAAAAACATCCTACATGTAAGACAAAAAAAATCAAAGCTAAAGTTTATACAAATCGAGAGAAATCTGTATCACACATACAGACTCCTTCACGCTCATGATTTCTTTTGTGTTTTGGTAATGAATTAACAATGAGTTTCACAATCACTGTTTTGTAGTTAAATAATGAATAAGTACAAAATACGTTGTTCTGGTGTTTCCACTAATCATTGCGGTCATAACTTTCATTACTTTTTATACAACAGGCGCCAGAACTCGGTGCGTGGCTCATGCGTTGTGACGTTTATCGACCTCGATGCCTTATCGATGTATAACTAACAATTATTGGTGAATATTCGCCGAGACGACGTCGAAGTAAATATTTACCACAATCACTGAGCCTGAGGCGAATAATTGTTTTAATATAATTTCTTTAGTAAAATTTACGTGTATAAAATGCACTGTCGTCTTTTATGAATACATTTTACTTTGAAAATTCCTAAGTAAAGACTAAAGTTTACTTGTAATTTTTAAATAGTGAAAAAAGTATTTAATAAGGTATGTGCAGACAATCTATTATCTTAAGATAGTTTAACATCAAAGTTTTTTTATGCTTTGAGTTTATATTAATGCAATTTTTCTCCATTTGCTAATTTTGGCGAAAGTATAATACATCAAAACGACTCTCATTGGCGGCCACTTTGAAAAAATGCCAACTAGTAAATAATGCCTCATATTTTCTGGTCAGGCAACCAATCAAAATGCTTGAAAGCGATTATTTACTAAAGATATTATGGTAAAATGATTTAGTGACCTGCATGTTTCTGTAAGCGCCGTACACTTCACTGCTTCACCAATTTGTCCGCTCTTTCATTTAGATGTTAAGTAAGAACGAACTATCGCAGCACAATGCCAGTGAAGAACTTGTTCAAATCACTTCGCAACATGCCCCTGAATTCACAGAAAATGATCTCGTTTTATCAACCTTAATCTTGGAAAATATCGTTCAAAACACTGAACAGTTAAACAAGGTGAGGAAAGAAAAACTGAGCAGTGGTTGGTCGTTGATTTGCTAGTACGTATTTATGTATTGATAAAGCATTTGAATTGCTTTAGACTGGGCCAAATATTGTGAGAGCAATTGATAATCTTTTGGATACAGCATTAAATGTGCTTGCCGAAAGTCAGAAAAAAAGTAATGCGACAGCAAGGTACGTGAATGCCGGTAGTAGCAACAGGGGGAGAGAGGATAGTCACCCCCCTTCCACTGACGCACTCGCTTCACTCCAATATTCTGAGTGTATGTTTGTAATCCAGCGAGATTTTTCACGATCCTTACTCCAATGCAGACACAATTGACAGCGGTTGTCTGATTTTCACAGACTCGATTCAACCTGATGAAGTGAACCAACAGCCCCGATGCAACTTGATAACACAGTCACCACAGACTTGATGACTTCCATCAGGTCTTAGGCGTCTCTAGCTGTATATCGCTTTGATAAAGGCAAGGCAAACACATCCCCAGCTGACGTGCTACAAAGCTAGGTTAGGTTTTCCGCACACTTGAAAGTACTAAATCAGAAACCTCAACGATTCTGGTTTGATGGCGTAAAATGATAGCCTCACAAAGATCTCGCTACATTTCTTTTCGTTTTCTTACAGAATCATTGTAGTATTGGATCAGTATTTGGAGAACGTTCCCCTAAACCCTGGTCAAAATTTTAGTCAAAACGAGGAGAATATCGCAGTACATACGCAAGAGTATGATCCCCGAAATTTTGAAGGAGCCGGCACCGCCTCTATAGAAAAAAATGAAATACAAAATTTGGTTGTCTATGATACCCAATCAGGCGTCCAACCTGACATCTCACGGGTGTCCCTAACCTTGCCTGAATCTCTGTTCAGAGACTTGGACATAGACACCAAGAGTCAAAATCAACGCATTTCGTTTGCCATTTATCGTAAGACGTCGTTTTTCACAAGCTTGGGCGCAAAACGCCCTAATACCCAGACAAATACCGTTCGAAAGATAAACAGCTTTGTGGTATCCGGCTCTGTCAGAGGCCAAAGGCTGACAAACCTGACGGATCCCATACGAACCACATATCAACCATTAAAAGCCGGCATAGACGAAACTACCGCGTGTGTGTTTTGGAATTTTACCGACGAGAATGGCGCCGGAGGCTGGTCGTCAGTTGGATGTAGTTTTCAAGGAATCGAGGATGGTGTTGTCACGTGTCACTGTACGCATCTAACAAACTTCGCCATATTGATGGTAAGATTCTTCTTCATTTGTAGAAATTCCACTTAAAATCCCAACCCGTTTATAGCTTTACCAAGAGGTAAATAATTGTGAACAAATTTCGAAGAATGGTTTAGTTCTTCTAATTCGTTCTAGTTCTTGCGATTATTCTGATATTGAAGAAACTCACGCCCCAAGAACGTTATGATCGATTTGTAGGAAAAGAAACTCTTCTTCCGCTTTCTTCCAGGATGTTCATATTGAGGATCGTGATGATGATCACGATAAAGCTTTGAGTATAATCAGTTATATTGGATGTGCCATTTCATTGGTTGGTCTTGTTCTAACCATGATCACTATAATTATATTCAAGTAAGTAACTAGCTCCAAATATTGATCAAAGAGGATAGTTGATGTGTCTGTTACAGGATAGCTTCTTCCCAGAGGCCCAGTAGAGTTTATCTCTTATTGATTCAGTTTTACTACAGGAGGAAACCTAAACTAAACTAACTTTATTTATACTGGATAGTTCTATCAGTTCTAAACTGTTCTTCCTAGAGGTCCAGGAAGGATCATCTCTCATTGATCCAGTGTTACTACAGGAGGAAACCTATACTATACTTTCTTTACACCAGATAGTTCTATCAGCCTTAAACTAGCATGCTTTTTGTGTTCCGTTTTCAGAGACCTTCGAAGCAAGGCTCCAACTCAAATCTTACTAAATTTCTGCATTGCTCTTTCCTTGACGTTAATTGTATTCCTTGCGGCTGCAGAGAGATCAAAAACGTCTTCCCTTGGCGCTTGTAGAGCCGCAGCAATAGCTCTGCACTATTTTGTGTTGGCCATGTTTGTATGGACGTCTATACAAGCTTATAATATGTATCTGGCATTTGTCAAAGTCATGCCACGATATCATTCCAAGTTCATTTTGAAATGCTGTGTAGTAGGATGGGGTGAGTGAGTGAATCTGCTTGACTGTCACGTCAAATTTTATTATTGAATGTTACAATCGAACTCTGGGTACTTTTAGGCAGGGTTTTCGTCAGGGTGTTGTTATAGCTAGTATACATGTATAAATTAAGAAGCTTCGGTCATCGTTCGAAGCGGTTAAGCCTAACCCTGGTTAACGGAAGTTTAAAGGAAATTTCTCGACAACTTGTTTATAAACTGTAAAAGCTTTTCAGAATTTTTGTCTTGATAAATGTTCGTTTTAGTTTCAAAGTTATAAAATCAAAAGATGACTTAAACATTTAAAACCTCAGGTTAAAGTTTAACCCAGGTTTTGCCTTAACCAAGCTTTAAACATCTGGTATCTGGTCTATTTCAAGGGGAGGGGGTCCTGGGGAGATGAATTACACGCACTAGGACTAGAATTCATGAGCAAAAAAAGCAATACAAAATAAGATTAAGGACAAATAATGACAGGGACGTGTTTCAAAATTGGATTGCTGGATTACCAAGACACTTTACTGCTTGCCTAGCTGATTCTAGTTCATTCATGTCGATGTCTGACACCGTCGCTCAGAGAACCGGCGGCTTTTTGTTATTTGCTGGACAAGAATTAAGAAATGCTAAAGCTGCAATTTGATTTTTCCAGGTCTTCCAGCTGTAATTGTTATAATAGCCGCTGCAGTGGCCATTGAAGAATATGGTGACGAAAACTTGTATGTGGTGAATTTGCTTTGAAAAACAATGAAAAACTACAGTTCTACCCATCCGTTTGCTCGCATGAACCAATTCATTTACTTTTTGGGACGTTTTGATAATTCCTGTACTTGACTGGTAAACTTTCTGTTGTATTCAAATTGTTTCTGTGTGAGCAAATGAATCGGTGCCAATAGTTTAGTCTGTCGTTGATAAACTTTAATTCCTAGTCTATTTTAACATTTGTTTATTGCTCGTATAGTTGCCGCGTTCAAGGCCTGCCGTTTCAGATTGGTTTCCTAGCTCCAGTTGTTCTCATTCTGGTGGTAAACTCCGTTGCATTCGCTCTCATTATTCGCTCGCTTCTGAATGCCGGTAGCAAAGTAGCGGCCGACAAGAGAGCGACTGGTTTACAACACGCAAGACGAGGTGCCGCCATCTTGGTTGTGCTCGGCTTAACCTGGCTCTTCGGTGTGCTGGCCGTGCGCGACGCGAAATTAGTGTTCCAGTATTTGTTCTGCATTTTCAACTCGATTCAAGGACTTTTGGTGTTCGTTTTCTACTGCTTGCTGTCCTCGGAAACCCGAGCAAAATACAGGAAATTGTTAGGTGGGGAGAGCAAGGAATCTGATACGAGCGGAAAACATCGCTATCCAGCCTCGTCTTCGGAAGGAAGATTTCGCGAAGTTAACTCGAATAAGAAAACGAATAATGTCTACACGACCAGTACGGGATCGTCTTCTTTGCCGTCATCTAAACCCGATCTGGAAATGGCACGAATATAGATGATCCATGGTTCATTTAGTAGGACTAAAAAAACTGATGAGAGAGTTTTAACTGCTTAAAGAATTGCTGTCACACCTTCCAGTATCTCAATTTCTGCCCGCGGACATTTTGTCTAGGGCATCATCATACAATATTTTTACAATCCTTTATGAACATTTAATAATTTTACCTGATTTTCCCTAGTATCGAGCAAACAAGGTATTTGTGACATTATTTTAGTTTCTGACAAACGAAAGCAAAATGAAACAATAAAAAAGGCTCGTGATCCTATAGTGTGGCAGTAAGGCTTGTGGCCGTCACGTGGCATATGCTTTAGTAATGTCTTATATAAATGTAAATGTTAGTATACACATGTGCAGTCAATATCGGCCAGGCTAAGTGAAAGTAGAATAAATAAACGTTTCAACAAATATTTAAATCCCATTACATTACTCGCAATTTTAATTAAATTCAACACACAATAAACCATTAAAATATAATGAATTCGATTGTCATGCAATAATATTTTCAGGAATTAAAGTCTCGCTTAATAAGCCTTGTTTTGACAATTGTAGGGTACATTACGACGACATTGTGTTTTATTTATTTAAAGATAAACTATTTATCAACGTAGAAGTCCATGGTTGTTAATATAGCTGCGCATTGAAGTTAACAGAACCATCCACCGCGGATTCCTTTACAAGCTTGCCCCCGACTGTCGCCGTCGTTATCCTCGCTCCAGTCCTCGAACCGTTCTTCTTCCTGTCCTTCCAGATTGCGCGACTCAATCTCCTCGAGTCGAGGCTCAAAACTGAATGGTTCGTCCATGTTTCTTCCTTTATTGAGCGCGTGCATTGAACGGGAAAAGACAACGTTGAAAACCAAACATGCCAAGATTAAGGAAAACATCAGTAGTGTTTCGGCTTTCATTTTTGCTCAATTTTCTAAACGAATGAAGAATTACAATTTGGATTTTAATAATTTCGAAAACTTTGAGCAAATTAATAGGTACTAAATTTACACTGATTATCTCGTACAAGAATAGATTTTGTACAATGTTTTCTTTTTTTCATTTGAAATATAGCGGGGAAGTTGTGATGAACATGGCGAATTCCAGCACCAGCAAAGCGAAAAAAAACAATGCAGACTAGTCCAGCTCGTTGTGTTTTCCTTTTTAAAGAATTCCGAAGCTGTTTGCAAAGATTTTTCCGGCTATTGAACATTTTATAGTTTGCATAACTGATATTAGCAGTTTCGTTTATAAAATGCCTGGTTCATTCTCTAGTTTTATAACTTATAGTTTTCATGTAGTCGTTTTTCGATATTAAGCCTGTTTGAAACTCATCTTACCTTTAACTTCGCGGAAGTTGACTTCAAGTCTGAACAGAAGACAATCGTGAAATGCATGGATGCAGAAAAAACTCCACTTTATAAACGAACTCAGCAACACCTGTCCTCTAATCACTCAATATTCTCATCACCTTTCTAACAATGTACGTCTAAATTCTTCACAAAAGATATGAATCGCAATCTTCCAATTAACACACAGGATCCATTATTTCAAATTCCCTCTGATTATAAAAAAACGCCTAATTATCTCCGATGCCTATTACGCATTGACGCGCTCGTGCCAAATTAAATTACTTTGTGGCATGAATTCGTTAGTATTTGCGAAGGTTTGCAATCCAAGTTGCCGTTATAGTGCCTAATACCAGAGCAGGGAATTTTGAATTGGTAGATTTTTTTAACTGTCCCATGTCGAAATAATAGAGATAATTGGATATGCAAATAACAAAACTTATGACATCACATTTTGTAATAACGTTGAAAAGAGCTTTATCTATTTAAAAGTAGTCGAACTATTATACACAAAATGAGGAGAACTTGTGATTAATCACAGCTTACGCATACGAATTGCTGTTTTAGTTATTTTCTATTGTTATATGCTATAAAATAAGCAATCTCACATACACATTAGGCAATTCTGTTATTTGCACGCTTCGTAATTTGCATACTAAATAATGTTGAATATTTTAGCAGGCAACTCTCGATCTACTGAAGAACTCATATTGTGATTTTCAAGTAATCTTTGCAATGCAATCTGGAAAATACTGGATGAAATTTCTTGTCGCAGGCATCTTAAGTTAGCCTTGATTTATACCTGTGATAAAAAATTACATTGATCAATTTTTAATCTTTCATTACAACTCTTGTTTGTAGATAAATATCATGCAATCATTTATTTATTGTTCTTTATTGATTTGCCCAATTACTTGTTGTTAACTGCTATACAGTATGATTAAACTCAAGTATACTTTTAAATTTTTTATTAACATGAATATTTCATTAATGTGAAACAAGGAATTACATATATATGGGGCTGGTTGTATAAAAGGCGTTTCGCTTAAACGGTGGATAAGTCGAAAATATCAAGCAAGTATATGAACTATCGACTGAAAGCAAGCTAAACTATCCACCCCATGATTATAAAATTGTTTCTTATGATTCTCTTCCTTGTTTCTCGATCGCCATCATGGCGTCCATTGCGTTGGGCGAAATTCTCAGATCTTCCAATCTCATTGCTGAAAAACGTTCGTTGTATCCTTTATATGTTGTCCATTTTCCATCATTCTCGCCCTTAGCGTGCATACCGTCGTAGAGTGTTTCCCCTGAGGCTGACTTGTAGACTTTGGTAACCCTTCCTTGATGATAACGGACTCCGCCTGTATTGTTACCTTCAGATCCAGCGTATGAACCCTAAGAAGAGAAGTAAGTTTATGAACCAGATGAAACAGGCAATATTAGCCGGCCTCTCTGTAGATATCAGCACAGAATAGGAAATGAACAGAATGGCCACACGAGTCGGAGCCTTTGAAGTTTGTGTCCCTGTGCATGTCGCATTACGCATGCTCATTATCCAGGTTCTGGCGGGCAACTGCCATTTTTGGCCAACAGAAACGCTCAACTGGCTGTTCGGCCATTATTCTGGCTAGTAAACTGCATAAAAATTGGGGGACATGTTGCACTGCTGAGTGGCTCTACTGTTTGTTCCTTTAATTTCCCTATACCGTGCAAGATACCAGCTGCTTTTGTTAATTAGATTCAGTTTCGAGATATCGCATGCCCTAACCGCGTAGCCAAGCAGGCGGGATGTTTGACAAGCATTGTGAATATCGTAGGTTTTATTCCCAGGCACTGATAGTCAGGCATATGTTCCAAATTTCCCTACTGTGGATAACACTTCTCCAACTTTCTCTAAAGCATTAATAATTCATGAAGCAATATAAAAGAAATACATATTTAATCCGTATTTATAAGTCGGACGAAGACTACAGCCAAATTTCGCAAATTTTAATCTTGATTTTCTCGTAAATTATCCAGTCGTCACTTCAAATCCTCGTGAATGTTCATCCTCATATTTCCTACCACAGACAAGCGGGTTAAAAGAACTCGGCTTTGCCTCGTATTTTCAACCAGCTTGTCTGTATTTAGAAATCAGAAGAAAAACACCAACTCGGATTTGAAATATTACTCAGAATACCACTATAAACATCATCATTCGCCTTGCGCAAAACACCAAGTACATATAAACGAAGGTATATTAAAAATTCATATACACAGCTTATTTTCGTATGACTTCTAAGCTCAAACCTGTGGAAAGAATACGATAGTTCCAACAGCGATCTCATCAGAACGAGGCACGGAATTTAAAGCAACGTTCTTGTAGGATTCCTGTCTTCCGCTGGGGTCTCCGTCGTCCCAGTCCACCGTGTATTCGAACTTTGCCCTATCGAAAGCCACAATGGTTGCTGGGTAATACGCCCATTTGAAATGATGGCAGATTACTTTGTCTCCAATGGTAGGGGCTCGGTATATGCGCTCTTTGGCTGGACCTAAACGACAAACAAATCGTTCGACTACATTCAATCTAAACCAGACATCATTTCTGAGAGCTGACTATGGAGTAACTGAAGCGTCATTAAATGATCGTGTGGTATTGAAATAAGTCATTTTATGAAACTAAACAACCAAAGTTAGAACGCTTTCGGTATTGATGAATAAAAAAGAAATATTTTGCAAAAATTAACACCAATGCCATTTTGCTTATGTCATATTTCGGCAACTAGAACAATTAAACATTTTTCATATGATAAAAAATTACTTATTTCAGTACCTCAGGATAATGCATTTTTCATTTAATCCCGTGTAAGCGAGATCATGCAATCTTCAAACACCTTCAAACTTTCACGTTTTTAGTCTCTATAGACCCTGTGTTGCTTACGCAGACTTTGCCGTTTTAAACTCTAGTCCCCATCCCAGATATATGGAGCTCCCTAGTGCTAGTGAGTGGTGTTTCTATATTACATATACAACGTATTCTGGCCTGATGAAAACAGCATTGAACAATGTTTTGCTGCCAACATTGTTCAATGTTGGCAGCAATACTGAACAGGTTGTTGAGCCTGAACTAGCCTGCAAATCAGGTGTAACAATGTTGAACAATATTGTTGACAACCTTGAACAATATGGACAGCAAAACATTGTTCAATGCTATTTCCATCAGGCCGGAACAGGTTGTTCGTTTTTTGCTGTGTGCGCGATGTTTTCACTTACTCAGGTCAGTGGTGTTGTGCTCAACGTTGCAGTGCTTCACAATCTCCTTCAATTTTTCCTCGTAGTCGCTCTCGCCAATGTTGCGCATGTCAATCGGCATCACCTCGCATCCGCTGACCAACATGCCTATAATCGTGTTGCCCCAGTTGTTCCCAGTGCCTACGATTACAGGCACGACTTTCTTCTTGAGAGATTTCAACGCAAATTGAAACTCCATTCGACAATTGTCGCTCTCCGAATACTCGTCACTCACGAAAACCACGACTAGCTTGGCGCTTGACAGACCTTTTGCAATGAGCTCGAACTAAAACAAAATTAAGAAAAAAAGAAGAATTCATACGAGCATGCTTGTTTGAATATCGACAAATGTTCCGTCACGTCAATAAGAAAAGCTGACGCTCACCATTCCAGACACGGCTGCCTCGCTAGCCAACTGATTTATATCAATCCATCCATTTATATTTCTTTTCACGAGGTCATCATAAATACGGCGTGGGTCACTGTATTGATTTCCTGTCAGAAAAACAGATCGGCTCAATTGTTTATTAGGGCTATCAGGCTTCTTAAAAGTTTGTTTCTGATACAGTCCTGATATAACAATATTGTAACAAGATTGTGTTGTCATTTTGTGATAATCTTGTTACAACAAAGTTGAAACACATTGGTGTATTGAGGAACTCGTGATATTTATTACCTTTCGTCAATAATCAGCTTTTGCAATACTTCTACTGGCTACAGACATTTTGGAATGGCGTGTAAAATACCTATATGTTCCATCTTTTGAGCATTATATGCAAATCTCTTAATGAAAACGAAAACCTGATTCTTCATGCTTACCAATACATTGTTTGACCTCTTTCGCTTTGTAAGCAATCGTTGAGTTCGTCCAACAGTAACTGATGAACACTTCAGGTGCCTTCGCAGTTGCAATGGATTTCGTTGGCGATTCTTGATAAGATCTGCTTTTCATGCGCACATATTTATCCAAAGCTTCTACCAGTTGCTCCATCTTTGCATCTGCTTGACTTGAGTCCTGCAAAAGTTAATATTAGGGCATTTAAGTACTTTGATTATATGCAGTTTGAAAGTCGCTGGTTATCGCTGGTTGTGCCTGTCACCACTGAAGCCAAGTCCAGTTTGTTACTTCATGTTCAGCTACTCCATAAAGCGTTTTTCTTCCCGCACCAAAATCATGCTCCAGGCAGTACGGACCCGCAGTATTTTAAACATGCTCTTGTGGTTGTGACCCTGCCCTTGTTGCAAAGCATAATAAAAAAGCCTTACGGTAAAATTGATGTACAATTCTCCAGCAATGAGCAGACCAACGACCGTTGCCTGCCACTGCCATTCCCCGCCTCCAACCACAATCGGCAAGATGGCTTTCTTCATCGTCTTCTTAGAAAACTGCAATTCCATTCTGTTATTATCGCTGTTTGCGTACTCATTGCTAATACACGGGATTACAACTTTGCACTTCTTGATTCTGCTAACAATATCGTTAAGTTCCACTGGCTGTCGCGACTCGTCCATAAAAACACGGAGGCCTTTACTCACAAGCTGTTTCTTGATCCAGCGTGGATCACTGGACTGGCTATTTAATGCCTTCTGTTCTGTAATACTCTTTTCCAGTCCTTGAGGTCCAACCTCGCCATTATCTAGCGCCACATTGCTATTCAACTTGCTGTATGATATAAATACATCATACTCATCAGATCCATCAACATCTTGTGTTACCTCTGTGTGTACAGCTTCTTCCGTAGTATCCACATGGATTGGGCCGCTCTGGGCATTCAATATATCGAAGATGTTAGGAGACACACGTAGGTCTTTCCTCATAAGTCCCCTAAATTCATAGCTGTATTGCCCATATGTCACCCATTTACCATCATTTCTCCCTTTTGTATGTACACCATCATACAGCTGCTTCCCCATGGCTCCTTTATACACCCGGGTGATGCGACCTTGATGATACCTGATCCCACCGGTATTGTTTCCTTCACTAGCGGCATATTTACCCTAAAAACAAAATGAAACAAATGCTTGTTTTGAATATGCATTAAAAATTTAAAACATGACTGAAAGAGCTTGAGACATCGTGAATCGAGAAGCTGAAAGTCGAGAAGATCAAATTGTTCTTAGGGACAGAGTCCGTCGCGATCTGACGCCATCCTGTCTTAATACATATCAACGGTCCCAGACCAAGGACTCTACACTCTTTAACACTCGTTTCTCACCTGCGGAAAAAGGACCAATGTTCCCATGCCGATTTCGTCTTCGGCTGGGGTTCTGTTCAAAGCAACATCACAATATTTTTGAACTCTTCCAGAGGGATCTCCGTCGTCCCAGTTCACAGTGTAAGTCAAGTTCTCCATATCAAACGAAGCAATGGTTGCTGTGTAATAAGACCAAGACTTGTGTAGAGACAAGACTTTGTCTCCAACTTTTAGATGCCTCGAATGCTCCATGCTGACTCCAGAATCAGTATCAGAAACATCTTCGATCTTCGGCTTGATCTCAGCTAAAAGCAAATGACGCGCCATCAATCTACAGTAGCTCGAGATCTACATGGTCACGATTTCAAATTGGATAGTTTAAAGACGAGCGTAGCTAGTGAAATTTGTGATAATACTACAGCATTTAATAACAACTAAGTGGCAACAATAAATGAACACTGCAAACTGGCAGAGCTCGATGTCGTGACCGTACGAATCCGGTATCGTTTTCTCTCGTTGTGAGAATCATTTAGAAATGCATTCTTCTCAATCCACAACACTTTGAATTAATAATTTTAGTATAAGTCTTACCTTGAGAAATCGTGTTACCATCTTGGATGACAGACGTCAAGCTCAAAGCTTCTTTTAAATGTAGATTTTCTTCTTTGACTTTTTCAAATTCCAGGCTCTGTTTAGTGACCTTGTCCTTGAGTTGCTCGTGTTCTTGTTGAAGGGCTTCGTACGCTTTTTCATGCTTGCCGACTTGCTCTCGTAGGTATGTCACGTCACGAAGCAGACTGTCATTATTCAGTTCTTTGCGGCGACCTTTCGACACGGAATGACCCATTGGGAAGCAACCAAAAAATGCTATACATGTACAACCAGTCATTAGAATTGTTTACAGGAGTTTAAACACTCACTGGAACGCAACAGGCAGTCAGGCATTCTAAGTAGCTTGTCGAATTACCGCTTTCAATGCTAGAAACGAAGTTGTGAAGCCGCGAAAACGCCACAAACTTGGATGATAGAAGTTGAGGATTTTACCGGATTTTGTCATCAAGTTGTGTCAAGCGTGTTGGCTTCATCAAACTCGTCAAGTCCGTGAAAATCAAACTAGATACAATTTGATACTTAAAGACTTGTTGCCAGTTGTTGAAACGTGGATAGCAAGTCTTGAGAATTAACTTGGCAACAACTTCAGTGTGTTTCTGGCTGGGTATATTAAAAATCTAAACAGAATTTTGACGTTTTGAGCACGAGTTGTGTAACAAGTCTGTTGGACAAGTTGTGCTCGTTCCAATTTGTGTTCGTTGTGTTTGTTCCAATTGTTGGAACATGTTTGAAATTAAAGCTTTTTAAACTTTGATAAATATAGAATTTTGCTGCCATATATGATTATGTTAATTGTTGATCTAGGCTAGCATAAAGCATCTTTGCAAATGTTGACTTGATATAACAAGACGCCTATAAACAAGGATCTCAAAGCCAGAAATTAATCACTCAGTTGAAAGCTTGCAAGATTAGAGAAGTGCTCTCTGCTATCTTAAGGCTTCGCTATTATGCTCCAGGCAAGTCTAGCGAAACAATATTAAAATGCTTTGTCGTTGCTTTGTCTATAGTTATATTTTCCTTTCAAGCTTTTTCTTGGCAGGTGATTTAATTTTTTTATGCATATCTTAACCGCACATTGATGTAGAACTACAATGACACTAATATTTTATCTCTAACCTCATTTTCTCATAATCATATTTAAACAAATCTTGAACGAAATTATTCTACACGCGTTAAATCTACAAAACTTCAGACGTAATGTATCAAAATTTTAAGCGCACTTTGTTAATAGGGGAAAATGTAGCTATATATGGAACATAAAGGCTTTGTCAATTGAAATACGACTGTGACAAGATTGTTTGAGATCCTACCTTCAGTTAACAAAGTTCGCCCTTTCTATGGGAGCATGTTTGTTCTACTTGTCCAACCACATAATATCATTCACTGCAGCTCTAAACTGGTCCTATTTCGAGGTGTTCTACAGCCATATACATGTGTTTATTTTTTTTCCATGTTACCTAGTGATTAGCGATCTGTATGCCAAATCAGCTGGAACCGTACGAGACACATTCTATAGAATTGAATATATTACCATCAACATATAATACGCAAATCTAATAAAATGTTACATTTCCTTGATCAGAAGACATCTTCTGGCGCTAAATTAAGTTTTTAAATTTGGGAAAACTTACATTATAAAGCTTTATAATCATAGCAAACCACTTGAACTCCTGTTTTTTATATCAACTACCTGTATATAGCTTGTAAAGTGTGTCTAGAGACTCCTCTGTACTTCAAACGTCAACAAACAGTATAAAATTCGATACTCCCAAATAAATATTTGCGCAGGGGGATTTTTCATAAAAGTCTATTTAGTTTTATGGCGAATCTAAGATAGTAATATGTCATTAAGAGCTCAGCAGTAACATGCCTAAAACTCGAGTTAAATAGCTAAAAGTTTGAGTCGAACATGGATTATTCCAAGCTGGAGCTAGCTTCTACCACGTTTTTGAATGGGAAATATAATTTCCAGAGGTGGGATTTAATGAGCAGCCCTGTTGTAATAAAAATGCGATCACTCGTATCCTGCTTGGCCATATTCAATACAAGTCAAAGCATCCCAAGTCCAGAAATTATATTTCCGATTCAAAAATGTGACAGCTTAGAGTTATGTATCAAGGCTGAGTTTGTTCACCTTGACATATCATGCTCGTTCATTTCATATATGAAACCAAAATACAACATTGTTTTTATTTTGTAACAATTGATGTTTTTTTCTTTTTCTCACGGTCTTGCTTGGCAGGTTGCTGAAGCTGTACTGAAATAGCAGCAAAACCAACAAGATCAGCATTTACATAGCACAGCTGGAAACGCCTACACAGACGTAATTCATACAACTTGTGGATTTCATTTTTACCGCAGCTTGCTCATTTCTGATATCGGCTTAATAACTGTAAGATTTTGAAATTAGAAACCTCAAAACGTCGACCGTGAGTGACTGACAGCATTAGAAAACCGGTATTATTGCTGAGCGTTTTCATTTCGAAATGTTTCAATTTCTTTGCATATTTGAATATTCCAATGCGTGAAAACTGGCAGATAATTAAAGCTCATCTATGGACGAAAACTTAAAATTTATGTAATCAGGTTTCCTTAGAAGAAGCACAAATATTGGCGGCACCTTCCCTTCCGGGTAAAAGAGCATGTTCTATCATCATATGAATGGATTATTGCTCAGATTAATACTCAGGCTTTAAAGACCTTTAAATTGCTAAGGTAAAAATGAAGTGAAATTCAGACTCAGCGCAAACGAAAAAGAGCGCGTTTAGCTTTTTGTCAAGACAATTGCGCTAAAATACAAAAAAAAATGTTCGCAAAGAAAGCTGTAGAAGAAATTCGCGATCAAAAATTCAATTCAATTGAGAGCAGACAAGTCTGCATTTTTGGATATTAATGACTGATTTATGGGCAACCTAATTGCCATATTGTTCATTTAAGTACGCCCCTGCGCTTCCAAAAATACAAAAAAGAAACAGGCTTTGCTAATTATGAATTAAGTGCGTCCCATAATATTCATGACGCAGAAAACATGAGTTATGTTGAAGGCATAGGAAAAGTTTGCGAAATTAAGCCTCTTCTTATGCGACCGTGTAATTTTACCAAAGTGAAATTCTGATCAGATAAAACAGATTCTAGGAACTCGTCAATGCAAAATACCCTACTCAAAACAAAATATGCTTATAATATACATATATATTGTCTTGGCTGCGTAAAATATTATTCCCAGGTGGTAATTACTACTGTTGACTGTATAGCTCTAGTAATCAAAGCGCACTTAGATATGTTAATCCATTGCTAACAGATCGAAGGCTTATATTACGAATCTTTTTAAAACATAAAACAAGAGTTAATTGCAAAGCGTCATCGTCCTCTACTGCGCGTCAGTTCACATAATATTGCGTTGTACCTGTATAGCCGACCGCATATATATAATAAGCGAACGCGCAATTTTACAAAGCATCTGCAGTTAGAAACCGTATTTAATGCGAGAAAGCTGCTTCCGTCTTGTAGTGAAGCACAGACCGCAAAGCCTACGAAGACACCACGGAAGAAGGTAAAAAGGTAAGCTTGATAAACAGTAGACATAGATGGGTCCTTTTTTATCCAGGTTTCTTTCAATTGTGAGGACTTGAACGCAAGATACCGTACAAAGTGATGTTATTGAATTTGTGAATTTTTGATGCTAATTTGAAGGGTTTAAAAAATCCTAGTCTTACTCCTGCACCTGAAATTGCGCAAATTTTAACGCTAAAGTTGATTAAAAAGCCAAACCTCGGGTTTAACTATCAGTCGAGACTTCTCACTGTAACTTTGACCTAATCCTTTTGTGAAAAGAAGTATAAATCAACGCTTTTTGAAAGTCGTGGGTTTTCTCCCGGTACTCCGATTTCCTTCCACAGAGGAACGTTGGCAGGATTGGTTCGATAATGCGGCCCCATACTATTCTGATGAACTGCGCATGTGGCGAAGGCAGATAGATTAAATTTACTTCAGATTAAACCTACTTGATGTAAGTTGATTGACAAACCAAGCCAGCAAAAAGCGCAACTTAGGCCGAATCGTTTCTGGCTGTGTAAAAAAATAATATTGATTGAGAAGAAGCAGCTGAGGGGGGAAACTGCCTTAGGGACTAATGATGAATTAACAACGTTTAAAAGTGACCTTAACTTTGCACCAGTTTCATATTTTGTATATTCTATATTTCCTCTTCTAGTTACAAACATGATCCAATTCCTAAGCAATTTGTTACTCGTCACCATTCTCTTATGTTTCATTGTGCTGCCTTATGGTTACTCGTTGCCAGTAGTCGTGGAACAGGATACAGAGACTTTACTGCGATCTGGTGACGCTCGCGCCAACGTTCAGTCATCTGGTGGGCATTGGGAGCAAAAACTAATCTATGAATGGAAGCCACAAATACGTAAGGAAGACTCAATAAAGAGAAAACGATGTACAAAGGACAAACTAATGAAAGGACGTTGGACCTGCTGATAGAAACTATTGAACAATGGAACTTATCAAAGAAAAAAATGTGAATAGAATGACGTAATTTTCTGCTTGTAGTTTGACTTACAAAATGAAACTATATTGTAGTGATGCAAGTAATAAATAAAGACTATGTTTTAAAAGAAAATACGCATTGGTTGAATTTTTTTGTCGTATTTGATAATTTTCATGATCAAGTTAGCCTTAGCCCAATGAAACGTTTGGACGTAGTAACGGCTTTTGTTTTAGGTGGGTTTAGGTTATTCCAGGATTTTTTTAAAAAAATAGATGAGTTCGATCTGAGACTTTTACTGCGTAATTCAAGCCTAAAAGAGCTGAATGCAACGAGCCAGAAACACAAAAAAACCTGTATCTGTTGGCAAATGTATTTTGGTTTGGAGGGGAGTTACAGTACAACCCCCGCCCGTCTGCTCCAGGGTAGAAGCATTAGATCAAAATCAGGGTTAGTAGATTTTATGAATAAATAAGCCAAAATGTCATTAGTATCCTCAAAATAACAAAGAGAACAAAAGGCAAATACACAGGACAACAATGAGCATTGTTAAAAATTCGGCTTATTTATGCAGGAAATCTACCAACCCTAATAAATTAGACGTAACTAGTCACTGATATTCTCTACGTCCGCTAGTCCGTATTTCCGCCTCCGCCGCTGATAGAACATGGGGGCACAAATGGGGGATACCTGGGGGTATTAGACTTACAGTCTAGCGCATTAACATTCTATCTTTATTTTGGATCTTGGATTTGAAATTTTGCAAAGAAATATCTTGAAAAAACGCTTTGCGGTCGAGATTGTGTGAATTTTATAATCTGCAAACATGTTAAGTGTGCTGGAGCAACAGAGAAGGGGAATTTCGGTGCTCTGATATGAAAATTTCAAGGTCAAAGTGCAACTTTTACGCATGGCACATAGAAAATGGCGTCGCAAAATAACAGTGAAGGAAAGTTAATGGTCAAAAGGGGCAGAATGAAAAGAAACAGTCGGATTAATCTCAATGCAAAAATGCAGGTGAGTTTGGATAAAAGTGAGACCTTGGAACCTGTGCAACATTGAGACCTGTGCAACGTCACTGTTGCCATAGTAATGGCCGTTTCTAGGAATTTTCAAAAAAAAAATTTCAGCTACTTTAGTAATGATTTACATCATTATAATATTCTTCATCCTTTAGAAATGATAATCTCTAATTTCAATTACAATTCTGCCATTCTAACATCTTTCAAAAGTGTAAGGAGCCACTTTAACACAGGCTTCATTACAGTAAACATCACTGCCGATCTATATCGACTGAAGTCTCTTTCTGCAAATGCCACCCACCACATCATAATTATTTTTCACTCATTTACATGTATGTTAGCGGCCCGAGTTAGAAGTGGGCTATGTTGGGGGAGACATGAGTACAGAGCCAGGTCCAAGTAGAGAAGAGATGAATCTTAGCGAAGAATTGAGTGGACTTTGTGAACCTCTTGGTGAAAAACTGGAAAAAATTGACAATGTTGATGAAGGAAGGGATAAACAGACTGTTGATATTACTGAGAATGTTGCAAAAACTCTTGGCAGTGTTGAATTTCCAATTGATGCAGAGCTGGCTGCAGACTTTGAGGAGATAACTGAGGAATTGTCAACGGTGTTAGGAGAAAACTTTGAAGATGTAGCTGGAGAACTATCGGCAGAGCTAGCTGGAAACTTTGCAAATGTAGCCAACGAACCATCTGCTAATCTGGAGGTCGAAAATGTAAGATTATCTGGTAGCAGCGCAAGACCAGGCGATGATGCAAGTGTAGATAACAATGCCGTTACAAGCAAACAGTCTGAAGCTCTTGAGCCCACACAGCTTTCAGAAGATGTTGAAAATAGTTTAGTAGAGGTTCAAGGTAAGGAGAGATCACAAAATGACAATGACCAAGTACTGGAAACAGAACAAGAAACACAACCAAAGAAACGAGGGCAGCGAGGAAGACCAAAGAAAAAGGGTAATTAAGATCCTTCTGTTAAGAGTAGAATCTATATAATAGATGTATCAATTCATAGCAACTAGGTTATATTAGTGTGTCTGCATTGCACATCAGTCAATTATTGTCTACCTTTTTTATTTTTTGTTCTTTGTAGTCCATTGTTTTGAATGTAATATTCTTAATTCCTTTGCTGGTATTAGGGAAGAAATCACAAAGCGAGCTTTGCGAAGAGTTGTTGGCACTTTTGCCAGAGCCAGGGGAGTCAACGTTCTCAAAGGTAAATTGATGAGGAATAATTTTTCATTATCACCTTGCTAGCCTGACGATCTAGTCATGCTAGCAAATATTTCTGTGT
Source organism: Muricea muricata (assembly GCA_963855995.1). Lineage (NCBI taxonomy): Eukaryota > Metazoa > Cnidaria > Anthozoa > Malacalcyonacea > Plexauridae > Muricea > Muricea muricata. Next base: position 12,015,049 of record OY979728.1, on the reverse strand, counting down.
GTTCATTGACTGTGAAAACAACAATTATGTCTGAAAAATGTCTTGAACATGTTTCTGTCGGCATTTCTCAGTCCAGCTACAAACCACAGTCTTTGCTAGAATGCCATGTTGACCGGTGTGTTTTTACAGCCAAAATAGCAAAAAATTAATCAAACAGGACTTATCTTTTTTATTAGTGCACAACTACTGGTAGATATAAATGTTGCATAATATGTAATTTATCAAAATTCATCAAAAATAGTGCACCATCAACTCAAAGTCTTTCACACAACTTAAATTTCCCCCCAAAACCTGTTCTCAAAATGCTGGAAATGCCATTTTAGAAAATCAAATTTTAAAATTGTCTGCCCCATCCTGCTTCCCCGCTAGGCTCTCCAAAACCAGTTTTCTAAAAATATCAGTTCTTTTTCCTGCCAGGAGGCGAGGCAGAAGCTTCGCTTGTTGCTCAAAATCGAGAAGAAACTTCCCTGCCCCAGGGAAGGGTGCGACAAATTCCACTCGCACTTAACTGGTTTCCAGTACCATGTGCTAAGATGTGGTTCATCGGTGGCGATAAGTTTCAAGTGTGACCAGTGTGAGATGGTGTATGCCAGTGCCCAGGGTTTGGCCTATCACACGAGCACAGCACACAAGAAGATAAACGCAACAGACGAGGTAACTGGAGGCTAACCGTTTCCCTTTTAAAAAATATAAAACATTCCAATTTCCACGAGTGTTGGTATAACTGTATATCAACACGGAAAAATGTTTCATAATTTTTTTTACAGTATAGCAATGTCGAAAGCCCGAAGGATACGAAAAATTTCCGTGCTTACAAGTGGCGGGAAATTTTCCGTGTTTACATTGAGTTATGTAAACACACGACTCTTGGCCTCATCATGATGTATATAAAACAAAGCACGCCCCTTTCGCTGTTGATAATTCTGAAGTGGCTGTGATTGGCTTATCGCTGAAATAGCGTCAGCCGTTTGTCTGCCCTCTAAACATTACGGTTGTCGACTAATTAAAAGCTACAATAAACTCTGATCATTAATATGTAAAGTGACTTCTGAAGAAGACTGCCCAAACTTTTGAATGTTTCTACTACAACTCTGGGTCTACTGTATATATACAGCTTGGAGGTTCAATTTGCAGGGCTAAAACCTGACTCATCCTCAGTCTCTAACAGAAAAAAATGCGCCCAACGCAAAGGATCATGGGAATGCCCCGAATAAGCGCTCGGGGACGAATCAGGCCTAAAACACCTTCATCGCGGAGCTCAGCTAATGTCGATAATCAAGTTGCTTGCAAAAATACTTAAGTGTAATGGTTGTTTTAACAGATCAGCGAAGACATATCTAAAGGCGATGGAAAGTATAGTTTTCGGGATCGTCCGCAATCTAACAGGTGTGTACCGGTAATTGCCGCGTTGAACAAAAATGATAAAGAGTCTATGAACTTGCTGCAAAACTCGTTGATTTTTAATCACCCACCAACACCTTGCATTCCAACCTACGGAGCTCCTGCCCGTTTTTCTATAGACTTTTTGATTTATAGACAATTTTAATGAGTTTCCAAAGTGAGGCGAAGGACACTTTCTATCCCATCCTACTGTATCTCCCCAATCCTACTGTATCCCCCCTATCCTTCTGTATCCCCCCTATCCTACTTTATCCCCCCGCGTCCCTCGCGCTACGTTTACCTAGACTGATCACATTCATGAACTTTCAATACTCTAGGATAGACACAGTCGTTACGGAAGGTTCCGAAGATGCTGGCGACGGGGCGAAGAACACCAGGGAAAGTGCGCAGGAAACAGAGTATGTCGTGAGCGGCTCAGAATCCTCTGGAGAGGAACGCAGTCAAGTATCAAGACCATCCGTTCGAAGCAAGGGCTGGATGAAATATTGGGAAATCCTGGAGGAGGATAAGGCGCCCATTGATCCGATGGTCAAGGCGAAATTCTCTAACCTCAGCTCGATCAGCGAGATTTTGAAAGAAAAGCCAACCTTGATATGCCCGCATAAAGTAAGTCATCTCAAAGAACTGAACTAAATTAAAAGTAGAAACTAAATGAGTCGACCGAACTGAATCGAATTAAACTGTATGTAAACTAAACTATGCCAAACTAAAATATATCAAACCAAATACAACCAAAGTAAACTAAATCAATCTACTAACTGAACCTAATTGAAACTTAGACTGATTTTATTAAACTATAGTAAAACCAAACTAAATCGAACCAACCTTCTCCATCCTTTTTATATAGTGTGGGCGTTTTTTCAAAGTGCCTGAGAGTGCATACAAACACATCAAGACGTGCAGTGTTAAACAAGAAAAACATCGCTGCAAATTGTGTGGAAAGATACTACTAACCAGATTTGGGATGAAAAGTCATATTGTCTTAAAACACCGAAGGGTAAATTGAATTTGCCAATGTGATAGTACAGTAAAACCCCGCATAAACGAGCCAGTGGGTTAAGAACCACCAGCTTGAAATTTGGGCAAATAGGCACCCAAAATAAAAGAACCACTTCAGGCTGACAAATCAAACTGGTTCTTAAAAATCCTTATTAAACTTTTGTCTGAAATAGGTGCTAATCATGTAATAGGAAGAAAACAAAATACTGTGATCTTGCCAGCAGGAATTGCCCTTCAACCACATTTTGCTTGCATATGTTTTATTCATATTCAAAACAGCAATCAATTCACAACATAATTCATGTTCATAATGTATTCAACACATTTTATACAATAAGAGGTTTAAAACTCTATACCAGGAACAATTGTTTTTGACTGGAAATAAGAACCAGTTCATAAGAACCACTTCAGCCTGATTTCTTTTCTAAGTACCGGTTATATAAGAAACACTTCAGCCTGATTTAATTTTTTTTCTAAGTACCTGTTATATAAGAACCACTTCAGCCTGAAGTCAAAATTAACTGGTTCTTTTATGCGGGGTTTTACTGTATCATTATAAAAATAAAGCCCAACAGTTGCAACGCCTTTTTGGGTAAAATCCCTTTGTCTCAGCATTTCATTCTCTTTTAGAAAGCCCATAATAGCGAGAATGACGAGGAAAGTGAATTTTCGGAAACTGAGACGGCGAAAGGTCCAAGACAAACAAGAGCTAAAGCTGACCACGAAAATAAAACTAGAGCTTGGTGAGTAGAAGAATAGACACCAGCCGAGATCGACACTTTTGATACCAGGGCTTGAAGCAAAGTATCCATTAAGTAGCGCCCCAGTTTTAGTCAGTAACGGAGTAAATTTACTTCATTACTGTACTTAAGTAAATAAGTATGTGCTTGTAACCAAGTAATTTTTATGAACTACTTTTTGCATGCAACGAAGTACGATTTTTGTTAAATATTCACGTTTTACTACCTGCTTTGGCGGAGTAAAAAGTGTAAAATTTTTCTGAAAGCTATTCTGTCGTGTGTGTGTTTTTTGTTTTGCTTGAAAACATTGCCAGCGCGGTTTTCTAGCTGTAAGACCCTACCACAAGGCCAAGCACATAACACGTACAGCTAGCTGTTTAAAAAATAGTGCTAAGGAAAGCTATTTCATCGCCCAGGTACGATGCATTTATCAGCAAGACAGTGTTGACATCTTGGAGACCAAGTGTGAACCATTGGAAGAGGCTTCCTGCTAGGTACTGTATATTAGTTTAAAGCAAAAAGAGAAATTATATTTTTCTGAATTGTTCCTGGGTCGGTTGTACGAAAGTTGAATAGCGTTATCCATCGGATAGTGATTTTTTTAAAACTTTCTAAACATGTTCAATAACTGGTAAAACCGATATTAAAGTTCAGCATTTTCGGGTCGAAGTCACTTTCATCTCTTGTGAGTTCAATATCCCTGATGTCATTGCTTTTTATGCCTTTCTGTGGCAGTTGAAAAAATCATTATCCAGTGGATAGCGCTATCCACCGCCCCCCGGTATTTAGCAGGGACGTAGCCAGAACTTTCAAAGGGGGGGAGCCCTGCAGATACTAATAATTATGATAGGTTTGACGCGCCTATCGCGTTAAATAGTAGGGAGGTTTAGCAAAGAGAAGTGACGTCAATGCGACGTAAAATGCCGTGATTGCCCATCTCCAGATTTGCTCACAGCATTTCCACATCGTTTTTACCTCGCTTTGGCGTTGTCAAAGGCGTTGTGTCGTCTTTGCTAAACCTCTCTATTAACGATTAGATGGTTCGTTTCATTGTTTCTTCGTTGCGCTTTAGTGATGTCCAAACTGGCCTATCTACTTATGCTGCTATTGGCGTTTCTTTTCGATATTTAGTGAAACGGAAGATTATTTGCCTGTGAGGAAACTATCCCCAGTCTTCAGGATAGAAACCGTGGCGAAAGAGAACAGATCTCCAGAACAAGCAATTGAGCATCAGTTGCCGCTGTTTACGTCTGCTCTTGTTGATTCTGGTTAGTAATTTTCATGGCATTTTCTTTTGTCTTTGTTGGTTTGGAAAATCTTGGTCTTGAAAAGATAAGTCAATTTACACGTTCCAACTTTGCCGGCGCGAGGGGTAAAGTAGAGTACTTGCAAACTAAAGATTGTTAAAGCAGCAACATTGATCAAAGTGTAATTTTGTAAAAGCACCACGTAAGTTCATTATCGCAGAGCTTTCGATCCGTAAGCTCGGATCTTCATCAGGGCTAATAATAATGAAGCTCCGAGCTTACGGATTGAAAGCTTTGCGATAGTAATACGTGGTGTTTCCACAAAATTATACTTTGTTAATAATCACCACGCAAACATACAGGGAACGTAACAACAGTAATCTAGTTCAACTACGAGATCTTCTAGTCAACATCTTCGTCTATTTACAGCTTGTTTAAATTTGTGTCTAGCCGGGGGTCTATGGCTCAAAGCTGGGTTAACTGAACCCAGATTAGAGCTAACCCAGATTTGAACAGCTCGGCCCCTTGTGATTTATTTTAATACATCGTTCCAACTTTAAAGCCTTTGTACCTTTGGTAAATATCCCGCCTCCCGTCCTCTCCCGCTAAGAGCGATGATATTAACAGCCCTTGAGTATTATCGTCTAAATCTCTGTGAAGTACCTGATATGTTGCCCGATTCTTTGCTGTGCACAGGCGATCAATCTAGCGTTGTCTTCAATGCCGGTGGATCAGTGTGGGCGATGGACTGGGCACCAGTTCCAGGTGAGTTAAAACACAAACATTTGCATCCGCTTGCACAGTAAGATACTTAAAAAGTCATGATGGATAAGCCGTTGGTGGCGCATTACATCAATGCTATTCTCAGATGTGCCGAATATCAAAGCATATTCCATCATCAAATTTTGTCCTGTTTAACGTTTGCTGTTCTTTTCCAGTTGATGAAGAAAACTGCGACCAATATCTCGCCATTGGTTGTCATAGTGACCCAGACAAGGTAGGAAATAAACTTTTAGTCATGAAAAGCACGATTATTTTAAGACCTTGAGTGGAGTGCCGATCAAGGCTTAATTAAACCTAGGTCTCTTTAAACCCAGGCTTGGAACACAGCATTCCGCATGCTTATGTATTTATCTTGTAGAAACATTTGGTCTCCGAGAAGTATCAAGAAAAAGGCGTGCTGCAAATTTGGCGGATTCCAAACTTAAAGAATGGCCAAGGGTATATACCGTTTGAAACCAGAGCAACTCTTCTACAAGTGATACAGTTACTGCTCAAAAGTTTGAATACTTGCGGTCTCATTCTACGTTTGCTCTCATTCTGCTCAGTCAACTACACAAATCCGTTTCCTTGATTTTGAGGTTATATGTATGCCTACTGGTAGTATTTCAATTGCAAATATGCAGAGGTTTTAGAAGACGCAAGTGAGAATCTTTAGCAATGAAAGAATTACTAAACAAAAAAGCTATTACATCACTTTATCAAAACAAGAAACTGCATCTCACACTTGTATTCAAACTTTCGAGCAGTAACTGTACGTATTTCACTTTCACAAGGGCAAACCTTATAAACTCACCAATCGCAGGTTTCCAATCAGCTTAATGCATTATTCAAGTTGTACTCGTTAATAGAAGCATCTTGCCCTCAAGTAAATACTGTAGTTGCCTAGTTTTTGTTTACCTAATGAGGTGCTTATTTGTGTTCAGCCCGATCGAGAAACCGGAATTTTGTCTTGGGATCGCCTACGATTACGGACCTTTGTGGAGTATCAGATGGCGCCCCTCTGGGGCCTGGGATGCATCTTCTACACAGGTGTGTTTAAACTGCGAAAGATTTGCGCTGTAAACAGTCGAAAACGCCACAGACTTGTTCCGAGTTGTGGACTTTACTGGTTTGATACAAATTGTCTCCCAAGTTGTGTCAAGCCTGTTGGCTTCATCAAGTTGCATCGAGCCTTTTGGCTTCAGCAAGTTGCATCAAGTAAAAATCTGCCTGGATAAAGCATGATTTGAAGACTTGCTTCAAAGTTTTAAGCGCTTGTGTGGACAGACTTGTTGCAACTTGTTTGCAGGATTGCTACGTTTCTACATATACTTCCTTTGGCTAAAAAAATTATTCGATTTTTCTAGGCTGGTGAACTGCGTCGCCTCGGAATGCTTGCTTTGGCGTGTGCTGACGGCAGACTCCGAATTTTCAGGTATATCTACAGTTTGGTTAACTGCTACACCAAGTATAAGCCCAAGCAGAGAACAATCAAAGGAAAACACGAAGGAAAGAAAAACACAAGCTTGGTCGGCGATTATCAGTTCCTGCCACTGTCATGATATACGTGTAACAACATTGTTACAGTTTTGCGTTGACAACTTTGTGTCAATCTTGTTACAGCAAGTCTGTATCAGAGGATAATATATTGTCTGATATTCTTATAAGTTGTTCCAACAAGCAATGTCGAAGGCCAAACGTGCTACAACTTGTGAAAATTTTACTGTACAATGAAATGTGAAAATGATATTGTATCTCTTCCCCTTATAGCTCATACACAAAATGATTTTCGTCTCTTTTCATTTCTTAGTGTCCCATTTCCGTGTTCACTGGTCAAGAATGACGACTGTGATGGTGAAAAGTCTCCTGAAGATTGTAAGTACACGGAACTTTAAATACACTTTGCAGTTTTGTTCGGGCCCGTATCGTGCTCATTGAAAATGCATTTTATAACCTCTTTGATTAACGTCGGTAATGTTTTGGTGTAGAATTCCCAGTTCATCATCGTTCCAGATAATTGAGCTCGCGTTTCAAAGCCTCTAGGTGCAATTCCAACCTCGGCCACGCTTTTTTAGCCTATCCGGTGTAGATATAAATAACATAGAGCCCAATCGTTGGCGTTATGTATTTAACCCAAATTCTTAGGGCTTTACCCCCCTCTCTCTCTATTGATTGTGAAATTTAACCTGATCATGAAGTCACTCTGACTTTTATTATATATTCACTATTCATTTTTCTGTGTTTTTTTTGTCCAGTACTTTATCTTGCTATCCCTCACGTAGAGCTGTCCCCAGGCTCTTTGTGTCGTAAATATCAGAATGAATGTGGTCCGGCGTGGGCCGTATCCTGGCAACCAATTGTTCATGGTCACAACAAAGTCATTGCGTCGTATGCTGACGGTAAGAATTCGTTGGTCGTCGTATGTTTGCTATTGTTTGTGCTTTGCTCTAGTGCGCTGTGAATGTTGTACTGTGCTGCTGTGATCTATTGTGCTATTATTTAGCGAGCATTGTAACGTATTTTGCGGGCTAACATAAACAAATCAGCGGGCTAAAATACATTTTAGCCCGCTGACGTAATAGCCAATGTATAAATAGTCGGAAGCCATTTAAGTGTAGTTGTTTTTTTGAAAAACATAGATAAAGTTAAACGTTAAAAGGCCTTTAAAGTTATTATAATAGTAATAGAGTTGATGTTCTTGGGCATAAATATGTTTTTGGCCCTCCTCAGAGCTCATTTTAACCCTCGCTACGCTCGGGCTAAAATGATTCTGAATCGGGCCAAAAACATATTTATGCCCGCGAACGTCAACTCTATTGTTATATTGTTTATTTAACAATTATTCGCCGAAGGCGAAGTGATTATTTGTGAATATTCACCGAAACGAAGTCGAGGTGAATATTTACCATAATCACCGAGCCTGAGGCGAGTAATTGTTTTAGTATAATTTCTTTAGTAAAATTTCCGTGCATAAAATGCACTATCGTCTTTTATGAATACAGTTTACTTCTGAATATTCCTATGTAAAGACTAAAGTTTACTTGTAATTTTTAAATTGTGAAAAAAGTATTAAATAAGGTATTTGCAGACGATCTATTACCTTAAGATAGTTTAATATCAAAGTTTGTTTGTATTTTTTGAGTTTATATTGATGCAGTTTTTCTCCATTTGCTAATTCTGGCAAAAGTATATAATACATCAAAACGACTCTCATTGGCGGCCATTTTGAAAAAATGCCATCTAGTCAGGCAACCAATCAAAATGCTTGTAAACCATTATTTACTAAAGAAATTATACTAAATTGCTTTATTTTCTTGCCTTTATCAGGTACCGTGGCCATTTGGGATTTGAAAACAAAAAATCGTATTCTAAGAACTACCACTCCCGACTGTCTGACCGAGAGTAAGTTGTACTTATTATCGTATTACATATGTGCTGTGCTTTTAAGCGGCGCTATTTTTTTTTAACCATCGACAATAATCACAATATACATCTGTCATCGTTTAGGTATATATCCAATTTCTCATTTCCAAGCCCACAATTCCGTCGTACGCACATTAGCATGGTGTCCAAACGAGCCGAACTACATAGCGACAGGTACGGTAATGATTTCGTCAAGTTGCATCGAGCATGTTAGCTTTACTAAAGGCCCTGTCACACGGTGCAATTTTTCTTGCAACTTGCAGTGCAATTCTACTCTTGGCAGATGTAAAATGAGCAAATACATGTTTCCATCACAGTTTGCTAATATATTTTAACATACCAAACATTTGTCACAAATTTACATCTCTTAAGAGTAGAATTGCGTTGCAAGTTGCAAGAAAAATTGCACCGTGTGACAGGGCCTTAAGTTGCATCAAGTCCTGTTAGCTTCGTCAAGTTGCATCAAGTCCGTGAATATCAGACTTGATTCAACTTGATATCTGCAGATAAGTATAATCATGGTATAATACGGCTATACTTGTTGTAACGCGCAGTTTATCGTTTCATGAACGTTCGAGGCGGCATGCACTCTGTCTTCTGAAGGTATATAATCGTCTTCACAGCCAAGTTTGCATTACGAACATGTTTGTTCTCTTATTTAGGCGGATACGACAAACTGGTAAAGGTTTGGGACCTTCGTCAGACTTCACAACCAGTCGCTTGTCTCGCCCAAGGTTGGTTTCATAAAAAATACGGAGTTTCCTTCAGCTGGGATGTAATTAGATTGTGTTAAAACATCACAAACCGAAACTGTCGGTCAGACAAAATTTCTGACGAAATATCTTCAAGCGTATGAATTTGTTTTGAATATTACAATAGCGTGAGTAGACCAGTTATAAATACAGCTATACAATACAATACTTTATTTATTTATTACAATACAATACTTTATTTATCGTGGGTAAAACACTTAGCTATAGCTAGTTTACAGTTATACCAGTAGACAATTTAATAGAATACAAGAAAAAACATACTCCGAAGAAAAACATCTAAAGGCTGTTTTCCAGTTACGCGTTCTTCACACGCACGTAAAAGTCGAAATCAATTTCAATATTACATTTGAAATGAACAAATGTTTTGATGGAGAAAATTCTGCGTTCCCAACGAGTTAGCATACTTTAGTGATTCTGTTTGTCAAATACAAACTACTTAGAAGAGTTTAACTGGAAAGCTGGAAAGATAGCGGATAACTGGAAAGCAGCCTTAACTTATAAACTCAAGATATAAGTTTTTAACAACAAGACAACAATTAAGCGGTGACATTTCGACTCCAGTTGAAAGTCATTGTAAATTAATTCGAAATATCTTGAGTTTACCAGAAGTTGTTTTTCGGAGATTTTTTCTTGTAGCTATTTGCTACTCACTGAGTGTTTTTCGTTTGCAGTCTTTTGGAGCTATGGTCTCTCGTGGCCTCTGCATTGGCCGCTGTTGATCTTCAATACAGACACGACGTACAACAAGTCAGGGACACGTTACTGGGACTTTCACAAGAGCTGTCGTGGCAAGACTGTCGGACACGCATCTGCCACTTATATAAACCACAATGCCGCGGGATGGGTAAGTAGTACAGAGCTATCAACGAGGTAATGCACTGTGATATCATTCAATGTGAAATATCGCGAGTAATAAGCAAGGTGAAGAAATTCTCCAAAAGAAATGAACAACTCATTTTATACTGACACCATAAGACAGTAAGTTCAGTTGTAATCTTGTTCTGTCGCTTTGTAGGACAACGATTGCTCAGATTGGGCGAATATGATTGCCAGTGTCGATGCGGCTGGAGTTTTATCAGTCAATTTGTTAACCGAACCATTGCCAAAGTATGTACATAAAATGAAAAAGGTGAGTCGTCGCTGAATCGAAGAGACTATTTCATGCAAGTTCCCTTAAAACCTGCCCATTGCAGGCGTGTATTCTCATGAAAAAAAAGTGTCTTTAATAATTTTTTTTCATTTGTTCAGACATTATTCCGTGCAGTGGTTGAGCCAGTTGTCCAACCTCAACAGCAAACTACCGCTGGACAAGATATTCAAAACGAGGGCGCCTCAAATCGTACGGAGAAAGAAGACGGTTTTAAAATTGTGTTCAAGGACGCTCATCCAGTAAGCATCTGAGTTATTAGTAGTTTTGCGTTGGAAAAACAATATCAGGTTTATACTATTGTGGAGACAACACTTAATTTTATTATTGCAAAGCTTTCGATCCAAAAGCCATTATTATTCATACTGATAAAGATGGTATTACGGGCCTTCTATTCTATTTAGAGATCTTGACAGATTGCATTATTTTTTTATTTTTCTAGCTTTCTTGCGGTACGGCAGAAGAGGAGACAATGTTCAATGATGCAGCTTATATTTCTCTTTCCCAACCAACGCACGCCGCGCTTCAAAAGGTGAGATTTGGGGAGGTTACTAGAGGCAGTTCCAAAATCTTCACTGTGAATGGACCATTCCACTTTTGGACAAACTTTTGGATTAGGAATATTCATTAGTACAGCTGGAAAGAGGCAAAGAGCATCCTAAATTTAGTAAAAGAGTGAAATTTGCTTGCAGAATATTGTAAATGTGGAAAATATTGTCGTGTGAAGTTTGTGAATTTTGTATACTTTTGTATTATGCGCGGAAAAGTGTATGACATTTCGAATACTGATTACACTTTTCCGCGCATAAATGCAAAATTTGCAAACTTCCTTTTACAATCTTTTGCAACCAGAGTTCACAATTTTACTTAATTCAGGATACTCAGTGTAAAAATGATTTGAAAAGCGTGATTTTGTATTATAGGTGCGTTGGAATCCAAATTTTAGTAGCTACCAGTGGTTGGCTGTTGCCGGAAGATTTGGTTTGGTTCGGCTATGCTACGTTGAGAAGTTCAAGTCATAAAATTCATCAGGTTCTGCCTTTGTACTTTGTACTATAATTCGTAAGACTCGTTTGAGATTCTTCAAGTAACTTTTCAAGTTGGGCGTTAGGAATGCACAGATACACAGATGTACGTATACCGGGGGGGGGGAATCCTATTGTATGCAAACATTCAGAAGTGGCTATTTTTTATGTATTATGATTTTGACGATATGCTCCACGAGTATTTGCAGTAAATCTGCTGCAGGCAATGCAGTTTTCGGAATAAGTTTGAGTCGCTTGATGATAACATGTCTGTTCCAAATTGTCAACCAGTGGTCACCCCCCCCCCCCTTCTAATTCTGACGAACGAAGCGTCCTTATTGGTTAAGCGCAAAAGAAGGGCCATTGAAAAACAACCTCAAATCTTCCAAGAGAATTTTATTAATCTTTGGAATTTTGTCTCTGAGCATGCGCGTCAGCGCTCTCTCCGATCTACCGTATTTCCTTTTGATAGGAATTTTCGAAAGCTTTCAGAATTTTAAAATGTTTTATCCGAGGAATTTTGAGCAAAATAAGGCATTTCAGCACAAATTCTAGGGAATTTTAAAATGGCGAGAACTGGTATTAAGTAAAACATGTAATTTTCGCTTGTTTTCTTTGAATTTTTTCGTCGAATTGCTCTTAAGAACTGTTTTTGGACATTTCAATAAGTACATGGATGACTCGTTCACCTCTGGGCCGCTGAAATTCAAACCTCGACGCGTTAAGAACCAGAATATTGTATGGAAACTGCGGCAAAGAGAAACTCATTTGTGCAAGAAAGGTACCCATTTTCATCAGGCTAGGTCGTTCAATCAAAATATATTTCCAAATTTTACGATAGTTAACGTCGAGAAACCGCCATGTTTTCTGAGAAAATTCTCACCGGACGGCAGGCATTTCGTAGCATTCTCTCTCGACCAAAGCTCGTTGGAAATCTATGAGTTCCAAGGGGCAAGTGCAGCAGGCAAAATGCTTGCAGATCCCCAGGTGAATTCCTCGACTATACGCAGCAAATTGTTTTCGAAGTTCTTCCGCCAGCTTGCCGTTACAACGGTCGCTCCTAACAATGAGCATCTTAACCGAGAGTGCAGCTTATTTACGGACGACGGTCGATATGTAATCGTTTGTTCGGCTTGCCAGCTACCTGAAGACCCACATCCTTATTTCTATGACGTTTATCGCAATAACGAATCAGTAACCCCACATAATCAGCGTTGTGCCTTAGAGGACTACACCTTGCATTTGATTGATTTGTACACCGGGACATTATCTGACTTGCGATCTTTCAAATGTGACAAAATTTTCTTGTCGCATAACCAAGGCTTGTACCTGTACAAAGATTTGCTTGCCGTGTTGTCTGTCCAACATCAGACTATTCATATATTCCAAGTTACTGGAGATGGTCGTTTTATTGACGTGCGGACAATAGGAAGATTTTGTAACGAGGATGACGAAATGATGGCAGCAGTGGTAAGGGCACAGGAGAACCGTCCGTTAAGACCTTATAACGAGAAGTGTATTAATGGGCTCAAGCATCGTTTGCTTGTGTTCTTGTGGAGAAGAGCTCAGAGTATCGGCACGCTTCTGGCAATCAGACGGTTCTACCAGCATTTTGACTTGTTTCGAAATCTGAAAATGTGGAAAATGCAGCTGCTGGACGAAGATCACGTCTTCATAAAGTATGCAAGCGAAGATGTCGTTACGCTCCGGGCTAACGACCCCAACTCTCAACCGTCATTTTTTGTCATTTACAACATGAAAACGACGGAAATATTAGCGGTTTATGAGAACACTTCCGAAGAACTACTCGATGTGTTTGAGCAATTTTGTGATCACTTTCGAAATGCAATGCTACACACAGCGGCTCAATTTACCTGCTCTGCATCAAGTAACATTCATGCAAGACAGATCCTAAGACGTTTTAAGCACACCATCATCAATGCAAAGTATGGTGGGCAAACAGAAGCCATCAAACGCCTCTTGGCTCAACTACCAATCAGCTCTCAGTCATACAGCAGCAGTCCATACCTGGATCTGTCATTGTTTAGCTATGACGACAAGTGGGTGTCAGTTATGGAAAGACCGAAAGCTTGTGGTGATCATCCAATCAGGTAAATAATCCAAGTAAAAGACCAAGAATCAAATACTGCATAGAAATCCAATTTAATGCATTTTCTTCATTTTCCCTTATGAAATGGTTTGTAACTTAGTTATGGAAATCAGCTGCATACCAACCTGCATACCTACTAAACTGTTTGTTTATTACTTCTTCATTGCCATTTGTCCAAAAAATAAGTCTCGATTCCTTAACAACTACATGCATTTATGATTCCCAGTCAAGCTTTAATAAAACACTCTATGTTTGTCATAATTGTACATTGTATAGTTTGCTTATTGTTTGATTCTCTCTCATCCAGGTTTTATGCCCGTGATTCAGGCTTGCTAAAATTCAAGATCCATGCAGGATTCCTCGGTCGTCCATCACCGCCTTCTGCCAGACGTTTGGTTGCCTTTACGTTCCATCCTTTTGCACCGTTTGGTATTTCTGTGCAGAGGACCAATGCAGAATATGTGGTGAACTTTCATATCCGACATATTGACAACACCACAGACCACATGTAAACCCTGTTATTATTCCAGGATGAAGCATGCCCAAAATATAAACAACCATTGAATTAATAAACAAGGCAACAATATTGAAGCGTTTTATTTGACATTGTTTGAAGTTTGTTGTTGTCTTGTTATTAAAGACTTCAAGTATTCAAAAAAATACTTGAAATATTCAAGAATAGACTTGAAATATATTGAAATATACTTTCAAAAAGACTTATTCAAAAAAATGTTCAAAAAAGGAAAACATCTTGAAAACTCTAGATATGGGATTAATAAAGATCCAATTTTGAATGGTAATGCTAGCATAAAGTCATGACAGTTTTGCAGAATAAAATATGCATTCACTCTAAATAATAACAACTTGCAAACTCAAGATTCAAATCTTGAGTTTGCAAGCTGTTAATATTTGGAGTGAATATATATTTTATTCTGCAAAACTGTCATGTCTTTGTGCTAGCATAACCATTTAAAATTGCATCTTGTTTATCAATCCATGTCTGGGGTTTTTTCAAGATGCTCTCCTTGTTCGAATATTTTTTTACTTTATTACAGTGAATGACTTATAAGCAAAACGGATTGATGGCAGTAAGCTGCGTAGCTGATCTGACCGTGATAGGCCTGGAACTAGCTACCAAATAGAAATCCATTTTTCTGTTGTTAATCACTTATATCTTTTGTTTTCCTTTGTGAATCTTGGTGAAACTTGGTAACTGTCTTTAATAAAGAAAATTAAAGTCTGCCAGAAATTTAGAAAAAAAGTAAATTACATTTCGTGAGAAATTTGATAATTTGTATCGAAAAATGGCTTTCTATTTGACAACTAGTGCCAGTACTTTTCCGTGTTTTTAGATCGACTGGACAAGGTTATAAGCTAAACGCAGACATTAGCAGCTGAACAATTACAAACTGTAACTGCGTACTATATGTACTATATTCATTGGCAGGATTTCGAATGTTAACGTGTTTGTTTGTTTTTTGAGCGCTTGCGATTAAAATTTTTTGACGTCAGTAAAATCGTTAATAAAGTTGGTGATTATCCATGGTTGGAAATGAACCCAAGACTGCAGAATTAAATTCAGATAAAATATTTCAAAAAATCCTTGAAGGAGATTTATATGTTAAATATCGAGAAAGAGGGATTTATGTTAGGCCTACATTAATTCCGACTTTTGAGGTATTTAACCTACTTAATTTATTTTTGAGAAGGTTTTCAAGTAGAAAAAATACGTGGTATTCTTTCGAAGATAACTTAAATGTAAAGTCGAAACGTCAAGAGTAAAACTGTTTACCGTATTTTTCAGAGTGTCTACTGTTTTCTGTTTTCAAGTAGAACCTTTCGACTTTAAACAATTTAAGTCGAGACTCTTCAAGATTTTCCCACAAATTTCATCTAATTATTTATTCAAGGTAAATAACCTGGATATAACCCGCGGTACATCAGAGAAAACCGACTCGAATATATATATTAATATTATGTATAACTATCAATTCCAGATTGCGGCAAGAAAGTTGACAATACGAGACTAAAAACCGGTTTATTCATCTTGCAGATGGTTCATTTATTGTACACTTTTTTACATCTTCTGTATACACTATTCACACTTTGTAATTGTTTATGTGCTAAGCTTGTTTTAAACTGCTACATTCAATGTTAACGTTTATAACTATCTCCATATTGTCTTTGACTTTGCGATATATTATATGCGTGATATTTTACATCGGTTTTACAAACCTAGAGACATTTCTTGTTTTCTTTACATGTCTGTCATGCCATACTAGTTATTCAGCTGTTACATGCTGGACGAGAATATCAGACTTGCCACAAGGTTCTGCTAAAACAACTCTGATACAGACCTGTTGTAGCAAGATTGTCCGTCACAACGTTTACAACACAAAGGTGCAAGTGAAGAAACAATATGGTAATATCAGGACTGTATCAGTCTTATCGGCACATCCTGGTATCAGTACCGAAGCTAGCCCGGCAATTTGGTCATGCCATGCAAATTTAAATCATTATTCATTTCTTTAGAAATTGATCGTTATACGGTCCAGAAACACTGAAGAATTTGCATTTGCATGACGAAATGTTGGGCTGGCTTCGCTACTGTATGGTAACAAGTCTGAGAGTTCCATCAAGCTTGTTACAAGTTGTTAAAATCTTGTGCCAAACTTGAAACAAGCAGTACGAACACGACTTGTTGACATCTTAGGCTTGTTAGAATTTGTGCCTTTTTGCGTGGCCAGGTTGTTTTCTACGCATTTCATAGAATTGCGCACTCGTGAAATTTGGCTCTTAAGGTGTCCCTGCGGGTCTTTTGTGATGTATCCTTATATGAGTGCGTAGATTACTGGACGAAATAAACTTCCACTTGCAAATCTTGCAATGATACGGCCGTTCACCGCTGTGCGTCAACATGTGGGAATGCAGATTCCCTGATGTTGTGAACGCCTTTGGACAAACCTTGCATTGGTAGGGTTTCTCGCCCGTGTGAGTTCTCACGTGTCGGCGGAGATCGCTGGAACTCACGAATCCCTTGGGGCAGTACGAGCACTTGTGGGGCTTTTGCCCGGTATGCGTGAGCACGTGCCGCTGTAGGTTGGTCAGCTGGGCAAATCCCCGGGAACAAACCTCGCAGGTGTACGGTTTTTCTCCGGTATGTATACGGTTATGGATCTTGAGATGAGCTGCAAGCACGAACGCCTTCGGACATTTCTCGCATTTGTGAGGCTTTTCTCCTATAAAGGTTTAATTACTTCCATAATTAATTGTCTGTTAAATTATGATAATTAATATTTATTTAAAGTCATAATTTATAATATTTGTAATAAGTATCAAATATTAACGTAATACTTTATAATAAATTAATATAAATTATAGTAATTTATAGCAATTTAAAGTTATAATTTATAATATTTGTAATAATTTCAAGTATCATTGCATACCTTTGTGTAT
Organism: Muricea muricata; assembly: GCA_963855995.1. NCBI lineage: Eukaryota > Metazoa > Cnidaria > Anthozoa > Malacalcyonacea > Plexauridae > Muricea > Muricea muricata. The sequence continues at coordinate 11,997,966 of OY979728.1, read as the reverse complement.
CAACACGTGTCGTTGAAAATTCCAAGAACGGGAGAAAGATTTGTTGCAAAATTGGCACGTGTAGCTTCGGTTAGAATTCGTGTGCGTGCTCTTCACGTGCTCTTCCAAAGCTGTGCGCGTGTCGAAATCCTTTTTGCACGTGGCACATTGCAATTGAGTCTTCTCTGGAGTTTCGGCGTCAGCCGTCCCCTCGGCGCGCGGTTTCATTTCAAAGTCATGGAACGAGAAGGGGAATAGAGTGGACTGATTTATCCAGTGGTTCTCGTAGAACATCGAGGGCGTTGGGGGACTTGTCGAGTTCGGTGTCTTCTCGGGTACCCTAGGGTCCCGTTCGTACGTTCCTTCGAATAGATTCGCCTGTTGTGTTTTCCAAGACGCAGATTCCGTTTCTGGTAGTTTGTGGTCATCGTGAGCTTCGCGTGTTCGGCCTAAGTCGTAAATCTTCTCGTAACCAAACGGAGGGCTGTCGAGCTCCGTTGTAGCCTCGTCGGGACAGAAGTATGGCGCATAATCTAAAAACATTATGAAGAACGGCTTGGTTGATATCAACATACATGGACATCTTTTAACTTCTTGAAAATCCGTCTAGTATGTTAAACGGTTCATGTCCTACAAATCCGTTTTAAATTCGTTGGACAATTTTAACATGACATAAGACAGTTGTTAATTTCACTCAAATCGTTTTTTCGCGTGCAAAATATTTGGGATTTAAAAAAATATTTTAAAGATTTTTTAAGATAATGCCAGACTCTTGGAATTTCTAAAAAGATTTTTTATTTTTCTAAAATTTTTAGTCTTCTCCATGCATCATAAGATATATGAAATTTTGGGGGATATTGAGGAGTTTTCCGTAGATTTTTTGGGTGAAGTGGTCGCATTTAAACTCGCTTAGCCGCGAAGCTCTCCTTCGTATAATAAACACCTCAGTAGTCTACTAACGTCCCGATAAAGCGCCAAGAAGCGTTGAATTCTGTTTACATTGTTTCAACTAGTAAAAAAGATCCTATGTTTTTTGTGTGCTTCTGACTGCTCTACCCACACTGGCAACGTTAGTTCGACACATTCAAAGCGTCTTTAACTCAACCATACGAATTTTCTTGAATCGTGAGGTTATCTCCATTTAACAATTTTCTTATAAAAACGCATTTCACGCTTTGATTTGTAAATACATGTACTACTTTGCACTGATTGATGTACGTTGGAGGGAGGGAGGGAGCAAAACCGTACTACCCGGAGAAAATCCCTTGGAGCATTGGATAGATCAACTCACATGAAACGCAAGTCAAGCTACAGGGCTTCTATTTTTATACCGGCAAAAAACAATTGTGTTTGATTTCAAAAATATATACGCTGAATCGCGCAAAGTTACCGCGAACAGAGGCAAAAAAAAAGTGGTGAGAAAATTGCTCTGTTACGCTTCAACAGTTATGCAAGCTTAAATATTTCGAAGATACCTCATGCATGCTTATTAAAACTTCAATTTTAATTTCTCGAATACATAAACGATAATTGATTTCAATGAACTACTCGGATACATTTCAAAAGATCTTCTTTTAGCTTTTCGTTCCTTGCTGGAAGTTTCCTTCGAGGATATTGGAATAAAATGCGCACAGCGTATAGTGTTTAGTAAAAGTGCTTGCGTGTATGGTCTATTTTACAGGGATACTTCATATTCCTTTTGATAGAGGCTTTGATCTCCTGGAGTTAACCAGCCCGATGTGGGAGAGGTGTTTAAATCATGTCCGTATATGCCTAAATGCCTTCTAATTGAGGATTAGCATAGTCAAGCGATAAGCCCACCGCAAAATATCAGGTTCTACATACCTGGATAACAGCATTGTTCGCGACAGTATTTCTTCACCGCTTTCTGTTTGATCAAAAACGATCTTGGCATATTTCCAGCAGTCGAAATGAGCAAGAAATTCCGCTTTTTGAACGTTGCGATCTTCCTGCTTCGTTTAAGCCATTTGATTCGCTTTGTTGTGCACTTTTTGCAAATATCCTCATGATGATGTCATTTTGGTTCGAAGTTTGCGGTGTTCGGCTTCAGCCAATCGCGTGACACCTTACGCACTTCGTCGGAGTCTTGCTAAATGTGATTGGCTCATAAAATATTAAGCACTTCACAGTTGGTTTTGTCGATCTTTTCGAGCGCTCATGCAAGGCATATCTCTGGTGGCAAACCACAACCGAACGAAACTTGGTAAAACTTCGTCAATACGGTTGACGGCATTGCGAGTTGGTAGCCATGCTGCAGATTTTGTCGCCGTTTTTCACGCTGTGCCGCAAAGATGATCCAATCGAGTTTTGACAATCGTTGATCTCACATTTATTGGTCCTGACATTCTTTCATGGTGGCTAAACTCATCATAAGCTTAACTAGCCATGTGTAGCCAAGCATCGCTCTGCCACCTGACTGCCAAATCAACGGTCCATTTCCATCGCACAAGTTTGTTTGTTTACGCTGCCTTGACTCTGTCTGAACCGTGTCTGCGTATCGAGCGAACGTCTGTCAAAACCCTCGCAAAAATAAATGGAGGAAGACTTGCCAATTAGAAGAGTTTCGCTCGTTTTCACTCGTCATGACAACAGAAAGAGCTTGCAATAAGCGAATACATCTAATAGCGTGGGCCCAGCAGGGCTTCATTTTTTTTCGTTTCTAAGATGTCTGTATTTTGTCCTTCTGAAAGCTTCTACATTTTACAATTAAAGCTTTCTTTAAACTATTGCTGTTAATCGTATACTTTGCTATAACTACCTTATAGTCGACAATACTAAATATCTCAAAAAAAGAGCGAAGTATTGGGCTTAAACGATTGTATACAATCTAGTCACGGGTAATTAATTTGCTGTTAATTCTGATAGGTGCAACATCAACTTGACAAAACGGGGGATATGTAAGAATTATCAAGCGAGATTTTGAATCGAGATCATTTCTCAACCCGGATGACCTTTTTATTTAAAAAGGGTGCGTAGGAGCTGATAAAATCTAAGGCAAAAATCTCAATCGTTTTTACGAGTAGTCGAACTCAACTGTTGTCAACTCTTCTCAGTTGATCATCCTTGAAGAAATTTTGTTTCGTCAAGAGAAAACACTTCCCAAACAAACCCGGGAAGACAATTACTTTGAAATAATTTGTTGAAAAACAATTGAATAACTGCTCACAGGCAAAAGCACCGCCGCGGTAGACAATGCGAGGTTTAAAATTATAGGGACATTTTTGTGTTTTGTGAAAATGGGTCGCTGATCTCCCAAGACCGCGAGCAGCACATCAGCGAATATCAAGTACTACATGCACGACTGTGCTTTGCGGCAATTTTCCCCCAACTATCTTGCCTAGACTTGATAGGACAAGTCGTGATTAAAACCTAAAACCTGTCAGTTAAAACCTTACAAATATACACATATGCAGTCGTCTTCATTTGAATACACAGCGCAAACGATTTTGAAATCAAATCAAATTGATAAACCGTGAATTGTTGAAGACAGACGATTTACCAAAAGGAGCTAAAAATGCTTTGTATGGCCATAGAAATATCAGCGCGATGAGGGAATTAAAGTATATTGTAAAGGTACGAGCTTAAAACAGAATATTCCTGACACCATAATTTGTACCAAGGAATAATTACCACTCGTGTCCAGTTAAACGGCAGAAACACGCATCAATACTCTGCCGTATTCGTATTGAAATTCATTATCCCAAAGATATCCATTGTTTACACACGCTTATCCGTGTTTTGTTGACATAAATATAAAGTTTCTCGGTAAAACAAGGCTAATACAGACCCCATACCGTCGAGAGCTTTGCTTGAACATTTGCCGTTTCTTGGTACAGTTCTAAAATGAAGAAGAAGCCAGTATACCTTTGAAGTGTCGAAAACGGCACATCAAATCAACTAGTGCTAGTTGGCTTATTAAATTCAAGTTGTCAAGAAACAGTACACACAAGTCAAAAGTATTTGTCGGCAAATATATCACCCGCGTCGGATACAAGCATTTGAAGCAATGGTAAATTTGTATTTCTTATGTTGTAAATTCCAGTAATTGTTACAAAATGTCGACTGCTACAATGCGTAATTCGTACGTCCTATGCTTGCTCGCATACTTACGTAAAGAAAATCGGATTGCATGTCAATTTTGACTTGCTATTTCAATCTCATAGCGCGTGAATAACTGTTATCTACTCGTAAGTACATACTACACCTGTGACAGTAGACATTTTGGAAAGCTTGGGATAAAATAAGCTTTCATTCCTGAACAGAAAAAGCTTTTTTTTAAAGGAAATTTTTATAGTAGCATTTGTTGAAAATGGGTGTTTGCATTTGTTATTTTACAAAATGACTCTAAAATGCTCGACATAATATTGGTTCTACCAGCTACCAAGCATGGACACATGGTTAGCTGGTAGCACTATTCACCCAATTTTCATGCAATCGTAATCCAAAATCGATGAACATAGAAGAAGTGATCTAGCAGAATCCAAATACCTCTTATTAGGCTTCCTTACAGCATGGCAATCAGAATTAAGAAGATAACGATCGAATGTTATCTGTACAACTAATAATGTATATATTTCTACTACCTCTTAGGTTAAAAGTGTCGAATAAGGTCAGGATGAACCCTGCGGACATTACAAACCAGAGCACGGTCGATTTCGACGCATGGTTTACGGAAAGCATTTCACGAAGTACGACTCGGAAATCGCTACAGGCCATGGCGTTGTCGCTAACCTTATTTCTGACAATTTTTGGAAATGGTAGCGTACTTTTGGTGCTGGTAAAAAATTTCAGCATTAAAAACGTTCCTAATATGTTGCTGTTCTGTTTAACAATGCTAAACCTGGCCATAGGCGCCATAAACATGCCCTTTGCCTTGGTCTCAGTCGCTACGGATGAGTGGCTATTTGGCGAGGTTTGGTGCGAAATATCGGGATTCCTAAATCAGTTCCTAACGTCCACGTCAAATGCCATGGTAACGGTGATCGCCATCTATCGTTACCAGGCCATCGCGAACACGTTCTCGGCCCAGATTACTTATAGAGGGGCAAAGTGGATAACGGCGTTTGCCTGGTTTTATTCTCTGGTATTTACCATTCCTCCACTCTTTGGCTGGAACTCGTACCAGTACTCTGACGCCAAGGGGTTTTGCACCCTTTCCTGGCAAGATGGCGGACCGGGCATGGCGTACTCGTTGTTGGTTGTCTTGGCCTGTTTCCTAACGCCTTTTGTCGCCATTGTATACATGTATGTAAGGATCGGTGTAATCACACGGTACAACTCGAAAACAATGCGGGCTAATCCGACCTCATCATCATCCTTATCTTCAAGCAAAACTCAAGCTAGTGACGTCACAAGGCGTGACGTCGGACGAGATGATTTTACCAGGCATGATCACGTGATCAGACACGATCAGGTCACAAGGCGTTCACGTGATAAACACGCTGCAACGAAACGCAATATTTCAGGTTCGCGAGATTCAATAACCGAATCCAAGACTATAACTAGCGTTTCTTACGTCATCCTGACGTATGGTCTATTTCTAGCACCGTATTACGTCATGAATGTTGCCTCAGCGCTTTCCCAGGATGCTTTGTCACCGGATGTGGACTTTATTGTCGCGTGGTTGCAGTATTGTCATGCGATGGTCGTCGCCGTCGTGTATGGCTACAATAACCGACGAATCAGATCGTTTCTCAAGCAGTTGCCATGGTGGCCGAAATGTCCCGAATGCATAACGACGGCACACGATGAAAGATACCGAACAACGCCATACGCGGTTGAACACAGAGCCTGAATGAATTATAAATTGGATTTTTTACCATCTCGATGGAGAGCATTATTGTCTGACTTAGTATGTAGACTTTATTATTTTTAGTAATAATCAGAAGTGGTACGAATCTGCAACCAACTACTGTACGACCAAAAATCAGATCCAGTTGAAAACAGATTGCAACATTGTTCCTGATTTTCAACAATATTGTTCAGCATTGTTACCCCTGATTGTGGGTTGATTCAGGCTCAACATTGTTGCTCAATTCTATTGAAAACCAGGAACAATGTTGCCCCAACAACATCGTTGTATCCTGTTTTCAACAAGCTGTTACAACTCATAATTTTGGCCGTGTAGAAATCCGAAATCTACGAGTGATCCACTTAGCATGAACGTCTTTGATTCCTTGATTATAACAGGGTGATTTTATCGTACTTAACGATTGTTAGTGATATTTAGCACGCCACATTTTGCATATTTTTTATGTGCAATCTTAATCTAGGCAGATCATGCTTGTCTTCGTTGACTGTTACAGTATATTCAAATAAGTTACTTAATTTTTTCGATCAAGAAAAGTCTCTTTTTCGAGTCGGGGAATTTGCGGCGGTAAAGTGGGATGGCTCGGACACTTGTTGCCAATGAGTGTTCAGTACATTATGATCCATTCTGGTCCCTTCACTTCTGACATTCGTAACTTCCGGATCTTTGTTGTGATGTAGTTCTAACGATTCGTTGCTAGATGGCGTCATCTTTCGGTTGTTAGGGTCGTCAGGAGCTGGGTCGTCGCCTTCCGGGGTCTTTGACACTTGAGTATAAACAGCCATTGCCTACAGCAGACGAATACACACACACATAACTGTAATATGTATCTCATAATCAGGGTATTAATCAACGTAAACAAACGCCTTTTACGTTCCAGATAGGAGGTCGTGAATTGGCTTGGTAAGCTACAGTAAACCCCTGCGTATAAGAACAAATTTTTGAAGCTAGCCTAAACATGTTCTTATATAATTTTGGCATATTGTTCTTGTTAGAAGGCGGTGCTTGTCTCTTTATACGGTGGAAGACAGAGTTCTGTGGAAAAAAATACACACACGCAGTTTCTAATACAGTCAAGTTTGCATGTTCTGAGACAAATCTGTGGCGAGGAAAACGTAATTTTAACCTAACAGATCCTTAAAATTTCTTATACGCGGAGTTTTACTGCAGTCAGGTCTCTCGTGATGTGGGAACTCACCTGAGCGACCATAGACGCGGCATCGCCCGTATTAGCGGGCAATATTACAGTGTTGCTTGTCTTCGCCAGATTACCAAATGCTTGCACATACTGTTCTGCAACTATAAGTGCTGCTGCATTGTCTCCGCTCTGAAAGAAAGAGACGATTTTCTTGGTACAGGAAATGCGACTGTAGTTAAACGACTTTCACTTCATTATTTTTATCCTGCGTTGTTTGGGTTTCGGTAACAGTAGACCAACAACAACAATGGTCCAGAAAACCTCGCTTTCACGACGACAGTTTGGACAGGACAACATCAATCAATGCTTAAGAAAGAGCTTAATAGACGCATATCAGACCTACATGCAACGCGGCACTGTTTGACTGTAGGGGGATATATACATCATGAACCTTAGATGAAAGAGGGTGGGGCCCTGAGATGAGAGAAGAAGCTGCGTCCCACCTCCCCGTAAACTTTCCCAACCTCCCTTGGTCTTTCTACGAAAGTTTGGCACTGAATACAATAGAAGTCGGTGATGGGTCCAACGTTGGGCAAACAAAAAAATTTCACCTTTCGCGATAGAGATTCCGCGACTTTCAAAATGGCTTCTGCCCTTGCATTCGCTTTGGCGAGTATTGCATTCGCTTCGCCTGGGGAAGAGCAAAAAAAAACACAGGAAGGTTTGAGAATACCTACAACCGGAATGAATATTTCGGGCTTGATCAATTAAAGCAAGCGTACATACCAGTGGCTGTATTGATCTGTTCCATTTTTCGACCTTCAGAGGCGAGAATCTGGCTTTGTTTCTGACCTTCTGCCACGTTAATCGCGGCAACCTTGGTACCTGACGAGACGCAATGGTGCAACTGTTGAAATTTACATCTAACTCAAACTAACTCTCAACTAACTCAAACTTGAGGCCTCGGCAAAATAGGAAACATTGTTTCTTAAATCAATGTTCTTGAAAGCAAATTTTGTTTCCGAAACAATTTTTCCCGCGGTGGGCACACTGGAAAACACCTAAAACTATGTCTCTAGTACGCCCAGAGGTCGGTTGTTATGAAACATTGAAGGCGTTATCCACCGGATAGTGATTTTTTCAACTGCTGCATCAAAGCAATGACATTAATTGAACTCGCAAGAGATAAGAAGTAACTTTAACTCGAAAATGATGAAACTTAATGGATTTTGGGAGAGTTTCAGAAAGTTTGAAACTTCAGTATCTGCTGGTGGATATCGCTATTTACCTTTCGTACAACCGACACCAAGTTTTTAAAAATCAAGTATAAAAAATTATCCTTCTTAACGTGATGTGGTAAAGATTTTTGTTAAAAGATTGAACTCATTTCTTCAATAAAGTCTTTGCAAGAAAGTCTACCTTCTGACTCAAGAATAGCAGCTCGTTTTTTTCGCTCAGCTTCAACCTGTTAACAAAATCCATATATTGAACATAATCTGGTTAAATCAAGGAACGGACTGGAAACATAGGCCAAAGCGTTAACGTTGCTGATGCTACGTTACTCCAAATGGAATAAATTGAAAAGGAAACCACCCAGGCCTGGAACTAGCTACCAATAGAAATCCATTTTGCTGTTGTTAATCACTTATGTCTTTTGTTTTCCTTTGTGAATCTTGTTCAAACTTGGTAACTGTCTTTCATAAAGAAAATTATAAGTCTGCTAGAAATTTAGAAACAAATTAAATTATATTGCATGAGAAATTTGATAATTTGGATCGACAAATGGATTTCTATTTGCCAGTACTTTTCCGTGTTTTCAAATCAACTGGATTGAAAGTGCCAAATAGCTCAGCTTAATATTCACCTGCATTTGCATAGCTTCCTTAACTTTGCTTGGCAACTGGATATCACCTGGAAACACGACAGTCGACAGTTCAACACGGTAAAATGAAGCAAAGATCTGAACATCCGAGATATAGCATGTGCTAATTCACTTTCGGCTTATCAGATAGTACACTGGATGGCTTCGAACTATCCCATGCACTATACGATCAGTGTCCAAGCTCGACGAGGACAAAAGTTGACGAGAGTTGAGACACTACACACGAGAGTTTCCCAGTTCAGTCACAGCAAAGCGATTGGGCTGTCAGTAGGGCCACTCAGCATTGCAACATATCCAGCCCCTTTTTTATGCAGTTCACTGGCTGACGTCACTCACTTCAGCGTCCTTATTAGCCAGAGAATGCAATTGACAGGCTGGCATGATGGTAATGACATGCGTAATAATGTGACACGCGCGGACAAACTTCACTTGGGAGTGCTCCTTCATACCCCCAGTGTACGGACAAGAGTTAATAAAATTTGAAGTTCGTATTCAGCACGGTCAGATATCTCCGTACGTACTTACGTATTTCATATCGTTTACATTTGATTCCCCAGGCTGACGCTGCTTCGCTAATGGCATCTGCAGGAAAACGACGAAACAGATTTATTTTTTAAACACTCTTCTTTACACCGCGAAATGATGGAATGTGATTGCCCGCAATCAAAAAGCATACTCACTGACAATGTTAGAATTCAAGGAGGTTCGTTCCTGGAAAATTTTATCCAGCGTAATTTTTCCTGAAATTTTAATAAACAGCAAACGTTTTGGCAAATATTGCGAGAGAATACAAAAAGATAAATCAATTATTAGTTTTGGCAACTTGGCTTACTAAGACACACATATCCTTGACAATGATAATAAAGTCATTTTAAATTCCTAATTCTTTTCTGTAGCAAGACTTTTTCATGTGCGTAGATGCACCTGGAAAAGGCAACTGTGACAGTTTTTCTCAAGTTTGTATACCAGCTCCTCAAGGGCGCTCAATTCACCTCGACTGAGAATCTTGAATTACCACACCCTAATACTGTTGTAACACATATACACAACCGTTAAACAAAGTTATTATTACCTAATTCCGATCTCATCGTAGTTTGTGCCAGTTGTGTGACAGCGTACTCGCAATCTTCCACGCCATAGGAAGCCTAACAAAATACGGCATTAACATGAGGCAATTATGATTTATCTTATGCCATGTTTTTGGTTAAGTGGCGAGATAACGCTAGAATACAATAAAGCCAGAGTAAACGCATGCCGTTTAGGAAGATTTATTTAATTAAGAGACAAGCTGGTTCGATGTACTCAATAATACAGTGCAGAGAAGAAATAAAACAAACACTTGAATATTTCAGACCTGATAAGGATCTTCCACGCGATAATACAAAACACCATCAAGCTGTAAAGTGACATTGTCTGTAAAAAAGAGGAAAAAATTAAGTAATTATGTGCTTACAAAAGGTTGTATCATTGATGGCAAAATCTCTCCAATCTTACCTAATGTAATTGCAGACTGGGATGGCACTTCTATTGCAACTTCTTTTAGACTTTGAACATATTTAATTTGTTCAATAAATGGAATAAGTATGGCAAGACCCTACATAGGTGGAGAAAATCCAGAAACATTTTGGGTTGTAGTTTTTTTAAAGCACTAAACTTTTACATTCAGACAGTCCCCGTAAGTTTTAATGAATGAGACTAATACTTACTGGGTCTAAAACGCGAGAAAACCTTCCAAACCGTTCGATAACCCACGCCTCTTGTTGAGGAACAAAATTTATCACCTGTTATTATTAATTAAAGAAGCAATTGGAAACCAAGGAAAAGTTAAGGTTTTGTTAAAGTGATCACTTAATCATATCCTGTGTTATTAATATGATCAGGCATGTTTTGCTTAATGCAGAAGTTGGTCCAGTCTTGAGAAGCAACTAAGAGTGCATTGTGACTTGATTGGACATTGGTAAACAAGGTATGTGTCTAGGGGGAGGGGTTAATTTTTCATATGGACATATCATTCTTGCTAGGGAAATTAGTTGGAATTTGTCAGTGGCGGATCTAGCGTAAGTCAAAACAAATTACCACAGCTCATTCTAGGATATATTTACATTTTAAAATACCTTCAAAGCAATTTCATTGGTCAGATTTTATTCTTTTGAAATTCATAACCTATGACATGGTTATAAAGCTATTTTGAATTTAAAATTGAGTTGCTATAATTTATTTTGACTTACCCTGGATTCACCACTGAAATTTATTTAGTCTGTTGCCCCAGGGAAATAAAAAAAGGAGCACTGCTAGTAAATGTCTGAAGGCATATTAGTTTGATAAAAACTCACAGTGTTTGATGGTAGCGGCCTCTTCCTGCTATAGTATTGCGATACATATCTCAACTGTTGAGAAATATGCTGAAAAATGAAACAAACATATATTTTAATTAATCTTCCACCCCGTATGGAAAGAAAGGTTTTGTGCCGAATACTAGCAAAATATATATATATGATGAGGTGTGGAATGCCAAAACATGCATGTCTGCAGATTGTACTATATATATATATATATATATATATATATATATATATATATATATATATATATATATATATATATATATATATATATATATATATATATATATAAAATCAAAGCCTATCAACTTAGTGCCTTGTAAACTTCATAATTGGAGCCTGTTAGCTCTGGCGAAATGACTAGTTCTCGCTTCTGAGGCCTGTGGCTTAAGCTACAGTGAACACCTAGGTACTGTCAGAAAGTAATAGCATCTAATGTAGTACAGATGAAAGCTAGCACATCATGACAAATGAGTTCCAAAACGGCTTAGATCAACTGCGTTCCATACCCGATTTGAGATCCTTCTTAAACTTGATTGAAACATGACGACCCTTTCAAAAATCTCTGCAGTTTTTCAAACCAAAAATCGAAAATGAAGCACCTGTGTTTCCAAATCGATGGACTTCGTTCAGACTTCAGACACAGATCAGAAATATACAGATAGGGAACTCGCACTCAATAACCTCAATTTTTGTGTCCCCGCGCCACGTCATTTCCACGCTTCAGAGGAGGTGTATATACACACTTACATAAAGTATTGTCGTAACTGCTGACCAACATGATACGCAGGCTTTCAACACGTGCGTTTTGTTGATAGAAAAAGTTGCAATTTTCACGATTTTTTTCGGAAATGTTTTGAGAATATAAAGCATGTCTGAGAAAACTTTGTTGTCGTATTTCTGGGATCTGGCAGCGACCAACGAGAACATACGGATCAACGCTGCTGTAAACTTAATCCAGTATCTAAGATCAGCAAAAAAGTCGGGGGTAATATGCCAAATAATGTAGGATATGAAATAGTTGATGTCATTTTTTATTTTGTGTTGTAGTCTTTTTGTGCTATTATTGATCATACCGTATATGAAGTAATGAATGTGAAGGTTTGTTTATGTGAAGCAGTCCAGCATGGTGTATAACCACCAGTCTGGAGGGAAAAATAGGAATACCTCCCCCCCTGTATGCTACTTAGTGTAGCTGTAATTAGCCGTTTCCTAATTGAGACTGTGTACATGGTTTGTCTGGAGGGACAGGTGATCAAGACCACAAGTCACGAGACAGGGTACAAACAACCCTTGAGCCAGGATGCATTCCATGTAAACTCCATGCTGAAGATATGCCAATATTTACCATAATTATACTATTGTGATTTGCTTAATCCACACCGAAGGTCTTTGGCGTGGAGTGCATGGAGTAAACATTCTTAAAGATAATGAATGGTTTCTGAAGTTTTTACTTTATTTGTCCCTCCAAACAGGCCATAAATGTTTCATTTCTCAATTAGGAATTGGCTACCGGTTATTATTCATCACTGGAAATTTAGATATGGCATGTACTGTGCTGGTAGGCTGAATATTCATATATATTTCAGTGTTTTGTCTTGCCAATCTCATTTGAAATAAATTCCAGTCTTTACAGTATAAAATTGCAACCCCTCACTCAATGGTGTTATGCCTGAACTTCTAGGTATGAGTGTAAAGAAGGCGCAATTTTTATTTATGTAGAATAATGAGGACGAGGCACCTGATGATTTGACCTACACATTAAAACGTCTTGTTAAAGGTCTGGCGTCATCAAGAAAAGCAGCAAGACAAGGCTTTGCAATGGCTTTGACTGAGATTATTTTGATATTTGACACAATTAGTGTTGAGGACATTATAACTTATATGAAAGACTCTTTAACTGTCACTAAAGCAGCTAAAAGTCAGGTCAGTACTGTCAAGAGAGTAAGATTGAAAGGTTTCAATGAAAACAATTGACAAATGCGTCGCTAACACTCCATTCAAAATTTTTGTTGTGAAATCAATTCGCTGGATGTGCCTCTTTATGATATTATTTTTTGACAATTTTTTACCAGGAAGAACGAGATGCTTATATAGGTCAAATTTTTGGTCTGGTTACTCTTGGCAGAGCAATTTGTCTTGCAAAGGATTCTGGCAACGTAGGCAGTAATTCTTTTGTAAATTAAACTCCCAGTGAAATTTTCAAACTTCTTTACACTGAGTTAAACAATTTTCGTTGCAGGCAAATATCGAAAAATCTTCCATAACTCTGGTGATTGAAAGGCTCAAGGAATTATTAGTGAAGAAAAGCTATCTACAGGAAACATGCTACAAAGCTATTGTGGATATAATTACAATGGTAAAGACTAGTTAATGATTATATATTAATATTGTTTATATCAACAGTCAGCAGGGCTATTGTCTTTTATTTATTTTTTCTTGGCTTTTCAGTTAAAGTTCAGTGAATTTCAAGAGTATGTCTTTCCAGTTTTGGAAAACGATCTGAAATGTAGCTCAGAGAAATGTTCACCCAATTCCATGGTTCTTGTGTTGGCAGTTTGGAGATTATTTAAGGTGTGTGCTTAGAGATAACTAAAGCAAGAAAGCAAACAGCAAACAGTTGATAACTATTGAAATTCTTGAAATTGTCAAGTTGTTATTTAGTGAGGGTTTAATGGTTTTGTGTGATATAAAAATTTAGGGCTCTATGGCTGTCGCACCTTCATAATTCATGTAATAAAACAAAGGAGACCATTAAAAGCACTTGAGAAAGCTCTATACAAATGTGAATAAAATTCTTCAATTTATGCTGTCACAATTAGTTCACAGCATTCCTGACATCGGTGCAAGGTCCATTATGTTTCATACAGTATGTTACTGACCAATGTTCATACATTTCTGATGTGATGTATTATAAATGAAAAAGTGTTAATCACTTATCAACAGCATAAATTCATACAATAATAAGAGTTTATTCTGAATCTTCATTGGTCGAGGGCTGTACATTATTATAGTACACAGGCACAGATGACATTATCTAATGATCCGTGACGTAATAACCATTGTCTATTCCTCCAAATTCCTACAACGTCCTCATGTGTATACTTGATTTCATTCTTGTTTATCCAGGATGAAATTGGCCGGAAAATGTTCAAGAAGTCATGGCCAAGTTTTCCTCTGGACGCAGTGGAAAACTATACAGCTTTCGCCAAAATATTGCAGGTAGTAGAGAACTTAATGCCAAAAAAAATTGGAATATTTTGTAACTGGTTTGGTTAATTTTTTTAGAATTCTCATGAATCACATCCAAGACTTCATATTGTTTGGGACGAAGTGTTTCACTTGATTCTTAACTCAAAGAAGTCGGATTTTAGAAAATTTTGGATGACAGTGGTCGATGGTAAATCTATATATTACGTAGTTCTGCTACTCCATTTTATATTCAGGAGCCTACAGTATTCTCTTAGGTCTTTGGTTAATTGATTTCTGTTTTGGGCAGTGGCTAGTATTTTGCTTTCGCGCCAGCATAGTATGATTTTTTGGGGGAGCTGCTTGATCCTAGAGCATTTCGGTAATTATTAGTTTGTCAATCCATTTTTTAACCAACGGTAGCTGGCGCGTAATATCAATTGTTTCAGGACAAGATTTCGTCAACATGTTTCTTCTAGCAGCATGTGTTTGTCAGCGATTATTTAAAAGTTTCAACCTGACGTATTTGTAGAAAATCTTTTTCAATCCTCGCACGAGAGAAAGTTGATGGCCTTCAAAGTTTTGGAGAAAGTTTTGCCATTGTTGTCTTTGGATCAGGTAGCGTACTCTCATGAAAGATGTTAGTGTTGGTAAAATAAGATGATTCAACGTTGTCTCTGAACTCCTTTTCTTTCTTTCTTTCTTCAAAGGTTGAAGTCGTTTTTAGCCCACAACTTATGCATTGCCTTTTTAACTCCTTGGACCATAGCACCAACTACTTATACGCAGCAACAAAACAGATGGTAGGAATGCAGTTACGCGTGTTTTATAATCCAGAAGTTTGAACGGTGATCAAATGAATTCAATCAGAATAGATCGCTCTTTATATCACATATGTTCTGTTCTTGAAGATGGAAGGTTTTGGCGGCATGATGGTGTTGAAGGAAAAGCAAAGATTGATTCCTCAGATTATAAAACAATTCCTTGGAAGGTGTGTTTCACAAAATAGATGAGTTTGTGGACAAACTGTAATAATTTAGTTATGGTCGTTATTATTTCGTATATTATTTTGTATTGTACTAAGTATGCGCAAGTGTCTTCCTTTTTGTGTATACGAAGTAAATTCACTAAGGCTGATGGTATTTTCTGACTAGTAAATATTTTTCAGGAATGGAAATGTTTGTTTTGATGCGGTCACAAAAACAAGAACTGTTGAAAATCTTCTTTCAAAGGTAGACAGTTTGTAATCATTACGTCTCTCAAAATTACCTTTTCTCCCATTTATGCTATGTTGTTTCGTCAAGTTTAAGTGGGCTTCTCAGTAAAGGATTTTTATCTATATAAACACTTAAAATTGTTGGTCGAAGGTTTGTTAAAACGTGTGCGTCTATTTTAGATTCGGCTAGAAGATTTACCACCATTTGTGTCTTGGTTAAAAGAAGTATTTATTGCTGGCACACCAGTCCTGGAAAAAGACAACAGTCCTAGGTGAGAACAATTTGAAATAATGTCGATAAGTCACTGTAACTCCTGACCAGTTCTGTCCTATCTATACTTAGTTATACATAAGAGTGTAGGGTATTTAGGCTACAGAACTATAAGGTAATTAAGAATTACAGTGATTTTTTTTCAGAAGGGCTTACAATACTTCGTTTAATTCTGCTTTCAGCATGCCAAATCAAGTGGACAAGACCAGAGAAGGAATCCTTGGAGTGGTATGCGTTGAAGCTGGCTTCATTATGTCACTGAAGTGGCATGTATCAGTTTCATTTTGTCTTTTCAAGTGCCATTTTACGCAAAACCAGCACATGCGTACAACCAAATACACTTGACGTCTTCAATGGTAACGTTTCTTCATGTCAACACTATTTTTTCAAATTATAGTTTTTATCGCTCATACGTTGCAAACAACTGGAGCATACTTCATCGTGGGTTTTGGTGGCTGTCAATTTTGTTTTTGAGAGCGCTTATTTCGTCCGAAATATTTCTCCGCCATTATCAAGCCGAACCCGAAGTCTTTGTCAGCAGCGGTTCAACAGTATTTTGGGGGAATTGGCGTCTCTTTCTGGAAAACGTAAAGCTAACGTGGATGGTGAAGGCAGAGGTTGGTGGCCGGAGCTTGGAAACATTGCCTAAATTGTTCCTCTGCAAATCCAGTTCGGATCTTGGGTGTTATAACAGGAGTAAACTTATAAACCGAGCTGACTTTGTTTATACTGGATAGCTCTATCAGTTCTAAACTGTTCTTCTTAGAGCTCAAGTGAGGATCATCCCTTATTGATCCAGTGTTGCTACAGGATAAAACCCAAACTTAACAATCTTTATTTTTGTTGGATATAGCCATATCAGTTCTAAACTGTTCTTCTTAGAAGTCCAGTAAGGATCATCTCCAAATGATCCAGTTTTAAATCAGCAGGAAACCTAAACTAAACCAATTTCATTTGTATGGGATACTGGTCATACTACTAGTTCTATCTATCGCTATTGTTATAGGCGCGTCTACAAGCGCTCCGCAAAAGAAGTTTGGTTACGCAGAAGATAACCGTTTATGGATTTCGCACATTATGCATCATGCCAAGGTATATACGTTTCTTGAGGTACCTATCCTTTATTGTTTGAAGAGTTCCAACTAAAGTTTACGGATTAAAATACAGACGTGTATTTCTTGTATCCAAAGGATTTACTAAAGAGCAACGAAGCTAAATTGGTCGGAGAAAGGTGGACTGAAGAGGTACAGGTATCTAATACTGTTAGAAAAGGATGAAATTAGTTGGAGGTGCATGGCAATGCAGAAAATGTTTTACTTTTTCTGCACGATAAAGCAGAAAATATTAGAGACATTTTTATTGGAGTGTAGTACATTATGCTTAGTTGTTTTTTGCTGCTTAGCCTTGCACAGTACTGTGCATGTATTCGGGAATACTTTTTGTCTCTCTCCCATGCCTAACTATGCATTATGCTATATACAAGCAGGAGTTCTTCACCAGATCAAAATTTTTAGGTTCAAAACGTTTTCAACAAAACTATGAAAACTGTTCGGAAACTTGAACAAAAGGTATGAGAGCTGTATAGTATTATTTTAAATGTTCGTTGTTTTTCTGTTTGAATTCGATTGCTTGCAATGATGGCGGCACGACGTAGTATTTCAAAATTCAAACAAGCTGTGTTTATTTTGCAGGCAAGCGACCATAGTCCCGAGAACAACGCTTTTACATTAATGTTCCTTTATGTCGGAGTGCAACTGTTTGGTGACCCGCAGCAAGCTCAAGAAATACTTGAGGTAACGATATATTTGAGGTTGTTGTGTTTCTCTGCAAGTGTCTGCATTATACTTGATGTTTCTAGCCGGTATAAAAGTAACCTTGACTTCTTGTATCTAGGAGTTATTCCATTGCTTTGACAAATTGAAAGCACAGATGACAGACAAGGTTGAAGGTAAAAACCATACTTAAGTATTTAAAACAAGCAAAGTATGAGATTGTTTACTAAATATTAGATTGTTTAGTATTTAGAAATGTCACTTTTTTATCGACTATCAGGCCGTCATTTTATATCTTTCTGAAGCATTTTATATCTTTCTAAAGCATTTTATATCTTTCTAAAGCATTTTATATCTTTCTAAAGCATTTTATATCTTTCTAAAGCATTTTATAATGTTGCATAAATTCCCTATCTGCTGTGTAGTGAACACTGACGACGAGTCACAGACTATCGGCGGCATATGCATGCAAGATTAACGTACAATCCGCTCCCAAATTTGCCGAATTTAAATAGGTTTTCTTCAAACAGAAAACGAACCACATTGGATGGATGTTGTGACGGAAATCTTGCTGAGTTTGTTAACAGAATCGTCGAACCTTCGGCGTCAAGTTGTCGATCAAGTATTTAACATAATTGTACCGCATCTCACGTCGTCCTCATTAAAAATTATTTTAGAGGTTGGTGAAAAAAAATTATGAATTATTTTTCGTTCGTTTGTTGGTTTGTCTACTTTTACTGTTCTTTTCTTTGTTTTTCTGTTTTTTCTGGGGTTTTTTTTGCGTGTTTGCTTGTTGAATGATTGTTCGGTTGTACGTTGTATTTGTCTGATTGCAAGTTTGTCTCCTATTGTTGATTCGTTGTGCTTTTTTGGGACCATGTAACTGGTGTTACTAAGAGGGGAAAAACGTAATTTACAGAGTTTTGTATTGTCGTGTTTTTCTTTTCAAGGCAATTGATCCACGGAACGGGTTAGATGAAGGTTCTGCCCTCCAAGTAGAAGGTACAGTGTATGAGTGATTATCAATAAATTACACGTGGAAAAAGCTGCTGACAGGTTGTCTTTGCAATACTTGTACCGAGCTGTTTGAGCCGGTAATGGCGAATTTGGAGTATCAAGATGGCGGCAAAATTTATTTATGAATACGTGATCTAGTAAAATAGTACAAGTAAAATATATTCTACTCATTGATTAGGTATATTCAGCTTATTGATTATACAGATCAATGAGCTGGAGGCGTCCCGGACCCGACCAGTACCTTTAGAACTATTTCATCAATTTTTTTTATTTCTGCTCAGTCGCCACAAGGGCGACACTTGTTAACATGCTTGCTACAAGTTGGGAGATTTGAACGTGTTTACTGTGTTAGTTTAGTGTTAGTGTGTTAGTTTTTTACTGTGTTAGTCTTAGTTATGTTTACTTTTCGTCCAGACGATGAAGACAGCGAAGAAATAGTGTCAGATGAAGAGGAGGCTGAAGAGGTATTCAATTACGAAGTCGCTTTATGTGCGATTTTGTGTCATTGCAACACTATGAGAAGATTTTCATGACCTCAAAGTTGTGTTTTTCTAGCAAGAGGTTGGCGATGATGAAGCAGATGATGATCATACCAGCGACGACGACGATGATGATAATGACGATGACGGAGCAAAAGAATCCATCGATCCATTATTTAAAGTAGATCTTCAAGCAGCTCTTGGGAATGCTTTAGCGAACGAAGGTGATGATGATGAGGATCAGGGTGATCAATCTGACAGTGATTTTGATGACGAAACGATGATGAAGCTGGACGAAGCATTGGCTGAAGTCTTTAAACAACATATCAAAGCGAAACAAGACAAAAAGAAAGTCAAAGGTAATAATCTGACTCGTGGATATATGCACAGCGCGTAGCCCATCTCCCAAAACCACAGCGTAGCTATGTAGGTTATACTATGTAGTTTACTGCCATGTTTTGCATTCGATAAATATTTTCTTGTTGTCTAGATGCCAAGAAATCTCTCCTTCATTTTAAACTCAGGTCTGGCTTAAACAACTTACGAAGTATTAAAGTAAAAAGCAAATTTCGAAAAAAGACAGCGTGAGAATGCAAGATATGCTTCAAAACAAGACGCAGGTTGAAACTGTAAATTTTCGACTTTATTTCAAAGTCATCATCAGACAGATAATCGAAAATTTTAAGGTTCAACCTGCGTCTTGTTTTGAAGCATATCTTGCATTCTCAAGATGTCTTTTTTCGAAATTTGCTTTTTACTTTACTTTTTTAAATTGTCGGCTGGTCATGTTTTTTTACGAAATATTGTCAGTCATGTTTTACTGATGGTTACTAAAGCGGCAAAATATATTGTTTCAAAGCTCGTGATTGTTTTGTGCCTTTTTAGAGTTTTGGATTTGGTTGAAATTGTCATTAAAAAACAGCCATGCAGTGGTTTGATCTTAGTAAGTATTTCCTAAAAATGAAAAGCCCTGTTATCGTTTCCTTTTTAAGTGAGTAAGTAAGTCAAGATATTCTTGCCTTCCATGCTTGCATCTTCAAGCTTGGCTGATTTACGAAGGATGTTGCAACACCGAAGCTCCTGCGGCTTGGATGAAAATTTTTTCTTCATTATCAAGGAATTAATACAGCCTTTGTTGGAGATTATACGGGCATGTTTAACCAGCAAGGATTTCACGACACTTGGTGAACGAGCTCAGGGAATATTCAAGAATAAACTGTGTTCGATTAAAGAGGTTTGTTCTGTGGATATTTTAATTTTTGGGAGAAAATGTTAATCATTGTTGCCAAGGTTTATTTTCTCTCTAATTTAGCATCCCCAGCTTTCTGCTTCGTACGTGGAAAACATTCATGTAAATATCGAGTTTTTGTTGAATCAGGCCATTAGAGGTGAGTTGTCCAAATTCTTCCTGCGATGTTTTCACTCATTCAACGTTTTTGTGTCTCAACGAAGCTGACGGCGAAAAAACCCTAAACTTTTTTATGCTGGATAGTTCGGTCAGTTCAAAGCTGTTCTTCCTAGAGGTCCAGTAAGGATCATCTCTTATTGATCCAGTATTACTACAGAAGGAAACCTGAACTAAACTAACTTTATTTATACTGGATAGGTCTATCAGTTCTAAACTGTTCTTCCTAGAGATCCAGAAAGGATCATCTCTTATTGATCCGTTGTTACTATAAGAGAAAACCTAAACTAAACAAACTTTATTTATACTGGATAGCACTGTCAGTTTTAATTCGTTTTCCTGGGGCAAAGGTCTTGCGAAGCTCATACGATGTACTAGAACTTTCATTCACTTCGGTTTCTTCCTTTAGCACCTTCTGTTACTATGATTACGCTGATGTCAACAGGATGTTTGTTTCTGGTTAGTTGCAGTATGCTATAGAACGTCAAGTCTCTTGATTACCAGACTTGAACGAACATTTTATGTTTAGAAAGTTCATTGAAAAACTTTATTTGTTAAGATTCGGCAGCTTCGGGGAACGAAGAAAGAGACTGGCGAGAAAGAAAGCAAGATTAACGAGAAAGATGAGAGAGTTAAAGAGGTTTATTGTAATACATAAGTTATTTTACTGTATTTTCTGAGGTTCATTGTATTAAAAACGTTAAAGTATTCAAGGAACTTTAGCTATCATTTTGCACTTGTTTTAGTTTGTCCACTTGGATAGTTCTCGAGTTAAGAAAGGTTACAGCGAGGCTCTAAAAGACTTTATGCTGCACAGGTATCGTAATAGTACACACAGTCACAAACGCGCAAGTTAAAGCAAGTCTGCTGCAGGCTTGTTACCCGGCAGTTATCAAGCTGATATCAGGATGCGTTTGCATCGCTTGCTCTGGCTTGATGATGACAAGTCTGCTGCAAGTTGTCAAATGGCTGCATGCAAGTTGATCCTGTAGACTTTATACACAAGCTTAATGCATGTTGTAGCAAGTCGGCTGAAAGTAAATATCAAGTTGAATCAAGTCCTGATTTTTACAAACTTCGTACAACTCAATGATGAAGCTAACAAGCATGATGCAACTTGATCACAAACGTGCATCAAATCTGGCGTCTAATTGCTTACGGCTGTATCAGTTATCCCTGCAAGCCCAATGTAATGGAAGAGTTTTTCTAAGGGTGTGCCCTCTACTGACTTAATGACTTTCTTTTTTACGTCCGCAGGAATACACACTTGCATCCTCTACTGTTTCAAGAACTCATAAACAGATACCCAGTAAGTCGTTCCGTATATTGGAACTTCCACATTTCCAACCATTGATCCATTTGGTATCTTGCACAATTACAGGTTATTGGCTGGAGTTTGGGCGAGGATCTCGTCCAATACATAACGAGAGGGATAAATAATTTCAGAAAGGTACAGTACAATAAATAAGCCGGCTGTGAAGGCCGAAAAGAGAAGACATTTATAGTCCGACTGTTCGACATATATTGTATGAATATTTTTTCTATTCTTTTAGATACAAGCTTGTACGATGCTTTCCCAGCTTTTGAATAGGAAGGTAAAATGTCATGGTATTCTTTCCCAGATATTTTTTGAACACTAGCTGTTTCTGTAGCACTATCTTGTACTAATGTTGTAAATTCTTTATTTAGGTTCATTGTCACAACGAAAATATAAAAACGGTCGCGAAACCTTTGCAAGAAGCTTTTCATTTGGTAGGTTTTCTCATGATTTTTCTCGAATGTTTTCGGATTTATCTGTGATGTAACCTTTCCTATACTTGCAGACATTTACTCAACTTTCGTCCTCTGAGGCTGAAATGAGGGCGAAACACCTGAGACAAATTTTGAAGCTGGCTTCACAGTTGGTAAAAATTTTGAAAAACGATCCTGAAGTACGTGAATCTACTTTTTTTCGATTATATAACTATATGCAAATTTTTGGGATATGTTATTTACACTTAAAAACCACTAATTTCGTAAATTTTTTTGTGTACAGTTGTCGTCTTTGTTGGATGGACAACGGTTGGATGAATCGCTCGATGTTGCTTTGGAAAGCAAGACGGCAGAAAGAGCTAACGACTTGAAAAGTTTGATAAGCCGTTTGAAAACTGAAATAACGGGGTATGTATGTTTGCAGTTGATCTTAGTGAAGCTCGTAGATGTTCAAAAATGATTCATTCTTTGGTAATCCAGGGTGGAAAAAGTACAAGGTACAAAAATACTGGTCATTAAAAGCTATGGTTCCGTACTTTTCATTTGCAGGACTGCTAACGCGGATTTCATGAATAAGAAGTCTAAAAAGAAGAGAAAACGCAAACGCAGTGAAAGTGAAACGATAAAGCAGAGCTCAAGTAATGAACTTCATAATGGAGGAAGTAAGAAAGTCATTTCGAAAAAGAAAAAGAAGAAAAGTAAACCTGAGAAAATGGAAGTTAACGTCAATTGAAAGAAGACTATGAAATTAGCCAAAATATTATCGTCTTCTCTATCGAGGTCTGCTTGTGTCAGAGAGCTTCGTGTAATAAATCTCATGCGTGGAAATTGACCGAAACAAAAAATATGACGGAGGTACATTTTACCAGAATGCATTGAGGTCAAGCAAATTGACATCTGTAATAAGTTCCTTGTATGATTGCAAATTGACATCGATATTCAAATGATATATCAAAAATGATATATTCACTAATAGTAATATAATCATATATTAAATTGATATTCAAATTGACGTCTGTTAAAGGACAAAGCATTAGAGAGGACGTTCTTTTTTCTTCGTTTTATGTCCTTAGGGTGTTTTTCTTGGCATCTTTTTTCAGTCCTTTTTGCCTGATACCCGCATTGCATTCTGGTAAAATGTACATGCGGCCATTGTCGTTATGGTCGATTGTAAGAATTTTTTGTAAATAGTTTACAAAATACGTTGCTGAACCGTAAAAATCTTGAGTCTAAAATATTTCAGAAAAAAGTGAAAACCGACATTATATGTGACATCATGCGGGGTAGATGGCGCCCTGACAAATATTGATAGGTATTGGCCTAATCATTGCTTGTTTGGTTGATTATAACTAATCAATAGCTTGATTATCGATTGACTGTCCGAAATTTGTTTCAAAACGTACCCATGGCAATGCCACCCGCTTCCGCTTCGAATTCAAGATGGCGGACGATTCTAGCAATTCGTTTACACATGCCGTTCAAAAAAGTAGGAAATCGTTGTTTTTTAAGCATCTGTTCCGACCGAAATTTCCAAACAGAGTAATAGTGTGATTATTCTTTCGCCATGCCGATTCTCGTAAAGGATTTCACATGGGAAGAGACAGAATCATTTGTCTTTATCGACGTTCCATTGAAAGGGGTTGCGCCTAATAAAGTTGACATATTTTGGTCAGGTCAATATCTAAAAGTATGTAAAGCATTTTCCACTTATTATTTAAATTTGATGAGCTATACATGATGCCTTCAAATGATGTTGCTATAAGGGGCACCAGGTTTTAACTTGATTTATCCTAATTATTGATATTATTGTATTAGCTATTATTGTAAAAGCTGGATACAATAATATTTAACTGAAAGTTAAAACTTTTCAGATGTATTTTCTACGCCATTAGTATTGAAATTGCAGGCCACATAAATACACGTTCTGTTTGTAACAAGCCTAGAGATGATTTCTAAAATATCTCATCAAAATTTGGATCTAAATAATCTTATTAAATGCTCGATTTTTTTTACCAACTGGAAAGTTTGAAAATTGCGCGCCCAAGATCTAAATCTAAATTAATAGAAAGTGTATAGATGACATAAAAATTGCACACCAGATATCTCGGCCATGCAGTAAAAACTTTCCACTGGCAGAAATTATGTGTATGTGTTATTGATGTTTCAAGCATTATACAATTACAACTAGAATGGCAGGGACTTCATCATTGGAATTCAAACTTATTTACCTAAAATTTTACACTTTACCATCTTACCATACCCAAGTAATCATGAAATACATACACCATCAAAATACCTCGTATAAAAGAATGAAACAAACATGCCATTATTTGGACAATGGTAATTGTGTAATTTTACTAATATATAGAGATCAGTGTGCATAAACATGTTTCAGAAGATATATGAAAATCAGGCTTTTGCTTGTCATTTTCAGACTTGTTAACACTTGTTGAAAAAACTTGTAGTAAGCCTGTGGATTATTACAAGTTTTGACAATCAACTTGCAACAACCCTGTTCACAACTTACGTAAGGCTTGCTGTCATGAGCAACCTGTCACAAGCCATGTGAACGCATCCATCCTTTTCAAATACCAAAAAATGTTTGAACTTGCATGTTCATGGCTATGTGTAAAGATCAACACAATAAATATAAATAGCGAAGACCGTGATATTGTTATTTTCATCCACCTTCCAAAATTTCCAGGTCAGTTATCCACCGTATGTGTTTGAAGTGTACCTCAAAGAGGTTGTGAATGAAAATTCCAGCAAAGCAACCATTTCTGGTGGTCTGGTCAAATTCAAGTTTGAAAAATTGGAACATGAATTATGGAACAGTTTGCAGGCACCAGAGGTTGAAGACAAGAAATTCATGGCAGCAGCCAGGCAGAAAGCTGTCGAAGACTCGCACAAAAAAGCTCAACAGTTGGCCGAAGAGAAAGCGAATGAAAAACGTGAGCAGGAAAGATATGCACTGCGTGAGCAAATGAAAGTAAGTTCACCTTTGTGAATGAAAAGAGCAAAAATTTCTCTGTAAATTAAGTCAATTTTCTGCATGTTGTTAGAAAGATGAGGAAGAAAAGAGAAAAATTGAAGAAGCCAAAGGAAATATCAGAAAAAATGCAGCTGAAAGTTTAGAAAGATGGAAAAAGGAATCGGAACAAAACCAAACAGAGAATGGTTCCGCCAGACCTGAAGAAAATCATTCAACCAATCACAGTGGAGATATTTTCAGCCATGATGATGACATACATGCTGACGATGAGGATGATGATCATTTGAGCTCGCCCAAGGGTGTGAAGACAAACGATAAGAAGATAAAAGATGACAGCCCGAAAAAGTTTTCGAAAAAAGGTGAGGTGAAGTTGAGTTCTGGGCGTAGGCAGGAAGCTCTGAGCGCCATTTCAGTTCAAACTTGTAGCAAAACATGCATAAGATTAGTACACAGAACTAGAGCGTTAATATTCGTGCTCTGACTGACTAAATGTGTTTGAAATTAGTTGTTGAATTCAAAAGAAATTTGTCGGACATAACATGAATATATGTATTTGTGAAACTCATTAATTATTCATAAAGAAAACACAAAAGAAATCATGAGCGTGAAGGAGTCTGTATATACTCTGATACAGAATTCTGTTGATTTTCATAACTTTTAACTTTGATTTTCTCGTCTTATATAAGATGTATTTTCAAAATTACTTCGCAAACTGATCTATAAAATTGGAGAGTTTCACAAGCTATTTACAAAATTCGCGTCCGTGTTGTATCAGATATTCAACTTTTGCCTTTGGCTCGAGTTTGCATGTATATGCAGATACAACACGACCGCTCATGTTGTAAATAGTACATATAGACCCCTAATTGACGCTCTAGTTACGGCATGGCAGAAACATTGTTTTTGTAAAAATTACTTCAAAAAGTGGTAGTCCTTCTCGTAAACCAGCCCGCGTGTAACGTTTTGCAAATCTTTTTGTTTTAGTAAAGAAAAAGAAAGATGTTCCACCTCCGAGATCAGGCGGGACAATCGAAGTGACCTTCTCTCATCGGCCATTCAAGACGCCGTCACGTGAGTCGAAAGCCCCTGAAGAGGAAGAGGTATGTTCCCATGGGAGGAACCCTCGCGGGAAATTTAGTTTAAACGAAATTTAAATTTAGTTTACACCACAGAACTCAAAAATTCAAGGCAGACTCAAGACAATCATGCATTTTGTACAAATAATCGTTGTTTTGCATATTTCTTCACAAGTTCGTCATCATTGTTGATTTTGGTATGCTATTTTCCAGTGGCTTGCAAAAGTGGCAGCTTCTGGTCGCACGACCAAAGCCGACAACAGCGATGCAGTCGACATTGAAGAAATGAACCCACTATGGCTCAAAGATAAAGGAAGGTGATATGATATGTCCTGCACATTAAATTAAAATACACGAAAGATATACTAGTTTTTTTCACTACTTGAAACAGAATTCGACGTGTTCATCGATTCATGTGTTGGAAGAACTTGCATCTTTCGTGTATTTTGGATAGCATTAACCATACTCTGGCAACGTTTGACTGCGAATTATGCTAGTTTTGAGTTTTAGTTTGCATAAGCTGGTTTGATCTTGGGTTAAGCTAACGTTTACAGGCGCCTGTTTAAGCGCAGGGTTTATTTTTTCGTAGGGTTGTTTTGTGCGTCTTAACACCGGGTAAAAACTAATCTTTTCTTTGGACCGTTTTCTAGTTCGTTTTATAAAAATGGCAATTTCGTCGCTGCTATAAATGCTTTTACAGCCGCTGTTGTTTTGGACGGAAGTATACCATCATATCCTTTCATCTGAGTTACGTTTTAGAGAGTCAACTTAGATTGTTATAGAGTCTTTTGTAATTTAAGTGCACGAAATATTTATAATGCATGTGCTGTATTCGAGATACGTATTAGAAATGTCCTTAATTCGACATCACATTATATTCCAATCGAGCCGCTTGTCATCTTCAGATGAAACAATACAAAGAATGTATTCAAGATTGCAGTAGTGTAAGTTTTAGAGCAGAAATTGTGGTGGTTTAATTTAGATTTCCTCTTGTAGTAACGCTGTATCCATGCGAAATGATTCCTCCTGGACCTCTAGGAAGAACAGTTTAGAACTGACAGAGCTATCCAGTATAAATAAAGTTCGTTTAGTTTAGGTTTCCTCCTGTAGTAACACTGGATGAATAAGAAGAGATTATCCTAACTGGACTGATAGAGATATCCTCTATAAATAAAGTTAGTTTAGTTTAGGTTTCACTGGATGAATAAGAAGAGATGGTCCTTACTGGACCTCTAGGAAGAGCAGTTTAGAATTAAATTAATAACTCACTGGTTGATAAAAAAGGTTCTGCTGTAGTGTTGAACAAACTATTTCAGGCCTTAGAATTGCTCACCCCGCCAGTTCCAGCGAATGCTTTGTCACGTTGTAAGGCGCTGGTTAGAAGAGGAACAGCTCAAGCACAGTTAGAAAATTATGTCGAAGGTAAAACCCAGTGAACTGTAATACAACTGGAACGCTAACTCAATACAAAAGTTCAATTAATGGCTGAAGCCAAGTTAGTTTTTCTGAGTTTTGAGACGAAATACTTAACGCCAAAGATCAGACCGTATATCAAATTGAAGCTATTAAAAAGTTACATTTAATATAAAAAATTCAAGACTTTATACAAAAAAGAAATGCCTTAAAAATACGAAAACAACGGCAATTTTGCAAAATACGGCAAATTTCCCTTCAAAGTTTAAGGTGTTTGTCTTTCAGCTAAAGCCTCACAATTTTTACACCAAATACAACTTTTTAATAGCTTTCATTTGATATGCGACCCATTTTGTGACGTTTAGTATTTCAACTCAAAACTCAGAAAAACTGAATCAAATTGGCTTCAATTTTCCCCCCTGACTTATCGTTCCAGTTTACTTATAGTTCAATGGTAAAACCACGTTATGAAGTTTGAAGAGCTTGCGAAGTTTGCGAAAATTGACACTGGAAATTGTTTTTATATCCTAGCTCTCACTGATTACGAAATGGCTATCAAACTCGATCCAAAGAACACGAAACTACAAGAAGATGCTGGAAAACTTCGAAAGATTATTCAGGGTAGCTAGGAAGTTTACTCGCAGTTTGTGGTCTTACCAAAATATGACCCGTGCGTGATTTTGTAACCAACCCCCTCACTCCCCCCTTCCGTCGGTTTTTATACGTACAGATAAAGCTGTACTTTACGGCAATGTTTCCTAGTTTGCCTGGGCTTTTGTCTACGTTTCCAGTATGGCTGAACTCCCAATGTTGTGTCCAACAATTCATTGGTAGACCCAAATAATTTTCGCTATAATTAATAATATATACGTGAGTGTAATTTGTATTTATATAATTTATTTATGAAAATTCTGTTTTATATCCATATATATTAGATGAAACTTTTTGAACAACTCATGTGACCCTAAATTAAGTGTAAAATATATACGTTGTTTTCGTATGCACCTGTTCATAATCGGATTCATATGACGGTGTGGATAAAATCATTTTTCTCCCTACCCCTTCCCCGTAATATCAAAATAATCGTTCCGGTTGTCATGTGACGGTTACGAAAGTGACCAATCAGAGCTCGAAGAGGGGAATTCAAAAAGCCTCATGCGATGCGAATAAACACATTTCACAAAGAGCTGTGTCGAAGTGCTGAAAGAAAGTCGAAAATTCTTCAGTTTTTACGCTGCAAAAAAGGACGATCTTCGATTTACAGTACTCAGAGCATTTGTAGCTTTCAACCGGGTACATTTTGAAGTTTTAACTGTACAAGAACGGAATAGAATGGCTCAAAGGAGATTTGGAAATGTAAGTCGTCGAAATCGATTATCGAACGAGCTTGTTGTTCTATGCTTTTAGCTTTAGTTTGAATGGGAAAAGACCGTTTTACACTTGTTTTTTTTTTGTAGGTTATTTCTGAAGAAAATATCCGAGAAAATATCGCAAATCGGGGTAAAACTGGTGGTGCTTCGCGTGTGACAAGATCTACTTTAGCCGACATTGGTAACGTTGGAACATCAATTCATGATGGCAAGGTCAGTGTTTTGGCATCAAAATGATTCCAATCGATTTCTTTGCGCATTTCTACAACGAAACTTGTTTCCTAGGTGGTCACTCGGGCTCAAAAGGAGTTAAACATTCACACTAGAAGGCCGCTACACAAATCCAAAGGCACGACTTCGCTCAGTTCACTGTTGCCTAAAGTGGACTCGAAAGATGTCGAGCCAAAGGAAAGCATGGATATTGAAAGTGTACAAGATGTCGTTGAACAAGTTTCAGAGGCCATGAAACGCTGCGAAGTCACAGACATTGATGCTGACGATTATGAAAACCCACAAATGTGTGCCGAATATGCGAATGAAATCTTCCGCTATCTGTTAAAATACGAGGTACAGGAACGTAAATACTTTTGGTATTCAACAATTAAAATAGACGCGACTTTAATTAAAGCCCCAAACATTATGACTAAAAAAATGTTAAATGCGATTGGTATAACCTGAAATATAGGTCTATAGCATATGGCTTAAAGAATAAACAAATTAAGGGCTCTGATGGTTTATGATATTTATCAAAATTTGAAAATTAATACAAATATATATTTGCCCTGTGTGACATATCCTGTATGACTACAAAGGGTTATATGTTTTCTCTGTTTGTCCTAAACCAGTCATAAATTTCTTTCTAGAAAGAGTTTGCTGTCACAGATTACATCAAAGACCAGAAGGAAATCAATGAAAGAATGCGATCGATTCTTGTTGATTGGCTTGTGCAAGTTCACGAAAAGTTCCGCTTGCTACAGGAAACTCTTTACCTAACTGTGGCCTTTGTTGACAGATATTTAGTGGTAGGCACTGTGCTACTATTCAGCAAAATGTCATTTAGGCATACCCAATTGACCATTCCACCTTGTTTAAACTGTGTTTTATCTTGGTTTAATTTCTAATCTTAAATGTTGCCATTGGTGACAGGCTTGAAACTGCACACTGGCTAGCTAATGGGGTGGACCCATAGGCTTGCTGATGGAGTTTTTATAATTTGTAGAAAGAAAAGGTTCAGAGAAGTGAGCTTCAGTTAGTTGGAGTGACTGCAATGCTCCTTGCTTCCAAGTATGAGGAAATGTATGCACCAGAAATTGGCGACTTTGTTTACATCACAGATCAAGCGTACGACAAATCCACCATTCGTAGAACTGAATCAAAGATGTTTGAAGCTCTCGGCTACCAGCTTGGCGATCCTTTGTGTCTCCACTTTTTGAGGAGAAACTCGAAAGCTGCCCGTGTGAGTAGTATTAGAGAAAAGGAATATAGCCACTTGATTCAGAACTGTAGTTTATTGCCTTCATTCCTGTTCCCCTATTATACTGGTATTTTTTGCATTTTCTGGCTAATAATAATTTTCTGGTTATTTTTCACTGTTATTCTGGTCATAGGAGTAGTTGTTCTGTGAAGTGGCAATTTTTACCATTTTGTGGTGGTTTTACCAGAGGGGGGGGGTGGCTTTGTCAGTATTATGAGAAACTTCACATATCCCTAATTTACTATTCTCCTTTCAGTCTCGCCCCGAAACTCACACGATGGCAAAATATTTCCTGGAATTAATGTTGGTTGATTATGAGTCTATCAAGTTTTTACCCTCGTTAAAAGCTGCCGGTGCGCTCAGCCTTTCTCTTCAACTTCTGGACAAACGAGAATGGGTAAGTTAAAATTAAGTGTGCTCTCCAATCTAATTGCAATCAAGTATGTTTTAATATCATGTATGTATGGGGACTGGCTAAAAGGAGAATTATGAACTGGAGAGTTATGATTCTAGAGAGTCGTGTCTGAACCATGCCCACTTTTCCCAATGACTACAGCCAATTCTTTAACTCTTCCAATGTTTCCTTAAGGCCTTTTCAAACAAAGCAAACATCATGCAACATTGTTGGCCCAACAATGTTGCATGATGTTGGATGAAATTTTAAGCAAGTTTAAAATTAAGCCAACATCTTCCAACATGGTGTTCAAACGAGGCCAACATGTTGAATCCAACAATGTTGGGTGATGTTGGAGCAACATGTTGGCTTCGTTTGAACAGGCCTTTAAACTAACATGATAGAGTTATATTGGAGATAACTCTCTTTCTTGCCAATATTTATGATGATGTTGGAGAGTTATCATTCTTTTATAACTCTGAGCCATGTTCACTATTCTGGCTATAAAGAGAGTTCTGTCAGTCGTTATGAGAAAGCCTTCTTTTCAAAAGCTTATGCATACATACCCTTTTCACCCCAGAATTGTTAACAAGGCTCAGAATTGTAAAAGAGTAATCACTCTCCAATATATTTAGAAACATTTCATGAGAGAGTCACATCAAGTATAACTCTGTCATTGAAAGAGTTAAGAAAATGGGTGTGGTCATTGGGAAAAGTGGTTGTTTTGGGGCGTGGTTCAGATGGAACTCTCCAAAATAATAACTCTGCAAGATACCTCTCTGCTTTATAACTCTCTCTTTAGTCATACTCGTTTATGTCTCTACGTTCATCGCATGATATGCTAAACAGTTGCAAATTGCGGGCCCTGATCTCGCTCACTTCTTGGCTCTCTATGGAGTAGCGACAGTAAATTGTGTAGCTTATGTATGAGTCTATTGAACATTTCATCGTTTCTGTAGGATTCAACTTTAGAACACTACAGCACCTACTCGGAACACGCGCTCAAGCCGTGCGTGAAACGAATTGCGCAGTTGGTGATTAAGGCGCAAAACAAAGATTCGAAACTTACCGCAGTCACGAATAAGTTCGCCAAATATAAATCGTTGCAAGTTAGCGTGTCGCCTGCGTTGGCGTCAGAACGACTTTTCTACTTCGCTGGGCAGTGAATGGAGTTTTAAAATACTCCCGCGCAATTCTTTATAATAGTTTTAGAGTTTATAATTTCTTACTTTTTTAAAGCATTTTATGTATGCCATACGAATGCACATGGCAGAAACATAATTTATTAATTGTTTATATTTTGTACCTTTTCACGAAAGTAAGGGAAAGTACGCGTACAGAACCAGAAACTATTAGATTAGGTGCAAGTTGTGACTTCATTCAGCTCATCAAGTCTATTCAATTCATCAAGTTGCATAAGTCTGTGAAAATTGGACTTGATTGATATTCAACGATTATTCTTCAAGGTGATTATCGGGGAATATTCCCCGAAAATCACCAAGCCTGAGGCGAATAGTTGTTTTAGTATTTCTGCACAAGTTATTTTAGTTTTGTTTATTTCTTTGTCCGTAATTTGTACAAAACGGCGGCTAGTCGCTATTTTGTAAACTTGTTTTCACTGTTATATTCATCTACAGGTGAATATTAAGATGCACGTCATATCAGCCGTTCACAACGTTGGATTTCTTATGTTCACTTGTGTAAAAATACTAAAACTTGATATTTGCAGGCCTGTTTTTTACCTTTATTGCCCAGCCCGCCAGCTTGCACTTTTCTATTTGTGTACAAATTGTAGCAATTCCTTCTTGCGACTAGTTTTATGAACACATAGTATAGAATCATATATTTTGTGTTCGAAAATAGCATTTTTCTTTGGGGATGTATGAAAAATACAGTACTCAGTAGATGTACGTTTTTAGTTTTAATCTATAAAGTGTTCTCTAAATACTGTAACATTTAATTTCTTATTAATCCGATATGAGATGTACATAAGGTGACAAATAAAAGTTATTATTATGTATTCAAATCTTATTCTTGTTCGTGATTGGTTAAAACGCAACGGCTAATTTACCGTATCAGCAAGATGACGCGTTTTTTAGCTGCTGACGTGTCAGCGTGCAATAATACCTTGTTTTGGACCGAACTTCGGTGATAGCAAAACAAAACGTGGCAGGTAGCGAATTTAAAGTTGTTGTACGCAGAAGCTACAAAACTTGAACGGCAAGTTGTACTAGAAATATTGACTTTCGTTAGTTTTAATGATTGATTACTATCATTTAATTGTTTTAAAAACATTGCTGCATTGAGGGAACATTAAAAAAATGTTGTACGAATTAACTTGGCATGAGATTTTCGTGTGTTCGTTTGTATAGTTTTTGTTTTTTCGTTTTGAATACATAATAAAACAATTATTGAATTCGATTTTCCGCATGATACCGACAATTATCTAGGCCTCGATTTGTGCATTTGTGTTATCCTCTTTAGGCTTCGGCAAATATCACAAACCTCTTCCTCAATAATTCCTCATATCCTGCTCGACCTCATTCAATAATTTTTGTATCTGCGAATGCAGATATAGAGATTACTTCATGGTTGGTGAGTGCGTACGATTTTTACTCACGAGTTGGGAAGGATCGTTAAGCGAACGAGTGAGCGCAGCGAACGAGTGAGTTTAGCGATCCTTCACAACGAGTGAATAATAAAAATCGTACAAACGAACCAACCATGAAGTAATTTGTTTATTATATGAGTATAAAGATGAGTGTATAAAGATACGGATATATCTTACTGACAAAAACAAATACTCAAGCAAAATATTAAAATGGAATTTCTTACCATTTATTGCTTTGTTTTCTTGCTGAAAATGAAACCGTGAGGTTTATTTCAAGTTAATGAGGCCACGAATGTCGTCGTTATGATTTTAGGTGGTTGTTTTATCAGTGAAATTGTCTTAAATCTCTCTTTTCGGTGAGTTAAAAAATACTTGTAAAATCAGACTCCATGTTTACACTAGCCTGCGAGCAGGTGTTGCACGTTCGGGTCAGCCAATCAGAACACTGAACGATAAATTTTCACTGGTGAAAAAACATCGTTCGTCCAATCAAAGGCCGTGAACGATGATTTTTCACCGAGTGAAATTTTATCGTTCTTGATGCCGATTGGCTATTGCTAATTTGGAACGATTATTACGCACAGCCATATCGATGAATAAATCTCTATACTCATATAATAAATATTGTTATCGTGCGCGTGCTGTTACTGTTAGCTGTTAGCTTGTAGCCAATCACCGAATGCGTAAATTAGAAATATTATACCTCAAATTTAAATTGTCCTATCAAAAAACTTAGTTTACACCACGTGAACGTGTGATTTTTCACTGCATTTCACTCAATCCCACGCGTAGTGCGTGTGCCATGAGATATAATTTATATTTCATGGCAACACGCGGGACACACGCGTGTTGCCATGAAATATAAAATATATTCCATGGCACGCGTGGGATCCACGAACTTTAAAATAACAAAAATGGTGGGATGTGCAGAAGAAATCAGAGAATAAGATGAAGAAATTCAAAGAATTTTGGATGAAAAAGGCGCCCAAAATAAAAAAAAAATCCACCAAATTTGCCAGTCAAGCCTTTCGAGCCTTCGTAGAGTTTGAAATAGCCGAAGAAAGCGTGGAAAATCTCGATACAAGCTTGGCAAGGTTTAGTACGCGTGTATCATTTTTAAATTTTGCATGAACATTTTAGTTTTTCGGTATAATATATCATTTATAGACCCTCCGCTCGGGGGACTCGGTGAAATATTTCCTTCAGTGATGATATTTCCCTCGGACTAAAGCCCTCGGGAAATATCATCACTTCAGGAAATATTTCACCGAATCCCCCTCGCTCCGGGTCTATAAATGATAGATAGCCAATAGTCGAGAATATAACATTAAAATGACGTTCTACTCAATGATCATTCAGACCATAATATGTTTAACTGGAGTGATTTTCCAAATTCCAAAATGGCGTGTGCCAAGACTGTTAAAGAGTGAAGAGTTAAGCCTAACTGGACAAGGACTGCTAAGGTTTATTGAACTGAAGACTTTTCGTAGCGTGACTAGATGTTCTATTTCTATTGTAAATATGTCTAAGCAAGATGATGGTTCGACAACTGGGGAAATATTGCATCGGCTGTGTTATCCATCTGTAAATTACAACAGTCAACAAACCGATTTGACAGAAGCAGTGACAGTGATACAATGATAATAAAGGTACAATAACAACATGGACTACATGTATGTAATTTTTAGGAGTCCAGTTAACTTGTTTAAAACGGCTTTGAGTATACTGTATGTTTTGATGGATGGGCTTGTTGTTTTCATTATGTGCATTATGTTTCCCTAGTGCTTGCAGTGTACACTTGCATTATCTAGTATTTGTCTGTGATTGCACTTATTTGGTACACACTTTATTCTTGTGTACAATTTCTTGAACTTCATGTTCTTTTGAATAGTCAAATTTGAGTATTTTTTCTCGGGTTTATTTTTAAATGTATGTATCATGAATAGAAACCGTGTACCAGCACTTAGTATCACTCATGCTCAAAGTCTATTAATGCTTAGATCTGAAATCTGAATAGGTCGACATTTTTCCTTGGGTAGTATTCTCAGCTTAAGTCACCTTATTTGTTAAATCTGAATCACCAGCATTTCTATTGAAACAAAAAATATTCATATGAGATAAAGCTAATTTAGCATGAGTGATTGATGAAAAATTGATCACCAGTAAATCATAAAATTTTGGTTGCACAGGGTGTATAAAAAAAGTAGACCCTTTGAAGTAGCTGCAAATTTGATTAACTGCAATCTGTTGCATTAATTTGACAGTTCAAAATGACTCGATTCGAAGGTCACTTAACAGATTTAATTCATTCTAATTTTAAATACACCTTGAATATCTTTAACAATGTAATGAATTACAAATTCACATTTTTGTGCAGCCTGTTTTGTTTGCTGAAGTTATTCTAACTTGTCCCATGTGTATACAATCATGCGTTTCTACGCATACATTAATTCGACCGAATTAAAAAGCATTCCAAAGGGTCTACTTTTTTATACATCCTGTAGTAAACCATATTTGTAAAACTAAAGTTATTTGATTTATGCATTGTATACTCGACATGCATTTTTATATCGATTTTTAAAACTAACAATTAATAACCATTAATATCCATTCAAATTTGGTTCCAACAATTGTGATAAATGTCAAAATATTTCAAGTATTTACTTCTGAAATGATTCTGTTATCAAAATTTTATGTTAATCATTTCATATGTTTTTATTAAAAAGTTTATATTATACAGTAATCTTTTCAAACAAATTGGACTATTTATTTCAATATTTATTGCAATCATTCTACTACATATTTATGCTGTGCGCAACTACCTGCACGCGTAGCGTACCTTTTTTTCGCAGATACATGTATGCGTAGCGTTCCTACTTTTAATATGTGTAATCATGCAACTACACATGCTTGCAGAAATTTGCAACTAAAAAATTAACTTGATAGTAATTGTATGGTTTTGCCAGCGCTTGTTTGCAACATAACGTTTGTTTTTTGGAAAGTGCCCTGATTTCATTTGATTTCATTTACTGTGAGCGAAGATGAATTCAATTTAACAAATTGCTTAGGATATTTTCCACACCGAAAATATTGGTAATATTTTAGTCTGCTTTCATTTTTTCTTGCTCCCATACACATTTTTAGAAAATTAATCCACATTTTAGTTGATAGTATTACATAATTTATGGCGCTCCTATTTTATAAAAAAACTAAATACACGTTTCTATTATCTTAAACTTTCGATATTTGGGTCAAAAACCTTGAAAAACCCAGCAAAATTTGCAAATCAACTTTGTGAATCGATTGACTCGGCTACACACAAGACTGCACTTTGACAGCGTGAGACTTCTACCATTGCACGCTGATCACGAAGCGCGCGCATACTTCTTGCCTAAGCCATCGCAGATTATGTAAATTTATCGCTTATGAACTGATGACAGTCGTAAAGAAAATATTATAAATCACAAATTTGAACATTCCCCTCGCTGCGCTATAATGAAACATCATCTCACGACAATTTTAGTTTAAAACAATAGCAATAGATACTCCGGGCGGAAATCTTAACTTGGTTAGAAATATCAAAGCCCTGACAACAGCTTTAAATAGAGCCATAAGATAACTGAACAAAACAAATTTTTTGAAAAATATTTAATGAAGCTAACGTTTCGTTGCTATACTTGCAACATCTTCAGAGCAATTAAAGTATTATAATATGTACAAAAGCTTATATATAAAGCACAAAATTCTAAGGTTACAAAAAACGGTTACAGATTTAAGATAGGCAAATCATAGTGATTTGACAATAGCAAAACTAAGGACATGTAATATTACAGTTTACTATACAAAGGTCATGCAAGATAGGATTAATTATACAAGGTTAAAGGTTCTTAGTTCTGTACCTTTAACCTTGTATAATTAATCCTACCTTGCATGACCTTTGTATAGTAAACTGTAATATTATATGTCCTTAGTTTTGTTATTGTTAAATCACTATGGTTTGCCTATTTTAAATCTGTAACCGTTTTTTGTAACATTAGAATTTTGTGCTTTATATATAAGCTTTTGTACATATTATAATACTTTAATTGCCCTGAAGATGTTGCAAGTATAGCAACGAAACGTTGACTTCATTAAATATTTTTCAAAAAAATTGTTTTGTTCAGTTATGTTATGGCTCTATTTAAAGCTGTTGTCTGGGCTTTAATATTTCTAACGAAGCTAAATTTTAGTTTATTTTATAAAATTTTGTCAATGTCGGAGCACTAACAGGTTTAATATCTGGAAGTACAATCTCTATCAGAGAGGTTCAGATTTCGCTTCCAATACCTCTACCGCTACCTTAATGTATCTTTCAGCCAATTAGATGTGCCGAACCTACCCGATTAACCAATCAAATTGTTTAAAAATCGGGGAAAGGCAGTGGTAGTGGTAGAGGAAGTGAAATCTGAACCTCACTAATATATACAACACGACTGCTAGTCGAGGCTCATGCACACGCAGCTGGAGTATACTTCAGTACAACACGTCTGCTTGCCGTGACTGTACCTGTGATATATATATATATGATTCTCGGCTGGCTGCAGTGTTGTACTACAGTATACTGCACGACCCTCCAAACAGATCCAGACCTGAGGGGAAACTAGGGTATAAGCTTTAGGAGGAAAGGGGAGGGGGGGGTGATGGTGACTTTTGTTTCTAAATTAAGCCGAATCACAAGGTAGGTTGTGCTATCACATTTGGCGACCAAATAGAAACTATGTATTTCTAGTATCAGAGTCTTAATTCTGTTTGTCGAACAGTTTACTATGATTCATTTCGCAACCTGATCCCTATTTCCGGGCTTTTTCTCTCTTTCCAGTTGCCCGCGTTCGTACGAAGTACAGGGTCCTGTTTGCTCGTTGTGGGACGGAAATAGCCAAATTTAATTTTCCTGCGCAAAGTAAGAACAATGTTCTGAAAGCTCCGAGATGTGAAAGGAATCCTGCCTTTATTTCAAGGTAATATGATTTATTTTGCATCAGTAGTTGTAGAATAGTATGTAAATCTCGGACGTAGATGAGGTTTGCAGTGGGCAACGTGTGCAATCCGGCCGAACTTAGCGAAATATTTGAACGTGCAAGTTCGTAATTTGTTTATGTTTTTAGTTTCTAAAAATCTCGCGCCACGCGGGTTAGTTGACATGCAATTTTTAATGCCCCTAGAGTTAGTATAGTTACTCTATGTAGTTGAAATTTTAAAACATTACCGCAATTCTCATTCTTATTTAGCCGAAACGTCTTCGTTAAGCTAATGAACCATATGTATAGTATAGCTTAATATTATTTTGTAACATTAATTTTCTCCTTATTTTTATGAAGGCTGATTGAATATGAGTGCGCCTGTTACCAGCTAGACCGGCGTGATGTTCTACGAACAGAATTCCAACCAGATGAAAGTATAAACAGCATCAGGAAATATGATCAAACTAAGCCACGACGATCCAAAGATAGAGTTGGCGTAAGTTTGTTGACTTTTTTTACCGTTTCAATTTTCTTTGTCACTTCAGCTTTCGTTCCAGTCAAAAGCACGTTTATGTCACGCATGTAGCCTAATTGCTTTATTTTCTACTGCGTTTTGTTATGTCACGCCTGTAACCTTAGTAATAATTCAAACAATTTGTGGTTTTCACCATGCATTTATTTATTTATTCTGAGCTTTTGGCCGGTAAGCCCGGGTCGTCTCCAGAGAAACTATAATAAATGGTCAACAATACGAATATTACGGTCAAATTTGCTTTTGCGTGCGCAAATACGCACAATTCTTAATGATTCGTACTAATTATAATTTCAATTAAACAATTTTAATATTAGTGTAAAGATTAATGAAAAAGGCATGTATAATCCATGGCTTTGGCGTGAAAACCAACGGGGGGCGCTAACAACCTGATTCTCAGGGTCTTCACCTCCGCCATTTGCGCTACGGCGAAGACCCTGACACAGGCTGGTCACGTGACACCCAAATCTTGGGTGCTTGACATTCGTACTTAGCAGGGGCAGGTAATTGTTGGCCCAACAATGTTGCATGATGTTGGCTTCGTTTGAACAGGCCTTTAGATTACAACAGCGTGATGCAAACACAAAAGAAAGCAAAGATACGGTTTTAGAGTCAGATGACTTCCCGCTTCGTCGGTCTCAATTGTTGTTTGACAATAATTTGTGATAACGCGTTTTTACCTACCCATGCTAAGTACGAATGTCAAGCACCCAAAATTTGGGTGCCACGTGACCAACCTGTGTCAGGTTCTTCGCCGTAGCGCGGGTAGCGGAGGTGAAGACCCTGAGAATCAGGTTGGGGCGCTAATTGGTTTTTCTTACAGTGAAATCAGATTCCTTAATAAAAATATAGTAAAATGCCTAAAAATAAATGCCATTTGTCGCCAGAGTATTTATTTTTTCCAGTTTTTTTTTTCTTTTGAAGCATTGCAGATAACACAAAATTACAATTTTTTGGGCTGAGTAGGCCAAGTTTAATAAAATACACTTGCGAGAACACAAAGTATAAACATGTATTTCGCGCGGTGTAGCGGTATTTTTATGACTATATATCGTCAACAGAAATACATACAAAGCAAAAATTGCGCAGCGTATCTTTTGTGAACGCGTTAATGACATATGTAACAAGGTTATCCGTATATATTATAGCAAGGGCAAAGATCTGAAGTGCGAATGAGGAAAATCAATTTGTCAATGCACATGGTATACAGTCATATTCACATTAGCATTGTTTTGCGCTTTATGGTTTATTGCATACAAAATG
The DNA here is from genome assembly GCA_963855995.1 of Muricea muricata. NCBI lineage: Eukaryota > Metazoa > Cnidaria > Anthozoa > Malacalcyonacea > Plexauridae > Muricea > Muricea muricata. The sequence continues at coordinate 11,957,569 of OY979728.1, read as the reverse complement.
GAAATTAATCTCGAGAAAAAATTTACATCGATGAAAATACCTGAGTTGAAAAGATTTCTGCAAGATCGCGGTGTTAGTGTGAACAGCCAACTTAAGCCAGGGTTAGTCGCTATCGCTTGTGCTGTTGAAAGCATGAAACTTCCCTTAAAAAATCGGGTAACTGTTAAGGAAGAGAAACAAAATTTGACACGACGATTGTTTCAAATTTTTGTAAAAGATGGAAGGAAATCGGACAAATAATATATATATATATATATATATATATATATATATATATATATATATATATTTTTATATATATATATATATATATATATATATATATATATATATATATATATATATGTATATATGTATATATATGTATATATGTATATATATGTATATATATATATATATATATATATATATATATATATATATATATATATATATATATATATATATATTTACAAATTCGTGAAGCATAGAAATACAGTCACGTGACAATCCTACAATAACAAATGATACAAAAATCTTTATTAAGTTATACTTTCTTATTACTTATTACTTTCTTAAGAAATATTCTTAAACTGTATAGCGTGTATGCATTAATGCATATCTACCTGTATAATGATAACTGTTTCTGATTGGCCAAAAATAGTTTTCTCTTTAAGTTTTTCTTGTTTTGTAAATCTTCATTTGAGAATTCCTCTAAGTGTTCCATTTTAATATCAGTCTGCCAAAATAGAAGAGTTCGTACTGAAAAAACTGACGGTTAGAAAGTTTAAACCATGGATACATGTCACTGTATCATTGCATGTATTGTCATTAAATACTCAGTTTACCTGAATGGATGAATTAATTTTCATTTGCTGATTTGGCTTTACATGAGAATCTACGCCAGTAAAAACGTTAGGTGAAACCATAACTATATCATTGTTGCTACTGAAAACGTCTGTCAAGTTATCTTCAAATGCTGCGTCGGTTTCACAGGCTCCATTGAATGTTGTTGAACGACGTTTCTTCTGCGGTTTAGTCGGTCTATTATGAGGGCATTTTCGTTTTTTTACATACTTAAAAAGCGAAAAAAAACCATTTCTTTTAGGACACGTGCAAATTTTTATATTGATATACCTATGCGCTGGTATAACTGATATAGATTCTTACATTTTCACGACTTTTTACTGCAGATATAGGGACCGGGTATTCCATCGTTGATCCATTTTCATCGACAAAATGTAAGCTACAGATATAGCTGTTCTTAGTGCATTCAAAATTATCACCTCGATGACAAGCTTTTATCCATCTTTGTCGTCTCTCTCCTTCATATCGAGCAGAGGGAAAGCGAATAAAAAATATATCATCGCCGTTCGCATTTCGCTTCCATCATAGACAATCAAAAGAATGGACTGGAAACGCAAGCTAAAGCGTCAATGTTGCTGACGCGACAACCGTGATACGGTCTGATATGTTATACTTTGGAACCCTGTAACTTCACTTTAAATATACTTCAGGACTTTCTATTTACATATTTTAAACAAGAACGGCAATGTCTATGGAACTATTGACTTTTAAAATTTTTTATGGATATAACAAAGCTAAAACCCAACGCTGAATGTTTGCGTTCTTTTTGACTACAGAAATGTTGCCATTGTTGTGGTTGAAAAAGGTTCACGGAAACATTAAATGGTGATTTGCCGGCTTGTTTATCTCTCTGAAAAGTTTTAAAAGTCCATAGTTCCATTCACATTTCTGTTCTTGTTTAAAATATGTAAATACGAAGTCCTGAAATGTATTTAAAGTGAAGTTACAGGGTTCCAAAGTAAAGCGTATCACGGATGTCGCGTAAACTTTAGCTTGCGTTTCCAGTCCATTCCTTAGATTGTCTATGCTTCCATAAATGAGGATACCGTTCATCGTTTCTACACGTACCCCAAGCGCCTCTACGTACCATAGCTTTTGATAATGTAAAGAACAATATTTTCATTTGCGCAACACACTTTGTCTTTGGGTAATATACACGGATATAACGCGTTCACAAAAGATACGCTGCGCAATTTTTGCTTTGTATGTATTTCCTGTTGAAGATATATAGTCATGAAAATACCACCACACGGCGCGAAATACATGTTTATACTTTGTGTTCTCGCAAGTGTATTTTATTAAACTTGGCCTACTCAGCCCAAAAAATTGTAATTTTGTGTTATCTGCAATGCTTCAAAAGAAAAAAAAACTGGAAAAACTAAATACTCTGGCGACAAATGGCATTTATTTTTAGGCATTTTACTATATTTTTATTAAGGAATCTGATTTCACTGTAAGAAAATAGGTACGCGCTGCGTACATGTGTGTAGCCTGCAGTGTTTGATAATGGCTATTTCAAAAGCTAAAGTTATTGAAATTAAGCAAATTGGCACAGTTTACGGGAAATAAACATTTAATCACATACAAAACATTATACTTTAAGTAAACGAGTATTACATACATTTTTTTTTCAGTAAGCATAAACATATCCAAGAAGTTGTGAGGTAGTTAATGTGTCAAATACAATTTCGCTTACAGTGTACAAAACCTTGACCTGTATGTATACGAAAGACAAGAATTCACAGAACAAAATATAGATAATAAGAACAACCCTTAAAACAAGAAACGCTCTTGTTCCAGGGCGGTACACATCAAGGTCTCAGGTCGAAGTCTCGGTAGACAATTTTCGTGAAGTTTGAATTTGAAAGATAGTCCAAAGATCTAAGTTCGGCGAAGTTAAGAAAAGTCAAGATATTCGTCATTTTCGTGGCACTTTCACATTATCAGATATATTGACAAAAACATAGTTGCCAAATGTATAGATGTGTTTCTTCACCCTTGTTTTTTCAATTGATGAGTATATAAATAGTCCATGACTTTCTCAAAGTTCTCAATGCATAGGATGGGTACAACGAAGATAAGCTTTGATCGGCTTTTCTGATCCTCTCCAATGGAAGTGAAATTTCGTTGTTGTTTGTTGTTCTCCGAAATACTTCGTTGCTGAGGTTGCACACTGTTTTAACTTTCTGTGAACCAATTTAATTTTACGCTTGTAGATTAGCATAAATGTCAAAAATTTGAAAATGTCCATAAATTTGATATTAGTGCCATTCATGTTTTTTGATGAATGCCATTCTCCATGCTTAGAAGTGTTCTCGTTGTCACCGTATAAATACTGGCAGGATCATCTCCAGAATGACTGTCAGGATTTACCGATAAATTTAGAAATACACAAGGATTATATAGAATTAACAGTTCTTTAAGCAAGCTCACTAAAATATGGCCAGCGGGGTCATACTATTTGTGAAATATCATATCAAAGTATAATGTCAACACTTACCTCGAAATCAGTGATATCTCAGACACAGTTTAGTTTTGTTGTGATCTTTTAGACAAAAGTGAGGCCATCAGCTCGGTATAACTTCGTAAAGTATCTCAAATTGGGCAAAATTCACCTTGCTTCACGTTGTTCGCCATGCATTGTATTTCATGAACAACTTTGAACAAACAAAAATGACGATGTTTTTGGACAATCCGGATAACTGGCGTTTCAAAAGCATTAACGTAACATTTTTTTGACAAGAGTGGAGCGATCAGCTTGGTATAATATCGTAAAGTATCTCAAATTCGGCAAAGTTCACCTTCGTTCACGTTCGCCATGCATTCTATCGCTCCCTGGTGGCCGGAAGTGATTTTCGCATATATAATTTGCTTCACTTTTGACTATCCAGTCTAGTACTGGATCAGTACTGCGGACACGAACCCACAGACGATTGTACATTTTACGGTTCTCACATAGTGGGTAGCTACGCATGCGCGGCTACCCACAAAAAACCAATTAGCGCCCCCCGTTGGTTTTCACGCCAAATCCATGGATTGTTATTTAAAGGCTTTCCTTCTTGAGGTATTGTTTGATGTTTTGAGATTTCAACCGATTCTCTTGTTTTCCGTCCGAAATATTTGTCCACTGGAGCCAGAAGAGTAGACTGGTCCCAATTTATTTTGCGATTGCATATCTAAGCATGCTTAGCGATAACTTCCAACACTTTTGATCAAAGTATCGGAAACGAATTAGACCACATCAAAGATGTCCTTAAAAACAATGGTTTTTCTGATAACGAAATTCTTCGTAATCCTCCAAAACCCAAATCTAAAAGTAGCAGCCGCGCTGAACCTATCAAGAGAGTTTGCCTACCATACAGTATATTGGTCCTGCAGGCATCCCATAGAATAGAGAGAATCCTCCACTCAAACAACACCAAACAGCTCAAACCAGAAAATCCGCGTGAATGCGGGAATTTGGTGAAACCGGGCGCAATCTGACGATAAGACAAAAAGAACACCACAATTGCTGCGTCAAAGAAAAGTGCGATAGCTATTGTCTATTCAACTTTAAACATGATCTTGTCTATTCAACTTTAAACAAGAATAGTGCGATAGCTATATCGGCCATCGCTTAAGCATGCTTGGATATGCGATCACAAAATAATACAGGTGATTCTTGTCTATTCAACTTTAAACATGATCATAATCACGAAATCATGATCACGAGTATAAATACATTATTATTGTTATTGTTATTATTATTATGATAGCCAGCCTATAATCTATCATAATTAACATATCGGCATGCCCTATAAAAAGCATACGAATGAGCTCATTGGTGTACTCCGTATAGATAGCCCATTGATCTATTACGATGTTATATTATATATTATAATATAGCATTTGTAAATTCTGAACGCTGATTGGCTAAGAGCCGTGTTGATATAACTCTATGTCAACACGGAAAATTTCCCGCCACTCTTCTGTTAAAGTTCTTTGTGCTATATTACAAAAGAAATACAAAACATTTTTTCCGTATTGATATACAGTTATATCAACACTCGTGAAAATTGGAAAAACTCGAAATTGTGTGAAAACACTCCGCCCTGCGGGCGTCGTGTTTCCACACAATTTCTCGTTTTTCCAATTTCCACTCGCTCTAAACCCCTGCTCCCCTACATATTTAATAATTGTGCAATGCATATAATACTATACAGCAAAAGATTATGAGTTGTTACACGATATTGAAAACAGTATGCAACAATGTTTCTGGGACAACAATATTGTTAAGCCTGAATGAACAAGCAATCAGTGTAACAATGCTGAACAATATTGTTGACAAATTAGAATTTCTTATAATTGTATTTGGTGATAATCTAAGATAATTGCTTTATATCTTCTATATTTTCTATTTTAGTATAGACTAAAAGTTTCAGCATATAAAACAAAACGCTGTGAAGCTTCTGTCTCAAAATATAACGTGTTTTCATCAAAACAAACTAGATTTCTTCGTTGGTTCATTGCTACGCTTTCTTTACGAAGTCTTAAAATATTTGAGAAGCTATTATGAACAATATTGAATCGATGAACTGCCTTAGGAAATGTTTTAAGTTGACAAAAGTTATCTTGTTGAATTTCGATCATATTCATAGAGACGCAACATATTTGTATTATACGTGAAAATATTCGCATTTTGCAAAACAAATCTTACGCTTCTGCAATGAGAATAGAATGGATCAAAATTAAGAAAGTATATCAAAAACCGCAAATACATACCTTCACAAAATCCCAGAAAAATAAAGAATGAAACTGCTTTTAATCCGAATTCGAACAGCCCACGATCTGTGCCACGATGTAAACACGCGATGATTTGCTATGTACAGCATACGTCAAAAGTTACTTTGGCGCAATGTCGAAACATCATCGTTAACAGTAAAAACCGTTTGAGTGTTAGAGTGTATCTTGTGACGTCAAAATACGTCATATTTTTTTACTAAACACAGCCAGTCATTCAGACATTTATCGCTTACATAGCGTTACGTTGCTATAGCAACGTAGACGCAAAAACATGACACCTTTTGAAACATTTCTAATTATACCTGCATACTAAGCCTTATCGCGCACTCTTAAACACGATTAAAAAGTAAAAAACTACGTTTTAATTCCAAAGAGAACAACAGATTATCTGACTTAATCAGTTGGATTATCTGACTTAATGTAGTTGACAAGCAGTTTTTAATGCCCCTATAGTCAGTATATGTTACTCTACTGTATATAGTTCAAATTTTAAAACTTCTTATACTGTTCTTTTTTGCTGAAACGCCTTCATTCGTATGGTAAAACGGTTCGTAAACCTAATCGATCAGATACCGTACTTGATACATGCGCTTGTTAATATTTTACACTCTTTACATTCACCGTAGTGCTAGGCTATTGAAACTTCAACAATAGATCATTTTCACTAGTTTGCTTTTTTTCTATTACAGCTTGTATTTTTTGCGCATTTTTAATTCCCATGGGAATACAACTTGTTATGATTGCAGCTGCTCTACATGCGAGAGTCGGCCGTAAGCTTCTTGATTTTATTTTGTCGTTTCCATTTTCTTTGTTAGTTTTCGTTGTAATACTGGCAGTTGCAGTCAAAAGCACACTGTCAAAAACATAGGTGGTACATTAGTATACTTTCTACTATGTTTTGTTATGCCACACTGTAACCTTATCTAACAAAAAAATGCCCCTGGAGGGGACCTAGTTAGTGTGGATCTAATTAGGTTTCCAGGTTCAATTCCTGGAGACAAAAAGATTTGCGGTCACTGATATACACTAACTATACCTGGTATAGTTAGTTGAAGTAAGTATACTTTAATATAAACTAGTACTAGTAGAAGTACAATATAAACTAGTACTAGTTGAAGTAAGTATAATATAAACTAATACTGGAGCAAGTATAGAACAAGTTGAAGTAAGGTAAGTACAGTTCTCTAGTTTTTAGAGAGGTTCGGGTTTGGCTTCCAATACCTCTACCGCTACTTAAATCTATCTTTCATCCAATCAGATGTGTCGGACCTACCTGGTTGACTAATCAAATTGTTTAAAAAATCAGGAAGAGGTAGCGGTACTGCTAGAAGAAGTCAAATCTGAACATCTCTACTACGGTTAGCATTACGCGGTTACCGTCAGGTAACTCTATATGATATGCGTGGAAGGTAACTCTAGTCCGCGTTACTTAAGTTAACTTCTTCTTAACTCTACTTCAGCAGTAGACTAGGGTTACGTTATTTAAACTAAAGTGGAGTTAAACTCCACCTTATGGTGTTAACTCTACCTTAGTTTAACTAACGTAACTCTAGTCTAATGCTAAAGTACACTAGAGTTACTTTAGTTAAACTTTTTTTTATTTTTCAGAGGATACCAATTAAAAAGTCAATGCACCACCAATGACAGAACAAAATGAGAAAGAATTGATATCGACCTTTGAAGAGAAAATGCCTTCCAGATGAAACCATAAACAGCACGATAAAACGAGACCAAAGAAGACCAGGAAGATCTAAAGATAGAGTGAATGTAAGTTTGTTGATTTTATTTTGTCGTTTGGATTTTTTTGGTAGCCTGCAGTCATTCCAGTCAAAAGCACGCTTATGTCACGCATGTAACCTTGTTGGTAATAATATTTTCTAATGCGTTTTGTTATGTCACATGGAATGAACATATAAATAAAATTTCCAAAAAGGTTTCATCCGGAATTGGGGTGATCAGAAGGCTTAAGCCACGTGTGGACCAGCATACATTACTATGTGCCTATAACGCACTCATTTTGCCACACTTCGACCATTGCTGCGAAGTATGCGACACTATATTGGCATTATGCATTCTGATCGTCTTCAAAGGCTACAAAACAGGGCTGCTAGAGTAATAACAGGTCGTAAAAACGAACACGACCAATCTGAACTTGCTCAATCTACCTAAACCTAAGACTGAATATCTTAAAAAACGTCTTAGCTATAGGGGAGCAAAATTGTGGAATAGTCTCCCAGAAGGATTAAGAAATCAGCAATCTCTCAGGCAATTTAATTTAAATGTAAGGAACCTGGCCAGGCCCAGTTAGTTAATTTTACGCGTAGATGTATGACTCTTGTAACGTATCGTAAACTTTGTCAGTCTTACGTGAGTTTGTAGCCAGTGTGTTTATTTGTAATTTGTCCTGTTTGTAATTTATTTTGTATATAAATTTTGAACTACGCCCCTCTTGGAAACCAGCTGTGCTGTTGGGGTTAGCGTAGTTAAATAAAGTTTTTACTTACTTCACTTACTTGCCTGTAACCTTACTATTAAGTTTTAACAACAAAAAAACTGCCCCTGGAGGGGACCTAATTAGAGTGGACCTAATTAGGTTTCCAGGTTCGATTCCTGGAGACAAAAAGATGTGCGGTCACTGATATACACTAACGATACCTGGTATAGTTGGTTGAAGTAAGTATACTTTAATATAAACTAGTACTAGTAGAAGTAAGCATAATATAAACTAGTACTAGTTGAAGTAAGTATAATATAAACTAGTACAAGTTGAAGTAAGTATTTTGAAGAAAGGTAAGTTACAGTACTTTACTCCTACCGGTTTTCGTAGCTTTTTAGTTCTCGTTGTCATTACGGTTACCACTAGGTAACTCTATATGATATGCGTAGAAGGCAAGTCTAGTCTGACTATAGTTAGTATACTACAGTTACCTTAGTTAACTAAGGTAACTCTAGTCTACCTCAGTAGTAGACTAGTGTTACGGTAGTTAAACTAACGTGGAGTCTAACTCTACCTTAGTTTAACTAACGTAACACTAGTCTCCTACTACGAGGTAGACTAGAGTTACCTCAGTTAATTTAGTTCTCGATGTCATTACGGTTACCATTAGGTACTCTATATGATATGCGTAGAAGGTAAGTCCAGTCTGACTATAGTTAGTATACTACAGTTACCTTAGTTAACTAAGGTAACTCTAGTCTACCTCGTAGTAGTTGGCTAGTGTTACGTTAGTTAAACTAACGTGGAGTTTAACTCTACCTTAGTTTAACTAACGTAACACTAGTCTACGACTACGAGGTAGACTAGAGTTACCTTAGTTAACTAAGGTAACTCTAGTATACTAACTATAGTCAGACTAGACTTACTTCTACGCATATCATATAGAGTACCTAATGGTAACCGTAATGACATCGAGAACTAAATTAACTGAGGTAACTCTAGTCTACCTCGTAGTAGGAGACTAGTGTTACGTTAGTTAAACTAAGGTAGAGTTAGACTCCACGTTAGTTTAACTAACGTAACACTAGTCTACTACTGAGGTAGACTAGAGTTACCTTAGTTAACTAAGGTAACTGTAGTATACTAACTATAGTCAGACTAGACTTACCTTCTACGCATGTCATATGGAGTTACCTAATGGTAACCGTAATAAAGTAGACAACAGTGAGAACTATAAGTTTGTGAAATTCTATGGGGTGGTAAGGGTGGGGGGTGGTTAGTGGGATTAGTTACGACTGTAAGTACCTGACACTCTTTAACACTATGAGTGATAGGTACTTACAGTCATAACTAATCCCACTAACCACCCCCCACCCTTACCACCCCATAGAATTTCACAAACTTATAGTCCTCACTGTTGTCTACTTTATTACGGTTACCATTAGGTAACTCCATATGACATGCGTAGAAGGTAAGTCTAGTCTGACTATAGTTAGTATACTACAGTTACCTTAGTTAACTAAGGTAACTCTAGTCTACCTCAGTAGTAGACTAGTGTTACGTTAGTTAAACTAACGTGGAGTCTAACTCTACCTTAGTTTAACTAACGTAACACTAGTCTCCTACTACGAGGTAGACTAGAGTTACCTCAGTTAATTTAGTTCTCGATGTCATTACGGTTACCATTAGGTACTCTATATGATATGCGTAGAAGTAAGTCTAGTCTGACTATAGTTAGTATACTAGAGTTACCTTAGTTAACTAAGGTAACTCTAGTCTACCTCGTAGTCGTAGACTAGTGTTACGTTAGTTAAACTAAGGTAGAGTTAAACTCCACGTTAGTTTAACTAACGTAACACTAGCCAACTACTACGAGGTAGACTAGAGTTACCTTAGTTAACTAAGGTAACTGTAGTATACTAACTATAGTCAGACTGGACTTACCTTCTACGCATATCATATAGAGTACCTAATGGTAACCGTAATGACATCGAGAACTAAATTAACTGAGGTAACTCTAGTCTACCTCGTAGTAGGAGACTAGTGTTACGTTAGTTAAACTAAGGTAGAGTTAGACTCCACGTTAGTTTAACTACCGTAACACTAGTCTACTACTGAGGTAGACTAGAGTTACCTTAGTTAACTAAGGTAACTGTAGTATACTAACTATAGTCAGACTAGACTTGCCTTCTACGCATATCATATAGAGTTACCTAGTGGTAACCGTAATGACAACGAGAACTAAAAAGCTACGAAAACCGGTAGGAGTAAAGTACTGTAACTTACCTTTCTTCAAAATACTTACTTCAACTTGTACTAGTTTATATTATACTTACTTCAACTAGTACTAGTTTATATTATGCTTACTTCTACTAGTACTAGTTTATATTAAAGTATACTTACTTCAACCAACTATACCAGGTATCGTTAGTGTATATCAGTGACCGCACATCTTTTTGTCTCCAGGAATCGAACCTGGAAACCTAATTAGGTCCACTCTAATTAGGTCCCCTCCAGGGGCAGTTTTTTTGTTGTTAAAACTTAATAGTAAGGTTACAGGCAAGTAAGTGAAGTAAGTAAAAACTTTATTTAACTACGCTAACCCCAACAGCACAGCTGGTTTCCAAGAGGGGCGTAGTTCAAAATTTATATACAAAATAAATTACAAACAGGACAAATTACAAATAAACACACTGGCTACAAACTCACGTAAGACTGACAAAGTTTACGATACGTTACAAGAGTCATACATCTACGCGTAAAATTAACTAACTGGGCCTGGCCAGGTTCCTTACATTTAAATTAAATTGCCTGAGAGATTGCTGATTTCTTAATCCTTCTGGGAGACTATTCCACAATTTTGCTCCCCTATAGCTAAGACGTTTTTTAAGATATTCAGTCTTAGGTTTAGGTAGATTGAGCAAGTTCAGATTGGTCGTGTTCGTTTTTACGACCTGTTATTACTCTAGCAGCCCTGTTTTGTAGCCTTTGAAGACGATCAGAATGCATAATGCCAATATAGTGTCGCATACTTCGCAGCAATGGTCGAAGTGTGGCAAAATGAGTGCGTTATAGGCACATAGTAATGTATGCTGGTCCACACGTGGCTTAAGCCTTCTGATCACCCCAATTCCGGATGAAACCTTTTTGGAAATTTTATTTATATGTTCATTCCATGTGACATAACAAAACGCATTAGAAAATATTATTACCAACAAGGTTACATGCGTGACATAAGCGTGCTTTTGACTGGAATGACTGCAGGCTACCAAAAAAATCCAAACGACAAAATAAAATCAACAAACTTACATTCACTCTATCTTTAGATCTTCCTGGTCTTCTTTGGTCTCGTTTTATCGTGCTGTTTATGGTTTCATCTGGAAGGCATTTTCTCTTCAAAGGTCGATATCAATTCTTTCTCATTTTGTTCTGTCATTGGTGGTGCATTGACTTTTTAATTGGTATCCTCTGAAAAATAAAAAAAAGTTTAACTAAAGTAACTCTAGTGTACTTTAGCATTAGACTAGAGTTACGTTAGTTAAACTAAGGTAGAGTTAACACCATAAGGTGGAGTTTAACTCCACTTTAGTTTAAATAACGTAACCCTAGTCTACTGCTGAAGTAGAGTTAAGAAGAAGTTAACTTAAGTAACGCGGACTAGAGTTACCTTCCACGCATATCATATAGAGTTACCTGACGGTAACCGCGTAATGCTAACCGTAGTAGAGATGTTCAGATTTGACTTCTTCTAGCAGTACCGCTACCTCTTCCTGATTTTTTAAACAATTTGATTAGTCAACCAGGTAGGTCCGACACATCTGATTGGATGAAAGATAGATTTAAGTAGCGGTAGAGGTATTGGAAGCCAAACCCGAACCTCTCTAAAAACTAGAGAACTGTACTTACCTTACTTCAACTTGTTCTATACTTGCTCCAGTATTAGTTTATATTATACTTACTTCAACTAGTACTAGTTTATATTGTACTTCTACTAGTACTAGTTTATATTAAAGTATACTTACTTCAACTAACTATACCAGGTATAGTTAGTGTATATCAGTGACCGCAAATCTTTTTGTCTCCAGGAATTGAACCTGGAAACCTAATTAGATCCACACTAACTAGGTCCCCTCCAGGGGCATTTTTTTGTTAGATAAGGTTACAGTGTGGCATAACAAAACATAGTAGAAAGTATACTAATGTACCACCTATGTTTTTGACAGTGTGCTTTTGACTGCAACTGCCAGTATTACAACGAAAACTAACAAAGAAAATGGAAACGACAAAATAAAATCAAGAAGCTTACGGCCGACTCTCGCATGTAGAGCAGCTGCAATCATAACAAGTTGTATTCCCATGGGAATTAAAAATGCGCAAAAAATACAAGCTGTAATAGAAAAAAAGCAAACTAGTGAAAATGATCTATTGTTGAAGTTTCAATAGCCTAGCACTACGGTGAATGTAAAGAGTGTAAAATATTAACAAGCGCATGTATCAAGTACGGTATCTGATCGATTAGGTTTACGAACCGTTTTACCATACGAATGAAGGCGTTTCAGCAAAAAAGAACAGTATAAGAAGTTTTAAAATTTGAACTATATACAGTAGAGTAACATACACTGACTATAGGGGCATTAAAAACTGCTTGTCAACTACATTAAGTCAGATAATCCAACTGATTAAGTCAGATAATCTGTTGTTCTCTTTGGAATTAAAACGTAGTTTTTTACTTTTTAATCGTGTTTAAGAGTGCGCGATAAGGCTTAGTATGCAGGTATAATTAGAAATGTTTCAAAAGGTGTCATGTTTTTGCGTCTACGTTGCTATAGCAACGTAACGCTATGTAAGCGATAAATGTCTGAATGACTGGCTGTGTTTAGTAAAAAAATATGACGTATTTTGACGTCACAAGATACACTCTAACACTCAAACCGTGAACTAAGGTAACTCTACTTTAGTTAACTAACGTAACTCTAGTCTACTTCTAAAGTAAACTAGAGTTACTTTAGTTAAACTAAGGACTATACTAGAGTTACGTTAGTTAACTAAAGTAGAGTTACCTTAGTTCACGGTAACTCTACCTTAGTTAACTAACGTAACTCTAGTCTACTTCTAAAGTAGACTAGAGTTACTTTAGTTAAACTAAGGACTATAGTCATACTAGACTTACCTTCTACGCATGTCATATAGAGTTACCTAATGGTAACCGTAATAAAGTAGACAACAGTGAGAACTATAAGTTTGTGAAATTCTTATAGGTGGTAAGGGTGGCGGGGTGGTTAGTGGGATTAGTTATGACTGTAAGTACCTAGCACTAGTCACAAAAGAGTGCACTAGTTATAAAAGAGTTTTAGGTACTTACAGCCATAACTAATCCCGCTAACCACCCCGCCACCCTTACCACCCCATATGACATGCGTAGAAGGTAAGTCTAGTATGACTATAGTTAGTATACTACAGTTACCTTAGTTGACTAAGGTCACTCTTGTCTACCTTAGTGCTAGACTAGAGTTTACGTTAGTTAACTAAGGTAAAGTTACCGTCACTCTACCTTAGTGAACTAACGTAAACTCTAGTCTACCACTAAGGTATACTAGAGTTACCTCAGTCAACTAAGTTAACTCTAGTATACTAACTATAGTAGATTAGAGTTACCTTGGAAATTCAAATGGTCGGGGGCGGTGGTGGGAGTACGTTTAACTTTAAGTACCTACATAGTACTATTTATATTTAGTAGACTTAGTACTACGTAGTAATACGTAGTAAGTACTACGTAGAAATAGTACTATGTAGGTACTTAAAGTTAAACGTACTCCCACCACCGCCCCCGACCATTTGAATTTCCAAGGTAACTCTAATCTACTATAGTAGACTTACCTCTATATATATTTAGTAGACTTACCTCTATATAATCTACTATAGTAGACTTACCTCTTTATATATTTAGTAGACTTATTTAGTAGACTTACCTCTCTATAATCTACTATAGTAGACTTACCTCTTTATATATTTAGTAGACTTACCTCTATATAAATAGTACTCTATTTATATAGAGGTAAGTCTACTAAATATAAATAGTACTATGTAGGTACTTAAAGTTAAACGTAGTCCCACCACCGCCCCCGACCATTTCAATTTCCACCCCAATGTAGTTATTACGGTTACTGTTAGGTAGGTAAGTCTATCTGACATGCTCAGAGGGTAACTCTAATCTGCTATAGTTAGTATACTAGAGTTAACTTAGTTGACTAAGGTAACTCTTGTCTACCTTAGTGCTAAACTAGAGTTTACGTTAGTTAACTAAGGTAAAGTTACCGTGACTCTACCTTAGTGAACTAACGTAAACTCTAGTCTACCACTAAGGTACACTAGAGTTACCTCAGTCAACTAAGTTAACTCTAGTATACTAACTATAGTAGATTAGAGTTACCTTCTGAGCATGTCAGATAGACTTACCTACCTAACAGTAACCGTAATAACTACATTGTTGTGAGAGCTATAAAGCTACGAAAAGTGGTAGGGGTGGAAATTAGAATGGTCGGGGGTGGTTAGTGGGATTACGTTTAACTGTAACTAACCACTATTATTTTAAACTTAGTATACTTGCTCCCACTTACCTTAGTAGCAGTAAATCTAAAAAATAAATAGTACTATGTAGACACTCACAAGTTTAACCCTTTACAGTGTATATCAGCTAGTGCACATCTATCTGCCTCCAGGAATTGAACCTGGAAACCTAATTAGGTCCACTCTAATTAGGCCCCCTCCAGGGGCATTTTTTCTTTGTAACAACTTATTACTAAGAGTTACAGGCGTGACATAAACCAAACGAAGTAGAAAATATAGTAATAAGGTTACAGGAGTGACATAGAAGAAAATATAGTAATGTACCACTAATGAAATCCCAACATTAAAATCAAAACTAAAAAGAAAAACAAAATAAAGACAATAAAGTAAAATCAACATTCAACCAAATTACGCTAAAGTCTGCTTTCCAGTTATCCGTTTTTTACACGTGCCTGCACGCACGTAAAAGTTTGAACTCTTCTAAGTACTTTGTATTTAACAAATAGAATCACTATGCTGTGCTAACTCATAGCCAATGCTGAATTTTCTCCACTAAAACACTTATTCATTTCAAATGTAATATTGAAATTGATTTAGACTTTTACATGCCTATGTACCTGTGAAAAACGCTTAAATGGAAAACAGCTTTTACTCCATCTTTGAATCGTTTTTGCCTCTAGTCCGGTTTCATCATACTGTTTATGGTTTAATCTGGTTGCCATTCTATCTTCATCGAACATGACGCCCGTTCAGTTGGTAACAAGCTCATTCATACCCAATCAACTATCAAACAATAATAAGAAATTATATTATTTCTTTATTTCCAATTATTTCAACATATTGAAAACTAAAGAAAATTATATAAATGTAAATATATTTAGTGTGTTTACCAGTATACTTACCTGTGTGTATCTCAGCTAGAGCACATTTTTCTACCTCCAGGAATTGAACCTGGAAACCTAATTAGGTCCACTCTACTCAGGTCCCTACCAGGGGCGGGTTTTTTTTCTTTGTAAAATCTTATTAATAAGGGCACATGCCTGACTAAACAAAACGCAATTGAAAATATAGTTTGCAAAGTTTTCTCATATACGATGACTGATTTGATAATCTTTTGCTAACTTTCATGACATTTCATCGCATTTAGCAGAATTTAAAAAATTCAGGCCTATATACCAAAGTGGGAAAAGTTCAAACATAGTGGTCAACACTAGCAGACTGTCCCAAGTACATCTCTAGTGCCCAAAACTTAGCTAAAATCCGAGCATGAGCTGACCTAGCAATGCATGAAGAATTTTACATCATTTCATGTACTATGGCAAAATGCCGAATGAAAACACTTACCACATCCAAGGCCAGTGTTCAGCCAAAATAGGTGAAATGAGTCAAATTCTAAAACTGAAATAAGATAAGTTGTTCTGGTTCCACACTAAGTTTTTTCATGTACAATGACCAAATTCATCATTTTGAGCTAAGTTTCATGAACTTTCATCGCATTTAGCAAAATTTCAAAAATTCAAGCTAAGATACCTAAGTGGGAAAAGTCCAAACATAGTGGTCAACACTAGCAGACTGTCTCAAGTACATCTCCAGTGCCCCAAACTTAGCTAAAATCCGAGAATGAGCTGACCTAGCAATGCATGAAGAATTTTACATCATTTCATGTACTATGGGAAAATGCCGAATGAAAACACTTACCACATCCAAGGCCAGTGTTTAGCCAAAATAGGTGAAATGAGTCAAATTCTAAAACAGCAATAAGATAAGTTGTTCTGGTTCCAAACTAAGTTTTTTCATATACAATGACCAAATTCATCATTTTGAGCTAAGTTTCATGACATTTCATCGCATTTAGCAACATTTCAAAAATTCAGGCCAATGTACCAAAGTGGGAAAAATTCAAACATAGTGGTCAACACTAGCAGACTGTCCCAAGTACATCTCTAGTGCCCCAAACTTAGCTAAAATCCGAGCGTGAGCTGATCTGGCAATGCATGAAGAATTTTACATCATTTCCATGTAATATGGGAAAATGCCAAATGAAAACACTTACCACATCCAAGGCCAGTGTTCAGCATAAATAGGTGAAATTAGTAAAATTTTGAAACAGCAATAAGATAAGTTGTTCTGGTTCCAAACTAAGTTTTTTCATATACAATGACCAAATTCATCATTTTGAGCTAAGTTTCATGACATTTCATCGCATTTAGCAACATTTCAAAAATTAAGGCCAATATACCAAAGTGGGAAAAGTTCAAACATAGTGGTCAACACTAGCAGACTGTCCCAAGTACATCTCTAGTGCCCAAAACTTAGCTAAAATCCGAGCGTGAGCTGATCTGGCAATGCATGAAGAATTTTACATCATTTCCATGTAATATGGGAAAATGCCGAATGAAAACACTTACCACATCCAAGGCCAGTGTTCAGCATAAATAGGTGAAATTAGTAAAATTTTAAAACAGCAATAAGATAAGTTGTTCTGGTTCCAAACTAAGTTTTTTCATATACAATGACCAAATTCATCATTTTGAGCTAAGTTTCATGACATTTCATCGCATTTAGC
Source organism: Muricea muricata (assembly GCA_963855995.1). Classification (NCBI taxonomy): domain Eukaryota; kingdom Metazoa; phylum Cnidaria; class Anthozoa; order Malacalcyonacea; family Plexauridae; genus Muricea; species Muricea muricata. The sequence goes on along the minus strand of OY979728.1, from coordinate 11,940,371 downwards.
AACATTTCAAAAATTCAGGCCAATATACCAAAGTGAGAAAAGTTCAAACATAGTGGTCAACACTAGCAGACTGTCCCAAGTACATCTCTAGTGCCCAAAACTTAGCTAAAATCCGAGCGTGAGCTGATCTGGCAATGCATGAAGAATTTTACATCATTTCCATGTAATATGGGAAAATGCCGAATGAAAACACTTACCACATCCAAGGCCAGTGTTCAGCCAAAATAGCTGAAATGAGTCAAATTCTAAAACAGCAATAAGATAAGTTCTTCTGGTTCCAAACTAAGTTTTTTCATATACAATGACCAAATTCATCATTTTGAGCTAAGTTTCATGACATTTCATCGCATTTAGCAACATTTCAAAAATTAAGGCCAATATACCAAAGTGGGAAAAGTTCAAACATAGTGGTGAACACTAGCAGACTGTCCCAAGTACATCTCTAGTGCCCAAAACTTAGCTAAAATCCGAGCGTGAGCTGATCTGGCAATGCATGAAGAATTTTACATCATTTCCATGTAATATGGGAAAATGCCGAATGAAAACACTTACCACATCCAAGGCCAGTGTTCAGCATAAATAGGTGAAATTAGTAAAATTTTAAAACAGCAATAAGATAAGTTCTTCTGGTTCCAAACTAAGTTTTTTCATATACAAAGACCAATATCATCATTTTGAGCTAAGTTTCATGAACTTTCATCGCATTTAGAAAAATTTCAAAAATTCAGGCCAATATACCAAAGTGAGAAAAGTTCAAACATAGTGGTCAACACTAGCAGACTGTCCCAAGTACATCTCTACTGCCCAAAACTTAGCTAAAATCCGAGCGTGAGCTGATCTGGCAATGCATGAAGAATTTTACATCATTTCCATGTAATATGGGAAAATGCCGAATGAAAACACTTACCACATCCAAGGCCAGTGTTCAGCCAAAATAGGTGAAATGAGTCAAATTCTAAAACAGCAATAAGATAAGTTCTTCTGGTTCCAAACTAAGTTTTTTCATATACAATGACCAATATCATCATTTTGAGCTAAGTTTCATGAACTTTCATCGCATTTAGAAAAATTTCAAAAATTCAGGCCAATATACCAAAGTGAGAAAAGTTCAAACATAGTGGTCAACACTAGCAGACTGTCCCAAGTACATCTCTAGTGCCCAAAACTTAGCTAAAATCCGAGCGTGAGCTGATCTGGCAATGCATGAAGAATTTTACATCATTTCCATGTAATATGGGAAAATGCCGAATGAAAACACTTACCACATCCAAGGCCAGTGTTCAGCCAAAATAGGTGAAATGAGTCAAATTCTAAAATAGCAATAAGATAAGTTCTTCTGGTTCCAAACTAAGTTTTTTCATATACAATGATTAAATTCATCATTTTGAGCTAAGTTTCATGACATTTCATCGCATTTAGCAACATTTCAAAAATTCAGGCCAATATACCAAAGTGGGAAAACTTCAAACATAGTGGTCAACACTAGCAGACTGTCCCAAGTACATCTCTAGTGCCCAAAACTTAGCTAAAATCCGAGCGTGAGCTGATCTGGCAATGCATGAAGAATTTTACATCATTTCCATGTAATATGGGAAAATGCCGAATGAAAACACTTACCACATCCAAGGCCAGTGTTCAGCCAAAATAGGTGAAATGAGTCAAATTCTAAAACAGCAATAAGATAAGTTCTTCTGGTTCCAAACTAAGTTTTTTCATATACAATGACCAATATCATCATTTTGAGCTAAGTTTCATGAACTTTCATCGCATTTAGAAAAATTTCAAAAATTCAGGCCAATATACCAAAGTGAGAAAAGTTCAAACATAGTGGTCAACACTAGCAGACTGTCCCAAGTACATCTCTAGTGCCCAAAACTTAGCTAAAATCCGAGCGTGAGCTGATCTGGCAATGCATGAAGAATTTTACATCATTTCCATGTAATATGGGAAAATGCCGAATGAAAACACTTACCACATCCAAGGCCAGTGTTCAGCCAAAATAGGTGAAATGAGTCAAATTCTAAAATAGCAATAAGATAAGTTCTTCTGGTTCCAAACTAAGTTTTTTCATATACAATGATTAAATTCATCATTTTGAGCTAAGTTTCATGACATTTCATCGCATTTAGCAACATTTCAAAAATTCAGGCCAATATACCAAAGTGGGAAAACTTCAAACATAGTGGTCAACACTAGCAGACTGTCCCAAGTACATCTCTAGTGCCCAAAACTTAGCTAAAATCCGAGCGTGAGCTGATCTGGCAATGCATGAAGAATTTTACATCATTTCCATGTAATATGGGAAAATGCCGAATGAAAACACTTACCACATCCAAGGCCAGTGTTCAGCCAAAATAGGTGAAATGAGTCAAATTCTAAAACAGCAATAAGATAAGTTCTTCTGGTTCCAAACTAAGTTTTTTCATATACAATGACCAATATCATCATTTTGAGCTAAGTTTCATGAACTTTCATCGCATTTAGAAAAATTTCAAAAATTCAGGCCAATATACCAAAGTGAGAAAAGTTCAAACATAGTGGTCAACACTAGCAGACTGTCCCAAGTACATCTCTAGTGCCCAAAACTTAGCTAAAATCCGAGCGTGAGCTGATCTGGCAATGCATGAAGAATTTTACATCATTTCCATGTAATATGGGAAAATGCCGAATGAAAACACTTACCACATCCAAGGCCAGTGTTCAGCCAAAATAGGTGAAATGAGTCAAATTCTAAAACAGCAATAAGATAAGTTCTTCTGGTTCCAAACTAAGTTTTTTCATATACAATGACCAATATCATCATTTTGAGCTAAGTTTCATGAACTTTCATCGCATTTAGAAAAATTTCAAAAATTCAGGCCAATATACCAAAGTGAGAAAAGTTCAAACATAGTGGTCAACACTAGCAGACTGTCCCAAGTACATCTCTAGTGCCCAAAACTTAGCTAAAATCCGAGCGTGAGCTGATCTGGCAATGCATGAAGAATTTTACATCATTTCCATGTAATATGGGAAAATGCCGAATGAAAACACTTACCACATCCAAGGCCAGTGTTCAGCCAAAATAGGTGAAATGAGTCAAATTCTAAAATAGCAATAAGATAAGTTCTTCTGGTTCCAAACTAAGTTTTTTCATATACAATGATTAAATTCATCATTTTGAGCTAAGTTTCATGACATTTCATCGCATTTAGCAACATTTCAAAAATTCAGGCCAATATACCAAAGTGGGAAAACTTCAAACATAGTGGTCAACACTAGCAGACTGTCCCAAGTACATCTCTAGTGCCCAAAACTTAGCTAAAATCCGAGCGTGAGCTGATCTGGCAATGCATAAAGAATTTTACATCATTTCCATGTAATATGGGAAAATGCCGAATGAAAACACTTACCACATCCAAGGCCAGTATTCAGCCAAAATAGCTGAAATGAGTCAAATTCTAAAACAGCAATAAAATAAGTTGTTCTGGTTCAAAAAAAACTTTTTTCATATACAATGACCAAATTCATCATTTTGAGCTAAGTTTCATGACATTTTATTGCAATTAGCAACATTTCAAAAATTCAGGCTAATATACCAAAGTGAGAAAAGTTCAAACATAGTGGTCAACACTAGCAGAGTGTCACAAGTACATCTCTAGTGCCCCAAACTTAGCTAAAATCCGAGCGTGAGCTGTTCTGGCAATGCATGAAGAATTTTACATCATTTCCATGTAATATGGGAAAATGCCGAATGAAAACACTTACCACATCCAAGGCCAGTGTTCAGCCAAAATAGGTGAAATTAGTCAAATTCTAAAACAGCAATAAGATAAGTTGTTCTGGTTCCAAACTAAGTTTTTTTATATACAATGACCAAATTCATCATTTTGAGTTAAGTTTCATAACATTTCATCGCATTTAGCAACATTTCAAAAATTCAGGCCAATATACCAAAGTGGGAAAAGTTCAAACATAGTGGTCAACACTAGCAGACTGTCCCAAGTACATCTCTAGTGCCCAAAACTTAGCTAAAATCCGAGCGTGAGCTGATCTGGCAATGCATGAAGAATTTTACATCATTTCCATGTAATATGGGAAAATGCCGAATGAAAACACTTACCACATCCAAGGCCAGTGTTCAGCCCAAATAGCTGAAATGAGTCAAATTCTAAAACAGCAATAAGATAAGTTGTTCTGGTTCCAAACTAAGTTTTTTCATATACAAAGACCAAATTCATCATTTTGAGCTAAGTTTCATGAACTTTCATCGCATTTAGAAAAATTTCAAAAATTCAGGCCAATATACCAAAGTGAGAAAAGTTCAAACATAGTGGTCAACACTAGCAGACTGTCCCAAGTACATCTCTAGTGCCCCAAACTTAGCTAAAATCCGAGCGTGAGCTGATCTGGCAATGCATGAAGAATTTTACATCATTTCCATGTGATATGGGAAAATACCGAATGAAAACACTTACCACATCCAAGGCCAGTGTTCAGCCAAAATAGCTGAAATGAGTCAAATTCTAAAACAGCAATAAGATAAGTTGTTCTGGTTCCAAACTAAGTTTTTTTATATACAATGACCAAATTCATCATTTTGAGTTAAGTTTCATAACATTTCATCGCATTTAGCAACACTTCAAAAACTCAGGCCAATATACCAAAGTGGGAAAAGTTCAAACATAGTGGTCAACACTAGCAGACTGTCCCAAGTACATCTCTAGTGCCCAAAACTTAGCTAAAATCCGAGCGTGAGCTGATCTGGCAATGCATGAAGAATTTTACATCATTTCCATGTAATATGGGAAAATGCCGAATGAAAACACTTACCACATCCAAGGCCAGTGTTCAGCCCAAATAGCTGAAATGAGTCAAATTCTAAAACAGCAATAAAATAAGTTGTTCTGGTTCCAAACTAAGTTTTTTCATATACAAAGACCAAATTCATCATTTTGAGCTAAGTTTCATGAACTTTCATCGCATTTAGAAAAATTTCAAAAATTCAGGCCAATATACCAAAGTGAGAAAAGTTCAAACATAGTGGTCAACACTAGCAGACTGTCCCAAGTACATCTCTAGTGCCCCAAACTTAGCTAAAATCCGAGCGTGAGCTGATCTGGCAATGCATGAAGAATTTTACATCATTTCCATGTAATATGGGAAAATACCGAATGAAAACACTTACCACATCCAAGGCCAGTGTTCAGCCAAAATAGCTGAAATGAGTCAAATTCTAAAACAGCAATAAAATAAGTTGTTCTGGTTCAAAAAAAACTTTTTTCATATACAATGACCAAATTCATCATTTTGAGCTAAGTTTCATGACATTTTATTGCATTTAGCAACATTTCAAAAATTCAGGCCAATATACCAAAGTGAGAAAAGTTCAAACATAGTGGTCAACACTAGCAGAGTGTCACAAGTACATCTCTAGTGCCCCAAACTTAGCTAAAATCCGAGTGTGAGCTGATCTGGCAATGCATGAAGAATTTTACATCATTTCCATGTAATATGGGAAAATGCCGAATGAAAACACTTACCACATCCAAGGCCAGTGTTCAGCCAAAATAGGTGAAATTAGTCAAATTCTAAAACAGCAATAAGATAAGTTGTTCTGGTTCCAAACTAAGTTTTTTTAAATACAATGACCAAATTCATCATTTTGAGTTAAGTTTCATCACATTTCATCGCATTTAGCAACATTTCAAAAATTCAGGCCAATATACCAAAGTGGGAAAAGTTCAAACATAGTGGTCAACACTAGCAGACTGTCCCAAGTACATCTCTAGTGCCCAAAACTTAGCTAAAATCCGAGCGTGAGCCGATCTGGCAATGCATGAAGAATTTTACATCATTTCCATGTAATATGGGAAAATGCCGAATGAAAACACTTACCACATCCAAGGCCAGTGTTCAGCCCAAATAGCTGAAATGAGTCAAATTCTAAAACAGCAATAAGATAAGTTGTTCTGGTTCCAAACTAAGTTTTTTCATATACAAAGACCAAATTCATCATTTTGAGCTAAGTTTCATGAACTTTCATCGCATTTAGAAAAATTTCAAAAATTCAGGCCAATATACCAAAGTGAGAAAAGTTCAAACATAGTGGTCAACACTAGCAGACTGTCCCAAGTACATCTCTAGTGCCCCAAACTTAGCTAAAATCCGAGCGTGAGCCGATCTGGCAATGCATGAAGAATTTTACATCATTTCCATGTAATATGGGAAAATGCCAAATGAAAACACTTACCACATCCAAGGCCAGTGTTCAGCCAAAATAGCTGAAATGAGTCAAATTCTAAAACAGCAATAAGATAAGTTGTTCTGGTTCCAAACTAAGTTTTTTTATATACAATGACCAAATTCATCATTTTGAGTTAAGTTTCATAACATTTCATCGCATTTAGCAACACTTCAAAAACTCAGGCCAATATACCAAAGTGGGAAAAGTACAAACATAGTGGTCAACACTAGCAGACTGTCCCAAGTACATCTCTAGTGCCCCAAACTTAGCTAAAATCCGAGCGTGAGCTGATCTGGCAATGCATGAAGAATTTTACATCATTTCCATGTAATATGGGAAAATGCCGAATGAAAACACTTACCACATCCAAGGCCAGTGTTCAGCCAAAATAGCTGAAATGAGTCAAATTCTAAAACAGCAATAAAATAAGTTGTTCTGGTTCAAAAAAAACTTTTTTCATATACAATGACCAAATTCATCATTTTGAGCTAAGTTTCATGACATTTTATTGCATTTAGCAACATTTCAAAAATTCAGGCATATATACCAAAGTGAGAAAAGTTCAAACATAGTGGTCAACACTAGCAGAGTGTCACAAGTACATCTCTAGTGCCCCAAACTTAGCTAAAATCCGAGCGTGAGCTGATCTGGCAATGCATGAAGAATTTTACATCATTTCCATGTAATATGGGAAAATGCCGAATGAAAACACTTACCACATCCAAGGCCAGTGTTCAGCCAAAATAGGTGAAATTAGTCAAATTCTAAAACAGCAATAAGATAAGTTGTTCTGGTTCCAAACTAAGTTTTTTTATATACAATGACCAAATTCATCATTTTGAGTTAAGTTTCATAACATTTCATCGCCTTTAGCAACATTTCAAAAATTCAGGCCAATATACCAAAGTGGGAAAAGTTCAAACATAGTGGTCAACACTAGCAGACTGTCCCAAGTACATCTCTAGTGCCCAAAACTTAGCTAAAATCCGAGCGTGAGCTGATCTGGCAATGCATGAAGAATTTTACATCATTTCCATGTAATATGGGAAAATGCCGAATGAAAACACTTACCACATCCAAGGCCAGTGTTCAGCCCAAATAGCTGAAATGAGTCAAATTCTAAAACAGCAATAAGATAAGTTGTTCTTGTTCCAAACTAAGTTTTTTCATATACAAAGACCAAATTCATCATTTTGAGCTAAGTTTCATGAACTTTCATCGCATTTAGAAAAATTTCAAAAATTCAGGCCAATATACCAAAGTGAGAAAAGTTCAAACATAGTGGTCAACACTAGCAGACTGTCCCAAGTACATCTCTAGTGCCCAAAACTTAGCTAAAATCCGAGCGTGAGCTGATCTGGCAATGCATGAAGAATTTTACATCATTTCCATGTAATATGGGAAAATGCCGAATGAAAACACTTACCACATCCAAGGCCAGTGTTCAGCCAAAATAGCTGAAATGAGTCAAATTCTAAAACAGCAATAAGATAAGTTCTTCTGGTTCCAAACTAAATTTTTTTATATACAATGACCAAATTCATCATTTAGAGCTAAGTTTCACAACATTTCATCGCATTTAGCAACATTTCAAAAATTCAGGCTAATATACCAAAGTGGGAAAAGTTCAAACATAGTGGTCAACACTAGCAGACTGTCCCAAGTACATCTCTAGTGCCCAAAACTTAGCTAAAATCCGAGCGTGAGCTGATCTGGCAATGCATAAAGAATTTTACATCATTTCCATGTAATATGGGAAAATGCCGAATGAAAACACTTACCACATCCAAGGCCAGTATTCAGCCAAAATAGCTGAAATGAGTCAAATTCTAAAACAGCAATAAAATAAGTTGTTCTGGTTCAAAAAAAACTTTTTTCATATACAATGACCAAATTCATCATTTTGAGCTAAGTTTCATGACATTTTATTGCAATTAGCAACATTTCAAAAATTCAGGCTAATATACCAAAGTGAGAAAAGTTCAAACATAGTGGTCAACACTAGCAGAGTGTCACAAGTACATCTCTAGTGCCCCAAACTTAGCTAAAATCCGAGCGTGAGCTGTTCTGGCAATGCATGAAGAATTTTACATCATTTCCATGTAATATGGGAAAATGCCGAATGAAAACACTTACCACATCCAAGGCCAGTGTTCAGCCAAAATAGGTGAAATTAGTCAAATTCTAAAACAGCAATAAGATAAGTTGTTCTGGTTCCAAACTAAGTTTTTTTATATACAATGACCAAATTCATCATTTTGAGTTAAGTTTCATAACATTTCATCGCATTTAGCAACATTTCAAAAATTCAGGCCAATATACCAAAGTGGGAAAAGTTCAAACATAGTGGTCAACACTAGCAGACTGTCCCAAGTACATCTCTAGTGCCCAAAACTTAGCTAAAATCCGAGCGTGAGCTGATCTGGCAATGCATGAAGAATTTTACATCATTTCCATGTAATATGGGAAAATGCCGAATGAAAACACTTACCACATCCAAGGCCAGTGTTCAGCCCAAATAGCTGAAATGAGTCAAATTCTAAAACAGCAATAAGATAAGTTGTTCTGGTTCCAAACTAAGTTTTTTCATATACAAAGACCAAATTCATCATTTTGAGCTAAGTTTCATGAACTTTCATCGCATTTAGAAAAATTTCAAAAATTCAGGCCAATATACCAAAGTGAGAAAAGTTCAAACATAGTGGTCAACACTAGCAGACTGTCCCAAGTACATCTCTAGTGCCCCAAACTTAGCTAAAATCCGAGCGTGAGCTGATCTGGCAATGCATGAAGAATTTTACATCATTTCCATGTGATATGGGAAAATACCGAATGAAAACACTTACCACATCCAAGGCCAGTGTTCAGCCAAAATAGCTGAAATGAGTCAAATTCTAAAACAGCAATAAGATAAGTTGTTCTGGTTCCAAACTAAGTTTTTTTATATACAATGACCAAATTCATCATTTTGAGTTAAGTTTCATAACATTTCATCGCATTTAGCAACACTTCAAAAACTCAGGCCAATATACCAAAGTGGGAAAAGTTCAAACATAGTGGTCAACACTAGCAGACTGTCCCAAGTACATCTCTAGTGCCCAAAACTTAGCTAAAATCCGAGCGTGAGCTGATCTGGCAATGCATGAAGAATTTTACATCATTTCCATGTAATATGGGAAAATGCCGAATGAAAACACTTACCACATCCAAGGCCAGTGTTCAGCCCAAATAGCTGAAATGAGTCAAATTCTAAAACAGCAATAAAATAAGTTGTTCTGGTTCCAAACTAAGTTTTTTCATATACAAAGACCAAATTCATCATTTTGAGCTAAGTTTCATGAACTTTCATCGCATTTAGAAAAATTTCAAAAATTCAGGCCAATATACCAAAGTGAGAAAAGTTCAAACATAGTGGTCAACACTAGCAGACTGTCCCAAGTACATCTCTAGTGCCCCAAACTTAGCTAAAATCCGAGCGTGAGCTGATCTGGCAATGCATGAAGAATTTTACATCATTTCCATGTAATATGGGAAAATACCGAATGAAAACACTTACCACATCCAAGGCCAGTGTTCAGCCAAAATAGCTGAAATGAGTCAAATTCTAAAACAGCAATAAAATAAGTTGTTCTGGTTCAAAAAAAACTTTTTTCATATACAATGACCAAATTCATCATTTTGAGCTAAGTTTCATGACATTTTATTGCATTTAGCAACATTTCAAAAATTCAGGCCAATATACCAAAGTGAGAAAAGTTCAAACATAGTGGTCAACACTAGCAGAGTGTCACAAGTACATCTCTAGTGCCCCAAACTTAGCTAAAATCCGAGTGTGAGCTGATCTGGCAATGCATGAAGAATTTTACATCATTTCCATGTAATATGGGAAAATGCCGAATGAAAACACTTACCACATCCAAGGCCAGTGTTCAGCCAAAATAGGTGAAATTAGTCAAATTCTAAAACAGCAATAAGATAAGTTGTTCTGGTTCCAAACTAAGTTTTTTTAAATACAATGACCAAATTCATCATTTTGAGTTAAGTTTCATCACATTTCATCGCATTTAGCAACATTTCAAAAATTCAGGCCAATATACCAAAGTGGGAAAAGTTCAAACATAGTGGTCAACACTAGCAGACTGTCCCAAGTACATCTCTAGTGCCCAAAACTTAGCTAAAATCCGAGCGTGAGCCGATCTGGCAATGCATGAAGAATTTTACATCATTTCCATGTAATATGGGAAAATGCCGAATGAAAACACTTACCACATCCAAGGCCAGTGTTCAGCCCAAATAGCTGAAATGAGTCAAATTCTAAAACAGCAATAAGATAAGTTGTTCTGGTTCCAAACTAAGTTTTTTCATATACAAAGACCAAATTCATCATTTTGAGCTAAGTTTCATGAACTTTCATCGCATTTAGAAAAATTTCAAAAATTCAGGCCAATATACCAAAGTGAGAAAAGTTCAAACATAGTGGTCAACACTAGCAGACTGTCCCAAGTACATCTCTAGTGCCCCAAACTTAGCTAAAATCCGAGCGTGAGCCGATCTGGCAATGCATGAAGAATTTTACATCATTTCCATGTAATATGGGAAAATGCCAAATGAAAACACTTACCACATCCAAGGCCAGTGTTCAGCCAAAATAGCTGAAATGAGTCAAATTCTAAAACAGCAATAAGATAAGTTGTTCTGGTTCCAAACTAAGTTTTTTTATATACAATGACCAAATTCATCATTTTGAGTTAAGTTTCATAACATTTCATCGCATTTAGCAACACTTCAAAAACTCAGGCCAATATACCAAAGTGGGAAAAGTACAAACATAGTGGTCAACACTAGCAGACTGTCCCAAGTACATCTCTAGTGCCCCAAACTTAGCTAAAATCCGAGCGTGAGCTGATCTGGCAATGCATGAAGAATTTTACATCATTTCCATGTAATATGGGAAAATGCCGAATGAAAACACTTACCACATCCAAGGCCAGTGTTCAGCCAAAATAGCTGAAATGAGTCAAATTCTAAAACAGCAATAAAATAAGTTGTTCTGGTTCAAAAAAAACTTTTTTCATATACAATGACCAAATTCATCATTTTGAGCTAAGTTTCATGACATTTTATTGCATTTAGCAACATTTCAAAAATTCAGGCATATATACCAAAGTGAGAAAAGTTCAAACATAGTGGTCAACACTAGCAGAGTGTCACAAGTACATCTCTAGTGCCCCAAACTTAGCTAAAATCCGAGCGTGAGCTGATCTGGCAATGCATGAAGAATTTTACATCATTTCCATGTAATATGGGAAAATGCCGAATGAAAACACTTACCACATCCAAGGCCAGTGTTCAGCCAAAATAGGTGAAATTAGTCAAATTCTAAAACAGCAATAAGATAAGTTGTTCTGGTTCCAAACTAAGTTTTTTTATATACAATGACCAAATTCATCATTTTGAGTTAAGTTTCATAACATTTCATCGCCTTTAGCAACATTTCAAAAATTCAGGCCAATATACCAAAGTGGGAAAAGTTCAAACATAGTGGTCAACACTAGCAGACTGTCCCAAGTACATCTCTAGTGCCCAAAACTTAGCTAAAATCCGAGCGTGAGCTGATCTGGCAATGCATGAAGAATTTTACATCATTTCCATGTAATATGGGAAAATGCCGAATGAAAACACTTACCACATCCAAGGCCAGTGTTCAGCCCAAATAGCTGAAATGAGTCAAATTCTAAAACAGCAATAAGATAAGTTGTTCTTGTTCCAAACTAAGTTTTTTCATATACAAAGACCAAATTCATCATTTTGAGCTAAGTTTCATGAACTTTCATCGCATTTAGAAAAATTTCAAAAATTCAGGCCAATATACCAAAGTGAGAAAAGTTCAAACATAGTGGTCAACACTAGCAGACTGTCCCAAGTACATCTCTAGTGCCCAAAACTTAGCTAAAATCCGAGCGTGAGCTGATCTGGCAATGCATGAAGAATTTTACATCATTTCCATGTAATATGGGAAAATGCCGAATGAAAACACTTACCACATCCAAGGCCAGTGTTCAGCCAAAATAGCTGAAATGAGTCAAATTCTAAAACAGCAATAAGATAAGTTCTTCTGGTTCCAAACTAAATTTTTTTATATACAATGACCAAATTCATCATTTAGAGCTAAGTTTCACAACATTTCATCGCATTTAGCAACATTTCAAAAATTCAGGCTAATATACCAAAGTGGGAAAAGTTCAAACATAGTGGTCAACACTAGCAGACTGTCCCAAGTACATCTCTAGTGCCCAAAACTTAGCTAAAATCCGAGCGTGAGCTGATCTGGCAATGCATGAAGAATTTTACATCATTTCCATGTAATATGGGAAAATGCCGAATGAAAACACTTACCACATCCAAGGCCAGTGTTCAGCCAAAATAGCTGAAATGAGTCAAATTCTAAAACAGCAATAAGATAAGTTGTTCTGGTTCCAAACTAAATTTTTTTATATACAATGACCAAATTCATCATTTAGAGCTAAGTTTCACGACATTTCATCGCATTTAGCAACACTTCAAAAATTCAGGCTAATATACCAAAGTGGGAAAAGTTCAAACATAGTGGTCAACACTAGCACACTGTCCCAAGTACATCTCTAGTGCCCAAAACTTAGCTAAAATCCGAGTGTGAGCTGATCTGGCAATGCATGAAGAATTTTACATCATTTCCATGTAATATGGGAAAATGCCGAATGAAAACAGTTACCACATCCAAGGCCAGTGTTGAGCCAAAAAAGGTGAAATGAGTCAAATTTTAAAATAGCAATAAGATAAGTTGTTCTGGTTCCAAACTAAGTTTTTTCATATACAATGACCAAATTCATCATTTTGAGTTAAGTTTCATCACATTTCATCGCATTTAGCAACATTTCAAAAATTCAGGCCAATATACCAAAGTGGGAAAAGTTCAAACATAGTGGTCAACACTAGCAGACTGTCCCAAGTACATCTCTAGTGCCCAAAACTTAGCTAAAATCCGAGCGTGAGCTGATCTGGCAATGCATGAAGAATTTTACATCATTTCCATGTAATATGGGAAAATGCCGAATGAAAACACTTACCACATCCAAGGCCAGTGTTCAGCCCAAATAGCTGAAATGAGTCAAATTCTAAAACAGCAATAAGATAAGTTGTTCTGGTTCCAAACTAAGTTTTTTCATATACAAAGACCAAATTCATCATTTTGAGCTAAGTTTCATGAACTTTCATCGCATTTAGAAAAATTTCAAAAATTCAGGCCAATATACCAAAGTGAGAAAAGTTCAAACATAGTGGTCAACACTAGCAGACTGTCCCAAGTACATCTCTAGTGCCCCAAACTTAGCTAAAATCCGAGCGTGAGCCGATCTGGCAATGCATGAAGAATTTTACATCATTTCCATGTAATATGGGAAAATGCCGAATGAAAACACTTACCACATCCAAGGCCAGTGTTCAGCCAAAATAGCTGAAATGAGTCAAATTCTAAAACAGCAATAAGATAAGTTGTTCTGGTTCCAAACTAAGTTTTTTTATATACAATGACCAAATTCATCATTTTGAGTTAAGTTTCATAACATTTCATCGCATTTAGCAACACTTCAAAAACTCAGGCCAATATACCAAAGTGGGAAAAGTTCAAACATAGTGGTCAACACTAGCAGACTGTCCCAAGTACATCTCTAGTGCCCCAAACTTAGCTAAAATCCGAGCGTGAGCTGATCTGGCAATGCATGAAGAATTTTACATCATTTCCATGTAATATGGGAAAATGCCGAATGAAAACACTTACCACATCCAAGGCCAGTGTTCAGCCCAAATAGCTGAAATGAGTCAAATTCTAAAACAGCAATAAGATAAGTTGTTCTGGTTCCAAACTAAGTTTTTTCATATACAAAGACCAAATTCATCATTTTGAGCTAAGTTTCATGAACTTTCATCGCATTTAGAAAAATTTCAAAAATTCAGGCCAATATACCAAAGTGAGAAAAGTTCAAACATAGTGGTCAACACTAGCAGACTGTCCCAAGTACATCTCTAGTGCCCCAAACTTAGCTAAAATCCGAGCGTGAGCTGATCTGGCAATGCATGAAGAATTTTACATCATTTCCATGTAATATGGGAAAATGCCGAATGAAAACACTTACCACATCCAAGGCCAGTGTTCAGCCAAAATAGCTGAAATGAGTCAAATTCTAAAACAGCAATAAAATAAGTTGTTCTGGTTCAAAAAAAACTTTTTTCATATACAATGACCAAATTCATCATTTTGAGCTAAGTTTCATGACATTTTATTGCATTTAGCAACATTTCAAAAATTCAGGCATATATACCAAAGTGAGAAAAGTTCAAACATAGTGGTCAACACTAGCAGAGTGTCACAAGTACATCTCTAGTGCCCCAAACTTAGCTAAAATCCGAGCGTGAGCTGATCTGGCAATGCATGAAGAATTTTACATCATTTCCATGTAATATGGGAAAATGCCGAATGAAAACACTTACCACATCCAAGGCCAGTGTTCAGCCAAAATAGGTGAAATTAGTCAAATTCTAAAACAGCAATAAGATAAGTTGTTCTGGTTCCAAACTAAGTTTTTTTATATACAATGACCAAATTCATCATTTTGAGTTAAGTTTCATAACATTTCATCGCCTTTAGCAACATTTCAAAAATTCAGGCCAATATACCAAAGTGGGAAAAGTTCAAACATAGTGGTCAACACTAGCAGACTGTCCCAAGTACATCTCTAGTGCCCAAAACTTAGCTAAAATCCGAGCGTGAGCTGATCTGGCAATGCATGAAGAATTTTACATCATTTCCATGTAATATGGGAAAATGCCGAATGAAAACACTTACCACATCCAAGGCCAGTGTTCAGCCCAAATAGCTGAAATGAGTCAAATTCTAAAACAGCAATAAGATAAGTTGTTCTTGTTCCAAACTAAGTTTTTTCATATACAAAGACCAAATTCATCATTTTGAGCTAAGTTTCATGAACTTTCATCGCATTTAGAAAAATTTCAAAAATTCAGGCCAATATACCAAAGTGAGAAAAGTTCAAACATAGTGGTCAACACTAGCAGACTGTCCCAAGTACATCTCTAGTGCCCAAAACTTAGCTAAAATCCGAGCGTGAGCTGATCTGGCAATGCATGAAGAATTTTACATCATTTCCATGTAATATGGGAAAATGCCGAATGAAAACACTTACCACATCCAAGGCCAGTGTTCAGCCAAAATAGCTGAAATGAGTCAAATTCTAAAACAGCAATAAGATAAGTTCTTCTGGTTCCAAACTAAATTTTTTTATATACAATGACCAAATTCATCATTTAGAGCTAAGTTTCACAACATTTCATCGCATTTAGCAACATTTCAAAAATTCAGGCTAATATACCAAAGTGGGAAAAGTTCAAACATAGTGGTCAACACTAGCAGACTGTCCCAAGTACATCTCTAGTGCCCAAAACTTAGCTAAAATCCGAGCGTGAGCTGATCTGGCAATGCATGAAGAATTTTACATCATTTCCATGTAATATGGGAAAATGCCGAATGAAAACACTTACCACATCCAAGGCCAGTGTTCAGCCAAAATAGGTGAAATTAGTCAAATTCTAAAACAGCAATAAGATAAGTTGTTCTGGTTCCAAACTAAGTTTTTTTATATACAATGACCAAATTCATCATTTTGAGTTAAGTTTCATAACATTTCATCGCCTTTAGCAACATTTCAAAAATTCAGGCCAATATACCAAAGTGGGAAAAGTTCAAACATAGTGGTCAACACTAGCAGACTGTCCCAAGTACATCTCTAGTGCCCAAAACTTAGCTAAAATCCGAGCGTGAGCTGATCTGGCAATGCATGAAGAATTTTACATCATTTCCATGTAATATGGGAAAATGCCGAATGAAAACACTTACCACATCCAAGGCCAGTGTTCAGCCCAAATAGCTGAAATGAGTCAAATTCTAAAACAGCAATAAGATAAGTTGTTCTTGTTCCAAACTAAGTTTTTTCATATACAAAGACCAAATTCATCATTTTGAGCTAAGTTTCATGAACTTTCATCGCATTTAGAAAAATTTCAAAAATTCAGGCCAATATACCAAAGTGAGAAAAGTTCAAACATAGTGGTCAACACTAGCAGACTGTCCCAAGTACATCTCTAGTGCCCAAAACTTAGCTAAAATCCGAGCGTGAGCTGATCTGGCAATGCATGAAGAATTTTACATCATTTCCATGTAATATGGGAAAATGCCGAATGAAAACACTTACCACATCCAAGGCCAGTGTTCAGCCAAAATAGCTGAAATGAGTCAAATTCTAAAACAGCAATAAGATAAGTTCTTCTGGTTCCAAACTAAATTTTTTTATATACAATGACCAAATTCATCATTTAGAGCTAAGTTTCACAACATTTCATCGCATTTAGCAACATTTCAAAAATTCAGGCTAATATACCAAAGTGGGAAAAGTTCAAACATAGTGGTCAACACTAGCAGACTGTCCCAAGTACATCTCTAGTGCCCAAAACTTAGCTAAAATCCGAGCGTGAGCTGATCTGGCAATGCATGAAGAATTTTACATCATTTCCATGTAATATGGGAAAATGCCGAATGAAAACACTTACCACATCCAAGGCCAGTGTTCAGCCAAAATAGCTGAAATGAGTCAAATTCTAAAACAGCAATAAGATAAGTTGTTCTG
This sequence comes from Muricea muricata, assembly GCA_963855995.1. Classification (NCBI taxonomy): domain Eukaryota; kingdom Metazoa; phylum Cnidaria; class Anthozoa; order Malacalcyonacea; family Plexauridae; genus Muricea; species Muricea muricata. Next base: position 11,923,412 of record OY979728.1, on the reverse strand, counting down.
GTTCCAAACTAAATTTTTTTATATACAATGACCAAATTCATCATTTAGAGCTAAGTTTCACGACATTTCATCGCATTTAGCAACACTTCAAAAATTCAGGCTAATATACCAAAGTGGGAAAAGTTCAAACATAGTGGTCAACACTAGCACACTGTCCCAAGTACATCTCTAGTGCCCAAAACTTAGCTAAAATCCGAGTGTGAGCTGATCTGGCAATGCATGAAGAATTTTACATCATTTCCATGTAATATGGGAAAATGCCGAATGAAAACAGTTACCACATCCAAGGCCAGTGTTGAGCCAAAAAAGGTGAAATGAGTCAAATTTTAAAATAGCAATAAGATAAGTTGTTCTGGTTCCAAACTAAGTTTTTTCATATACAATGACCAAATTCATCATTTTGAGCTAAGTTTCATGACATTTCATCGCATTTAGCAACATTTCAAAAATTCAGGCCAATATACAAAAGTGGGAAAAGTTCAAACATAGTGGTCAACACTAGCAGACCGTCCCAAGTACACCTACAGTGCCCAAAACTTAGCTAAAATCCGAGCGTGAGCTGATCTGGCAATGCATGAAGAATTTTACATCATTTCCATGTAATATGGGAAAATGCCGAATGAAAACACTTACCACATCCAAGGCCAGTGTTGAGGCAAAATAGGTGAAATGAGTCAAATTCTAAAATAGCAATAAGATAAGTTGTTCTGGTTCCAAACTAAGTTTTTTTATATACAATGACCAAATTCATCATTTTGAGCTAAGTTTCATGACATTTCATCGCATTTAGCAACATTTCAAAAATTCAGGCCAATATACCAAAGTGGGAAAAGTTCAAACATAGTGGTCAACACTAGCAGACTGTCCCAAGTACATCTCTAGTGCCCAAAACTTAGCTAAAATACGAGCGTGAGCTGATCTGGCAATGCATGAAGAATTTTACATCATTTCCATGTAATATGGGAAAATGCCGAATGAAAACACTTACCACATCCAAGGCCAGTGTTCAGCCAAAATAGCTGAAATGAGTCAAATTCTAAAACAGCGATAAGATAAGTTGTTCTGGTTCCAAACTAAGTTTTTTTATATACAATGACCAAATTCATCATTTAGAGCTAAGTTTCACGACATTTCATCGCATTTAGCAACATTTCAAAAATTCAGGCTAATATACCAAAGTGGGAAAAGTTCAAACATAGTGGCCAACACTAGCAGACTGTCATAAGTACATCTCTAGTGCCCAAAACTTAGCTAAAATACGAGCGTGAGCTGATCTGGCAATGCATGAAGAATTTTACATCATTTCCATGTAATATGGGAAAATGCCGAATGAAAACACTTTCCACATCCAAGGCCAGTGTTGAGCAAAAATAGCTGAAATGAGTCAAATTCTAAAATAGCAATAAGATAAGTTGTTCTGGTTCCAAACTAAGTTTTTTATATACAATGACCAAATTCATCATTTTGAGCTAAGTTTCATGACATTTCATCGCATTTAGCAACATTTCAAAAATTCAGGCCAATTTACCAAAGTGGGAAAACTTCAAACATAGTGGTCAACACTAGCAGACTGTCCCAAGTACATCTCTGGTGCCCAAAACTTAGCTAAAATCCGAGCGTGAGCTGATCTGGCAATGCATGAAGAATTTTACATCATTTCCATGTAATATGGGAAAATGCCGAATGAAAACACTTACCACATCCAAGGCCAGTGTTGAGGCAAAATAGGTGAAATGAGTCAAATTCTAAAATAGCAATAAGATAAGTTGTTCTGGTTCCAAACTAAGTTTTTTTATATACAATGACCAAATTCATCATTTTGAGCTAAGTTTCATGACATTTCATCGCATTTAGCAACATTTCAAAAATTCAGGCCAATATACCAAAGTGGGAAAAGTTCAAACATAGTGGTCAACACTAGCAGACTGTCCCAAGTACATCTCTAGTGCCCAAAACTTAGCTAAAATCCGAGCGTGAGCTGATCTGGCAATGCATGAAGAATTTTACATCATTTCCATGTAATATGGGAAAATGCCGAATGAAAAAACTTACCACATCCAAGGCCAGTGTTCAGCCAAAATAGCTGAAATGAGTCAAATTCTAAAACAGCAATAAGATAAGTTGTTCTGGTTCCAAACTAAGTTTTTTTATATACAATGACCAAATTCATCATTTAGAGCTAAGTTTCACGACATTTCATCGCATTTAGCAACATTTCAAAAATTCAGGCTAATATACCAAAGTGGGAAAAGTTCAAACATAGTGGCCAACACTAGCAGACTGTCATAAGTACATCTCTAGTGCCCAAAACTTAGCTAAAATCCGAGCGTGAGCTGATCTGGCAATGCATGAAGAATTTTACATCATTTCCATGTAATATGGGAAAATGCCGAATGAAAACACTTTCCACATCCAAGGCCAGTGTTGAGCCAAAATAGCTGAAATGAGTCAAATTCAAAAATAGCAATAAGATAAGTTGTTCTGGTTCCAAACTAAGTTTTTTATATACAATGACCAAATTCATCATTTTGAGCTAAGTTTCATGACATTTCATCGCATTTAGCAACATTTCAAAAATTCAGGCCAATTTACCAAAGTGGGAAAACTTCAAACATAGTGGTCAACACTAGCAGACTGTCCCAAGTACATCTCTGGTGCCCAAAACTTAGCTAAAATCCGAGCGTGAGCTGATCTGGCAATGCATGAAGAATTTTACATCATTTCCATGTAATATGGGAAAATGCCGAATGAAAACACTTACCACATCCAAGGCCAGAGTTCAGCCAAAATAGGTGAAATTAGTAAAATTTTAAAACAGCAATAAGATAAGTTGTTCTGGTTCCAAACTAAGTTTTTTCATATACAATGACCAAATTCATCATTTTGAGCTAAGTTTCATGACATTTCATCACATTTAGCAACATTTCAAAAATTCAGGCCAATATACCAAAGTGGGAAAAGTTCAAACATAGTGGTCAACACTAGCAGAGTGTACCAAGTACATCTCTAGTGCCCCAAACTTAGCTAAAATCTGAGCGTGAGCTGATCTGGCAATGCATGAAGAATTTTACATCATTTCCATGTAATATGGGAAAATGCCGAATGAAAACACTTACCACATCCAAGGCCAGTGTTGAGCCAAAAAAGGTGAAATGAGTCAAATTCTAAAATAGCAATAAGATAAGTTGTTCTGGTTCCAAACTAAGTTTTTTTATATACAATGACCAAATTCATCATTTTGAGCTAAGTTTCATGACATTTCATCGCATTTAGCAACATTTCAAAAATTCAGGCCAATATACCAAAGTGGGAAAAGTTCAAACATAGTGGTCAACACTAGCAGACTGTCATAAGTACATCTCCAGTGCCCAAAACTTAGCTAAAATCCCAGCGTGAGCTGATCTGGCAATGCATGAAGAATTTCACATCATTTCCATGTAATATGGGAAAATGCCGAATGAAAACACTTACCACATCCAAGGCCAGTGTTCAGCCAAAATAGCTGAAATGAGTCAAATTCTAAAATAGCAATAAGATAAGTTGTTCTGGTTCCAAACTAAGTTTTTTTATATACAATGACCAAATTCATCATTTTGAGCTAAGTTTCATGACATTTCATCGCATTTAGCAACATTTCAAAAATTCAGGCCAATATACCAAAGTGGGAAAAGTTCAAACATAGTGGTCAACACTAGCAGAGTGTACCAAGTACATCTCTAGTGCCCCAAACTTAGCTAAAATCTGAGCGTGAGCTGATCTGGCAATGCATGAAGAATTTTACATCATTTAAATGTAATATGGGAAAATGCCGAATGAAAACACTTACCACATCCAACGCCAGTGTTAAGCCAAAATAGGTGAAATGAGTCAAATTCTAAAATAGCAATAAGATAAGTTGTTCTGGTTCCAAACTAAGTTTTTTTATATACAATGACCAAATTCATCATTTTGAGCTAAGTTTCATGACATTTCATCGCATTTAGCAACATTTCAAAAATTCAGGCCAATATACCAAAGTGGGAAAAGTTCAAACATAGTGGTCAACACTAGCAGACTGTCCCAAGTACATCTCCAGTGCCCAATACTTAGCTAAAATCCGAGCGTGAGCTGATCTGGCAATGCATGAAGAATTTTACATCATTTACATGTAATATGGGAAAATGCCGAATGAAAACACTTACCACATCCAAGGCCAGTGTTGAGGCAAAATAGGTGAAACGAGTCAAATTCTAAAATAGCAATAAGATAAGTTGTTCTGGTTCCAAACTAAGTTTTTTTATATACAATGACCAAATTCATCATTTTGAGCTAAGTTTCATGACATTTTATCGCATTTAGCAACATTTCAAAAATTTAGGCTAATATACCAAAGTGAGAAAAGTTCAAACATAGTGGTCAACACTAGCAGAGTGTCCCAAGTACATCTCTAGTGCCCCAAACTTAGCTAAAATCCGAGCGTGAGCTGATCTGGCAATGCATGAAGAATTTTACATCATTTCCATGTAATATGAGAAAATGCCGAATGAAAACACTTACCACATCCAAGGCCAGTGTTGAGCCAAAATTGGTGAAATGAGTCAAATTCTAAAATAGCAATAAGATAAGTTGTTCTGGTTCCAAACTAAGTTTTTTCATATACACAGACCAAATTCATGATTTTGAGCTAAGTTTCATGAACTTTCATCGCATTTAGCAACATTTCAAAAATTCAGGCCAATATACCAAAGTGAGAAAAGTTCAAACATAGTGGTCAACACTAGAAAAGTGTCCAAAGTACATCGCTAGTGCCCAAAACTTAGCTAAAATCCGAGAGTGAGCTGATCTGGCAATGCATGAAGAATTTTACATCATTTCCATGTAATATGGGAAAATGCCGAATGAAAACACTTACCACATCCAAGGCCAGTGTTCAGCCAAAATAGCTGAAATGAGTCAAATTCTAAAATAGCAATAAGATAAGTTGTTCTGGTTCCAAACTAAGTTTTTTTATATACAATGACCAAATTCATCATTTTGAGCTAAGTTTCATGACATTTCATCGCATTTAGCAACATTTCAAAAATTCAGGCCAATATACCAAAGTGGGAAAAGTTCAAACATAGTGGTCAACACTAGCAGACTGTCCCAAGTACATCTCTAGTGCCCAAAACTTAGCTAAAATACGAGCGTGAGCTGATCTGGCAATGCATGAAGAATTTTACATCATTTCCATGTAATATGGGAAAATGCCGAATGAAAACACTTACCACATCCAAGGCCAGTGTTCAGCCAAAATAGCTGAAATGAGTCAAATTCTAAAACAGCAATAAGATAAGTTGTTCTGGTTCCAAACTAAGTTTTTTTATATACAATGACCAAATTCATCATTTAGAGCTAAGTTTCACGACATTTCATCGCATTTAGCAACATTTCAAAAATTCAGGCTAATATACCAAAGTGGGAAAAGTTCAAACATAGTGGCCAACACTAGCAGACTGTCATAAGTACATCTCTAGTGCCCAAAACTTAGCTAAAATACGAGCGTGAGCTGATCTGGCAATGCATGAAGAATTTTACATCATTTCCATGTAATATGGGAAAATGCCGAATGAAAACACTTTCCACATCCAAGGCCAGTGTTGAGCCAAATTAGCTGAAATGAGTCAAATTCTAAAATAGCAATAAGATAAGTTGTTCTGGTTCCAAACTAAGTTTTTTATATACAATGACCAAATTCATCATTTTGAGCTAAGTTTCATGACATTTCATCGCATTTAGCAACATTTCAAAAATTCAGGCCAATTTACCAAAGTGGGAAAACTTCAAACATAGTGGTCAACACTAGCAGACTGTCCCAAGTACATCTCTGGTGCCCAAAACTTAGCTAAAATCCGAGCGTGAGCTGATCTGGCAATGCATGAAGAATTTTACATCATTTCCATGTAATATGGGAAAATGCCGAATGAAAACACTTACCACATCCAAGGCCAGAGTTCAGCCAAAATAGGTGAAATTAGTAAAATTTTAAAACAGCAATAAGATAAGTTGTTCTGGTTCCAAACTAAGTTTTTTCATATACAATGACCAAATTCATCATTTTGAGCTAAGTTTCATGACATTTCATCGCATTTAGCAACATTTCAAAAATTCAGGCCAATATACCAAAGTGGGAAAAGTTCAAACATAGTGGTCAACACTAGCAGAGTGTACCAAGTACATCTCTAGTGCCCCAAACTTAGCTAAAATCTGAGCGTGAGCTGATCTGGCAATGCATGAAGAATTTTACATCATTTCCATGTAATATGGGAAAATGCCGAATGAAAACACTTACCACATCCAAGGCCAGTGTTGAGCCAAAAAAGGTGAAATGAGTCAAATTCTAAAATAGCAATAAGATAAGTTGTTCTGGTTCCAAACTAAGTTTTTTTATATACAATGACCAAATTCATCATTTTGAGCTAAGTTTCATGACATTTCATCGCATTTAGCAACATTTCAAAAATTCAGGCCAATATACAAAAGTGGGAAAAGTTCAAACATAGTGGTCAACACTAGCAGACCGTCCCAAGTACACCTCCAGTGCCCAAAACTTAGCTAAAATCCGAGCGTAAGCTGATCTGGCAATGCATGAAGAATTTTACATCATTTCCATGTAATATGGGAAAATGCCGAATGAAAACACTTACCACATCCAAGGCCAGTGTTGAGGCAAAATAGGTGAAATGAGTCAAATTCTAAAATAGCAATAAGATAAGTTGTTCTGGTTCCAAACTAAGTTTTTTCATGTACAAAGACCAAATTCATCATTTTGAGCTAAGTTTCATGAACTTTCATTGCATTTAGAAAAATTTCAAAAATTTAGGCCAATATACCAAAGTGGGAAAAGTTCAAACATAGTGGTCAACACTAGCAGACTGTCCCAAGTACATCTCTAGTGCCCAAAACTTAGCTAAAATCCGAGCGTGAGCTGATCTGGCAATGCATGAAGAATTTTACATCATTTCCATGTAATATGGGAAAATGCCGAATGAAAACACTTACCACATCCAAGGCCAGTGTTCAGCCCAAATAGGTGAAATGAGTCAAATTCTAAAACAGCAATCAGATAAGTTGTTCTGGTTCCAAACTAAGTTTTTTCATATACAATGACCAAATTCATCATTTTGAGCTAAGTTTCATGACATTTTATCGCATTTAGCAACATTTCAAAAATTTAGGCTAATATACCAAAGTGAGAAAAGTTCAAACATAGTGGTCAACACTAGCAGAGTGTCCCAAATACATCTCTAGTGCCCCAAACTTAGCTAAAATCCGAGCGTGAGCTGATCTGGCAATGCATGAAGAATTTTACATCATTTCCATGTAATATGGGAAAATGCCGAATGAAAACACTTACCACATCCAAGGCCAGTGTTGAGGCAAAATAGGTGAAATGAGTCAAATTCTAAAATAGCAATAAGATAAGTTGTTCTGGTTCCAAACTAAGTTTTTTTATATACAATGACCAAATTCATCATTTTGAGCTAAGTTACATGACATTTCATCGCATTTAGCAACATTTCAAAAATTCAGGCCAATATACCAAAGTGGGAAAAGTTCAAACATAGTGGTCAACACTAGCAGACTGTCCCAAGTACATCTCTAGTGCCCAAAACTTAGCTAAAATCCGAGCGTGAGCTGATCTGGCAATGCATGAAGAATTTTACATCATTTCCATGTAATATGGGAAAATGCCGAATGAAAACACTTACCACATCCAAGGCCAGTGTTCAGCCAAAATAGCTGAAATGAGTCAAATTCTAAAACAGCAATAAGATAAGTTGTTCTGGTTCCAAACTAAATTTTTTTATATACAATGACCAAATTCATCATTTAGAGCTAAGTTTCACGACATTTCATCGCATTTAGCAACATTTCAAAAATTCAGGCTAATATACCAAAGTGGGAAAAGTTCAAACATAGTGGTCAACACTAGCACACTGTCCCAAGTACATCTTTAGTGCCCAAAACTTAGCTAAAATCCGAGTGTGAGCTGATCTGGCAATGCATGAAGAATTTTACATCATTTCCATGTAATATGGGAAAATGCCGAATGAAAACAGTTACCACATCCAAGGCCAGTGTTGAGCCAAAAAAGGTGAAATGAGTCAAATTCTAAAATAGCAATAAGATAAGTTGTTCTGGTTCCAAACTAAGTTTTTTCATATACAATGACCAAATTCATCATTTTGAGCTAAGTTTCATGACATTTCATCGCATTTAGCAACATTTCAAAAATTCAGGCCAATATACAAAAGTGGGAAAAGTTCAAACCTAGTGGTCAACACTAGCAGACCGTCCCAAGTACACCTACAGTGCCCAAAACTTAGCTAAAATCCGAGCGTGAGCTGATCTGGCAATGCATGAAGAATTTTACATCATTTCCATGTAATATGGGAAAATGCCGAATGAAAACACTTACCACATCCAAGGCCAGTGTTGAGGCAAAATAGGTGAAATGAGTCAAATTCTAAAATAGCAATAAGATAAGTTGTTCTGGTTCCAAACTAAGTTTTTTTATATACAATGACCAAATTCATCATTTTGAGCTAAGTTTCATGACATTTCATCGCATTTAGCAACATTTCAAAAATTCAGGCCAATATACCAAAGTGGGAAAAGTTCAAACATAGTGGTCAACACTAGCAGACTGTCCCAAGTACATCTCTAGTGCCCAAAACTTAGCTAAAATCCGAGCGTGAGCTGATCTGGCAATGCATGAAGAATTTTACATCATTTCCATGTAATATGGGAAAATGCCGAATGAAAACACTTACCACATCCAAGGCCAGTGTTCAGCCAAAATAGCTGAAATGAGTCAAATTCTAAAACAGCAATAAGATAAGTTGTTCTGGTTCCAAACTAAGTTTTTTTATATACAATGACCAAATTCATCATTTAGAGCTAAGTTTCACGACATTTCATCGCATTTAGCAACATTTCAAAAATTCAGGCTAATATACCAAAGTGGGAAAAGTTCAAACATAGTGGCCAACACTAGCAGACTGTCATAAGTACATCTCTAGTGCCCAAAACTTAGCTAAAATACGAGCGTGAGCTGATCTGGCAATGCATGAAGAATTTTACATCATTTCCATGTAATATGGGAAAATGCCGAATGAAAACACTTTCCACATCCAAGGCCAGTGTTGAGCCAAAATAGCTGAAATGAGTCAAATTCTAAAATAGCAATAAAATAAGTTGTTCTGGTTCCAAACTAAGTTTTTTATATACAATGACCAAATTCATCATTTTGAGCTAAGTTTCATGACATTTCATCGCATTTAGCAACATTTCAAAAATTCAGGCCAATATACCAAAGTGGGAAAACTTCAAACATAGTGGTCAACACTAGCAGACTGTCCCAAGTACATCTCTGGTGCCCAAAACTTAGCTAAAATCCGAGCGTGAGCTGATCTGGCAATGCATGAAGAATTTTACATCATTTCCATGTAATATGGGAAAATGCCGAATGAAAACACTTACCACATCCAAGGCCAGAGTTCAGCCAAAATAGGTGAAATTAGTAAAATTTTAAAACAGCAATAAGATAAGTTGTTCTGGTTCCAAACTAAGTTTTTTCATATACAATGACCAAATTCATCATTTTGAGCTAAGTTTCATGACATTTCATCGCATTTAGCAACATTTCAAAAATTCAGGCCAATATACCAAAGTGGGAAAAGTTCAAACATAGTGGTCAACACTAGCAGAGTGTACCAAGTACATCTCTAGTGCCCCAAACTTAGCTAAAATCTGAGCGTGAGCTGATCTGGCAATGCATGAAGAATTTTACATCATTTCCATGTAATATGGGAAAATGCCGAATGAAAACACTTACCACATCCAACGCCAGTGTTCAGCCAAAATAGGTGAAATGAGTCAAATTCTAAAATAGCAATAAGATAAGTTGTTCTGGTTCCAAACTAAGTTTTTTTATATACAATGACCAAATTCATCATTTTGAGCTAAGTTTCATGACATTTCATCGCATTTAGCAACATTTCAAAAATTCAGGCCAATATACCAAAGTGGGAAAAGTTCAAACATAGTGGTCAACACTAGCAGACTGTCATAAGTACATCTCCAGTGCCCAAAACTTAGCTAAAATCCCAGCGTGAGCTGATCTGGCAATGCATGAAGAATTTTACATCATTTCCATGTAATATGGGAAAATGCCGAATGAAAACACTTACCACATCCAAGGCCAGTGTTCAGCCAAAATAGCTGAAATGAGTCAAATTCTAAAATAGCAATAAGATAAGTTGTTCTGGTTCCAAACTAAGTTTTTTTATATACAATGACCAAATTCATCATTTTGAGCTAAGTTTCATGACATTTCATCGCATTTAGCAACATTTCAAAAATTCAGGCCAATATACCAAAGTGGGAAAAGTTCAAACATAGTGGTCAACACTAGCAGAGTGTACCAAGTACATCTCTAGTGCCCCAAACTTAGCTAAAATCTGAGCGTGAGCTGATCTGGCAATGCATGAAGAATTTTACATCATTTCCATGTAATATGGGAAAATGCCGAATGAAAACACTTACCACATCCAACGCCAGTGTTAAGCCAAAATAGGTGAAATGAGTCAAATTCTAAAATAGCAATAAGATAAGTTGTTCTGGTTCCAAACTAAGTTTTTTTATATACAATGACCAAATTCATCATTTTGAGCTAAGTTTCATGACATTTCATCGCATTTAGCAACATTTCAAAAATTCAGGCCAATATACCAAAGTGGGAAAAGTTCAAACATAGTGGTCAACACTAGCAGACTGTCCCAAGTACATCTCCAGTGCCCAATACTTAGCTAAAATCCGAGCGTGAGCTGATCTGGCAATGCATGAAGAATTTTACATCATTTCCATGTAATATGGGAAAATGCCGAATGAAAACACTTACCACATCCAAGGCCAGTGTTCAGCCAAAATAGCTGAAATGAGTCAAATTCTAAAACAGCAATAAGATAAGTTCTTCTGGTTCCAAACTAAATTTTTTTATATACAATGACCAAATTCATCATTTAGAGCTAAGTTTCACAACATTTCATCGCATTTAGCAACATTTCAAAAATTCAGGCTAATATACCAAAGTGGGAAAAGTTCAAACATAGTGGTCAACACTAGCAGACTGTCCCAAGTACATCTCTAGTGCCCAAAACTTAGCTAAAATCCGAGCGTGAGCTGATCTGGCAATGCATGAAGAATTTTACATCATTTCCATGTAATATGGGAAAATGCCGAATGAAAACACTTACCACATCCAAGGCCAGTGTTCAGCCAAAATAGGTGAAATTAGTCAAATTCTAAAACAGCAATAAGATAAGTTGTTCTGGTTCCAAACTAAGTTTTTTTATATACAATGACCAAATTCATCATTTTGAGTTAAGTTTCATAACATTTCATCGCCTTTAGCAACATTTCAAAAATTCAGGCCAATATACCAAAGTGGGAAAAGTTCAAACATAGTGGTCAACACTAGCAGACTGTCCCAAGTACATCTCTAGTGCCCAAAACTTAGCTAAAATCCGAGCGTGAGCTGATCTGGCAATGCATGAAGAATTTTACATCATTTCCATGTAATATGGGAAAATGCCGAATGAAAACACTTACCACATCCAAGGCCAGTGTTCAGCCCAAATAGCTGAAATGAGTCAAATTCTAAAACAGCAATAAGATAAGTTGTTCTTGTTCCAAACTAAGTTTTTTCATATACAAAGACCAAATTCATCATTTTGAGCTAAGTTTCATGAACTTTCATCGCATTTAGAAAAATTTCAAAAATTCAGGCCAATATACCAAAGTGAGAAAAGTTCAAACATAGTGGTCAACACTAGCAGACTGTCCCAAGTACATCTCTAGTGCCCAAAACTTAGCTAAAATCCGAGCGTGAGCTGATCTGGCAATGCATGAAGAATTTTACATCATTTCCATGTAATATGGGAAAATGCCGAATGAAAACACTTACCACATCCAAGGCCAGTGTTCAGCCAAAATAGCTGAAATGAGTCAAATTCTAAAACAGCAATAAGATAAGTTCTTCTGGTTCCAAACTAAATTTTTTTATATACAATGACCAAATTCATCATTTAGAGCTAAGTTTCACAACATTTCATCGCATTTAGCAACATTTCAAAAATTCAGGCTAATATACCAAAGTGGGAAAAGTTCAAACATAGTGGTCAACACTAGCAGACTGTCCCAAGTACATCTCTAGTGCCCAAAACTTAGCTAAAATCCGAGCGTGAGCTGATCTGGCAATGCATGAAGAATTTTACATCATTTCCATGTAATATGGGAAAATGCCGAATGAAAACACTTACCACATCCAAGGCCAGTGTTCAGCCAAAATAGCTGAAATGAGTCAAATTCTAAAACAGCAATAAGATAAGTTGTTCTGGTTCCAAACTAAATTTTTTTATATACAATGACCAAATTCATCATTTAGAGCTAAGTTTCACGACATTTCATCGCATTTAGCAACACTTCAAAAATTCAGGCTAATATACCAAAGTGGGAAAAGTTCAAACATAGTGGTCAACACTAGCACACTGTCCCAAGTACATCTCTAGTGCCCAAAACTTAGCTAAAATCCGAGTGTGAGCTGATCTGGCAATGCATGAAGAATTTTACATCATTTCCATGTAATATGGGAAAATGCCGAATGAAAACAGTTACCACATCCAAGGCCAGTGTTGAGCCAAAAAAGGTGAAATGAGTCAAATTTTAAAATAGCAATAAGATAAGTTGTTCTGGTTCCAAACTAAGTTTTTTCATATACAATGACCAAATTCATCATTTTGAGCTAAGTTTCATGACATTTCATCGCATTTAGCAACATTTCAAAAATTCAGGCCAATATACAAAAGTGGGAAAAGTTCAAACATAGTGGTCAACACTAGCAGACCGTCCCAAGTACACCTACAGTGCCCAAAACTTAGCTAAAATCCGAGCGTGAGCTGATCTGGCAATGCATGAAGAATTTTACATCATTTCCATGTAATATGGGAAAATGCCGAATGAAAACACTTACCACATCCAAGGCCAGTGTTGAGGCAAAATAGGTGAAATGAGTCAAATTCTAAAATAGCAATAAGATAAGTTGTTCTGGTTCCAAACTAAGTTTTTTTATATACAATGACCAAATTCATCATTTTGAGCTAAGTTTCATGACATTTCATCGCATTTAGCAACATTTCAAAAATTCAGGCCAATATACCAAAGTGGGAAAAGTTCAAACATAGTGGTCAACACTAGCAGACTGTCCCAAGTACATCTCTAGTGCCCAAAACTTAGCTAAAATACGAGCGTGAGCTGATCTGGCAATGCATGAAGAATTTTACATCATTTCCATGTAATATGGGAAAATGCCGAATGAAAACACTTACCACATCCAAGGCCAGTGTTCAGCCAAAATAGCTGAAATGAGTCAAATTCTAAAACAGCGATAAGATAAGTTGTTCTGGTTCCAAACTAAGTTTTTTTATATACAATGACCAAATTCATCATTTAGAGCTAAGTTTCACGACATTTCATCGCATTTAGCAACATTTCAAAAATTCAGGCTAATATACCAAAGTGGGAAAAGTTCAAACATAGTGGCCAACACTAGCAGACTGTCATAAGTACATCTCTAGTGCCCAAAACTTAGCTAAAATACGAGCGTGAGCTGATCTGGCAATGCATGAAGAATTTTACATCATTTCCATGTAATATGGGAAAATGCCGAATGAAAACACTTTCCACATCCAAGGCCAGTGTTGAGCAAAAATAGCTGAAATGAGTCAAATTCTAAAATAGCAATAAGATAAGTTGTTCTGGTTCCAAACTAAGTTTTTTATATACAATGACCAAATTCATCATTTTGAGCTAAGTTTCATGACATTTCATCGCATTTAGCAACATTTCAAAAATTCAGGCCAATTTACCAAAGTGGGAAAACTTCAAACATAGTGGTCAACACTAGCAGACTGTCCCAAGTACATCTCTGGTGCCCAAAACTTAGCTAAAATCCGAGCGTGAGCTGATCTGGCAATGCATGAAGAATTTTACATCATTTCCATGTAATATGGGAAAATGCCGAATGAAAACACTTACCACATCCAAGGCCAGTGTTGAGGCAAAATAGGTGAAATGAGTCAAATTCTAAAATAGCAATAAGATAAGTTGTTCTGGTTCCAAACTAAGTTTTTTTATATACAATGACCAAATTCATCATTTTGAGCTAAGTTTCATGACATTTCATCGCATTTAGCAACATTTCAAAAATTCAGGCCAATATACCAAAGTGGGAAAAGTTCAAACATAGTGGTCAACACTAGCAGACTGTCCCAAGTACATCTCTAGTGCCCAAAACTTAGCTAAAATCCGAGCGTGAGCTGATCTGGCAATGCATGAAGAATTTTACATCATTTCCATGTAATATGGGAAAATGCCGAATGAAAAAACTTACCACATCCAAGGCCAGTGTTCAGCCAAAATAGCTGAAATGAGTCAAATTCTAAAACAGCAATAAGATAAGTTGTTCTGGTTCCAAACTAAGTTTTTTTATATACAATGACCAAATTCATCATTTAGAGCTAAGTTTCACGACATTTCATCGCATTTAGCAACATTTCAAAAATTCAGGCTAATATACCAAAGTGGGAAAAGTTCAAACATAGTGGCCAACACTAGCAGACTGTCATAAGTACATCTCTAGTGCCCAAAACTTAGCTAAAATCCGAGCGTGAGCTGATCTGGCAATGCATGAAGAATTTTACATCATTTCCATGTAATATGGGAAAATGCCGAATGAAAACACTTTCCACATCCAAGGCCAGTGTTGAGCCAAAATAGCTGAAATGAGTCAAATTCAAAAATAGCAATAAGATAAGTTGTTCTGGTTCCAAACTAAGTTTTTTATATACAATGACCAAATTCATCATTTTGAGCTAAGTTTCATGACATTTCATCGCATTTAGCAACATTTCAAAAATTCAGGCCAATTTACCAAAGTGGGAAAACTTCAAACATAGTGGTCAACACTAGCAGACTGTCCCAAGTACATCTCTGGTGCCCAAAACTTAGCTAAAATCCGAGCGTGAGCTGATCTGGCAATGCATGAAGAATTTTACATCATTTCCATGTAATATGGGAAAATGCCGAATGAAAACACTTACCACATCCAAGGCCAGAGTTCAGCCAAAATAGGTGAAATTAGTAAAATTTTAAAACAGCAATAAGATAAGTTGTTCTGGTTCCAAACTAAGTTTTTTCATATACAATGACCAAATTCATCATTTTGAGCTAAGTTTCATGACATTTCATCACATTTAGCAACATTTCAAAAATTCAGGCCAATATACCAAAGTGGGAAAAGTTCAAACATAGTGGTCAACACTAGCAGAGTGTACCAAGTACATCTCTAGTGCCCCAAACTTAGCTAAAATCTGAGCGTGAGCTGATCTGGCAATGCATGAAGAATTTTACATCATTTCCATGTAATATGGGAAAATGCCGAATGAAAACACTTACCACATCCAAGGCCAGTGTTGAGCCAAAAAAGGTGAAATGAGTCAAATTCTAAAATAGCAATAAGATAAGTTGTTCTGGTTCCAAACTAAGTTTTTTTATATACAATGACCAAATTCATCATTTTGAGCTAAGTTTCATGACATTTCATCGCATTTAGCAACATTTCAAAAATTCAGGCCAATATACCAAAGTGGGAAAAGTTCAAACATAGTGGTCAACACTAGCAGACTGTCATAAGTACATCTCCAGTGCCCAAAACTTAGCTAAAATCCCAGCGTGAGCTGATCTGGCAATGCATGAAGAATTTCACATCATTTCCATGTAATATGGGAAAATGCCGAATGAAAACACTTACCACATCCAAGGCCAGTGTTCAGCCAAAATAGCTGAAATGAGTCAAATTCTAAAATAGCAATAAGATAAGTTGTTCTGGTTCCAAACTAAGTTTTTTTATATACAATGACCAAATTCATCATTTTGAGCTAAGTTTCATGACATTTCATCGCATTTAGCAACATTTCAAAAATTCAGGCCAATATACCAAAGTGGGAAAAGTTCAAACATAGTGGTCAACACTAGCAGAGTGTACCAAGTACATCTCTAGTGCCCCAAACTTAGCTAAAATCTGAGCGTGAGCTGATCTGGCAATGCATGAAGAATTTTACATCATTTAAATGTAATATGGGAAAATGCCGAATGAAAACACTTACCACATCCAACGCCAGTGTTAAGCCAAAATAGGTGAAATGAGTCAAATTCTAAAATAGCAATAAGATAAGTTGTTCTGGTTCCAAACTAAGTTTTTTTATATACAATGACCAAATTCATCATTTTGAGCTAAGTTTCATGACATTTCATCGCATTTAGCAACATTTCAAAAATTCAGGCCAATATACCAAAGTGGGAAAAGTTCAAACATAGTGGTCAACACTAGCAGACTGTCCCAAGTACATCTCCAGTGCCCAATACTTAGCTAAAATCCGAGCGTGAGCTGATCTGGCAATGCATGAAGAATTTTACATCATTTACATGTAATATGGGAAAATGCCGAATGAAAACACTTACCACATCCAAGGCCAGTGTTGAGGCAAAATAGGTGAAACGAGTCAAATTCTAAAATAGCAATAAGATAAGTTGTTCTGGTTCCAAACTAAGTTTTTTTATATACAATGACCAAATTCATCATTTTGAGCTAAGTTTCATGACATTTTATCGCATTTAGCAACATTTCAAAAATTTAGGCTAATATACCAAAGTGAGAAAAGTTCAAACATAGTGGTCAACACTAGCAGAGTGTCCCAAGTACATCTCTAGTGCCCCAAACTTAGCTAAAATCCGAGCGTGAGCTGATCTGGCAATGCATGAAGAATTTTACATCATTTCCATGTAATATGAGAAAATGCCGAATGAAAACACTTACCACATCCAAGGCCAGTGTTGAGCCAAAATTGGTGAAATGAGTCAAATTCTAAAATAGCAATAAGATAAGTTGTTCTGGTTCCAAACTAAGTTTTTTCATATACACAGACCAAATTCATGATTTTGAGCTAAGTTTCATGAACTTTCATCGCATTTAGCAACATTTCAAAAATTCAGGCCAATATACCAAAGTGAGAAAAGTTCAAACATAGTGGTCAACACTAGAAAAGTGTCCAAAGTACATCGCTAGTGCCCAAAACTTAGCTAAAATCCGAGAGTGAGCTGATCTGGCAATGCATGAAGAATTTTACATCATTTCCATGTAATATGGGAAAATGCCGAATGAAAACACTTACCACATCCAAGGCCAGTGTTCAGCCAAAATAGCTGAAATGAGTCAAATTCTAAAATAGCAATAAGATAAGTTGTTCTGGTTCCAAACTAAGTTTTTTTATATACAATGACCAAATTCATCATTTTGAGCTAAGTTTCATGACATTTCATCGCATTTAGCAACATTTCAAAAATTCAGGCCAATATACCAAAGTGGGAAAAGTTCAAACATAGTGGTCAACACTAGCAGAGTGTACCAAGTACATCTCTAGTGCCCCAAACTTAGCTAAAATCTGAGCGTGAGCTGATCTGGCAATGCATGAAGAATTTTACATCATTTCCATGTAATATGGGAAAATGCCGAATGAAAACACTTACCACATCCAACGCCAGTGTTAAGCCAAAATAGGTGAAATGAGTCAAATTCTAAAATAGCAATAAGATAAGTTGTTCTGGTTCCAAACTAAGTTTTTTTATATACAATGACCAAATTCATCATTTTGAGCTAAGTTTCATGACATTTCATCGCATTTAGCAACATTTCAAAAATTCAGGCCAATATACCAAAGTGGGAAAAGTTCAAACATAGTGGTCAACACTAGCAGACTGTCCCAAGTACATCTCCAGTGCCCAATACTTAGCTAAAATCCGAGCGTGAGCTGATCTGGCAATGCATGAAGAATTTTACATCATTTCCATGTAATATGGGAAAATGCCGAATGAAAACACTTACCACATCCAAGGCCAGTGTTCAGCCAAAATAGCTGAAATGAGTCAAATTCTAAAACAGCAATAAGATAAGTTCTTCTGGTTCCAAACTAAATTTTTTTATATACAATGACCAAATTCATCATTTAGAGCTAAGTTTCACAACATTTCATCGCATTTAGCAACATTTCAAAAATTCAGGCTAATATACCAAAGTGGGAAAAGTTCAAACATAGTGGTCAACACTAGCAGACTGTCCCAAGTACATCTCTAGTGCCCAAAACTTAGCTAAAATCCGAGCGTGAGCTGATCTGGCAATGCATGAAGAATTTTACATCATTTCCATGTAATATGGGAAAATGCCGAATGAAAACACTTACCACATCCAAGGCCAGTGTTCAGCCAAAATAGGTGAAATTAGTCAAATTCTAAAACAGCAATAAGATAAGTTGTTCTGGTTCCAAACTAAGTTTTTTTATATACAATGACCAAATTCATCATTTTGAGTTAAGTTTCATAACATTTCATCGCCTTTAGCAACATTTCAAAAATTCAGGCCAATATACCAAAGTGGGAAAAGTTCAAACATAGTGGTCAACACTAGCAGACTGTCCCAAGTACATCTCTAGTGCCCAAAACTTAGCTAAAATCCGAGCGTGAGCTGATCTGGCAATGCATGAAGAATTTTACATCATTTCCATGTAATATGGGAAAATGCCGAATGAAAACACTTACCACATCCAAGGCCAGTGTTCAGCCCAAATAGCTGAAATGAGTCAAATTCTAAAACAGCAATAAGATAAGTTGTTCTTGTTCCAAACTAAGTTTTTTCATATACAAAGACCAAATTCATCATTTTGAGCTAAGTTTCATGAACTTTCATCGCATTTAGAAAAATTTCAAAAATTCAGGCCAATATACCAAAGTGAGAAAAGTTCAAACATAGTGGTCAACACTAGCAGACTGTCCCAAGTACATCTCTAGTGCCCAAAACTTAGCTAAAATCCGAGCGTGAGCTGATCTGGCAATGCATGAAGAATTTTACATCATTTCCATGTAATATGGGAAAATGCCGAATGAAAACACTTACCACATCCAAGGCCAGTGTTCAGCCAAAATAGCTGAAATGAGTCAAATTCTAAAACAGCAATAAGATAAGTTCTTCTGGTTCCAAACTAAATTTTTTTATATACAATGACCAAATTCATCATTTAGAGCTAAGTTTCACAACATTTCATCGCATTTAGCAACATTTCAAAAATTCAGGCTAATATACCAAAGTGGGAAAAGTTCAAACATAGTGGTCAACACTAGCAGACTGTCCCAAGTACATCTCTAGTGCCCAAAACTTAGCTAAAATCCGAGCGTGAGCTGATCTGGCAATGCATGAAGAATTTTACATCATTTCCATGTAATATGGGAAAATGCCGAATGAAAACACTTACCACATCCAAGGCCAGTGTTCAGCCAAAATAGCTGAAATGAGTCAAATTCTAAAACAGCAATAAGATAAGTTGTTCTGGTTCCAAACTAAATTTTTTTATATACAATGACCAAATTCATCATTTAGAGCTAAGTTTCACGACATTTCATCGCATTTAGCAACACTTCAAAAATTCAGGCTAATATACCAAAGTGGGAAAAGTTCAAACATAGTGGTCAACACTAGCACACTGTCCCAAGTACATCTCTAGTGCCCAAAACTTAGCTAAAATCCGAGTGTGAGCTGATCTGGCAATGCATGAAGAATTTTACATCATTTCCATGTAATATGGGAAAATGCCGAATGAAAACAGTTACCACATCCAAGGCCAGTGTTGAGCCAAAAAAGGTGAAATGAGTCAAATTTTAAAATAGCAATAAGATAAGTTGTTCTGGTTCCAAACTAAGTTTTTTCATATACAATGACCAAATTCATCATTTTGAGCTAAGTTTCATGACATTTCATCGCATTTAGCAACATTTCAAAAATTCAGGCCAATATACAAAAGTGGGAAAAGTTCAAACATAGTGGTCAACACTAGCAGACCGTCCCAAGTACACCTACAGTGCCCAAAACTTAGCTAAAATCCGAGCGTGAGCTGATCTGGCAATGCATGAAGAATTTTACATCATTTCCATGTAATATGGGAAAATGCCGAATGAAAACACTTACCACATCCAAGGCCAGTGTTGAGGCAAAATAGGTGAAATGAGTCAAATTCTAAAATAGCAATAAGATAAGTTGTTCTGGTTCCAAACTAAGTTTTTTTATATACAATGACCAAATTCATCATTTTGAGCTAAGTTTCATGACATTTCATCGCATTTAGCAACATTTCAAAAATTCAGGCCAATATACCAAAGTGGGAAAAGTTCAAACATAGTGGTCAACACTAGCAGACTGTCCCAAGTACATCTCTAGTGCCCAAAACTTAGCTAAAATACGAGCGTGAGCTGATCTGGCAATGCATGAAGAATTTTACATCATTTCCATGTAATATGGGAAAATGCCGAATGAAAACACTTACCACATCCAAGGCCAGTGTTCAGCCAAAATAGCTGAAATGAGTCAAATTCTAAAACAGCGATAAGATAAGTTGTTCTGGTTCCAAACTAAGTTTTTTTATATACAATGACCAAATTCATCATTTAGAGCTAAGTTTCACGACATTTCATCGCATTTAGCAACATTTCAAAAATTCAGGCTAATATACCAAAGTGGGAAAAGTTCAAACATAGTGGCCAACACTAGCAGACTGTCATAAGTACATCTCTAGTGCCCAAAACTTAGCTAAAATACGAGCGTGAGCTGATCTGGCAATGCATGAAGAATTTTACATCATTTCCATGTAATATGGGAAAATGCCGAATGAAAACACTTTCCACATCCAAGGCCAGTGTTGAGCAAAAATAGCTGAAATGAGTCAAATTCTAAAATAGCAATAAGATAAGTTGTTCTGGTTCCAAACTAAGTTTTTTATATACAATGACCAAATTCATCATTTTGAGCTAAGTTTCATGACATTTCATCGCATTTAGCAACATTTCAAAAATTCAGGCCAATTTACCAAAGTGGGAAAACTTCAAACATAGTGGTCAACACTAGCAGACTGTCCCAAGTACATCTCTGGTGCCCAAAACTTAGCTAAAATCCGAGCGTGAGCTGATCTGGCAATGCATGAAGAATTTTACATCATTTCCATGTAATATGGGAAAATGCCGAATGAAAACACTTACCACATCCAAGGCCAGTGTTGAGGCAAAATAGGTGAAATGAGTCAAATTCTAAAATAGCAATAAGATAAGTTGTTCTGGTTCCAAACTAAGTTTTTTTATATACAATGACCAAATTCATCATTTTGAGCTAAGTTTCATGACATTTCATCGCATTTAGCAACATTTCAAAAATTCAGGCCAATATACCAAAGTGGGAAAAGTTCAAACATAGTGGTCAACACTAGCAGACTGTCCCAAGTACATCTCTAGTGCCCAAAACTTAGCTAAAATCCGAGCGTGAGCTGATCTGGCAATGCATGAAGAATTTTACATCATTTCCATGTAATATGGGAAAATGCCGAATGAAAAAACTTACCACATCCAAGGCCAGTGTTCAGCCAAAATAGCTGAAATGAGTCAAATTCTAAAACAGCAATAAGATAAGTTGTTCTGGTTCCAAACTAAGTTTTTTTATATACAATGACCAAATTCATCATTTAGAGCTAAGTTTCACGACATTTCATCGCATTTAGCAACATTTCAAAAATTCAGGCTAATATACCAAAGTGGGAAAAGTTCAAACATAGTGGCCAACACTAGCAGACTGTCATAAGTACATCTCTAGTGCCCAAAACTTAGCTAAAATCCGAGCGTGAGCTGATCTGGCAATGCATGAAGAATTTTACATCATTTCCATGTAATATGGGAAAATGCCGAATGAAAACACTTTCCACATCCAAGGCCAGTGTTGAGCCAAAATAGCTGAAATGAGTCAAATTCAAAAATAGCAATAAGATAAGTTGTTCTGGTTCCAAACTAAGTTTTTTATATACAATGACCAAATTCATCATTTTGAGCTAAGTTTCATGACATTTCATCGCATTTAGCAACATTTCAAAAATTCAGGCCAATTTACCAAAGTGGGAAAACTTCAAACATAGTGGTCAACACTAGCAGACTGTCCCAAGTACATCTCTGGTGCCCAAAACTTAGCTAAAATCCGAGCGTGAGCTGATCTGGCAATGCATGAAGAATTTTACATCATTTCCATGTAATATGGGAAAATGCCGAATGAAAACACTTACCACATCCAAGGCCAGAGTTCAGCCAAAATAGGTGAAATTAGTAAAATTTTAAAACAGCAATAAGATAAGTTGTTCTGGTTCCAAACTAAGTTTTTTCATATACAATGACCAAATTCATCATTTTGAGCTAAGTTTCATGACATTTCATCACATTTAGCAACATTTCAAAAATTCAGGCCAATATACCAAAGTGGGAAAAGTTCAAACATAGTGGTCAACACTAGCAGAGTGTACCAAGTACATCTCTAGTGCCCCAAACTTAGCTAAAATCTGAGCGTGAGCTGATCTGGCAATGCATGAAGAATTTTACATCATTTCCATGTAATATGGGAAAATGCCGAATGAAAACACTTACCACATCCAAGGCCAGTGTTGAGCCAAAAAAGGTGAAATGAGTCAAATTCTAAAATAGCAATAAGATAAGTTGTTCTGGTTCCAAACTAAGTTTTTTTATATACAATGACCAAATTCATCATTTTGAGCTAAGTTTCATGACATTTCATCGCATTTAGCAACATTTCAAAAATTCAGGCCAATATACCAAAGTGGGAAAAGTTCAAACATAGTGGTCAACACTAGCAGACTGTCATAAGTACATCTCCAGTGCCCAAAACTTAGCTAAAATCCCAGCGTGAGCTGATCTGGCAATGCATGAAGAATTTCACATCATTTCCATGTAATATGGGAAAATGCCGAATGAAAACACTTACCACATCCAAGGCCAGTGTTCAGCCAAAATAGCTGAAATGAGTCAAATTCTAAAATAGCAATAAGATAAGTTGTTCTGGTTCCAAACTAAGTTTTTTTATATACAATGACCAAATTCATCATTTTGAGCTAAGTTTCATGACATTTCATCGCATTTAGCAACATTTCAAAAATTCAGGCCAATATACCAAAGTGGGAAAAGTTCAAACATAGTGGTCAACACTAGCAGAGTGTACCAAGTACATCTCTAGTGCCCCAAACTTAGCTAAAATCTGAGCGTGAGCTGATCTGGCAATGCATGAAGAATTTTACATCATTTAAATGTAATATGGGAAAATGCCGAATGAAAACACTTACCACATCCAACGCCAGTGTTAAGCCAAAATAGGTGAAATGAGTCAAATTCTAAAATAGCAATAAGATAAGTTGTTCTGGTTCCAAACTAAGTTTTTTTATATACAATGACCAAATTCATCATTTTGAGCTAAGTTTCATGACATTTCATCGCATTTAGCAACATTTCAAAAATTCAGGCCAATATACCAAAGTGGGAAAAGTTCAAACATAGTGGTCAACACTAGCAGACTGTCCCAAGTACATCTCCAGTGCCCAATACTTAGCTAAAATCCGAGCGTGAGCTGATCTGGCAATGCATGAAGAATTTTACATCATTTACATGTAATATGGGAAAATGCCGAATGAAAACACTTACCACATCCAAGGCCAGTGTTGAGGCAAAATAGGTGAAACGAGTCAAATTCTAAAATAGCAATAAGATAAGTTGTTCTGGTTCCAAACTAAGTTTTTTTATATACAATGACCAAATTCATCATTTTGAGCTAAGTTTCATGACATTTTATCGCATTTAGCAACATTTCAAAAATTTAGGCTAATATACCAAAGTGAGAAAAGTTCAAACATAGTGGTCAACACTAGCAGAGTGTCCCAAGTACATCTCTAGTGCCCCAAACTTAGCTAAAATCCGAGCGTGAGCTGATCTGGCAATGCATGAAGAATTTTACATCATTTCCATGTAATATGAGAAAATGCCGAATGAAAACACTTACCACATCCAAGGCCAGTGTTGAGCCAAAATTGGTGAAATGAGTCAAATTCTAAAATAGCAATAAGATAAGTTGTTCTGGTTCCAAACTAAGTTTTTTCATATACACAGACCAAATTCATGATTTTGAGCTAAGTTTCATGAACTTTCATCGCATTTAGCAACATTTCAAAAATTCAGGCCAATATACCAAAGTGAGAAAAGTTCAAACATAGTGGTCAACACTAGAAAAGTGTCCAAAGTACATCGCTAGTGCCCAAAACTTAGCTAAAATCCGAGAGTGAGCTGATCTGGCAATGCATGAAGAATTTTACATCATTTCCATGTAATATGGGAAAATGCCGAATGAAAACACTTACCACATCCAAGGCCAGTGTTCAGCCAAAATAGCTGAAATGAGTCAAATTCTAAAATAGCAATAAGATAAGTTGTTCTGGTTCCAAACTAAGTTTTTTTATATACAATGACCAAATTCATCATTTTGAGCTAAGTTTCATGACATTTCATCGCATTTAGCAACATTTCAAAAATTCAGGCCAATATACCAAAGTGGGAAAAGTTCAAACATAGTGGTCAACACTAGCAGACTGTCCCAAGTACATCTCTAGTGCCCAAAACTTAGCTAAAATACGAGCGTGAGCTGATCTGGCAATGCATGAAGAATTTTACATCATTTCCATGTAATATGGGAAAATGCCGAATGAAAACACTTACCACATCCAAGGCCAGTGTTCAGCCAAAATAGCTGAAATGAGTCAAATTCTAAAACAGCAATAAGATAAGTTGTTCTGGTTCCAAACTAAGTTTTTTTATATACAATGACCAAATTCATCATTTAGAGCTAAGTTTCACGACATTTCATCGCATTTAGCAACATTTCAAAAATTCAGGCTAATATACCAAAGTGGGAAAAGTTCAAACATAGTGGCCAACACTAGCAGACTGTCATAAGTACATCTCTAGTGCCCAAAACTTAGCTAAAATACGAGCGTGAGCTGATCTGGCAATGCATGAAGAATTTTACATCATTTCCATGTAATATGGGAAAATGCCGAATGAAAACACTTTCCACATCCAAGGCCAGTGTTGAGCCAAATTAGCTGAAATGAGTCAAATTCTAAAATAGCAATAAGATAAGTTGTTCTGGTTCCAAACTAAGTTTTTTATATACAATGACCAAATTCATCATTTTGAGCTAAGTTTCATGACATTTCATCGCATTTAGCAACATTTCAAAAATTCAGGCCAATTTACCAAAGTGGGAAAACTTCAAACATAGTGGTCAACACTAGCAGACTGTCCCAAGTACATCTCTGGTGCCCAAAACTTAGCTAAAATCCGAGCGTGAGCTGATCTGGCAATGCATGAAGAATTTTACATCATTTCCATGTAATATGGGAAAATGCCGAATGAAAACACTTACCACATCCAAGGCCAGAGTTCAGCCAAAATAGGTGAAATTAGTAAAATTTTAAAACAGCAATAAGATAAGTTGTTCTGGTTCCAAACTAAGTTTTTTCATATACAATGACCAAATTCATCATTTTGAGCTAAGTTTCATGACATTTCATCGCATTTAGCAACATTTCAAAAATTCAGGCCAATATACCAAAGTGGGAAAAGTTCAAACATAGTGGTCAACACTAGCAGAGTGTACCAAGTACATCTCTAGTGCCCCAAACTTAGCTAAAATCTGAGCGTGAGCTGATCTGGCAATGCATGAAGAATTTTACATCATTTCCATGTAATATGGGAAAATGCCGAATGAAAACACTTACCACATCCAAGGCCAGTGTTGAGCCAAAAAAGGTGAAATGAGTCAAATTCTAAAATAGCAATAAGATAAGTTGTTCTGGTTCCAAACTAAGTTTTTTTATATACAATGACCAAATTCATCATTTTGAGCTAAGTTTCATGACATTTCATCGCATTTAGCAACATTTCAAAAATTCAGGCCAATATACAAAAGTGGGAAAAGTTCAAACATAGTGGTCAACACTAGCAGACCGTCCCAAGTACACCTCCAGTGCCCAAAACTTAGCTAAAATCCGAGCGTAAGCTGATCTGGCAATGCATGAAGAATTTTACATCATTTCCATGTAATATGGGAAAATGCCGAATGAAAACACTTACCACATCCAAGGCCAGTGTTGAGGCAAAATAGGTGAAATGAGTCAAATTCTAAAATAGCAATAAGATAAGTTGTTCTGGTTCCAAACTAAGTTTTTTCATGTACAAAGACCAAATTCATCATTTTGAGCTAAGTTTCATGAACTTTCATTGCATTTAGAAAAATTTCAAAAATTTAGGCCAATATACCAAAGTGGGAAAAGTTCAAACATAGTGGTCAACACTAGCAGACTGTCCCAAGTACATCTCTAGTGCCCAAAACTTAGCTAAAATCCGAGCGTGAGCTGATCTGGCAATGCATGAAGAATTTTACATCATTTCCATGTAATATGGGAAAATGCCGAATGAAAACACTTACCACATCCAAGGCCAGTGTTCAGCCCAAATAGGTGAAATGAGTCAAATTCTAAAACAGCAATCAGATAAGTTGTTCTGGTTCCAAACTAAGTTTTTTCATATACAATGACCAAATTCATCATTTTGAGCTAAGTTTCATGACATTTTATCGCATTTAGCAACATTTCAAAAATTTAGGCTAATATACCAAAGTGAGAAAAGTTCAAACATAGTGGTCAACACTAGCAGAGTGTCCCAAATACATCTCTAGTGCCCCAAACTTAGCTAAAATCCGAGCGTGAGCTGATCTGGCAATGCATGAAGAATTTTACATCATTTCCATGTAATATGGGAAAATGCCGAATGAAAACACTTACCACATCCAAGGCCAGTGTTGAGGCAAAATAGGTGAAATGAGTCAAATTCTAAAATAGCAATAAGATAAGTTGTTCTGGTTCCAAACTAAGTTTTTTTATATACAATGACCAAATTCATCATTTTGAGCTAAGTTACATGACATTTCATCGCATTTAGCAACATTTCAAAAATTCAGGCCAATATACCAAAGTGGGAAAAGTTCAAACATAGTGGTCAACACTAGCAGACTGTCCCAAGTACATCTCTAGTGCCCAAAACTTAGCTAAAATCCGAGCGTGAGCTGATCTGGCAATGCATGAAGAATTTTACATCATTTCCATGTAATATGGGAAAATGCCGAATGAAAACACTTACCACATCCAAGGCCAGTGTTCAGCCAAAATAGCTGAAATGAGTCAAATTCTAAAACAGCAATAAGATAAGTTGTTCTGGTTCCAAACTAAATTTTTTTATATACAATGACCAAATTCATCATTTAGAGCTAAGTTTCACGACATTTCATCGCATTTAGCAACATTTCAAAAATTCAGGCTAATATACCAAAGTGGGAAAAGTTCAAACATAGTGGTCAACACTAGCACACTGTCCCAAGTACATCTTTAGTGCCCAAAACTTAGCTAAAATCCGAGTGTGAGCTGATCTGGCAATGCATGAAGAATTTTACATCATTTCCATGTAATATGGGAAAATGCCGAATGAAAACAGTTACCACATCCAAGGCCAGTGTTGAGCCAAAAAAGGTGAAATGAGTCAAATTCTAAAATAGCAATAAGATAAGTTGTTC
Source organism: Muricea muricata (assembly GCA_963855995.1). NCBI lineage: Eukaryota > Metazoa > Cnidaria > Anthozoa > Malacalcyonacea > Plexauridae > Muricea > Muricea muricata. The sequence goes on along the minus strand of OY979728.1, from coordinate 11,895,733 downwards.
TGGTTCCAAACTAAGTTTTTTCATATACAATGACCAAATTCATCATTTTGAGCTAAGTTTCATGACATTTCATCGCATTTAGCAACATTTCAAAAATTCAGGCCAATATACAAAAGTGGGAAAAGTTCAAACCTAGTGGTCAACACTAGCAGACCGTCCCAAGTACACCTACAGTGCCCAAAACTTAGCTAAAATCCGAGCGTGAGCTGATCTGGCAATGCATGAAGAATTTTACATCATTTCCATGTAATATGGGAAAATGCCGAATGAAAACACTTACCACATCCAAGGCCAGTGTTGAGGCAAAATAGGTGAAATGAGTCAAATTCTAAAATAGCAATAAGATAAGTTGTTCTGGTTCCAAACTAAGTTTTTTTATATACAATGACCAAATTCATCATTTTGAGCTAAGTTTCATGACATTTCATCGCATTTAGCAACATTTCAAAAATTCAGGCCAATATACCAAAGTGGGAAAAGTTCAAACATAGTGGTCAACACTAGCAGACTGTCCCAAGTACATCTCTAGTGCCCAAAACTTAGCTAAAATCCGAGCGTGAGCTGATCTGGCAATGCATGAAGAATTTTACATCATTTCCATGTAATATGGGAAAATGCCGAATGAAAACACTTACCACATCCAAGGCCAGTGTTCAGCCAAAATAGCTGAAATGAGTCAAATTCTAAAACAGCAATAAGATAAGTTGTTCTGGTTCCAAACTAAGTTTTTTTATATACAATGACCAAATTCATCATTTAGAGCTAAGTTTCACGACATTTCATCGCATTTAGCAACATTTCAAAAATTCAGGCTAATATACCAAAGTGGGAAAAGTTCAAACATAGTGGCCAACACTAGCAGACTGTCATAAGTACATCTCTAGTGCCCAAAACTTAGCTAAAATACGAGCGTGAGCTGATCTGGCAATGCATGAAGAATTTTACATCATTTCCATGTAATATGGGAAAATGCCGAATGAAAACACTTTCCACATCCAAGGCCAGTGTTGAGCCAAAATAGCTGAAATGAGTCAAATTCTAAAATAGCAATAAAATAAGTTGTTCTGGTTCCAAACTAAGTTTTTTATATACAATGACCAAATTCATCATTTTGAGCTAAGTTTCATGACATTTCATCGCATTTAGCAACATTTCAAAAATTCAGGCCAATATACCAAAGTGGGAAAACTTCAAACATAGTGGTCAACACTAGCAGACTGTCCCAAGTACATCTCTGGTGCCCAAAACTTAGCTAAAATCCGAGCGTGAGCTGATCTGGCAATGCATGAAGAATTTTACATCATTTCCATGTAATATGGGAAAATGCCGAATGAAAACACTTACCACATCCAAGGCCAGAGTTCAGCCAAAATAGGTGAAATTAGTAAAATTTTAAAACAGCAATAAGATAAGTTGTTCTGGTTCCAAACTAAGTTTTTTCATATACAATGACCAAATTCATCATTTTGAGCTAAGTTTCATGACATTTCATCGCATTTAGCAACATTTCAAAAATTCAGGCCAATATACCAAAGTGGGAAAAGTTCAAACATAGTGGTCAACACTAGCAGAGTGTACCAAGTACATCTCTAGTGCCCCAAACTTAGCTAAAATCTGAGCGTGAGCTGATCTGGCAATGCATGAAGAATTTTACATCATTTCCATGTAATATGGGAAAATGCCGAATGAAAACACTTACCACATCCAACGCCAGTGTTCAGCCAAAATAGGTGAAATGAGTCAAATTCTAAAATAGCAATAAGATAAGTTGTTCTGGTTCCAAACTAAGTTTTTTTATATACAATGACCAAATTCATCATTTTGAGCTAAGTTTCATGACATTTCATCGCATTTAGCAACATTTCAAAAATTCAGGCCAATATACCAAAGTGGGAAAAGTTCAAACATAGTGGTCAACACTAGCAGACTGTCATAAGTACATCTCCAGTGCCCAAAACTTAGCTAAAATCCCAGCGTGAGCTGATCTGGCAATGCATGAAGAATTTTACATCATTTCCATGTAATATGGGAAAATGCCGAATGAAAACACTTACCACATCCAAGGCCAGTGTTCAGCCAAAATAGCTGAAATGAGTCAAATTCTAAAATAGCAATAAGATAAGTTGTTCTGGTTCCAAACTAAGTTTTTTTATATACAATGACCAAATTCATCATTTTGAGCTAAGTTTCATGACATTTCATCGCATTTAGCAACATTTCAAAAATTCAGGCCAATATACCAAAGTGGGAAAAGTTCAAACATAGTGGTCAACACTAGCAGAGTGTACCAAGTACATCTCTAGTGCCCCAAACTTAGCTAAAATCTGAGCGTGAGCTGATCTGGCAATGCATGAAGAATTTTACATCATTTCCATGTAATATGGGAAAATGCCGAATGAAAACACTTACCACATCCAACGCCAGTGTTAAGCCAAAATAGGTGAAATGAGTCAAATTCTAAAATAGCAATAAGATAAGTTGTTCTGGTTCCAAACTAAGTTTTTTTATATACAATGACCAAATTCATCATTTTGAGCTAAGTTTCATGACATTTCATCGCATTTAGCAACATTTCAAAAATTCAGGCCAATATACCAAAGTGGGAAAAGTTCAAACATAGTGGTCAACACTAGCAGACTGTCCCAAGTACATCTCCAGTGCCCAATACTTAGCTAAAATCCGAGCGTGAGCTGATCTGGCAATGCATGAAGAATTTTACATCATTTACATGTAATATGGGAAAATGCCGAATGAAAACACTTACCACATCCAAGGCCAGTGTTGAGGCAAAATAGGTGAAATGAGTCAAATTCTAAAATAGCAATAAGATAAGTTGTTCTGGTTCCAAACTAAGTTTTTTTATATACAATGACCAAATTCATCATTTTGAGCTAAGTTTCATGACATTTCATCGCATTTAGCAACATTTCAAAAATTCAGGCCAATATACCAAAGTGGGAAAAGTTCAAACATAGTGGTCAACACTAGCAGACTGTCCCAAGTACATCTCTAGTGCCCAAAACTTAGCTAAAATCCGAGCGTGAGCTGATCTGGCAATGCATGAAGAATTTTACATCATTTCCATGTAATATGGGAAAATGCCGAATGAAAACACTTACCACATCCAAGGCCAGTGTTCAGCCAAAATAGCTGAAATGAGTCAAATTCTAAAACAGCAATAAGATAAGTTGTTCTGGTTCCAAACAAACTTTTTTCATATACAATGACCAAATTCATCATTTTGAGCTAAGTTTCATGACATTTTATCGCATTTAGCAACATTTCAAAAATTTAGGCTAATATACCAAAGTGAGAAAAGTTCAAACATAGTGGTCAACACTAGCAGAGTGTCCCAAGTACATCTCTAGTGCCCCAAACTTAGCTAAAATCCGAGCGTGAGCTGATCTGGCAATGCATGAAGAATTTTACATCATTTCCATGTAATATGGGAAAATGCCGAATGAAAACACTTACCACATCCAACGCCAGTGTTAAGCCAAAATAGGTGAAATGAGTCAAATTCTAAAATAGCAATAAGATAAGTTGTTCTGGTTCCAAACTAAGTTTTTTTATATACAATGACCAAATTCATCATTTTGAGCTAAGTTTCATGACATTTCATCGCATTTAGCAACATTTCAAAAATTCAGGCCAATATACCAAAGTGGGAAAAGTTCAAACATAGTGGTCAACACTAGCAGACTGTCCCAAGTACATCTCCAGTGCCCAATACTTAGCTAAAATCCGAGCGTGAGCTGATCTGGCAATGCATGAAGAATTTTACATCATTTACATGTAATATGGGAAAATGCCGAATGAAAACACTTACCACATCCAAGGCCAGTGTTGAGGCAAAATAGGTGAAATGAGTCAAATTCTAAAATAGCAATAAGATAAGTTGTTCTGGTTCCAAACTAAGTTTTTTTATATACAATGACCAAATTCATCATTTTGAGCTAAGTTTCATGACATTTCATCGCATTTAGCAACATTTCAAAAATTCAGGCCAATATACCAAAGTGGGAAAAGTTCAAACATAGTGGTCAACACTAGCAGACTGTCCCAAGTACATCTCTAGTGCCCAAAACTTAGCTAAAATCCGAGCGTGAGCTGATCTGGCAATGCATGAAGAATTTTACATCATTTCCATGTAATATGGGAAAATGCCGAATGAAAACACTTACCACATCCAAGGCCAGTGTTCAGCCAAAATAGCTGAAATGAGTCAAATTCTAAAACAGCAATAAGATAAGTTGTTCTGGTTCCAAACAAACTTTTTTCATATACAATGACCAAATTCATCATTTTGAGCTAAGTTTCATGACATTTTATCGCATTTAGCAACATTTCAAAAATTTAGGCTAATATACCAAAGTGAGAAAAGTTCAAACATAGTGGTCAACACTAGCAGAGTGTCCCAAGTACATCTCTAGTGCCCCAAACTTAGCTAAAATCCGAGCGTGAGCTGATCTGGCAATGCATGAAGAATTTTACATCATTTCCATGTAATATGGGAAAATGCCGAATGAAAACACTTACCACATCCAAGGCCAGTGTTCAGCCAAAATAGGTGAAATGAGTCAAATTCTAATATAGCAATAAGATAAGTTGTTCTGGTTCCAAACTAAGTTTTTTTATATACAATGACCAAATTCATCATTTTGAGCTAAGTTTCATGACATTTCATCGCATTTAGCAACATTTCAAAAATTCAGGCCAATATACCAAAGTGGGAAAAGTTCAAACATAGTGGTCAACACTAGCAGACTGTCATAAGTACATCTCCAGTGCCCAAAACTTAGCTAAAATCCAAGCGTGAGCTGATCTGGCAATGCATGAAGAATTTTACATCATTTCCATGTAATATGGGAAAATACCGAATGAAAACACTTACCACATCCAAGGCCAGTGTTCAGCCAAAATAGCTGAAATGAGTCAAATTCTAAAATAGCAATAAGATAAGTTGTTCTGGTTCCAAACTAAGTTTTTTTATATACAATGACCAAATTCATCATTTAGAGCTAAGTTTCACGAGATTTCATCGCATTTAGCAACATTTCAAAAATTCAGGCTAATATACCAAAGTGGGAAAAGTTCAAACATAGTGGTCAACACTAGCAGACTGTCATAAGTACATCTTTAGTGCCCAAAACTTAGCTAAAATACGAGCGTGAGCTGATCTGGCAATGCATGAAGAATTTTACATCATTTCCATGTAATATGGGAAAATGCCGAATGAAAACACTTGCCACATCCAAGGCCAGAGTTCAGCCAAAATAGGTGAAATTAGTAAAATTTTAAAACAGCAATAAGATAAGTTGTTCTGGTTCCAAACTAAGTTTTTTCAGATACAATGACCAAATTCATCATTTTGAGCTAAGTTTCATGACATTTCATCGCATTTAGCAACATTTCAAAAATTCAGGCCAATATACCAAAGTGGGAAAAGTTCAAACATAGTGGTCAACACTAGCAGAGTGTACCAAGTACATCTCTAGTGCCCCAAACTTAGCTAAAATCTGAGCGTGAGCTGATCTGGCAATGCATGAAGAATTTTACATCATTTCCATGTAATATGAGAAAATGCCGAATGAAAACACTTACCACATCCAAGGCCAGTGTTGAGCCAAAATAGGTGAAATGAGTCAAATTCTAAAATAGCAATAAGATAAGTTGTTCTGGTTCCAGACTAAGTTTTTTCATATACACAGACCAAATTCATGATTTTGAGCTAAGTTTCATGAACTTTCATCGCATTTAGCAACATTTCAAAAATTCAGGCCAATATACCAAAGTGAGAAAAGTTCAAACATAGTGGTCAACACTAGAAAAGTGTCCAAAGTACATCGCTAGTGCCCAAAACTTAGCTAAAATCCGAGAGTGAGCTGATCTGGCAATGCATGAAGAATTTTACATCATTTCCATGTAATATGGGAAAATGCCGAATGAAAACACTTACCACATCCAAGGCCAGTGTTGAGCCAAAAAAGGTGAAATGAGTCAAATTCTAAAATAGCAATAAGATAAGTTGTTCTGGTTCCAAACTAAGTTTTTTTATATACAATGACCAAATTCATCATTTTGAGCTAAGTTTCACGACATTTCATCGCATTTAGCAACATTTCAAAAATTCAGGCCAATATACCAAAGTGGGAAAAGTTCAAACATAGTGGTCAACACTAGCAGAGTGTACCAAGTACATCTCTAGTGCCCCAAACTTAGCTAAAATCTGAGCGTGAGCTGATCTGGCAATGCATGAAGAATTTTACATCATTTCCATGTAATATGAGAAAATGCCGAATGAAAACACTTACCACATCCAAGGCCAGTGTTGAGCCAAAATAGGTGAAATGAGTCAAATTCTAAAATAGCAATAAGATAAGTTGTTCTGGTTCCAAACTAAGTTTTTTCATATACACAGACCAAATTCATGATTTTGAGCTAAGTTTCATGAACTTTCATCGCATTTAGCAACATTTCAAAAATTCAGGCCAATATACCAAAGTGAGAAAAGTTCAAACATAGTGGTCAACACTAGAAAAGTGTCCAAAGTACATCGCTAGTGCCCAAAACTTAGCTAAAATCCGAGAGTGAGCTGATCTGGCAATGCATGAAGAATTTTACATCATTTCCATGTAATATGGGAAAATGCCGAATGAAAACACTTACCACATTCAAGGCCAGTGTTGAGCCAAAAAAGGTGAAATGAGTCAAATTCTAAAATAGCAATAAGATAAGTTGTTCTGGTTCCAAACTAAGTTTTTTTATATACAATGACCAAATTCATCATTTTGAGCTAAGTTTCATGACATTTCATCGCATTTAGCAACATTTCAAAAATTCAGGCCAATATACCAAAGTGGGAAAAGTTCAAACATAGTGGTCAACACTAGGAGACTGTCCCAAGTACATCTCCAGTGCCCAAAACTTAGCTAAAATCCGAGCGTGAGCTGATTTGGCAATGCATGAAGAATTTTACATCATTTCCATGTAATATGGGAAAATGCCGAATGAAAACACTTACCACATCCAAGGCCAGTGTTCAGCCAAAATAGCTGAAATGAGTCAAATTCTAAAATAGCAATAAGATAAGTTGTTCTGGTTCCAAACTAAGTTTTTTTATATACAATGACCAAATTCATCATTTTGAGCTAAGTTTCATGACATTTCATCGCATTTAGCAACATTTCAAAAATTCAGGCCAATATACCAAAGTGGGAAAAGTTCAAACATAATGGTCAACACTAGCAGACTGTCCCAAGTACATCTCTAGTGCCCAAAACTTAGCTAAAATCCGAGCGTGAGCTGATCAGGCAATGCATGAAGAATTTTACATCATTTCCATGTAATATGGGAAAATGCCGAATGAAAACACTTACCACATCCAAGGCCAGTGTTCAGCCAAAATAGGTGAAATGAGTCAAATTCTAATATAGCAATAAGATAAGTTCTTCTGGTTCCAAACTAAGTTTTTTTATATACAATGACAAAATTCATCATTTTGAGCTAGGTTTCATGACATTTCATCGCATTTAGCAACATTTCAAAAATTCAGGCCAATATACCAAAGTGGGAAAAGTTCAAACATAGTGGTCAACACTAGCAGACTGTCCCAAGTACATCTCCAGTGCCCAAAACTTAGCTAAAATCCGAGCGTGAGCTGATCTGGCAATGCATGAAGAATTTTACATCATTTCCATGTAATATGGGAAAATGCCGAATGAAAACACTTACCACATCCAAGGCCAGTGTTGAGGCAAAATAGGTGAAATGAGTCAAATTCTAAAATAGCAATAAGATAAGTTGTTCTGGTTCCAAACTAAGTTTTTTTATATACAATGACCAAATTCATCATTTTGAGCTAAGTTTCATGACATTTCATCGCATTTAGCAACATTTCAAATATTCAGGCCAATATACCAAAGTGGGAAAAGTTCAAACATAGTGGTCAACACTAGCAGAGTGTACCAAGTACATCTCTAGTGCCCCAAACTTAGCTAAAATCTGAGCGTGAGCTGATCTGGCAATGCATGAAGAATTTTACATCATTTCCATGTAATATGAGCAAATGCCAAATGAAAACACTTACCACATCCAAGGCCAGTGTTGAGCCAAAATAGGTGAAATGAGTCAAATTCTAAAATAGCAATAAGATAAGTTGTTCTGGTTTCAAACTAAGTTTTTTCATATACACAGACCAAATTCATCATTTTGAGCTAAGTTTCATGAACTTTCATCGCATTTAGCAACATTTCAAAAATTCAGGCCAATATACCAAAGTGGGAAAAGTTCAAACATAGTGGTCAACACTAGCAGAGTGTCCCAAGTACATCTCTAGTGCCCCAAACTTAGCTAAAATCCGAGCGTGAGCTGATCAGGCAATGCATGAAGAATTTTACATCATTTCCATGTAATATGGGAAAATGCCGAATGAAAACACTTACCACATCCAAGGCCAGTGTTCAGCCAAAATAGGTGAAATGAGTCAAATTCTAATATAGCAATAAGATAAGTTCTTCTGGTTCCAAACTAAGTTTTTTTATATACAATGACAAAATTCATCATTTTGAGCTAGGTTTCATGACATTTCATCGCATTTAGCAACATTTCAAAAATTCAGGCCAATATACCAAAGTGGGAAAAGTTCAAACATAGTGGTCAACACTAGCAGACTGTCCCAAGTACATCTCCAGTGCCCAAAACTTAGCTAAAATCCGAGCGTGAGCTGATCTGGCAATGCATGAAGAATTTTACATCATTTCCATGTAATATGGGAAAATGCCGAATGAAAACACTTACCACATCCAAGGCCAGTGTTGAGGCAAAATAGGTGAAATGAGTCAAATTCTAAAATAGCAATAAGATAAGTTGTTCTGGTTCCAAACTAAGTTTTTTTATATACAATGACCAAATTCATCATTTTGAGCTAAGTTTCATGACATTTCATCGCATTTAGCAACATTTCAAATATTCAGGCCAATATACCAAAGTGGGAAAAGTTCAAACATAGTGGTCAACACTAGCAGAGTGTACCAAGTACATCTCTAGTGCCCCAAACTTAGCTAAAATCTGAGCGTGAGCTGATCTGGCAATGCATGAAGAATTTTACATCATTTCCATGTAATATGAGCAAATGCCAAATGAAAACACTTACCACATCCAAGGCCAGTGTTGAGCCAAAATAGGTGAAATGAGTCAAATTCTAAAATAGCAATAAGATAAGTTGTTCTGGTTTCAAACTAAGTTTTTTCATATACACAGACCAAATTCATCATTTTGAGCTAAGTTTCATGAACTTTCATCGCATTTAGCAACATTTCAAAAATTCAGGCCAATATACCAAAGTGGGAAAAGTTCAAACATAGTGGTCAACACTAGCAGAGTGTCCCAAGTACATCTCTAGTGCCCCAAACTTAGCTAAAATCCGAGCGTGAGCTGATCTGGCAATGCATGAAGAATTTTACATCATTTCCATGTAATATGGGAAAATGCCGAATGAAAACACTTACCACATCCAAGGCCAGTGTTCAGCCAAAATAGGTGAAATGAGTCAAATTCTAATATAGCAATAAGATAAGTTGTTCTGGTTCCAAACTAAGTTTTTTTATATACAATGACCAAATTCATCATTTTGAGCTAAGTTTCATGACATTTCATCGCATTTAGCAACATTTCAAAAATTCAGGCCAATATACCAAAGTGGGAAAAGTTCAAACAAGTGGTCAACACTAGCAGACTGTCCCAAGTACATCTCCAGTGCCCAAAACTTAGCTAAAATCCGAGCGTGAGCTGATCTGGCCATGCATGAAGAATTTTACATCATTTCCATGTAATATGGGAAAATGCCGAATGAAAACACTTACCACATCCCAGGCCAGTGTTCAGCCAAAATAGGTGAAATGAGTCAAATTCTAAAACAGGAATAAGATAAGTTGTTCTAGTTCCAAACTAAGTTTTTTTATATACAATGACGAATTTGATGAAATTTTGCAAAGTTTTATGAGTTTTTATCGCATTTGGCAAAATTTCAAAAATTCAGGCATATATAAGAAAGTAGGAAAAGTTGAAACATAGTGGTCAACAGTAGAACACTCTCTGAAGTAGATCTGCAGTGCACGAAACTTAGGTAAAAGCCTACGGTGAGGTGATCTGGTAATGTGTGAAGGATTTTTTTTTAATCACTTTATTGCAACATAAAAAGATTTTAATATTTACATTAGCAAAAGGTGGCCGCACAGGAGATTGTCTCAATTGATTGCAGCTAACCATTTAACTAAACATACGTACATACATAACACATTAAGAGATAAAATACAACACTAGATTTACATATATTGTCAATACTAGATATGGGTTCAACCATGTTAAAAATTACTACAATCCAGTCTCAAAGAGTAGAATTTCTTTAGCGCGGTTTTAAAAGTACTTATTGTACTAATAGTTTTTAAGGTGAAGGTAAATCATTCCATGAGCGTATAACTCTAGGAAAGTATGAATAACCAAAATAGTTAGTTCTATATCTAAGTTCAGAAAAATTATCCTGGTGTGAGGTTCGTAAATTATAACCAGATTGACGCTTTGCGTGAACACTCCGAGCGTATTCCTCAAAGTCAAGATTATATAAATCATTCTTGAGTTTAAAGAGAAATATCAAATCCTTCATTTGCCGTCGAAACTCCAATGGAAGGAGATCAAGCGTAAGCATTCTACTTTTGTAATCAGTGGTCTTTGGATAATTTAGTATAAATTTAGTGGCTCTGCATTGAACATCCTCAATTAATGCAATATACTTTTTTTCATAAGGAGACCATAATTCACTTCCATACTCTAAAAATGGACGAACCAGTGTACAATAGAGTAACTTCCTGGTCTCAAAGTCCGTTATATCTACACATGTTCTCTTGACTAGTCCAAGAGTCCTGTTTGCCTTGGAGGTTATTTCAGAAATATGAGTAGACCACTTTAGACCACTAGTGACATTTATTCGAAGATCTCGAATGGAAGTTACGCGTTTTAGCAAGTTGTTATCAATAGAGTAATCAGTCTCCAACTTGGGAGTTTTCTTTCTCGTAATTCGCATTGATTTACATTTTGTGATACTAAAATCCATATGCCATTCACTGCTCCAAGAGTGCAATCGATTCAGGTTGCACTGAAGGTTAACTCCGTCATTGGAACTCCCAATTGTCTGAGATACCTTAGAATCATCTGCAAATAGCGCAATATCCGTTGGCTTGTGTATGCACCCCGGAAGATCATTAATGTAAAGCACAAACAGAAGAGGCCCCAATGTAGACCTTTGAGGTACCCCTGATGTAACATTCAACAAATCTGAGCAGACACCATCTATTACAACTTTTTGAGATCTTAAAGTAATATAATCCACAAACCAATCATGAAGGACACCGCCCAAGCCATGACGTTTGAGCTTGTCAAGGAGCAGACAATGTGAGATCCGATCGAAGGCCTTCGAAAAATCTAAATAAATTGCATCTACCTCATGCCCATTGTCTCAGGCTCAAGAATTTTATGATAAAACCAAACGAGCTGGGTTGTACAATTTCTTCCTTGAACAAAACCATGTTGATAGAAAGATAGTTTGTGTTGCATAAACTCATAGCAATGACTGTATATATATCTCTCCAATACTTTCGATAAAATCGATAAGAGAGAAATGGGTCGATAATTTGTCACTACATGCGGGTCACCATTTTTTAGGATAGGAGTTATGAGAGCTATTTTCCAAGCTGAAGGCACTTTTCCAGAAGACAACGATAAATTAAAAACTCTAGTCAGGGATGGAGTAATCTCAGTTGCAACAGCTTTTAAAAGTCTTCCTGGTATACCATCAGGACCACTTGCTTTCGAAACATCAATACTTCTTAACCAATTAAGCACTTCATTTTCAGATAGCGTGATGTTTGTTAACGACAAGTGCGAATTCGAATTTGCATAATCATCTTTACTATGTACATTATTCGTCGCTGAAAAAACAGACTGAAAATAAGCATTAAACAAGTTAGCTTTGTCAACAGGAGTCGAAGCAAAAGCATTATAAAAATTGATAAACTTCGGTATACCAGGCTTGGCAGATTTAACTCTCACAAATGTCCAAAATCGTTTATGATTCTCCTTTACAGACACAGGCATGTTGTTTAAATATTCAGCATACTTAGCATCAATAAGTTGTTTGGCTTCTTTACGTAGCTGCTTATACTTCTTTAAATCCTCATTGTTAAGGCTTTTGTTTGCTATGAATCTTTGTTTGTCTTTTTTTCGAAGGAGACGAATTACATCCTGATCAATCCATGGAGTGCTATTTGAGTTTTTAATTTCAATTTTAGGTACATAGTTTTCCACAATCTCCATAAACATATTTGTCCAATTTGACAAGGTAGTGTTAATACAGTCATAAACAAACCAGGGTTGCCAGATCACTGCATTTTTAAGGCCAAATCGTCATTAGTGTAGTCAAGTAAACAAAGAAAACAAAAGCCCAGTACAAAGAAAAACAAAGAGCATTGTTGAAGATTTGGCCTCAAAAATGCAATGATCTGGCAACCCTGAAACAAACACCTGATCCCAAGGGGCAGATGTTAGCGCTATCCTAAGTTCGTTCCATTGTGCTTTTTTGAAATTAAAAACACTTTTACTGACTTTATTCCGTTTAGGGATATTTAAATCTAAGTAGAACTGAATCCAATTTGTGATCTGTACATATGATATCGTCGAATATTTCTAAATTGCTTATCTTGTGGGGTATATTTGTTAGAACAAGATCTAAAATATGATCCTTTCTAGTTGGTTGGTAAACCAATTGCCATAGGAAATTATCCCGAATGGTTTTAGTAAAGTTTTCATAGAGCTGACCATTCCCGTTGTTGATACTTGAGATAGTATCCCAATTAATATCCGGCAAGTTAAAATCGCCCAATACAACAACTTGAGTAAAGCGGGCCACTCTTGCATTTTTTAAACACTTCTTAAACGCATTCATATATGCGTGGTCTGTTAAAGGCGGGCGATAGAAAACAATTACTAAAATCTTTTTCTTTTGGGTCGGTCTCACCTCACAAGCCAACATTTCGGCGTCAGTCTCTATATCGATTCTGCGGTTCGAAAACAATGGCTTCCGAACTGCCAACATAACACCACCACCCCGTCTATCAATTCTATCTCGACGATGAACACAGAAGTCATTTGGAGATAATATTTCAGCATCATCAATTGTAGGATTAAGCCATGTCTCAACTATAGCAGTCAAATCATGTTTATTGACACTTTCTAGTGCAGTTAAATGTTTTGCTTTGTTTACTATACTTCGGGAATTGAGGAAAAGAACTTTGAGCTTGTGTTGTAAAATTAAATGTTCGCTGAATTGTGTGTATCAGGTCCAGGATTTATTTCAATGTCATATTTCAACAATAGCACAGGATGGAATTTTGCTGTTGAATTAGGATAATAAGAAATTGGACAGCCACAAAATTTATTGCGATTGTAAATTATGACCTTCGATCTTACCCGCCAATTCTAAGTACACACGAAGTTGTGATAATAAACGGCATTATGACCATCAGCAAACTCAAAATCACATCCCAAACCCATGAGAACATGACTCCGATCATCCTTATATGTTCTGCCATTTGCTAGTTGCTGCAAAAACGAAGACAAAAGCAGCAAAGAGAGAAACAAAAGGAGAGTACTTTCGACGCGACTGACCGCCATCTTTGAACTCCGTTTGGTATTGATTGCCATGCATTATGGGAAAATGCTGAATGAAAACACTTACCCGATACAAGGCCAGTGTTTAGCCAAACTAGGTGAAATGAAGCAAATTCTGAAACAGCAAAAAGGTTGTTCTGTTTTTTTTTCCTTTATGGGAAAAACCTGTGGAGCATGAAGGCCTACTATACCAAATGTGAAGCGAATACCATCTTTAATTTAGTATATTAAAAGTTTTAATTTATGCAATGAGTTGTCAATGACTATCTGTAATATATACCCCTCAAATTTTGAGGGGCTGGAATATGATTGGTAACCATTCATAACAATTGGGGAGACCATTTGCCCAGCTGTTAGATGGGGCGAGTGCAAGACCCTAATGGCTGGAACCTGAGCCTAACCACACCCACACACATGACACAGCTGAAGTTCCATTGGTCTTCAATGGTGTTTGTGACACCAAAATTAATTGCAAGGAACTTTAATTCAAAATAAAACAGAAAAACTTTAAGACCTGCTGTGCCTTTTCATGAGTTTTCACTTCCCCATAATTGATCACCTGGATAAGTATTCAAGGAAATTTACATTCCATTGTACATTTCATCTAAACTGCAGTTTTTACTTTGCAAATTCACCAGAGTTGGCAAATGTTCTTATATTATTTGTTTTTATATGTTCTTATATTATATAAGAAAATTTTTTCCGGGAGGCAAAAATGTTCTTATATTTTCTTATATTACTCTCATTAATTATTTTACTTCGAGGTTGTAAATCTCCATCCACTATTTGACAATCATCTTTAAAATAAGATATACAAATAATAGTCGTGTAAATACTGCAGTATAATAACTATATATTTTTATAATTTTAAAAGCCCATTATACCCTAATGCAACCAGCTTGTAGGTTTTTGATTTTGGATGGCAAGGTTTTGGAAAAGTTGTTATATTACAAAAAATGTTCTTATATTAATATAAGAAATAAGAAAATTATATTTTTGAAAAAATGTTCTCATATCCAACCCTGAAATTCACCAAAGCAAAGACCAACAGACAGGGCCGTAGCTAGAGCATTAATTGGGGGGGGGGGGGTGTATATTCATATATTCGTGTTATGCCCGACTAATTTCTTTTGAAATTAACCCTAATGACAACCGATTTCAAAAGAAATTAGTTGGTCATAACACGAATATATGAATATACACCCCCCAATTAACGCTCTAGCCACGGCCCTGCCAACAGACCAAGCTTTCGCATGTGCAAATTACACACTTGTACGTTTAAATATTTCGCTAAATTCGGCCGGATTGCACACGTTGCCCACTGCAAACCTCATCTACGTCCGAGATTTACATACTATCCTACAACTACCGATGCAAAATAAATCATATTACCTTGAAATAAAGGCAGGATTCCTTTGATATTTTCAGAACATTTATTATATTCTTACTTTGCGCAGGAAAATTAAATTCGGTTATTTCCGACTTACGAGCAAACACGACGCTGTACTTCGTACGAGCGCGGGCAACTGGAATGAGAGAAAAAGCACGACATATATCATAGAATAAGAATACATTATTCTGTGACTACATAACTCCGGTACGAAACAGGAGTCAGTTGGCGAAATGAATCATACTAAACTGCCTGACAAACAGAATTAAGACTCTGTGAGAAATATGAATTCGTTTTGAAAAGAAACACGTCAGGCAGGACATGAATATATGAATATACAGCGTGTAGAAAAAAAAAGGTAATCGAACTTTGCAGTGCTCTAGCGCGTTCATTATACAATCTACAGAAATCATTCTTTCGCAGGCGGAAAGACCAGGCTTTTAGCTTTCGATTGCTATCATTTTTGTGAAATTTGAAGAAAGATTGGGCAAATACGAATCAAATGAAAATAGCCGGTCGAAATCGCATATTTTCGCCTCTGAGCATTACTAAAGCAGCGAATAACAAAAGAAAATTTCATTAATCATTTATCTGTCACGAGAAACAATTAACATCACTGATAAAATGCCAGAAGTTTACTACCTAAGCAACATTTCAACAGATTTTTAATAAACTCCCAACGGTGAAAATATGCGATTTCGACCGGCTATTTTCATTTGATTCGTATTTGCCCAATCTTTCTTCAAATTTCACAAAAATGATGACAATTGAAAGCTAAAAGCCTGGTCTTTCCACCTGCAAAAGAATGATTTCTGTAGATTGTATAATGAATGCGCTAGAGCACTGCAAAGTTCGATTACCTTTTTTTTGATACACCCTGTACACCCGCCCCCCCCCCCTCCCAATTACCGTTCTAGTCAGTCCCTGACAGAAATTTAAATTTAAATAAATCCTAATAAAATTTGTTACTAACAATTTATTAAGTCATAAGTGCGCACTAAACGTACGCAAAAAGCTCAGAAATTTTTTCCATCTTTTTACGACGTGTTCCGGCTACTAAATAAATATTTCACTTTTTTTCAAGTGTTTCTCAAATATTTAACTAAAAATTAGAATTTATTGCGCGCCTACTGGGCTGACAGGGAGGGGAGGGTTAGTGTGGGAAATGTGCCTGATTAGTGACGTCACAAAGCTTACCGATACATCTTTTGAAACTCGAACTTTGCTCAGGCATAAACTTGGAAAAATAACAAATGTTTTTATCGTTTTCTCGCGAAATTTCGACATGAAACGATCTGGAAGTAAAGGGATCATCGAGACGGATTGTTATTGCAAGATTAGGCTGTTGGACGACTCGGAAATATCGTGCGAATTCAAGGTACAAGTGTGTGCTTGAAGGTTATTGGGTTAAATACATCTTTATGCATCGATGTTGTAATCTTTTAGAGTGCATAGTTTATGAGTATTTATATTGTTAGCGGGCGTTTTCGCGGTGTTCATCTATTGGAAAATATCGATAAGACATCGACAGAGTCTATGGTAAATCACAGTGCGTACTTTCTGTAAAAAATCTTGTTCGTCAGCTTGACAAGACATCACAAGATCAAAGGAAAACTGCGGGTCATTTGACAACACAAAAAACAGCAGTCTTACGATGGATAAATAGCACTGAGTTCAGAGATTTTAGACGAGAGAAATGTTTGATCCTGTTTTCAATATTTATTCCCCGGTTTCATCGTGAAACGATGACAAAAATATGCCGCTATTTAAGCGTTGTAACATTGTTTACTTTCACAAGTAGACTGGGGGATCGATCAACGAAAATTTACAAGTGGGCCGATGGAGCATCGTTACAACGGCAAATTTAATACCTAATTTTTTTAATCGACCGTAAAAGAACACTCCAAATCGTGTATTATACCCGATTTATCAAATGAACACCAATATCTATGGGAAACTCTGTTTGAAAATTGTAAATTATTGCCATATGTAAATCTTTTTTTCCAAAGCAGAAACCTATCAGACGACTGTTACTGGAGATTACATATTACTTAATTATGAATGAGATTTTGAAATCTTTGAGAGAAACGTCAACGAAAACAAAAACTCAAATGCTGGCAAAAATTTTCCATATTGTACATTTAATGCCAGGTTATTCCAAACGATTGGACAAATTTGTCAAATTACTGGGGGATATATCAGTCAGAAGGAATATGAGAAATTGCAAATTAAAAAAGAGTAAATCTAATATAGTTATAGAGAGTCAATTTTGTGCAGCATACAGATGTTTGGTTCAAAATAGCTAATTTTGTCAAAAGGGCTGGCATCCTGCTGTTTTGTTTAGCATAACACAGGAATGGGAGTATACTATGTCTATGTTGCAATTTCTCATTGTTGCAGTAAAAGAGCTTCACAGATCTTGCTGTTTGTCAATTGCGTGGACCTTTACGTTGACAACAAGGCATATTGCACATGTGTTACAATGACTGTGCTTTGTCGCTGGCCAGACTGATGTACATGTACATGTTACAACTTGTCAGATGACTCCCGTACTGGCCTACATATGTGATCAAATGTGCCTAGGCAAAAAACTGTTTTTTTAATCATTCTCATAGGCTAAATAATATAAATTGTGGCAACAGCACTAATTTCCACATGTTAGGATTTAAATTGTGCCTGGCAAATCACAGCATAAACATGCCTGACAAAATTAACAAGGCTTGATTAGAATCTGGTGATCTTTGTCCAAACCTGTGCAAAACCTCCCTCCTCAGAATCTAGTACTTTAACAGAATTGTATTTTTATGGAACAATATACTCTCAAATATTAAATCATCTTCTTCAGTCTCTATACTCATGTCTGAGTGAGCAGTTCATTTAAAATAGATCAACCTAGAACTGGGAAAACTATGTGTAGGAAATGTCAATCCTTACAAATTAGCTGTTGTTCGTAGATAAATTGTTATATATCCTAATGTTAATGTATATGTATATTTTAGTTTTTGTAATGTTAATTTTGGAAGGACTTAATTTAAGACTTATGCCCTGTTGTCCTCTCCATCAGGCATTGAACTGTAAAGTAAATAAAAAGGATAATGCCAGCAGAAAACAGGTTATTAAATTAAATGCTCTGTTTAGAAAATAAAGTTCAGAAAAACCAATGTAGGCAAAAACCTTGTTTTGCTTTAAAACTCAGATAACTATTGAAAGTATTTCCTATATATGGTAAATAGTAGGCTACAATATTCAATTGCTCTCACTTAAAACAAGCTGCAATTGTTAGCAGCCTAATCGGTATTGCTGCTTTTCCTATGCAAATACTAAATTGTGTGGTATATTTGTGTTTTAGAAAGATTCGAAAGGTCTAGTTGTTTTTGACCAATGCTGCAAAGAGCTTGATCTCTTAGAAAAAGATTACTTTGGGCTTCGATATGTTGATACTGACAAGCAAAGGGTTGGTTAAATTTCAATATCATAATATATCTGGTATTACTTCCTCACTTATAGCACATGTAGTATGACCAAATAGGACCTTCTTGGACCACTTCAAACATACTTTATATATAATAGTTTTTAAATCTCACATGTGGATAATCAATTACTTGTGAGGAAAAATAATTTGAGGCAAAATAATTTGTATCAAATTACTTTGTCTAGATAATTTGTCTCAAATTACTTAAAACCTCACATGAAGCTTCTTTTACAAATGAAATACATTTTGATCACTCTTGAAAACGTATCATAGAAAAGTTTCCAAAATTTTACCAATGGTTCAGGCTTGTGATACTATCTTTATGTTGCAGGCTAATATGATGTCTTGAAACTGCTTAAAATGACCAAATTATTATCATGATATTTGGTCAGGATGCCAGGGCCATAGCTGCAATGTTAATAGGAGGGGTGCATACTCATGTATTCTTGTTCTGCATGACAAGTTTCTTTTCAAATCAAATTCAAAGCGATCAATTTAAAAAGAAACCCATCAGGCAGAACATGAATATATGAATATACACCTCCTATTAACTTCTTAGCTATGGAAACCTACCAACATCACTGGAGTGTTTTTTTTTAGATTAGGTGATAAAGAAAAAGAATTTAATTTTAGACTGTAAGATGTTGTACTAGCAACTGATATGAATGTTGTATTATTTACTTGTTTTTTAGCATTGGCTGGATATTAACAAAAATTTGATCAAGCAGATGAAATGTGAGTTATTCTTTGTTATGATTTCCACTCTCGGGCTGTTGAAACCCAATTATTCAGACTGGATAACATATTGATTTCTTCTTTTTTATTCCAGCTAAACCGCCATATACTCTCTTTTTTCGCGTGAAATTTTATCCACAAGACCCAGGAAAGATCGTGGAAGAAATAACGAGATATCATCTCTTTGTTCAAGTGAAACGAGACATACTTCATGGAAGGTAGATGCTAGGATATTTCTTACAGAACAAAGAACTCCACTCCAAACTCATAAGTGCCTAATGTCCTTTCTAGGTTACTGTGTTCTTTCAATGATCTTGCTGATCTTGGTGGCTACATTGTTCAAGGTAATTTAGTGGAAATCAAAGTGAACAATGTGATTGAGTATATGTGCCAATCTACACTTAATATGACTAATTTGAATACAGTCAACAAAAGGAAACTGCTAAACCATAGTATATTACATCATTGAGAATGACTTTGCCACGACAGTCATGACCAAATAGAAACTAGGTTTAGCATGACATTATGCAGCATATAAGTTAGTGCATTGTTGAAAAGCTTGTGACCTGTAGATGGCACCTAGCCTAGTTTATTCACTACAAATATTTATGTCCCTAAAAAATCACCTTTAAGTTGTGGAACCCATGTTGAAGAAATAATAAAATTGGACAGATGCAACTTAAAAGTTTGTATTACATTGTCAATCTCATGAACAATGTACGATGTTCAATTTGTATCAAATTAATGTCATATAAATCGACCATGAATGGGCATTTTTAAGGTGGCTAAGGTTGAACCAATGTTTGTAAATAGGATCAGAATAAGTTTAGATCATGTCATGACATCAACATATTTTCAACCATATTTCAACAAAGATAACAACATTGTACCCCCCCCCCCCTTGGGTATCTCCCCTAAATGGTTGATCTGTAATTTTCCTTGTCCAGATGAGCTTGGTGACTATGATCCTGAGGATCACAAGGAAGGATATTTATCGGAGTTTAGAATCGTTCCCAAACAGGTGCGTGCATTGTTATCCATTTATTCTCTATATTATCCCTAACTCTCCCCCACCCTAATACAGTGTAACTCCTAAGGTTAGCAAACGCATTTTCCATTGGTTACAATCACAGCAATAGAGGCATTCCGAAAATATATGACCAATTTATTTTCTCAAGTATAGCAGCTCCTCTGGTCAAGTCCTCCTCAAATTTTGAAAAGTTCATTAAAATGTTTACAACTTCTTGTTTATTGACCAATCAGAATGCTCACAAATAAGACATAGCATTCTGATTGGTCAATCAACAGGAAGTTGTGAACTTTTAGGGAACTAATGTAAAATTTTGAGGAATTGATCAGAGGAACTGCTAAACTTGAGCAAATGAATTGGTCAAAATATTTTCGGAACGCTTCTATTGACGTGGCTGTGGGCAATCAGTTGAAATAATATTATGTTGAAACGTTTTGTAGAACGAGAAACTTGAAACTAAAATAGCCGAGAATCACAAAAACTTAAGGTAATGAATATTGCTGAATTTAGGTATTATACCTTGTTGGTAAGGCAAGACCAGGGTTGGAAAAAAAATGGAAAAAATATTTTCCTTTTTGGGACCATAGATCCGATATAAAAATATTTCTGCAAACTGAAATTGCTTGTGCAAAAAAGAACAACAATCAGTTTTAGCCGCTATTTAGCCAAATAAAATTAATTTTTGATAATCATTCGAAAATGTTTTATGCAGTTATATTACCTCTCGATCTCTCATGATCAACCTGTCTAATTATATGAGAGATGTTCAGATGATTTTGTTTGATGTTTCCAATACAGAATTTCATCATGTAAATTTTCCCCTTACATTGCACTAGCAGAAACTTTCTGCTTTCAACTGATGCAGAAACTAGTACAGTACAATGTAAAATATTGTCAGGAAACTTGTGTACAAATCCATTTTTTTGTCAAAATTTGTTTCACGTGAAATATTTTATAAATGTGAACTTGAAATATTTTCTGGGAACCCCAAAATTTTCTGGGACCAGTGGTCCCGTGGTCCAATACATTTTCCACCCCTGGGCAAGACATCTCTTTATGTAAAGAAAAAAAAATGAAACAAATTATGTATTAAATTTTTTGGAAGTATATAATTATATGATTGGTTAACTCAAAGTTCAGTGACGGAATTCCCCCCTCCCCCTTGAGTTAATCAACAAGGCTGCGGGGGCATTTCCCTCCTCCAAACAGCGTGGTCTCCTTACAGGGGTGCCGTCGCTAATTTAGTGGAAATTACTTTAAAGCTCGTTTTCCACTTCAACCGTATCGTAGCGAAACCATGCGTATTTCATTGTTTCGTGAACAGTCAGGCAGAAATGATATGAACACAATGTGAATACGCTTCGTTTCGCTACGCTACGGTTGAAGTGAAAAACGGGCTTAAACTTTTTTACAGTCGGCGCAAATTTGATAATTGTGAAGTTCGAACATATTAAACATTAAGAACTCAAATCAAAATATCTTAATTTGATTCTTAAAGGTGTGCATGATGTAATCAAATAACTCCAACAATTTGTGTTTTTCACCATGTATTTATTTATTTATTCTGAGCTTTTGGTTCGTGAACCCGGGTCCTCGTCAGAGAAATTATTTGTAAAGTGTACTTTCTCTGAAGACGACCCGGGTTTACGAGCCGAAAGCTAAGAATAAATAAATAAATACACGGTGAAAATTACAAATTGTTTAAATTATATCTTCGTTTAACAGTGGTCTCACTCCATCTGATTGCGAGAAGGAGTTTCTTGATAAAGTTAAACTGTTGGAGATGTACGGAGTGGATCCTCATCCGTGCAAGGTAACTTGAAACATACATACACACGCGAAACGTATTCTCGAGTGGTGATAAAAGTATTTTGCGAATGAGCATGGCGAATGAGTCGCCCAAGTAATATTAATTTTCTAGCGATAATGCCAAAAACTTTGCTTTATTTCAACTAATTACATCATATTATTTAAACTAAAAGCGTACCTGCACATGTTGTTCGTCATAACATGTCGTTTTTTCTTTGAACAAAGACGGTGACTCGATGAGACATGACAAACATTGCCAAGGAATCGCCATTTTGAGAATTAAAAATTTTTGGCGGGAAATGAACACGTGATCGATATCTTCACCAGTGAACATTGTGAACATATGCATGGTGAAAATATATTACCGTGCTTCAATTCTATTTCAATTCTATTTCTTTTTCATATCACCGTGCATTTTTAGTGTTTTACAATGTAATGTTCACTACGTAATTATAGGCCTGTATGTCTCCTCGAAATCTTACAACTTGCGGCAAGTGAACAAGTTGTGTTTCTTGTCCCAAGTTGTCAACAAGTTTGAAGCAAGCTGTCGACAACTTGTAGTAACCGTTGAGGAGATCTTCAAAATGCCTATGAAACGAAAATTTGTCAAGTATTTTCTTGGTTGCATTGCAAAGATCACTTGAAATCATAATGTAACTTTTTTGTAGAATGTTTGTGAGTTGGTTCTTGTCGAAATATTCAGTTTTCTTGGATATGCAAATATACAACGTGTGACATCACATTGCATAATGGCTTTAGAAAGAGTCATTTATTTCGAAGTAGTCAAACTAATATAAATAATATTGTTATAACCTTGCTTGGTATTGAATAATCATTCGTGCATGTTATATCCTGACCGTACCAGACCTGCGAGAACAACTCTGATAGACAGCAGGTCTGAATTTACCATCAAGCTTGTTACAAGCTGTTATCGTCAATCTCAGCTCACTTTTCACTGCTGTAAACAAAGGCTGTGATTACAGCCAGACAATCAGATGCTTACTTCACAAACCGGTTTGCAAATTCTGAAATGAATTTTTGAACTTAGCTACGAAGTTCGGAATATGACAGTGAAAAGTTTGCTGACATCGACGATAATTACAGCCTGTTCCAAATTTCTTACATCAACTTGGAACGAGTTGCATTGTGTGCACACAATTTGTTGACAACTCGTGAGCAGACTTGTTGCAATGGACAATTTGCATGTTAGACTAACTTTCAGTCTAGCCAAGACAAACAAAATCTTTTACCACAGTTAAAAAGAGCATCCTAAAATTAGTAGAATTGCCAAGTTTGGTGGCGAAATGTTGTAAAGCATAGAAAATATGGCGTCGCAAAGTTTGCAAATTTGTATACATTTGTATTACGCGAGGAAAAAGTTACCACTTTTCAGCTAAAATTGTATCAAAAATGGTAACTTTTTCCTCGCGTAATACAAATGTATACAAATTTGCAAACTTTGCGAGGCCATATTTTCCATGTTTTACAACATTTCGCCACCAAACTTGGCAATTAAGTAAAAGATTTTGTTCGTCTTGCTTAGATTGAAAGTTAGTCTAACATGCAAATCGTCTATTCACGAATTTTGTGTGTGTGCAGGATCAAGAAGGAGTTCAGTTATACCTGGGTCTTACCCCTGAAGGAATAGCTATAATAAGAGAAGCTAAGAAAGTGTCTGGTTTTCCCTGGTGAGTATATTATGTATTTAGCAGTATTCATGTGATTTCGGTGTGAATAGATTAAGGATACATAGATGTGCAACTCGGGGTATCTCTTGTCTTACGTGGATGATTTGGGTACGTAATGCGCACGCTCATTTCGGCAAGCACACATGCTAGATTTTATAAGGAATTAGATAGGGAAATGTGAAATAAATGGCGATTTTAAGAAAACTTTCCGCTAGATGGCCTTGGTTCACAGAAATATATAAAAGTAAGTTGTCCTGTAGATTTCAAGCAAGAAATAAAGTTATGTTTTTGTCCTGGTCGCTTATAAGTCGGCAAAAACCATTTTTCTGTGATACATTTATATTGAAATTCGAACAAATGTACTTGTCAGAAATGTGTGTGGATATGACGTAATCTGCGAGACCTCGAATTAAATCATAGGCGAAATATCACGAGTTGCACATCTATGTGTCCTTAATCTTTGGCATTCAGCAGTTTTAAGTGATACGTGACCACCCAACGCAAAATGCTTGACATACAGCAATAGTTGTTTTTGACATTTGAGCGCTGTTGCTAATTTAATATCCGAAACATCACAAATAAGAGTTACAGCAGTTCGGTTAATACGCTAGCACCCAACGCGAAGTGCTTGACAGCAATAGTTGTTTTTGACTTTGAGCGCCGTCGATCATATAACTATATATAGCCATGTTTCTCCGGTTTTGATTAAAAAATAATTGTTTATTATGAAATATTATTATCGCTCTTTTATTGCGAATTTGACAGCGTTTTCATTCTTGCAATTAATTCTTGTTGAGTTGAAAAAACTCTCATTCCTCTTTGACGTGGCCCTTTAAATAATCTGCATCTTTCCTTCAGGGGAGACGTGCTAAAAGTCTCGTATGACAGCAGAGTATTCTACGTTCAAATTCAAAAAGAAGAGGTTCGTGCTACTCTTTGTAATGTTCAAAGGGCAGAAACCATTTTTCTGTATTACATTTTTATTGAAATTCAAACAAATGTACTTGCCAGAAGTGCGTGTGGATATGACGTAATCTGTGAGACCTGCGAAATCACAGGCGAAGTATCCCCATTTGCACATCTATGTATCCTTATAATTTATGATTTGGGTTACTTAAATCTTTGGGTTTTTCAGAGGAAAGCCAACTATGGTTTCCGCTTGCCAGACCAAGGTGCCTGCAAACATTTATGGAAATGTGCCATAGAACATCACACATTTTACAGGTATATATACTGCATGTGTGGCGCAAAAACATTTGAACGGAGAACTCTTTGATTGGGATAAAACAGTACAAAACTAGAACTGAGTATCTAATACTGCTTGTTTTTCTAGTACCGAGGTTAAACCAGCAAAAGTGCGACGTTCATCCAGTCTATCGCCACGATTCTTTAAACGTCATTCGAAATATGAGTATAGGTTAGTGAGCGTCTGACGTTGATTCTGCGTTTGCCTTCAAAGGCAAGTCTGCTGTATGGCTGTGCAGTATAACCACATAGAGTCAAGGGATAGACTAGAAATGTAGACTGAATGTGGCTAATGCAGGGCATGTCACTTACGAATGCGATCATGTTTTCTGCCAAGATATGTCAGACATGAAGACTTACCGTAATGTTGTGTGTTTTTTCAGTGGCAGAACCCAAGACCAAGTCATTAGAGAGAGTCTAAGTATACAGAGACCAAATCCTGAGATAAAAAGGTAATCCTCATGAGAGACCGGTGGTACTAATTGATAACCATGGGCCTACTACCAGTTGACTTATCCCTTAAAATTTTTGTAAGGGCTATTCCACGCAAATAACAACTCGCTGCGATAGTTTATTACACTGGCCTGAAAGAGCCAGTGTCTTAAAATGATGGCCTTTTTCTGTCTTCGTTTTTTTCGTTGTCACAAGTGTGACTTTCCATTTTTGACTGCGGGCTCATTTTCAACATGGCGACCGTCAAGGAGTTGCCTGCAATTTTCGTATTTCACTTTTTTCTAAAGCTCTATTTCCGGCAAATCACTGTTGTTTGCGGTACATCTGAATAAACAGGCCCACACACAACTGATTCTGTCAGATTTGTCTTTTCAGGCCAGTGTAAACGCCTTCCCAGGCGTCTTGTTTTAATTAGATGCAAGCGATGAGTGGAAAAGAGCCTTAAGACCTTATGGGGAATCAGTTATTTCAACGTCCGGATCTAAAATCATGGAACTTCTTGACTTGAAATGTCGGGAACCACGTTTAAAAACATTCCTTTTTTTAATTTCTCGTAATCTATTGACTTTCTGTTATTTCAACATTCCTAACATCGATTATTTACCAGTACATATTTTACTATTAGTTATCAAAGGACTCATAACTTTCTCTTTATGTACATATATTATCATCATTATTACTCTCATTCAGGAATGGAACCTGGGTAAATCACAACAGCTGATAATACCTGATATTCTTGTTCAATGGCATACATTTATTCTTCCTTCTTTCAGAACGCCTAGTATTCGAATTTCGACAAGGCAAGATGTGTCCAAGAAAACATCGGAGACTGCGAACAACAACCGCAATTCATCGGACACTCCGACTGGCGACGGTACAAACAGCACCTCCTCGGGCTCAGACCCCCTGAAGGAATTCGAAACCGAGCATATCCCTGAAGTGCCGCCCGACGATCACAACCAATCACAAACCAACCTTGACCGAGTCGATGCGAAATGGACTGGGGCAGAGAACGGTCCGGTGGTCGCGGAAGTTGGGGCGGCGAGTGAGAGCGCGAACCCTGGAAACGAGAGCAACATGGCCTTATCGGTTTTGTTTATATTGTTACTAATAGCTTTAGTCTTAATCCCAATAGCAGTCGTAGTGCAAACCAATAAGGAGGGCATAAAATCATCGACGGCATATTCTGGTCTTGCTACCTGGTTCGAGTCTGTTACTGGGATCTGCATTCACTGATGTCAGCGGACTTGTCACACGAAGCACACTCGCGTTCAACCAACGCGACATATCTTGCATACATAAACTTTGAACTAAGAACTGTCAAAGGATATAATATATTTACATCTGTGTCCTCAAAAACTGTAATTAGCTGCACATATTATATTTTTGCTTTGTGTAACAAGTGTAACTAAATTAAGACTATTTTAAATTCTTATTCCAGCAGTAAACGGCTATTGTCTGAGTTCAGTTTGCATTTATGCACTTTGCTCGTAAGACACTTATGAAACCATCTTCAGTGGTGAGGTATGAGTCGATGCATGTTTTTAACCAGATTTTATAGTTTCAATTAAACTTTTCGCGCGCGAAGACATTAAGATTTGAATGATCAAACATTCATCTCCAATAAAAACTGTTTTTGGACGCATTTGTGACACGGAAATTATGTTGATTTTTGCCGCAAGCGTAGCCGGTCAATTTCAGGGAGGGGTAAACGCTGATAAACCTGATAACTGACAAAGCTGATAAACCTGAATAAATTGCGTTAATTTCTAAGATCTTCGTAGGCGAAACTGGAGTGGCAGTTCCAGCTCATTGCGCAGACGTCGTCCTTCGACGGCCTCTTTTACGTTCGTTCTCCGTTTTGGTTAGTTCAACTTTAGGATACGCGAACTAAACCAAGCAATAAAAATGGTAAGTCAATACATCCTCCTTTAATCTATAACTATCAAACATTACTGATATTTTATCTTTTATTTGTGGCCAATTTTGTTTAATTTCAGTCCGTATAACATTAGAAAATACGACTTGAAAATCGTGTAGTGTACTTAATTTTTTTTTGAGTAGTCATGATTTCTCTTATTATCCAAGCTTGTTTACTGTTTTACCTTGTTAATAACGTATATTTATTTTGTTTTCGTTTAGGTGAACTTCACAGTAGACCAGGTTTGTGAATGCGTGTGTATTAATTCTTTACGACGTCTTAATATGTTTTCATTGAAAAAATCTTTCGATTTGGCTTTCGTGACTGTGGTGCAATCGCGGCGTACTAAAGTATATTTGCCCTTACAGCTCTCAAATAATACCTGTTCATAGTCTGAAAAACGTACAGTTGTACCAAATCTATTGTGGATCTATAAAACATAATGCATATGTATTTTGTAATTCCAGTTGTCTTAGCTGTAAAGAAAAAAATCAATTTGTCATCCATCAATGGGTTTCTACTCAGTTATTCTAATCTAGCGAACAACATGTATTATCTGAAAGGAGAATGTTCTATATTTGAAGGATTCCAGCTCTGTTTTGTCTGTGTACAGTCCCATTATATTGGGTTTTGGCTTCAAAGAAAAAACTTCAATGAGCCAGGGATGATTGGCTATATACTGATACCTGGTTAAGAATGTATGAACTGGTTTGAGACAAAGTTTAGCACAATTTTAAATGCAATTACAGTTTCTAAATACCCAGCATAAAAACCAAACTTACAGATTAGGAATCAACAATGATATATTAAAAAAGAAATGTTGGTATTTGTTAACATGTCTTCTTATTAAGTTTCTGAAAACGTTCTCTGATCGTCATTAAGTTTCTGAAAACATTTTCTGATCATGATCAGAAAACGTTTTTAGAAACTTACTGTGAATCCTGGTCGCACATCTAGCATTTTTAATGTTTCTTATTATTTTGTATGGCCAGTGGCGTAGCCAGGGTCATTGTTTGGGGGGGGGGGGCAAGTAGCGAGCAGCGAAGGAATTCTAGAGAGTCCACCCCCCCAACTTCTACACGGATTTAGACTTTCGGAATGGTCTTGAACACAATTGGGGGTGGTCACCCTTGCCCCCCCTTAACTATGCCACTGTGCATGGTAGAGGGGTTGGCATATATTCAAATGACTATTTGAATATATGACATTCCAAGCATAGGGCAGGGGTGATAGCTTTAATTGATTCATTAACTAGATGGTGCTGGAATTAAAATGCATAAACAGAAAATAATTTTTCTGTGCTTCAGACATTTAGTTCTATATGAAGATATAAAGCTGATGTATGGCCTTTTTTCTGTTGTCAACAGACTGTCAACTAAATTTTGAACAAGGAAGGAAATGTTAAAATCTATTGCTGCAGCTAATAAGATTGTTATAAAATTAGTGAAAATACAAAGATACCACTTTTGAGCCAAAAAAGCTGTGTCGATAATACACTCTGACTTTTTATCCAAAGCTGGCAAAAAGCACTGCTGGTCCAGCTGATGAAAAACTACCAGAGCTTTGACCTAATTTCTACTTCCTGTGGCTTTAGTGATGCGCAATCTGGGCATATTTGCATCAGCTCTGCAATGTTTTTGTGATGTTTCATTGTTAGATCCGTGGTATCATGGATAAGAAGGCAAACATCCGGAACATGTCGGTTATTGCTCATGTTGATCATGGCAAGTCAACACTGACTGATTCTCTTGTTAGTAAAGCTGGTATCATTGCCTCACAGAAAGCTGGCGAGGCTCGCTTTACCGATACACGTAAAGATGAACAGGAACGATGTATCACAATCAAGTCTACGTAAGTACCATGCTACTTTGCTAGTGGTGTAATGAGGCCCTCGGCCTAGCAGGTCCAGGACTAGATTTTGCTGGCTTAGGAAGCTCCACCATGGTTAATTCCAAGCAGAAAAATTTCAAAGCAATCAGATTGTTTTTGGTTTTTTGTTTTTGGTGTTTAACATAATTATTTGTGCTTCTTGTTAGTTTGCTACATTTCTTGTTCATGCAAATATTAGTTAAAAGCAACTTTGATTGGTTCTGTTTCTGATTTAACGATTAAATGTAGAAAAGCTAGTCCCTCTAACACCTCTGGCAGATATGATGAATTTACAAAATAATGTTTCTTTTGTATTCAGTGCTATTTCCATGTACTATGAACTTTCTGAGAAGGATATGGACTATATTGAACAGGAAAAGGATGGGAATGGGTTTTTGATCAACTTGATTGACTCTCCTGGTCACGTTGATTTCTCATCGGAAGTTACGGCTGCCCTTCGTGTCACCGATGGTGCACTTGTTGTTGTTGATTGTGTTAGTGGTGAGTGTCAAGCAAAGAGATCTTTAGATTGACAATTAAGACAAACCTCTGACATTTGCTTTGTGATGTAAACACAATAGTCAACTGTTTCATGTTATACTTCAAATATCATAAGAAATATCTCACTTGTCACCGAGTTGCATCACTTGTCAACTCCAAGTTACAACGGGTCCATTAAAATCAATCAGGCTTGTTGCAACTTGTCATTTACTCACTTGTTACAACATCCTGTGGCAAGCAAGCCATGCAAACACATTCTGTTGTCGGCATGTTGATACCAAGTCTTGTTGCAACTTGTGCATTTTTGCCGGTGTAGGTGTGTGTGTGCAGACAGAGACAGTGTTGCGTCAAGCCATTGCGGAGAGAATTAAGCCAGTACTTTTCATGAACAAAATGGACCGTGCTTTGTTGGAGTTGCAATTGGAGCAAGAAGATCTTTACCAGACGTTCCAGCGTATTGTTGAGAGTGTGAATGTGATCATTGCCACATACAGTACTGATGATGGGCCCATGGGAAATATTCAGGTAATTGCTCTAAATTTATATAACATGACAGTTGATTTGGGCATCGCCCTTATTAACTAGCACCTTGTTGAAATCCTAGCTAATATTTAGATTGTTAAATAAATACTATATGTTTTAAACTTGGTTGATTTTCAAAGTATCAACTCAAAAATTGGTGTCCCCTTGTGGCCACTAATTTTGAAAGTAAGCAGGGCACTTGCTTTCAAGACTCTAAAGGTTTGCAATTTTTGGTTGCTTGCAAATTGTATGATTATATAACCTTTCGTGTGTGTGCGTGATTCAGTCCTGGCTGCAATGAGGTGTGTGACTGTACTAAATACTTATTCACTCACTCGTTCAATGTCTTCATACCTAGGTTGATCCTACTAAAGGTACTGTTGGTTTTGGATCCGGTCTTCATGGTTGGGCCTTCACCATGAAGCAGTTTGCCGAATTTTACTCGGCAAAGTTCAAGATTGAGCCAGCTAAGTTGATGAAGCGCCTGTGGGGAGATCAATTCTACAATGCCAAGGAAAAGAAGTGGGCAAAAACTTATTCACAGGGTTATGTTCGTGGATTCAACCAGTTCATTTTGGACCCAATCTACAAGGTTTGAGCAAGGCTCGAAATATATGGCACTTCAAGAATAAAAGGTGACGAGTGATCAACATTTATTCCTACAGGTTTTTGATGCTATCATGAACTTCAAGAAAGAAGAAACAGCAAAACTTTTGGACAAATTACAAGTCAAACTGACTGGTGATGACAAGGTATTGATTAGAATCTAGTTTTAAGCTCTTCTTTGACATATTGTTTTTTGTATTACTGTAGTCTGAGCTTATATCCACACCAGACAAGCTGAAAAATGAGTCTAGTTCTGTTAATGTGAATGTAATAGACTCACTTTCCAAATATCACATATTGAGACAGACCTAAATACCTAGCTCAGTTGGCAGAATATTAGGCTAGCTCAGCATTCCCAAGGTCTTCACAAAAACATTACTTATTAACTTATTTTTCACGATATAGTAACACACATTTAGTGAGACTATATTTCTTGTGTCACATTCTCACATTGCATCACATTCTCATATTGAAAGAGAATGCATAAAAATGTCTCTTCTGCTGTTTTTCTGCTGAAATAAATTTTTTTATAAACTCAGGATAAAGAAGGCAAACCATTGCTGAAAGCTGTGATGCGAACATGGCTTCAAGCTGGCGAGGCTTTACTTCAGATGATAACCATTCACTTGCCCTCACCTGTGACCGCTCAAAAATACCGTATGGAGATGTTGTACGAAGGGCCTCATGATGATCCTGTTGCTTTGGGTATTAAGAACTGTGACCCAAAGGTAATTATATCAGTTTTAGTTTCAACTCTAGAGAGCTGCAATGAAGGTAGAGGTTTAATTGGTATAATGGGTGTGATCAAGTTGACATTTGAATTCTTTGTGCTGTATTGCAAAAATTAAAATTGTATTAAAAATTGATTCTGTACAATGTCTCATTTCTCCAATTACAACTCATACTTTGTGTAGCCAGAATTTCCCCTAAACTACTCCACAATGTACCATGTAAACTGCCATGGAACTGTCAAATACCCAATTAAGTATTGTTTTACTATTTCGCCAGGGTCCTTTGTGTATGTATGTGTCGAAAATGGTGCCAACAAATGACAAAGGTCGTTTCTATGCTTTTGGACGTGTCTTCTCGGGTGTCGTGTCGACTGGACAGAAAGTACGAATTATGGGGCCAAACTACATTCCTGGCAAGAAGGAAGATCTGTATAACAAACCTATTCAGAGGTTAGTTTTTGTCACTGTGATGCCTAGTTTTTCAAGCAAAACATTCCAGACACAGATTTTCAATTTTTTGTATGATTTGGGGGTATTTCATAGGCTAAAACAAAAATAATATGTCATAAACTAGAAACTTGTTTTACGATACGAGCCATTTGCAAATTGATACTAGGCTGCCATATCTTTACAACACTGTAGGTTTTGGGTGTTAAAACCCATCAGTGCCTGCTGTAAATGAATGCTGATTGACCAAAGTTTCAGATATGCATGGAGGGGAGGGCAGGGGAGAAGAGGAAAGGGGTTTAGTAACAGTGAAATCCCTCACATGTAACCCCACCAGAATTTCACTTCAATAACTTTTTTGGACAAATTTTCAGGACAATTCTCATGATGGGTCGTTACATTGAGCCAATTGAAGACGTTCCGTGTGGTAACATTGTGGGACTTGTTGGTGTTGATCAGTATCTTGTGAAAACTGGTACGATTTCCACGTATGAACATGCTCATAACTTGAAGGTAGGTTTTGCATATTTTCTTTTTCATACTGTGTGTTCTATGCATCCAGCATGATTTGGTAGGAGGCATGGGGAGGGCTCTACCAGCTCTAATGACTAGATGTCAAAGTACCGGAGATTTGTTAATCTTATTCGTGTGTGTCACCTCTTGTTGCTGTATTTGAAATTGCAATGCTCAAGTTACTGCAGTTTATACTGTATATTTGATTGTGTCTCTACTATTTTTTCCTCCTCTCTAAAAATAGCACCCTCTCTGCACCCCCTCCTCCTCCTCCCTGCCCCCCCCCCCCCGTGCACCCCCTGCACGCCTCCCCCCTGCACCCCTCTTCCATGCACCCCCCTGCACACACCCCCTCCCTGCACCCCCTCCTGTAAGTACTTCAACTTCTTAGGCATTATGCATTTTAACTCCTAACTCAGAAAAGTAACTTTTTTCATCTTGTACTGTACCAAGTTAGCCAGTTTATTGTAGCACTTCAGTTTTTGAAAGTGTTTATTATAGCCTTTCAGTGTATTAATAGCGCTTCAGTTTGTCATAGTGTTTCAGTGTATTACAGTTCATTTTGTACAACTCAGGTTATGAAGTTCAGTGTATCACCTGTCGTACGTGTAGCTGTTGAAGCTAAAAACCCATCCGAGTTGCCTAAACTGGTTGAAGGCTTGAAACGGTTGGCAAAGTCTGATCCTATGGTTCAGGTGTGTACAAGATTAGTATGCAAATTTTGTCTAATTTGCCCCTTGTATTTTTTCAACACAGCCAAAAACGCCGAACATTCGTTGCAAGTTGTCAATTTTACAAGGTTGTTGCAAATTGCCAACAAATTCCGGCAGCAAGTTTGTCAATTTTATGAAGTTGCAACAAGTCTGTCAAAACCAGTACTTAGGCCAAAAAAAAATGTGTGTTTCCGGTTTCCCGACCCCACCTAGCTTCTGATATTTGAAACGTCCGACGCTAAACTTTTTTGAATAGATTCACCAGATTTAGATAGAAATCAAGCGATTCTGCTAAAGAAAAGATTCGAAAAACTATTTAGTCGAATTTGCTTGTTGAAACTCTGCTCAATGAACTCTAAAAACACAGTATTTTTAGAGTTACTGGGCACCAGTATGACAGTTTGTAAATAAATGCTCTTTTAAAGCTCTATTAAACCATATTGAAATTTGCATTTGAGCGAAGTTGTGTGCAACTTTAATATGCTGTATATTGGTTGTCAATATCAAGCCATAAAAAAAAGTTAAAAAAGAAAAGGAAAGCCGACCTACCCTACCTAAGCTTTTTACAGGACGAAATAGGAAACACTCTTTTTTTGGCCTTAGTATTAATATGTATTTAAACGTAGTATATATTATGTGTTAAACATTTTTATCTATGGTCACAAATTAACATCGACTTGCAGTGGACACCAAAGCCTTCCCACGTTGTGATTTTCTCAAATATTGTGTTAACTAAAAGAAACTCATTTTTTCTCCAAAACTGCCACTGAGTGAAACTATTTTAAACGACCCTGTAGTGTTTAATTGAAGAAAGCGGTGAGCACATCGTAGCCGGAGCTGGCGAGCTTCATCTCGAGATTTGCCTCAAAGACTTGGAAGAAGACCATGCCTGTATTCCGTTGAAGAAATCCGACCCGGTCGTATCTTATCGTGAGACCGTGACGGCAGAATCCAGCGTGACGTGTTTGTCGAAATCACCGAACAAACACAACAGGTTATTCATGAAAGCCGACGTGTTGCCAGACGGATTGCCTGAAGATATTGACAAAGGTTTGTGGTTTTCTCCCAGCTAAAGATGTTGCAACTTTTTTCGAAAGTCACTATTGTTTGTGGTGTTTCTCTGAGTTTATATCCACACTGGAAAATACCTAAAAATACGCCTGACCATGGCGGGAATCGAACCTACGAACATGCTTGCCCGGTGCGGATGTACTGTAGAATAACAACAGAGACATCATTGTCACCAAGTATACAACACCAAGACACATAAAGATCCTAAGTAGTTTATCAGTTTTTATACTGTAAAATTTCTGGCGGGGCTACAAAAATATGTTTGGGTTCCTCACCATCCCCCTTTCCTTTTAAAAAATCCGTCCCTTTGCCTCCTCATGTTCACCATGTTTCATATCTCAAACAGGCGATGTCTACCCGACTCAAGATGTTAAAGCTCGTGCACGATATCTGGCAGACAAGTACAGCTTCGACGTGACTGAAGCCCGTAAGATTTGGTGCTTTGGGCCGGAGACCAGTGGCCCGAACATGGTGATTGACATATCCAAGGGTGTGCAGTACTTGAACGAGATCAAAGACAGTGTGATCGGCGGCTTCCAATGGGCGTCCAAGGAAGGACCTTTGTGTGAAGAGAACTTGCGTGGCGTGCGTTTTAACATTCATGACGTCACCCTTCACGCTGACGCCATCCATCGTGGTGCTGGTCAAATCATGCCGACGGCTAGGCGATGTATTTATGCTTGCGTGCTGACCGCTAGTCCTGGCCTTCTTGAGCCTGTTTACTTGTGTGAAATTCAGGTACGTCTTGTTCGTGGTGGTGGAATGCTTTAAACAAAAGTTGGCAAAAGTAGGGATGGGAGGAGTAAACGGAAATGTAAGAAAATAATAATAAAAACAATTTTGTCGAGCACGGCTTTGTTTTATCAAAACTATAAATAAAAATACTTTTCGTTAATTTTTAACTTGATTGCAACATGCGTGTGGACACAAACTGCAAAGTTTCCGACTCGGGTGACGCTTCTCTTTAGTTCCAATTCTGTTGTAAAGGTTTTAAACCGTCGTTTTGTAACGTTTTCTGTAGTGTCCTGAAACGGCGGTTGGTGGCATCTATGGTGTGCTGAATCGACGACGTGGTCATGTATTTGAAGAAAGTCAAGTTGCAGGAACGCCTATGTTTGTTGTCAGGTCTTATCTGCCTGTGAACGAATCTTTTGGTAGGTATCTGACGTGTAGCTGCTTGCGAACTGTTCTGAAGTTGATTGAAAAGTGTACCGTATTCGTGACGTAAAAATCTCGCCAGTTAAATCAGTCTGTCACAACATTACTACACACATAATATTCCTAACCCAACCATAATCGTAATCCTAACCCTGATCTTAATCCTAGACGAACACTTCACCTCCGACCTTTAGCAACAGATAATGTTGGCTGTGAACATGCTTGTCAACAGTAGTGTTCGCACGAAATATTTTGGCGTTTCCTTCACCAAATAAATGTGAACTTTGATAACAAGGGGGAGGGGGTTAAGTATGGTGGTGTTTCCCCAAAATTATCAGGGTGTTAGCTGGAAAGTCCGTTTTTGGTAAATTGGGAAAGTGTTGTTTTTATTCACAGTATTTTCTTTATAATATAGATAATGATAAAAGTAAACAAAAATATACACAATCACATTCGTCTTGTAAAGTTATCTCAATTGGGAAGAGTCCGTCGAACGGACACTATGTGGGCTAGCTAACACCCTGATTATACTGGTTTATATATTGTACTATCTGAACTTGAGTCTAGTTCACACTTGTCGTAAGAGGAGTGAAGATAACTTCTTCTGGCGGCTGTGATCGAGTGAATTCTGTACCAAAAGGAATCTAATATTTGCCCGTCCTATACTTTAGTTTGTTCACATATTCATTCACATACTTGACAAGTGTGAACCTGAGGCTTTAGAGGGAGTGTTGTTCCCCCCATGATAACGTTAGAGACATGACGCCCCCTCCCCTGGTCGCAATGCCTATATATGTTCGAGAAGGTGATGTCTTAAATCAATCTCAAAATATCATTACAGGATTCACTGCTGATCTTCGTTCGAACACTGGAGGTCAAGCTTTCCCTCAATGTGTTTTTGATCACTGGCAAAGCCTGCCTGGTGACGTAGCAGATCCAGCCTCGAGACCGGGAAGAGTTGTAGCTGAGACAAGAAAGAGGAAAGGTTTAAACGAGGGCATCCCGCCACTGGATAAGTACCTTGATAAATTGTAAAGCAATTGAACTGACTGGAATACACGGAATGTGAAAAAATACCACGAAAACATTGTGGAATAATAGGTTGCTATTAATTATATAAAATACATAACGTATGTCGCTGTGTATTCAATTGATAGTAATAGTTCCAGTAACCTGTAGGCCTAGATAGTATATCGCAGTGCAAAAGCCTATATGAAACTGACGCCAGCAAATACGATTAGATCGGTGGTCATGTTGAATGGCCCCACTCGAGGAGTCGTGAATGGCTGTCGTTTCTGGGGCTTTTTAGCAAGCTTTTGGCCCAAAACATATATATATAGCTTTTGTTTTAAACACGAAACGATACATCCTGTGATAAAAATCTGTGTGGGTCATCGAACATGACCACCTCAGCTCTTTAATGCGACGTACTTCGGCTTCAAAACCAAACAATAGATTTGTTACCCACCCTAACGCATATTAATGTTTACGATCTCAAATGGTGTCCTGTGATGACAGTGAGAATTTTTCGTGGGAAAGCTTTCTAAGGATAGTATTGTATATATACAGCGTTGTGACACGCAAAGCTCGGTTAACCCCAGATTTGCACCAAGTCTGCCTTTTGAATGGAATTTTGAGTTAGGGAGATTGTATGGAATTTTGAATTAGGAAGGTTGAATAGAATTTTGAATTAGGGAGGTTGGATGGAATTTTGAATTAGGAAGGTTGTATGGAATTTTGAATTGGGGAGGGAGGTCACACTGTGCTTTGGAAATTGGTTATGCATAAGGGGACGAGGAATGTTAAAAAAAACAATCGTTTTCTTTCGAAAAGATTAAAGTGAAACTGCGCAAGATATTTCAAGAGTAGACCAGTAAGATTAGTTTGGAGCTAAAAGAAGAAGACGAAGCTTTGAACATCGTTTCACACACAGGTAAGAATTGATGTGAACGTAGAATTGACGTAGTTGTGCCTCATGTAATGGACATACGAACTGACAACTTCAATTCACAAATTATCTATACCGTCATCGTCCGTTTATGTGTAATCAAGTTTTCGTTGTTCTAGATGCACTGAGGCCAGTTGAATAACATTCTTTATTATATAAAGTATAGTGATTTATAAGGATTTCGGGCACTGATAAAACTGATAATCTCACATGTGAGCTTATTTATAATAATTCTGGTGTTGAACATGATATTTCTCATGTTCATACATGTCATGTTCAACATTCGAAATAAATCTGGTATTTCCGCGCACCCATGTATTCTCTATTTAATTACACTTTTAGTGGCTAAATTGAAGTTTTAACCCGAAACTATTGAATAACTACAAAGTTGTGCGTGTCAAAAAACACAAAACATCTCATTCAAGTTTAAATTTTGAAAAGAATATCAAGCAGTGAAATTAGTGTTTATTCTCGTTTAAAAGTGTATTTGTTCAGCTTTTTTTGGATATGTTGTCTAATGAAATTTGAACGAATGAGTCACATGCAGTTATGGTACAAGTTTTTAAACTTGAGATAGCGCTTTAATTACATAACATGTTCACAATCTGTATTCAAAGTGGCTATGAAGTGAACATTAGTTTCAAACTGCCTATGTGGCACCAAATTATGTGCTTTTTTGAAGCAATCTTAAATTGACCACTTGCGCTAAAATTGTTTCTGTGGTCTTATTCCTTGTCTCAAGTAGACAAGGAATACCTTGTCCGAAAGACAAATGAACGAGCCATAAAAACTAAAAAATAGTCTATATGATCAGGTTTTCATTCAGCAATCAATCTTAGAAGTTGGACTCCGTTTTTTTGGGACCCTGTATATACATCAACAAAACATGTTCTGCAAAACTAATCTCAATTGCTGGCACATAATTTATATACCATGTTATCAAAATTTTCATGACGTGTGCTGTTTTTCATTTAATGATTTACTAGTTTCCCACTATACTTTTTACTGATCATACTGACAGTCAGTAAAATATTTGTGGAGAGCTACTATTAATGAGCATAAAAATGATTTTTTGAGATCTAGGGTTGTACTGTATGTGTGTTGTATAGTATTGCATATACATCTATTTCAATTAAGGTTTTCCTTTCAAAAGCGTAAACTTTGAACTATGAGCGCGCAAGGGATGACGGATTATTGTTTATTTAGGCCATGATTCTCAAGGAATTTAATTCCTGTGTAGACTAAATTTGATGTCGTATTGTCTTGTTTTCTTTGAAACAGCGTGGGAGGATCATGGGGGTCCTAGCTCCCATGCTGTTTCAAAGAAATGCGCATTCCCATTCCACCATTTGTCCCGAAAACAAGGGGGTAAATGTTTCTGTTTCCACATCTCACACTCGTCTTTTCGTTCTCGTTTTGCTTGAAAACCATCTGAGTTGGCCGACGCAGAATCCTAAACGATACAGCTGCCAACAATGAGACTTCTCTCAATAAGGTTATTTTAGTCGTTCGGCTTGTCGACATAACAAAAAAAATGCAAGAAAGATGCCGATATTGCGTTTATCATGCAGGGTTTATAAAAAATCATTATTTAATCTTCAGAAAGCATTCTTTCTTTTACTTCAGAAAGCATTCTTGCAGTCAGACAGACCATGCCTTTAGCCTTGATTGTCACAATTTTTGTGAAATTTGAAGAAAAATTAACAAAAGAAAAGTCCATTAAATTAATCTGTCACGCGAAGCAACGTCGCTGATACGATGCGTTGATTTTACCTAGGCTAGTGGTTTTATTTGAAGCAGAATCCTAAACGATACAGTTGCTAACAATGGGACTTCTCTCAATAAGGTTTTTTAGTTGTTCGGCTCGTCAACGTAACAAAAAATTTCAAGAAGTATTGCGTTTATACAGGGTTTATAAAAGAAGACAATCGAACTTTAGCGTGTACTAACGCGTTCATTATTTAATCTTATTTAATCTGTGGTTTTTGCAGCTGCACTGAACAACACCTTTTCTAGAAAACACGTCGCACACTAGTTTCGATTTCCCGACATATTTTCAATGCAACTAATTTCTCGCTGTAATACTACGGCCGATTTATACTAGAGAAAAGATAAACTATCTGTCTGATAATTCGTCTGTATATTAGGTCTTGGGAATGAAAGTAGTAGATTTGCGTCCGAAACGTTTTGAAAATGCGGCACTGCTTTTTATTATTCATTTTTTGTGGACCACTATTTTGAAGCAATTTTACAAAATCATCGCAATCACTGTTACAATGCACATAGCGCCTTCGATACTTATGCTGTAAGAACATAAAACGCGGGCAAGCAGACGGATTCAAGACGAACCATCTGCGTAGTTCATATGTCCGTAAATAGGTCTAATTATTCATGTAATTAATTATTCATTTCTTTTCAAACTCTCATAATTCTAACTAGTATTGCATTAGTATAAACGTCGACCGTCGTCGCTTTGCCGTTCTAAATCTTACGTCCTCTGTAACAGAAAACGCGTGACAAAATAAAGTATATAAGTAGCACGTAAGTACATTAAATACATTCCCTATGTCCATTCAATGTTTACAACAAACCAGTTTTATACTGCTCATCTTGCATTTTTTTGAGGTTGTGACTCTTCATAAATAAAACTTCTATTCTATAAAGAATTGAGACCGGTTGTATAAAAAAGGTGATTTTACTGTCAATCAATCAGAACAACTTATTTTGTACTTAATCACTATTTAACTACAAAACAGTGATTAAAAAATGATTAAGAGTTTTATACCACCGCACCCTGGATTTCAAGTTGAATTGTACGTTCTACTACAGGGATCGGTTGTACGAAGGGTGAATATCGCTATCCACCGGATAGTGATTTTTTTGTCACTTTCTAAACATTTTTAGTAACTTGTAAAAGTTATATTAGAGTTCATTATTTTCAAGTTAAAGTCACTTTATATCTCTTGCGAGGTCAATATTCTTAGTCTCACTGCTTTTTATGCCCTTTTGCAGCAGTTGAAAAAATTTACTATCCGGTGGGTAGCACTATCCAGCTTTCGTACAACCGACCCCAGTTGGATAGCGCTATCCGCCTGGG
Organism: Muricea muricata; assembly: GCA_963855995.1. Classification (NCBI taxonomy): domain Eukaryota; kingdom Metazoa; phylum Cnidaria; class Anthozoa; order Malacalcyonacea; family Plexauridae; genus Muricea; species Muricea muricata. The sequence goes on along the minus strand of OY979728.1, from coordinate 11,855,092 downwards.
GCCGGTTGTTCGAAGCCCGTTTAGCTTAAACGGTGGTTAAGCTCAAAATAGAAACCAAGTTTATAGATTCATTCAACAACCAAACTAAAAGTTTTGAATCTTAATACAATGATTATGCTTACACCTACATATTTATTGCAAAATATTTAAGTTAACTGTTTAACGAGTGATGTAAGAGTGTTATTTAATTTTGACTTATCGACCGTTTACGTTAAACGGGCTTCGAACAACCGGCCCCTGATAATGATTTTTTAACTGCTATAGAAAGGCGAAAAAGTCCTTAAAACCTATGCGGAGGAGAGAAGGATAACACTAACTAAAATCATGCATTCATTGAAAATGTGCATGATAGGAGAGCTGTACAAACAGCGTCATCCATTCGAATAGCTGCTCTCCTTGCGCGTTCTCGCAAGTAAAAAATTATTACAATAATAATGAAAAACCCAAGTGGAAAACGGGAATGATATTTTAATGTTTTAGGAACTGACCAAACATGTCTGAGCACGCTGAAGGCAATTCGTCATTGCATTACGAAAATCAACCAAGGGATTTTCAGCAAAACGATGAATACAAGAGCTTACTCATTGCGAACGACTCCACCGCTAGGGTCACTCTGAGCCTTCATTTCTCGTGGCCTCTGTTACGCAAGTTTTCAAAGAAATCGAAAATAATTCAGCCGAAGGACGTGTATCTTCATCGTGAAAAAGAGGCATTTGTGTACAAGATTGTCATCAATTCTGATGCTGAACGAGAGAAAAAAGAATTTTCAGGACCTTCAGAGTTCGTTGCAGATACATTAGTCAGGATCACTGAGTCGCTAGAATGCATTGAAGAGAAGCTTGCTGATTATCCACGAGAGAAACGAGTAAGTCTTCGAAAGATGCACTTAAGAAATGAACTGACGGATACAAGCGGCAAAGCGAACTTCTACGATATTTTAGGATTAGACATGAAAGAGGTTCGTAAGAAAAGCAAAGATGACCAGAAAAAAGCGATCAAGAAAGCCTACCTTGAAAAAATAAGAATTTGGCATCCTGACAAAAATCTTGGCGATGGTGAGGTTGCGATGCAGATTATTGTAGCGAGGGAAACTTTGCTAGATGACGAAAGACGAGCTCGTTACCACAACGCAGCTGATTATGATAAAGGCTGGCTGTCTGTAGAACGATTCAAAGCAATCTTTTGGCCAGACTGTTACACTGATGGTGCAACAGACGTTGAAGTGATGAGAGTGAGTGATGAAGCAGTGATGAGAGTGAGTGATGAGTACGATGAAGAAACTAGAGAAATGGATGGTTACATTCAAAGTAAGTGTATAAGGCTTTCATGTCAGGCTTAATTTTTTCTACCTTTCCATGCACTTGGGCGGGATGTTTTTTTATTGTGTTCAATAAAACAAAACTAATGGGAAAATGCAAAGATTTCCCTCCGCGAGGAAGAATGGCTTTCAAGCCGGTTTTCCATTGGAGAATATTTTTGCGGAAGTTACGTTTGGTCAATTGACTTTGAGCTGAAACCACATGGAACTTATTGCCTTTAGAAAAAAAGAAAAAAGTCACTTCGGGCGAAAAATGTCGCTGGTGGAAAACCGATTTTATGCTGCAATGCTCTTAGAAGAGCAAAAGTTGGCTTGCAGGCTCACTTGGAAGCAGCTTTTAAGGCAAATTTTACTTTGTACCTACAAAATATAGCACGACATCACACAGTATCAAAGTGTGGCTGGGGACAACACTGCCTAATTTCTTAGTTGTAAAAGTTGATAGAGTTTAAAAATCATCGCCTGCTCTTGATCTTTGACTACTGTATAGGAGCGTAGAAAACTTGATAAATTTTATAAGACTTTCATTAATTACTTCGTTACGATTTTTGATACGTACAGCTGAACAACCAGAGGAAGCAACGTTCAGGTACAAGTCGGAAGGAGCCTGGATCTCCAAAATGTTGGTCAATTATTCATTAAATGGCGAGCCAATCGAAGAGGAGGCGAGTGGGAGCGGAAGAATAATTAGAGTCCCTTTAACTGCAACAGACGTTAAAGTCAAATTTCAAGTTCGCCGTCCGTTGTGGGGTGATGTCATGAAGTACGATCGTTTTGAGGAGAAGTGGTGTAAACCAAACAAGCCACATGTGTTTCGTTACGAGAAACCACCATTGCAACGTACGTTTACCATCAGTGGTAATCTTGGATGGGAAGCAGTGATGAGAGTAAGTGATGAGTACCACGAGGAAACTAAAGAAATGTGTTAGGTGCATTCTCCTGAATGTGAAAAGTACATTTAAACAAATACTTGAACAAATGAACAAAGAAATATGCGAGTAAGTGAATGAACAAGCTAGTGAAGAAAGTAATAAGTGAACTAAGAAATGAATTAAAGAACGAATAAACAAACGAATAAGCAAAGAAATGTGACTTGTTAACTATAACTGCAAGCAATATAAATTCAGTACTAATAATCAACACTTATATTTAAAGGTTTTAGTAATTTTAAATTTGAATGACGATGTTTGCATAGCGGAAATTAAAACTAAAAATGTGCGTCCTCGAAATAGATTTGATTTTATAAACAAATTGGATCATGATTTGAGTTACTAAGTACTAGCGTAAGGGGATGTTAGCATTGGTTCAGAAACATGCTTCAAAAACCGACCTTTGTTTGCTAACTATCTATTAACTGTTGGAATACACATCTTCCTATTTTAGATGTTTCTCAAAAGGTTTACATTAATTTATGCAACAACAACAAAACTAAAGCAAAAGTTTTAGAAACATAATTCACATAAAATTATTTTTAGTTGAAAAATTTTATTTCAGAAATTTCACATTTATCCTTATCGGTATCACTAAAACACATTTCAAAATGTTCATCGGACTATACGTTGTGTAATTCATTGTTTATGATGAGCATATTTCTTGAAGTCTTTAGCGAGACATACTTGTTGTTGAACTACAGGTTTGTTGTCGAGAAATTGTGCGTTTCCTTTCTTCACTACCGTTTTCGCATAATTTTCGATCGCCTCTGTAATGACAAAGAACAAGTGTTTATAGATTTTGCACTCATTGAGTAAAATTCAGTTCAAACGATAGCTACTGACAGTTGACTGAATTGTGAAAAATTTTTACAAAAAGCTTTTGCCAACTTTAATGTTTTTGACAAATTGCGAAATTTAGTGATACTCAATGCTTGTGCCTGTGAAAAAATACTGACACTAGTTGTTACTTTGTTTTCAACTTTCAATTGGAGTTATAATTTACTTTATGCCATACATACAGAGATTTACGTAAGGTAAACGGGTGAAATAAAAATCGTATTTTCACTGTGAAGAAATGAATAAGCGTTTCCATTGGCCGTATAGTTTTTCTCACTATATAGTGGAAAATTTTCGTATCAGCATTTATATTAGCTATACGGGTTTTCTCACTAGTGAAGAAAATCGTATGGTCATTTTGCTCACAACATGGCCGACGTGTTGGAAAGGCGCGAAAGAGTTATTTGGAAGAAATAATCGGTATGAATCTGTTTTGAGATATCAATATTTTGTTTCGACATTGTTCGCCTTTGACAGGCTCCATTGTCAAAATAATCTCTATGTGTATAGCATAAACAAATTACTGCATGGTTGGCTCGTTTGTACTTATTTCACAACTCATGCATACGTACTCGACAACCATACAGTGATCTCTATTTTATACTGAACGTTATTTCTCAGTATAACCAATCTGTCATAATGGAAAATAAAAGATACATTGAGTTAGAATGTTTTCATTCACAACGCTCTTACCCGGGGTCCTTTCACCCATGTATTCAGCGATTTTCGTGTCCTTCTTATAAACTAAAATACTTGGAAATCCTTGTATTTTGTTTGTGACACATATAGGTTTTATCCCCCCTTCGAGCTTCTCATCGTCACACTGTACCTAAAAAGAAAAACAAACTTAATTTAACTTGACAAAGTAACTATACATTGATGAAGAATAACTCTGTCAATTACATTCTGAATGTTCTGGTTAAATTCCAGATTGACCTTTGAAATCCAGCTGGGTAGAATATCACCATTAAAACGTACTAGTAATATGGTTGTGTGATACCAGGGTTAACAGCATACCAGAGCTCCAATTTGGGAGGCTCTGAATATTCCATGAACCCAATGTTACCCCAGGAAACCTAACGTTACCCTGACATCCTTGAATGTGTTCAATAGCAAAGTTTGAGGTAGCCATTATAGAGAATACTGTTAATCATGATGCCGTCCATCATACCTTGATGAATTTAATTCTATCTTTGAGCTCTCCTTGTGAGATCGTTTCTGCTGCCTTTGCATATTTCGGAGCCAAAGTGACACAATGTGGACACCTTGTGAAAAATAATATTATATGAGAGTAAAGCTAAGTTACGTTCGTCATTGATCGTAACGACCTGGCAGAGTGGCTCATGTACATTTTACTGCAATGCAATGTGGTCAGAAATTGTTTCAAAAAGGAAATTGACTGACGTCTTTTGAAAGAAATGCATAAGAGGGGAGGTAATTTTCTTTGTTTTGTTAAAGTTTCATGACTTGAGGTGTTTTTCTTTCCATCATTTTTCAGTCTCTTATACTTGATGACTGCAATGAATTCTGGTAAAATGTACATCCTGCATTCTTTTTCGTGATGGTCAATGTAATTTCGTGAGGCTTGGGAGAGTCCCAGTGCTAGTTGTAACAACATTGTTATATCATGCATGACAAGTTATAAAAACCTTGCAACGTGCCCGATAATATCACCAGCTATGTTGTTAATGGTTTGCTGACACAAACTTGGTTGAAAAACTAGAAAACCAGCAGATCATGATCCGAAATGGTTTATTTTTAATAGCCATTTACCAACCATGCATGTGATCACTTAATTAACGTGCAAGCTGAGAAGAAAGATTATTTGTGCATATCACTTTCACTTTTGCTTTGTCATCTGCGCAGTGTCATATGCAAGTATTACTTTATTTCTTTGTCAAAGAAAGACAATTTATTCTCCGTACTCACAGACAAATAAAACTCAATACCTAAGAACGTCACACAAAGGCATATAACTATCTTTATTCAAATTTCGTTAATATACAAAATTTAACCTTGGCTTACCATGAGGCGAAGAAATCGACCATAGAATAATCAGTGTTTGACAAATCTTTCTTCAAGCTTCCCCAGTCATGAAATTCCTTCACAGCTGATTCGGCTGCAGCTGATTTCGAAAATTGAATAGAGCATAAAATTGCTGCAAAAACAATCCCCCCGAAAGCAGCCATATTTCGTTGATTTCACAGTATATCAGTGGGCTAGCAGCGTCCTAAATACTTCGGAGGTTTTACATACAATTGTTACAGGTGAAATAGCTTTGCTTACTTTGCTACAAGTTGTTCGTTCAAGCGGATAACGATGACAATTGGGTACCTGGTGTACAAAGATGTCGGACCCGGCTTGGGGCAACGTGCACTGTGGCTGTAGTGAAAATACGCTAGCTCTTACGTTCATGTGTATGTTGATATAGTTTCCTGTTATTTTCAACATTTAATCGCCTGGTAATGCTATAGAATTCGATATGTTATCTCGAACTAGTCGAAAGCACGCAAGGCATAAGTTCCTTCACTACCTAAAATGATACAAACAGAATTCCACGTTTCGAGGCAGAAAACGTCCCACGTCGCAAGGTAGTAACTATACTACTAACGTCCGACCCAGGATCTTTGCTCAACACCGTCGAATTCAATTTATATATCTTTCAGCAAGAAAAACAACTTGTACTGTTATGAAATGATATTATCTTTAGGCAGATAGCAAAACAAAAATATGCAACTTTGGCACTATTTTGTATTACAAACTGCCTTGTCAACTATAGCATGTAGCCCTGATGTGCTGAATGCATTCACAAAAATACAGATGTCTTTATATTGAAATTCGTTTTAAAACTGACTTTATATCAAACAACGATCTAACTTATCGAGTAATCCAAGTGAATAGACTGCTGCAAATTACAATACACCAGTTAGGTTTTTGGTATATATCTAATTGCGGCACCAACTGACCGAATGTTTTCGTATAATGATTATTCTTCATATTGATTTATTCAGCACAAGGTGTAAGCGTTTTTTGTTGCGAAAATTCTCAGGAAGAGAACATGATGGTACAATTTGAAAATAGTCAAACGAAATTGTAAAGTATTACAGAAACTACATTAAAACCAAAAAAACTGAAAACGTGTGAAAAACGTAAAACGACAAAATTTTCTCACAGATAAGCATACTGCTCTACATATATTCCTTTGGAAAAAAGGTATCAAGTGACAAATATCCTTGTCAAATATTATACCAGTATCATTGTGTTATAAAGTACAAGTTCAAATCGCAACAGGCGATTAAACAATCAAGTTGAAGACAATAAACGTACTATAAACATCTTCCCTTAATCTGTCGGAATCTCAGTGGCAAAACAGGTCGTTTTCTGGTGGCTTTGCAAAGCGTCTTTGTCCTTCCAATTTTGTACAAGAAGACCGGAGTGAACCTGTTGTGTCCATTGTTATCTTCTCAAAACAAATAGTTTAACATTTAGTTGCACTTTGCCAGTCCCGAGTTTGTTTCGGGCGACATTTTATTGCTTTATAGAAGTTGTTAGTCGTTGTAGTCGAGTAAAAGCAAAGAAAAGAAAGTTAATAAAGAAAGAATTGGAAACCGTTTGAGCTTTTGAACACAGCAGGCGTTTACGCTTCAACAAAACCAAGTCATCCCTAAAAGCCCTGATGATGTAGTGGTGTTTAAGCCCAATGATCAGCTGACATTGAAGAAATATTTTTAAACTGAACTGTTCATACGATCTTCATAGGTGAGATGCGTACATAGTTTTTTAATATATATCCTTTCTTTCTCAAGAACTTATAAGCTAAATAGCCAAGCAAGTCAAAGTAACTGCACTCAATAACCTTGTACATATCAGTATACACTATACAGTAACTGTTCTGCTATGGAGGTCAAGCAATGTTCATTACTTCTACATTTACTTTTTTAGATTTATTAATTCATCTTCATTTCGTTTCTAGACATTATTTAACATTGAAATTGCAGTGGTTAATGATTTTTAAATCTCTTTCAAACTCATTTAGAACTAGAGCATGATTTAACAACCCTTTTCTAGTACAAATCTTTTCTAGTACAACTCGTTTCTAGTACCTAGTCCATGAATTTCCTGATAAATGGCCTTAAAAGTTCTTGAAATGTTCCTTGATCTGTAAGAATATTGGTGTAAATGCAAAGTTTAACGCGCTGAAAGCAGTGTTAAGTATTAAACGTGCGTATATAGTTTCACTATGAAAACTGTATTAATATAAATTTTCAAGGTATCCCGATGTCTTCAAACGAAGAAAAAGCAATTTATGTCTTGGAGCAATTGAACGAGCAGCTCTTATGCGCCGTGTGCCTGGAGAAATTCTCGGAACCCAAGCTGCTACAATGCCATCACACATTTTGCACGAAATGTTTACAGCGCATAATCAATAATCGCGATTCAAAGTGCGTCACTTGTCCCACGTGCCGAGATGAAACGAGAATCCCAGGCAAGGGCATCAAGACGCTCCCCACAAACTTCTTTGTGAATAATCTGCTTGATTATCTTTCGCTGGAGGGCGAACAGTTGGAAAAGATGAGAAGCGAGCGCAAATGCGATGCGTGCGAAGATCAGGAGCTGGCCGACGTTGCAACTTCCAAGTGCATCGATTGTTCCAGCGTCCTGTGCGGCGCATGCGTTGCGGATCACAAACGAGCCCGCGCCACGTTGGACCACAGGGTCGTCGCGCTTCTGGGATTTGACGCAGAATGTGATAAGCAGCAATTGGATCGGTACAGCATCAGTTTCTGCAAAACTCACACGCGTAATGTTATCAAGTATTACTGCATGACGTGTGATACGACCGTGTGCCGAGTGTGTACGATTCTGGAACATCGGGAGCACAGGTACGCCTTGATCTTTTCTACCGTTCTTAGGGCCGGTTTCCACTTCAACCGTATCGTAGCGAAACGTAGCGTATTTCATTGAGTCCATATCATTTGTTCTGCTTGAGCGTTTACGAAACAATTAAATAGGCTACGTTTCGCTACGATAAGATTGAAGTGGAAAACGGGCTTTAGGAATGCAAATGTTGTAAATTGCTTGTGAAACTTTTCAATTTTATAGACCTATTGCCGAAATAATTTTTAGGGTTACATCTATATGTAAGACGAGGAAATCAAAGTTAAAGTTTATGTAAATCAATAGAAACCTGTATCACATTTTTCTCCTTCACGCTCATGATTTCTTTTGTGTTTTCTTCATGAATTATAAGTTTCAGAATTTCATGCGAAAAATGATCTGAAATTAGATTGCCAGAAAGCTTTATGCTAATTGTGTTTCCACGATATTCAGGTATGTCTACCCGAAAGAGGCCTTGCCCGAGCAGAAAGAGGAGATTGCAAAGCTTCTTGGGAAGACTAAGGAACGTATCCCTGAGATAAAAGACGCGCTAGGCCTGGTACGAGAGATGTCGGAAAAGTTAGCCGACTGCAAAGCGACCATTGCCGGAGAGATAAAACGGAACGCGGATGAGCGTGTTGCAGTGCTACGAGAGGCGGAGGCGAACCTCTTGAGACGGCTGGAACTTATTTACACTGGCAAACAGAAAGTTCTAGGTCTTCAGAGAGATGGTTTGGAGTTGGAGCTCGGTAAGGTTTCTGGATGTTGTGAGTTTGCTGAAAACGTATTGAAATATGAAAATGAAGTCGAGATCTTGACAATCAAGAACAAATTAAAGAACTTGAGTGATTTTCAGGTTTGTCGATTTTTCTGAATAGTCTTTGGCAAAATCACTTTGTCGCAAATTACAGGGGCATGGTTGGCCAGTTGGTTAAAACACTTGTCTTTCAGCAAAGTCTTCTCAGTGTGACTCGAAACCCGACCCTCATTTAGAAACACTATATATGGGTTAACGCTCTGCTGAAAGTCGCGGGGTTACTCCGGGTACTCCGGTTTCCTGCTACAGGAAAAGTTCACAGGGTGGCTTATGTAATACAGACCTACAGTAATTAGGCGATACTACGTTGGTGTGTTTTACGTTGTTGTGACGTACGCCCTGCATTCTAGCAAAACTAAATAAAGAAACTTAAAGTAATGTGGTTAGTCCTCAATTCTTAACACCATGTTGAAAATTTCTATTGAATATTTACTCATCGTATCTTTATGTATTTCTTCAATCACATCAGTTGAAACTTGACCCAGAAGAGGATGACACGATCCAGTATACCGCTGATTCTGACTACAAGTGTACGGTGACGCAATCTCTGGGTATAATCCATGCAAGTAGCACGTTTGCTGCGCTCTCGTTCGCAGTGGGTGATGGGACATCTACGGCCCGGGTGAAGGTTGAGGCGAGTTTTCAGGTGATCACAAAGGATCGTCATGGAAACAGAAAGGAGGGAGGTGACAGGTTGAATGTTGTGATACGGCAACCTGACGGAGTGAATTTAAAGTCAAAAGTAAAGGATGAAGGTAAATATTATTTCATACCATACCACAACACACCAAACTGAACCACGTCATTCCAAAGCTTCCCACATAGCATCACACCAAATGACACCACACCATACCACATCATACCACACGATACCACACTGCATTATACCACGCGACCACATCATACCACACCATCATACCATACCACACGCCACGACAACACACCACATCGCACCACACCATACCATACATTTACATTTTTTGATAATTTTCCTCGCAGGTAACGGGACATATCTTGTATGCTACACACCAGAGCTCAACGGTAGACACGACATATCAGTTACAATTCAAGACAAACCCATCAAAGACAGCCCGTTCAATGTCCTCGTGATAAACCGACGAGAATACAACGAGGTTGGCTCGACGCTCATGAGATTTGGTCAATATGGAAGCAAGAAAAAGGAGTTTAAGTCACCGTTTGGTGTGGCCTGTGACCAGTCTGGACACATCTATGTGGCCGATAGTTACAACCATCGAATTCAAGTGTTTGGGACGAAAGGAGAGTTCGTGCACTTTTTTGGTGCTCATGGCGAAAGAAAGGGTAAGTATTTGAGCAAGTAAGTAAGCAAATGAACTCTATTTGAACCCGGTAGACTCAGATTTACTGAAAGGACAAGAAAATTGCCAATTTCAAATAGCAAAATTATACAAACACAAGCTTTCAACAAGTCTGTTGACATATCTTGTTGTTGACAGATTTGTCTTCAACAAACCGTTATCGGGATGCATTCGCATCGCTTGCAAGAGGATATTGGCGACAAATCCGTTGGAAGTCGTCAACAGTCTTGTTGTTATCCACTGGTGTATTGTCAACAAGTTGTAACAAGTCTGCAAGCAATGAAAAGTTGAAACAAACCTAATTTTACAATACCTCGACAATTAAACCAACTTGTACACATTTGCCAGGTGAATTTAACTGTCCTACGGATGTGGCCGTGGACACCGCTGACCGCGTAATCGTGTGCGACAATGGCAACAATCGCATTCAGATCCTCACGCAGAGTGGTACGTTCCTTAGCAAATTTGGTCGCGAGGGGGTAGGCAACGGGCAGTTCAAGAGTCCCTGGGGCGTGGCGGTGAACGACGCCCGCCAGATCTTGGTGGCCGACATGGAAAACCATCGCGTGCAAATTTTTAGCCTGGAGGGAAAATTTGTGCTGAAATTTGGTTCGTTTGGCGAGAAAAATGGCCAGTTTAACTCGCCGTGTTATGTTCTGGTCGACAAGGAGAGCGAGTCTATTATTGTAGCGGACTCAAAGAATCACCGTTTACAGTTCTTTGATAAAAACGGCCGCTTCAGAAGAAAGATGGGGTCTCAAGGCGCTCGAGAGCTTCAGTTCACCCACCCTAGAGGTCTGGCACTGGACGTGTGTGGTCATCTGGTGATCGCTGACATGGGTAACCATCGTCTGCAGATTGTGACGCTGGATGGGAGATTGGTGAAGACCATCGGCTCAGAAGGTAGCGGGGATGGCCAGCTGTCTTTTCCCGAGAGTGTGGCAGTCACTCCCAACACTGGGTACATTGTCGTCTCTGATTTAAGCAATAACCGCATTCAAGTATTCTAAGTAGTAAACATGACAACCAGATATGATTAAACTATATAGAACCAATACGACTCAAAAACTCACAATTAATTGTGGTAATTTTACTAAGCATAAAAAGTGATATTCTATATACATAGATATTATTTAGCTAACTGCGGAGTGCGATAATACAATAACTTTGCTATCGCGTGTCCCCAAAACGCGAAATCATGAACACACAACTCGTGTATTCTATTTGAAATGACAAAGAATTTGAATTGATTAATGGTATCGTTTTTGAGGTAACACTCTGTAAAACATATTACATTCTCTTAAATAACAATAACTTGTTCATTTTCAAATTAAATTTGGCAAAACTGTCGAGAAGCGTTGAAGCTGTGTAAACCATCAACTAACTTGCTATATTCTATACTTTGTCAAGCATTTCACTACTATTAAAATATAATTTTGTGGAGACACCGCGTAAGTTTACTATCGCAGAGTTTTCGATCCGTAAGCTCGGATCTTTATCAGTGCGAAGAAACCCACGGATCGAAAGCTCTGCGATAATAAACTTACGTGGTGTCTCCACAAAATTATATTTTAATTTGATATTCACCATGCAAACATACAAGGAACTTATTTCACCACTAGCTGATGTCAATACGGCCGTTTCGCCGTTCTTGGTACTCGATGAGAAACAATGAATTTTAAAGCCGAAATAATAACGTTAGACCTGTCACACGATATCGTGCTAATTAAGAAGTTAAGATGTAGTGACGTTTTTAGAAAAACGAAAAAACATATGCTGCGAAACACAAAAAGATGGCGAAAAAAATGAGGAAAAACAAACGGTCGAAAACATCCATTGTGTAGTGCCAATCCGCCTTCAACTCGTTTGCGACATTTTCTTCCTCCAAATGTTTTGACATTTTTTCCAACTCTACGAGGATCCTTTTCTCGTAGAAGGAATTTCGTCCCACGGGCGTCTGGGCTGCAAGATCCCGCATGCTTATGTATTGCGTTGACGTTTCAGCCAGCAGTATTTGATCGAATTTCAACTCTAATCTTTTTGCCACCGTTGACTTCTTCATGCAAAGTGCGACCGCGATGCAGTCTCTGATTCTGGCCAGATACCGTGGAACAGGCAAGCCCGAGGAGACGTGGTTTAGGCGAAGTATAAAGGCCGTTGCAACAAGCGCTAGTATTGTCGACGCGCCGATGGAATTGAAGAACTTGGTGACCATCGGAACGGCGTCGGAAGTGACCGGCGTACGTTCGTTCACGATGAGCATGAACACGACCAGACCGAGCAGTACCGAGATAACAAGGGAGACACGTTCCCCGGAATCGGCTGGGAAAAGAAATGAAATGCAAGCGAGAAGCGACAGAAGCATCGAGGGAGAAATAATTGTCATGATATAATACAATGCTTTTCGTTCTAACACCAGTCTATAGGTTACATCGACAAACGCGTAGGGACAGCACTTGTACATCCTGGACTTCCTCTCCGACGTGATTGACTTTAGTTTCCATTCAGAATTTTCTCTGTATCCTTCTAAATCAATGCCATCTCCGTCTAGCAACTCCAGATCAACCAATGATGCGTCGTGGGTCCAAGACAAAAACCTTATCTGGCATTTCTGAGTGTCGAAGGGGAAGAATGCAACGTCAATCGGGCAAGAGGAATACAGTATTTTTGTTAGGAAATAGGTGATGTATCCTCTCGAATCCAGCGAGATCCTGAATTTGTCACTGGATATATGACCTTCGCCCTCTTTCGTGCTACATAAATGTATTATGTATAATAATAGTCAAATTCAGCACCATCTTCAGCGATGTGAGAAACTAGATTTCTATTAATCTGACACTGCTGCAGAGAATAATTAGCTATGAATTTATTTGTGGCATGTTTGGGTTTCTAGACCGCCACAAAAAAATTTTTAACTAAACATTTTTCGGAAACTTGAATTGTGTTTTATCATTAGATCAGGAAATAACGTCTTACTTGGCGAAGAGTTCAATGTCTGGCGTCCATACTCGAGACGGTTTAAGACTGAGAAACGAGTGTCCGCCGTAATCACTTGCATTCCATTGCAGGAACGGGTCGTGCCATGTCTGAGAAATAGAAAAGTATTTACTGCATCATTATTTTAATTTCCCGACACTTTTTGCGACAGAAATTTAGCTTAAGACTTACCAAACTTATCCATACAAGCGAAATGAGGACCTGACTGGGCTCGTCCTGTATAACAAAGAAAATATATAAAGAAGAAAGATATATTATATGTTGAATAAGTTTACTCGAGTATGGTTCGCTAATATTGTTATAATTTATATGGAACTTATGCTATTCGTTGACAACGGGCATTACGTACGGTTGAAACTTACTAAATCTTTGACTTGGTTGTAATTCAATTCAATTCCCACAGTTACCACCTCGGACGAATTCTTCACGGGCCTAGCATTTGCATCATAATCCTTGAACAAGTCTTCCATTAAGCGTACTTGATCTGGCTTAATTCCAGTAGTTTCTATAAAGGGATCATTGTGATACAGTACTGTTCAATTCAGAAGCGTCGGCATGTCTGTTATCTATTGACAAACTGTTTTCAAGATGCCTGTTTTCAACACTGTGTAAAATGAAGAGTTCTGCTCCAGGTTAAGCATTGCTAGACACAAAACGTTTTACCACACCGTTATTTGTTTGCGATAAAACATTCTTGTAATAAAATATCTATTTACTTGCCTTGTAAAATTGCCAGAAGCAAGATATATGCCAATAAAGCTTTAATAACTGTCATTTCTTATAGTTCGTTACGGTTTTTTGTTCATACAAACACCCAGAGACTTGGACCTCCCAATTTCGTCGAAGCTTCGAATTAATTTGAACTAAAGACGATTTCTGTGACCGCACAGTTGAAACCACCTGCTGTTTGTGGCAACATTCATAAATGATGCAAGCATTAGCTTTTGAGGTGTTTTTGCTATGCCCATTTTTTTGCTATACCTGTCGAAGGTTTTTCAATTTTGTCGAAATTTAAAATTTTTATACAGGAATGAAGGAGTTAAATGATAGCTGCCTTTTTTCTTCAGGCAATAACAAACTTTGGGCAAAAAAATCCACAAAGATTTGAGCAAGATAAGACTTGGACGATCTATTTATGCACTTTTAGGATAAGTTGTAGTCAAAATTTGGGCTGCAAAATAAGAATACTACCTCCCCCCTAGGCCTGAAGGACTCTCTTCATTGCTTTTGGTTGGCTTATGCACACAGACAGATAATCAATACCATTTTTATAACCCCCACCACTAAGTTCCATACGTGACCCATAAAAGTGAGGGCAAATATAACCCAAGACATTAGTCTAAAACCATGTTTCCAAGTTTGTAGTTTTCTGTTCTACCATCAGAATGACATTTTAGATCCTCAGGAAGCCAATATTAAGATTTGTGTTTACTATTTTAATCCACATATTAGAAAATTTACAGTAAATTACATAATTACACCATAAGTAACAGGATTTAAAAACCGCTAAGCTATGTTATTAAGCCTACATCAATATATATATGAACATTACGAACACCATTTTTGCTATTTTATCGTAGCGAAACGAAAACGCCTGCATTTATCAAGCTGTAAAGGAAAATACATAAATGGTAAATGCGATGCAAATTAGAAGAAAGGTAACAAAGAAAAATCGATCGAACACTCTCATGGTATAGTGCCATTCCTCTTTCGTATCGCTTTCCATTTTTTCATCCTGTAAATGCTCTGTGATTTTTTGCAGTTCCGTCAGTATTTTCTCTTCGGTCAGTTGTTTTCGAAATGAAGTCAATCCAGCGAGATCTCGAATATTCAAAGGCCATTGTCGATAATATCCATTGCCAGTGACCTGAAAAATGAAAAAGCCGATTCACTTCGTGTTTTTGATCAACTTTTTTCAGCGGCATGGGGAACGGGGGTGGGAGCAAAGATCCCCTGATATTGAAAACCTTTAAGTTTGTCTAAAAGTTGAGCAAAAGTTAGTTTTACCAAAAAGTTTTACCTGGGATTCAGTCAGTAACACATCCCCAAAACTGATCTCAACTCGTTTCCTTGATGATTCGCGTCTCATGCGAAGTGCGCCTGCGATACAATCTCGGATACACGCAAGATATCGTGGAACCTTTGCCGACGTTGGTGCGTGGTTTAAGCGAAGTATAAGGGCAGTTGACATCAAAGCCAGGACTGTGCACGCGCCGATCGCGTTGAAGAACTTCGTGAGCATCGGGGTGGCGTCGGAGGTGACCGGTGTACGTTCGTTTACGATCAGCATAAAGACGACAAGGCCGAGGAGAACGGAGATAACGAGCGACACACGCTCGCCCGAGTCGGCGGGAAATAGGAAGGAAATACAAGATAATAGAGATAGAAGAATGGAGGGGAAAAGTATGGTCATAATGTAGTACAAGGGCTTTCGTCGAAATTCAAGAGTGAATGTTATGTCGTAGTATGGCTCTGGACAGCATTTGTACTTCACTGTGTTTCTTACAGAGCCAACGGATCTCAGTTCCCAAACAGAATTTGCTTCCAAGTTCTTTAAGTTTATCCCGTTTGAGGAATCGGGTAGTCTAAGGTCAATATGGAGTCCATTGTACCTCCACGAACCGATTTTTAACTTGCATCTCTGAGTATCGAAGGGAAAGCGTCCTATGTCAATTGGGCAAACTGATTTTAGGATGGATGGAAAGCCCGCTGCGACTTTCCCGTCGTTGTGTATCCTTGCTTGGTAGGAAAGGTCAAACAACAGCGCGCCGTCTTTTTTGGCACTAGAAGAAAATCGAAAGAATTCGATCATCTAGGGATTTTTAAAGAGATCGGTTATACGGGTATATCAGCTCCTTGTCGACTTTGCAAGCAATGCAACCAAAAAGGATAAAAGATAAATGAATTTACTCTCCAGCAAAGTTCTTTCTAAATTTTTTCCTTGAATGATTACCGGTCGACAATGAGTCGCTAACAATAGGCGGCGACATATTGGAGGTAGGCTTTATAAATTCAATTTGATATGATGCATCTCAAAAATACTCCGTGTGTATCATCATGGTGGCCTATGGTTTCTTGGTTTCTAAACGTATCAATTTAAGTACGTTCATAATATGTGTCAATCATTTCAAAGTTTTCTTAGAGGTAGTTAACATGAATCTGGGTTGAGTTTCAAACCCGAATGAGTCTTCGAATTCAACCGTGTTTACACGAGAGATTAAATTGAAGGCTGAGAAATTGTGGTATACAAAATCCTCATTCTGGATTGAGATTCGTCTCTCTTACTTTTTCGACGTTTTTGCGCTTATACATTAAGTACGCGACTCAAACTTCCCGTTTGGCAAACAATCTTAATTTTGGACATAATACAGGGTGGCAAGGGCTGGTTACGGATCAAATTTCACAGCTGGGGAAAAGTAGTTTCACATGAAATCAACTCAGTCGAGTCGTAACTCAGTCCGGGTTCATGTACACAAATATAGTTTAGTCGGTCCAGAATGAAATGAAGTGTATAAACTCACTTGTTGTAAAGAGTCAAGTCGGGTTTCCAAATTCTAGTCGGACTCAAGAATATAACTTTGTGTCCTCCGTACTCACTGGCGTTCCACTTCAAGTATTCGTCGTACCAATCCTAAGCAAATAAAATGGTTTTCTGTTTCCAGAGATAGAGCCCAATGACTTGATGTCCTAACATGCTTGTTATTTTATCGGGAGCTCCTCTCTAGAGCTAATGATTTTATAAACCGATATGAGTATATCTTACCAAGCTTGCGATTATGTTGTTCACGTCCAACACGTATGATTCAAGCAGAATAGCATTTCACTCAATTGAGATGTTGCAAAGTTGAGGAACCAAATTTCATTTTTGTCTGTGCGCTGCACTGTATCATAAATCGAGCAAGATATACACAGCCAAAAACGAACAACCTGTTTTGGCCTGATGAAAACAGGCTTGAACAGTGTTTTGCTGCCAACATTGTTCAATGTTGTCAACAATATTGTTCATTGTATTCATACGTAAGATTTTCTTACCATGTTAATCCATACAAGCGATCTTGCTACTTGGGTTGGCTCGTCCTAGGAAACCAATCAAACTCAGATCAGGTATGATCAAAATTTAAAACCAGCATGTCTTTACCGGCTTGTTCAAATTTGGCTGGCAAATGTAACATAGTTGGAACTTTTGAAATATAAGGTTTAATCGGTAATAGACATTTAGCAGGGTGTTTACAATGTGCTTACCAAGTGTTGTAGCTGGTTATAAGTGATAGAAAACCTGACAACTGTTGGTTCAGATGGGTATGGATCATCCTTCTCTGGTCTGGCATCGGGATCGTAGCCGTCCAACAAGTCGTGTATTAAACGAGCTTTGTGTCCCCTCATTGCGCTCGCACAATCTACATCTAAATATAAGAATACGTAGCGTTGTTTGCTGGTGTTTTACCCGCAATATATCAACTCAATTAAGTATTGGCCCCGGGATACAGGAATTGCGACGGCGAGTATTGAAAATGTAAATTGAAGATTTTTCATTACACAGTAATCCAGAGGATTATCTTATTTCATTAAAAATTTTTTTTTATTAAGGTTCACTTGAAAATATAAGCAAAACTTCCTAACCGTCCGGAACGTTACTACAACTAGCACTAGGTAAAATTTATTTTCAAGGTGTCATTCTGACGTCGTTTTAGAAGGGTTGGTTCAATAAATATAACATGGCATTAATATAGCATTCATTTGTGCAGGTTGATCGTGTAATGACTAGCAATATTCTAACATTGTTACAAGTTCTGGTTGATGAGATTGACGACTTTATTGTTATAACGCGACAGAAAAATAACAGGCGTCGATCGAATTTACATTTTCAACCTTCAATATTTTAACGTCTTTAAAGTTAGTTTAAGTTTGCTCTGACTAACTTTCCTTTGTCCGTTTGCTTCTGTTGTTGCTTTGTAATGCGGTTAACATAATATCTTACAATGGAGATTTCTTTTCAGCCAGTTTCTCAACTGTTACACAACAGTATAGGCAATGAAAAAGCGATAACGCGCCTGTAATATTCCTCATGCGTGGTTGACGTTAAGATTGAAATTAATGTTAAAATTGACTAGAGAAAATATTTGAACCTACATACATTGAATCTTTTGACAACAATCATGTTTAGCAGGCTACTCGATCAATTTTATTCATCTACCCTAACTGCATGTTGTGACCGAACGCTCTATATTGAAACATGGCCGAGTTGGCGGAAGAAGTATATATTGATATCTTTAGTACATCACTTTCGGCGTTCCTGTCATTTCACCCGAAAATAATCCTTAAACATCGTTAAACTGTGTAGCTAATACTGTTTAATAGAACAAGTTTGTCTTAATCTTTTTCATCGTAAAGCTCACTTGCCTGTTTTTCATGATTCGTTTTATCTAAAGTGCATCGACGATTATCGTTTCAGAAATATACATTTTCAAAATGACGACATCCTGTGCGAGTTTTGATTTATTTTTTAAACCTTACCTTTGGAGAGTATGACCAATTGAAACGCCGTTAAAAATACTTTTAATATGATTTTCTTATTTCCCATGAAGACAATATGCAGTTTACATCGTATCATAACATGACATTGTTTACTTTAACATAGTACGCTGTGCTTGCATTAAACTATCGATCGGAACGATTGAATACTGGATCGACACGGCGACACCTGCATTATTGCGGTGCAGGCAAGCCTAAAACCATAAATTTTTTATAAAGTTCAGACAAGGTACAGGTAACTGGTTGAAATTGTATTGTATCAATTTCTGCATAATACTTATATCACAATTTTGACGACAACTCAAGACAGTTTCTCTAACACCTAATTGAGATTTCTTGAAAAATTCAATTCGTTTATGTATCGGAGATCGATTAGTGCCTTCAAAATACGCTTTTACTTGTAGTGTCTTCAAGCCATCTCGCTGTATTTACATATAGATAATGCTGTAATAAATTTGCTTCATGTCACTAATTGCACTTGTGTGAGATTAGAATATGTTTCCGTTATTGCAATGACTATATTTTGTTGCGACGATGTTGAATTTCATCTGCTTGGGGGGCTTAATTCATTAAATTTTTATCGTTTTATACTAATTTTGACCGCACTAAAGTTACATAACATGAAAGATTGTTGGCATGTACAAAGTAACAAGGCAACGACAGGACAGGACAACGAAGGACAGGTCAGGAGAAGTTTAGGGCAGGGTAGGACATGCACAGCACAATAAAGAACATGCATGACAACGGCGGATAGAACGGGACACAGGATGACACGGTAGGGAAATGACACGACAGCCCAACGCCATTATAGGACAGAATAGGACAAGATATACGTAGAATGACTGAAAAACGAGAGCCATCTAAAGCATTAAAAGCTTTCAAACTCGTGTTTTAATGTCGTTGTTATGTTTATTAATTACGTTGAAACACTAGTTCATATTAAAAGTTATACAGTGTATTTAATACAAGAATACATAAATTGCCAGTTAACCTGTGCAATATCCCGTATACATTACAGAATCCCTTATCAAGCTACGAGAAAAATACATGTGATGAACCCGACCCATATTAGGAAAAAAATAACGAAGAAAAGTCGATCAAACACTCTCATCGTGTAATGCCATTCCTCTTTTATTTCGCTCGCCACTTTCTCATCCTGTAAATTTTCAGTGAGTTTTTGTAGCTCTCCCAAAACTCTCTCTTCCATAACATGTTTTTGTTTCACGATCGGTCCATTAAGGTCCATTATGTTCACAGGGCACTGTAAAAAAAAGAAAAAGATTTTTTTTCGCGGTTTACGCTTGTGGTTGTTTTTTAACTTTGTGTTTAATTAATGCAAACATGTTTCGATAAGCGTTATTTAAGTACCTGTGACGTGTTCAGAAATATATTTTCCAAATTGTTCTGAACTGGTTTCCTTGGTGATTCGCGCCGTCTCATGCAAAGCACGCTGGCGATGCAGTCTCTCGTGGACACAAGATAGGCCGGAACAGATTCCGACGTGGATGCGCGGTTTAGGTGAAGAATGAAAGCGGTTGCAATCAAAGCCAGGACTGTAGATGCACTAATCGAGTTGAAGAATTTCGTGAGCAGCGTTGTAGCCTCGGATGTGACAGGCGTGTGCTCGTTTAGGATCAGCATAAATACGACGAGGCCGAGGAGAACGGAAATAACGAGAGATACACGCTCGCCCGAGTCGGCGGGAAATAGGAAGGAGATAGAAAAGAGCAGAGAAAGAAGAATCGAAGGATAAATAATGGTCATGATGTAATACAAGGGCTTTCGTCGAAGTTCAAGCGTGTATGTTATGTCGTAGTATGGCTCTGGACAGCATGTGTATTTCACCAGATTTCTCACAGCGGTGACGGATTTCAGTTCCCAAACAGAATTCGCTTCTAGGTTTTTTAGGTTTATACCCTTTGTGGTTTCCTCCAAACGCAGATCTAGATCAAGTCCGTTATACCTCCAAGAACCGATCTTTAACTTGCATTTCTGAGTATCGAAAGGAAATGTTGCGATGGAGATAGGACATACTGATTTTAGAAGGAGAGGACATCCCATTGTTACACGACCATCGCTGTGAACTTCAGCTTCATAGGAGAGGTCAATGATACCGGCGCCATCTTTGTTTGCACTAGATGAGAATTGAAAGACTCGTTCATGATTTGCCTTCTTGAAATATGGGACTTTTACCTGGAGTTATCGTTCCATTATGTACAGAGTTCACTAGGTTAGGATTGGAGTTAGGATTAGGGTTGTATGTGGTTTTCCAACTCGAATTCTCTACTTAAACTACGATGAGAGTTGGTGAGAGTTAAATGCATGATATTAACAATCAAACGAGAAAAAAACTTGTCAACTTTAATTGAAATTTGAACCAGCTAAGCTGTTAAATTTGATGAAATGTGCAGATTTTCTTTGATTTCGAAACGTACTCGATTTTTCTCGCTTCAGAAAAACCGGTTAAACTCACTTGTTATATAGTGTCAAGTCTGGCGTCCAAATTCTTCTTGAGCTTACGTGAACACGTTTGTTTCCTCCATACTCACTGCTGTTCCACGACAAATAGTCGTCTTGCCAATTCTAAGCAAAAATTTTTGTCTCTCAGTGTCACATTGAAGAACACTATATAGAGCTTACCGTTAGTATCATGACAGCATTATATGATGCAGGTATAATAAAAAAGGGTAGTCTCTAAAACATGTACAGTTATACACCCCGACTATATTCACATGGAGAATATTTGTACTGGGGTTGGAATTCATCAGCTAAAGAAAATAGGGTTAAAATTTCAGGAAGACGGTTAACCGCTATGTCAATACAATTTGTGCCCGGAGACAATGGGATTTAGTCACATGTAGGTTGGTAAATAGGAGTTGTAGTACGCTCTATCCCTTTGAGACGCTTTTTGACAAAGAAGAACATTCCTTATAAAAGACCTATATATATATAAAAGACCAAATACAGATAAACTTGAAAGTGGAGTTAAAGTGTGAAATTGGTAAAATATCAGAACATAAAAACTAATTTTTGTACCGCGCTTATCCATACGAGCGATGTTGCTACTTGAGTATGTATGGAACAAATAATTGTTTGATTATACGATAATCCGGGATGAGATAAACTCGTACGAACAAAAATGTTCTGTATATACGATAACAATTGGGAGAGCAATGTTTCTAGAGGTGAAAAGATAGTGAAATTAGGAACTTAACATGCGGAAATATACCTTGTGGTGCAATGGACCAAAATATTTTTTTTATTTTTAGCAAACACTTTTGAGTCCAAGCAAGCAAATTTTGTTTCTGCAATAATGTTCCCAAGGAGAGCAAACATTGCCAGGAACACAATAAGTAGGATATCAGCCTTAAACGGACTTAAGCAATAAGAAATGATCAGATTAATTATTTACAAAAACACAAGGGGACACATAAGAATCCTGGCTTAGAGCGTTTTTAAGTTAAGCTTCACTTCGAATTCTGAATACTATAGAAGATGTATCCAGTGTTGCACTATCAGATCAGTGAATTATAGACGCAGCTGCAGGAGAATTTCGATTAATCCATGGCTGCAAAAGAAGCCTATCATACAGGATATTTAAGTAGTGGGTGTGACTTATCCACAGCAGGCAACTCAAATACCTACCAAGTGTTGCAGCTGGTTGTATGTCATTAATAATCTCACAACGTTGGATTCTGTTGAAGTGCCTTTATTCTCTGGCCTTGTATCAGGGTCATAGCCCTCCAGCAAATCCTGTAGCAGACGTGCTCTGTGTCCCTTGCTTGCACTTGCACAAACTACATGCACAACATGAAAGTGTATGAAGATTTTATACCGACCAGTTTCGTTGCAAGTAAATTGTAGTCCATGAAAAAGTGAATTTTACTAATGAAGTAAGTTACTGGCTAACACCATCAAAAATTTGATTTTGATAGTTATGTCACTGCTGCGGTTCTGTAACTTCAAAACGGGTTAAATAACGTTTAAAATGGTATACAGCTATTTTAGGTTGTCTTTCCAAAAGCGTAAACCGTGAACTATGAGCGCGCAAGGATGATGCGTTATTGTTTATTTAGAACCTGATACTCGGGGAATTACATTTATAGGAAGTAAATTTGCCGTTGTAATTTTTCCATGTGCTCTCGATGCTGTCTCAATAAAATAACTGCGTGTTTACAGATGAAAATAAGCAATAACCCAGCGTTCCTTGCGAGCTCATAGTTTACAGTTTACGCTTTTGAAAGGGCAATCTTTATTGAAATATCTGTAGATAACTCAGTTTTATTTAACTGCGTCACCTGCAGTATACATTCTATTTTTTATCAGTATACATACATGCTCAAAATTCATAGATATTAGATTGAAAATCAAAAGAAAAATAGAATCAATTGTATATATACAGCACAATCATACCTATATGTATAGCTAATAAATGGGAATAATCTATCAATTGTAATCTTCCATAAATATTGGGGGACTACGGGTCAAAGAAAAAAAACTTGTCAAACATGTAGGACGTGGAGCTGCCAGAAAATTATATATGTTAATCTACATGTACATGTACTTATTGTAGTTCACAATTAGGCACAAACCATATATCGTATTATCCTATTATGTAATTGTATTGAAAATAACAGAATATACGTATATTTACGAATTAAGATGACATTACTCTTGTTTTGGTTTATTTTGTCTACGTTACCTCTTGAGAGCACGGTCAATGCAAACACCGTTAAAAATACTTTCGACATTATTCTTTAATTTGTAAACATGAACGTAAGTAGGTTTTGGCTATATCCAGTATCTACACAGATGTATCCTTGGGACGATACAAATTTTCGTGCGAAAATAAAAGCTATATACTTGTGGATATTAGCCTGCAGGCTGAAACCATAAATTTTTAATAAACTACGGACAAAATTACTTATAAAGTTGAAGTTATTCAAGTAATTTCAATTTTTTTAAATCTTTTTTGAAATTAATTTCAATCTTACTGAGAAAAAACAGAAAGGTTTCGCATACATACATTGGGTTTCTTTGAAAGTTCAGATTAATGCACATTTTCTTACATGTTTTTGCGATATTAACATATTGTCAGGCATGTAACATAATTTAATAACTCTTTTCCCCCTAATTCAGTCCATAATTATTGCTTTGATATTTTGAAAATGTTCCCTAGTAATTAATTAATGTTAAGATTAATGTTCAACATAGTTTAAGTTCAATCCGTGCAACATCATTTGAGAAACGTAATTAACGTTGCTTGTATAGTACACTAAATATTACACTTCTCGTGCAATATTGACTCTATTAAGTAATTTTTACACCCAGCCGGCCATTATGTTGTTTTTAGAGAAATATATCATTAGAACGTTTTTTATTTGTTTACCAAGATGTCTTTGCACTACTTGCTTTTGACAAGATGTCTTCGCACCATTTGTATCAAGTTGTTGGAACAAGCTTATCACTCAAATACTATTTCATGCTGTAAGGTGCATTTAATACATTATAAGTTTATAACTCGTGCAAGAGACTCGATCACACTGTGCAGAAAACAGATGTGACTAACCCGATAGAAATTAGAAAAAAAATTACAAAAAACAGACGATCAAACACTCTCATCGTGTAGTGCCATTCCTCTTTCATTTTGCTCGCCACTTTCTCATCCTGTAAATGTTCGGTGAGTTTTTGTAGCTCTCTCAGAACTTTCTCTTCCACGAACTTTTGTTTCACGATCCGTCCATTAAAGTCCGCTATGTTCACAGGGCACTGTAAGAAAGAGGAAAAGTTTTTTCCGCAGTTTACGTTCGTGGTTGTTTATTATCTGAGTCACTCTGTGTTTAATTAATGCAAACATGTTTCGATAAGCGTTATTTAAGTACCTGTGACGTGTTCAGAAATATATCTTCCAAATTGTTCTGGACTGGTTTCCTTGGTGATTCGCGCCGTCTCATGCAAAGCACGCTGGCGATGCAGTCTCTCGTGGACACAAGATAGCCTGGAACAGATTGTGACGCGGATGCGTGGTTTAGGTGAAGAATGAAAGCGGTTGCAATCAAAGCCAGAACTGTGGTCGCACTAATCGCGTTGAAGAAATTCGTAAGCAGCGTTGTAGCCTCGGATGTGACAGGAGTGTGTTCGTTTAGGATCAGCATAAACACGACAAGGCCGAGGAGGACGGAAGTAACGAGAGAGGCACGCTCGCCCGAGTCGGCGGGAAATAGGAAGGAAATAGAAAAGAGCAGAGAAAGAAGAACTGAAGGATAAATAATGGTCATGATGTAATACAAGGGCTTTCGTCGAAGTTCAAGCGTGTATGTTACGTCGTAGTATGGGTCTGGACAGCAAGTGTAATTCACCAGGTTTCTCTTAGCGGTGACGGATTTCAGTTCCCAAACAGAATTCGCTTCTAAGTTTTTTAAGTTTATCCCCTTTGTGGTTTCCCGTAAACGCAGATCTAGATCAAGTCCGTTATACCTCCAAGAACCGATCTTTAACTTGCATTTCTGAGTATCGAAAGGAAAGCTTGCGATCGCGATGGGACATACTGATTTTAGAATGAGAGGACATCCCATTGTTACACGACCATCGCTGTGAACTTCAGCTTCGTAGGAGAGGTCAATGATAGTGGCGCCATCTTTGTTTGCACTAGATGAGATATAAAAAACTCGTTTATCATTTGCCTTCTTGAAATATGGGACTTTTACCTGAGTTATCGTTCCACTATGTACAGAGTTCGGGGGGGGGGGGGCAACTCTAATTCTCTAGTTAAACGAGGATGAGGGTTGGTGAGACTTGAATGCATGATATTAGCAATCAAACGAGAAGTTTGAACCAGCTAAGCTGGTGAAATGTGATGAAATGACGAGATTTTCTTTGATTTCAAAACGTTCTCGATTTTTCTCGCGTTAGAAAAACCGGTTAAACTCACTTGTTATATAGTGTCAAGTCTGGTGTCCAAATTCTTCTTGAGTTTATGTGAATACGTTTGTTTCCTCCATACTCACTGCTGTTCCACGACAAATAACTGTCTTGCCAATACTAAACGAAAATTTTTGTTTCTGTTATTATGAGAATTATATAGTAAAGGCGTTGCCATTTATTAAATTTTTACCCAATCACTTTGTTTTCATGTTTACTATATTTACTTCCCTGAACTTGAGTTCTTTTTAAAAAAAGTATTTTTTTTGGGTGGCACACGATGTATAGACATACATGTGTCCGAAAGACAAAGGGAAGTGGAATGAGATACACTGTATTAATTTATTGGCAAAAAAATATCATACGAATAATGATGAAACGAGAAAGGAACATAAAGTTTTCTCGTACCGCGTATATCCAGACAAGTGATGTCACTACCTGAGTCGGCTCATCCTATATGAAACAAAGAACAGTTTGTTATAAGTTCCTTGTATGTTTGCATGGTGATTATTAATCAAGGTATAATTTTGTGGAAACACCACGTATTACTACAGTTTGATTATGAAGAAGAATGAGAGCAACAGCGTGAGCTAAAAATATTCCTTATATCATATTCCGCCGCGTCTTTCGTCGCCTAACCTGCGAACATGACGAAAATGTTTCCAAAGTTTGAAAAACACAAGGGAACATTGATGGGAAACATAATGTTCCAGAAAAAATGTTTTGAATATCCGGCATTTAGCCATAAAAAAGTGTCAGTATATCTAATAATAGCATAGTAGACTCGGTTTCTTTTGTTTTTACCGGGCCGATTACTAATTAAGTAATCACCCGCTCAGTTATATATGGATGGTCAATAATGCAAGCAAGTACATTCGACACAACAACAGAACACCTTTATTCACGCTTATTAACAACATTCAAACTTATTTACGTGTTGTAATATGAATGTGTACATCTCCCTTAACAGTAGCGCGGTGTAGAATGCCACCTATATCTAGATTTGGAATGAACAATTAGTAAAAACAAAGTATATGCTTAGAAACCCTTGTCAACTATGCTTTTACAAACTAATGGCATGGCTTTTCGGGAGATTAGTGATTAAGTGGCCCCTTACCCTCGGGGCCATTACGGGGCCATTTAATCACTAATCTCCCTCAAGCCATGCTATTACTTATAATTATTCAGAGCTGTCAAACCAGCCAAATACCTTGCTGTTTTCCACCCGTTCATACCTGCCAACTGTTCCTGAATTTGCATCGGCGAGTCAGTTTAATAATCAGTAATTTTTTAGAGATCCTTCAATTCAAATAAAAGATACTCACTAAGTGGTGTAATTGGTTGAAAGTCATTGAGAATCTCACAACCACTGGATGATATGAATCATTCGTCACCGGCCTTGCATCGGGCTCGTAGTCTTTCAGCAAATCGTGTATCAGGCGAGATTTGTGTCCCTTCATTGCACTCGAAACAGCTAAATCAAAAACACAAAAGACGGGCGATGGGTTTTTATATCGAGGTTTTTTCAGCTAGAATGAACCTTTAACCTGTTAGACGAAATTTTGAAAAAATTCGAAACAGGCAAAAATTTTACCACAATCTTGAAAGAACATCCTAAACTTAGTAATATTGCAAAATTTGGTTGTGAAATGTTCTAAAATATGGAAAATATAGCCTTGCGAATATGGCAAATTTTGTATACATTTGTATACTGGTGGAAAATAATACCCAGTTGATACCCTTGGGTATTAATTTCTCTCTCTAATCTTCTACAGTTTACAACATTTTACAACCAAACTTTGCAATTTTACTAAGTTTAGGATGCTTTTTCAGGCTGCGGTAATATTTTTTCCTATTTCGAGTTTTTTCAAAATTTTGTCTAAAAGGTTAAAGGCTTATTACCATAAGCAGCCAAATAAAAATTAGCAAAATAAAACTATTTCAACGTACGTGTATATATATATATATATATATATATATATATATATATATATATATATATATATATATATATATATATATATATATATATATATATATATATATATATATATATATATATATATATATATACACACACAAAAAACCCAAAAAACACGTAACTGTATTGCCTGATGATTTCTTGTTGCAAGAAGCTTTAAGTAGCAACTTATTCAATTTGGATGTATATACTACGACACATTAAGTTGTTGTTTGACCCAATTCAAACCTTGCTAGCTTATCATATCCTATTGAATAAATTTGTATCTTTTCTGTTGAAATAACAGTATATCTATATCAATTAACACGACGATACGCGTCTGTTTTTGTCTCGTTCTATCAATTGTCAACGTTACCTTTTGAGCATACGGCCAGTAAAAATGCCGTTAAGAATACTTTTGACATAATTCTCTTGCTTCCCATTTCCATTGATGAAAACATCGTTAACATTTCGGTTTGATATCATAGCATAGCATGATGTTGTTAATTTGTTCGTAAGCAAGTGGGTACCTTTTTGAGCGGTATAAAATTTCGTAAGAAACCCTACGCATATTGGCCTCCAAGCTAAACCCATAAATTTTTTATCATCTATATTTAGCTTCGCCGCAAGGGCTAGGTCATCACAACAGCGTGAGACAATCATTGTGGACCCTTAGTACCTATCCCATCCTGTCAACTTTCCCTGTGGGAGGAAACCGGAGTACCCGGAGAAAACCCACGACTTTTGGCATAGCGTTGACTATACTCTTTTCACATGAGGACTGGGTTCAAATCCACCCTACTGGGGATCGAACTCGGAACCTCAGAGGTGAAAGGCGACCACTACACCATTGCTATACCATAGCTATTTGTTTCGCTGTAGTGTAGCAGTTGAGACCATAGGCGGCCCAATTCAGTGTGTAGTTTCATATAGAGATCAGTAGCGAGCGGTAGCGTAATACGTTACTGATCTCTATATGAAACTACACACTGAATTAGGCCGCCTATGTTGAGACGTAAAACACCGAAAATAATAAACGACAGGTGCAATACAGTCATATATGTAAGAGTATCTCGTTTTAAATTAAAAAAAATATATATACAGTATTTATTTGTACAAAAAAGCAATAATATACAGATTGAGACCGCTGTAAAACAACACAAATATAAAAAACAACAAGCGGTCGAAAACTTTGGCCGTAAATTGCCAATCTTTTTGCATTTTGTCCGAGAAGTTGTTCTCCTCCATGCGTGACGCAAGAAGCTGCAGTTTGTTAATTAGCATAATATCCGTGCCATGGCGCCTCTTTGCGACGCCACAAGCTGGAATAGATAAATCTGCGCAAGATAGTTTCTGTTCTTCATCCGCCAGAAGCGTTTCGACGATCGTTCGTTTCTTTTCCACGTCTCTCGTTTTTTCTGGTCTTTTCAAACAAAACAAGAAGGCAAGAACTTTGCGCATATTCGCGACGTAGTGGGGCACTCGTTCCGAACTCGATCCATGATGGATTTGAAGTATGAACGCCGTGGCTATGAGGATCACGAACGTTCCGCAACAAATCACGTTAAAGTATCGTGTCAGCATCGGAGTGGAGTCGGAACTGACCGGCGTCTCCGCGTTAATGATAAGCATAAACACAGTAAGCCCAAGCAAAACCGAAATGACGAGCGAGACACGTTCCCCGGAACCGGCCGGAAAAAGAAACGAAATTGAAGCCAACAATGATAATATTGCACAAGGGAGCACTATTGTTACAATGTAAAACCACGGTTTCCTCCTAAAGTGCAGGGTAACCGTGATATCTGTGTACAACTCGGGACAACAGGGGTACGTTTCGGTATTCGTACTTGCACCTGCGGAGATTAGTTCCCATTCCGTGTGGGAGCTATATTGCGCTAAGTTGGGTTGATTAGTATCGGCAAGCCTCAGGTCGAGTTCGGAATCACTCAGCGTCCAGGAGCCAATTTTCAGGGTACACTTTTGGTCATCCACTGGGAAGTTAGAGATGTCAAGTTTGCAAGTGGTTTTCAACATGGCGTATGTAAGCCACGTGACATTGCCATCGTAGGTTACCATTGCTTTCGTTAAGTAACTGTATATATTCCCTCCATCTTTGTGCACGCTGAAATGAAAACATACTTAAGTTACAAACTTTACGAGACAAACATCGTTGGGCAACAATGGTCAGTAAATGTACACGGACAAACTGAACCAACAAATATTGTTTTCTAGCAATGTTTCTTAAAGGCTGGACAAATGAACAACCAGGATACATTGTTTCCTATTCATATTTCCTTCATGAAGGTGTACAAACCAGAAAAGATTGTTTCCCAAGCCATGTTTCCTGACGGTGAACAAACCAGGAAACGTTGTTTCCTAGCCTAGTGTCGAGCAAGTTTAGAATTCATAGAATTCTTTTAGAAATCATGTATAATGTTAACGATTCCTTTCCATAGTGCAAAGGAAGAAGGAGCAGCTATTCCTGACCCTTCCTGCGAAGCTGAAGTTCACAGCGATGGTCGTGTAGCAAAACCTTCAAAGTAAACAAACTGGTAAACAATCGTTTCCTGGCCATAGTTTCTATGGAACAGTAACAAACCATGAAACATTGTTCTTATAACAAAAATATCGTTGTCGCTAGGGGAGCCCGAATTAGGAAAAAGAGCGAAAAAACCTAACCAACATTACCTGTTGTAGACGGTTAAATCTGGCGTCCAAATTCGAGTAGGCTCGAGTCGTATGGCCTTCACTCCACCGTAATCTTCTTTTTTCCATCGCAGCGAAAGATCGTTCCATTTCTTGGGGAAAAACGGACAATTTACAGGTTAGGCGAATTTTTTATCCGGGCGAAAAAAGAAAATTGTGCGGGAAAAGACATAATGAAATTAGTAAAATTGCTAAACTTGCTAAGGAAATGCTACCGAACTAAAAAGTGATGAAATGTGGCGCTGCAAAGTTTGAAGATTTTTGGCAGGACCAAACGGTTTTCCCTAAAACTATTTATTCACTAGCTAAAGATTTCGAAGTACATTGAAATTATTTTTTAATCGTAGAATGTAGACGTAGTAGGTCTTGTACATATTATGACGACGCCCTTTTGTTCGAAATGACTTCTAATATCGCGGAGGACGATACAGTGTCAGTGATAAAAACATCAGGTAAGATTCACAACTAATTCTACCCATGGTACAGTTAGTGTAATTACTCATACCTCGTGTTTACACAAAAGGCCTGGTTCCCATTAACTGGAAATTTGCGTTGATTATGATTAATTATAACTATGATAAAAGTTGTAAACCAACCGCACAAATCAGCTCTTGACTGAGCTGACCGTCACGAACAAATGTTCATGGTTTAAGCAAGTTCCTCAGGTACTTGTTATATCTTTGTGTCACGGACGACTTTACGAGTTAAGATACAGTCTGAGCAAATGACGAGCTGACCGTTCGGCTTAACCCATGCAAGCTCTCGTGTTTTAATCCCTCTATTGTTTCGGACAACTCCGATATCGTTTCAACTGCCACCTCAGACAATGTGACCATGCTCTCTAATTGTTGTTTTGGAACAAAACTGATTTCCATATGTATAGTTCGTTAATGTCCTTGTTGCAATGAAAGTATGAAACCAAACAGACAAAACTGTACAAAAATCAATGACAATGTGTACAAGCACAGCTAATTGTTCAAAGCTAAGTTAGCCGCAAACTTGGATTAAAATTAGATAACCCATTTTGTTTTAATTTCTTCCACACATCCATGCGATTTTAGTCAGCGGGAAATATTAGCCAGTGCCTAATAGACGTTGAACTTGGAATCAACTTTTGAAATGTCCTTAAAAACTTTGAACTGACGTTGAAAAAGGTTTAAAAATGCAAATTGAATTTCAAATTAAGTTATATTTTCTCGACATCAAAACAACGTCGATGTCACATTGCCGGCAATCTCATGAGCCATATTTCAAGTCATATCGAGATCAATATATAATCAAACACGACACGACGTTATATTTCTTCGTCTGTTTGTTAATGTTAAACCAACATTTGTAAAAAGACGTCGGAATAAGGTCAAGATGACGTTAATGTCGCGATATCAAGTTCTTTTCAACCTGCCGGCTAAGATTAGAAGACTTTTTTTCAAGCTACTAGTTCTAAAGACGATGTCTATACATAGGAACGTTTTCCTTTTTTGGAACTGACAAGTCGTGATAAAGCCACACTTGTCGGTTTTTAGAAGCATGCACGATCGTTATGAGTGCCTCATGCATGCATGCGTTGATAAGAGAGATAGATAGTTAACACGAAATACTTACAATTCTGAATCGCGTAATTGATGTCATCTGCTGTTTTGGCTCCTCCTAAAGAAAATCCACTCATTTAAAAATGCTTTAGAAACATTTCTGTGGCGGAATGATATAGAGATGCAACTATACAGATAAAAATATAGGTCCTTGATGTATTGGGGCAGTTCGCAAGGAAAAGCCTTTATACAAGCTCGATTCCATTGAGAGGCAGTCTTGAGAGCCTAACAGCTGGAATTTGAGACCCTGCAGTTGTTCCAAGTTTCAACAAACTGATTCGATCCTGTGTCGATTGAAAATGTAGGAATGTGTTAATATAAATCGTTATACGAAGAAGGCCTTCAACGAAGAAAGTTAAAAATCTGTTCGTATCTTTGGCTGTATAATCAGCAAAAAATAACCTATAATATATACACTGTTGATTGCTCTTTCGTTGATGTTGAAGCGTCCAAATTCTTGGCGTGCATTTTTCGGACGTTTTTTGTCGATAACCCTTCCATCATCCAAAGCAGCCTGCATGCAAAGCGTATATGGCATGACACGCATATCTAGTTCTTTCATGAATTATGAACTACGACTCTATAGAAAAAACCCCTTCTAGTTTTACTTACAATTTCCTTCAGCTCTTTATAGATCATTTGAAGCTCCACTTTAACGCAGTCTGAATTGTTCTGCACAGGTCTTGCATCTTTGTCGTAGTCGGTTAGCAAATTTCTAATCAATTTTGTCTCGTGGACAGCCGCAGAGCACCCTATAGATTTGATAACCTTTTCAGAAGCAAAACATACACAGTGCTTACACTGGGGAAGATATTTGATCTGCTGTTTATAGCGCACAATTGTGAGTTGAATCGGTTAACTTTCTGAAGTTTTTGGCGGCAAACATGAACAGTCTAAACACCGTTATATAGCTCGAAGTAAGGCAATGTAACCACGTCTAATATAGACAGTGTCGTTCTCGAGCGTTTAAATGTTAAAATTTTTCAAGAATCTGAGATCTTGGCATATTTCAAAGAAAGCCAGAATAAATCTCGTACCTGGACAAAAATGAAAACTCAGTATTTGACTGCACGTTACAAAAGCGCTCGGAAATGTTGCACATAGTCCAACTGAAGAAACTAAGTGTTAATGGCGCCCTCCATGGGACCACGTAATTTTACATCAATTACATTCATCTTTAGAACTATAGAAAATGGTTGCAGAGCGAAAATAGAGTTTTAAAAAAGCTCAGATATCATAGGTCAACTTTGTCCAGTTACAAGACAACATCACTTTATCAGTTTTACTTGTCTGTCATCGAGCTACAAGAGTCAAGACTACTCTTAAACGCATCAAGGTAATTAGCAAAAAATTATTGCTCTAGTAATTCGCCAGCCATCTGCCACTTAACATTACGTTTAAAACGAAGTGTCTAGCAAGCAGTTTCAGACTTGAACAGGCAAGAGGAAGACTTGGTATCTTTAGAATCATAGATAGCAAAGCCATGTTTATATACGTCATCATGCAAAGCGTGCCACTCGGCAGTATTTTTTCATGCTAGCGTTTCAATGATGGTGTACTGGCATAGATATATCTAGCGTGAACCTTCCTACCTGCATGGACAGCTAAATGAATCAAGGCAACAAGAGTAACAGCTGAAATTCGTAACAGCATCGCAGATATCTGAGAGACAATACCAATTTATGACGTTGACTCTATCCAATGACTAATAAAATCTAGTTAAATTTTGCAATAACTCGTTCCTTTCACCTTTGATAATCACCCATTCATCAACAATCAAGATAAAATCTTGTTTCTCAATACCTCGTATGGAACTGCGTGCATAGCTCAAATCAACGGCATCGGAGGTCGAAACAAAATGTCGCGTTTTAGCGTCAGCTCAGCCCATGCTGAATAGCTGCTGTAGCCATTCCGTCATAGTAACGGTGCAATTACAGACGCTAATCAGCCAATAAGGTAGTTATACGTTAAAATTTAATGCATTTGGTTACAACGCAAGACCTTCTTATCTTTTTGTGACTTAACACTCGTATTTTCTCATTTTTATTTCATTCCGTTGGTTAGCCGCTGGGCCTTAATGTACGAGTTCCGTTTGAAGACCGGTTTGAAAGTGTTTTTCCATACGTGATCGTATTGTGTGCCGGATTGGGACACAAAGAGCACGTACATATGTAATACGTTAGCACTTACAATAAAGGTTTGTTCAGAACCTTTCCTCAAGTTTAAACAATGTCTGCAATGCAGTTCAAAAGTAACGTTTTAAACATTAATGTGACGAACAGATTGGCATGGAAGAGCTCGGACAAAATTGATCTACGTGCTGATTTTACTCGAATGTTTTTCTTTACGTGAAAAGTTGAAAAAGTACATCAAAACAAATATCTTACCATGGTTAACGGAACATAACAACAATGCCCAGACTATCTGTGTATTCAGGAGAACAGTCGTTGCCATTTCTTCCGTATAAAACCAACTGAGAAGGACACAGCATAAAACAGCTATGCAGCGAACACGCAACCTTCGTAAGTTTATTAGGCGCTATGCCTATGGCGCATTGTGTGAAACACAGAACCAGTGCAATACCCAATATCCCTGGCTTTAAATGCGGATTACGTGGTGAGAAAATTAAAATCTTGTTGACGATTGCCAGCGATAAGATTAATTTGTATTGTATCGGCTTTGTGAGCGTGTTATGTTTAGTTGAAAGCGCTGGAAAGTAGGGAGTCTTTATGAGCTTTGTGGGCGCTAACTACGAGTGGCAGGCACCCCAGCCCGCATGTTGACATTCCACTTTGGCTTGTTATTACAAAGGTTATTAATTGCTTTGGAAATAACACTCTAGTCATTTTTACATGTTAATATTCTAGACGTCAAAACAACTTTGTTTACAGTTACATGTTGTCGTTTGTGAGCTGACTAGCTATCTGCAAAGCTTGCAAAGACCACTGGATAAATACAACGGACAGATTGTACATGAAGCCGACGTTGTCGAATGTCATGAATTGTTTAAAATAATTACCCGTCAATATTTAGAAATTGATCCAATCTGTTTTGTCTGCGTGTCGTTGTTTACACATTTTTTGCGTTTTTGTAAATGACGGAAGCAAATGCCTTATTTTATAAATTCAGAGATTAATGACCAATGTTTGAATCATTGAATGAGTCTCATAAGTCAATGGGTCTGATCTAATAAGTCAAAAATCACTCTTGAAAAAGTTCGAATTCAAAGTCTTTAAAGAACGAGCACACACTGGTTTTGATAAAAGTCCTCTAATCAAAGCGTCCTCTCGCGAAAAGCACATGTGAAGTACACTATCTGCGATTAAATTCGTAGACCATTGACGGCCTATTGACTCATACATGACAATATAAGATGTTGATAAGTGTATATATCGACAATTTCCAGTCATCGTACCGACAAGTCATCGTACCGAGAAGTTGAGCTGACATAAACTCCCCCACTTTTCCCAAGAGGCTTGCAAAAGTGGGGAGAGGGTAATATCCCTCATACACCCCCCTGGGGTACTAACCCCTTGGGTACTAACATTGTTACAATTCACAGTGTATAAAGGTGGTTGACCCTCCTTTAAACATCCACGCAGTTTCCACGAAATATTAGAAGGAGTGTTCTAGCTCTTTATATTTGATCTGACCAAAATAAAATTTCCAAGTTTTGCAAGAATGGCATTCTGCAAAACTCTAACTTTGTATAGCATCAAAACTACCGAAAAAACTGTCAAAAATGCTTTATGAATAAAAGAAAACCAAATTATATTTTGGTCAATTCGTGGACTACGCGCGAGATTAGGATGCACACGTCTCGCGCGATTTTTTGAAAAACTGCGGCAACTCGTTTGCACAACAAAGATCAGATACTGATGATAATATTCGAGGTTTTGGCGAATTTTTTCGCTTTTTATCCTTCAAAGTTGGGTAAAACATTACTTGACGTGAAGCGTAGTATCCTTGAGTGTTTATGTTAATCTTTAAAGCAAGATGCAGGGTATTTTGATGTCAAAACTCGAAGCAAAATGAACGACTGTTGCCTGTTGGTATGGTTCTCTGGAAGATGTTGTTGACAGAGAGGAAGATATGACTTATCAGACCCAGCAACATCATAGGTTTTTGCCGTAGTCTCACTGGTCTTTAGTAGAAGGTATTATAGTTTGTGATATCTTATAAAAGGCCTGTGTATTTTGAACATTAAAGTGTACATGTTTGTTGGTGGTCTGCTGGCCAAAAATTAGGTCCTATTGAAAACAGGATGCAACAGTGTTGTTCGGGCAACATTGTTCCTGATTGTCAACAATATTGTTCAGCATTGTTACACCTGATTGCTGGCTTAAATTCAGGCTCAACAATACTGATGCCCCAACAACATTGTTGCATCCTGTTTCAACAACCTGTTTTGACTCATTTTTGGCCATGTATATGAGAAATTGTCTGGACTGACGTGGCTAAGCTGACTGATCTACCCTAGAAATTGTGTTTGTTCACTGCCCAAGTGCAAATCTACATTACAACAATTGTATATGTCATGAAGATCTATACACCCCTATAATTGTATACACAACAATTGTATACTCCCCTAATGAAGACACTAGACTGCAATGTCAAAACGTTGGGTCATGATTCCAGTTTGGTTGAGCTCTGCTTTCATTTAAACATCCAAATCATCTAGACTTCTAATATCCGTGTTCCTATCAATTCTAGCCCACAATATGGCATCTGAACACAACTCCTATGATCACAATGAAAATGCTGGTGGTAAAATGAACAACAATGTTATTGACGCTCAAAGCAGTGCAGAAACCTTGAGCTCTTATCCGAGTATTAGTCAGTATGAACAAGGTAATAGCTGACCGTTAATCACTCGGGATAGTTGTGCAGTATATAAGTGCTTTATAATAATAAAGATATTTTTATTGTGTTTAGAAATAGAGGCATTGAAACTAAAGCTTTCTCGACTTGAGGAAGACACTGCAGAAAAAATGAAAGTTTACAATGAGGAGGTACATGTAGGGTACATTTGGGATATATTTTGGGATACATTTTGGGATATTTAACATTATGGTGAGCATGGAGGGTAGCGGGAGCTGTGTCAATGGTTGTACTTCCGGTAATAATTCCATGTTCTCATGTAGTATGGCAAATATAAATCTTAATCCAAGCCCTAACTCAACCAACGTTTTATTTGTCATGTTTTAACTTTGATGGATTGAAGATTTAAAGATGTGATTTGATTTAGGGCTTGGGTTAAGATTTAATTTTGCGTACTGAGAACATGGAATTATTACGCTCCTTCCTCCCCCCCCCCCCCCTCTCCCCCAAAATTCATTAATTACTGATCTGTAACGAGAAAAAATTAAGGTGGCGAATAAGATGCATTAATTTTACTACCTAAGCTAAAATTTGTCAATTTTAATTCCCAATTGTGACTAAATTTCAACAGACTGAAATTTTCAATAAATTCCCAACGTGCATGGAAAAATGCGATTTTGATCGGCAATTTTTATCTGAGTTGTATTTGCTCAATTTCTCTGCATATCGATACAAAAACGCCGACATTCTATAAGCTAAAAGCGCGAGTTTTCCAACTGCGTAAATATTATTTTAACATATTGAATATTAAGCGTCCTAGAGCAGTCAAATGTACCATTACTTTTTTTCTAATACATACGCCTTGTAATAATTTACAGCGAAGCAATCTGGAAAGTAACATTGTGCGACTAAGAGCCCAAGTTGAACGAGGCGAGACGACCCGTCAGAACTTGGAATACGAGCTGACATTGGCGAGGAAGGCGACGAACCAAGTCAAGAGAATTGCCGTGGAAAAGGAGGCAGAAACAACGAACAATGTCGCGTTGTTGAAAGAACAACTGTCGGAAAGCAAGGTGAGGTTATCCGCTGTCGAACAAGAACTTGCGAACACGAAGAACGTCAGGAAGAATGAAACGGAAGAATGGAAAAGAATTTTGCAGACCAAGGTGATTTGGTTTTCAAAATCATTCGACCTTTTTGCTTCCAATGACAACTTGATTTAAACGCTGTCTTTGTATTCATCGTGATATCTAGGATGAAGAACTCAATAAAATGGCAGCAAAGCTTGAAGCGTCGCAAAAGCAATCTCAAAAACTCAACCAAATATTGCAAGAGCAACAGAAGTAAGGATGCTACATCGTCAGAGCCAGCGCCTTTCTCTCCCTCGAGCTTATGAGCTCGAATCGAGAGTCTCGTTCAGAATTAATGACTCTAGAGGACTCTAACTATTACGGATACTAAATTTCCCCGAGTGTCCTCTATAACGAGAGTTGACTGTGTATATTGTATTACTTTTTATAGTTCTTTGGTAGAAATGCAAGAAAAATGTTCTTCTTTGGAAGGTACGGGACATACCTTGGCTCAGTTGTTATCATTAAACATGCTGACATAAAATTTAGTTTCTACTGCAAATTGTCCATTGCTTTGCAGCGCAACGACAAAGCCAAAACAACACGTTACGTCATCAGGCAAAAGATCTGGAGTTCAGTGTTGAGAAAGAGGAACGACTTAAGAAAGAGCTGGAGGTACAGTACACTCTTGCTCGAAGGCCAGTTTACACGGGCGGTTTTATGCCCTGGTTTAGAAGGGAGGGTGAGAGTTATAAGACGAGAGTTCGTCTCAATGTTAGCTCAGCCATCGTGTTCGAGTCAAACGAGAACAAGAGTTGCATGAGAGTTGACGAGAGTTGAGAAGCGAGAGTTTATATGAGAGTTGATGAAAGTTCAGAAGCGAGTGTTTGTATGAGAGTTTTCTCAACTCCAACGAGAAGAAGAGTTGCAGAAGAGTTGACGAGCATTTTGAAGAGTGAGTTTGTACGAGAGTTTTCTTAACTGGCATATTCTTGTCAAACAAGGATAAGAGTTGAGTAGCGGAAGTTTCTATGAGAGCATTTTCTCGGCTCTCATGTCCTGGTCAAACCAAGACCAGGGTTGTTTGAAATCTACTCAAGATTGTCAAGATTTAATGCAGTAACCGTTGATAAATTTGAGTGACTAATTATCGTTACTAACGCTAATTATCTCCTAGCAAGCTCGTGAGAAATTAAAAACTTTGGATGAACACGTTGAAGCGGAAAGAGCATCACATTTGGAAACAAAGTTTAACTCCGAAATAGTCCAGGTATATAACACACATCATTGCAAATAAAAACCTATCCAAACCAAACAAGCTAAAAGTAAGCCTCACAACGGCGGAAATCGAACTTATGACCTCTGGAATGCCAGCACAGAGTTGACAAAAAATTGTACTTTATCTTCCAGTTGCGTGTTCGAGAGTTGGAAACAGATCTTGAATCCAAGACATCTTCATTGAATGAGGCTTTGACAACAATTGAAACCTTAACGGAACAAAACGGGTGAAGTATTAAACACTAACGTTGCCAGTGTTGGTAGTGCAGCAAAAAACGCACAAAACATGGAATCTTTCATTACCTGAAACCACTTAAACAGATTGAACGTTTCGAATCCTTTATCGGAAAATTAGAAGTCGTTCGAAGGGCTTTGTCGAATTCTGTTTTATCATTGCAGGAAGCGAAAAATTGCATGTATCTTTCGTGTAGTCCAGATTGTTGAAGCAAAGCTGATATTGAACTTGAATCTTCTTAAAACTGTTGCAATTTCGAAACAAAAAGTTCAATGTCCCTTTATCTTCGTAGCGAATTTGAAGAACAGTTGAAAAGCGAGCAAGAGAACAAAGGCGAGGTGTCGGCGAAGTTAAAACAGCTTCAAGAGAGGTACACGCAGGAGCAGAAGAGGATGGAAGAGGATCAACAGGAGAAACAGGAGATCATTCAAGAATTATCCCAACAGCTTGAAGTTCACCAGCAGAATTTTGACATTTTGAAACGAGAACTGAATCAGGTACAGTACGTTGATTTGAGACCCCTCATCCCCCGAGGGTAAAACTTATTGCGCCCCCCCCCCCGTGTGGCAAGTGATATCTCCCACCCCTGCGTATAAATAGGATCACCGAGTCACCTAGAGGCGTACCAGATCATTCTGATTTGGGGGGGGGGTTGCTATGCAGACTTTTCTATTTACCTCATAGAAGAACTGTATTTTAATTTATGTTAATCGATTTTCCAGGCGAAAAAGCATCAAAATGAATTTGATAACAACTACAACGATTGTCTCGCTGGTCTTCAGACGTTGGTGAATACATTTAGCGGGTCAAAATCTCCGAAATTGAGATCAGGTAAAAGGGTTTGTTTTCCCAGGGAAATTATAGGACCTCAAAATGGCCCGTAAAACTCAATCTTCAATTGGGCTTTCAAACTTGAATTGCATTCGTCATTAGATTCGACTATCGTTCTTGCTTAAAATTTAATTGCATCACAAAATTCCGGGAAGTTACGTAATAGGGTTTCTATTTACACGTATCAGGCCTTATCACGGAAGACTAAACAACGTCACAATTTTCTATCGTTCGTTTTTCCTCCAGGTCGTAAGAAGGAATCTTCACATTCTCCTGGAAGTTCGGCCTTGCTTAATGAACTGCGACAAACATTGCTGGATTACCAAACGTCTCGAACTAATGCTGTAAACGAGGTTCGTTTATATAATGACGAAGTTCCTGGGGCCGGTTGTTCGAAGCCCGTTTAGCTTAAACGGTGGTTAAGCTCAAAATAGAATCTAAGTTTATAGATTCATTCAACAACCAAACTAAAAGTTTTGAACCTTAATAGAATGATTATGCTTACAACTACACATTTACTGCAAAATATTTAAGGTAACTGTTCAACGAGTGATGTAAGAGTGTTATTTAATTTTGACTTATCCACCGTTTACGCTAAACGGGGTTCGAACAACCGGCACCTGAACTAATATGCATGACTGTGCGTTTACATGAACAGTGTCAAATGTCCAGTAAGTAAATCTTATTTTACAAATACAACAGTGAAAATGTATACAAGGCGTTTGTTTACATTACGGACTGTAGACCCACTTTGAAAACAATTATCCAATATTATTTTGGTTCCAAAAGCCAATGATTACAAAATATTATCATTTTAAAGTTGGTTTTCCCAAATTTGTCCTGGTTATCTTTTAAAAACCACTGGGAATATTGCCGTGCCACTCCTCCCCGCTTAACCGGGATGGGGTGCTTGTTCATCGCTTTGTAATGAAGTGGTTTGATAACGAAGTGTATGTTGTTGATATTCAAATACTTCGTTCTAGGCGAAGCAGTTGAAAATTATGGTTGAGAATCTTACCCGAGAAAACGATGGTTACCAGAACCTCATGTGGTCCAGAGACCAGGCAGTTGAGGTCAGTGGATGAACTCATTAAACCCACAACTAATCTGTCAATGAACCAAATCAATAAATAAACTTTAACGGTGAAATAATAAACTGACCAATAATATTAATGAACTAGTCAATGAATTTAGCTGCCAACCAATAGACAATTTTCAGGATGGACAAATTTTGATATGGGCAATGTGAACAAAATCTTTGAGCAGAGGTGAAAATAGAACCTTAAAATGAGTGTAAAATTGTCAAGTTTGGTTGCGAAATGTTGTAAAATACGGAAAATATTTTGAAGTTTGTAAATTTTGTATATATTCGTATTCCGCAAGGGAGAGCCTGTCACATTCGTTTCAAATGAGGTTGGCTCTGTAGTTTGACTACATGCGAGCACAGTTTACGGGATCTTTCCTGTCTTTCGATGGTTTTTTCCGGTTTCCCTCTCTGAAATCAACATCTGCGAATTGAGAACTACAAGTTCATTGATCAGTACCCTAAAACTGCCAAGTGTTGCACTCTGTGTGTAGATAAACTTGGTTAAGTCATCATTTTTTTTATCCTATCACAGGACGTGAAGAAAGCGGCTAGTCAGGTAAAACAAGAATTGTCCGAAACCCGCCAGCAATTGTCCAATAAACAGAAGGATTGCTCAAAATTGGAAGTGGAAGTACAGGATTTGAGGAAAGATTGTGAAGACGAAGGCAGAAAATGTGCAAAATATAGCCGAGAGGTTGGTCGAAGCGTCCTATTCCGTTTTATCTTTTTCGAAATAACCTTCTTGTTCGTAATTAAATGCACCCTATTTTGTTTTTAGCTGATTCAATTAAAGAATCAACACGCTAGTGAAGATCAGGTACTAACGAGCTGCAACGAAGCACTATTGACTGCATAGACTATCTTGAATTGAATGTCGGAAATACATCATTGTCTCGGAGGTTTCAACAAGAGGCGGTTACAGGAGTTTACTGCCTCCTAGCTATGTGGCCTCTGCCAGCCGGTTATTTCTTTCTTAACAAGAATTCTTTTAACGATATTAAACCGTTTTTTACTGAACGTTCATGCCCTGGCTGGAGATATAGGTGGCTATGATAAATATTAATGAAACCCCTGAATTTGTTTGTTACCGTTGCGTCCTTTGCTAAATTGCACTCTTAACTTTCTCTCTCACTTGCCATTAGGGCAAGTTTGTCAGGAAAAATGATCGTCCATTATATTAAAATGACCTCAAGCGAACGCAAAAAGCAGAAACAAATAAGTCGGGAAAGTGCGTTGCTTCTGTTGAGGTCTCCACTTGTATGTACCTCTATAGTGTAGTGTTCAGCATTTCGAGTTCAATATCCCTGGTATTATTGCTTTACGCATTGCCTTACTTGCCCGCCTTTTTGCGACAACTAAAAATTACTATCCAGTGGCGTTATCCAACTCCTCATTTCTCTATTGTTTTGTTAGACTCGTCTGTCCTTCCTTCACACAGTCTACCAATGCCTGATTGCTGGTCAGATGTATAAATCACCACCCCCTGGCAGCTCGTACGAGGAATTCTCCTGGGAAGACATGATGCGCTTGCTTTCCGACCAAATTGGAAATCACGTCTCAGAGATGAACAGAGCAAAGGAAAAAGTAAAGACTCCTGTCGGTTTACTGTTTTCATCCGCAGTTCTCCGCGATGTCAGTTGAAGTTCAAGACATTTGCTTAATATTTCAGGTCGCACACATGGAAGAAGCACTCAGCAAGAAGGAAGACCATATCAAACAAGCTCAAGACGAGCATGAAGCAACT
This sequence comes from Muricea muricata, assembly GCA_963855995.1. Classification (NCBI taxonomy): domain Eukaryota; kingdom Metazoa; phylum Cnidaria; class Anthozoa; order Malacalcyonacea; family Plexauridae; genus Muricea; species Muricea muricata. Next base: position 11,812,202 of record OY979728.1, on the reverse strand, counting down.
ATTAAAAAGGTGATAAATTTTGTGGCGTTTTGTTTTGAAGGGGCATGGTTGCCACACCGGAGCTTGGATGTAGCTCTTATTCGATAAGGTTTGAATATTGCCTTCTCCCATCTTGCAGCTGTCTGAAACTCTGAAAGAACGAGAAAATGCGTGGAAAACGCAAAGCAAAGAAGTGGAAGAGCATTACGGGAAGTTAATAACAGACCTGCATCACAGAGTTCAGGTGAGTCAGGACATCCCTGAGAATACAAATTTCTCAATGTTGAATTTTACAGCGCACGTGGCATTGATTTAGCTGTCTGAAAGGTGGTCTCAACAGCCAGAAACCAAACTTCATGCAAGTTTGGATTTTACTGGCTTGTTGCAAGTTTGTCATCAAGTTGCATCAAGCCTGTTGGCTTCATCAAGCTGCTTCAAGTGTGTGAAAATCAGACTTGAAGCAACGTGATGTTTGCAGACTTGTTTCAAGTTGTTGAATCAACTTGCATCAAGCCTGTTGACAACTTGCGGCAGACTTGTTGTCATCAGGCTTGATGACTCATCAGCATCCAATCCCGCAGCAGACTTGCTGCAAATTGTGCGTTTCTGCTTGTCTAATAGACCTAAAACATTTGTTTGGGTGGAGACTTCGAAGCTCTCTATTTAAAAATCTTCAGAAAACTCAAGAGGTAGCTGACGAATCATGGCAGAGTGTACAACAATTGAATACGATCAGAGAAGAGCTTGAAGTACAAAATAAAACACTGAAAAACTCGAGAAAGAAATACATCAAGGAGAAGACATCATTGCTGGCTTCCTGTGCGTTGCTGGCGGGAACGTTATGGCCGCTTTGTGCTCAAATTGAGATTCTCAAAAGTCAAAAGAGATGTCTCTCCGATCTGAACTTGCGTTTGAACAAGCTACACGAACACACGGTATTCTTGTGCGAGACCCTGGACAGTGAGCTCAGCGGTAATTCAAACACCGCCCAAGGTACCCATGCTCTTTTGAAATTCCGCGTCGGAGTTGTTGCGGTGCTCGCGTTGCATCGTTTTGTAAATTTCGCCTTGCGGCGCAAGACTGGCATGACGGTTGCGGGAGGACCCGTAGACGGCCTGGAAACTAGTTTGCTCGTGCAGTGTGGGGAGTCAAAAAGGCACGCGGTCGAGTTTCGAGGTAAGATGGCAATGGTAAGCCAGTAGCCGTAGAAAACTCACATTAGAGAACTTAAACAAGACTTAATTTGGCACGGGGATGTGTTAAAAGCATGCCGATTCTTAAATTTGTGTGCGCTTGGGAGAAGAACTTTTTTTAAGGTTCATAAGGTTCAAATTAAAAATATAAAACGTTTTTGTATTGATATACAGTTATGTAAACACCGTAGTTTCTCCAATTTCTACTCGTGTTGATATAACTGCATCACATATCAACACAGAAAATGTTTTAGATTTCTCAAATTAGTCGCGAAAATGAGCAGAAATGAAGGAATGAAATCCCACCAAATGTTTTAAAGTCACCGTCGCTCTGTTTGCAACGATAAACAACACTGCCGTTTAAAAATGATTGTCTTTTTAATTGCCAAATGTTTCCTGTCTAGGTGTCGGTGCCCACGCGTGTGTTTTCGTGGAACCTCTGAGCGTCATTTCACCCGCTTGGTTTACAAACGAACAACTCTTGTCGCACGTTGTTAACTCTATGAATGATCTGTGCGAGAAATTGTCCAGGCGCGATGACCGAGGTGCGTATATTATTACACTTCCTCGGAGTTTCATGGTGTACTGTACACATTTAGTAGTCAGATTGGAAATCTATCTTTCTTTAAAATGGGCAATTCCTGTGCTAAGTTCCTTGTATGTTTGCATAGTGACTATCAAATTAAAATATAATTTTGTGGAATTACCACGTAAGTTTATTATCGCCAAGCTTTCGATCCATAAGCTCGGATCTTCATCAGTGCTAATCATCAGTTCATCAGTTATTATTAGCACCGATAAAGATCCAAGCTTACGGATCGAAAGCTCTGCGATAATAAACTTATAATTATATTTTAATTCCTATGCTATTGACTACGTTTTGACCTAAGGACAAACTTTAGCATTACAGATAGAAAGAGCATCGTCGAATTAGTACAAAGGCAAAGTTTGGTTGCGAAATGTTCTCAAATACTAAAAATATAGCAAATTTTGTACACACGGTACTAAAATTACTTGCAGACAAGCCTAATTTCTGTACTTTACAACATTTGCAGACAAGCCTAATTTCTGTACTTTACAACATTTCGCGACTGAATTATGTCACTTTATGGTCTTTCTATATGTACCTGTATATGTTGATAGAATTCGTTGGGTCAAAATTTAGTCTCTAATATGGCAATGGTCCATTCTGTACCAAATAAAAATCATTTATTTCCCTCAAGAATCTTCGAACTCCTGGAGTCCTGAGTCGTGTGTGAGCGTGGCGAGGATAGCGAAGCATTGTTACCAGAAATTACTCGGTAACCTTCGAGATGTGTTCCACGATGACTGCAGCGATGTGGTCATCCAGTCTCGACTTCAAACCAGCCCTAGAAGTAACCTGTCGCTAGTTCTTGGAAACGGTTTACGAAGATGTCTGAGAAAAACAGGCGAATCCTGGAAACGTCGCCACGATGATCCTGAGGTTGGTACTGAAAAATAAAACTTGCCACTCATATTCGAAAGCGGCAGGCCTGGATATTGCGACTGCGAAAGAATTATTCATCTTGATTAAATATTGAGCGCTTTACAACATTTCAAAGAAACAATACCTCAATTACACTGTGCGGGAAGTAATATTTAAAACAATCGCAGGAGTGCTTTATCAGATATACAACGCGAGGCGAAGCCGAGCGTTGTATATCTGATAAAGCGCGAATTGCGAGTGTTTTAAATGACTTCTAAATCGATTCATTTTATACCCATCTTGTCTGTTTGTATATAAAAGAATTTTCAATATAGATGTTGTATAAGCCGAGAAAATCGAAGTAAAAGATTTGTGAAAATCGACATGTGTTTTATCTCATATATAAACTCTAGTCACGGCTATGATTTCCTTTGTGTTTTTCTCATGAATTATTAATGAAATGTTAGAAATGTTAATACAAGTGTTCAAATAGCCCTCAGCTAATGTACAATCTAACATTTGTCCTATATGAACTAAGAAATGAAAATAGTTACTATGTTTATTGATTAGGAATTGGTGAGGACGCTGCAGAATTTCATCCTGGCGTTGACGCAACGTCTTCACAAAGTCGAAGTTGAAAGACGAGATTTGAAGATGAGGATGAACGATATGGAGACGGAAAATGAAGACCTGAGGAAATCTGTAGAGAAAAGACAGATTGAGGAAGAGAGAGCGCACAAAGATATGGAGAATATACGCCAGAAAGTAAGTTGTTTAAAAAAGATTAAAACGGGGGTGCCGCAGGGATCTATTCTCGGGCCACTTCTTTTCTTACTTTATATAAATGACCTACCTGAGTGTCTTCAAAGGACAACTCCCTGTCTATACGCCGATGATACTCAGATATTTGCTTCTTCAGCGGATTACGGGGAACTTATTGAAAGCTTAAATCATGACTTAAATAGAATCAGCTATTGGCTTGCAAAAAATAAACTACAACACCATCCTACCAAAACAAAAGTAATGATAATAGGTTCGAACTACAACCTTAATAATAGAGTTCAGGATATTCCAGTGAGATTGAATGGAAAATTGATTTCCCGAACTAATTCCTTTGAGTGTTTGGGAGTTATGCTTGATGAAAGACTAAGATGGGACCTACACGTTGAAAAGACGTGTAAAAAGGTTGGTGGCGGCATAGCAGTTATGAAACGAATTAAACCCTTTGTTCCTGATGATACTTTGCAAACAATTTATCGAGCCATGATACAGCCATATTTTGATTACTGCTCCCCTTTATGGGGAAATTGCTCTGCCTATTTAAAAGGCAAACTACAAAGATTTCAAAATCGAGCGGCAAGGATTATTGCAAGTGCAAATTATGAAACTAATTCGGCTGACGTTCTCGAAACTCTTGGCTGGGAAACTTTGGAGAAAAGACGCTTGCGGAATAAATCAGTTTTGATGTACAGAATTTTAAATAATCGCACAGCACCAAATTTGAAAGACTTGTTTACCAAAAACAATGAACTATAGGCAAATTATGATCTGAGAAGCAGGTGTACTGACCTAGCTCTTCCTAACCCGAAAAGAGAGTTTCTTAAAAATAGCTTTGGGTATAGTGGTGCTAAACTTTGGAATAGTCTTCCTACTGAAGCAAAATTAGCTATATCTGAAAATGTATTTAAATTGAATCTCAATTAGATCTTTAATGTTTGTCTTTTGTATTAACGAGGGTCACACCTATCTTCTTGTATATACCTTGTAAATAGTTTTTTTTATTCGACGCCCCTCATGGAAACCAACTTTTTGTTGATGAGGCTAGCGTCGATTGCTTGTAACAGTTAATTTTTAAATAAAGGATACATACATACATAATACCACACCACACCATACTACATTACACCATACCAGACCTCACCACACCACACCATACCATACCGTACCACATCGTACTAGATCAGGCCATATCATACTATACCATACCATAACATACCATAGTATACCACACCATACCACACCGTACCGTACCGTACCGTGCCGTACCGTACCGTACCGTACCGTACCGTACCGTACCGTACCGTACCGTACCGTACCGTACCGTACCGTGCCGTACCGTGCCGTGCCGTGCCGTGCCGTGCCGTGCCGTGCCGTGCCGTGCCGTGCCGTGCCGTACCGTACCGTACCGTACCGTACCATACCATACCATACCACAAGCACACCACACCATACCATACCACACCATATCACAGGCACACCACACCACACCACACCATACTATATGTATTATAAAATGCCCTCATCTTTTACAGTTGACCTCCACAGTCCCGCGTGCGGAATTTGAAAAGCTCTATCTTGAACTCACAAACGCATTAGAGCGCGAGAAGCGAGCTCAAGACATTTTGAATGAACAATCAGACCAGCTAAAGAACATGGAACAAAGGTTAACATCTGTTAGCAAAAACAGTGAACAAACTGATGTTACACTCGCTGAGGCAGTTAAGGTACACAGCTAAAGTAGCAACAAGTCTGTTTACGTGGTGCACCAGACGTTTTATCCACAAGCCGATATCAGGATGCGTTCGCATCGCATTAACATCTAAACCATAGAAACAAAAGATATAGAATGCGCACTCCTATCTATTTTCAGGTAAACAAATGACGCCACATTAAAATTCAAAATGGCTGATTTATAAGGGCAAATTAAACTCGCCCCACTGTAATTCGCATAGACCGCTCCTCGGACAAATCCAACATGGCGGATTTATAAGGGCAATTTTTTTTCAATTTGGGTACCGGCTAGGTTACCAAGCACGCATTCTATATCTATTATTTCTATGATCTAAACACTGGGCTTTTGTGTGATATTTTTGGACATTTTTTCTATGTAGAATCTCTCTGAAGCGAAAATGGAAATCAAACGTAAGGAGCAGAATGTCCGCATGGTAACCAAAGATACGCAGCTCATTGAAAGCGAGAAACGTTTCCTACAAGAGAAGTTAAATGATGCTGAAACAGCCATGACTGGAGCTGCAAGGTTGGTTCTAACATGAAGTATTTTGTAGTTGAATATTTCGTGAATAATATGTCCATACTGCTGTATTAAAGTTCTTGGCAGAAAGTACTGTGGATAAAATACAGTGTACTGTAAACACACACTGCGTGAATAGTTCCATCACTTTCATATTAGTTTTTATTTAATTTATCCCAGATTTTACTAAAACATTTAACAATTAGATTACTCGCTCTCAATTTATATGCGTTGATAGTTGATTCGGGCTTCGCCCTCATTAACTATCACCGCATAGAAATCTCGAGCTCGTAATCTAATTGTTAAATGATAGCGCTTTTTTAGCGTAAATCTGTCTAAAGGCCCAGAAAGTATTTGCTGCACAGTAGATAAAAAAACATCCATAATATACATGCATATTTATGTTCGACTCAGTCACAGTGGTTGTTTACAGGGAGAAGGAAACAGTTCTATTGTACTTGAAAAGCGTTCAGAAAGGTTTAGAAGAGAATAAAGCCGCCATTAAACAGTCACGACAAGGCTTTTATGATCTCTCGAAGTTTTTATTGAGTGATGCAAAACTAGGAACCCAGGGACTTCCCGTCGGAGCTACGTTATTAGCTTGCCAGGTGCGTTATTGTCATTTCTTTGTCTGTTTGTTTGTTTGCTTTGTCCATTTAGTTATGTTTTGCAATGTTTACACCCACTGGTCATAATCTCGCTGTCTTTTTATTGTTTGGACCCGATATTTTCTCTGCCATCCAGTCGTGATCATGATCATGATTATGATGATCCGAATTTTCCATTAGCTTTTTATTATTTTGAAAATTTCACTGTTCTCCATGTCATCCCGTCATGATCCAATGTTCCCCCATTATCTTTCCATAGCTTTCAAAATCTCACCGTTCTCCCTGTTATCCAGTCATGATCCAGTGATCAAAACATTCCATTACTTTCTCACTATTTATTCCCATGTTTTCTTTATACAGTATACTCCCCAATGACTGCCTCTTGAAGCATTCATGCATGAGTTTATACATTCCGTTTTACTTACAGAGCGTCGTGAATGGCTTCCTAGAAGTGCATCAACAGACGTTAGCATTAGTTACTCAGGTAGAGGCGGAAAAACAAGCGGCACAACTAAAGATTGAGAACTTAGAAAGCGAAATATCATCATGCCGTTCACACATCAATACGTTAAAAGACGAACTGGCTGCTGCATGTCAAAGACAGTTGAGTGACGATGAGCTCTATCACTACGGCAAGACACGCCTTGTAAGTTTGTAGACAGAATATTTGGATAGTTTTATCAAAGATGTGCAGAGGTCTTTGAAGGTCCAATGCTCTCTTATTGATCCAGTGCTACTGATGATCAACTTTTTACCTGTAGTTCTACTAAAGATCATCACTTATTGATGTAGTGTTACTTCAGAAGGACACCTAAGCTAAAACAACATGTTTTTAAAAAATTAGACGCTTCTAAAAGATGTTTTGGCTTTCTAAACGTCCACATAGAGATATTTCTTATGATCCAGTGTTTCAATTATGTTTTAGGAAGCACCTGCGTTCAATTCTGATGATAGAACTCGAGAGTCACGTTTTATTGAACGTAATGACAGCGAAAGCTACCGTCGAGAATATGTACCATTGATGTAAGTTGATTATAAATTATACTATAATTTATTAAAATTACACTATATGCACGATCGTCCGGGGACATTTCAGGCCCCAGGGCAAAATGTGACCTTGAAAGCCTCTTGTTTTCAAAAGGGCATATTCCCCCCGGGAAGATTTTAAAACCAGATGTTCAGTAAACGGCAAATCCTTGGTTCTTGGGGGGGGGAGGATGTTCAATTGATACACTGCCTCCTTTACCTTGGGCCAAATTGACCATGCCCGTCCCTCGGGTTTGTGCTGACACGACAATTTTCATAGGTGACACTTTTTTCAATCTCTTGACAATGTATAACCGTGTCACATAGTTGTTCTATCGCTTTCCATAGGAGATATGAATCACTTTCTCCTGTAAAGTCGCCTAGAAAAATGAAAGAAAAGCCATCCACTTCGAGGTAAATATATAAACAGCGTAGGCCAAAATAAAGCCAGCCCATACAATCTAATTTCCTTCAAAACAAAACAAAGCAAAACAAAACAAAACAAAACAAAACAAAACAAAACAAAACAAAACAAAACAAAACAAAACAAAACAAAACAAAACAAAACAAAACAAAACAAAACAAAACAAAACAAAACAAAACAAAACAAAACAAAACAACAAGAGAAGTTTATTTAGCTGAGGCACCGCTCCACTTAATACCTCGTCCAGGTTTATTAACGATATCAGCGACTAGTCCATTTTTTCTCTCCTTAGTGCGCATAAACGTGAGAGCAAAACATCGGATCGAACAAGCAGATCGAACAAAACATCTAACAGGTAGCCCTGGAGTCGAGGTACCACATTGTTATATGTAATATCTATACTCTACACACGTGCAGTGACCATTACAATACATTCCAAGCGCCCAGCCGGCAGACATATCTCATAATCTATGCCGGGGTAGCTCTTCGTAATAATATGGGTCCTATCTCATCACGTGCGTATTGTGTTCGAAGCAACCAGCAGTTTGTCAGGTTTGACCAACTGCCCCCAGCTGTTGGTTGTTTGCGCAAAAATATAATAAGCACTTGATGAGATGGGTGCCGATTTTTGCATATGCCTGGACATGCAGTAACCTAGAGATAATGAGTTTGTTTTGTAAGTAAACCTCCAAATTGTGTATAATTATATTTACCTTGGTAACACCAGCAAGGTCGGTCCAAGTTTTTAATGGCCTGATTTCAACTGATAAGTGACCCAGTAGGAATTAGCAAGCTAGCTAGGACTAGCTTACAATACTTTTATATCACGACTGTATCGGACTTGCTGTTGCAAGAACCTTGCAACGCATCCAAAAATATAAAAGAAATTGTTGCGAGTTTTCAAGCAGCTTGTTCGAATGTTGTTGGCAACTTTGCACAAGCAATGCGAACGCAGCGTGTTGACTAGCTATCTTACCACAAGATGCGAGACTTTCTCACAGGTAACAATGCGACTTTTGGTCCTTTGTAATGCGGCAAACCTGTTTTACGGACCTCTTTTTAAAAATTTTTCTGCAGCTTTTTTTGTCGCCTGTAAAAGCCTTCTTACTGCGCATGTGCTTTGAAATCTCTACGTGTTCTCGAATAACAAGCGATATTATTCATAATAGTTGTCGTAACTTTCTGCTGAGGTTCATTGTTAAATAATGTAAATTGATTTCATATGTATTTTGATATGTATTTTTTACAAGAGCATGAATATAATAAAGCATATGTATAATATCTTTAGAGCTATAGCTGTTCAAAATAGGACTAAAACTACAGGGAAAGCAATATATATTTTGTTACGAAGCAGTGGCATATAATAGCTCTCTTTCGTGAGAACGCAAAGCTAAAAGCATTTTAGCATACAAAACTATATTAAAGAACAATTTAGCTTATATTAATCCCCCTGATGATATCTGGTCCACTATGGTCGATGCATGTGTCAAATACTTTCAAATTTCCCAGAAATACCATGCGTTGTATCCCCATATCGATAATTATTTGCAATCGATAATATTGATAAGCAATGATCATTAACTGATTCATCATATTCGATAATTGTTAAGATATCGTGAAGCATTATCACGTATTTCCGTATTTCCTCCGACGCCGACGATTATTCCGACATCGTGAAAATTAATGGTGTGATACTGTCGGGTCCAGTGATTGTTGATGGACCTTCCAATAGAATAACAACACAGTCAATGAAATGGACAGCGCAAAAAACCAGAAGAAAAACTTATCCAAGACAGTGGAAGCAAATTGCCATTCCTCTTTTTTCGACTCAATTTCCTCGTTTCGGTTCAAGTGATCCACAAAAACGCCGAGCTGCTTCGAAATATCGTCCATTTTGGTCTCGAGGGACGCGCGCGTGGCCTCAGAAATGCGTGGCATTTCGTCGTCGTCGTCTATCGTCATCGACTCGGTGTCCGGACGTTCTTTCAATTTGAGCGTGCCGTTTACGGATTTGTAGAGCAGCAATTTATGCGGCGTTTTGTGCTTCACCTCGGCCGGATGCCAGGCTTTGGGTTTCGGCTCCGAGATTCGATTGCGCATTCGGAAGACTGGCGCGAGCACGCTGAAGATGAGAAAACGGAACCATCGCGGCATTTTGCGAAACGCGTTGTGATGGTAACAACGCGAGGTGATACACGTTAAGATCATAGAGATGCCGACTTGGTAGAACAACGCAAAGTAGTATGCCCCTATCAATGGCACCACTTCGGAACTGGGCGGAATCCGCTCGTTGAACAAGAGCAAGAAGACGGTGAGGCCGAGCATGATGGTTATATTAAGCGAGATTCTCTCGCCCGACTCTGGTGGGACGTAGAACGAGAACACGACCATCCCGGCGAGGATGAGATTTGGCATCACTAAGTTGTTTACGTAGAACAGGACGCGACGCTTCAAAAAGATTTTGTAAGTTATGTCGGCAAACGGTTTTTCGCAGCAGCTGTAGTTCACGACGTTCCGCTTGCCCGGAACGCCGCGCAGTTCCCACTCGCCGTTGACCAAGTACATGGAGAGATCTGCCGTGTCTGGCCGCGTCATGGTCAGGTTCAGTGTGGCAATCGTGTGTGTCCAAGAGCCGAACTTCAAGTAACACGTTTGATGGTCGAACGGGAAATACGCGATATCGATGTGGCAAATGCTTTTGATTTCTGTCGGCGCCCACCACTGGCTGCGACCGTCGTGATCGATGTTAATCATCGTGTTGAATTTGTACATCTCACCTCCAGCGCTTATACCAATGCTAAGCAATAAAATAAGTTAAAATAAATTAAAATAAATTTACTGTCGTGTAAATAAATTTAAATTAAATAAATAAATGAATTTAATTAATTTTAATTTTATTTTAATTTATTTATTTATTTATTCGATAAATTTTCTATCGTGTTTAAATATATGCTTTATTGTTATTATCATTATATGTCCATGATCAGTGGTGGTAAAATGCATTGGTACTGAAAACTTGATTCATTTGGTAAAATTTTGAAGGAGGAATAAACATTGGGAGCGCAAAAATACCAAATTTATTTTGAGTGTTGGACGTGATAAACATTATTGCATCCTGCCTTCAACAGCTTCTGATTTCTGATCGTGTATTGTTATCGCAATGACACGAACTATGAGGATACTACATGTAACGTTTATGTTCCGAGTTCGATCCTAGTAAGGTAGACTCGAACCCAGTCCTCATGTGAAAAGAGTATAGTCAACGCTCTGCCGAAAGTCGTGGGTTTTCTGCGGGTACTCCGGTTTCCTCCCACAGGGAATGTTGACAGGGTGGCATAGGTGATACGGGCCCACAGTAATTGGCTCACGCAGTTGTGGTGACCCTGCCCTTGTGGCAAAGTAGGGAGTGTTGTAGGCCACAAAGGGAGTGTTGTTGCTAGATACGAACCTGTTATATAAAACAACGTCAGGTTTCCAGATGAGTTTCGGATCGAGTTGTATCCTACTGATGTTGCAGTATTTTGTTTTGTTCCACGTAAGAAAAGCGTTGTACCATACCTGATGGAAGAAAAAAGATGTAGGTTTCTGCTTGTAGAAGTATGACATGCCTTTTCTGCTGGAACTCTTACCTGTCGCACCCATACTTTGCTTGTCAAGATCTGCTTCTTTCCATCCTAGAATGGTAGAAGATTACTTAAATAGCAATGCAAATGATCCCATCTTCTTTAACTCGATTTTCCTCCCGCAGTAACACTGGATCAATAAGAGATGATCCTTACTGAATCTCTAGGAAGAACAGTTTAGAACTGTTAGAGCTATCCAGTAGAAAGAAAGAAAGTTAGTTTAGTTTAGGTTTCCTCCTGTAGTAAGACTGGATCAGTAAGAGATGATCGCTACAGGACCTCTAGGAAGAACAATTCAGAATTGATAGAGCTATTCAGTATAAGTAAGGTTGGTTTAGTTCGGGTTTCTCCCATAGTGACGTTATTAGATCTTATTAAACTTGGCTTTTACTGAATCTTTTAACAAAAAGTTAAAGCGATAAAAATCTTCCTACCAAGTCAACAAGTTGATTGTACGAGACATCAAAGCCGACGTTGACGCTGTCATTTCTATTCAGTACTGGTCGCACATGTTTGTCGTGTCCCTCGAGAAGACGAGCGATAAGTAATTGTTCCACGCCATCATCTGTACACGAAACTGTTTCCATGTCAACCGCTCTACCTTCACTTCCTTTACTGCCGTTGTCATGCATACGTGTTTCCACAGCAACCTTTGGGATCGCCCTTTTCTCTGTTTCATTCGCTGCCTGTTCTTTTCCTTGAAAAAGGACAACGAAACAAGTTATATTTAAAGTGCGTACGGATTTCGTCCAACTTTTAGTTTTATGACAAAACTAAAAAAACAATACTGAAAATACTGAATATGTGTACTCGTGAGTTGATTTGATGGGAAAGGTTTCAAAGGGCAAGGATTTCATAAGCATCACCGTTCTTGTTTATAATATGTAAACACGAAGTCCTGGGATGTATTTAATTAAAGTGAAGTAACAGGGTTAGAATAGAGAGTCGAAATACGAAACAGTTTTTCACAGTTTTTCATAGCTTTCACACGCGTATGCTCGCTGATATCCCAGTCGCTTGAACTTGACAATGTATTTTATGAATAATTGTTTGCCAATGTTCTTCTGTGCGATGTGGGACTCTATGGGCTATTCAATATTAAGACCGATGAGAGATAAATTTTCTGACACTATTGCTTGCAGTGGGCGTACACTGATTGATATATAAAACGATTCAATAAACACGAGACAAACTATGCGTGGTAACACTGGGTCAATAAGAGATGATCCTTACTGGATCTCTATGAAGAACAGTTTAGAATTGTGGCTTATTCAGTTGATTCTTGTCTTGATTCAGTGGGAATTGATGATAACTTAAACTAGCTGTGCGAAGATTTCATGCGATTTACTAGTCCACCGTAATATTGGGTCTTTTTAAGATGTAGAAACTTTAATGTATAATGGTTTGGCAAAGCTGCGTTGCCTCGAGGTGTATCGCGTTAGAGAGACCGTAGCATGTTATCAACTTATAGCTGGCTATCGCAAATACATAAAACGCGATACATTTTTTTTGTTGAGGTTTAACTGCATATTAATATTGTAAAATGTGGGATAGAGTAAAAATAGTCACGTACGTATTGACGATTCTCACTTTATTTCGAGTGTTTATAACGATTTGAAGTATATAGCTAATATACGTAAGCTAAACATTTGATGAACATAGGTTTCGTTTAAAGGTCTTCATCTTAAATGGTGCATGATGAGTCAAGTTTAAAAAAATGCTTGAGTATTTTTAAGTAATTGATAAATTTTATGCAAAAGTCTTTGATTCGACGGGCCCACAGGAATCTAACTATAGATTATTCCCGGTCATATTATAAAAATAGCACAAATTTTAGTTTGATGTTGTCAAAGTCCAAGGCCTAGAGTCTAGTTGCTTCGTCTATCTTTCCATGTATATGCGTTATATCATCGAAAACCCAGTAAAACGCATGGCCGTTTTTTACTCAATTTTCTTGGGCAGGAATAGTGATGTCGCACATGTTCACAGTGACGTTCGTTAAGCTTTCAGTAAAGCATACGAAACAACCTTTTGGCTTGCAAACTTTCAGCCTTCCAAATCATGGACGCTCATGCAGACAGAAGCAAAAGCAATCAAATTACGCCTTGTAATAACATTTATGTTTCTATTTGGCCACTTTCCTTTCTAAACCGCGATAACTCGTCGAGCTAAACATCTGTTGGCTCCGTGCAAGAATCTGCCACTTTTGTAAAGTACATTTTACCTTCTTTATCTCGTATCAGTGTAATATATGGCATGAATATGTATGTATTCATAAACAAAAGTAGATTGCTATATTTTTTTCTGTCATGTTTCATATATCGCCATTGCTAATTAAAGTGTTAAGCTCATTACCTTTCGGTAATAGTTTTTTAATTACTTCCATCCCAGAAACTGAAAAACCGCACGATTTGGAAACCTCCATAAAACTTCGATATCTGTGTTTAGGTTTCGGCGAGACGTTTACCGCATCCCTGCGTACTCAAGATATCATTCGTGTAGTGTAGCGCAGCAAAATGCCAGCGATTTTTGTGCAGTTTTATTAATTTCAATTAATAAATTTGCGTTCTCCTCTTTATTCAACACAGTTTTGTTTGTTTGCATAAGCTATTCATGCGTTAATCAAGCAAAAACGCAACATATATTGCTATATCAAACGCTACTACTAATCGTATTTTAAAATGCTTTGTAAAAAAGATAGCCTAAGCCTTATTCATTGTCCATGCGCTATTGAAACTGGCTGAAATCTATTTATCAGGTGATATGAATTCTGTTTGTCACAAAGCGCATTTTGCCACAGGATATAAAATTATAGCAATTACATTCGTCATCGCCCTGCCCATGCAAACAATTTTGTTGAAAATTGCTGTTATTTTTGCTGCTTTGTTTTTCTAAAAACGGCAACTTTTACTCGCCATTTCAATGCGTGTTTGAATAAGTAATCAGATGAAAAATCCATACCTTCCGCGGCGATTGATAGGAGGTAGCAGCAGGCAAACACGAGGCCGAATTGAACCAATTCCCTTGCCATAATAGGACCGGAGTCAACTGCAGATGACTCCCTACGCCTGAACGAGCGCCTTCTTCGATTTTGGTTCGAATTTGCGGTTAAACGTGCTTAACATGACTCCCTGTATATTCTCATGTAAATAGGCTTGTCTTCACGATCAATTATTGTGCGCACCGCACACTGTAATAAATTGTTGTCAGATTAAATCGCAAAGCTCGTATATTAGGCGGGGAATTCCTTTGTACGATTCAAAGGCTGAATGCCATTGTCTCGTTGTGGTATTACGGTCTCATTGTTGCTGCCTATGCAGGTGGGGAGGGAGACAAGGTTGAGTGTCGAACGCGTAAGCCATCTAGGGAGTTTATGAGAGAGAGGGGGGCGTTCTTTGGGAAATTTTGAGAACTGCAACCTTGGAATTGTGATTTCCCTTGATTTGGGCATCGTATTCGCCTGCGGTTTTAGTAATTTTGCAGGATTTGTTAAACCGAACGTCCAGTAGCGTAACGCTCATCTGTTGTGAAAAATTGTGGAAGCTCCCCCCTCCCCGCTCTGTGGTCCCTGCGTGGTGAAAGGAAACACACAGTAATTACTATGACGTGCAAATCTGTTGCTCACAACAGCCGCATTTAATGCGAATCTCTATGCTTTACATATAAGTAAGTTTTAGTAACAATATATTTCACCAGTTTATTAATTAAACCTGTTTTCCACTGCAGCTGTGAATATAAAATTCCGTCAGTTTTCTATGGCTAGTACTTTCGTAATACGTCGGAAAGTTGATTTGTGGCAAACTTTGTGTTATTTTAATAGCCTGGAATTTTTTCTCTTCTCTTTGTCTGCGCATGCTCGCCTATTCATTCCGCTACGATTCGACCGATGTGGAAAACGGGCTTTTGTCAACATCTAAGGCTAGGTATTCTAATTGTGTACTGCTCTCTATAATACGACTCTCAATTTTTGTTAAGATATACTGCGCACGATCTAACACAATTTGTACAAAATGTGAATGCGGATGATAGTTCTACGTGTCCCCAGAAACCGCTTGTGCGGACATTCAATGCGCGGACGTTCCCAAAGTAATAGATCCCGTCTAGGAGGGGATCATGGTATAAAACGTAATTACAGAAAAGATTATCATTGCTGTAAATACATAGAAAAACACTTGATCCAAAACGATGGAGGCGAAATGCCATTCGTCTCTTTTCACGTCCACTTTCTGCTCGTTGTCGAAATAGTCAAGCAGTATATCGACCTGTTGTGATATACAATCTAATTTCTCATCCTGGGGGTCCATTGCCACCTTCTCCATGCTTTGGTGGGAGCTTTTCGGGCTGAGGCGATTGTTGCAATTCCATTGTGGGTACTTTGCGTTGCCGTTTGCTACCGTCGTTGTCGTGTAGACGTGTTTGTTATGCGGAAGTAGTCGCACTTGACTCGGCCGACGGCGTTCCTCGATCTTCTGCGTGCGTTTCGGGAATTCCATTCTGAGAACTGGCGCGAGCACGGTGAAAATGAGATAGCGAAACCACGAGGGCATTTCTTTGAACGGGTTGTGATGGTAGCATCGTAATGTGAAACACGTTATCACCAGTGAGCCTGTGACTTCGACCAGGACAGCAAAGAAGTATTTGCCTATTAAAGGCATTGCTTCGGAGGTCGGGGGGATGCTTTCGTTGTAAAGCAGCATAAACACAGTTAGACCTAGGTGTTAACAGCAGAAGTTAGTCGGCAACAGAATTTTTGGATGGTTCCAGTGAAAGGAGAAACTAACTTTCCTGTATTGGTTAGCTCTATCCATTCTGAACTGCTCTTGTTTGAAATCTATGTCACTACAGGATAAAACTAAACTACACTAGTTGTATTCTAGAGGTCCAGCAAGGATCATCTCGTATTGATCCAGTGTTACTACAGGAGAAAACTAACTTTATTTATGCTGGATAGCTCTATCACTTTTTAAACTGTTCTTCCGGGAGGTCGAGTAAGAATCGTCTCTTATTGATCCAAAGTTACTACAGGAGGAAACCTAAACTCAACTAACTTTATTTATACTGGATAGCTCTATCTGTTCTAAACTTTTCATCCTAGGGGTCCAGTAAGAATCATCTCTTATTGATCCAAAGTTATTACAGCAGGAACCTAAACTAAACTAACTTTATTTATACTGGATAGCTCTATCAGTTCTAAACTGTTCTTCATAGAGGTCCGGTAAGGATCATCTCTTTTTGATCTATTGTACTTTATGAGAACAGTATTGAATTGGGACTTACCTAAAAGCACGGTGATGACAAGTGACACCCGTTCGCCCGATTCAGGCGGAAGGTAAAATGCCAGAATAGTCAAAGCGGCCAAAATGATGCAAGGTATTATAAGATTATTGAGGTAAAACAAGACACGGCGTCGGATGTAAATGGTATATGTGATGTCAACGTAGGGATATGGACAACATGAGTATATAATAGAACTCCGTTTTCCCGGCATGCTCACCAATTCCCACTCTCCGTTTGCCGTGAACATAGCCAAGTCCGCAGTCGGACTTTTGAGTATAAGATCAACCTGTATAAAAAAACCAGAGAAGAATGGATGGGTTAGTCTTCAATTCACCTCGAGGACGAGCAATTTAGAATGTTAGTTGTCTTCATGGAAGGCATGATCCTCAATATCTAACATAGAGCTATTGAGTATAAATGTTTAATAAAGTGTGGGTTTGGGTAGTGGACCTTTAGGAAAAACAGTTTAGAGCTGATAGAGCTTTCCTGTATAAATAAAGTTAGTTTAGTTTAGGTTTCCTCCTGTAGCAACACTGGATCAATAAGAGATGATCGTTACTGGACCTCTAGGAAGAACAGTTTAGAACTAGTAGAGATATCCAGCCTAAATAAAGTTAGCTTAGTTTAGGTTTGCTCCTATAGTAACACTGGATCAATAAGAGATGACCTTTCTTTGAAGAACAGTTTGGAGCTCGTAAAGCTAGCAAAACAAATAAAGTTTGTTTAGTCTAATGCATCTGATTCAAATGTGCTAACCTCGTTACCAGTATAAGCCCAGGATCCAAACTTTAGTTTGCATTGCTGAGCGTCAAACGGGAAGTTCTTGATATCAATTTGACAAATGCTGCTAATCTCTGCAGGAAAAAGCCAATTTGTTTCCCCAGTCGAATTAATCTTGATCAGGTAGTTCCGGTTGTATATGGCAGCTTCTTGACCAATGCTATACAAAGGAAACGGGTTATGTACATCTATGTCCATGTGTGGACTACTTCAAACACTAGCGAGAGGTCTCCATCTTGATCTCATAAAACACAACTATGACAGGCCGTTCTGATTATTTCTGAAGAGTATGTGTTTCTTAATCCCGGACGGAAGTCGTACCCATGCCGTCATTCAAGACAGAAACACTTCAGAAAAAATCATCAGCCGTAGGTTCCCTGGCAGTGAACCGAACCTATGTCACTCTAATTCTTTTCCTTTGCAATATCCCAGCAGCCTCACCTGTTGTACAGCACTATGTCTGGCTTCCAAATTTTCTTGGAGTTGACAATGATGACCTCTATTCCACAATAATCACTCTTGTTCCAAGTAAGGAACGGATTTGTCCAAGACTAATGAGAAAAAGTTATTATTTGGGGTGCTACTTTGAGTCAGTTGGGTCCATTTCGATCGGGCAAGCTGAAAAATATGCCTAGCCAAAGTAGAAATCGACCCTACGATCTTTGGAACGCAAGCCCAATGCTCTGCCGACTGAGCTACGGTCAGGTCGGTTCGAGTATGTGATATTTCGAAACTAAGTCTACTTTCCTTCTAAATATCTTCGTGGTGTTACTGTACGTCTCCGCAACGGGCAAGCTGAAAAATTTTCCTGACCATGCGGGTGGCATGTCACATACTCGAACAGATCTAGACCTGAATTCGTAGCTCAGTAATTGGCAGAGCATTGGGCTAGCATTCCAAAGGTAGTAATAGGTTTGATTCCGACTGTTCTTCTATCTGAGTTGTTCATGATTGTGTGTATATAGTTATAGTAGTGTGTTCTCAGAACTATGAAGGAAAGATGGTAAACCAGCTTGGTTGCAGATTCATATCAGACTCAGATTCATATTAGTCTCTGAGGATGGTTCTGATACAGCTGACTTGCGTGTCGAGTTTTTGAGCCCTACCTGTCTCAGCCAAACTTTGCTTCTTAATGTTTGGCTTCGACCATCCTAGAAAGCAATTCAATGTTTGATGATTAATCAATATTCCTTCACCTCGATGTTATGATTGCAACTGAAATCGACGTTATATATTCAACGATGAGTGAACGTCAATCGACGTGTTTGCTCCAACGTTTCTCAAGCAACGTCAAAATAACGTTCACATCACGTTCAAAGCCAAAAAACGCCGTATACATGTTGCAAGGTTGTCAATTTGTTGCAACTTGTCAACCCGTTCATCAAGTTGCAGCAATTCTGTTATAAAATAAGGCTTCTTACAACTTGTCATTTGTAAACTTGTTATAACTTGCTGAAGCAACTTGCATGTAGCCACCCCCTGGATAACAAGTTTTGAGAATCAAGTTGCGGCCAGCCTGTTGACAGCTTGCAACATAATTGTCGTCAACAAGCTGTTGCAAGCCAAGCAAACGCTCTCGGATATCCACTTCTTGTCGTGAGTCTGTTGCAAGATGTCAACAGATTCATCGCAACCAAATTCGTCCTCTGTTCGTTGAGAAGCGCAAATGTTGCAAAACTGTTTTCACCACTTACCAGTTCCACGATTTGTGTTAAAGCCAAATCAAACGTGACTCGTACACGTTCGCTCTTATTCAGGACGGGCCTCGCGTCAAGATTGTAGTACTTCATTAGGTCCGCAAGCAGTCTGTGCTCGGCATCTGTTTCTGCCGGCCTCGACGTGTTCACGGTACAGTTATCCGCACTTTCGACTGTGACATTCGTCTTTAAAGTTGGCGACTGCTTTTCAATCGTGGGCGATTTATTTTCTAACAAGAATATGTGGAGTGAATTACAATAAATTTATGCCCTATGCATGCCCTACTTAAACTTCTGTTATGCAGGCATGTTATGCATTTCTTTGAGGATCGTGATATGCAGGATGTATACAAAAGTAGACATGCATGCATTTGGAAAAAGCGTTCTCGTAGGCAAAATATTGGGTAAATTTGAGTCTCTTGTTTCGCGCCATTGTTTGATATGATCACGAATTTCGCTGAGATTAGAAGGGGGATCAAAGAACAGTGATATGACCCAAACAGTTTTTATGCCCCGTTGTATTGCACGATCGTGACTTTGTCCTTGTCAAGTCTATTTTTATGCCCGCATTTTATGACGGCGCGTGTCAGAACGACTTTAACTGCTTTTTAAATGCTTCAAATTTGTCAATGTTCTCGTCATTCAGGTGGTCGGTGTGAAATAATTGGAGCAAATTTGATGTTATTGCAACAGCGGTGGTCCAGTTTTGCGGCCTTCATTATCTTTGCACGAAAACTGCGCGCATGTTGTCTGGCAAAACTGCAAGCGCTTGCATTGCAGAGCTGCAATTGTAGAACCGTATGTGAGAAATTCAAATCGCAAACGCACATTTAAATTTCATGCGAATAATCTTGGTCGTATCGGCCGCACGAACACGCATGCAGATGGCAAATAATCACGAGTATAACCGCAGTAATTACTCCAACATTATTATCTGCGATGCGGTCGTTACTTTTAGTCGACTATCTGTTATAATTTGAACGCAAACAAGTTGCAACAATTACTGTCAGATGGTGCCGCAGTTAAATCGGGGTTTTTTTAATATACACATTGTTTATAGATTTACTTTCAAGATTATAGATTAACGAACCATTAATTTTTCAGGGCAATGGTTTTTGCTATACTTAAGGTTATATATAGGAAGTCGATATTTCTGCCGTCTAATTAAAATTTTACGAAGTCTTAATTCCAATAATTCGCTACGTTCTAATCTAACTGATCGGAACCGTGCATCACGACCTCGATTTTCGCGGACGTTTCTTGAGCGCAATTAATGCACACAATTCTCCATTCAGCATTATATGCGCGTGTGAGATATGCTAGTTAGCATTCAGCGTTACAATGACAGGCGTGGGAGGTGTATGTATTTGTTTCATTAAAGCATTTAACTTAAGTAATGTATCCTCAGCCCACGACAGTGGGTCGCAGTCTTCTTTTCGATATTGTATCAATCAATACATTCTCTAAATTACAACCAGCCTCTCCTCTTCATTCTGGAAGATTAGACTATTGTGATTTCTTTGTAAGGCGTAACCAAAGTGACTGTCATACACCTACGTTGAATATATAGAGAGACATCTGTGACTGCATGCGCGCAATTTCAATGCGTTATGCATGTCCACGCCAAATGTATGCCCGTCTTTCATGAACATCTCTCAATCTACATAGACACAAATCTGTTTCAAACGATCTTTGATATAAAGCTGATTCTTCAAATACTACACGTATCATGTCATCAGTTGCATTGTATACGCTTACACAACAAATTGTCTAGAATGTGCGGTCTGTAACATGCATTTGCCCTGTCTAGAAGTATCATTTTCAATATAAATCATGACAGCTATTCATTATGGGTGATTTCTTACAAAGAAAGGGCGAATAATCTAAAGATCGCTATGTGTGAATATAAACATCTTAAAGAATGCATCTTAAAACTACGGTCGTTTTATATTTATGTGCAGAATCATTTTTTCTGTCGTTTGCCTGGTTCCTGTACACGAAAACCTTCTTTTAGTTTTGATCACCGTATTTCACTCAAAGTTTAACATCTTTCAATTCGTTCAAGGTATTGCTACACTTTATACATCGATTTTTGATTGCAATTTTATTGCAAGCTCTGTTCGTTTGCTCTGTTATACGTTTCTGTCTATCCGACTATATTTGCTTTCCATGTCTTCTTTATGTGTTTTACTTAATGTAATTATCGAAAATAAAACATGAAACTGAATTAAACTCTAAAAAAATATAAATTGTACCTCCACGAAAATTTACTTGCTTCTGTTTTACTTCTCATGCGAATAAACGGCTTCGTTTGCGCATTGTTGTTTGCATCGACATATTTTCTCTAATCTATAATAATTATAACTACAACCCGGAAGACAGTTCTTATCAATATTTGTCTCCAAAAGCAAGTATACTTAACTGGCGAAACTGAAGTGGAAACAAGTTCATTTGCATGTAGAATTCATCCGTGAATGTTGTTTAAAAAAGTCTCAATGTTAAACATATGAACCAGAATGGGTTGCTGAGATTGCACGGGTCGCTCGTCAGTTCAAAAACGATACTGAATTATATATTGAGATTAATTATCGGTTAAATTGCGTGGAAAATAGGATCTTACGTGGGCTAACATCTTCCTGACTCTGTGCACAATGACTGAATGCTGTGATTGGAAAGCTAATACCGCAATATCTTTGTTGACACAAAACACACCATTACCAAGTTATATAGATAATATTTGTGATATATATTATGTACAACAAATACTGAAATTGATTAAACCACATCTCTCCTTATATAACTGCCCTGCCCCCGTCATTTTCATGTCGGCTAATGTATACCCAGCAGTATGTATACCTTTTAGCGTTTTCTACAATGTTTAGAGGCGAAATGTTAAGCAAAATTTCGCGGTAATCGAAAACAATGTATCATTCGTATTTCATGATAATACCAATGGGGACGTGTCATAAAGCCAGCACAATATCTCCGCAAATCTGTTGCCTTCCTCCTATATATTTGTGGCTTTTTCTGTACAACGAAAACCGCGCGTACACAATTCTCTAAAATGTTTGCTTTTCCATACGATTTTTACAGTTCAATTTGAACGAAAGAATGTAACTGTGTGAATACCTATTACACCCTTGTGTATCATTATCCCTAGCTTAAAAATCTTGTGGTCGAGTGATGTAGCTTCGCCTGAAAAATTGCTGCGAAAATACGCCATGCAAGTGTAAGGTAATTTTCTTACCCGCGTTGATTGCGCCCAAAAGCAGCAGCATGGGTAGCACTTCAAGTAATTTCGGGAGAGTTCTCATGATGTGCACACTCCGTCGCCAAATCATCCGTAGATGTTAAATCTTTCGTTTTCTGGCAGTTCTTTCCCGCCTTCGCTCTACGGGTCTCTTCCCTGCAAACGAGAAAAGCTATTAATGACGGCGTGCATTCTGCAGCGGCCTCAATGATCGACTCATCCTACTCGCTTTCAGACCTCCTGCCGTGTCAGATTGAAACACGATCTCGTGAGTACAAACCAGCCTGATTCAAAGAACTCGCAAGTACGAAATATTTATCAAATTCTGTAATCAGAGTGTATTATTTATTAATATGCAATGACCGTCTTAATGCCTCAGTCAAAATACCAGATGGAAATTGCGAACGCTTTACCAGCGCTCGAAAACAGTCGCTCATAATTGAGTTTGCACATATTTGTTTTGACATAACAATTCGCGTGTATCAATGATACACTGGCCTCATAATACAATGGATAATTCACATTGGTGAATTTTGCTTTGATTTTTTTTTTTGTTAATTATCTTTAAGTTAATTCATAATCCCTTTGTTCCATACACTTACTAATTATTCCAATCTGAACCCAATTTCTTCTCGTTAAACGGATTTGCGAGAGCTTAAAATAAAGCAACCGTTTCATGGAAGAGCTCGCGCTTGCCAACCAACACTTCAGTGGGCAAAAAGGTTTCCGATCGTAAATCTCCCAAACAAAACTCATGAGAGACGCTGTCCTATCATTCACTTATAACTGTTGGTAATTAGTTTTCACTGCAGGAGAAAAATTGCTTTGGCTTTCTTGTCATATTTTCTATCCGTGCTCTCGACACTGATTTATCTCTTCACAGAAGTTGACAAAAAACGTACACATTAAACTTTCGAGTTCTATGTCATTTTGGCAACATATAATTAGCTGGGGAGTTAATCATGCCAAAAGTGCAGTAATTTTAAAGCGATAATCAAGCGGCTGACGCATTTCGCCCACTTCGGCATGGTGCCTTTAGTTCAGACAGCAAAACAAACAAGTTGTGACTATGCTCGATCCAGTAAGATGAACCACTTGTCCTCGTTTTGTCCTATCTCACCGAATCTGTTTGTTTTCCCCCGTGCACGCGAGTGTTAAGAGAAAGCACTCGTAATAGAATTAGGTATGTGCACTGTTGGATAGAGATGAACGGTTTTATGCTGTAGTTATTGGCCGTCGATTCACGTTGTGTGTTCTATTAGAGACCGTTAGCGATAACGCCTAAATTGATCCGCAATTGAAATGCAGCGTGTCTGCAGCCAAGTCTGGACAAACTAAAGCAAGCTGAGATTAATTTTAGGTGGTTCTGCACCAGATCACTTTCAGACGTTGTCTCTGTTCTTTCCTGTTTTACCACAGAGTTAATTTCTTGTTGACAGTCTAACGTTCGTGCTTGTTTACCTTCAGTTTTGTACAAGTGTAGGTAGTAATATGTTACATATGCTCTCCATAGAGAATTAAGATAAAAGAAGTGAGATTAGGGTGATATTGAGATGAATTAAAAAGAGACGAAGAAGAACTAATCGACTCATCATGGAATGAGAAGACGTTAGGGATAGGGAAAAAAGGTCAGGATGGTATTGACATACAATAAGGAGAGATGAAGAAGAGTTGGCAAGAGACGTTACGAAATTAAGGAATGAAAAGATCAGATTGGTGTTAAGTCGTGAATATCTCCAAAAGGCGAAAGAGAAAAGCGTAATTCAAGATGAAACAGTGGTATTTGCTTGGAAGGTATTAATTGGCTGCTGTGTTTGATTATTATGATAAGAAATGGCCTCACTGCGTATGTATTCATGTGTACTCTACGCGAATGCTATATCAAATAAATACCCAATAATTTTTTGTACAGAAATGGAACAAAGATATTATCCTTCATGAACTTAAGCAGATTCGGTCTTAAACGTAATGTTTGAGACCTGGCTCGAACAACCTGTTTTGAAAACAAAAAATATCAAAATGATAAGTTTAAAAAATGATAACAGTGAACGTGTGCATTTATCGATGTAATGATAACTGCATCAGCGTGAAATCTTTCGCGGATTTTGGAAATGCGTTTGTGTAGACTTGAAAAACACAGCTGTCGTAGAATGCGAGTTGTGCGTGTTTAGGTTACGTTGAAAAAAAGATCACTGTTATTATTTTATATGTAAATAACTTAGCCGAAACAATATTCTGAAGGGCTATAATAGTGACAAAATATCAGATATAAAAAGACCAAAATCGTACCTTGTTCAAAGCGTTCCACTCCTTCACATTAATAACAGCTGAACCTTGTCATCCCAGCTATTTGTCTCGTGTGTTGCTATGACGCTTTTTGCATGGAACGGGCGATTTTGATGGACAATTTGATATTTAAATTTTTCAATCGCCCTACGACCAAAGCATTAACGGGTCAAATAATTGTCAGAAACAATTACCCGACTCTTTACAACGTTATTTACAAATGGATTTTTATCTTTAAATTTTGAAACGAGTTAAAATTTGTTGGATAGCGTTATCTTCACGCTTCAAAACAACGGCTCCATGCTGAATTGGCGAGTATATAATTTGAAGCGTAATGTTTATAACGCGAATTGTTCATAAAATATTAATAGTTTGCCGGTTTAGCAGCCGTGCCACGCTTGTGAGGCTTTGTCACCTACGTAAAAGAATTAAGAAAAAAACGTTTATATGCTTGTCAAAATTAGTTGCGAAACGCGATATACAACAATCTTTTTCTTATCTATGTTTAAACTTCCACTTGCTTAAATTAGCTTGTTTAGTGTTTTTTGCCTCGCAGCAGATTTTCAAGTGTTTAAGCAATTAGATCAGAGTTTGTCCACAGACAGACATTGACTAATTTACATGTCTTTTAATTCCTTAAGCCGGCTTTCGGCCATTTTAATGCGCAGCGATATATATTAATAAATTCTGGCTACAAATTAATAAAAATGCAAACTGGAATTGTAAGTTCACCGTGGAATTTCGTGCGCGAATTGTTGTGAAAACATAAGATCCCGCCATGTCTTTTTGCTCACAGAAAGTCGCGTTTTCAAAGTGTGAATTCTGCGCGCCGGATATCGCCAAACACGGGGCTCGCATACAATTGCAATCAAACATATTGTTATTGGATTATATTAAAGTAATTACTCGGTGTTAACAAGCCGCATCGAAAACACAATCAATTTCAAAAGTTTTTTTGCCCCACATTCCTGAGACGTGGGCAGTATCGCGACGATTGGTGGGTAATCTCGACATATATAGGGCGGAGTCCTAACCTTGACTGAGCCCCCAGTTTTTCATGTGTCGTCGAAACCGGTGGTATTCCTTGTCGGTGATTACCCACGAGCAACTGATTCTTTGTGATTTTTTCTTGCATGATTACCGACAACCGATCATCGGAGACTCAGCATGGGAGACATCCAGGCTTTAGGTAAGGTTTTGTGGTGACAATCTTATCACTGCGGAATAGCCAAACCAACGTGACAAATTGCCTATAACCGAGATATCGTTGGCCCGTTCTATTAAAACTTCGAATTGCGGTAAAACATACACATTGTTTAATTTTGGTTTGAAAACATTTGATTTAAAAGTTTTTAAACGACTAGAACATGACATCAGCATGCGCCAAGAGATCCGAAAACACAGGAAAAAGCACTTCTGGCTCAAAATGTTAACAAAGACTCATTTTTCGATTAAAAACCTCTAAATTTCTGTTTAATTAAACGTGCTTATTTTATCCCTAAATTTATATTGGATTCATAATACTCTCAGCTAAACGTAATTACAAAATTTCGACGGGTTTTATAAAAGAAAATCGAGGGCATAAATGACTGAAAAACAACCAAATGAACTTCTATTGAATTTCTAGTTCCAGGCCTTTTGCACCCGGTCATGTGAGGTGGGGAAATTTTTTTAGTCCAAGTTAGCCCTGATGTGGAAACCTTATTTTGCAGAGGTCAGTTGTTCAAAAGTCGTCAGCTTTACCCTGGGTTAACGTAGAGTTTGAAGGTGATTTCAGAGCAGCTTGCTTGTAAGTTTGGTCTTGCTTGTCTGGATTAATTGTAGTTTTGGTTTCTGAAGTTTTGAAATAAACGGACGCGTAGAAATAGTCAAATAGAGAGGCTAAAACAGTGGGTTTAACCCTGATTAGATCAGCTTTGGAAGTGAACATTTTTTGCACTTGTTAACAATTAGATTACGAGCTCGAGATTTCTGCTCGAGGGATTCGAGCTCGAGAGAGCCCGAATTAACTATCACCGCATAGAAATCGAGAGCGAGTAATCTAATTGTTTTAGTAGAATCAGAGGTCAAACATGGAATATTCAACAAAAAATTTGATTTTTAAGCAATTTTTTTAAAAGAAATCTCTGTAGGAAGATGATTGTTTCGCTACTCGCTGTCTATCGAGGAATAGATAGCAAGTAGAGTAACCAATCAAATTACAGCATTTGCAGTAGTATACTAGTATGATTCTACCATAGACATGGTAGGTCTAGATTGCTGACTCTCCATCGGAGGCGTGACCTGTATGATAAATCCAAGATGGCGCGGGAACCGGGCAAAAAACTATAAGACTCTACAGGGAAATCCATGTTTTTCGCGATTTAAAACGTCTCGTTGCTTGGAATCGCTTCGAATCAACATTTTTTGGAAACAACTAATTATTGCGGAAGTTTTGAGCACTATTTGTGTAATTTCTGCTGAATTCCTCGTGAAAATCTCGCTCGTGAAATGTGTTGTGAATTGGTCACTTGGTCAGTTCGAGACATTTGTTGTCCAAAATATGTATTTTAGACCGGCTTTGGCCTCTTGGGTGTTATTGTGACCTACAGCTATCCTAAATTAAACATTTACAAAACGATGGAGCAAGATCTTCGCGTACAAATCGATTGTTCGCTTGATTTGTGCGGTGTGTGATACCTGATACGTTAGTAATATTTACTACATATATACGACTTCAAGTCAACGTACTGTTTTCGAACTTCAAAGACGGATAGGTTATCAAGTAAATATTGTCTGAATTATGTAATATGCATTACCAAAATATAATCGAAAACTGGTGCTACAGCTGCTAGTTTCGTTCGTGTGAATCGTGTGTGAAATGTGGGTAGAATTAACTGAACAATCCATAGTTTAATGACCGAAATTTTTTTATTTGAATTTAAACTATATGTTTACTTTAAAATTAACATAAAGGTAAACTTTGGCATACTTTTGCATACACTGTACATAGAATGCAACATGCACCTGCTTGCTAGCTTGTGCAACATTGGAGCAAAGTCTGCAAACATGCGAGTATGGTAAAGCAATATTCTAATGCCCATTTGCTATATTCCAATGAACAATTAGTCGTGATTATAAAATCATTAATAATTCATGAAGAAATCTGCACAAATCATCAGAAAATCTAGGCTAACCTGCTACTGTGCTCAATATTGATAATGATAAATTGATGATGATAAATTTATTTATTTATTGAGTCTGAGAGTCATCAACCAAACTGAACCCAGACCACCTGATTAGACTCTAGAAGTTTTCTACATTTCTGCGCAAAATTCTCTGGTGAAAAGGATGTTTTATGCGCAAAATAAAACTTTTCAGTCTGGGTAGTTTGCACACACTCAACACAAATTTAACCTAATTAAGCTTAATTAAGCGTGAAAGACATTGTATGAAGTGAACACAAATACTGTTAGAATAATTTTCAAATTGGCAACGTCAAAAAATTTATCATCT
This sequence comes from Muricea muricata, assembly GCA_963855995.1. Classification (NCBI taxonomy): domain Eukaryota; kingdom Metazoa; phylum Cnidaria; class Anthozoa; order Malacalcyonacea; family Plexauridae; genus Muricea; species Muricea muricata. Next base: position 11,784,086 of record OY979728.1, on the reverse strand, counting down.
TGCTCCATAGATTCATCGACACACTGTGACACTGCATTACAGTATACATGATTCATTGTAAATGAAAATCACACACCACACAAATTAATCAAGCGAATAATCGATTTGCACGCGAACATTTTGCTCCATCGTTTTGTAAATGTTTCATTTAGGATAGCTGTAGGTCACAATAACACCCAAGAGGCCAAAGCCGGTCAAAAATACATATTTTAGACAACAAAGGTCTCGAACTGACCAAGTGACCAATTCACAACACATTTCACGAGCGAGATTTTCACGAGGAATTCAACAGAAATTACACAAATTGTGCTCAAAACTTCTGCAATAATTAGTTGTTTCCAAAAAATGTTGATTCGAAGCGATTCCAAGCAACGAGACGTTTTAAATCGCGAAAAACATGGATTTCCCTGTAGAGTCTTATAGTTTTTTGCCCGGTTCCCGCGCCATCTTGGATTTATCATACAGGTCACGCCTACGCAATAGTAACTATACTATGAGTCAGCAATCTAGACCTACTATATCTATGGATTCTACTAATTATAAATAGGCATCGCTTGCAAATCAACAGCTTCTAGAGGCAGGGAAACGAAGTTAACACTTCTTTGTTTTGCGCTTGTTATTAAGCGCAATTTACACAGGAAGACTTGCAAGCACTTGTACATTTCAAGCAATTAGCAGTTTACTGAATAGCAGATCGCAGGCAGCCAATAAGCCCTGGGTACGAGATTGATCGCAGGCCTCTCGTTTTGGTCATAAATTCCACAGCCCAATTTCCTACGAGTGAGTGGGTGAGGGAAAGGCTCTGGGAACCGGCAAGGCGATTAACTTGTGAAAAGGTGGGGGGGGGGGAACTGTACAAGTAACCGGGCATCATTTATGACCGGACTGTGGGGGCACAGAGGAATTAATTAGGACTCATGGAAGATTTTCTCCTCTTCAAGAAGTGATCCACAGCTCACCCTCGCACACCCTGAAGGCTATTTTGCAAAGTAAGAACAGAACTGATCATAAAATTCAGAGCATGTCGAAAAACTTCAATTGGACCGAACGTTTCTGGTCAGAAACAAGCTAAATACATTTATACCAGAATATGACTCACAAAATAGGAAATACCATTTTCGTATGTACATTAAACTAGCTTTAAAGAACTCTGTGTAATTCAATTGGAGTTCATTGTTTAGTTGTGAGTAACATATACAAACCAAGCAGCGTTGTTTCGTAACAGTAAACCGTCAATGCTCCGTTTTTGCGGACGTACTTCCCCCTGGTGGTCTTGTTTAAGTCGTTAACGGACACTCCGGGCACGCTGACAATTTTTAAACGATATTGTGTCCACGTAGATTGTAATATGCATGTTAACAGAAAGCACTTGAAATATTTCAAGTGGTATGCAGCGAGTTGTTGTGTTATTGCAAATTTTCATCGAACATGCACCTGTTTCGTACTGCATCGTTAGTTTATCACCTGAGATGCTGCTTAGCGCTACTGTTGTGAAATAAAGTAGAATTCATTTCGACATTCCTGTATATATTGTTTCATAAAGACATTTTATGAAGGCACAAGTGTGCTTAGTATAGATTTCCTTTCTAAAAACATTAAAATACGGTCTTTCGTTTTTCTCTCTCCACAAACTGTTAATCTCTAATTGCCTTAAACACAGCGAAAAATAAACAACCTGTTCTGGGCTGTTGCAAACCGGCTTGAACAATGTTTTGCTGCCGACATTGGTCTATGTTGTTAAGAATATCGCTCAGCATTGTTAGCCCGCAATCAGGAGTAGCAATGCTGAACCAGTATTGTTGATAACAGCCGGTTAATTTTTTGCTGTATACAGTAGGTTTCCCCTGTGATGTGCATGCATGCGGTAATTCATCCAACTCTATTTCAACATACTTTCAGCAAGGGGTATCTGAGGGTATATAGGTCATTACCCACAATTAGATGACCGCATTTTACTTTCAACAATGTGTGCGGGCTCAGAATTTGTAATTCACAGTTACTGAGATGAGCGTTCCAGGTATATTCATATCAGCGACTGTAATCAGTTTGTATTCCAAACTGCGGCCATTATATAACTCGTGCACGAGGATAAAGTTATCATTGTCGCTGCTGAAATGACATCTTTTCCCCCGTTTAATACAAATATATGCAAATTTTGCAGACTTCGCAAAGCTATATATATTTTCCATATTTTGCAACATTTCGCCATCAACCTGTGCAACTTTACTAATTTTAAGAATTAAGATCCTTTTTCTACAGCTGAAATGAAAGATTTCACCTTTTTTTTGCCTAGATCAAAATTTAGTTTAACATGCAAATTGCCAATTGCTGGCTTACATATTTTTTACATCCAGGCTAATCCTTCATGTCAAGAAGAGAGCCTTTGCTTACTTTGAAGGGAATATGCGAAGAAACTAAAAGTATCAGTCGTAGCAGTTAAAACCTTTGCTAATAACAGACATAACTGTCGCTACGCCATAGATGGGCCGGGCAGAAATCGAATTCGTAGAATACATATCAAAGCCCAGCTAGCATAGTGCTTTTAGTAGAGCCTTAAGCAAAACAGTTTCAAAAAGTATATCTATTTACTATAAGTGACGTTTCGTCTTAACACGAGATATCTTCATACAAAATGAAGAAGTCTTCTGTTGGGACGAAGCGTCACAATAAATATATATAACTTTTTGAAACTGTTTTACTTATGGCTTTACCAAAAGCACTATGTTGGGCTTTGATATTTATAATAGCTGTAAATGCTTTATTTCAGTTATAATTTTGAAAGAAATTTCCAACATTAACTTTCTAAAAATCGTCAAGCAAAGGAAACGATATATCCTTGCCAATCTCACAATCTTCTATAAAAGTCTTAACAGACAATTATAAACCATTATGAGCCGCGTTTTTTCGTGCGCATCCGCAATCACCCCTGTCTATTATGATCAATCGGAAAAATTTTGAGTCAGGAAATCTGAACAATGGCTTTGCATTGGTTTCGGAAGGAGTGACAAGCGATACAACCGAGCACAACTGTTTAAATAGCATGTTACACAATGCTAGAATTAGCCAACTTTATGCGTCTGATAGTTGACTAGCGATTGTATACTCAAGACACAGCGCGACATTGTGTCTGCTCAGCTTGCCTCTAACTTTCAGACAAAAGACAATAACTTTTGTACGCCAATATCTATGATTTACTCCACAGAGGACACCTGAATTAAGAATCTCTTGCAGAGGTTGTACAACTGTTAATCAAACTTCGAATTTCGACAAGCATTTTGCAGTTTCCAATTTTCCAAGAAGCAATTCGTAGAAGTAGGAAAGCCTAACAGACTGTAGTCGTGGACGTGTCGACCTTGTCATTTTATCGCATCGATCTTTTCTTGCAACGGCAGGAGGTCACGGGTTGTCATATTTTGTTAAAGCGCGGCAGTCAAACGGCAGCCTTAACTGGTATCGTTCAAATTAAATATGTTAATGAAATTTATCTCAACGACCTTAAATGCTACGCTGTGATTTCGTCTGTCTGCGTTCGCCAAACATGACGAGGTTTTTAGCCCAGAAAATGGTCTGTTTCGTTGGATTTTTATTCCTGATTGCTTTTTCAAAAGGTTAGTGCGACTTTTCAATCCAAATAGTGCTTGTTATCTCTTATGCAGAAGTCAGACTATCTGACATGCCTTAATGTCCTTCGATCGGATATTTTTGCCTTTGAAGTCTTTTCCATGTTCCGTATCTGTTTCAGTAGTTTCTACCGGGTTTTCAATATCGTGGTCAGATGTTTCGATAGCATTTGAGTTACTTTGATTCCGAATCATAGACAGTTCCAAGCAAGATTAGGATATATGCTGTGAAATTAATTGATATATTTCCAATTGCCTTGTTTTTCATTCAATTACTTATGATTAAGAGTTTCAATTGCGCAAACATCAGAGGGAGAGATTCTGGAGTGGTTATTTAACGTATTTCGTCCTTCGAACTGGTACATTTATACAAGAATATATCATCGCTGTTTGAAAGTTGTGGCTTTCGATGCTTACCATTTATTTAAGTTCGTGACCAAATCAATTTTATTAGCTCGGAGTTACCACTTTTGAGCAATCTTTCTTCATACCACGGTCTAATCGTCTAAATTAGTGGGAAGCAACCTTATTATAAGTAGTCCGATTTTCTTCTGCAAGGAATAATAGGTGGGCTTAAGAATCAGCTCTTACACAATTAGAAACGATACAAATCTGATGTAGGTTTTACCGGCTTGATGCAAGTTTGAAATCAGGTTGTGTGAAGCCTGTTGGCTTTAACCTGTTCCATCGAGTCTGTGAAAATCAGACTTATTGCAACTCGATATTTGCAGACTTGCAGTAAGTAAGTTGTTGAAATAGAAAGTTTTGGCAATCAACTTACATTAAACCTGTTGACAACTTGCAGCAGACTTGTTAGTTTCGAATCAAAGCAAGTAATCTGAACGCATCCTCTGATATCGGCTAGACGGCTGCAAGGTACGTAACAACCGTGTGTTTTTGACTCTGTTTCTCGCTGTGACATACACTCCTTGTTTTAAGGTAGCAGCTGATTCGATCGCTGATGCATTTGATTCCATCGATCTCTTTAAGAATACCCGTCTATATATACCTTTATGCAGTTCTGCCCCAGACATCTTTTGCTTTTCTATAAGGGTAGCTTTATACGAGTCAGATATTCGCATCATTTCATCTTCTTTTAGAACGCTGTTTTTTGGAGGCACTCGAATCACAATACGAGGATCATGAAATGAAATTGGTGAAAAAAATTATGGATGATTACAAGGCGAAGGTGGAATTGCGTCCGGTAGAGAAAAGTGATCAGCCAATTATAGTCAAGTTCGACTTAGCTTACAGTCAACTCATCGATCTGGTAAGCCTTGGTTTAAATTTGACTTTTACTAATGGTACCGTTAAGATATACATGTACTTTTTGGATAACGGTTGAAACTATACAGCACAAAACCCTTTGTGATCCTAAATGTCCAAGCTATCCTTTTCTGCTCAGGGTTTCCCCAGTAACATCTGGTCGTTATAGAAGGATATACCGTACCTTTCTCCTGTAGTAACACTTGATCAATAAGAGATGATCCTTACTAGACCTCTAGGAAGAACAGTTTAGAACTGATAGAGCTATCCAGTATAAATAAAGTTAGTTTAGTTTAGCTTTCCTCCTGTAGTAACACCAGATCAACTAGAGATAATCCTTCTGGGCCTCTAGAAAGAACTGTTTAGAACTGATAGAGCTATCCAGTGTAAATAAAGCAAGTTTAGTCTAGGTTTCCTCCTGTAGTAACACTGGATCAATACGAGATGATCCTTACTGGACCTCTAGTCCTCTATCCATATTTTATAAAAAATAATTTTGTATTTTTACCATCTTCCTTTTATAGGATGGAAAGAACCAAATTCTAACCAGCAATGTTTGGGTGAGGCAGGTATGCTATGGTGTTGTTTTTGCTGTTAGGGTTTCACAGACCACAAGGATTGATGCAATTTTATGACAAACTGGCATCCTGTCCTGGTGAAGATAAAATCGACGCCTTACATCAAGTCTCCAGTGACGTTTCTGCCTGTGTAGCTAGAATTACACAGCAAGAAACGCACAACCTGTTCTGGCCTGATGAAAACAGCATTGAACAATGTTTTGCTGCCCACATTGTTCAAGGTTGTCAACAATATTGTTCAACATTGTTACACCTGATTGCAGGCTAGTTCAGGCTCATCAACTTGTTCAGTATTGTTAACAACCTTGAACAATGTGGGCAGCACGACATTGTCCAATGCTGTTTTCATCAGGCCAGAACAGGTCGTGCGTTTTTTGCTGTGTAGGTTTGCAGTTTGATGCGACAGGCCCCAGACAGCTGTTTCTTTTTGTTTCAGAAATGGATAAACAGTAAAACAACGTGGAATGCTTCGGAGTACGGAGGCGTGAAGAGCATTCTGATGAATCCAGACTATTTCTGGAAACCAGATATCGTTCTGTACAACACGTAAGTCAACTCGTCATGAAATTTAATGACTATTAGTCTCGACAACCCAAAACACTATGGGCTTGTTTTAAGTTCTTATTTTTTTTCAGGATAGGTCTGTTTACAACTTGCCATAGACTTGTCGTCAACAATCTCTCGTAGCATCAAGCCTTTTGCAAAATGTCAGCAGACTTGATGTAACTTGAAAACAACCAAGTACAAACAGTCTAACATACCTCTCTCTTTTCAGGATCGAAGGCGGCGGACAAATGTACAATTTCGACACAAAAATCCATTTTTTCAGCGATGGAAAAATAGAATGGTTCGCACCTGCTCAAATCAGGACCATCTGTACGATCGACATCACCTACTTCCCTTTCGACGAACAAAAGTGTCAGATCACATTCGGCTCGTGGTCGTACATGAAGAACAAGTTGGACATTCATCTCGAGAGAGACACCGCTGACCTGGATCGCTACACGCCGAGTGGGGAATGGAAACTAATTTCGCTGAGCGTAGCGCGGCAAGAAATGAAGTACACGTGTTGCAAGTACGAATTTGTAACAGTGACATACACCGTTCATATTCAAAGACGGGTCCTGTTCTATATGAATAACATCATAATACCCTGTGTGATCCTAAATGTCCTCACTATCCTCGCGTTCCTACTTCCCCACGATTCGGGAGAGCGAATCTCGCTTGTTATTACCGTTCTGCTCGGTCTTACCGTGTACATGTTGATCTTCACCGAGAACATTCCGAACAGTTCCGTCGTTCCTCCGATCATCGGACGATTTTCTATGGCGTGTTTCATCGAGATCTCGGCGTGTCTTCTCGTGACCACGATGACGTCCCGATGTTATTTCCACGGGATCGACAAGAAGATGCCCACGTGGTTTCATTACATCATCTTCAACATAATGGCGCCGGCGTTCTTCATAAACATTCCGAAGAGCGAAGAGGAATTGATCGACATCGAAGATGAAGAAGACGAACTCAATCAAACTGAATTGACCATAACGACGTCATGCCCCAACGGTCATGCGCTGCAAAATGGCAATGCCATTCCAAAGAGTCGCTCGGCAACAGCTCTATTCCAGTCCCGCTCGGCTTCTTACTTAAAGGCAACCAACGTTTCAGGTAATTTATTTTGCTTGTACACTTTTGTCGTACTGCGCTGTGTCTAACCCAGTAGTAGCTGGCCATTTCCCAATCAAGGTCGCAAAGAATCCATGGATTTAACTTTTAAAGTTTCCTGGAACTTTGCGTTGCCCCTCAACCTATAGATGCTTTGCGGTTCACGATTTGGAAATAGGTACGGTTACGACAAGTAAAGGCCTATCTACACGATACGATCTGTCGCATACAATACTTACCCTAGCGTATGGAAACGAGCGCTGATGCCAGATTTTTACTCGTTAGCTGATGATGAAATTTGAAATCTGACGTTTTTTACGCATGTTTACTCATATATCGGAGTAAGAATCGTATGCGACAAATTGTGTCGGTTAGATAGGCCTTTTGCCGTTGCGATGCGCTTGCAAGGTTTTTCCAAGTTGTTAACAGACTTGCTGCGAGTTGACTGTCAACTGTTATCCACTGGCTTTCTGCAAGTTTGTTATATTTTTGTTTTTATTGTTCAAGGATTACCATCACAAGAAGTTTTTAAGATAATTTATTTTGCAACGTTTCGAGTAGTTTAACTGCCCGTCTTCAGGCTAATTTACAACTTGTAATAAATTATTAAATAAATTATTTCATAAGCTTCTTGTGATGGTAATCCTTGAATAATAAAAATATAATGAACAAAAACGGAAGTGAAAGTTTCAGAAGAACAATTTCTGCAAGTTGTTTCAGTGGTTGTTTCAAAAAGTTGTAACAAGACTGCAAAGGACAATTGTTTTCTTATTTTGTTTATGAAATTTGCATCGATGTTTGTGTAGTTGCTCCTAATTACTGTATGTGTTCTTCCGCCGAAGACCATAGTCTATCCCAACAAGCAGAAAAGGCATGATCAAACATGATGATACCGGGGGAATATCGTGAACAAAATGACAACACCCGTACCCGTTTACCGGATCATTTCTTCACGTCTGTGATGAGCTAAATATGATCTCTTTGTTTGTATAGGTGCCCCATCTATTGCCGAGACACATCCAGTAAGCAGCAGTTGCAATGACGAACAAGTTCAGAGGATTGTTGATATTCTGGAGAATTTCGACGACGAGCGTCGCGAAAAACAACTCGAGGAGGCAAAGAAGGAGCAATGGCACTTTGCAGCCGTCATTCTCGACCGCTTCTTTTTCATCTTGTTCGGGGTGACCATTCTGATTTGCATCATGAGCTTCTATTTGCAAATTCCGTCCACGGATGGAAATGCAGAGGCATTATAGACCGGCTGAACTTGAAGGGCTTTGAAAGGATTCAAGAAATTTGTTGAATATTGTGTTAGAAGGTACTCATGAGGCGTGGAATAAGTTGACATATGTAGTAGCAGTTGTAGCGGGAAAGATCGGAATTTCACCAAAATTTGGTTGGCCAGTCAGTTAATTGATCAAACTGTATTTAAAGGCGGGAGCTTCAACAGGAAAACCTTTTTGATGGCTGTAAATAGTTTAAATTTGCTCAATTCCATTTTTTGAAAATTTATAGGGACGTGCCATGTACTATTTAACAATTAGACAACGAGGTCGAATTGTCTATGAGCTTTAGTATACACTCTGAACTGTGTTTTGTTTTGTTGTTTTTCTGAACCATGGACTATTACGAATAGTCTATGGTTGAGAAGCCAATCAAAACTCTGAATTTGTAATAGTCCATGGTCGAGTGTATACTAATTATGGTTAACCACGGACTGAAGATATATATAAAATGGGAGGATACAGAAATTCACTTTATCCCACCATGTTCTCTTCAGCTTAATTAAAAGTCCTCGACAAGCTAGCCCGAGTCACTACATGCCTAGGTTCCGTTTCTTTCATTTCTTACAAAATAAGAGTGATGTGGTTTATGTTTCTACTTTTCTGTAGTGAGGTAGATGAAATTTCTGTTAATAGGGCGAAAACAGTAAGTACCTTTATCCTCCCCCCCTCCAGCCATAAATATCTTGCTTTTAATCATACTGTTAAAAGTGTCTAAACGACAAAACGAATATTATGTACGTAGCTTTGCTTTTAGAATATTTGTTTTATTGTATGAAGCTTTTGCACAGCACAGCTGCATGTACATCTGTGTGAGTCCCCCAGATATATTAATTGATATCACTAATTTTGTAAGCTCTGCCTCTCGTTGCAGGGAGACTTGCCAAAAACTGGTGCATTATCGTTTTGGACATTTTAGCGCACGTAGCAAAAACATTAAACTATAACGTAGTAAATATTTTTCAACTGTTCCCGGATTGAATTTCGACATGTGCATGAATTATACTAGAATTAAAACACCTTTGCTCTTTAGGAATAGTTCAATAATATTGACTTCAACACCACAGTACATCAGTCTAGTTATTAGATGCACATTTACAGATCGAAGCAGCTAGATTCAGAAATATCATTACTGACTCATAGCTCAGTTGGTTTCCTGGCATTAAATGTTCAATCTCTCTCCACTTCAATCGCGGTCAAGCATGAATCTTTTTAGCTTGCCTGCTGTGAACAGACTCAGAGTAAAACTTAGCCTGTGCACAGACCTAAATCAGAATGATTAAGGTCTGTGAAAACTTAAAAGATTTCTTGTCCATGCATAAATTTCAATTTCCATTTTTTCCTGTAAAATATCTCTACGATAAATTGCACTAGAGGCAAACACTTGCAATGTAAACCTAGAATATAGTTAGCATATTTAACTTAATTTCGTTCTCATTCTTCTCTCGGTCAGGACAAGTAACTCGGCTTCAAGACTTAACAGACCTTACTCTTTTAGAGTTAGGTCTGTGAACAGGCTAAGTAAAACTAAGATTGTCAGTAACAGACTTTCAAGAGTGCTCCTGATCGATAAAGCTCTGTTTTAAGGTGATTAAACAAGACCAAGAAATGACCTCATGAAAACTCCTCTTGCGTCGTGTAGATTGACAATGACGTCATTTCTACCGCAATCAAATGCCGACTAATTAGCATGACGTCATGAACGAAGTATTGAGTTTCGCGAAAATTATGAATGAGCGGATATCACCGTCTGTCTGTGCACGTTTTGTTTGCTTGGAGTTGTTGATTCAGTTTATTTCCTTGTGGACATTCATAAGCAAGCACGTTTGGGTTTTTTTAAACAAAGAAACCGATATTTGATTTCCTTGCAAATGCACACAAACATAGTTCAATTGGCTTAAAATGTTTTGCACTTATCGGTTCCCTTCGCTGAGGCTAAAGCGACTGCTTTGCAGGCTAAGGCTCTGTTGGAGATTGTAGTACTCTCGCTTTGACGGGTAATTAAACCTACTTGACTTCAACTTCGACAATTTCGAGCTCAAAATGTATAGCACCATAGGGAGACGTGCTACAAGTATCAGCAAGCAAATTGTGGCAAGCCCATTTGTATGCTGATGGGATATCAGAGTGAGCCTTCAAAACAAGAGACGGTTTGAAATTCGTTAAACATAAACTGTTGTCTGTCTTTGTGCTTCACGAATTTGTCCGGTGCCTGAACTAAGTAATACAGCCATGCCTCAAAAAAAAATACCCAAATACAATTTTATAATTTGTATACAACCATTGCTAATGCCTTAATTGTTCCTGAAATTTGAAGACACGCACCCTCGGAAAAATTAATGCAGTATCACGCGAAGTCTAAATCTTATTTTCAAGCTTTCTGGGTTTTTTACAGTATCCTTGTCTTTACTAAGTTGTTGGAGACTGAAGCAACGGAATAAATGGGTTATTCATTCATACATCACGAACGTTGAATAACCAAGAAATAATCGCTGGCCAGATTTGTTTACCCGAAGAATAAGCTTGAAATCTCAGTCACATGAAAAGCTTCTATTCTAGATGATACACTGTCGTTGGCTGACTGCTAAAACTACAAAACAGCACATGTGTTGGCCTGACGATGAAGGAACGTGTTTAAATAACCTCACGTAGTAAATGTTTGGTTTTTTAACGGGAAAAAATGGATGTTCAAGTTTTTTGTCTGTATTGTTTACCCAATCTAAGCTAGGTATATTTCCGTACCGTGATATGGCATGATATGCTAATCTCCTCAAACGGAAGTTAAAGTCAATGACACCCTCTATGACTCCCCGTTTCCATAAGAACAACAGCTAGCAGACAATACCTGCCAAAATAGACACGCTATGAACTGAAATTGATGCATAAAACCTCAATAAATGTGGGAAATTGTCGAGAAATTTAACTACTCTCTTTTTGGTTTTTTTTGGGTTTATTTTCGTTGATTATCAATTTCTGCATATTTTACGGTTGCTAGGGGACAACGCCCTTCGGCTCGGCTCAGGTTGCCTGATGGGAACACCCAGAACGCCTTTCGGGTGTATATGTAGACTTTCATCAATTCTGAATAAAATTTTCGGGAAGAAAGCCAAATTTTTATACTTCGATTTGGTTGTCTTGTTTTTAACCCCGTGTATATAGTTGTACAGATATGTTAGAAGATGTAGTGAACTGTGGGATTTTCATTTGAACGGGTTATTTAGGCGAAAACTGTCGGAGGAAGCGACGATTCTCGTGGCTGCTTCGTGTGCAAGGTAAATACTTGCAAGTGACTTGATGGCTGTACCTTCGGTAGTTTAGTGAGACGATTTCGCAATGCAAAACACGAAACGACAAGGGGAAAGGGATCATGAACGCTCTGATCGTAAGCAATCGAGGCAGAATCGTCCTGGCATGCAGCCTCGAAGCAACAGCGCCACTTCGGGTTCCAGTATGACTATGGTCGGACCAAATTTCCGAGTTGGCAAGAAGATCGGTTGTGGAAACTTCGGCGAGCTTAGACTGGGTAAGTCGCTCGATATTTTCTTCGTTGCTTCGCACGAAAGTCTCGCGTAACATCTGTTGTTTCCCGTCTGTTTTTAAGGTCGAAATCTGTACAATAATGAACACGTCGCCATTAAATTGGTAAGCCTTTAAACTTGTTTTAGTTTGAACACGAAGTCGGTGGTTTCGTATGCAACCACTGAAAATTTAAAATGGTAGGAACCTTTGAAGATCTTTGTTGATAATGATAATCGTTGGGGCTTTTTTAGGAACCGATGAAATCCAGAGCCCCCCAACTCCATTTGGAATATCGATTTTATAAAGTTCTGGGAAGCACAGGTATGAAAAGTTTGTGTTGTAAATTTCAAAGTGGATTGACACTTTGTATTTATTCAAACCCAAACAAGTATTTGTGTCGAAAGATACGGCTAAACTTTTTCCTCGCTAGATAAGTTTTGGTATGAACTAATGCCTTTACTGTACTGTGAGTAAAATATTTTTAATGACGTTGATATTATAAATCAATTTCGTTTCGTTAAAATATTTTTGTTTTAAAAATAACGCGACAAAAGTAATGAAACCTCTCGAAATGAATTGTCTTAGCAAGAACGTGCGCTTGTCGTATAAATTCGTGGTAAAATTGCCAGTATTTACTTGAATAAAAACAGTAATTGTTGAATAATCCATGACAGAGAAGTCATTAGTATTATGCAATAGTCGAAAGTTTATATTTAATCTAAATTAATAAGTAGTTAAATTTGTACAGAAGTTTGCCTGTGAGTTTAAGATGAAAAGTAAATTGGGGATGTTTGAAGACAATAGTTTTGCTGGTGGTACAAATTTAGCCATGAACCTGGCTGCAAAATATGTCATGTGTGGTTATCGTTTGTGTCGTAAGTCACAGAGGGAGCAATTTGCCTTGCTTTCGGGCTTTTGTTTTGGCTCAGTGATGCTTGCCCAAAATGGCTTGGGTCATCTAGCTATTATATAAAAGGGGAAGCATTAAACTTCGAAAAAAATTGCTTTTTTTTCTGCTGAGACGTTATGGTCACTTTTTGAAACACAATATCGCAATGAAATTTGAAACCGTAAGCTTTTTTAGTACCTGAGTGCCTTAAGAAGCAATCTTGCTGTACAGGTTTTGATAAACGTTGTAATTTTGAATGTTCGATGCTTTTAAGTACGGTTGCATATGTCATTCCAATATATATATGGTCATTAACTTTGTTGGTTGATGTCTGACTTTGCCTGAAAAACACAAAGTCCTTGAGTTAGGGCAAAGCTGGCTAGAAATTTGTTTAATCAGCTTAATAAAAGATTTCGCTTGAATCTTCAAGCATAATTTATCTGTTACAAGTGGCTCAGGTACAAACCGTGTTAGTTTTTAGTGCTAACTGCTTAGTTTTCTGGGAAAGCCTTATGACCTTGTTTGTCTGTATATATGGATTGGCAAACTATACCTTCTTTTGTAAGCTGGGTAAAAAGTGGGGTTTTTAACTAGGGGAATAGCTTTAAGCCTATCTTAATGTTACCAAGGCTGGGTTACACATTGTACAGTAAAGCACAGGCAATGTCGATATTTTATTACCCTTGAGGATATAACTTAAGTTTTGTTGAGGAAGTAGGGCCATTGACTTCTTCACAAAGAGCCTTTGCTGAAATGTGTAGGTAGTGTTAATAACATGTTTTTGTGCTTTTACTGACACTGGCAATGTTAGTTTGATCTAGTCTTGGGGCAAGCACCAGCCAAGAATGAGTGAGCATCACTGGCTAATGTGTCCCAAGAGATAGGTTGCAAGTCATGCTTCCTGTTTAATTTAATTAATAGCCTGTGCACAGACCTAAATCAGAATGATTAAGGTCTGTGAAAACTTAAAAGATTTCTTGCCATGCATAAATTAAATGTTTTGAAGAATTAATTTATGCAACATTATAATATAATACATCAAGAAAATTTTCAATTTCCATTTTTTCCTGTAAAATATCTCTACGATAAATTGCACTAGAAGCAAACATTTGCAATGTAAACCTAGAATATAGTTAGCATTCTTCTCTTGGCCAGGACATGTAACCCTTCAAGTCTTAACAAACCTTACTCTTTTAGAATTAGGTCTGTGAACAGGCTACCTGTTTAACTGTGTTCTGGCCTTGTGTAAACAAGGCCCCTGGCCTTGTGTAAACAAGGCCTTGTGCTTTGTGTTGTAGCTTTTTATGTTTTAAAAATGCTACAAACAAGGCATCCTAAGGATTTTAGTTAGCTTCAGGTACTTACAGGTAGCACTGCTACCTAGAACTCCAACACTTGACAGCCATGATGTCCTCTTTGTAACACATTCAGGCAAAAACAAGCAAGGAAGGAGTTCTGTTTTCTTCACAGCCAAAATTTTGGCCACTGTGGATTGACATACATGTTTACTCTTCAACCAGAAATATAGTAAACTTTGAAGTGTACTATTCCATTTGACCCACTAACCCCTTGCTCCTGAGAGACATCTCTGTATTTCTATAAGTAATATGCATTAAAAATATTGTAACATTAATGACAATATTGCTTGTACACTGTTATGTACTTAATTTTACCAGGTTGCTTTACTTGTTAAGGGGACTTGGTAGTGCTCAATGTATTAATTTGCAAACTGAAATCTGAGCCTGGTCATTAAGTATAAATTTCAAGTGCCATGTGCTCTTTGCGTCCCTTGAATTGCTGGTTTTGTTATAATTTATCCTGCATATTTCCTACTAACTTTGCCAGTGTTGACAGTGTAGAATAAAGTACAAGAATTTATCTACAGGAACATTCACTATCTAAATGATGTTTTAGGGAATGCTTGTCAGTAGAAATTAGTACGGTAGTGACTTATCGTTGTTTGTGTGGGTTTCTGGTGACATTTTCAAGGTTGAAAATTAATAAGTCATGGTTAAGACCAAAGCAAGAAGTAGGATTGCGGTTAAAACAATAAACGATAAGACCTGATTAATCGGTAAATTTATTAAATCCTTGAATCTTTCCTTTCTGATGTTCACATGTCAGTGTTGTGTTTTGTAGCCGGTATTCCTCAAATCCATTACTTTGGCCCATGTAATAAGTACAATGCATTAGTGATGGAATTACTGGGACCAAGTCTTGAAGATCTGTTTGACCTCTGCGACCGAACATTCACCTTAAAGACCGTTCTAATGATTGCAATACAACTGGTATGTGGGACTATGAATTGTTGACATATCAAAGTAAACACCGCACAAAAAGAAAGTTCCCCCCTACATACATCAGAATACATTCTAAACTAATGAATTGCTGTTAATCAAACCTAGAATTAATTGGACCTATTCTGGGCATGATTTAAATGGCTTTACACGATTGCACTACGATTTTGTGTTTACCAATGAATGGTGAATGAGATGGATCACACTAGCATATTCATCATGTTAATTTTGAAATCGGGTATTTTTGTTTTCAATGGGGTTTAACTCATTATTGCACGCATGTGTGACCCAATTCTTCACACACCATTAAGCAGCCTACCATAGGTCTAAGTAGTTCTAGGTTTGATTAGCAGCAATTCATTTGTTTAGAATTTATTCTGATGTATTTAGGGGGGGAACTTTCTTTTTGCACGGTGTTTAGTTTATAATATAGCATTTGTGAATTCTGAACTGTCATTGACCGTGACATAACTGTATATCATTAAGAAAAAATCATGATAAAACTATTAACTGTATATCATTAAGAAAAACATGATTGGAAGGTCAACCTCAATATCATAACATTGCATTGCTTGGGAGTCTACTCCCTTTTAAATTATTACCCTTCATTTAGATAAATTTAAAGCAATTTATTAGTTTTTATTGCTCTGCTATTTTACATCGACAAACAATGGCTGGGTAACAAATTGGTTGCAAAATCTGTCACACCATTAGCAAATGTTGCCGACCTAAATATGAAACAATGTCAATACTGGTTTTCTGCTTGATTTAGTTGCTCAGAATCGAGTACGTCCACTCAAAGAATATGATATATCGAGATGTGAAACCAGAAAATTTCTTAATTGGAAGGAAGTCAGCGGGAAAAGATAGGACGATACATATAATAGACTTTGGTCTTGCAAAAGAATATATTGACCCAGAAACAAAAAAACATATACCTTATAGGGAGCACAAAAGTTTAACGGGCACTGCTAGATATATGAGCATTAATACCCACCTTGGAAAAGGTAAGTATGCTTGCATCAGTGGGTTTCAAGGGTAGGGATTCTACTTACAAATTTCCTTTTTGAAATTTCTAAAGGAAATTTCAATTATGAAAATTGGAAACACTGATTGCAAATTCTTACAGTCCTAATTTCTTACAGAACAAAGCCGGAGAGATGATTTAGAAGCGTTAGGCCATATGTTCATGTATTTCTTGCGGGGCAGCCTGCCATGGCAAGGATTAAAGGTATGTGCTTATAATCAGTAGCATATTGAAGGTGTGGAGTTCCAAAATTCCTTGTGGACCTGAGTCGAATTTTGATGTCTTCTATGTATTTTCTATTACATTTTGTAAATCTCATATAAGGAATCAATTTCCAAAGAAATGAATAATATTAATGATTTAAATTTGCCTAGCATGACCAAATTGTCACCGTGATTATGTTTGTTTTGAATTACAGGCTGATACATTAAAGGAAAGGTATCAGAAAATTGGAGACACAAAAAGGTCAACTCCCATTGAAGTTCTTTGTGAAAACCAACCAGGTAAAGTACATTTCATAAAGTGAAAGAGCAATAATAATTGCACAATATACTATTCCTAGCTAGTAGCTCCTCTCTGTAGCATAGTAGTAAACAGAGTAATCATATCACTGGCATCATATATGTTTGATGATTTTTTCTCGTTTGTTCCAGGAATAAATTTCGGCAATTTTTTTAGAAAGCTGATTTCTTTTGTTTGTTGTCTTTCATTGTTAAAACCAACCACGTGCAAAGCATGTTAGCATGGGTTTATGATAACCCAATTAATATTCTTCATCATTGTATTTAATAGAGGAGTTTGCGACATATCTTCGGTATGTGAGAAGATTGGATTTCTTCGAAACTCCCGACTACGACTACCTGCGCGCGTTATTCAAGGAATTGTTTGAAAGAAAAGGCTTTGTTGATGACGGGGAGTTTGATTGGACGCACAAACACATTGTAAGTCCTGGTAGAAATATACGGCTATTTCAATTAAAGTTGTCCAAGAGCAAGGCAGAAAAGTCGAATACAAACACAAAAGGCTTCTGGCAATTGCTAACAAATGTCTTTATTGTATTAGCAGTTCCCAGCAAGCTTTCTTCCCTTGTATTCAACTTTTTACTTTCTTCAAGACTGCAGTGAAATGCGGCTGTATGTAATTTGAAATTTGATAACTGCTGTCAGAAGGGCACTCAAAGGGTATTGGAAACTCATTGAAGTAGGTTTAGATTCAAAGAACTATCAACATAACCTTTTTTACTCAATCAAATTTTCTTTGGCAAATTTCATCTGTCAAATGCTTTTGACCTTCTAAATTAGAATCTTTGTCAAATCCTGATATACAATGTCAAAAACATTTCACATATGAAAATTTTGTCAAGGAAAATTTGGTTGTGCAGAAGAGGCTTGTCAATTTATGATCGTAGTTTTAATTCACTTGCATATCGAATGAAGTGAGATATTTCAAGGAAGAGATCTAAAGAAGAATTCTAATGGCTAATCTTCCAAGTTCTTTTGGTCTAAGCATACTTGAGTTTCATTGCCGTTATCCTTTATTCTTAGTTTCTTTCCCCACAGGGTGACTCTGCACAGGCAATCACACTTCTCTCTCAAGGTCAGAGCAATAGGGTAATCTCTTTCAATCCCTTACTAAAGTACATGCATACATTCACCTTTTTTTCCTATGCCCTGGCCAAACTAGAAAACATTATTGTGGAATCGTGTTTGCAATGAATTTTCAATGTTTGCCTGCCTCTGGAAACCTTGTTCTGGAAAAAGTTTTGCTTTCAAAGAAGCTTAAATTTTTCCCAACTAATTCACAAATGCTGGTTACAAAATGTATGTGTTTCCATATGTTCCTAGTTTGCCCACGCTGATAGAAAGCAGTGTTTCCTTTTGCTAACTATGAGGAAACTACATAAATTCAGTGATTGTTGCATGGCTAATATCTCTCCTTAAAGATGCCAGCCTTGCCCAGCCTCGTCCCCAGGCCCAACCGTTACCGTTGCGTGGGTATTGCGTGGAAAACACAGTCGGAAACGCGCGGTCGGGCCTGGCAGAAAATGCAGAAAAAAGTGTATGATTCAACGAAAAAGTGATAAGATAGTATTTTATTGAGAATTTCGTTTTCCAGTCGCGTGTGTTAGCCGTACATGTGTTTGATAGATGGAAGAGATTACCGAAATCCTTAAGAAATCTAATCTCGAAGGTGCTCTTCTTCGCTTATGTCGTCGAGGGGAGTTTCTATTAAACTTGGCAGTGGCTGCTCCACGCATTCAGCCATCTTGAATTCATTTTCTGCCAGGCGCTTTCGCTCCCTTCCCCCCTATTTTCTCCTCGCATGTTTCCCGCGCGCATTCACGATATTAAATCTATATATACAATCCTATACACTTTTCCTGATTAGAAAATTAGAAAGCGCCGGGGAACGAGGCTAAGCCTTGCCTATAAAGTTGCCAAACCAAGCCATCATAGAATCCATCCAGTCTTTCCACAAAGTTATCCAACATAAAACCACAGAAGAGTACCAAATGGAATGTCATCTTGTGTGATTTTTACATAAGCACTACGAGTGCTATGATGGTTAGTCATGCATTAAATTCCCTAAACAGAAGCACCCCCTGAAAATAGGACTTTTTAGATATTTCCAGGGGGTAAATGCTTCTGTTAAGGGCACTTACTAAGTGACAAATCATCATGGATAGCACTTATATGAAGATCATTGAAGGTGACTTTCTTTATGGATAGCACTTATTCGAAGGCCATTGAAGGTGACCTTCTTCCATAATAAAACCATTTTTAACAACAACAACTTTCATCCAACAACTTTCATCCCTTGCTCGTTGCCTATCGTCTTACAAGTGAATTATTTTTTCAGCCTTACGCAGTCAATCCACAAGATGCCTCGACGCATCCACCTGATCCTCGCTACATCCACAACCCCGTCAGGGGCAACACGAATCAGAATCACAAAGTAGGTGGTGGTATTGCTTGTAATTAACGTAGTTTGTGTCAGGCCATTTTGGGCAGCACGTTGTAGGTCGTAGCAGGCTACGAACACAATTACATTTCAGGCATATACTCTTAATAAATGTTCGAGAGTTTTGAGGATCGTAATTAATGTTCAGCTACGAGAAGGCATCCTATCCAACACTGTGTCTTAAAGAGTTCTTTATTGACTGAAGATCCCAGATATATATATATATATATATATATATATATATATATATATATATATATATATATATATATATATATATATATATATATATATATATATATATATATATATATATATATATATATATATATATATATATATATATATATATATAACTCACTGACACTTGTCCATTTCCTGTTATATTCTATGCGGTTTTCCACAAGAGTACACGTGTTATTGGGCATGGGTTAATTATCTGGCATATTTCCAAACCAGGTAATATTGAAATATGCATCACCTGTCTTTAGGGTTCATCCGGGGATCGTAAGGCGTGGCCGGATGTTGCCAATGCTCGCAATTCGAACAGCAACCTGATGCCGAGAGGGGGTCAGGCGTTAGCCGGCTCTGTACAGGTGGTGAGTTCAACCAATGGCGACTTAGGGCCATCCAGTGACTCGCCTCGTGAGCCAAAAATGGGAGGTCATCTCAATACACAACCAGATGTCGAAGTCGTCGAGGAGACAAAGTATGTACTTGTACTTAACAGCATTCTAAAGAAAGTTCAGAGCCAGAAGGGTGGAAGTTTGCTGCAGGCTTGTTACCTTGCAGTCATCAAGCTGATGTCAGGATGCGTTCGCATTACTTGCTCTGGCTCGATGATAACAAGTGCTGCATGTTGTCAACAGGCATGATGCTAGTTGATTGTCGAGACTTTTTATGTGCAAGCTTGATTCTTAATGGAACAAGTCTGCCAGTATCAAGTTGCATCAAGTCTGATTTTCGCAAACTTGATGAAGCCAACTAAGGCTTGATGTAACTTGATCAGTAACTTGCATGAATCTGTGTAAATCTACAATTTGCATTCTGAACTGTGGCGTTCTTGTGTTTAATCAAATGAATTGATTCGTACAAGCAAGTGAGCTAATGCAATATTTTAGGCAGGGCTGCAAAAAGTGTTCAAACGTCGCCCGGGCAAAATTTTCATTGTTTGCAAACCTTCCTCAAAATTTTGTGAAGTTAAACTTTTGTTGGGAATACAGCTTGATCACCGACTTCCTCAGAAAGAACGCGTGATTTCTGACTGATGGACGATGTTTGCTTGTTTCAGATGCTGCTGCTTCAAGCGACGAAAAAGAAAGACAGTTCGAAAGAAATAAACTTTAATAGAAAAATAACAACACGAGAGGAATGATTTCCACTCGCCTTATGTTTCTCACAGTAAGATGAGGGGAGGGGGGCTGGATGGATGGATGGGCGGGCAGAAAGATGCGTGATGTGCTCATGACGGGTCATGAGTGGTTATATAGGTGTATTTAGTAGCAGATATTGTAAGATATGTACAGCAGAGGTGTTTTTATGGATATACAACGGGGTAAAGCCTTTTTTTTATTCCAGTATATGAACATTCACCGTTCTATAATTCCATTGGAGACGTTTTCTAGAGCCACTCCTAGAAGCTTACTGGTTATCCTCTCGGAGGTTTAGCAAACGAGGCATACTATGTGAATCGATTTCATTCATTCGGCGTTCTAGATCGTAGCGATATCTATATTATAAAACACGTTGACGTGACGCGATAGGAATAGTCAATGTGAAGATAAATATTTACTGAAGGTGTATGTGTATGTCGTACATTGAGCATTCTAAATTATAACCGTAGGAACTCCGAAATACGTGAGTAGTCGAAATGAAGATGTAACTACTTTATAAAACGAGTTCCTTCAATAATATTTCACTGTTCGTAAACACTGATGAAAACGACGATCCAGCTCCGGCACTATGGCCTGTCGCCATACAATCGTTGACATATATTTATCTCGACTGCTTGCTTGACTTCAACTAACATGACCAAAGGTGGTCGAAACTATAAGAGTGTTTGCTGATGAAGTCGACTGTTGACCAGTATTTTGACTTTCATCGAATATTGTTGGCTGGGTTACTCTCGTCAGCGTTCGTGGCTTTCAGTCGATAACGCAAACCTCGGGTCACCGAGCAGTCCAGATGAGTATACTTCAATGCTTGCAAGCAATAATACTGTACTGTCTGGTCGTTCTTTTCAACGGTGTTTGAGCCATTTGGTCGCGGCAGCTGCAACCATGTCAGATGGATTGAGATGGAGGATAAGTCGATATTTTGACCGTATGGTCAGCTTCAGCCGTTTATGTGTGATCCAAGTTAACTGGGCGAAATGTGAAGTGGGGTGATATTGATGTGTTGAAATAAGTCGCCAGGGGCCTGTTGTTCAAAGCTGGGTTAGCATTGATCGTGGATTAAAGTTTAACCAGCTGTTTTAGTTTCTCTTCACCCTTGTCTCTCAAAACTTCAGATACCAAAACTGCTATTGATCCGGACACGATTGCTGAAGAAGTATTTCCTAGCTTCTAAACAATCTGCTAGAAATTTCCTTTTAGTCTTTACGTTGACCCAGGCTTAAAGCAACAAGCTTTTGAACAATTGCGCCAAGCCTTGAAAAATTGAACGTTTATCTTACAAAAATGTGCTGTAGTCTATCTCCAAGAAAACAATACAGCTCGCCTGGATCACGAACGGTAGTTTGACTTCAAAATCACCTCGCCTGCCATGCCTTCCCAGGAATGCAAACTCGTGTTAACGGCCCGTTTGACATGGTTACACCTGCCACGACCAAAGACAAACCGTGTTAAATAGTGCACGGTCTGATTACTAATCAGAAACGGCTAACAATTGGCATTTAAAAAGTAGCTCTATTTTGTATCATATCTGAACTAGATAGAATATAGTTTTCATTTGAGCCAGAAGTAATGTACACTGATCTGTTAGGAAACCGGAGGATGTCGAGGATATAGGTTGTATGTAGTCTTCAAAAATGAAGCTTAGTCTAACTACAAACTCTGGTGTGATGAAAATTTGTATAGAAATACATTGGGTTATGACGTGAAAGTTTAAATATTTTAAAGACCGACTTTTTCCCAATTTCATTGTTCGGGGCATGGCACCATGGATCAACAAAGTTATGACTGCCTATAGTATTACACATGATTTGGACAAAACAATAGAACTCATTACCTTTTCTGTCCTGGTTTATGCAAAAATCCGTACCTATCTCATCACGTGCCAATCGCATTTTTGCGTGTAAGGAACCTATAGCTCAGTGTTGTACTGGGGACAATCGGCCAAACTATACATCATTGGTTGATTCTGAGTAAATACAGTACACACGTGACGAAATAGGACCCATATTTTTGCATAAACCTACCCCTAACATAGAGCTTCATTGTGATTTTCTCGAAGCTCCATACCCTGCATTTTGTGGTCTGACAAATTTGTATTATCAATTGTCTCAGATGTGAATTTTCCATGGTATGATTAGGCTTCATTTTTGATCATTTATACACCCTACTGTGCCCCGTGTCCTATGTGAACAATAATTACATAATCCGAGATAATGGTACTCTAGAAATCAGCTTTATGAAATTCATCCTATTTCGTAACCAAAGTCGACTTTAATTTCAAGTATTTGAGTTGATTTGTATTTTGCGGTCTTGTTTCCAATACAATAGGCCGTATCGAGTATAGTTTTATTGTTAGAAGAAGCTGGGGGGAAATTCTTACTCCGAAAACGTGACCATTTTCATCACAGACTAAGTCTTTATCGATGCGAGAAGTACCAAATGTGTCGGCACAGCTAGAAAGAGCATTTCTAAATTAGTAAAATTGCAAAGTTTGGTTGCGAAATGTAAGGTGCGAAAAATATAACCTAGCGAACTTTGCAAATTTTATACATATTTGTATTAGGCGCGGAAAAACTTACTACTTCCGACCTAATCTTGACTCAAATGTGGTAGCAGCGACGTAACGTGCGCTGGGATGCCTGTGTCCAAATTAAGTAATTCTACTCATTTTCAGGTTCGCTTTCTAGATAGCTGTGTTGACAGATTTAGTCTTTCTATATTCGAATGCTTTGGTGTGAAGAATATTTTTAGTAGGTGAATCCAATCTTTCAAAGTCGTCAGATTCCCTTTAAATGATTTAGTTTCCGGTGCCTGTGACAGCAGGTTGCTTGGTGAAAGTGGTAAAAGGGTAATTTATCGTATTTCAACTAGAAAATAAAAAATTCGAAATCACATTTGTGTACCAGACTTGTGTTGTGTTCTTTCGAACGGAGACTGTACACCCCACAGATGTCATCAGCGCACAACTCTTTCTGACCACTCAGCATTTTCTAACTACGTCTGATTCTAGTAGGTTTTTGTCAGGGATGTCATAACTTGCAATTTTTGCGAAGAAACGCAGTTTCAGAAGGTGTGACTTACTTATTTTCTTAAGTTGTTCAGATTCATAAAATTTAAAATCGCTTCGCGTTAAATTGCTGTCGCTACGGCAACAATTAATGACGTTTAAGTCCATTGACTAATTAAATCGCAAAGAAGATGCATGCGTGAAAGTGGGAAAGAAAATGGACATTTTGAAGAAATCCCACCAAGACCCGGCGATACCGAAATCTACTTTCCTCCACATAGGTCAGGACAGAAGGAAGACGAATTTAGCGTGTAAGGACATGTACAAAAGTACAATCAAGGATGATTACCCTGCGATTCGACTCGTTGGCAAACGAAGTCGCGTCCCATCGCCAGAGCAAGCGAAAATCCTTTCAGTTGAACGTCGAATCAACGAACAGAAGTCGCTCACGGCCACTCATTTCGCGCCACAAACCCAGGGGGAACGTACAACGCTGTCGGACGTGGCAAAATTGGGCTTGGGGACGAAGAATTTGACAAAAATGGACGTGGATAACCGGATTTTGTACTTTGATACCACGCATAAGGAGTATTTTCCAGTGAGAGCCCTTGAAAGAGTCGAGAGCTTCAAAGAAAAAATGTGCAATGCTAGACACATACCCGAAGGTAAGATTCTAGATTTTTAGTATATACTTATACAGTATTACAACATCACTTTACACCACCTTGTATAGCACCTCTAACTCTCCTTAACTTTGATTTCAGGAGACAAAGAGAAGGTCAGATTGCCCTTCTCAACCTACAAGCAAAGTTTCCCAGAGGATCAGCTTAGTAAACTGGATGTTGCCAAGCTTGCACAATTCCACACTCCACCCATCTTGCGTGGAGACACGAGGAGTTATGGTGATCAGTTCGAAACTACAAATTCGAGAACATTTCGTGAACATATTAAACCAGTAAAACGTCAAGCTATAAAGGTAGAATTTCTGATAGTGTTGCTGGATTTTATGTAGTATAGTTGGGCAAAATTTTTGTGTATAATATACCGCGCAAAATTTGCAGATAAAATAACGTATCTATCCGAAAAAACCTTTCAGAACACTGGATGTAATGTCCGGCTTGGTGGTCCAGATCTGTACGCAGTGACGACAAATCAAAAATTCTTTAAGGAAAAGCCTTTGCAAAGAGTTCAGCCTTGTGGACCTAGCTATGTATCGAGTGTTGTACTTGGTGACGACTCAGAAGAGTGGTCTTCGTCAATCTACAGAAGAAAGTCAGGGCCGTTACCGCGTATTGAAACACGTATGTATTGAAACACGTATGTATTGAAACACGTACGTATGATTTGCCACTAACCATGCAAAGATTCCACACGTTTTGTGGACACAGTCAAAAATGTGCAAACTGGTGCAAGTCTGTTGACATCTTGCAGCAGATTAGCTTGTTATCAACAAGCTAACATCAAGATTGGTTCGCCTGGCTTAGGACAGCTTCTTGACGACGAGTATGTTGCAAGCTGCATGCCCTTAAACTTGTTGCAAGTTAATTGTCGAACGAAATTTGTTATCCATGGGCTTCATTTTAAGTTGTTTAAACAAGTTTTAACAAGTGTGCAAAAGGCAAGTTGCAACAAGCCTGATTTTAACAAGCTTGTTGCAACTTGAAATCGATAAGTTTTGTTTGTTGTCCATGAAATTTGCAGGCTTCTAGCGTAGAGACATGGTAGCTCAAATTGGTCCTTTTTTACAATTCTTTATTTCAATACTGACATAAGGCATTCTTTAACTCTCATCGTCTTTTGCAGAACACTTACAAAGCCGGCTGGCAAAATTAAACATGGGCAAGAGCAGTCTTCCTTCAGGAGACATGGAGCCGGACAGGGCGTTACAACGAGTTACGCAGACAACGAGCAAATCATTTTTCAAAAAGGTAAAGTGAACTGCATTTTTCCCAACTGTTTCCGTCTTGAATTTCGACATGTGTTTTTGTCTAGGATTTCCACGGGAGATTAAGACACGTTAACCCTTTTATAGAAACTCAGTTCTCTTTTAGCCAGTCGTTGTTCATCCATATTCAAAAGTGAACGGTGCCTACCTGATGACAAATTCTAAAATAAGACTTGGAACGGAGAACGCTGTTGCAGCACAGCATTACAGTACAACCACAAGATCGAACTTCCCTGCAAAGTGTGAGCCTGTAGAAAGGAGACATTGCCAAACCACACACAGCAACGTGTGTCTAGATTATTATGGTAGGTTTTTAGGCGCATTAATATTATCTTTTGCATTCAAACTCTTAGAGGTGTACAAGCAAAAATGTATTCAGATCTTTAGTGCATCTTCTCATAATATTTAGTAACTTTTTCTGTTTACATGCAACTTTTAAAATAATTTACTAAAGATGTTGTGCTCACGTAACTGTGACTGTCGGAATTTTTAAAACACCATTCGCGCCTGAAGTTAGAGGACGAGTCAGATATTTGTAAAGCAGAGATGGTGAAGTTGGGCAAGAAACGCCGGCAAAGTTTGTCCTCACCCAGATCAAGGGGATCATCATGTTGCAGTTTGGTGACGGCAACATGAAAATGTTCAAGGAGTGGCGATTACGGACTGGCAGGAATGATCAGCTGGAAACAATAGCACTCCCGGCAGGACTGTGTGGAAGATCAAGAAGTTGATGGTCAATAAGAGATTGGGAAAGTTTGACCAGGACAGGATTGATGTAGTCCAAAGCGGTTCCTGGCGATCATTTATGCTTTAAAACTGGCAGGCACCAGAGACGATGATTCTAATAATCAGAAATTGAAATTCTGTGTAATAGACATCAATCAGCAATAGACATCAAATCAGTTAATTTACATTCTTATGCATGCACTCTTTACACGTACAAGCCTACCAGCGTCTGCAAGCTCTTCAATCGTGTTCTTAAAATGATGTTTTTCGACAGGGAATCAAGATCACCAGTCTACAACGGTCTCAGATTTCTGTTCGCACAACACAGCCAAACGGCTGTTGCCTAATCCAGAGAGTATAACTAAGGTAAGTTTGTGATTCACGAAAAATGTTTAAAGTCACTGGGTGAGGTTCATCATGGATGAAATTTTGCTGCTCTGAGCCACTCTCTGGAAATATACTTGTCTTTCAGTTGACAGCTTCTCATATTCAGCTGCCAAGGACATCGACAAAAGAATTTGGGACTACTCATAGTATTTCCTACCCGCCGAAAGAAACCAGGAGATACAGAAAAACATACGATGCTGGAAAACTACATAAAAGCTCAATAAAATTGGGAAATACAAGTGTACATTAAATGTACATATATAACGTCTATTCATGCTTGATTATGAAGACGATTTCTCGATTTAGGGTAAACCAGCTTTTCTGTTGTTATATTGTTGTTATGCGCATGGATGTCTCGTCGGTTCTTTGATAAAATCCTGAGATTAGCATCGGGATAAATGAACGGAACAGAAGTGTGGGTAACATAAAGGCATGAGCGTAAACCCAGTTTGTTGAGACTTTTTATTAGCAGATAAAATATTTATTTTAGGCTCTGAGAAGTCGGGATTATACACTCTAGCAATGTAGGCATGACAACGTCACTCTCAGAAAAACAAATTTATTTCAACGAACTTTTCATGTACAGGCCAAACAATAGGAAGGTTAATACAATAACACATGTATTTAGACAGTGTATAAAGTATTTTGGTATGGTACAAAATATCTAGACATTATAAAGCTTGTATTGTTCTATAGTTGCTCCAGTTCAGTCGCATGAGGGGCCACCCATCTTTCCGTGTGATAAACACTCTCTCCCGCTTTCCATCCTTTCACATGTTTCATTATGGCTTCCTCGGTCTTCACATTTTCTTTCAGCTGTCTTAGCATGCTGAAAACAAGAGAACACACGGTATTACAAAATGTATGGAGAAGACAATCATAGGTACACGAGCTAAATGATTTATTTCATACTTTCTATCTTGTTCGGCTTGCAGCAATGGAATTAGAGATACTTTTGCTTCTTGTCGCTCCATTTTTAATGCCCTGCAACGATGAACAACGACCATTAGTATTCAAAAATAGGTAAAAAGTGGAAAAATCATTTCAAATTTTGGCTATACCTTCGCTTGTTATTCCCATATTTTATGACAAGAAAACCACCCAGCATCATGCCAGTACCTAGAACAAAGGTCATAAATCCAGACGGCCCTCGTGTCTTTAAATTTCTAGCGATATTGATAGAAGCATAGCCCCCTTTTGGAGGCATTTCTTGTTTGAAAGTGCTTTCCGCCATCTTGGAAATGGATAAATTTCACGGGGACGTAATTCGTGAAATACAATGCCCGGGACTTAAACCCCGGATTAACGTTTCCACTTTGAGAAATCACTTTTTTGGAATGACTGGGAAACATTAAAGTGGAAGCATTGAAACAATATGGCGGCATTTTTGGCACATGGAACTATTTGATTCATCTTATTTTAGTTCGTATTTCAGTAAAAAGTTAAATTATTTTTACTTCTAAAGCATCCATACACCTTTAGCACTTAAAGATGTGCAGTATTAATGAAATTGAGCAGGCGAGCGACAATGTAAAGTCTAAAAAAGGGGCAAAACGTCGCGAGAAGAAAAACAGCAAGAATTTTGCTGAGGAAGGCTCCTGCATGAAATGTCCCGAAAAAGCAGTCGTGCTCGTTCGAAATAACGACCCGTTTTGTAGAACTTGTTTCTTGGATTATGTCGTTCATAAATTCCGAGCTACGATTGGAAAAGCCAGAGTTATACATCAAGGGCAGAAAGTTTTGGTAGCAGTTTCAGGGGGGTCGGCGTCAAGTGCAATGCTGGATTTGGTAGTCAAAGGTATGTGCAATTAAATAATTTACTACAAAAGCTTGCTGGTATGTCCTGAAAATTTACTTGCACTTGCTAGGAAACAAGTAAAAATGCAATGTTATTGAACAAATGGATGTGATCCTTTGTATGTTTGTTTTGGTGTGTATTTGCCGGCCCCCCCCCCCCCCGTCCACGGCTTGTTAAACTATGGAACATGCAGGGTTGATGTTATGGTAAAAATAGGAAATGTTGCTATGGAAGCTTTGTGTTTTCCATTAATGTTTCCCTTTTTGTCCACTTTGGGAAATGTGGAAACACTATTTGCTCCCTATGGAACAAAAAATTTTCCAGCAAATTTCAATTTGGTAGTACACATGGGCTTTTTCTTTACCTGCTACCCCCCCCCCTTCTCCAACGCACATTTTTTTGTAATGCCTCACAGAAGATATTAAAAAATAGAAAAATCTGAAATTGGTACCCTAAAATAACAAGTTCTCCTGCAATATTCACCAGTGTGTGGCTGCCAGACTGCAGAGTATAGCCGTTTTTGCCAAGTTCTTGGGTGCGGAAAGCTGTAAAGTATGTATCTCTGGGCAGGGGCACAAAAATGATCTAGGGGCGACCTCTGGGATGGCCAAGGGGCGGTAATTGCCCGAAATTATAAACAAATGGCGATTTCACTATTATAAAATACGACTGAAATCGCGCGACATTGTTGAATGACCGATTTGTAATTATAAGGGCCTTTTATAATGGCTCAAAACTGACGCCTGATATTCACCCCTCCACCACAATTATGCGTTCGTTTTGGCCTTGCAGCAAATCAAGGGCGGTTAAGGCTATTCAAAATTACATCGTAATGCACATGAGGGACGCCAAAAATTGTGACGAAATGAATCTCGGGTGCGCCAAAGCCATACTCTGCAGTCTGGCGTGGCTGGAGTAAATGCGCGACCAAGCACTTGTTCTTGTGGTAAAATTTTGACAATTCCTGGCCCGGTGATGTCGTAGATCTGAAACTCCGTAATATGTTGTCCATTAAGGTCTTGGCAAGGCAGCAGTAAAGAAACACCGTTTTCAGCCTGGGGTGGTGCATATCAATTATGAAGGGCTTTGTGGCCAAAGTCTCGATGACAGAAATAGTATAAAGCATCACATTGAGGAATTAGTAAAATCTGCTGGTTTTCCATACCACGAGGCGTCGCTTGCGGGTGTTTTTATACCTGGAGAAGACGAAACGTGCCTTGCTCCGCAAGTACAGGAACTGCACGTTTCAAAAAACGAAGAAGAAAAGACTCCGAATGAACAATCGGACAAAACAAAGCGACTTTACGAGCTTTTTGAAAAAGTAAAAACTGTCACAGCTAAAGAGGATTTGTTGCAGCATCTTTTTCGAAATCTTGTTGAGAGAATCGCAAAGGGGAATGGCTACGATTACATTATGCTCGGAGATTGCGGTTCCAATATTGCGGTGAGGATTCTAGCCGACATTGCCCAGGGTCGAGGATGTCAATTACCGTACAGTGTTGCCTTCAGAGACGGTCGTTCTGCAGTCCCAGTGCTCCGACCAATGCGCGAATTCACAAAGAAGGAAATTCAGTTCTATAATTGTTTTAGTAATGTCACCTCGTTTACCATACCCTCTTTCACAACAAAAGCTTCTAGCCATGCGAGTATTCACCGATTGACGGAGGAACTTATTGTTGGCTTGCAAGCCGGCTTTCCATCGACAGTGAATACAGTTTTGAAGACTGGCGATAAGATATCGTCAAATCTTGATAGCGGGGACGGGCACCATTGTGCATTGTGTTTGGCTCCATTGGCACTTCGGTCTGTTTTTCCTGAGGTGTTAAGTGAGTCTAAAATGTGCAGTGGTAATAGTTGTGGTAGTGGTGGTGAATGCCAGAAAACAGATGGTGATGGTGTTCTTGGTTGTCAGAAAGATGATGGTGATATGTATACTGGCAGTGGTGACGGCAATGATGCTGGCTGCCAGAAAAGTGATGGTAGTTGTGTTGATGGTGCTTCAGTTGGTACTGATGGTGATCAACAGTGTTGCCAGAGAAGTGATGGTGATTTTGGTACCGTTGATGATGGTGGTGGTGGTGCATTACAAGGTGCTGGTAGTCATTCTGATGTGCCTGAGATTACTTCTAGTGGTGATAGTAGCTTTGCTGGTACAGTGGCTAGTGGTGGTACTAGTGGTCATGCCAGTACATTTGGTGATGGTAAATATACAGAATCAATTCACAGTGATGGTGCATTGGTAGGTAGTGGTGACTGTAGTGGTATATCTGATGTGAGGATAGAGGGTGACCAGAGTACTGATGACCACAACGTCCTGCTAAACTCGCTCTGTTATGGCTGCAAGTTAACATACAATGACATAGAAAATGGCCTGATGTTACTACCAGAATTTGTGACCAAGAATTCAAGAAAGCTATTTGAACGCAAGGCAATGAAAGAACAGATTGACGATTTCCTGATCGATGACTAATACAGAGCAATGATCGTTGATTTTTATTTTGCTCAAATACTTTTGAACTTTGTAATAACATTTTAATTATCAACACTAATAGTGTTTGAACTAACGTGGCAAGTGCAGCAGTGCAGTCAAAAATATACGATAAGTCAGTGTAACGATATGATAGAATTTGACGTTTCGAGTGGGGAATTCGTCTGGAAGTCAATATTCTGGACGAAGGCCCTTGGCAATCACGATGTGTTTGCATCGCTTGCTCCGGTTTGATGACAACAAGTTCGCTGCAATGTATGAACAGGTTTGATGCAAGTTGATTGTCAAGACTTTTTATCCACAAGCTTGTTGCAAGTTGTTGAAACAACTTGCAGGAAGTCTGCAAATATCAAGTTGCATCAAGTCTGATTTTCATAGAGTTGTTGAAGACAGCATGCAAAATTGTTCTTAAAAACAAAATATACGTCGAGATAGAAAGCAAATAAAAAAAACAACAAAACGAAAGCAACGAAATTAAATGTTAGCAAATCTTTTCATGTATTCTACCTACATGTATTATACATATTGTAAATTACTTATATAACTATAACTTTACATTACAAATATTATAATTTGTACAAATACTGTACAGCGACAGGCCTCGCTCTACACTTATAAATTATATTTCCTTTACTCTGACTTGTCTTTTTGTACTTTGAAGAAAGCATGATGTCGTAGGTGAAACAGTACTGCCATTGAAGTAAGTTTGTTCACAAGCTGTTAACAAGTTCTGTTGGCCTGCTTGTTCTAAGCTGTAGGAACAAAATTGTACAAGCTGTTAACAACTTGTGACAAGCTTGAAAGGACTATCAGAATTATTAAAAGTTGTTCCAACAAGACTGTTCCAGTTAATATATAACAGTACCGCAACAACTTGCGTTGTCAACTTTGTGCAATCTTGTTACAACAGGTCTGTATCAGAGTTGTTAGAACAACTTTGTAACAAGACTGTAATTTCCGTTACAAAGTGCTCCAATTAGTCGACAACTTTGGACTGACATTGCCAACACAACTCTGACAGGCTTTTGACAAACTTACTGTGAGCTTGTCGAGATTTGAAAAGCCCAGTTTTTATTTAGCAACTGTCGTAGCAGTCATTCTCGACGATGTGATATAGGGTAGATCTACGTTTTCCTTTGTGAGCTGTATTCAAATTAGTCAAATTAAGTGGAGATCGGCGCATATACTCTATCACATCGGTCACTTTGATACATTCACGACTAAATAAAAACTAGGCTTTATAACGTGTTTGCAGACATGTAACAAATGCGTTTATTCGTATGTAGACTTCTATGCATTCTCTCAGTGCTAACCCTGGGTTAATGTTTAACCAACTATTTTAGTTTCTGCATTTCCACATGTCCATTTATTTCAAAACTCACTTAAAACCAAAACAACCATTGGTCCAGACAAGATTTCTAAAGAAACATTTCCAAGCATAACAAAACGCTAGGAAACTTGTGTGTAAGTTTAGCATTAGCCCAGGATTAAGTTAACTCGCTTTTTGAACAACAGGGCCCTGAAGAGCTTTTGGTCCTGAGTTCTGACATAACACGTCAACTTAACACCAAGAAGTCAAGGACAGTTCCAGACTGGCTCAACCGCCACTTTCCTCTTATCGTAACAGAACATAGACAAATTTCATAATAAATCATTATGTCACTTAGCTAAATTGTTTAACAGTTTTTATTCCTACATAGCCTTATTTCCGAAGGTTTTTGAAACCTGGGGCATGTATAGCCTTGTTTCTTTGTTAATTTATGTTCGCATTTTACTTTCCTTAGTTGATAACCGTAGCCACACGACCGCGAACACTAAAGAAATGAAGAAGGGAAAACACGGTTAAAAGGTTTCAGGTGCAGGGTACGCATCTAAGTTTTCTTTTCATAACAATTATGTCACTTGACGAGCACCAAGTTTGAACGGCAGCGCGAGAGTTGAGTGTTGCGAAGCGAACTTGTACGCCTTTGTAATGTCGGGCGAGATTAGGATAGGCTACCTTTGCACGTCAGTGGTAGCTCAAAAGGACATCGCACACGCGAAAGTTCTATTCCTGCCGGATGATCTAGAGTTAGTACATTTTGGCCGACTGATAGTTTCAGCAGATATAAGACAAGAGTTATCCCGAATAACGTGTGCATAGTAACATATTCTTGTAAGCTTTTCTGCTGAAGATGAATCAAATCGATTCGAAATACACAGTTTAAATTAAATTGTGTACTTATTACTATGCACACGTTATTCGGGATAACTCTTGTCTTAGTACATTTTCCCCAACTATTCTCAGCTTTAATTCGACGTGTCAATGATTTCTGCTCGATATTAAGACACATCTGCCCTCTAGAAATTATTCAACATCAAATGAAGTGCCACAAAACCATTTGCAATCTACCGTGAACCGTGGCCAATCAGACGCTTGGTTTCACGTTTATTTCCATTGACGTTTGGGCGCATAAACGTCATGTTTTGTAAATTGTTGACGACGTTTGCTCACTTGAATAGTTGAAGCTTGCACTACGATTTTGCGATTTACATGAACAATTCGATATTTCGATGTAGTAAGACAGGTGCATGATAAAAACCTATCACAATGATGAAGAATTATTAAAAATGTCGTTCAATTCATTTAAAATAACATAAAGAGTTAAATTAAGCGAGAAAACGTGTAATTACAAAACATGACGTTTACTCGCCTAAACATTATGTAAATAAACATAAAACGAAACGTTTGATTGGTCACGGTTCACGGTAGATTGCAAATGACGGTAAATGATTTACCCTCAACATATCACTTACTTTCTTCCATTCTTCAGCAATCCAGCTGAAACACGATTCACCGTAACACAGTTTCCTGCTTCTTGGTTTGCTGTTTGGATCACAAAGGCCTTTGAGGGGGCAGGTGACAGAACGGAATCGATATCCCTTACCACAGATGCTGTAACACTAGAGGAAGGTCAGACCATAAATTTACTATTACAACTTTTGTCTTCACAAAAATATCCTTGTATTACCGTAAAATCGCGTGAAAAACACAATCTTCAATTGCGTTTTGAAACTCATTCTTCACACTAAAGTGTTTAGCACAGTTAAAATGAAGTCGGTTGAGTTCAGTTCATGACGGCAGTTAAAAACCCGATAATCAAGAAGAAATAGCCGAAAACCATTTCACAACACAAGAAAAACTGCGCATTACAGTGATTGCAGAATAGGAGTCGTTCTTTTCATTACAAATAATACCTCCTGTCTCAACCCCAACCTCCTTTCGCAACCCATTAAGTCACCCAAGAATCTAACTGATTATTAGTATACAACTGAAAATGATTTTGATTAATAGACAACTGAAAATGATTTTGACTTAAATTTCAATAAAAATTCCTTGTATTGCCGTGAAAATGTTGTAGCAACTACATAAATCGTTAGGCAATCATTAATTTTGCTCCTGCAGTGACATGCTTGCTTGGAGCCCGCGTACACGATGTATATATTACAAGCACGTCACTGCAGGAGCATTTATGTACACAGTTGCTGCAAAATTTTTCCCAGTAATACAATGAACTTGTATTGAAATTTAAGTTAAAACCATTTCCAGTTGTTTATTTAAATATTAATCGGTTTGTTTCTTGGGGGCCATATGGTCCAATGAGTCCGCAGAAAGACTCAAACCAACATAGACCCACATAAACAGTAATTGCCAGTTCCTACCTTGGACCATTGCTTCGTGATCCATTTCATTTTACAACTCCTCAGATAGCAGTTTTGCTTTGAGGAGGGTTTATCTTTAGTGCACATATGGTTTGAAGTTTTTGCAATCGTGCCGTTCGGAAATTGTCTCATACAAAAGACGAGCCGATTTTGACGTCCCGATCCACAATCTTGACTGCATTTGTTCCATCTCGTTACTGACCACCTTAACAAAGAAAACCATTGAATACATATATTATGGAACCTATGTATTCGAAGAAAATAACTCGCAACACTTAAGCGTCGATCAATTAATGTCTTCCCGTTTATCCACCTCGAGAAAAATTGTTGCAAAAACAAAATTGCCAAAATTTTCTCCAACAATTTTAAAGACATTTGTGTAGCACAAACTGTGTTTCAATATGTTTTATAGCTCTCCAACATTGTGTGGCTTGTCTTCCATGCTGGGAGACCTGGGTTCAATGCCTTGAACAAATCTTCTTACCATATTGGACAAGGGTGTTCGTTGCAAACACGGATGTCTTGTCTTGGTTTCGTCGCACCGCGACAGTATCTTTCGTCCACGGTATCAAATTTTCCGTTCAAAAAACTGACACATTCTTCTTTACGGCTTTTTTGTACACCTGGTGTTTGAAATGAAGAAGAAACGTCAAGACCAACGCTAACGTTTTAACACTCTTAAGGTTTTGCCCCACAGGGCTGCAGGAGCAATGATGTTGACTTTGAATCCCACCTGATAACGCTATTATAAGGGGCTTCGGTAAAGGAGCAACATGTTGCCTTTCACTTCTAAGGTCGCTAGTTTGATTCTCAATAAGAACTTCTTGAACCCAGTTCTTATGTGAAAAGAGTATAACTTAATGCCCTGCCGAAAGTCATCTCCGCCGGAGAAAGAGAATAATAGAATAAAATACTAGGAACGTAATATATTTACCATTTCCACAAACCACGCTACATTTTTCCCATCCTCGTCGTACCCAGCCATAGTTAACTTTCTTAGGGCTTGAAGATTCCGAAGTGTTCTCCATGTGTAGAGATCTGTTCGGAAAAGGAAGGGAGTATCTGTACTTGACACCGAGATTGAAGCCATGATACAATACCTGTAGGAATTATAGAATCGCCACATGATCATTATCACCATCAAAACCACTATCACACTTATTCTCATCTGCACTGTCATGCCTATGGTATGTACTATCAAATCTTAGTACCATTACCACTCATTCTTCACCATTACTAGCATCATCGCACCACATCCTCACTACCACCATCAAAACTCATTCTTCTCTGCACTGTCATGCCTATGGTATGTACCATCAAATCTTAATACCATCACCACTCATTCTTTACCATTATCAGTACCATCACACCACATCCTCACTGCCGCCATCAAAACTCGTTCTCACCTTCACTGTTATGTCCAAGGTATGTACCATCTTATCTTTGTACCATTATCACTCATTCTTAACAAATTATCAGTACCATCACACCACATTATCACTATCACTATTACCATCAAAACCATTATCGCAACTCATTCTCATCTTCACTGTCATGCCTATGGTATGTATTACTAAGTACTGACATCACATCATAATCACCAGTACTGACACTTTCAAATATGTTGTGATATTCTTGTGACTTGGGAATGGTGTATAAGATCAAACTTCGTATGAAATGTCTAAGCATCTTTAACTCATCTTTAACTCATAAATCACTCGATCACATTGTCGAGAATGATAGACAGCTCTACAAATCTCTTACCATAACATGAAGTGGTTCTCTTGTTGGACCTTTGGCGATCAAGCGTTCCCACGTTCCTTTTCGGTCGTAGATTACTTTGGTTCCATCGACGTCGACCTGACCTGGCAGCTGTATTTTCCAGTTGCCGTTCACGTAATAGGTGTCATAGCTGCCTTTCAGAGCTTAAGAATAAAATGCAAAAACGAAAATTTTACATACGCATCGATATTCTGCAGTTGAGGTACTTGCGAGACGCATTATAATTAATATTTCTTCCCTGCATCCAAACATGGCTAAATTCTAACATATTATCTCGTTCTTGAAATCATAGACAAACACTGGAATAGACTTGGAAACGTATACTGGAGCCCTAATGTTGCTACGCGATATGCCTCTATGTGCTTCACTTTAGAATCCTGTAATTTCGCTTTAAATATATTTCAGGAATTCGTATGTACATTTTTTAAACAAGAACAACAATATCTTATGGAATTATTGACTTTTTGGGTGAACAAAGCTGGAAAGTGGAAACATGGTTGCTTTGTTATTTTAACTGCAAAAATATAGTTATTCCATGTAGGTAAAAAAACATTTTAAGTGCAAAAAATGGAAAAGTCGACAGTTCCATAGATATTACGTTCTTGTTTAAAATATGCAAGTACAAGTCCTAGAATGTGCTGTTATGTACGGTGCATTTGCCCTTGCAACTTGCAATGTAATTTTAAAAATAAATATTACTAGTTGCGACTCGCGGCATTTTGCAGCAGTGGAAATAGTAGAAAGCGGTTTAACTTTTCCTGCAACTTGCAAATCCCAATGCAATATTTTACTGTTGCAAAATGGAGATGTGATACGGTGCAATATGCCTTGCAACTTGCAATGCAAGGCGTTGCGTTGCAAGTTGCAAAAATAAATTGTATCGTACGATAAGGGCCTTGAAGCTCGCGTATCAGGCCGTATAGCGGGTGCCATTTGACGCTTTGACCTCTGTTTCCAGTCTATTTCTCTGATTGTTTATGTTGAAATATATGTAGCTCCCAAGCTAGCACAGATATTTGTTCGATATGCGAATATCATCGCTATGGAATTGCGGTCCAGGGAGCACTTGTTCGATGCCGGGCTGGTGAGTAAATAGCCTCAGGTCATTTAACCATGTAAGGACGCATCAAACAAAGATGCATCAATATGGTGGAAGAGATCGCACAAGTACTTCATCCAGGGGTCATATATATTCATTTCAAGTGTTCTTTGCAACGCATTAAACTTAAGCCTCCTTAAAATTTCATAAACATTTAACATCCATTTAATACCAAGGTGAATGTTTCTTCTCGTATGTTATGGTATGGATAAACATCGCGGTTTTGGCTTTGCGCTTTAGAGCATATTACCGAGAAAGCTTGTGCATGGCTTGGTTTCCGCAACTTGAATATTGCGAGCGCCAGCTGGTATGACTGCCACCTCCACATAACCTAAAAGAGAAATTTGAAATGTGGAAAGGTTGCAGCAGGGTTTCTCCATCTTAATGGTTCAAGTTTTGCAACCAAAATGCCGTGGTTTACTGTGATCCCAAGACGACTTCGGTATTCTGTATTCTTGGATATGCAAATGATACAACGTGTGACATTACATTGCATAATGACTTTAGAAAGACTAATGACTTTTGCTACGTGACAATTTCTGATCCAAAGTCTGCTTTTAAA
Organism: Muricea muricata; assembly: GCA_963855995.1. Classification (NCBI taxonomy): domain Eukaryota; kingdom Metazoa; phylum Cnidaria; class Anthozoa; order Malacalcyonacea; family Plexauridae; genus Muricea; species Muricea muricata. The sequence continues at coordinate 11,746,094 of OY979728.1, read as the reverse complement.
ATTCTCTGATCACGCAGAGAGCTCGATCAAAGGAGACTTGATAATGCATGCAACTAACCTGAGCCTGATAACTGGTTAAAAATTCCTTCAATCGTCCGACATGTTGTTCCGTTTCCTCTACACACGCCACAGATGTCTTCCTTCGCGTCAGATCCAAGCTTGTTGTCGCAGCCCACTATCTAAAAATATATGCGTTGTTTGTTAGAATTAACCACGACCTTGCTAACTAGATCTCGAAGTGACGCGGATTAGGCAGAATCAAAGATGTCGCAACAGCAGCATTCATGTATTTTCCTTGCTTTTCTGTTCCATTCATTCGAGTGCCTGCATGTGGTAGGATTAAAGCTTTCTGTTTCGTGTATCATCCCACCTGACAGGAATGGATATTTAAACATTAAGACTACTTACATGACATTTTCCGTCCACACACAAATCTGATGCCCCAGGCATACATGGTGTTCCATCGATAACTTTTGATGAAAATTTTACTGAGAATCTTTCTTCTGTAGTTGGAGTGCAAAATAACGCACAGGGTTTTTCTAGAACATATATTCGTTTCATGATCAAGACTTGTTCTGCTTCAAGAAGGCGCAGAAGTCACGAATGAAAAGTCTCATGCAAACTCTAGTTCCTTAATTGTTAAACAACTCTCATCACCTCGCAGGCAATTCTTGTTTTCGTATTCTTCTACCAAATAACTTTCATGCAAACTGTCGCTTTTCAACTCTGATTAAGTGTTCGTTATCTTGAAGCATTCGCTCATTTAGCCGAGAATTATAATTGAAAATGCTCTCAGAGTTCCTCACTTTTCTCATCAACTCTCATGCAATTCTTGTTCTCGTTTGACGAGGACATTATAGAGTTTAAAATTCTTATGCGATGAACTCTTCTTTCTCGTTTGGTATTAACACGAGCGCTTAGAAAACACATGTTTAAATTCGCGTCTATCAACTCTTATGCAACCCTCTTCAGCGGGAGAAGTACGGTAGAGAATTGTCGTCCTCATTACTCCAGTTGGCTTGTCATCTCTCATTCTTGTTTTCCTCTATCACCAAAAGTTTTTGATCATGTTAACGTGTGTCTAATCACGTACGGCATAAATATATTTCGTTCAACTTACGTTTGCTCAACAGCGGTTTCCAGTGGTATAGTTTATTCCTGTATACTTGGCCGTTGAAGGACTCGCATTGCTCCGTTCTGATTTCTTTTGAGCCTAGTGGACACTCCTAAAAAATCACATTCGTTCATTCAACATGGTTATATTCGAGTGTAGGTGTATTCTACAATAAGCTGATTTGGCTCTTGTCCGCACTACCTTCAAAAGCTATCTTAAACCTGGTGGACCAGTGTGAGTACTTTTCTACAATTAGTAGTTGTGGTTTGTGTCTGAACTACCTGGAAAAGATATCTCAAACGTGGTGGTCCAGTGTGGGTAGTATTCCTAAAATAAACCGCTGTCGTTTGTGTTTGAACTACTTAGAAAAGATATCTCAAACGTGGTCCACCGTAGGCAGTATTCTACAATAAACTGTCGCGGTTTTCTATATAATTTTTTGTATTTTTAAATTTTTGCATGTAAAGCAAACCTTTTTGCTACACAATCTGTATTGTTCTCGCGGTCCTTGACAATATCTTCCGCCATTTTTTGGGCTGAAAAAGAAATCGAAAAACATTGAAACTCCCAAGTGCAACAATAGCCTATAACTTTTGGTAATCCAGAAACTATAGGGAGTTCAGAGAATGAGCATTGCTTCCTACCTTGGGTTGTCACATCTTCTGCGATTGGTCGAAACGCCCGTACCACATGACCTCGAACACTCGCCCCAGGCTCCCCAAGAACTCCATCCTCCATCTCGTTTCACCAAAACTGATGTTCTATTTACACAGTTGCCGTAAATGCACCACTAAACACAACAACGTAATGTCATGTCTTGTAATTCGCCAGCGACCATTCAAGCAGTACGTCTCTTACCTTGCCTTCTCCGCACGACGTGCCATACGCAGCAGGACTTAATTTTGTCCGACAAAAGTACTCCCCTTCTATTTCGCACCAAAGTTCACGACATAAGCGGTACTATATGATAAAAACGTTTAGTTTCACAAGCGGTATTATATGATGTAAACGTGCAGTTTTGTTTTAAACCCGGCCCTTCTATTCTTTATAGGAAAAACGTTTTATGCAACAACTCTACCGTGAGTTGTCAACTGGCTTGATGCCCTGAGTATCTTGAACTAAAGTTATCAGTGCTGGTCGAGCAGTTAATGGTACACGAGAGGTATAGGTTCTTTCTTCTCATTGACGTTTTAAGCGAAGGCCTTTCGTCGAAAAGTTAGTAGTATTTGTCTTATCTGCTAACTTCTCAACAAAGAGCCTTATTCGCTCGAAGCAAAGCTTTTTACTTCACCGTTTCGGGAAGTGAAAGAACCTATACCTTTCGTGTACTTGACGCTGCAAGCTTTATCTTCGTTAGAACTAATGTTTCAATAAAAAAAGTTTCTAATTTCCCTGCTTCCATTGAAAACATGACAAGAGATCGACAAAGAACAACGCTTTTGCGACAATATTTACATGGTTGCCAAAAGCTTCAGTTTTCTAATGAAATGTGGAAAGAAAATGCTTGTATATGAAAAAAATCCTTACTTCATATCGCTTGCATTGTCTAGCAAGGTTTCCATACTGGTGTTTGCACTGGTCATCGGCACTAAACGTCTCTCCTGGATATGTTGTGGGAAGAGGAATACTGCTGTCATTTTCGGTTTCTCTCAAACACCAACTGCTGTTTTTTCTGAAATTGGGACAAGTATGATTATTATGGAAACGATCTTATATGAGACATTGCCAAAAGAGAGAGAACTTGAATTTTGTAGATGAGAGAGTGACCAACGATGGAAAGGAAATTTGTTGAAGAAAAATTCTTTTACAGGTTGGTCTCAACGCTAAATAATTATTACATCGTATACCCATAATCGTACATAACATGAATATATAAAAATTCACATCCTACCAATTAAAAAACTACCTCCACCCCTGTCAATAACCCACGTAACTAACACGTAACACGGGCCAGGAAGCCAGGGAGAAACTATAAAAAAACCGAACAAGAAGTTCTGGTACAAACCTCAGATATCTCTTCAGCATTCTTTTGCTACATTTTGACCACTGTGATAAACCTCGTTTGTTCGCTTTCAATGACGTCGACGCCATCACATGTGGAATGTCACGTGTCTGGTCTGCGCACACGTTGCCATAACCGTCATGACGGATACCGAGACTGGAAAATATATCAAGTTAATTCACCTACCTTGAACGTGCAGGGTACATTGTTTTACGAACATACAACTAAGTTGTTCGTCCGTGAGTTTATTGTGTTTTGCATATTGTTTGTGGTGCTACTCTGAGTTTGCCCACACAGGGTAGGCTGAAAATATGCATGACCACGGTGGGAATCGAACCTAAGACCTTTAGAATGCTAGCACAATGTTCTGCCAACTCAGCTATACGCGGTTAGGCCGGTTGGAGTTTCAACTGTCCCGGAAAAGCATAAAAAGCAACGACACCAGGGATATTGACCTCGAAAGAGATAAAAACTAAAAAAGTGACTTTAACTCGAAAATACGAGCGTTACCAGTTACCGAACATGTTTAGAAAGTTTAAAAAAGTCAGTATCCGGTGGGTAGCGCTATTGACCTTTCGTATAACCAACCCCAGATAGATATTTTTGTCTATACATACTTATGCCCAAGTTCGTGTGCAATTGTTGAAGCAACATCCAGACCGGTATCTTCGGCTATACTACATCGTCGCTGAGATTGACACATTCCAGAGATGTAAGCCATACCTAGCCGTAGATATACAGTATATTTGATACATACAGTAATTAAAAACATATAGCAATCTAGGTGAAAGTATATAATTAAGACAAACATCAAAATTCAACAAAGTAATTAACAGGTTATGGCCGTTATATCCTAGTAGTAATTGGCTGTGTGGTGTATAATTATACAAATTCAAAAGCAAGGTGTAGAGCTCCTAAAGGTAGCTGGTGAATATTTTAAACCATGAAACGTCCAGATGAAGTATTTAATAAATACTATTATTTTGAATAATCCACGGGGCTATTTATCTGCAAATCTAAGCGATTTAAAGGTCGCGAAGTCAGCGAGTGTTTTAATTAACATCGTGACTTGCAGCTGGGAGGTAAACAGGACCAGATTCGTATAATTCTGACACTGCAGAGAACAACAAAAAATTCGTTGTCTCAAGCGGGATTGGAGCTCGCATCTTCGGGTTTCTAGACCGCCGCTCTACCAATTGAGCTATCGAGCCAATTGAGATTGATAGCGAGTCTAATCGAGTTTAAGTGCGCGAAATATTTTTGTGGCGACTTAACGCTTGTCTTCGAGTACGCGCATTCTTTCATATCTGTGAAGATGGTTCTAGAATAGAACTGGCTTGATAGAAAAACGGGGCGAACAGCGATTCATGTAGCAACCCGAAGGTGCAACTCCAGAAATCTTACTCCTGTCAGAACCTTTTTTCCCCAAGATTGTCATCTTCGTACAGCAATTGGGCGGATTTGAAAAGGCGTGATTTGCACCAAGGAGGCCTTTTAATATTTGCTATTGATGAGATAAATGCTGCACGATATCACAAATATTTATTGAGGAAAACAGGACGGATAAAGTAACCTTACCTACTGTGCTGCATGGTTTGTCTTTATCAGCGCAGATGTTGAGTCTAGACAAAAAAAATCACGCTCGATTTAATAATAAATACAGCTAGGTGTTCGCGAAAAAATGCAACTGCCGTATAAGATCCAGATTTTGGATGCGGTGGGTAATATAAGGGAGAAAAAAAAACTTTAACACTTGATAGTTGATTCTGTAAAAATGGCCTGGATATTGACATGGCAATATTGATACGGGTTATCGAGGAAATATTTCAACTCCACCTTTGGAAAAACTACATTCTGTAAGTCCGTCCTCCTGCCCCTTCCCCTTGCCTTCCCCCTTTTCCTCCCTTCTCCCCTCCCCCTTGCCCCTTTTCCTTGCCCCTCTTCCTTGCTCCTCTTCCTTGCCCCCTTCCCTTCCCCTGCCCCCTCCCTTTTGCCCCGCCCTTCACATCTTCATCTTCTAACCTCGTCAAGAGCAGAGCAACATCGTGATCTCTCCCTCCAACGTTATTTCTATCACTTTGCCATTGACAGAAGCTTCTCATTGTTTTATCGGCGTTGTAACTTATAAAGAGGTCCTCCTATAGATAAACGAGAACTGTTAATATCGAATAAGTTGAATTTGATTCTTCACAAGACGAAATACGTGGCGAAATACGTGAATAGCGAAATGGAACTTTTCATTGAACTCTAAAACCATACCTCCTCTCCTGTCAAAATGATCAAGTTGGACACGACTAAGTTTACTCGCACTCCCAGACTGCTGTGAAGAAAGATATCCCGAACCTAGACAAAACCAAACATAGTTGAACCTTTGAGTACTGTGTTATTGTGGCCCAATTCACCGGGCCGGGGAAGCATGGCGACCCAGGTGGACCCCACATGGTGGATAAGAGACGTAAGTGTGACAATCTGGGCCAACCTGGCGTCATAATGATCAAACGATTTACACACAATCGTACATTTGTTGTAATTTGTACTTGCCAAAAATTCTTGATCTAATACAAAGACATGTGGGTAAAAAAGACTTTGAAATGCATTTCCGACCATTGTACGAATGCCAAGGTTAAAAGCTATCTCCCTTTCTGTCGACATTGTTCCCGCCTCGCAGAATTTGGCTCCCCGTTGTGTATTGAAACATTCACGCATTCACAAGTTTCCGGTGAATTTTTTTCTATGCTTGGAAAAATCAGGGCCAAGGATATTGCCTTCGCCAAGTGCCTGAATATGGAAACCTATATGGATCCTAAACGTAGTTTTTGTCGGATGAAAATCGGCTGCAGCTTGGTTGCCTTCGGCAGTTGTGTTAAATCTGGTCAGTTATTTTGCCTAGCTCAGTCAGTTCTGATCAAACAGTTCTTTCAAGTGGTGAAGCTAGCATATACGCGTGTAAAAGGGTACAAGTTATTTCACCCTTTGTTGTTCACCACGAGCTTATTGTTCACCACGAGCCATCCACAAGCTGTCTTCGCATTGCTTGTTCAAAGTGCGTCTTGTAAAAAGGTAATACGAATTAAAGTGATTCAAATTAGGCCGATTACCACTGTAAATTTTATTAAAAATTTTGTCTAAGCTTTTCTTCGTGCTGCGACAACGTCAGAGAGATAAGAAAAGTATAGAATATCAGCTACATATATACAAGCAAGCTAAGCGATTATGTAAAAATATATATACGAATTAAGTGACATAATGGCATTATTAAAATCAAGTTTGTCCTGACAAGTCTTATAAGTCATAACTAGAATATCACAATGTGATGGCAATATTCGTCCGGCTGTATCGGACTTGTTGGATTGAACAACTTTGCAGAACGTCTGATGATATCCGCAACAGTCTTGCCAATTTATGCTGTCACTAGTTTGCCCCAAACTTATTGCCAACTTAGGACAAGTACTGTGGACACAACTGGTTAACAACCTGTTAGGGACTCTGCATCTGACGTTTTGACTTTTTGTGTGTAAATTTAAAGTAGTATTGTTGTAGTTTCGCTACAGAAGGAAGCTAAAATAGCTGGGAAAGAAAACGTAGAGAGAAACGTGCTTTATTTAAAATCAAACGGCAGTCAGCGAGTGCCACGTCTGCAACTGAGGCGGTCAGAGAGGCGGAGTCGACACAAACAACGTCCAGACGATAGCATATAGCAGGCCGACCACAGCAATGGACGTAAAAAACGAGAAAAAAATCCTACTAAATCCTTGGCAATCTTACCTTGGCCATTACAGTCAGTAAATATTCCCTTATGCTTGCATTGCCGTGGAACTTGACCATAGACTCATCGGCTACGACCAGCACTTCGATAGTCGGTGGTGTTTTAATTGCCCGGGCGTACCGTGAGTGGTTTCGTAGGTCATCGGCCATGCTCTGGGCTCGAGCTACAATTGAGAAGCAATAGATGAGCACGATCCAAACACGCACCGTGTTCAGCATCCGAGCTCGAACCGTCGCCTTCTTCATTCTTGCTCGAATGTCTCCCAGCCCGGAATCGCGAAGCTTTACATAGGGATTATGCAAAACAAACATTCCTTTCATGGATGGAAAAATGTTTGCAAAATCAGCTCATTTGAATGTTGGCCCGTTTTCAAAATCAAAACATCCTTTGCTATAGTGATTTTCAAGTGCCACAAACACCAAATACGATATTTGGCATGTATTATATTCGAGTCATTCTGAGAATATGTTCCGTTTAGTATTATTTAAAGTTTATTTTCATACATTTTTTTTACCCTCAAAGGCCATCCCGGATATCGCATATCATTGCATATAGCTAATCAGGCCAAGAATGTCTAGGAAAACTCCACTAACCGCTTATCAAACATCGAAACGGCAAGTTATGGTGGGCAGTACTAATCTATTCATAATTAGGTTTGCGTTTGGTTGGATATCCTTCTCTGTGAACAGGCAATGTTCCTGGAAGCAATGTTTGGACACTTTGGAGAATTAAAATAACTTAATTGGTTTCGTTGAGAATTGCTTGAAAACTCTTTAAAAACGATAGTGCCAAGCAAACTTAAGCGAACAAGGAAGTCTGACAGTCTGCCAGCGTTTTTGGTAACGAATTCAGAGTAACTTAAAGTAACACGTGAATGAAAGAAGCACATCATGGCCATGGGCAGGAAGAATGCCTTAAAGTTAGGACGAATTGAAGGAAGACATTTGAAATTTGCGTTGCATACTTTATGCAAATGACTGGCTGACTTGAAATTCTTTCATTACATCATGATACCGGATCTTGTATCGTACTATAATTAGTTCGATTACAATGCGCGTCCTATTGACGTTACCCAGAAATGCGCGCGAGTTTAGCAGTCGCTATATTTGACAGTTACTCACACTCTAAGCACTTCAAAAGTATCGGTTGAACAAAAAACACCTGACCGTAGCACCTCTTTTTACATGCTCATGAAAATTACAAACTTAGTGCGATTTTTGAATCAATATAGTGACAGTTGTAATGTATAAACGTCCATAAAACAAATAAGTTATAGTGTTTTACTTGCATATCGTATCTTTGATAAACAGCAAAGGACTATATTAATGTTCAAAGCGTGTTTTTGGTGGCCAATTATGGCAATTCTAGTAGGTCATACCATTTGGAGGTACAAGTTCAATTTACAAGTTCTCTTGGCGCCATAGGGCTGTTGATTTTGAGAATGATCCAAAAGTTCAAAATACACTTGTTGATTTATTTTGGGGACATAAGTAGCAGAATAAATGTTATCATTTGTGGAGGTAATTCTTTATGTAAACGGCTAAACCCGTCACACATTGGTGTGATTGTTTAATGTTGTTCAGTTTACCGACCAAACTAATCTGTTTACACGAAGAATTTAATTTAACGCATTTGATTAATTTAAGCAATCACCCACAGATTGTTATCGGGAAATTCCAGTTTTTACAGCCAGAGGGAATCTTTCTTAAAAGCAGTATCTTTGTTTAAATATCACACATAAACATCGAAGTTAAATTGACTTGAAGTTATCATTCTTCAAAAGAGATGGTTCCAGAAACTGTGACACCATTGACATCTAACTTATCACTATTTGGGGGGCTTTAAAAAGTGTATAAAAAATCTAGGCGCCCGTTTTCCTAATGTCTCAATGATGGATCGAAGATTTTTTCATTGATGATTACATGGAGTTAACTACCTTACAAGTCATTATAAAAGCTTGTTTTGGGGGGATATTTTTCATGCAACAGTATCTCTTCTTTGTATTCCTTGATAAATGCTTACTTTTTACATTCATTGGCAAGTCTATCTTCCGTTCACGCAACAACAGCCAGCTATTGTTCCACTGCATGTTGCCCCCACACTTTGAAATTTTAATACAATTTCGGTTAGGCCTTCCTTTTTCGCTCTCGGGAAGGACATGAACGATTCGTGCATGTGCCAAAACTAATCGATCCCGGTCTAATTTCCAAAGTAAATGTTATTCATGCACTAAATCTGTTATGATTTCACCTTCGGATTACCAGAGGATTTAGTCATTGGGTTAACAGCCCCGAGCCCTATCTAATTCTTACTATCAAGTATAATTGGTTTGATTAGGGACTAAGTTAGCTCGTCCTTAAACGGTTGAAAGATTGCTGACGCCAGTAAGGTCTTTAAATAAACTGTTTGCTTTTCTTCAACGCTTCAAAACCGCGCTTCTATGACTTCTATGTGTGTGGGAATAAGATTATTTTTTCAAATAGTGGCTATTTCCTGCTACAATTATATTGTTGTTTCAAGGCGTCCTTTGTAAAGGTCGAAAACGCGTCACTCATTTAAAAACAACAAAGTTAAGCGGTTATATTAACAGACAAATTTAGGAGCAACTACGGAAGTACGATAAGTTTATTACCTCATAATATTACGAACAACCCCACCCACTCTTTATTCTGTTGGGCTGTGGTTTGTGAGAAAGAGTGGATAAAAGCTTTGATGTTTTAGAATTATCTACCAGGCTTGCAAATGTAAACTCCACTATTTTACTTTGTATCCCGATCATTAGGTTCCGGCCCGAAATAGACTACAAACTAATTTTGTTTTGATAGTGTTTTTCCTCTGGCATTACCAGAACGCCAAGCTCCAGTTTTTCACATGCTTGAAGTTTCTGCCCTCTGGTGTAAAGCCATACGGGGGTAAGGGAACCGAGAGTAAGGGCTGGAGCCGAGGGGTCATAAAGAGGGGAATTAGCAAGGCGGGCGAGATGGGCTTATTAGAGAATGGGTTATGTAAGTGGGTAAATACCTAAAATGATCAGGCGTTGTGTTTGGACATTTGAAAAAAGTCATCATTGTTTGTGATTCGTTCTTTAGAGAACCATTTTCTATAGTTTATCGTCTTCGAATGTTATAACCAACCACTCACAAAGCTTTTTAGTATAGGTTAGCGGCGACCCGTAAGTGCGTGAGTGAAAATGAGATTTTACACAAAGAGTTTACAGGTCTTCATTTTTCATTCAGGTTTTCCTACCTTTTAGCGTGATGCATGGTTGTCTGTTTGGAGTGATCCTATATACAATATGTTTTCCTGGATCGTCACTTGAAGGCTCAACAAGGTATGTTGTGGTCGATGCGTTGATGACAGCAAACTAGAAGTGGGGAAAAAATTTGAAGTAATCAATGTATAACAAACGAAAAAGCATTCATTATGTTAATATGTGACACAGTGTGTTAAAAACAAGGCGGTGGTCGAGTCTTTTTACACAGACTTTGAAGAGGACGGGGCTGTACCGCAATAATGTGGCATTTCTGTGGATGTCGAATTCACCTGAATAATTTCTGAAGGGTAAATGTCTTAATAGAGGGGAAATTATCATATGCATCTCAAAATTCAACTATAAGTCCTATATGAATAGAATCTATATCTTTACGATGCTGGCGCAATGCTCTGGCCTCTAAGCTACGGAGATGGCTGACACGAGAAAGCATAATTTATGTGTATCTTAGGCGGTGGTAAACATGACGGCTCTGAACGTTCGCAGACGACAACGAAGTTTGCAGCCAAAATTAGTCAACTTCTACTCAACGATGTGTCTGACTAAATACCTAAAAAGAGGAGAAAATTCGCTTTAGCGGCATGAGAATAGGTAACTATCGTATCACAGCGTGGATTCACCAAAACCGTCAAAGTTCTCGCTTTAATTATAACTCAGCTTTCAAATATAATTGATTGACATATTAATGAATGAATCTATTGAGTGGTTGAGCGATTACTAGAGAGAAAAACAAGATTATTTTTAAGCTCGTATTGTCCTACTTCCTAATTTGTCATTGCTGCGTCTATCGGCCTGAGATTGTGAGTGCCTGACTTGGTTTTGGACTTGAACTCGCATGGGATTTGCTTAAAATCCTAATGGTGTAATGTTACAAATCGTCGAAAATTTTGATAATTTAAAAGGTTTTGATTCTAGCTCGCTTTTTGTTTAACATCTCTAATATCTTTCCATTCTTTTTTATAATCAGTTCAACATTGCACCTAAAGCTGCTCCTGCAAGATCTATGTTTCTGCAGCGTTTTTTTGCACAGGCTTTAGTAAGGATAATCCTGGCCATATTAAAATTATACTGTATCACTCTCAAAAAAATGATCAAATTCTGATCGTCAATTTTGCTGCAACTTTGATTGCCGTGACCGATTTTGATTAAACAAATATCAAAATATTTCCAATAACCAGCTCTACACAACAAACATGTCCATAAATGTGATATTTCAGCTGTTGTCCTGTTTTCTCAGAGCAATAACAAAGTGGGCAATCATTTTAAAACTTAAAATATTGGTCAAAACTGCGATATCCAAATGGAAGGATTCGAGGAGTTTATTATTTTTGATTAATGTAATACTGGACCAAAACTTCTGGGTCAAAATTCGAATGCCAAATGTTCCTGGACTTGTAAGGCGAGCAATTTTTGACGTGGTCAGGTAATACATCTGACGCCGGAGTAAGTGTACTTTCTAAATTAGATGTAATTTCTAAATATGGACAAACACTATGAAGGTACAAGGTGAAGGCGATGATCTTGTCCGTATATAGAGACCACAAGAAGGGTGCTTGTAACTGATGATTATGGCTCTTGAAACGAATCCTTTACACTTGAAGAGAAAACGAATTTAGCATCACGATCGCTCTGAAGTCTGAGAAGAACGGAAACCATTAAGCAGATTTTGCAGCGGAATTGATGATGAGAAGATTATCGGGAAATGGTTGAATCTTTCGAAAAACTCCTCATTCAGAATTTCCTGTGGGAGGAGCCCGAGGTGCCGGCAGAAATTTAATTAATAAGGCTCTCCACTCATATTTGATTCAGTATTTGCTTTTCTGGATTGAGAGAAAAATGCGGTTTCCTCGACGGAAACAATTACAAAAAATTTAAGTGTTGTGACTGATCTGATCAAAGTTAGAATCAAATTGTTCGAGGAACGATTGCCCCATTTTTCTTCTTTTGGTCGATGTGAACATGTGGAATTATAACTAATGCCCTGAATGTGCGATTTTTCACATGAACATTTCCAACTGATTCACTCTTTTACATCCATCAAAAGGAAGAACTTGCATGAAGAATTGCGAAGGTCAACATTGTTCAGTATTCAGGGGATAAGCTAGAGGGTTCAGGGGATTGTGGCAGGGGTACATATTCATATATTCGTGTCTTGTCCGACTAATCAACACATTTCAAAAGAATTCTGGCAGAAGCTGAATATCTGAATATACACCACCTCTTCCAGTTATCCTTCCAGCCTCGCCCCACGCTAGTATTGTTTGTGGTGTTACTGCGAGTCCATATCCACACCGGGAAGCTGAAAAATTTGCCTGACCACGATGGGAACCAAACTTATATACGATCTTTGAAGTGCTGGACCATTCCATCCCCAGACAGCTTGCCTGGAGTGGATATCAACTCAGATTAACACCACAAACATGATTTTGACTTGAGTACATGGCATCAAGAGTCGAAGGCAGAATAAAAAGTTCATCAAGCATTTTCTCCTTCATCAATTAGTAATGCTTCTCATAATATGGCAGAAGGCTAATGGTCTTGAAAGTGCATTCCCATTTTTGGGCACACTCAGTGAAGCTGCAGGGTAAAAAAAGCACACAAGCAGCGTGGATAATTGGTACAGGAAGTAAGGTTTATTAAATGTAGAAAAAATGTCTCTAATCCCCACTCAGTCGATTCGAAACTGATGTGAGATTTACGACTCAGGTAATTCTGCAAGGAGGCGTGTTTTTCAGCTGAAGGCAAAGCCTTGATCTCATTAAAGGGGGCTGATGTAAGTTCTTTATTTATCCTTGTATGCTCTTTAGGACAGTGAATGCATGAATACGCATGAATAAGTGTTGCAAATTGCCCATTAGTAGGAGAAATCAACACCTTGATAGAAACGAAGAATTCGTAGACACTCAATACTTGTGAAGTGGGAAGGAGGGGCAGGTTTTGTAAAGATTATAGCATTGTCTGCCGAATACCATTGTTACTGCATTTTAATGCGGTTTTCACAAGGACGGTGGGATTTTTTACATTCCGTTGAACTATCATCGCACACTGGAGCGTTATCTTAATACGACAGCCAAGCTAGTATTTTTCTTGACATCAATATACCTTTTGCAATATATTTTTGTGGAAACACCACGTAATTTTATTATCACAGATAAACTTACACGGTGTTCACAAACGTATACTGGTGTTATTTGTGTCTTAAAACCTTGGAAATAGTCCATGACGTCACAAGCGGGGGATTTATAAGAAGCAATTATCATATCAGTTCAATATTTAAAATCAACAGCATTTGTTCGAGAAAATTTCATTGAGACTTAACAAATACTGTCTTAAACGCTTGGGAACAATTATAAGACCTAATCATATAAAACAGAATGGCAGAAATGTCACAGCGGATGTCACAATTACAGAATTACTTCAAACGTTCTTATCGATAAGGCTAAAAACAAATATATGTGGCATATCTAAAAGACCTTGCGATGCCCAGAGCACAGATGTTTTGCCTGGCCTTAAGCAGAAGGTGCGAAATGTAACAATGACATGCGCGATTTGAAGACAAACATCATCACATGCGTAAACTAATCAAAACTCCGTCACACATAGCCGCTAAAATTCGTACATCAATAAGATAAACATCAGCTTTCATTGAGTCTAACACCAGCTTAGAATTTTGTTTACATACGGATGCCTGTTCATTAAAAAATTACTGGAATACCAGGAGGTTTGCGTGCACAGTTTGGGGGAACAAGAAGGTCCCAAGGTGTCTCGTTCGACGTACAGCACATGAAAGTACGTATGGCAGAAAAATTTGAAAACTATCGAAAACCGAACAGTGTCGGCATCTTGATAGCGTTGGCAAAAATGCAAGCTGGTTTACACTGACGATTAGTGCTGTAAATTTTATCGCTTGCTCACGAGCGTATTAAAACACCCTAATGGCTCCAGCATTGAAGTTTACGCATTCCAAACACGGTGGTCGGCATGTATGCTAATGTGCACCTAATCAGACGCAGATTGCTTGTGCAATGCGCGCATTTATGCAAAGTGCGCAATGACTCATTTCATTTTCTTAAACAATACGCGCACGGGGCAGGTAACTTCGCAGGCGATATGAAGTAAATTCATTCAGCATTCTCGTGTTTGTTTAGCCAAGGTAAATTTCCGTGTTTCTACACGAGGAGGAAAACTCGATGCGAGATTAGTTGTGCGCGACAAATGTGCACGATATTTAACGCGATAGGATGCCGTAATACGATTAGCATTTATCACGCTCTGATTGCTTATGAATACTATTAGCTCTTCTCAATACTCAGCCTGTTCCTGTTTAAGGTCATTCCACTGCTATTGTATTGTATGATTAGGATAAGGATTTATGAAACATAGACGCATGAGGGCCATGGCGAGAGGGGCATATACCGTATATCCGTAAGTTACTGAAGTTTGGACCCGCAGCGGAAATCGTGTCTGTCTCCCTCGACGGTCTTCGCGCGGTCGCATCGTTCACAAGGCAAAATTTTCTATCAGCTGCTCTCAGACTTGGCAGCGATCGTGAAATTGAGTTGATTGGCAGATTAGGAGCGACAATAACAACTGAGCTGATAAACGGTGTTGAATTTCATAACAGAACATCTTGCTAACAGTTAAGATTCTTTAGCTAATCAGGATAAACGAGATTGTTGGTTCAACATAATGGTTTTGATTTTATGTGCGATTTGTCAGTCTAGGGTATGACAGAGAGAACTTGCACATCAATTCTCAAATTCAATCATCCTATACCTTCGCTTCGTCATTACCCCTACGTTGTATTCAATGAAATACCGCAGCAAATTAATCCTGTGTAACTAATCGTATAAAGTACATTGCTATTTAACAACATCTACTTTTTTGTCACTGTTCAAGCACTTAAACCTCCTATGACGTGATCTGATTTTAAGCCATAAATCTTACAGCTTATCAAACATTTTCTACCGCGCTAAAACTACCTTACGTACCAATTCATTTTCACAATTATTCAAAACTGCGCTGGCATTCGGTGTCACCCAGGACCAATAACATTCCATATCCCACACATCCGCATTCTCGATACGGCTGCCGATCCATCCATTTTCTGACTTGCTGAATGTTAACGTAATGCTTTCGTTGAACAGTTGAAGGCGATAGACCAAAATAGTTGAGGCGTTTGATACATTTTTATTAGGTTTCGACAGCCCAAATTCATAGCTCTCCGCTCCCGAGGAAGTGAGATCTGAATGGGAAAAAATGCGACTCGGTTTAGTTCGTTTGACAGAATTACAATTTGAAGAAAATACTTCAAAGTGTTTACTTTACCCACTTGACGGGGAATATTTTTCAAGTGTTTATGTATTTTAAAATATGATACACAAATTAGCCTAGTGGTCAAATTCGAGATTTTTGTACAGCTGGATGAAGTGAAGTGACTTTCCCGAAAGAATAAAACCTCTTACGCTAATAAATCAACGATTTATCATCCTAGCAATGTTTGCTTCCATCAATGAAAGCTTTGCACATAGTATTAGGGTATAATAGACTAATATAGTGTTGCAGAGACGAATTACACGCGAATAGTAATGGCGAACAGTCCTAAATAAGCCTCAAATTCGAGTCTCTCAGAGCCAAATACCGTGAAAGCAATGAACAACCACAATTTGCTCACTTCGTTTGCTACCGGTTCATCAGCACGCTGAAATCGAGTGTACTGTATGTGATGTACGATTGACAAGCTTACGTACCGAGCAGATCTCTGTAAGAATCCCAAATTTCTTTCGGCAATGGCTGAGACAGGTCTGTGTGTAGCACGAGCAAGAGTAGTGATAAACGGAGGCCAAGCGAGAACATGCTGGGTTGTCAGACAGCACTACGATATCGACAAGTTTCGCTCCTGCACGAAGCACGCGAACAACGCATTGGGGGTTTCACGATACGGTGCTCGGAATTTATTGCGTTGCAGCCATTTATATCTCCGTAATTGGAGTAGACGCGCGGACGTCGAGCATTCTTTCAATATCCTGGACTACGGATGATCCTATTAGTCACCACTCCTACCGTTTTCAAAACCTTGTTATTCTGAAGGGCTCCGTACGGCGTCGTTGCGATATCTATAGCACCTCACGCACTCTATGCTAATGCAACCTACGGCGCACTGCTTTGTTACTCAATTTCACCGGACCGCCGCTTGCCTTGTTTGCACACCGAGTACCGCTTCAAGTGTAGCCAAATATATCGATTTCACTTGCGCTTGGACAATCGCCTTAGGCAAGGCACTATCAAAACCGTCGAAAAGCAATAAAGCAGAAATTAGAACTGTTAAAATTCGTGCCAAATTTTGAGCGCATCGCACTCACTGGGTCGCGCGGCTACAAATTTACCTTCCGGCTGGAAAGGTGCATAAGCGTTACAATGTCCGTTCGGGCGAGCGCACGTAAAAATTAGCATATTTTCCGTCAAGTTTGACTTCTGTTTAACCTCGCTTTATCTAAAGTCATGCTACATCTTTCAAAAGTCGACAGATGGCAGAGCAATCAGCACGATATATCTCTCAATAGCTCATGACATTTTTGACTCTATCAAGCGTCCAATTTTGTCGCACATCAGGCAGTTGAAGCCATTAATAACTTCGCATCTCAAGTTGAGGACATTATTGCCAAATTATGCGCCAAAATTTTTCGCGCGAGAAGTTCCATAATGACGTGGTGAGGAAATATCGCTTTCGAGCATTGCGTCCATAACCTTCGATTATTTTAGTGTGTTGAAAGCATAACGACGCTGTGACAAAACTGTTGATGTGTTTCGAAAAAAATGAGACGGCCTTTTTTGGTGTTTTTTTTTGCACGGTCGAATCAGACTCGTGACAGACATGATTGAGCTGACGAGCGCTCTTGTCTTGTGAACCTCTGGAATTTTATAGATCTGTTAACTAAGTAATTTTCAAAATACATCTTATGCAAGCCCAGAAAATCAGTTAAAGTCTATGGAGATCAAGAGAAATGTTTATCACGCATACTGACTCCTTCACGCTCATGTGCTTTCTTCTTGAACCATTTAATAAGTTTCTCAAATTTATTCTGACTGTAGTATGTCCCGTCTATATTTGAATTGTGACAAGACCGCGCAGGCTATAATATTAGTAGATTAGCCATAAAATATTAATAAATCACGTATCTTTACATACTTGACTTAAACCATGGGTTTACCAGTTACTAATCATGTTTAGAAAGTTTCAGCACGTTGGAAAACTCCGTGGGCGTGGTGAAATATGAGTTGTTTCGATTTTATATTATTTAAATTTTAGCCGGCAAAATGTACCAGAAAGTACGAATTGAACCGAAAAATTTCGAAAGGTAACAAGCATATGTGAGTTATTCATAGACATAGTTCATCGCCTTAATTATCTAATTTGAATGGCCAACTATTGTTCCATTCTATTCTTAATTTATCTGAAAACAGCCATAACTATAGACTTGCATGGGATCGAACGCTCTGGAGTCTGCCAGGAAGTAGGACAACCGAGCGGAGCTACAGCCTGGAAAATACCGAGTAGCTATAACTTTTCCTGGGTTTGTCCACATTGCATGCCTTCAAAAGCCACGAACCAACAATCGTTGGGTTTGAGTTATGTCGGTTTTGTCAGCTGAGCTGTACTAATAGAATGACTCGCCTAAAATTTTTGTTTCGTGAAAGGAAATTTAGTCAACTTGATTGTATTGCAAAGATCAGTCAAACTGATAACAATAACACTTTTTTGGTAGAATTTTTGCAACGATCAGATCTAACGGTATTAAACGCGTCATTGCCAGGCAGTGTTTGATTCCATCCATGAGGACGTTATCTTTCTTCACATTGTCTGGGTATATCATAGCTTAAGGCGATTGCTATATTTTCTCCACCATAAATTGTTGCAGCAGTTATTGCTTATATGAAAAAATAGCGTCTGTCAAAGCATTTAAAATTGAGTCTTGTCTTCCTCTTTAACCGTATCTCATTATTTTCTGAACACTTAAACCATATGTGCACTCGATCTCGATTTCCTTGTCGCTCATTCTGAAATATTTAAGAAAAAACTCACAACGTCTTCAGACATTTCAGCATAAACCTTGTTACTGGAGAGGAAATAACTTGATACGATTTTGTGGTTGATATCGTTTTACTCATTTTTAGTGTTACGACGGAGACGCTCGGAAACGACAATACTTTAGGCAGAACTATAAGGAAATTAGTACGATGCCTGGAATGAAAAACGTGCTTGTTATATTGCTCATGTCCATAGATACGGAACTCAGACGCTCAAATATGAGTCTGTCTCAAGTGCAGTCTGCAACTGCACTCAAGTGGCGTTTAAAATCACTTTGCAGTGCCTCAAGTGAATAAAGAAATGTAAAAACATGCACTGATATGTAGCTGATAGCATTTTCGGACAAATTTCTGATGACCGATTAATCCCTTGTAAACCAGCTTGTTGAAAGGGCTGAAATTTAACTAATGCATGTACGTAGGTCAAATAACATCCAGCATCTGCGTAACTACGCTGGTGAGTGTTGAAATAATATGAAGTAATGTTGAATTACAAACATTTCGAAAAATCTCGGTTATCGCATGCGCCGCAGCGTCGTTAATTTGTTGAAAACGTTGCTTGTAATTAGCATAACGTGCGCTGAAACATGGTCTGTACTGTATTCACGCCGGTTCGTGACAAAACTCGCGTTTAGCACAGATTAAAGATACCTGCTTGCATCCGATCGTGCAAGAAATGTTTTTTTTGTCAACAATTCCTCCCTGCAACACGCAACACGTCTGCTGGCGACACGCAAGTACACATACTAAGCTTGTTTTGCTTGACATTAATTTCAAGAGCATTTTCTCCAGAGAATTTTCAATTTAAATATAATTACTTTGAAAGGTGTTGATTGCACTAAGGGTTATTGGATGCAGCTACTTTGAAGTTCGGCCTGCAAGCATGCCAAAACATTTCAGACGGGGAGGAGCAGTGGAATAGATTGAAAGCATCTGTGTCCTCAGCACATTGACCATTTAATTCCATCAGAGTGTCTTCGAATGGGTCGTTTATGTCGTTAGATCAATGTACCTAAAGCTCCGTCTGGAACTCTAGACGCGAGGAACGCTCGAGACCCAATATAGCTAACCAACATTTGTGTCAATAAAGTTAGTTTCCTAATTCCTTCTGTAGTAACACTAGATCAATAGGAGATGATCCTTACTGGACCTTTAGCACAGTTTAGAACTGATAGAGTTATCCAGTATTAACAAAGTTAGTTTTATTAATTTATTAGTTTAGATTTTCTCCTGTGGCAACACTGAAAAGGCGATCCTTACTAGTGGAACTTCACGAAGAATCGTTTAGCACTGATAAATCTATTCAATATAAATAAAGTTAGATCCGCAACAGCGTAACTATTGTCAATTACAGACATCAAGCAATCCAAATAGCAGCAGAGGCTGCACAGCCAGTAGGACCGGTTGCCCTATGACCGGCTTTTTTAACCTTTCATAGATTGAGCAAAACTTACTCAAATTTCCTAACAATTTCCGCTTGAACTTGATGATATTTCAATACAACACTCGTCTTGATAACTTTTTTCTTTGCTGAAACTATGAGATCATTACAGGTGTGCAGAAATTCATGAATTAAGCAAAGTATTAAATTTTAAGCCAGGTTTAATTCTAATCCAGCCTGAATAACCAGTTAAGGCCAGTAGAAAATTTCCTTTCGTTGGTCTCTGCGGTAAACAGTAGAGCTTATATAGGTAAGCAGTACAATATAAAAAGAACTTCGAGTTTTGAGTCAAAGCCCTTTCATCGAGTATTGTTTTGTGTGCTTTTAACTGCCCTGCCAACACTGGCGAGACAAAAATAGCTTTGCTGTGTTTCTTCCTGTATGCCTGGTATGTGGTGACGCGACATTACAAGATTAGAAGTTAGAACTAAGAAGGCTACGTTTTCTGCAAGCAATTCACAAGAAATAATGCGAGCGATTTTGTTTAGGTTTCCTCCCGGAGCTGGTCGTGCGAAATAGGATCAAACGGATGAAAAAATGCCAGCAAAATCTGTTGGATCGAAAAAAATTAATCGCATACTTCCGATTCCTCAATAGATCCCCTACGTAAATTGCACATTCTCCAAAACTTTACAGAATGCGTGCCAGCCAGAGATATTCCATGACGTTATACAAGCATTTTCTCTGTGTTATATCTTTTAATTCTCGTGTTTATTTTCATTGGCGTCTATAAAATTACGTCATAGCCCACAGTGTTGAAGAATTGTAATTGTAGCTGGTCTTGTTGCTCAGGCAGGGGAACATTTGATCGCAAATGTTCTTCCTAGATGTCCTGTATGAGGCATCTTTTACTGATTATTGCTTCTACAGGGGTAGCGGAGTATTGGTATCTTTATTTATACGCTCGTAGTACGTGAATAACGTGAATATCTCGCACATCTAATATCTTCACAACTAATAATATCTTCACAGGTCTCATGTCGACAAGCCGTTACTGAGTTCTGTTCGCGCTGCTTGTCGCATGCAGTAGCCGACAAGATGGAAAAAACTTGTTAAGAACTTGTAACAAGCTTGATAGGAATATTACTTCTCCTAGTTGCCTGATACAGGTCTGTTGTAATAAGATTGTCACAAAGTTGACAACGCAAGGCTGTAACAATATTGTCATATCATGACTGTATCTGTCTTGTTGTGTAAACCTTGTAACAACTCTGATAGTCACATCAAGCTTGTTACAAGTTGTTAACAGCTTGTTCCAAACTTGTTCCAACACGCTGTTCTTCCTAGAGATCCATTAAGGATCATTTCTTATTAATGCAGTATTGCTAATACTAGAGTTAGGAAATTGATTTTGTGTGTTTATCTACAGTAGATCTCCAATAAAAGTCGTCTTTTATTGATCTAAACTTTCTAGAGTAGGTAACCTAAACTAAACTAACTTTAGTCTTTATTTATACTGTCAGTAACTGTTCTGCCAGGAGGTCTGGTTAATTGTCACCACAGGAGAAAACTCAAACTAATGCTCTAGTCCTAAACCGTTTTCACTGAATGTGACGGTATTTCAACTCTTTAATAACATGACATGAATGGGATTATTGTTAAGACGTGAGAAAGATCATGAATAGAGATACTACAGGTGGATGGAAGCTGTATAATTCTAACAGACTTTCTATCCTGCATGCCAAACTTACTGCATTTATATAACTGAGCATGATATTTAAGTGTTGAAAATGGCAATAGTATTTCGTATACTTGAATGAAATTTATTTTTTTGGCATTCGACCCGCTTATAGAATGCGAACTATAAGCTTGTGTTGCTAATATTAAAAGTTTGATTTTTCTCATGAGGCTTATATGCTTGGGCAGGAAATTTGGAAAAAAACGCTCTGTAAGTGGTAAGCTAATAAAAGACGTACATATGCTGGCATTGATACATAACAGAAAGAAAGGAAGACAGGAATTACTGCAGTAATTCATGATTTAAATTCACGATTTAAATAAACAGTACACATTGCACTGATCTGATAGGATACATCCTCATTTTTTCGGTTTTATTTTGTACTTTTCATGACAGTTTGCATGTCCAAGATTGTAACACAGTTTGTTATTCGGCATCATGACATTTACCATTATTAGCGAGCTTCTGGTATGATGCCAAGTGTGTCCTAACAGTTTCATAGATGTCGTTGGGGTTGGGAAAGACTGACTTTATCTCTACGACAGGGCTAAAAATAGTCCAACGTAGCTGAAAATAGGACGCCAGAATCTCGCTAATTGCGTGCGATTACTGATGATTACTTCGAGAGACGAGAGAGTATATTTACATTAGGGATCCGTGAACGGTGAATCCTTCCTTAATCGCGTTTCGCGTGACTCACCAAAAGGCACGTGTGAGAGGAAGGTGATTACGAGAATAGAAACGGTAATGAAACAAAGAACGTTTTTAAATAGCATGGAGGCAAATAAAAAACGCACTAGCTATTTTTGTTCCGTATTTGACACCTCATGAGCTGGACTGCAATTAGCTGCAGGAAATGAATAATTTGATGGTTTGTTTGGAGAAGGCTAAGCTTGGCAATGTCTGTCTTCGTCTTCATTAGTTTGCAACCAAAACACAAAATACAAAAAAGAAAAACGCGGTGTCGTCATCAACCGCAATGTCGATCGTTTGACAGGTATACAACAGAACAAGTACAAAGAAGTATAAGCTTACATCCTTTTTCAACACCGATTATATCCAACACTAGACAGCGTGTCCAATTGAAAACAGGTAATCGAACTTTGGAGTGTAGTATAGCAGGCGTAATAATATTTAATGAACAGAAATCATTCATAAACAGTCAGAAAAACCAGGGACCAGTCGCTCAAAAGTCGGTTAGCTAAACACCACAGGCTAATGTAAAATTCAAAGAAAAAAGAGAGCTTACAATGAGGCCCAGTAACTTTTATGAAATATAAAGAAAAATTGAGAAAATACGAATCCAAAGTTCGATTAGTTTACCCACATTAACTTACATAACAATAGAGCACAAATGCTTAGGTCAAACTATCGCCTTTTATTTCTTTTACAATTTTAATATATTATAAACTAAAACGTCTATTGTACAGACTCGTATTCAATGCAGTCGCTGCCTATTTGATATAACTACCACTATACTACGTTCTTTAGTGCTCTATGGTACTTCAAAATGTACATGAGGGACCTTCGTACTCAGTCCGCTAATCGTGATAGGTAAGCTAAGATTACTTTGCAATGCTGACGTTTGGGGACTTAGAATGCAACTGCCCTTGGCATCGATTGCATATGGACTATCGAAAGGTGAACGAATCATCTCTCCGACGATCGAGAGACGGCGAGATTTTCGCATACATTTTACTTTAATACGACGATAAATAGTCACGATGAACAATGAAACATTTTCGGTAAAATCAACAAGCGTTAAGACTGACACTCCAACCCAAAGGCCCAATTGCCCTCCGATATCGGATAACAAGCTCGCTATCTATATAAAAGACGATATGGAAGACGCATTACATAACAGGCACTCGAGGCTTCATGTTGTTTCTGTGTTATAGAATAGATAGTCTCGATTTAAAGAAGTCCATTCTGTTTTTTACTGCACCTATAAACCTTAGCAGACACCTGTAGCTAGCCTATACATCAAGTTGCTGTAAACATCGAGCTAGCTTCTTGCAAGTTGCCATTTGAAGACCTGTTAGAACTTGTTAAACTTAAAAATACTTGTAGCAAGCCTGTGGACAATAAAATTGTGTTGGCAATCAACTTGCATCAAGGTGATGAAGGTGATAATGTATTGTTCGTTGTGATTGGGATAGCGATGACATGCTTTGATCATTATCAGTGACATAATATTGAAGACTGTAAAAAGCTTAGGAAAAGAGATATTGCTCCAAATGACAATGACGAGCGAGAAGTTGGACTAATCGGAAATAAAAGGAAACAATAACTCACTCCATACGAATGACGTTGCAGCACTTCCTGTTCTTTGAGCTCTTGGAAGAAAATGTTGATTCTCAAAAAGTTTTTCCTATATAACGACAAGTGTAAAACTTATAACATGTGATGAAAAACACGACTGGCAATAGCAATAATAGTCAAGATATGGTTACCTAAAGTATTGGCTAAAATCGGTGATGTTTTCAAACAGGTCAAGAACTTTATGTCGAACGCGGACAAGCTCTTCCAGAAGCGACGGCTGAAAGAAGATTGTGGAGAATTTTTTTATGTACTGCATAAGATCATAAATGTCTCATATACACCCGATAGCGCATCTGTATATGAAAAAAGTTAAGCCAAAAATCTCAGCGGTATCCCTTCATAACCATAGGCGGCGGCCATATTGGTTGTTCTCACCCATTAAAAAAATGCTACAGAAAACACTATACTTTTCTGCATTTGTGTGTTAAATACTTTTTAGCTGCACAAAAGAGGATTTATTGTCAACTTTGCCTATTTCCGCAATACAAAATACACAAATTATCATGCTCTGTGTCAACTCTGTGGACAAGCGCCTGCGATCCAGCTTCAATTTTCGCCTGCCCACAGTGTGGGATGCACCATCTATAGTGTATATATGAGATATCTGGGCATAAGATAGGCACAATCTCGGATGAGTTTGCAAGTATTAGTTGCTCACCAGATATTTCTCAGCCGGCCATGACGCTGAAGAAATTATTGGATTGTACGCTGTTGTTCTGCAAATGCAGAAAGAAGAGAGAGTGATTTTTATCGTTGAAATAAGGATACAAATCCATCGTACTCGCCGCTACCTTCGTGACATCACTTTATCACAACGCAACACTGTCACAATTTAGCCGCAACAAGCTGCTTCGTACCTGCATGGTAGCGGACAGTAGCAGGGTAGCCTGTTCTTTCTGGCTAAACTTTCAAGTCTTGAAACACATTCCACTACAAGTAAACAAATGAATGAGCTGAGCATTTTACGGGCTTCATGATCATGCACCAACTTAGAACTGGAGGGGACAAAGGAATCCCACTGTTTAATTAAAACAAACCACTGCAAGATACAGAACAAACAAACAAACAAAACAAAACCACAAAACAAACCACTGCAAGATACAGATATTGCGGGAAACATGGAGGCAATCTCATTTGTTCTACCTTCTGTTTGATTCTCAACAGAACAAGTTTTCATGTCCAGGAAAAACTGTGTGCCAGCACACCGACACTGGCGGATAATTTCATTCGAAAGACATTTCTTAAGGCAGCCCTGTAATGGTTGGAAATAGTTAAAGCTTTGCGTTTGGTGCTTCTGGCCTTTTGGGAAAATCAGAGAAAAGAAGAGGACAGGAGAGGAGGGCATTGTTTAAAAAACATCACATGGTGATTAGACATATTGTGATCTTTGTGCATCATGACGATCATATGAGTGCATGATGTTGCTACCTTTTGAGAATACTGATATTTCTCTCCATTTTGCGCTGATGTTTCTATATCAGGATCGCAGATTGGTTTTACCGTTTCAGTCGTCCACTGTCAATGACAAAGAAACAAATTGCTTGAACGAAACTACCAGTGAATTTATTTTTTTGTGCATAGGGTGAGCTAGTCATGGTGTTGATTTTGTGTTGTACCTTCTGTAGCGATATAGCGGTCGTGTATCCAGGCGCCACGGAGAATCCTTCCTCATCTGGCAGCGGTTTGAAGTGAAAGTCGTGAATAGCAACGCGTGCTCCAGCTGCGGACGCGATACGATCCATGTATTCATCTTGCTCGATGAATAACGATAACGTAAGACCTAGGAGGTAAACGTAAAGCCCGACTAGCTCAAACAGGGGTGAGACTTGTATAAATGTTTTGTAAACTATCATGCCTTGGCCAAACGAGGATGAGGGTTGATGAGCTTTTAAAAGGCGTCAGTTTGCATGAGAGTTTTCTCAACTATCATGTCTTGGTCAAACGAGGATGATGGTTGATGAGCTTTTAAAAGGCGTCAGTTTGCATGAGAGTTTTCTCAACTATCATGTCTTGGTCAAACGAGGATGATGGTTGATGAGCTTTTAAAAGGCGTCAGTTTGCATGAGAGTTTTCTCAACTATCATGTCTTGGTCAAACGAGGATGATGGTTGATGCAACTTAAGGAGAGTTGTTGAGACTTATAGAAGTTGTTGAGACTCAACTCTCATTCTCAACTCTCAAACAAGAGCTGGTTGAAGATTATTAGTATTTATTATATATAACGTACAGTGCTTTATGGGAATTTCGGGCACTGATAAAACTGATAATCTCACATGTGAGATTATTTACGGTAATTTCACATGTGAAAAATATCCCTTTTAAAACAATCATCAGTCACAGCTTCTGCATATTTTATATTGGTAGAAAAGACTGTTTACATAGTTTATAAAGAAAAATACATGGGTGCTTGGAAGTGCCAGATTTATTTCTCGCGTTGAGCACGATATTTCTGATATCTGGAAAATAAATCTGGCATTTCCTCGCACCCATGTATTATTCTCTATATGTTTACCAAAATCCCTACTCGCGGTCTGAATAACATTTGTTACCATTTCTATGTCAGGTTAATGGTTATCTAATCACACACATACCGTTGTACGGTCCAGTTCCACTGACGTGACTGCCAACTTTGCTCGTGTTAAATGTGAAACAGTTTCCGTACATGAAATTTTGGAATACTTCAAAGTGGCTAAGAAAAGAAAAACAAAAAACTCATCGACTATAAAAGGACTGACGCATACAATATAAGACCTGTTGAAATTCGTTTAATTTGAATATCGGTGGAATCATGTCTTAATAGACCACCACTACAAGTAATGGGCCCATAGAAACTGGAACTATTCTCGATACTTCATTATTTCTTCACCTTGAATCACAAATAGTTCCCTGCCAAGTACAACTCACGATAAAATCTTCCTTTTCTTCGCCCAGTTCCCGGAAATCATCTCGAGTTATTTCTCCGATATCTTTAAGATAATTGTGAAAAGCTTTTAAGTCTTTACTTGGCGGCAACTTTTCTTCGCCATGCTCGCCGACTGTCACTGTCACCGTATCATTTGATGTCGTTTCCTCGACTGTCTTAGTCATGTTCGCCTTCAAATGGTCCAAGTAACTCCGCGTTCTTGCCATCTCTTCCGCAATTTCAGACGTCGTCACTTCGGTCACTTCAAGCCTTCTTTCTAAGTCGTCTATTCTTTCTTCGAGTTTCATTTGTCGCTTGTGGGTACTGCTTAAATTTGCCCATATGGCGGAGTTATTAGCCGCTAATGAAGTGTTATGAGAAGTTGAGTTAATATGAGAATATAAAATTTCGTCAATTTCATCTAATTTTGTTTTCATCTCTTCAATGTCCGATCTTAGTTTTTCACTATTAATAAACCATTGACGTTTTGCTCTTCGTTTGACAGCTTCTTTAATGTCGTCAAAATATTGTTCGAGTTTTATTGTGTGGTCTGCTTGTTCTGCGTTCACTGAGAAACGGCTTCTTGGTAAACGATCTGATTTTCTAGTTTTTGCATTTTGCGTCCATGAACTGGACTGTGGTACGCCATCATCACTTCTATTGATTTTCTTTTGCCATCTGAACAACAGAAATGGACCATTATGCTATGATGTTGATGTTCAGTTATGGTATCACGTTAATGTACTGAGTGTCCAAAGTTATCAAAAATTTTGCAACAAGGTGTTAACAGCTTTTGAAAACCTATTATGATTAGAAGTCTTCGAGAAGATGGCAGGCGCGCAACTCTTATAACATAAGAATATTTTTTAAACATTATAATATGTGGCTTCATCAGATTTGTTACGTCAACTTTCTATCGAGCGCCATACCATCACCCTTAATGTTACAAGTGATTATCAACTAACGACAAGCAGTTCGAAAACAACTTATCGACATCTTGTGATATTTAACTGTTAGACCTTATGCGATAACAATGCCGTTATGGATCAGTAAAAAACAATCGATTGGTAAAGATATACAAAGTGACACTTTCCGAGAAACTATTGGATAATTAAGACAAATAAAAGTTCTTGTTAGTGAATTCTGACTGGACGAGAGCTTGGTGATACTCCCCTTCTATGAGACATATTTGAAGCCGTAGGAATTCACTGGGAACACGTGGTGGACTTAACCACATCTTTACAGACCTCGATCTTTTCACTGGATTAAGATTACATATCGTTACTGCTGGGAACTCCATCGCATCATGCATGATCATCTTCATTTGGGTTTCAATGGGATCACTGAGGTAAAGCAGGATCAGTTGGTATGTTTGATATACACACATGCACATGGAAGAGAAGAATATGACGGTGGTGATGACGCGATAATAAACTGTTTTTTCTTTCTTCTCATCTTCGTCTTCTCTTGCCATCTACGGAATCAAAGCGACCTAAAAACATAGAAAAAACTGCTAGTATTCATCAATCGAATTTGAAATCCATTTTTCGATTAAGAACGCTGAATCTGTGTTCAAATCTGCTCTACCTTGCTCCCAAATGTATATCATTTATAATTCTCTTCTCCAAACATAGGGTAGCGAACTAACCAATGGATTTGCGTGCTTTTAACTGCTCTGCCGACGCTAGTTTCAGTATTTATGGCTGATTCAACAAACTCGTATTCATAACATGCCAAAGAGTAGTTGCTTTTGAACAAATTAGGTTCTTACCTTTCGATATCTTCGCAGACTTGGTTTAGCGTTATCAACAAGCAATGTTACAATAGTACGAGTATTTTCGATCATCAATCTTATGACGTTACAAACAATTTACAGTTTTCGCGCACGCGTGATGGTTGAGTAATACAGACGTCCAAATTGAGCAACTAGAAACATTTGAAAGAATCATTACAGTTTTATAAATCTATGAGAACTTGTTCGATGATCGGCTGAACAATTTTAGGGAAAAACCATTGCTTATTCGTGATCATGTTGACAGCAGGTTCGCACACCGTCCGAACGAGCAGTTCAAGAAATGCTACGGGTTCGATCTTTCTTTCAGACTCATGACATTTCTGGAACTCCAGAATTTAACACGACCACTCTATTTTATCGCCTAAAAGAAATATCAGTGCTTTTCCCCCTGCACTGCAGAGTGCTAGAATTGATTTATTCACAGTAGCGTAGTCAAGCCGAGAATTTAGTTCTGCTATGCAAATATTTCTGTGTCTATTTGACTGTGAAAACAATCAATTTCTTAATTAAGAAATGGATAAAGATATTTAATACAGTTGAAATTTGTTTTACTAAATTGGTCGAAGAAAGCCAGTTACTATGGCCCGAATTGAGCGTGGGATTATAATGGCTAGTTAAACTTAAAGTAAGCTGATGTATGTATAGTCCTGCCAGTATTTTCTTATATTTACTGAGAAACATTGGCTAAACTTTGTGTTCATCATCAGGTGCAGAAAACGGTACTGACCAACCGATTCGAATCCTTTTTGTTTGGTTATTATGAAGTATTCGTAGTGGCAGATTCAAGATGGCGGACATGAAGTGAGTAATTTTTTCAAAAAATATCTCTTTCGTCCCTTTTACAAACATTTAGCCATACTACCATCTCTGTTTAGTAGCAAAGAAGAAACCTCCCCGCAGAATAACGAGAATAGTGCCCAAAATTGTAATGGTGACTTCACCTCTTCGAAAATATGTGAGTGTATATAAAAATTTAAAAATACATTTTAATACACAATTTGGGCAATGCTCAATTCACAGATATGATCAAATTGCTGTATATTTGCTGTATAAGGATTTTATGATGAAGTATTGAGGACTTCAACTTGTTTTGTAGTGTCCAATCAAGTGCATTACAATTGGGTCGACATCACCGAGAAATTCCGCGACGCAGCCAGTGGTAAGGAATGTGAAATCTAAAGTAGAGAAATTTAGAAAATTTATCAGAAGTGTATCCCACTCCTCCCATTTTATATCATACTGTGCCAGATATAACACTAGGAATATGCACAGTTAATGGGGGGTATTGGGTGTACCCATGGGATTGATAATTGTACTAACGATGTCAAACCTGTGGGTATGCTTGGGTATACCTAACCCCCCCCCCTTCTCTAACTAGGGCAAACCACTGCAAAATTGTAAACACAGATGTAAAATTAGTGTTGTAATAATTAAGATAAATATACACACAGAGGTGCTCACAGTTTGACCTAAAGCAACTGGTAATAGAGAGCATAAGCTGACTCACAAAGAATTAGGAGATCAGATAGCAAACTGGAGCAGTTTGGGGGTGCTAGAAAACTTTAAGGTGTGCACACTCATGCATCCCAGAAAATCCACACCTGATGGTGGCAACAGATATTAACTATTATATATTATTTCTTGTAGAATTGAAACTTGGTGAACTGGTCCATGACCATACGTAAGTACACACTCTATATTTTAGATGGTAGCCACAGAAGATGGGATATTTTAGAACAATATTAACTTCCAACTAGGGTGTTCGAAGTTAGGCATGCCCACTTTGGACTTTGGGCGGCTATATTTTGATAGACAGTCTAAGGGAGTATTTTATTTAAATTAGCAACTTACAAGCTTGTAATATTTGTTGAATACTTTGATTTAAAGTCATATGTTGTTTACCTTGTTTCCGTTCCTCGTCCTTTTAAAAACGTGTTGAGTATGGCTAAATATTGCTGAATTCAAGTGTAATTCTGTAACAGCAAAAAACTTTTCAGCAGTGTCCCAAAACACATGTTTTGTCAGATCACACCTACTCAAATATGATGCCACACCTACTCAAATATAAGACCACACCCACAAACATGTTTTGGACAGCCAGATTTGGAATCCTGGCTAACCCTGCTTCCAACTGACTTGGTTCATAATTTTTTTTACCAACCTGTTCCTGTCAGGTTTGGCCTCTTTGAAGCAATGTCTGCCATTGAGATGATGGATTCAAAGATGGACGCTGGCATGATGTTCAATAAGGACAAGAATATACTGTCATTCAAACAAGCTATAGAGGTTGGTCTCATTGAATTAAGCATTCATAAAATCTTGACATATCTGTCACCTATCTAATTGAGTCCTCACTCCATCTCCTCAATAAAGACTCTACATAGTCTGGTAGAAAAGGCTTTGCAATCTAAAACTGATGTCAAATTGTAAACACCTTATTGGAAAGACAGACACATCTC
The DNA here is from genome assembly GCA_963855995.1 of Muricea muricata. NCBI lineage: Eukaryota > Metazoa > Cnidaria > Anthozoa > Malacalcyonacea > Plexauridae > Muricea > Muricea muricata. Next base: position 11,715,256 of record OY979728.1, on the reverse strand, counting down.
TCTAATACAGACATCTCTTTAATACACAGACATCTTTCTAACACAGACATCTCTCCAATACAAACACCTCTCTAGCACAGACACCTCTCCAATACAGACATCTCTCTAATACAGACACCTCTCCAATACAGGCATCTCTCCAATACAGACATCTCTTCAATACAGACATCTCTCCAATACAGACATCTCTCCAATAAAGACATCTCTCCAAAAAAGACATCTCTTTAATACAGACATCTCTCTAATACATACATCTCTCTAATACATACATCTCTCTAATACACACATCTCTCTAATATAGACATCTTCCTAATATGGACACGTCTCTAATACAGACATCTCTCTAATACAAACACCTCTCTAATACAAACACCTCTCTAGCTCAGACATCCCTCCAATACAGACACCTCTCCAAGACAGACATCTCTCCAATACAGACATTTCTCTAGAACAGACATTTCTCTAATACAGACATCTCTCCAATACAGACATCTCTCCAATACAGACATCTCTTTAATACAGACATCTCTCTAATACAAACATTTCTCTAATACAAACATCTCTTTAATACAAACATCTCTCTAATACAGACATCTCTCTAATACAGACATCTCTCTAATACAGACATCTCTCTAATACAGACATCTCTCTAATACAGACATCTCTCTATTAAAGGCATCTCTCTATTAAAGGCATCCCTCTAATACAGACATTTTGCTAATATGGACATCTCTCTATGATAATAATTACAAGTTTACAGCATGATCCAAACAAAATATTTTTTGAAGGCTGGGGAAATAAAAATCAAAGATTTCTCTGCTAATGAGATTGTTGGAATTTTGGATGAGTTGTCATCTTGTCTGGTTAGTAAATAATGGTTGCATAAAATTTTTTCCCTGCAAAGTTTTGCTTAGTATTTTTTCTTGAATTTTGTCATTTGTTGTTCAGGTTACATGGCTGGATGGCCACTCCCTAATTCAAACAGTGTTTATCTGTCTTTATGTACATGATCCTTACATCATTGAAGATCCTTGCCTTAAGGTGAATTTAATATTCTTCATTCTCTCCCCCCCCCACAGATTTTTCTGTGATAATGAGGCAGGGGGAGTGACTTTGAAAAGACTTGTTGCAACTTGATATTTGTAGATTTGAACAATAGTTGTTTCCTCTCCCAACCAAAGCCATCTTCGAAAAATAGGTCCACACTCACTTAGAGATTAATTTTCTTTCTTTTCTTGCAGGCATTCTGCATTGCAATTCTGCGAATATGTGAAATTATAAGAAATATTATCAACAAAGCTTCTGTTTATGAAGAAGTAAGTACGGCATTGCTGCTCAAAATTGGTGGAAGATTCATGAGTGTTTTTTTTTCTAAATAAAGATGGAATATGTGTTTTGTTTTGTGGAATGTGCAGGAAGATTTTCAACCAATGACTTACGGTTTCAAATTGACATCGCAAGTCTCGGATATACGAATTTCAGGTTTGTAGTTGCTTTTTGTTACTACGTTTCACTTATGCACAGCTGTCTTTTAAGATGAGTTAGCCTTGATTTGGCTGATGACGACATTGTATGGTTAAGCTGTGATCTACTGTGCTCAGGTGTTATATGAAAACAGTGTTTGTAGGCATTACGCTAGCATTCTTCAGGTCGTAGGTTCGATTCCCTCCGTGGTCGAGCATATTTTAGCTTGTCCATGGGAAACATCATATCTGAAGGTGTTTCCATATCTTTTAGGTATGCTGAAAGAAGCCGAAGATGAGGTTAATCGCAAGTTGAAGGTAACAATCTATACAACCACGTAGCGATCACGACCACCCACTTAGAGTTGTTTTACTTGGGTTTTTTCCAGTGATTCTTATTAGTATAGTTCTTTAGCACTTAATATCTGACTCATTCAACCGTTACTCTTCAGGCGATCAAAAGTCAAAGATTCACAGACGATTCAACAACGCTTTCTAAAGAGGTTCGAGGAAACGATTACTAATATTTCATACACTTATGCTGCATTTATTTTTTGTTGTTATGCGTGTATATGTTCAGGATTTTTTAAACAGACCATAAAACCGGGAATGTTAAGCGTACGTATATCTGCCCTAAGCGTTGGAGTGTCGGAACGTTAGGCTGTGGAATTAATACGAACGGCCGTTGCGTTCATTGTAGTGTAACGTATAATGAAACTAGAAGAGCGAGGCATGACGCTGATTTTTATTGTTTTACAAACAGATGAAGGATCTTGAAGCGTTGTGGTTTCGTGTCAAATTCTGGAAATCATTTCATACAGCTGTCGTGCTTCTGGAAAAGGCCGACGTAAGATCTTACAGTTTACTGCAGGCTCATAAAGACTTTAGTTTTAAGTTTCGGTATTATCTCTGTAGGTAGCAAGTCTTGCCTCAGCCAAGCAGTCGCTCTCTTCTGCACAGAAGCATCTGGGTTTGGCCAAAGGCACGGTCGAATGTGGCTTACAAGCTGATGATGAAGGTATGGGCAAATTATGATTCAGTGAAAGGAAAATGCCTCAAACTTTTAGGGGAAATTTTCCGCGTTTTACAAAATTGCGCTAGTTTCCTGTTTACTTTTCTCCAGGAAACATGCTGGGTTTTGAACCGATGGTGAATCAGCGTCTATTGCCGCCATCATTTCCTCGTCAAACAACGATATCCAGCAGGGATGAGGTGGGATGCGTTGGGAGTCAGATTTTGATAGTTCATGACACTAGTAGGCCGTAACTGCACAATGCTATCACAAAAATCATGCATGTCTTAAAATCTATTCCCATCTAAAAAAAACGCAACGAGAATGTCAAAAAGCTAACGCCGGACGTAAAAATATCGAATTACTGAATCTCATATTAGAAGCTAAGCAACACTCAATAATATTTGGTTTCATTGGGTTAATAAGACAATGTCCATCTATATATTCTGAACTATTCATAATTATTGGTCTATCGTAGCTGGTTTGATATTGTTTCTGCAACAAAGCACCGACTCAGTCATCGTGTTTGATAATCCACAAATACCTTCCTTCCCACAGACTTTTCAGTATCTGGAGAATCTCATCAAAAGGCTCGACTCCGCCACGACGTGTACGGAGCACACTGGATTACCTCAGTTATTGGTAAGAGTTTAGTTTGCTGATGCGGCAGACTCGTGCAAAAATTGAAAAAGATTAAAAATGTTTTGAAAGATAGTGGGTTAGAGGAACATAGTGGGTTGGAGGAACATAGCGGGTTAGAGGAACATAGTGGGTTAGAGGAACATAGTGGGCTAGAGGAACATAGTGGGTTAGAGGAACATAGCGGGTTAGAGGAACATAGTGGGCTGGAGGAACATAGTGGGTTAGAAGAGGAACGTAGTGGGTTAGAGGGAAATAGTGGGCTAGAGGAACATAGTGGGTTAGAGGAACATAGCGGGTTAGAGGGGCGTAGTGGGTTAGAGGAACATAGTGGGTTAGAGGAACATAGTGGGTTAGAGGAAACTAGTGGGTTAGAGGAAACTAGTGGGTTAGAGGAACATAGTGGGTTAGAGGAACATAGCGGGTTAGAGGAACATAGTGGGTTAGAGGAACATAGTGGGTTAGAGGAGCATAGTGGGTTAGAGGAACATAGTGGGTTAGAGGAACATAGTGGGCTAGAGGAACATAGTGGGTTAGAGGAACATAGTGGGCTAGAGGAGCATAGTGGGTTAGAGTAACATAGTGGGTTAGACGAACATAGTGGGTTAGAGGAACATAGTGGGTTAGAGGAACATAGTGGATTAGAGGAACATAGTGGGTTAGAGGAACATAGTGGATTAGAGGAACATAGTGGGTTAGAGGAACATAGTGGGTTAGAGGAAACTAGTGGGTTAGAGGAACATTGCGGGTTAGAGGAGCATAGTGGGTTAGAGGAACATAGTGGGTTAGAGGACATTAAATGCATGCTATATGTTTTTGGGGTTTTTTGTTTGCAGGATTTTTTCGAATCTTTCAGTGAGCTACATCCCTGTGTTTTCTCCAGATCGCTATTACAGGTCAGTTGCAACAGTTCGTTTGACTTGTACACAGCCAATTGTGTCAAATTGTATGAAGCCGATGTCAGGATACATTCACATGCTTCTCTTGCTCTGGCTTGACGATAACAAGTTGACTGTCAAGACGTTTTATCCACAAGTTTGATTCAGAGTGTATTTAACTATGTCAAAGATGCAAACAGAAGTTTGTATCGTTTAGGTACACGACCAACGATTCAAAAAAGCGGGATGCAGCAGTGTTGTCCCGCAGTCTTTTACCTGAATGCGGATTGATTTGATATTTCTCAACTAATTGTAATCTCATCTCGATAATTTCAGGTGATATTTTGGAATAACAATAAAGTTTTTGGTAGAACGCCATTACCCGAAGTTCTGCAACAAGCGATCAAACAGTTCAACAGTCCACCATCGATAGCTGAGAAGTGAGTTGTTTACTGAGCTGAGAATTCTTTAAATAATAGCTTTGAAATAATCACTGGAGAACTGGTTAATGTGAGTCTTCTTTGCAGGTCGCCGTTGCTTAACAATACCAAAGCTAAAACGTTTGTGGACAGTTTCCTTACGATGGCTGGACGGGTAAGCTTATAACGATCGAAAGAACAAACACACAACAAGCAAACAGACAACTATTGTCGATTAAATGCAACTAACTGGCTAACTTGTGAACGAACAAGGAAGCAAACAGACAACGATGTTAATAAATAAAAACAAATACTTCTGACAAACGAACAGGGCTTGACTCTTCGTTTTTGTCTGTTTTTCCGTAGCCAGTTATGTCCCTTATTCGCTGTATGTGTCACAACCGTGCGAGACAACGAGACAAACTAGGATTTCTTTTGGATGAATTTGCTGTCTTACAAGAGGAGGTGAGAAAAACGTATGACAAACTAAACGAAACTAACCACGGCGTACAGTATGTGTAGTACATTTATGATAATCAGACTTCACGCAAGTTGATATTTGCAGGCTTGCTAAAAGTTGGTTGTTGTAGAAAACTTGCATCAAGCTTGCGGATAAAAAGTCTTGACAATTATCAACTCTCATCAGGTCTGTTGACAACTTGTTGAGAAAAATTTGTTGCATTTTGAAATTTCTTTCACTTTAGGCTGACAAAATTGACGCTGATTTACATCAGATGATTGTTGCCGTCGAACCAAAGGTAACCCTTACACGTGTCCAGCATGTTATGTTCACGTGTGTTTGAAGTGTTATGGAAGTATTTTCAATTCATGCATGAAAACCCAGTGGCAAATCGTCGAACAGTCCGTCTTCAAATTTTGTTGTCTTAAGTTATCCACATATCAGGACGATCAGATTTGTTAGAGAACAACCTTTTAGTTTTACAGTATAAATGCATGTTACAGGTAGAAATTGTTGACCGCTTTTTCCATACTTGTTACAACAGCTTGGATCAAACTTGTCAAGCGGTTAGAAAGGTGGTAGGCTTATCAGCATTAGATTATCCTGAAAAGATATTTTTGTACATTTTAGAGAGAGCATTTTGCTTGTTTTGGCTCGTGGGTTCTGAATCGCACCTTGACAATAATGATTCAATATCTGTTACTGGGAATGGAGTTGCAGTTGTTTAGCACGCACGAGTATCATTATTTATTCTGGTCAGTTTTTCAAAGTATCTTTGAATATGCATTATTAGTTTTGCCACCATAAACCTGTCCTGTCACACAGTGCAATTTTTCTTGCAACTTGCAACGTAATTCTACACTTCAGAGATGTAAATTTGTGACAAATATTTAGTATGTTAAACATATATTAGCAAACTGTGATGGAAACATGTATTTGCCAATTTTACATCTCCCAAGAGTAGAATAGAATTGCAAGTTGCAAGAAAAATCGCACCGTGTGACAGGACCTAGACTTAATATCGATATTTATAGCTTCGTGCACTTATTTTTTCAGGTATTTAGAATATTTATTCAACTGGCAAGCGACGTGCTTGTCGAGGGCAACCGAATTATTGCAGTCGCACGAAACAGCGCTGGGTAAGCTTGATATGCAGCATTTTTCCTTTTTATTCTTACTTAAAAACGCATAAATAGCTCCAATCTTCATGTGTGGTATAAAGTTTCATCTTAATGTGTACATTCTTTAAGCTAGTTAAAGCGCTCATGTTTTAAAAAGTATATGAAGGTTGTCTGGAAATTTTTATTCTGATTTGTTGCAGAACAAAAGAGTGGGAAAAGTGGAAAGAAAAACAAAAAGAAGAAACGAGGTTGGTAAACTAAGTGGTTCATGTTTAGTACATGTTTGCATGAGGTTATAAAGTCCACTGTTTCTACTTGTAGTGTATTTGCAATGATATGTCCTTTATAGCGAAGGGGGATTAGATAAAGCCAGAGACAAAAGACCTTTGGAAAGAATTTGTAAACACAAAGCTAGAAAAGCCACTGCAAATTGTGTATTTTACCGACTTGGTGCAAGTTTTGTTATCAACTGAAGTTGTGTCCGGCCTGTTGGCGTCATCAAGTTGCAACGCGTCTGTGAAAATTAACTACCAGTTGTTAAAACATCTTGTCTCAAGCTTGTGGATAAAACTCTCTAGTTACGAAATGCCTTCTAAAATCACACTAACCAGTTTTCTTGTACATGCATGTTATATTTGGATCGTTCTATTTAAGCGTGGATACCCAGGCTTAATCACTCCGCGATATTTACAGAGTTTATCGTTTATTCTGATACGATATTCACCTTGCTGGCAATTTGGTTTTAGCAAGTGAAAAATACATTCAAGAACATCAAGGAATGAAACAGTTTTATCATGGGATGAGAAATTTCTGTGCTGGATACATGAAGGTGAGTTGCTTTGTTTTTCTATCCACTCGTTGTTATCTTAATATTTTATATTTTTATGTAAACAAAAACTGCGAACGCAAATAGACAATTCAATGATCGACTAAGTTTTAATCTAGGCAAAACTAGCCAAATCTTTCATCACAGCTGGAAAGAGCATCTTAAAATTAGTAGGATTGTAAAGCTTGGTTACGAAATGCTGTAAATAACGGAAAATATTATCCTACGAAGTTTGCAAATTTTGTGTTTATTTGTATTAAGCACGATAGAGATTAGCACTTACGCCTGAAATGTGGTATGCTTTCTCGCAGGTAATACAAATAAATACAAAATTTGGTATGGGTATATTTTCCGGTATTTACAATATTTTGCCACCAAACTTTGCAGTTCTATTCTTAGTTTTAAGATGCTCTTTTTAGCTGTGATGAAAGATTTTCTATGATGGTATTTGTCTATTGCAATATTTGACTCTTTCTACGGATTTGCAGGCTCTTGAAGGTTTCTTGCTTTGCGGCAAGATTTGTCATCCTGCGGAACAGTTTGACAGTGAGAGGGTAAGTGAAGTCAAAAACGGCCTTGTATAATAAAGAACTGACACGTTGGACGTTTATGAAATCGTTCATTGTTACAGATGAGATTTGAGCATCGTTTCTATCCCTTCCAAGCCTTGGACACACCTCAACCTCGCCTTTTTACGCAGTACCAAGAAACATTGAGCATAACTCTATCCCACGTTAAAAATGTAAGTGAAACTTTGTTAAATATTGCTCTTCAGACTTCGTGTAAACGACGCTAGGGCCGCCACTTTCCCAGCGTCGACGGTCGACGTAAATTAAAGAACTTTTGTATCTTGCAAATGCAGGAAAGTGATCTATTTGGGTTATCAGCGCGAAATTTTCAACAGGCAAAGACGATATTGGAAGGATTAACAAATGCTCCACGGAAGGTAAGAGAGATATAGGGTTTATGTGTCTTAATCTTGAATTCAAATCATACACTTGTCGAAATTGAAATTTGGAGTTGGAAATCAACAGCTTTGCGATGCCGGTGTCCCGGGAAATTCCCCCCCCCCGCTTTAAAATGCCCCCCCGGGTCATACTTTCTAGGAAATATGATCCCAGGAAATATGGCCCCATGTAACATGCCTGTTATATTTATTGAACATTTTATCAAAGGTGGATGACATTTTGAAAGTTACCAAAACTAATTTTGTTGTCATGAAGCTTGCAGCTGGAGGACATAAACACGACTCTCAGGTGGGCACGGAGTACTGTATGTTTGAACATGGAAACACAGCTTATACATGGAGGAACAGAAACGTCACAGACTTAATGCAAGTTGTGCAATTTATCGGCCTGATGCAAGTTTATCGTCGTTAAGTCTATTGCAACAAGTCTGTTCGCTTCACAAAGTCTTTTACTTGCAGCAAGTCTTACGAAGCCTGTTGGCCATTTAGCTCCTTGACATTGACAGACTTGCTGCAAGTTGTGCGAGACGACTTGTCAACAATTTGTGAACAAACTTGTTGAAACTTGTATGCTGGTTTGTTGTACAACTTGTCTGCTTTTACCTCTCGAAGGTTTTTATCTGGCTACTTCGGTTTTTGTCCCTCTCTAAAACCAACGCATTGTTGGTACTGTAATCTATATAAAACAGTGTTAATGTGTGTAATTGTATTTGAGGCAATTGCCAGAAGGATTAACATCACGCTTCGCTTTTAAGGAACGTGTATACCTGGCAGGGTTGGGGGTGGATATTCATATATTCAGGTTCTGCCCGGCTAGTTTCTTTTCAAATCATTTGTTATTAGAGTTGATTTCAAAAGGAATTAGTCGGGAAGACTCTCGATATATAAATACCCCCCCCCCCCCACCCTAATTAACGTTCAAGCGCCGGCCCTAATACCTGGAATAAACGATCCAAATATGAAACCAGCCCATAGCTGTTAAGAGGCTGTTTTAAGAATGCAAGCATGAACAAACATTTAGAGTATGTGCAGACGAGGTCTTTTCCGAGCGTTCTCATAACAGTCAAAGTGAAAACAATATGAACTATAAAAATTGTCATCCCATGATTTCATTATTTTTCGTCCTTAGACGAGGATCATTCTGGTTTTCAGTAAGCAATGTCAACTAGTCGGGAGCTTTTTGAGATAATTCGGAATGAAAACGCTCGAAGACGACACCGTTTGCACGAAATCAACGTTTTAAATTTATCATTTTACAGAGTCCACCGACATTCGACTTTTCAATTCATCGAGCCTACCCTACGATAAGACTGACATAACATGGCAAGATTATAACAAAGCGGACAACGGATACGCGGGATTTGTGGTAAATATCACACATCAAGGTAAAGGAATTCTATTGCCGTAAAGTTTCACGAATTGGTTAGGAATTGTTCTTCAAAAAAAATGGCGCAGGTTCGTAAATAGTGTGACTGTCTTTCTTGGATGAGAATCGCAAACTGGCCATTTATAAAACGAGGACATGAACGTGTGACTTAGAACTTGCGCGAAAAAGTATGACACATATTTTGACAATGTTCACCTATTTTGCGCTGTCCTTTCTGTAAGCACGTGCGTTTAAAGGCATAAAGATCACAAAGTGTATTAATAATAGTTTCGCTAATTGTCTTGCTGTTCTTATTGTTCACATATCCCGAAGATAATTGTCAGTCATCAGCAGTAAAGTCTCTTTCGAAATCCTCTTACATGAAGTACGTCCTTTCAGTCATGACTCGAAAGAATATCTTCTTAAGAACGGCATGTTCTGTATGGCTCGTTCAACCTTTTGTTTGTGTCCGTCTTTCCAAGCGATCGTTGTTCTTGTTTTCGAAGTGTTTTTATAGATAATGCTAGCGCAGTCGTTAAGATAGTCTTCCGTACAAACGACTTCTAGAAACTCGCATAGTTTCTTCAGCGGTATCTTCGGGTTCGCTATTACGTCCTCGCTGTGTAGCGTTAGGACTTGGTTGCCGTAACGTTTAAGCAGGTTGTAGTTGTTGCTCGCCTGGTACAAGTAGAGTTCTATGTTGGCCTCGATAGCTTTCGTGTTGTTTATCTGTAGGCGGTAGAATAGATACTGGTTTATGGACAAGTTATCATACAGAAAGATTGGGTAACAATTCTAATTAGAGAAATAGTAAACTATACTCAAAAACGTAGGATCTTTTACTCTCTCTGTTGCCTTTGTCAGGATCTCAAATGTTTGGGCAACATTGCTTGTTTCAGGTGTGTTTTTGTGTGCTTTTGAATGCCCTACTGTGCCTACAGTGGCAAGGTTAGTTTGAGGTGGTTGAAGTTCAAGTAAAAGATGTTGTTCAATCGAGGAAATATAATCCTTAATTTCACAAGCAGTCTTGTATTCTTAATCTATGCCTATAGTAAATATCATCGTCGAATTGAAATAACTGTACTGTAGAATGTAGATGAAACGTAAACCAAAGTACCGTAACTTAAATACCAAAAAGCTTGGCCGGGTCTAAAGCTTTCTTCCTAGAGGTCTATTGGCGCCAAATCGTATACCTTTTTTTCCATAGCTTTGGCATTGTCCGTCGATATTTCTAGACTTCTAAATGTCATCGTCGCTATGTTGTCGAAGGGATTTCGAACCATGTGTATGAGTCTTAGTGGAAGATTTATTTCATCCAACACTTCTTTCGTTAATTTTCTCCAGTTTCTCTTGCTCAAAAACTTGGATGCTTTACCTCCTTTCTTGTCGCCTATGACCTGAAACAAAAAGAAAATATTACTGCTCATTGCTCCCGTTGGTCCAACAACATAAAAATACTTGATTCAACGTTGTTAAGAATAACAACCCTGGAATCATGAATTACTCTATAAAGTCGAGTTATTAATAGCTGCCTCGGTTCAACTGGGCAATAGCCTGCTGGGTAAATCCGGTCACCCAATAGTGAGCAGCAGAATAAATTCAACACATTCTTGTTATGTACATTACTAGTTTTCGGACTTTACTTATCGTTTGTTTTTCCCCTACAAGCCCCAAAATCCGGTAAAGCGACTTACTTTTATGTAATTCTTATAATTCCCCTGCCACTGGTTTGGCACTGCGTAAGTTCGACCGATTTTCTTTGTCGACGATCTATATCCGAGGCCCAGCGTCTGCTGCACGCTGTTTTCGTACATTTTATTGATCAAATTCTCTCGCGTCTTCTCGTCTCTTGTCCATTCCCTCCACCTTTCAAAAATGTCCAGCTCGTTTGAAATGATTATGTGCGGGTGGGCGTCCAACAACGACCCCACAAGCGTGTGTCCACTCCGCGCATACCCAATGAACAACGCCAAAGTTTGGATTCTTGATTGGATCATTGTGCTGAGTTTCAATGGGCTCTCCTTTATAAGCTCTTAAACGAAGAAAAAGTGGATGCTGACTTAAAAATCACATGCCTTCGCAATCCTGTTTGAAATTCTTCTGCTATCGGACTCCTTAAGTAACGTACAAAACAATAGATATGTACTTCAAAGATCGATAACATTTTGAAAAATTTATTTCGGCGTTTCCGGACTAAACTGTAGTCCTCATCAGGAAATGAATGGTGATGATATTACATATACGCACAATGTACCGTGAAGTAACAAGATATAATATACAAAAGAACAGTAACTCCGAATAACATTTTGTAGCTTTATTGAATCCACGTTTCGACTATGTTATTTGCAGTTACTGTTCTTTTGTATTTTATTAAAATACTCAGTGGTTCCCATAACTATTAGCAAGATATGACTAGTTAAAAATTAATAGATCTTTCGAATTTCAGTATATTTATACAAGTAGATTCTTAAAAAAGTATCAGAGACAATTAATTTGTCAATTATTTTAGTGTTACAAAATACTAAATCTGTTGGTGAACATTTGATAGTACTGATATGGAGCTTTGATTGGTGTTTTGTCAACGAATCAAGTATTCAATTTGACACAGATTCATGCCCACTTACCCATATGACTGTTTATAATTTGATAAAATAATTATAGTCGTTAATCTCATTAACCTACATACAAGCACGCATTTCAGTCATCAAAATCAATTGTTTGTACATCGACACCATTTGTCGGATTTTCGTCTTCGGCGATTTTATAATCTCTCAGTGATCTTCGCAACGTGATGTATACCACCACGAGCATCTATCATTCGTAACAGTAAAACCTGATTTGTTTGAGGAAATATTCAGTGTCTTTTCTTAGTAGGCTCAAGCTGTGACTGAATCTCGGTAAAAACTCATTTCATACATGATCACACAAACACGAAAATCACTAAGCGTGAGTGCAATAACAAGGACTAGATCAAGGATCTAAAATTTGGAGAGAAGCTATATTAAAAATTAGATTAACTGATTAAATGTAAGTGTCTTTAAAATTAGATTAAATGCAGCTGTCTTAAAAATTAGTTTAAATTATGTATGGTATCATTTTAAATTCATACACTGAATTTGGTAATACCATTTTGGTGTGATGGTTTCTTCCAGGAAGATGAGAGAGAGTACTTCAAGATATCTTTGGTTGTTTCGGGTATCTGACATTTCAGTGAACGACTATTTCAGTAGGTTTTAGACTTATAATCAGGATTTGCCGGTCTGACGATCCAAATTAGGTTTCGGTTGTATCTTGACATTTTTATTCGGGGAAAACTCTTCCATTGTACAGACTTACTTGTAATAAACTGAACATCACATTAGTCAAACTGATACACTGGAATATGAGTGTCATCAGTTGAGACAAGCACATTGCTCAATCGCATATCATTTCTGCCTATGACATTATTAAACTATCAAGAAGTACGTCTTATATATCTACATATCTGGTTCAAAACGCATCTTCTATAACTACTTTTCCAATGAGATGGCCTGGCCGTCATAAAGATGATCGGACAGCTGATTTGCTAAGACTGTGTTCCGCAGGGTATTAAATCATTCGGCATTGAATGCGATCTGCGCAAAGGTCACAGAGAGCAAAAGGCTTGCGAGGTCATCTTCATAATATTACGTGCCCTAGAAACACTATATAGAATTTACAGAATGATATAAAAAAATGAGAGTTATCTACAAGCATATCCGCATAAGCTGTTTGCTGATATCCGTTAGTGACATACATTGGATGGGAAATTAAGTTTTCTATTATTGAAATTAATGGGCGAAATCTTACCAGTAGTTTCTTCGTTTTGCGCGTAATCGTTCGCGATTGTCAGCTTGTTTCGGGTTACAATGAACGTTGCGATTATGATAAACAGGAGAACTGACGCGATTGAATGTTTCTTCTTCGAATTAATCTTTCCTAACAGCTTCATTGCTTCAAAATGTTTAGGATACGTGTTTCGCAATCATCAATTTGTTCTTGACTAGATTTCTTTCTTGATTTTCTTCGTATACGCGCAGTGTGTTAAAAATGACCTCAGTGTGCGTCGGCGTTTATAGGCGTTCATTAAGTTGAAATATGACACTAATAAGATATCACTGTTTACTATGAGGAATAGCTAGATCTGCGCAGTCAATCTTTCAATGCTACTAGTTCTAGACTGTTTTGTGTCGTAGAATTTTAACGATTTAAGTAATCCGTCTAGCTCAATGCAAGCTGGGGGTCTCAAACGAGAAACACCTAATATGAATAAACTGTAGATGCGAGTTCAAATTCTGCTCGAGGCAACGAATTTTTCTTTGTTCTCTGCAGTGCCAGATTAATATGAATTTGATTTTTCATATGTCTGAGGATGGTTCTGAAATAAAATGAATAAGAGCACACTTGTTGACACTTTGTGATTAGTTTTCTGAAACGATGAAACCTTAACGATCAGCGCTCATGAGTCGTCCTTATGAGTACAATTTCTATTTGTTTTACTGTCTTTTATTCTCTTAATCAATCAATTCATCAGTCACCGAGGCACTTGTTTATACAACGTGACCTAACCTCACCGGCCTTCATTGTATGTCATGTGAAGCGTTTCTTGTTCTTTACTGTGAATTCTTAAACAAGCCAGTAAACTTGATAGCAAATGTGGCGTTTTTTCGTGCATGCATGCATGTGTACGATTAAAGTCACGTATTAGAAACCTTTTGCATAAAAATATGCTTCGGTTCAGTCATGAATCAAAATTGTATCTTCTTAAGAACGGAATGTCCTTGATTGCTTTCTCAACCTTTTGTTTGTATACGTCCGGCCAGACGATCGTTGATCTTGTTTTCGAAGGACTGTCATAGACGATGCTGGCACAGTCATGAATATAGTAATCTGTACACGCGACTTCTAAAAACTCGCATAATTTTTTCAGCAGTGTCCTGGGGTTGTCTATTACGTCTTCGCTGTGTATAGTTAGGGCCTTGCTGCCATACCGTTGTATTAGTTCGTAGTTGTTGTTCGCCTCCCACAAGTAAACTCTTACGCTATCATCCAAAGCTGATGTCGCGTTTATCTGTATGTGGAAAAGATTTTTGAGCATGGAAAGATTAAAGCTGTTGGTTGTACAAATCTAGTCATACGTTGCTCTCAGCTCTAAACTGTTCTTCCTAGTCTGCCTAGAGGTCCAGTAAGGATCATTTCTTGTTGATTTGTCGTTGCAACAGGATGGAACATAAACTAAACTAACTTGGTTTACTCTGGAAAGATCTTAGTTCCAAACTGTTCTCCCTAAACGTTCAGTAAGGATCATCTCTTGTTGATTTCTCCTTACAACAGGATGGAACCGAAACTAACTTGATAACTTCATTCAAATACCAAATAGCTATTTCGGGTCTAAACTTTTCTGCGTACAGAGGTCTAATCACAGTGATCCGTTACCTTCTTTTCTGATGCTTTCGCCTCGTCAGTCGACATTTCTAGACTTCTAAATGTCATCGTCGCTATGTTGTCGAAGGGATTTCGAACGATGTGTATGAGTCTTAATGGAAGATTTATTTCATCCAACACTTCTTTCCTCAACTGTTGCCATTCCTTGCCGCTCAAATATTTTGACGCCTGCTTCACTTTCTTGTCACCAATGACCTGGAACAAGCAAAATTTTAACAAGTCGTGCAAACCACCCAGCCCTTGCCATGACAACTTAGCCTGTACTGTTTTACTCGCCCATGCTTATAGTTCTGTTTTAATTGTATTCGTTGTGAATTTGACCGAAAGCTATGCTTGCATAAAATACCAGAAATTCAAAGAGAAGCACCTTCAAATTCAATTCTACGTTCTTAGTAAACCGGCTTACTTTTATGTAATTCATGAAATCCCCTTGCCACTGATCTGGCACGTCGTAGATTTGTCCACGTTTCTTTTCTCGCGATCTGAATTCAAAACCTCGCGCCTCCCTGACACTGCTCTCGTACATTTTATTGATCAAATTCTCTCGCGTCTTTTTGTCTCTTCTCCATTTCCTCCACCTTTCAAAAATGCCAAACTCGTTCGCAATGATTATGTGCGGATGGGCATCTAATAGCGCGCTTATAAGGGTTTGTCCACTTCTAGGATACCCAATGAACAACGCCAAAGTTTCGATTTTTGATTGGACATCTGCGTTGAGTTTCAACGGTATCCATTTGTTCGCCTCTGAAAGGGTAGAAATAGATGATCGCGCAAAAACCTGGACTTTCTCGACACTCTAAAGTAAAGGGGGCTTTCCAGTTATCCGTTTTTCCAGATAACGCACGTTAAAGTTTGTCTTTAAAAAACAGAATCACTGAAGTATGCTAGCTCTAAGCGAATGCTGGATTTTCCTCATCAAAACATTTTTCATTTCAAATGTAATATTGAAATTGATTTAGACTTTTACGTGCGTGTTCGTACTTGTGACTAACGCGCAACGGCATTACAGATTTCTCTTGATTCACGGGAGCCCCTAACTATTAAAGGGAACCCCTCGCTCAGTAGCGAAGCCAGCCCGAAAATTTGGTCATGCTATGCAAATTTAAATCATTATCATTATTCATTTCATTTCTTTAGAAATTGATCCTTATACGGTCTGTAAACACTCAAAAATTGGCATTTGCATGACCAAAATGTCACGAAATCTCGGGCTGGCTTCGCCACAGCCCTTGCTCAGGCTATAAGGCGGAAACGAATCATCAACGAGACTTGGTAAGGGAAGAAAGTGTTGTAATGATAAAAATACTGTACAGTTGCCGCTCAGGAGCTATTCTTCCAGAGACTCTATGTTTTATAGGTCTCCACGCACGGAAGTGCTCGCCCTCACTTCTCGCTAAACAGCACGCGGCTAATCGGTCTAAATTGATAACTTATTAAATAATAACTAACTAGAAAAAAGCTTTTATAGCAAGAACTTACCAGTTCTTGCTTCGCTTGCCGCGTAGTCATTCACGCGAAACTGCTTGTTTTGGGCCACAAAGAATACGATGGCCACAGTACACAGTAAAACTATGTATTTCTTCATCGAACGAGGCCTTTTTAGTTTTAGCCTTAGGAACATAATTGCTTCAAATGTTCACAGCACGTTTTGAATAGCGTCTCCCCTGAATTTCTTCGTACACTAGATTAAAAAATAGCATCATTGATATATAACGCTTGAGAAATCAGTGTGCACCGTATACCTCGAATGAAATACACAGGATACCGTCGGAATACCTACAACCCGTGGCCAGATCTGTGTTTGGTTAGATGACATTGTAGTTGAACCAATATATAATGAACAAAGCTTGAAAGGATAGAGACATATCTTGCAATTCAACATGTGAATAAAACAAGACCAGCGGTCACCATTTAGCGATCGGGACTGTAATTTTCGACTTTATTTCAAAGTGATCATATTCTTTCTGATGATGTGTGCCTCGCTAGCAACTTTCGATTATCTCTCGAAGCATTCGCGCAGAAATAATTCACGAACTGAATTGAGATGACTCGTTGAAGTTCCAAGGGACACCGAAACAATAGCAGTCATAACACTACACTTGTCTACACATGTAAATTATTATCAGTGTGTAAACATATATGCGTGGGCGCAATATACAGGTGTCCCAAAAAACCCCAAACACTATTGAAAATGATCTATTGTTAGAATTTCAATGCCTAGCACTAAATTGAACCCACGAGTGGATAAACTATTGACATAACCGTCATAATTAATAGTAATACTCAGTGTTAACCATTTTCATGCCAGGCAAAATAACTAAACCTACGAGTGCATATTAAAAATGCAATGAAATTTTACACCCTGTAGAGCTAACCTGCAGCTCTAAGAAGGACGAATTCTATTGGCTGAGCTGTTTTATCAGCTTTTAATTATTAACGCTTCTAACATTGTCCAGTATACCTTCACTATGACGTGCGCGGAAAACCGATTTATGCAATCTTCCACAGGTCAATGGCAGGCCAATAAAATTCATAAAAAAAGGGATTGCGAATAGCACTTATGCAGGTTTTCCCTGAGGTTATTGTCCTCACCACCAAGCCTCGTATTGACACATACGTTCTCTTTACATGAAAGTGAGACTTGGTGTGTAGGGAAAACCCGCATAAGTGCTATTGTTGCGCACTCGTCTGGAAATGGCAAATGATTCTCGCGTGAATATATATTAACGAATCAAAGCGCTTACCTCATCCATTTACCACAGGCGTAGAGACAATACGCAGATATAGGCGTTTTTTCTTGCTCTGGGTACGAAATGTGTGAACGCCGTCAGGAAATAAAAAACCTTTGCAAAATTATAGATTCATTAGAATCAGCAGAATGCCAACTAACTGTGAAAGGAACTGGACACAATAGCAATGTCAATACCTGGTTGATGATATTATACCGTATCGTATTATTTAGAATTCTCATTGGTTATTTAAGACAACCTGGCATGATGTGCACGTGCCCACAGCATGCATAGTGCCTGATTATTGAGGTAATGTTAAACAGCGATAACCTTTGATCTATGCGTGAAATATTCAGGTAACACCCAACAGAAGCATGAGAACCTAGCACAGCCAATTTGACTGCGTGAAAAATATACGAGGGAGTTTCCTGCAATCATTCGCTGTACAAATCGCGAACTTTGTTCCAAGAGGCATGGACATGCGTTCTACGTAGATATAGCTTGGCTTGTTATTTCCTCATCTCTCAGCTCACAAAAAGCTTTTTTATATGTGCATGTGCGTATTAGATGATCTCTCAGGCTGTTATATGCTATGTTTTGCGTCCCCTTCGATTTGATTAACAATAACAATAAAAAGGCGCTGTTGAGAGTTAGAGACATATCTATTGCTCTGGCTTGTTATTTCCTCCTCTCTCGCCTCACCAAAAACTTTTTTTATTTGTGCATTTGCGCGTCAAGCTGTTATATGGTACGTTTTGCGTCCCCTTCGATTTGCTACATTTGCTACAATGAATTCGTGAGCAACCAGTCAGAAACGTCGTTCGTCTAGCTGAACCTCTACTGGCAGCATAACTGTGCTCACGCGTGTTAACTAACTGTGATGGTAAACATAAATATCTTTAAAATGAAATTTGGCCAGGTGTTTTTTAGAAATTCAACGTTCCGACTTTATTTAGTCATTCTCAGGAATGGATAATAATGTTACATGTTAAAGCCGAATATATACAGATAGTTGTAATTCCATATCTACTGTAAGAAAAGTAATAGTTCTCGGGACGCTTTGATGCCATGGTTGAGTTCCGGTTTTTGCCTGTGAATGGCGAGTGCTTCTTTGAATAGTAAGACTGAGCAGTGACAGTGTGATTTGTAACATTTTCTTCACGACTGGCATCAATTCATAAGCGATAAATTTACATAATACGCGCGTTAAGGTGCGGTGGCTGGCGCGAGAATTGCAATTTTGGTAGCTTTTCATTAGAAAACATTGTTGAACGAGTCTCCTAACGCCCGCGCAAATTTACATGCAGCCGCGCATTCGGAGACAAAATTTACGGCTGCCAGGCGACTTCAAACGTGCTAATCGGGTGCTTGAAATTAGAACAAAATGGCGGAAGTTTGTTTTGATTTCTATGTTTAAAAAATGAGTTAAAACGTCGAAGGTTTAACAGAGTTTTGCTGGAGTAAAGATGAATACAATCACGGCAGTAAAGCAATATGTCACCAAGATGGTCGAGGACAGTGGAAATGGAATGAAGGTCTTGTTGTTGGACAAAGAAACTGTAAGTGTCAAGTGAAGTGTGTAAAACGTTTGGTATTAATAAATGGATGAATGTCTAAAAGACGTCATTCAGTCATTGTATTTTTGAATTTTACTGTACAAGTTTATGTTCAGTTGAAATGTATGGGAATCTGATATGATAGCTAGTAGTTAGCTACCAGGCAATCTTTCTAAGTATATTGGGTTTTGTGTGTGTGCATGAGGGTGTATTGATGCATGGTGACACCCCCCCTTTAAAATTTCTAATGCCCCCCCCCAAAAAAAATTTCTAACCCCCCCCCAAACACACTTTGTTATTTTGAATATCAATTTGGTTTTTGAAATGATTAGATCAAAACTAAGAATTGAGCAACCTGATTCTCAGGGTCTTCACCTCCACTACCCGCGCTACGGCGAAGACCCTGACACAGGCTGGTCACGTGGCACCCAAATTTTGGGTGCTAGACATTCTTACTCAGCAGGGGTAGGTAAAAACGCGTTATTTATAAGTAATAGCATGGCTTGAGGGAGATTAGTGATTAAATGGCCCCGTAACCCGAGGGAGGTTTGTGGAATCGCCCGAGGGAATTGCACAAACCTCCCAAGGGCAATAAGGGGCCATGTAATCACTAATCTCCCGAAAAGCCATGCTACTAGTTTGTAATAGCATAGTTGACAAGGGTTTCCAGGCATATAATTTGTTTTTACTAACTGTTCAAACTCCTGTGAGAATAATAACACTTTGAATAGATCAACGTAAGTGGCGCGTATAAATATGAGGGAGCCCCATAGATTTGAATAGTGTTGTGTTGTGTCGAATGTAATTACTTGCATGTTTAACCATCCATAACCGAGCGGGTGATTAGTTCGTAATCGACCCGGTAAAAATAAAAGAAACCCGGTCGACTATGCTATTACACAAATTATTGTCAAACAACAAGAGAGACTGACGAAGCAGGAAGTCATCTGACTCTAAAACCGTATCTTTGCTTTCTTTTGTGTTTGCATCACGCTGTTGTAATCTTAAAACCTGTTAATCCTAAAAGTGTAGTCGGCTTGTCTGTGCAACATTTACTTTCAATTATGACCGTATTATATCCCAAATTCCCCACAATTTCGTACTGTACAAATATCGTCTCAAACTATATTATCATGCACCAATGTTTGCTTGTAAAATGTTCGGATCAGATAAATTAATGATACGCCTTTTAATTTTAGATTTTAAGAATTAACAGGTTTTAAGATTACAACAGCGTGATGCAAACACAAAAGAAAGCAAAGATACGGTTTTAGAGTCAGATGACTTCCCGCTTCGTCGGTCTCCCTTGTTGTTTGACAATAATTTGTGATTGACGCGTTTTTACCTACCCCTGCTAAGTACGAATGTCAAGCACCCAAAATTTGGGTGCCACATGACCAGCCTGTGTCAGGGTCTTTGCTGTAGCGCAGGTGAAGACCCTGAGAATCAGGTTGATAATTGAGGGGGTCCTTTTTTATGCTAACCAGGGTGCATTCTGTGTAAATTTTATGTCGAAGATTCATGATTGTACACTGACTTTTATTATAAATTGTAAATATTATGATTTTTGAAACTCCATGCCAGAGATATCAGAACTTTTGTGCATGGAATGCACCAATTGGCATAAAAACAATGGATTTCAAAAGAAATGAACTGTGCAGAACACAAATATATGAATAAGGCCCCCCTCAATTGTTGAGCTGGCTATACATTCGGTTACAGCAATCATTGTGCCTAATTATTGAATCATTTAGACTGGTATCGTCAGCATGGTTTACTCTCAGAGTGAAATCTTACAAAAAGAGGTTTATCTTTTTGAAAGAATTGATGTTCCCAGCCGAGAGACGATGAAGCATCTCAAAGCCATAACATTTTTACGACCAACAAAGGTTTGTGCCAAATAGGGACAGGGATGGATCTAGCATGGTTTGGTCAGGGAATAGGGGTAGGGCTGTGTTCTGCAAGTTTAGATCGTTATAATATATATAGCACAAGCAGTCGATGTGCTTCTCACCATCTAAAAAGCTAAACCAAAGTTTCATGTGATTACGTTCTCAAAGGTCTCCAGTGTTTTACGATGTAGTCTAGTTCCCCCTTGCTAAAATCAACACACGTATGTAGGACATATCATTGTGCACTTTATATGTTAGTGTGCACTTTATATGTGAGTCTCTACAGATGATATTTGAACACATTCTGTGGTCAGCCGGGACTTATCAGTCAATTTAGGTGAATGAATCAGTTTTGAGTTTTGAATGACATGAAAATGTGAGCTGCAGTTTGATGCGTGTAATTTTTCATTGTTTGCTACAGGAGAATATTGAACATCTCATCAAAGAACTCAAATCACCAAAGTATGGCAATTACTATATTTGTGAGTAGCAATGTATTACGTATGCATGGTTTTACGTTGACGCTTCGTTCTGCTTTCACAATAAGAACAGTCCATCCTCAATATGAATAGACCACTTGCATAATTGCATGTTTCCAGTCTAGAAAGATTGGAGGGTATTTATACAATTTTGACACTGGTATGTGCAACAGTCCTTCAAACTATATATCTTCTGAAGACTTCATGGCAAAATACCAAATACTCACCAAGTTATTTGAGGTCAAATTTACAAGGATTTGTACCAGATTTTCGAGAGAGGCCTTCTTAGCCTCGTTTTGGTGTTTTTTTCGCACTTGAAAACCCTCATAACTTCAAAAGAATTTGTTTATTCTTTTTGAAACTTTTACATGTTGTTTAGGACACAGTTATCTATAATTTGTGTTGAATCTTTTTTTCAAAATCATAAAATTTTCATGATTATGGTAATTAGCGACGGCCATTATGAAAGTGATGTATTATGTTTTAGATTTTTCGAACACTGTAAATCAGGTAGACATTAAAGGAATGGCTGAAGCTGACGACCATGAGATGGTGAAAGAGTTGCAGGTAGTCTCAGCGTAGAGTTTACTTCTACTGAAACCTATGAAAAGAATGTAAATGAATGAGAACGTGTTGAAATCAGAATGCCATATTTTCAGAGAAACAATTTCCATTTTTAGGAATATTATGCTGATTATTTTGCTGTCAGTCCTCATGTTGTGTCTTTGAATCTCCCATCTTGTGCAAGAGCTGGTGTAAGTTCAAAATGAATTGAATATTTTAGGTAGCATAGTCGGAAGCATGACTTTAGTGGTAGGTTCAAAGCAAAAACATCAGCATATGAACAACAATAGAATCATTGTACAACATCAGTCATGATGTATATTTCAAGAAGTACCAGTCTTCATAGTATCCTGGGTCATATCTGGGTTGTTTTGTTAACTTCATAGTCATTGTGTGAAACTTTAGACAAACATTACACATGGACCTTCTCGCATGAATCACCTAAGTTTGGACCACTAAAGGTGCATTTTACACTTGAAAATTCTGATTAACATGCATAAACTGTGACAGCCAAAGTTTTTTTATTTTAAATGTTTAACGTTTACATTATTTCAGGGTTCCGCATGGGACGTCAAGGCATTTGATCGTAGCACAGATGGTTTGTGTGCAATGTTGTTATCCTTGCGTAAATCCCCACTCATTCGATTTCACGGCTTCTCGGACATGGCAAGAAGACTTGCTGCAAATATCAGGGTAACAAATGATTATAATTCAACTAAGTATATACAGTTTATGGTACTGATTCATGCATGGTTTTATCAGAACATTTCACGTTGCCAGGTTGAGTAAAATGTACCAAAATCAATTTACTTCACCAAAATTATACTTCAGTCTTCATCAGCTCATAGTGAAAAAAAAATTAATATACAGGAGGTTGTGTTAAGCTTCTTTCTCACTACCTGAAATCTAGTGTAGGAACATTTTTTTTTATATCTCAACTGTAATAATCACCCCCCCCCCCCCCAAACAGCTGTCTTTCTCAAGTGGCAGTCTGAGTCTTGTTCCTTGATGATTTAAATAATATAATTTTGTTTTTCAGCTAGCTATTGACAAAAATGCCACAATGTTCGATTTTCGTCGTCAAGACATTCCTCCATTGTTGTTGATCCTTGATCGACGAGATGACCCAGTCACGCCTTTACTTAATCAGGTACAAAAAAATGACCTTGGTGAAACAGTCAAATTATTACTGCAATATAATTGTATGTTACTGTAGAACAACTTTGTCACAATCTTGTCACAAAAGGTCTGAATCAGATATAATTTCCACTTCAAATCAACCTACTAGATGATATGTACCACAGGCTATTGGATTAGTGTGAACAGTTAAATGTTTTCATGTTACAGTGGACGTACCAAGCCATGGTTCATGAACTTCTTGGTATAAATAACAACAGAATTGACCTGTCAAAAGTTCCTGGAATCAGCAAGGATCTGCAGGTCAGAATAATTTATTTACCTGTGCATAGCTTTTACCACAAGGGCAGTGTCACCACGACAACGTGAGCCAATTACTGTGGGCCCATATTACCTATCCCAGCCTCTCAACTTTCCCTGTGGGAGGAAACCGGAGTACCCAGAGTGGTCTGACCACTACACCAACAAAGCCCCATTTTACAAGCTAAGTTGCTGGGCCAATCATAAGGATCTTCAACAACATAAATGGTACAAGCATAACTTCCATGCTTCACCTGAAGATTGCAGCATTTCTTGGGAAGTTAAAAAAAATGCTATTGCTTGCAAGACAACAAGTTACAGTACTGTACAGCCGTTAGCATCGTTCTAAACTTAAACTATAGTTGCCAGATGCCAGTACTCAGTAGTGTAGCACAAGACACACAAAACCACTGATAGTATCCTAAGCTACCTAAATAAAATAGTAATATGTGCAATGATTAATGTTGATCTTTTTCAATCATTAGGAAGTTGTTTTATCATCTGAGACTGACGAGTTTTATCAAAAGGTACAAAATATCATCTGAATGTATATTTTTATATTATCATGCATATGCATATACTTTTTAAATTTAGAACAAATACTTAAACTTTGGTGAGATTGCCCAAAACAGCAAGGAACTTATGGAGGAATTTCAAAAGGAGGTCAAAAGCAGTCAAAAGTTAGACTCAATTGCTGACATGAAGGTTTGTAGTGGATTAAGTTTAAAACTGAGTGTTTTCCAACTTTTTAATCATAATTTATAGTCTTCTATATTAAGCCCTAAGACATTACTTGCCAGGCTTTTGTAGAAAATTATCCCCAGTTTCGAAAGAAGTCAGGCACGGTGACGAAACATGTCACAGTAATCAGCGAGCTGTCACGACTGGTTAAAGAGCATTGTCTTCTGGACGTTTCAGAACTTGAACAAGATTTAACAGCACAGTCTGATCATAACTCAGCACTGCAAGTAAGAATGTGAAGTAATTTTATTAATTGCTACTGTTAAAAGATCAGTGTAGCTTGCCATGCTAAATAGTCCTAGAATTACTAACCCCACCTGGTACGCACAGTATATATGGTAGCTGTGTATGGTGTGGTTGGGTTTTGTATATGATATAGCGTGCTATGCTGTACTATGCTATGCTATATAGTATGGTAGGGTATTAGATAGTGTGGAGCAGGTCCAAAATTAGTATGTTTTTTACTGTTTGCAGCGAATACGTCAACTAATTGACAATCCAAAAGTAAGAGATATTGATTTGATGAGGACAGTTTTACTTTATGCCTTACGTTATGAGAAACACTCGAACAATGATGTCTCAGGGCTGTTGAGTATGCTGGCCAGACGTGGAGTTGGTGATTATCACCGTAGGGTAAGAGCAATGTTAGCAAGTTGAATTCATTCATACTAGATAATGTACAAGTTATTTATACTGTAAATCATCTGTTGTAGTAAGGATCATCACTTTGTTAGCATATCCTGCAGTTCTAAACTGTTCTTCCTTTAAAAGCATTTCATCTGTATTCCAATAAAAATCACTCCAGATCTGCAATTGGGTGGAACATAATATTGTATTCAACCACATATAAGCTCTATTGTGTCTGACTAAAACATGCACTTACTATTTTTTTTCATTTCTTAGTTGGTTCCAGCAATACTACAGTATGGAGGAAAGAATGCTAGGTCTAGTGATCTTTTTGGTCAAAGCAACACACCAATGTCCCTAAGCCGCCGTTTGTTTAAGGGACTGAAGGTATGTGGCATGGTACTAAATAATTGTATGGTATAAAATGGTTTAGTGCAGTATTATATTATATTGTGGTATGGTATATAGTATTGTAATGGTATGATGTGGTATGGTATGGTATGGTATATGGTATGATGTGGTGTGGTATAGTATGGCGTGGTGTTATATGATGTAGTATGGTTTTGTATGGTATGATGTGGTATAGTTATGGTATTGTATGATATTGCATTGTATGGTATTATATGGTATGGTATGGTATGGTATGGTATGGTATGGTATGGTATGGTATGGTATTATATGGTATTGTATAGTATGGTATGGTCTGGTTTGGTTTGGTATGACCAGTATTGTATCATATTGTTTGATATCATACCTTGGAAGGCATTGTATTGCATGGTGCGGTGTGGTGTGGTGTGGAGTGTTTTGTTAATGATACATATGGGTTTGATAAGATGGGATATTTTTTGTGTTGCCAAGTATGCTGTAGTGTGAAGATGGTACTTTTCGGTGTGGTATAATTGTAAAATTGTTGCATGAATGGCAGCAACATGCAGTTTTATTTTTTAGGGTGTTGAGAACATTTACACTCAGCATGTACCATTATTACAAGAAATTCTGGATAATCTTATCAAAGGAAAGTTGAAAGAAACACAGTTTCCTTATCACGGACCTTCACAACTTAGAGAAAGGTAACTTACAGTATTTGACTTTTGAATGATGTGGTTCTCTTGGTACTCAGGATGTGTTAATGTGATGGCCTGTTGACAAATTGTCAACTACAGACTTATTGCATTATTTGAAATTGACAAATTTGTTGCAACTTGATGACAAGATACGAAGAGTGGGTAAAATTATCATTTGTCTAGCTTTAACACGGCTTTGATGTTTTTGCCCTGTACTGGTATGGTTTAGTTTAGTATGGTGAAGGTATGTTTTAATGGTATGATAGTATGAAGACATGTGCATTTGTAATTGTTCTTAGACCGCAAGATATCATAGTGTTTATGATCGGTGGAATCACCTATGAGGAGGCATTAGCTGTTCATAATTTAAACAAAAGTGTTCCAGGAATCCGGATTGTGCTGGCTGGTACCACCATACATAATTGTAAGAGGTGAGTGTGAACTGTCAGTAACTCTATTCTACATGACAGATGATTCATCACTACATTTGCTATTCTACATGACAGATGATTCACAACTACATATGTCGCATATAGGAAACATGTTGAACAAAATATTCTTAACATAGAAAACTGTGTGACAGAAATGCTTCCGATGATTTTGGAGGGATGTTTTACCATTAGCATGTATTAGTTAAGGGTGCAGATAATTCTTGTAGCTTATTTTAATGAGGCTGGTGATGCTCTCAGTCAATGGTCAGGCACAGTAGTGGTACATATCAACAGCCTATGCACCCCTGTGCTTCCTAATCCTAAGCAGAGCTGGAAAATATTTGCCGATTTATATGACAACCAACATGCAGCCATTAGTCTAATTTTTAGACACCAAACTTGAAATAAGTTTTTATTCATCAATATTATAGTTTTCTTGACGAGGTTGTAAAGGCCACTGGTATTGCTGGGGAAGAAAAACGAACAAAAAGTATATCAGGACAGCGACATGGCCCAACGATGTTCTAACAGTGAGAGTGGTATCACTGGTAAAATTCCACCTTTGAATAATTTTTCTTTCTCTTCTATATAAGCTTTTGCTTTCAAATGGATGGCAATTTTAACAGAACTAGTTTTATTCAGACACATCAAGAAATGATGATAATTCAACCGAGGTGTGTAAATCAACTATATATAGGGTCATTAATATCTTCATACATCATTAAGTATTAGACATTGTAGGCATTAGTGTGCGTTCAATATGCATTTGAGGACTCGATTAGTCAAATCTAAAATCAACAGAATATGAAATTAATAAAACCCTTGATTTTCTAATAGCACAGTCGAGGTTGAGAAGCATATGTTAGTGTTAAGTTGTAGTTTTATGACGCACAATAATACAGTAGCAAAATAAAAATGAACATACTAGTCAATCTTATTTTGTGACTGTATTTTTGCATGACATAAATGTATTGCTTCCACCATTGCTTGACAAAAACAACCACCCACCCCAATTAGACAGAATCACATAATTACTGGCTGTTCTATTTCAGTTTATGGGTGGATAAAAGTGGGATAGATAGTGACAAAAATACTGGAATTGGAATTAGAAACGATAATTGTATTAAAAAACTAATTGCTGGAATCTGAACTTGACTTCACTTATATCTAAATAACAGCGCTGTATTCTATCAAAATTGAATGTTATTTTTAACCCCACGCAAGAAAACATCCGCCTTGCATACAATATTCTTTTCCGGACAGCGGGGTACTGAAATGGGTGTTACCTCCTTTCCAGTTGGAACCCATTCTCCATTTTTGCAAACATAGTGGGACTTCAAAAAATCACTGCCATAGTATTTGGTTAAATAACCTACGATATTATTAGGACACATTGTTTGCATCCCCATGAAAGTGCAAGGCTTCAAAGGGAATATAATGTCCCTTTGGACTGTTTTGTACTTCCAATCATCTTTTAACATTGCGCCTTTGGTATCACGGAGAGCAAAGACATCGATCCATGTTGTCCGGCCAGATGTGGGAGGCCGGAGAACTATTCTAGCACAAGGATCGAGAAATGTACATTGGTCAACTTCTTTGGTAACTTCCACACCTTCACAAGTTTTACGTGGCGTGTCTGGTTTTGGATGGTGACAATGTTTTTGATAAATTAAGTGCGTTTTCCCATCGTCTGGTTTGAATGGTTTCACCTCATCTTCCAGTTCGAGTTTGTAAAGTTCCTTGCGAAATATGCACACATCTAAATCATGATCATATGGGACAACTTCACCATCTCGGTGAAGTCCTAACAAGGAACCATAGCAAACAAAATAGGTGATGTTTCTGCGGGAGGAAACAGTTAGCCATGCACGAAACAGTGTTTGCAAACGTTTGTAAAATGGATTCTCATGACAGCCTTTGCCATATATTTTAGAGTCAGACAGCCTGGGTGACATGTAATCGAATGATATGTGCAGTCTTTGTTGGTACATTACTATGATCATAATTACAGATATTCCAACAATAATGGTAAGGGTAGTATTTCGCTTTCTCATTATTTAATGCTCCTACAACAGAAATAAGTATGGATGATAATCTCAATGCAAAACACGAGTTGTTATAGCAACACAAGTACTGTCTGTTAGTGATTATAGAATATCAATAAATAGGAAGTTAATTCCATTGTTACCAGTGGTCGGTTGTACAAAGATAGGGTTAACGCTAACCCTGGGTTAAAGTTTAACTTACTGTTTTAGTTTCTTCATGTGCATTTATTTTAAACTTCAGACACCAAAGGTACCTTTGATTCAGGCAAGGTTTCTGAAGAAAGCTGCTCTCAAATCACTTTATGCTAACCCAGGGTTAAGCTAACCCACTTTTGAACGACCACCCCCAAGGGGAAATGAAGCAATATGGTTCTGAAATAATAATACAAGGAAGTAAACATACAAGGAACTTAATATGAATCTAATATTACTTTGAAGCTTAATTGACAACAGTTGTTACTGGTAGCTAACAGTTTGCTTCAACAGCTTGTAAACCCACTTTTTCACGCTTGTATTAAACAATATTGAACTACATTTCGGTTTAAATGTAACGAAACCGAAAATGAAATGAAAGATACGGAAATTTTACATTTTACCGTACCCTAGTAATTACAAAGTACATGCGCCATCAAAACTTATTATAAAAGAACGAGAAATAATCACGCCATCGCCTACTGTACATTCACACAGAATTTGTGCATTTAAACTTTACACCGGCCATATATATAATATTCTGTAGGTATTCTCACCTTATTTTATTAATTATCCTTGCTTTTAAACTTTATCTTTTAAAATGGCCCAATACAGTTTTTTATAAAATGGAAAATTCAGGATTTAGATCGGCGCTAGTTAGTGCACTGTTATTCACTCATGAACGACCATAGCAGCCCAGGAACCATAGCTACCGCTACTGGCTATGCAAAACAATACGCTACCGCTCGCTACTGATCTCTATAGAAAACTACACACTGAATTATATGTAAAACAATACGCTACCGCTCGCTACTGATCTCTATATAAAACTACACACTGAATTGGGCCGCCTATGAGGAACGCGGTGTTTTGATTTGTTTTTATCGATGTGACGTATGCATAATTATAATTAGTAGAATCATACTAGTATACTATTGCAAATGCTGTAATTTGATTGGTTACTCTACTCGCTATCTATTCCTCGATAGATAGCGAGTAGCGAAACAATCACCTTCCAATAGAGATTTCTTTTAAAAAAATTGCTTCCAAATCAAATTTTTTGTTGAAAATTCCATGCTTGACCTCTGATTCTACTAAAACAATTAGATTACTCGCTCTCGATTTCATCACCGCATACAAATCTCGAGCTCGTAATCTAATTGTTAATTAGAACCCTGAAGTAATTATAATTATTCATACGTCACATCGATAAAAACAAAACAAAACACCGCGTTCCTGGGCTGCCTATGGAACAACAAAGAGTGTTGTGCTGTAATTAATGTAAACAATATTGTCCAATAAACTGTTCGTTACCAAGTTACAGCTGTCGTTGTTATGACAACGGTAATGTTTCAAGATGGCGGATTTTTTGGCTTCAATGCTTCAATGTCATATATTCATTTATAATATAGCATTTGTAAATTTTGAACGCTGATTGGCTAAGAGCCGTGTTGATATAACTCTATGTCAACACGGAAAATTTCCCGCCACTCTTCTGTTAAAGTTCTTTGTGCTATATTATAAAAGAAATATAAAACATTTTTTCCGTATTGATATACAGTTATATCAACACTCGTGAAAATTTGAAAAACTCGAAATTGTGCGAAAACACTTGTTTTCACACAATTTCTCGTTTTTCCAATTTCCACTCGTGTTGATATAACTGTATATCAACACGGAAAATTTTTTATATTTCTTAATTATAATATAGCATTTGTAAATTCTGAACGCTGATTGGCCAAGAGCCGTGTTGATATAACTCTATGTCAACACGGAAAATTTCCCGCCACTCTTCTGTTAAAGTTCTTTGTGCTATATTACAAAAGAAATATATCAACACTCGTGAAAATTGGAAAAACTCGAAATTGTGAAAATGGAAACGACGTTTAAAAAACTACGTTTTAATTCCAAAGAGAACAACAGATTATCTGACTTAATCAGTTGGATTATCTGACTTAATGTAGTTGACAAGCAGTTTTTAATGCTCCTATAGTTAGTATATGTTACTCTACTATATATAGTTCAAATTTTAAAACTTCTTATACTGTTCTTTTTTGTTGAAACGCCTTCATTCGTATGGTAAAACGGTTCGTAAACCTAATCGATCAGATACCGTACTTGATACATGCGCTTGTTAATATTTTACACTCTTTACATTCACCGTAGTGCTAGGCTATTGAAACTTCAACAATAGATCATTTTCACTAGTTTGCTTTTTTTCTATTACAGCTTGTATTTTTTGCGCATTTTTAATTCCCATGGGAATACAACTTGTTATGATTGCAGCTGCTCTACATGCGAGAGTCGGCCGTAAGCTTCTTGATTTTATTTTGTCGTTTCCATTTTCTTTGTTAGTTTTCGTTGTAATACTGGCAGTTGCAGTCAAAAGCACACTGTCAAAAACATAGGTGGTACATTAGTATACTTTCTACTATGTTTTGTTATGCCACACTGTAACCTTATCTAACAAAAAAATGCCCCTGGAGGGGACCTAGTTAGTGTGGACCTAATTAGGTTTCCAGGTTCAATTCCTGGAGACAAAAAGATTTGCGGTCACTGATATACACTAACTATACCTGGTATAGTTAGTTGAAGTAAGTATACTTTAATATAAACTAGTACTAGTAGAAGTACAATATAAACTAGTACTAGTTGAAGTAAGTATAATATAAACTAATACTGGAGCAAGTATAGAACAAGTTGAAGTAAGGTAAGTACAGTTCTCTAGTTTTTAGAGAGGTTCGGGTTTGGCTTCCAATACCTCTACCGCTACTTAAATCTATCTTTCATCCAATCAGATGTGTCGGACCTACCTGGTTGACTAATCAAATTGTTTAAAAAATCAGGAAGAGGTAGCGGTACTGCTAGAAGAAGTCAAATCTGAACATCTCTACTACGGTTAGCATTACGCGGTTACCGTCAGGTAACTCTATATGATATGCGTGGAAGGTAACTCTAGTCCGCGTTACTTTAGTTAACTTCTTCTTAACTCTACTTCAGCAGTAGACTAGGGTTACGTTATTTAAACTAAAGTGGAGTTAAACTCCACCTTATGGTGTTAACTCTACCTTAGTTTAACTAACGTAACTCTAGTCTAAGGCTAAAGTACACTAGAGTTACTTTAGTTAAACTTTTTTTTATTTTTTCAGAGGATACCAATTAAAAAGTCAATGCACCACCAATGACAGAACATCATGAGAAAGAATTGATATCGACCTTTGAAGAGAAAATGCCTTCCAGATGAAACCATAAACAGCACGATAAAACGAGACCAAAGAAGACCAGGAAGATCTAAAGATAGAGTGAATGTAAGTTTGTTGATTTTATTTTGTCGTTTGGATTTTTTTGGTAGCCTGCAGTCATTCCAGTCAAAAGCACGCTTATGTCACGCATGTAACCTTGTTGGTAATAATATTTTCTAATGCGTTTTGTTATGTCACATGGAATGAACATATAAATAAAATTTCCAAAAAGGTTTCATCCGGAATTGGGGTGATCAGAAGGCTTAAGCCACGTGTGGACCAGCATACATTACTATGTGCCTATAACGCACTCATTTTGCCACACTTCGACTATTGCTGCGAAGTATGGGACACTATATTGGCATTATGCATTCTGATCGTCTTCAAAGGCTACAAAACAGGGCTGCTAGAGTAATAACGGGTCGTAAAAACGAACACGACCAATCTGAACTTGCTCTTATTGAACTAAATTGGGTTACATTAGAACAAAGTCTCATGTATAAAATAACCCACGACCTAGCGCCCAGACAGCTGATTAATATGTTTCAGAAGACGCCTTCCTCTCAGCGTTATAATCTACGAGGCTCTACCACAAAGCTCAATCTACCTAAACCTAAGACTGAATATCTTAAAAAACGTCTTAGCTATAGGGGAGCAAAATTGTGGAATAGTCTCCCAGAAGGATTAAGAAATCAGCAATCTCTCAGGCAATTTAATTTAAATGTAAGGAACCTGGCCAGGCCCAGTTAGTTAATTTTACGCGTAGATGTATGACTCTTGTAACGTATCGTAAACTTTGTCAGTCTTACGTGAGTTTGTAGCCAGTGTGTTTATTTGTAATTTGTCCTGTTTGTAATTTATTTTGTATATAAATTTTGAACTACGCCCCTCTTGGAAACCAGCTGTGCTGTTGGGGTTAGCGTAGTTAAATAAAGTTTTTACTTACTTCACTTACTTGCCTGTAACCTTACTATTAAGTTTTAACAACAAAAAAACTGCCCCTGGAGGGGACCTAATTAGAGTGGACCTAGTTAGGTTTCCAGGTTCGATTCCTGGAGACAAAAAGATGTGCGGTCACTGATATACACTAACGATACCTGCTATAGTTGGTTGAAGTAAGTATACTTTAATATAAACCAGTACTAGTAGAAGTAAGCATAATATAAACTAGTACTAGTTGAAGTAAGTATAATATAAACTAGTACAAGTTGAAGTAAGTATTTTGAAGAAAGGTAAGTTACAGTACTTTACTCCTACCGGTTTTCGTAGCTTTTTAGTTCTCGTTGTCATTACGGTTACCACTAGGTAACTCTATATGATATGCGTAGAAGGCAAGTCTAGTCTGACTATAGTTAGTATACTACAGTTACCTTAGTTAACTAAGGTAACTCTAGTCTACCTCGTAGTCGTAGACTAGTGTTACGGTAGTTAAACTAACGTGGAGTTTAACTCTACCTTAGTTTAACTAACGTAACACTAGTCTCCTACTACGAGGTAGACTAGAGTTACCTCAGTTAATTTAGTTCTCGATGTCATTACGGTTACCATTAGGTACTCTATATGATATGCGTAGAAGGTAAGTCCAGTCTGACTATAGTTAGTATATTACAGTTACCTTAGTTAACTAAGGTAACTCTAGTCTACCTCGTAGTAGTTGGCTAGTGTTACGTTAGTTAAACTAACGTGGAGTTTAACTCTACCTTAGTTTAACTAACGTAACACTAGTCTACGACTACGAGGTAGACTAGAGTTACCTTAGTTAACTAAGGTAACTGTAGTATACTAACTATAGTCAGACTGGACTTACCTTCTACGCATATCATATAGAGTACCTAATGGTAACCGTAATGACATCGAGAACTAAATTAACTGAGGTAACTCTAGTCTACCTCGTAGTAGGAGACTAGTGTTACGTTAGTTAAACTAAGGTAGAGTTAAACTCCACGTTAGTTTAACTAACGTAACACTAGTCTACGACTACGAGGTAGACTAGAGTTACCTTAGTTAACTAAGGTAACTGTAGTATACTAACTATAGTCAGACTAGACTTACCTTCTACGCATGTCATATGGAGTTACCTAATGGTAACCGTAATAAAGTAGACAACAGTGAGGACTATAAGTTTGTGAAATTCTATGGGGTGGTAAGGGTGGGGGGCGGTTAGTGGGATTAGTTATGACTGTAAGTGCCTAGCACTCTTAACTTGAAGGGGTGTTAGGTACTTACAGTCATAACTAATCCCACTAACCGCCCCCCACCCTTACCACCCCATAGAATTTCACAAACTTATAGTCCTCACTGTTGTCTACTTTATTACGGTTACCATTAGGTAACTCCATATGACATGCGTAGAAGGTAAGTCTAGTCTGACTATAGTTAGTATACTACAGTTACCTTAGTTAACTAAGGTAACTCTAGTCTACCTCGTAGTCGTAGACTAGTGTTACGTTAGTTAAACTAACGTGGAGTTTAACTCTACCTTAGTTTAACTAACGTAACACTAGTCTCCTACTACGAGGTAGACTAGAGTTACCTCAGTTAATTTAGTTCTCGATGTCATTACGGTTACCATTAGGTACTCTATATGATATGCGTAGAAGGTAAGTCCAGTCTGACTATAGTTAGTATACTACAGTTACCTTAGTTAACTAAGGTAACTCTAGTCTACCTCGTAGTCGTAGACTAGTGTTACGTTAGTTAAACTAAGGTAGAGTTAAACTCCACGTTAGTTTAACTAACGTAACACTAGCCAACTACTACGAGGTAGACTAGAGTTACCTTAGTTAACTAAGGTAACTGTAATATACTAACTATAGTCAGACTGGACTTACCTTCTACGCATATCATATAGAGTACCTAATGGTAACCGTAATGACATCGAGAACTAAATTAACTGAGGTAACTCTAGTCTACCTCGTAGTAGGAGACTAGTGTTACGTTAGTTAAACTAAGGTAGAGTTAGACTCCACGTTAGTTTAACTACCGTAACACTAGTCTACTACTGAGGTAGACTAGAGTTACCTTAGTTAACTAAGGTAACTGTAGTATACTAACTATAGTCAGACTAGACTTGCCTTCTACGCATATCATATAGAGTTACCTAGTGGTAACCGTAATGACAACGAGAACTAAAAAGCTACGAAAACCGGTAGGAGTAAAGTACTGTAACTTACCTTTCTTCAAAATACTTACTTCAACTTGTACTAGTTTATATTATACTTACTTCAACTAGTACTAGTTTATATTATGCTTACTTCTACTAGTACTGGTTTATATTAAAGTATACTTACTTCAACCAACTATAGCAGGTATCGTTAGTGTATATCAGTGACCGCACATCTTTTTGTCTCCAGGAATCGAACCTGGAAACCTAACTAGGTCCACTCTAATTAGGTCCCCTCCAGGGGCAGTTTTTTTGTTGTTAAAACTTAATAGTAAGGTTACAGGCAAGTAAGTGAAGTAAGTAAAAACTTTATTTAACTACGCTAACCCCAACAGCACAGCTGGTTTCCAAGAGGGGCGTAGTTCAAAATTTATATACAAAATAAATTACAAACAGGACAAATTACAAATAAACACACTGGCTACAAACTCACGTAAGACTGACAAAGTTTACGATACGTTACAAGAGTCATACATCTACGCGTAAAATTAACTAACTGGGCCTGGCCAGGTTCCTTACATTTAAATTAAATTGCCTGAGAGATTGCTGATTTCTTAATCCTTCTGGGAGACTATTCCACAATTTTGCTCCCCTATAGCTAAGACGTTTTTTAAGATATTCAGTCTTAGGTTTAGGTAGATTGAGCTTTGTGGTAGAGCCTCGTAGATTATAACGCTGAGAGGAAGGCGTCTTCTGAAACATATTAATCAGCTGTCTGGGCGCTAGGTCGTGGGTTATTTTATACATGAGACTTTGTTCTAATGTAACCCAATTTAGTTCAATAAGAGCAAGTTCAGATTGGTCGTGTTCGTTTTTACGACCCGTTATTACTCTAGCAGCCCTGTTTTGTAGCCTTTGAAGACGATCAGAATGCATAATGCCAATATAGTGTCCCATACTTCGCAGCAATAGTCGAAGTGTGGCAAAATGAGTGCGTTATAGGCACATAGTAATGTATGCTGGTCCACACGTGGCTTAAGCCTTCTGATCACCCCAATTCCGGATGAAACCTTTTTGGAAATTTTATTTATATGTTCATTCCATGTGACATAACAAAACGCATTAGAAAATATTATTACCAACAAGGTTACATGCGTGACATAAGCGTGCTTTTGACTGGAATGACTGCAGGCTACCAAAAAAATCCAAACGACAAAATAAAATCAACAAACTTACATTCACTCTATCTTTAGATCTTCCTGGTCTTCTTTGGTCTCGTTTTATCGTGCTGTTTATGGTTTCATCTGGAAGGCATTTTCTCTTCAAAGGTCGATATCAATTCTTTCTCATGATGTTCTGTCATTGGTGGTGCATTGACTTTTTAATTGGTATCCTCTGAAAAAATAAAAAAAAGTTTAACTAAAGTAACTCTAGTGTACTTTAGCCTTAGACTAGAGTTACGTTAGTTAAACTAAGGTAGAGTTAACACCATAAGGTGGAGTTTAACTCCACTTTAGTTTAAATAACGTAACCCTAGTCTACTGCTGAAGTAGAGTTAAGAAGAAGTTAACTAAAGTAACGCGGACTAGAGTTACCTTCCACGCATATCAT
Organism: Muricea muricata; assembly: GCA_963855995.1. Taxonomy (NCBI): domain Eukaryota; kingdom Metazoa; phylum Cnidaria; class Anthozoa; order Malacalcyonacea; family Plexauridae; genus Muricea; species Muricea muricata. Next base: position 11,678,929 of record OY979728.1, on the reverse strand, counting down.
ATAGAGTTACCTGACGGTAACCGCGTAATGCTAACCGTAGTAGAGATGTTCAGATTTGACTTCTTCTAGCAGTACCGCTACCTCTTCCTGATTTTTTAAACAATTTGATTAGTCAACCAGGTAGGTCCGACACATCTGATTGGATGAAAGATAGATTTAAGTAGCGGTAGAGGTATTGGAAGCCAAACCCGAACCTCTCTAAAAACTAGAGAACTGTACTTACCTTACTTCAACTTGTTCTATACTTGCTCCAGTATTAGTTTATATTATACTTACTTCAACTAGTACTAGTTTATATTGTACTTCTACTAGTACTAGTTTATATTAAAGTATACTTACTTCAACTAACTATACCAGGTATAGTTAGTGTATATCAGTGACCGCAAATCTTTTTGTCTCCAGGAATTGAACCTGGAAACCTAATTAGGTCCACACTAACTAGGTCCCCTCCAGGGGCATTTTTTTGTTAGATAAGGTTACAGTGTGGCATAACAAAACATAGTAGAAAGTATACTAATGTACCACCTATGTTTTTGACAGTGTGCTTTTGACTGCAACTGCCAGTATTACAACGAAAACTAACAAAGAAAATGGAAACGACAAAATAAAATCAAGAAGCTTACGGCCGACTCTCGCATGTAGAGCAGCTGCAATCATAACAAGTTGTATTCCCATGGGAATTAAAAATGCGCAAAAAATACAAGCTGTAATAGAAAAAAAGCAAACTAGTGAAAATGATCTATTGTTGAAGTTTCAATAGCCTAGCACTACGGTGAATGTAAAGAGTGTAAAATATTAACAAGCGCATGTATCAAGTACGGTATCTGATCGATTAGGTTTACGAACCGTTTTACCATACGAATGAAGGCGTTTCAGCAAAAAAGAACAGTATAAGAAGTTTTAAAATTTGAACTATATACAGTAGAGTAACATATACTGACTATAGGGGCATTAAAAACTGCTTGTCAACTACATTAAGTCAGATAATCCAACTGATTAAGTCAGATAATCTGTTGTTCTCTTTGGAATTAAAACGTAGTTTTTTACTTTTTAATCGTGTTTAAGAGTGCGCGATAAGGCTTAGTATGCAGGTATAATTAGAAATGTTTCAAAAGGTGTCATGTTTTTGCGTCCACGTTGCTATAGCAACGTAACGCTATGTAAGCGATAAATGTCTGAATGACTGGCTGTGTTTAGTAAAAAAATATGACGTATTTTGACGTCACAAGATACACTCTAACACTCAAACGGTTTTTACTGTTAACGATGATGTTTCGACATTGCGCCAAAGTAACTTTTGACGTATGCTGTACACAGCAAATCATCGCGTGTTTACATCGTGGCACAGATCGTGGGCTGTTCGAATTCGGATTAAAAGCAGTTTCATTCTTTATTTTTCTGGGATTTTGTGAAGGTATGTATTTGCGGTTTTTGATATACTTTCTTAATTTTGATCCATTCTATTCTCATTGCAGAAGCGTAAGATTTGTTTTGCAAAATGCGAATATTTTCACGTATAATACAAATATGTTGCGTCTCTATGAATATGATCGAAATTCAACAAGATAACTTTTGTCAACTTAAAACATTTCCTAAGGCAGTTCATCGATTCAATATTGTTCATAATAGCTTCTCAAATATTTTAAGACTTCGTAAAGAAAGCGTAGCAATGAACCAACGAAGAAATCTAGTTTGTTTTGATGAAAACACGTTATATTTTGAGACAGAAGCTTCACAGCGTTTTGTTTTATATGCTGAAACTTTTAGTCTATACTAAAATAGAAAATATAGAAGATATAAAGCAATTATCTTAGATTATCACCAAATACAATTATAAGAAATTCTAATTTGTCAACAATATTGTTCAGCATTGTTACACTGATTGCTTGTTCATTCAGGCTTAACAATATTGTTGTCCCAGAAACATTGTTGCATACTGTTTTCAATATCGTGTAACAACTCATAATCTTTTGCTGTATACTATTATATGCATTGCACAATTATTAAATATGTAGGGGAGCAGGGGTTTACCTTGACTAATGATTATAGTGAACTGTAAACAGGCATTGACAACTACAGTCCACATTTATATACGGATAGTATTAGTATATGGCAATGGACAGTCGATAAGAATGGCCAGTCAGTTCAGAGTAAGAATGGCCACCCAGTAATCGAGAATGCTAATCATCATCAGTATGTTTGTCTCTTGAATGCTGTGTTCAGAGCTTAATGTATATACTGTTCAGAGACTTTGTAGAATTGAATATTTGTACTAGCTTTTAATTTGATTGTTGGCTGTTGGTCAGAACTATGTAGTTTTGTCATGTTTATGACAAAACTATTAACTTCATATTTCACAATGTGCAAATGATTTTTTTATTGCTGCCTGTAAGAGCATGTTTTCTTATAAGATACGTCTTCCTGTGGTTGACACACTTAATATATTATATCGCCTGTAGCAACAGTTGAACCAGCTGAGGCACACGATAACATTGCATGAACTCCTGTGGAGGTAGCAGAAAATAACATTGAAATACCTGTTATGGTAGCAGAAACAAACATTGAACTACCTGTGATGATAGCATAAAATAACATTGAGCTACCTGTGATGGTATAACATTGAACTACCTGTGAGCCCATTGTGGCACAAAATAACGTTGATCTGCCCATTGCGGCACAAAATAACATTGATCTGCCCATTGTGTAGAGCTCATTGTGGTGCAAAATAACATTGATCTGCACATTGTGGTAGAGCCCATTGAGGCAGAAGTTGCTGACAATTTACCCATTGGTAAAAAATAAAAAACCAAATGTTGTTTATAAACTATAGAAAAGAGCTTCAAGGCCTTGTCATGACTGACGGTGAAATTGAGTCGCACTACTATGATATTCACACTGCACTGTTGAACACATTTTTGAATTGTAGTTATGCAATTACTGCTCTTTGCAATCAACCGCGCCCCGCGCCGAATTTTTAACGTTGTTTACTATCACTCAACGTGACGTTGATGTCTACTCGACGTTACGTTTGATTAAGTGAACGTTACGTTTGCTTAAGTGAACGTTACGTTTGCACCAGTGAACTCTGGTTTGCACAGATCTACGTTTTTCGATTGAACGCACACATCCGCACACAATTTAGAGCTTTTTAGCAATAATGGTTGCTGATCATTTAGTTGACAGCTGACATATCCCGAGAGATATTGCCGGTCATGTTCAAGCTTAAATCGTACAAAAATTTTCACGTTTGTTTACGTTTCAAACGTAATGAACGTTTCAAATATTTGGCCAATGCCAATGATATTGAACCGTTTGAAACATACAACGGTCATTATTTCACAATTTCATCCTTTACTATTACTAATCGAACAAAACATCAAATATACGCAATGAATAATAACCGTTGTATGTTTCAAACGGTTCAATATCATTGACATTGGCCAAATATTTGAAACGTTCATTACGTTTGAAAGTTGAAACGTAAACAAACGTGAAAATTTTTGTACGATTTAAGCTTGAACATGACCGGCAATATCTCTCGGGATATGTCAGCTGTCAACTAAATGATCAGCAACCATTATTGCTAAAAAGCTCTAAATTGTGTGCGGATGCGTGCGTTCAATCGAAAAACGTAGATCTGTGCAAACCAGAGTTCACTGATGCAAACGTAACGTTGACTTAAGCAAACGTAACGTTCACGTAAGCAAAGGTAACGTCGAGTAGACATCAACGTCACGTTGAGTGATAGTAAACAACGTTAAAACTTCAGCGCGCGGCGCGGTTGATTGCAAAGAGCAGTATAGTATTAGAAGGCTATATGATGGCCTTGATAAAACAAACAGATTTTTTCTATTCATTTGACTTGCTTGCCAGAGATTGCAGTGGTATGCCTGATCCTAATAGCACTGCTGTTGTAATGACATTAACTAATATTCCAGAGTTAGAACAATATTTGTATTATCTTTGTATTATGAGTATACAATACGTTAAATAGTTTAATTTATTAACAGCCAATTTACTTCTTTTTATCACTGTATGTATGAAAATATTGTGGTGTACAAGACAAAAAAATCAGACTTGTATGTTTGTACCACATTCTAGGTCAATTTCTCATGCTATCATTTTCTTTTTTCTTCTATAGTTTTGCAATTCTGACACAAGACTGATTTATGAGTGGTGCCATCTGAACTACAGTTATTGAATTAGACAGAAATACTCTCCTACTCTCAACCGACGGTTGTCAATATACTTCAACAGATAGTTGTAACCGAATAATATGCTTGTACTTTCCTTACTTCAACTAAATGGTTCTTACGAAGTAACATGGATACATCGCTATATCACATATGTATTGTTATCGGATGGAATCTGCAATGTATCAAATTATACAGTATGCCTTCCCAGTATACTTTATGGATGTCAACAACAGTTCACATGCTTCACAGTTGTTTTCAAGAAAAATGTTATCAGTTGGTCCATTTTATACCATGTACGGCAAACATTCATTGGACAATATGTTAGTGGTCAACATTGAACATTAAATGCCACACGAATATGGTGGATGAAACAGTGGTGTTATACACTGTTTACCAAGTGGTTTTGAAAACAGTGTGACAGTTCTCTGCAAAAGACATATCTATTGACATTTATTATCAAATAATATATTGGCACTATGTGTATAATAATCCAAAGTACCCTTTAGTAATTATGTCGTAATTTCAATTTCTTTGAAACAAAATAAATTTGTACTACAGTGACCGTGTGTCTTTAGCAATTTGAATAAAACAGTTGTGTTAATAACAACAACGTAGACGCATGTACGCATTCTGCGTACCTATTTTTATAATCATGCAACTACCCCGTTGAATTTCAATCTTTAGAGAAATATACTTTCCTGATTGTGTCTCTAATCTGACGATGTGAAATTGACTGAGTATTGAAAAAATGATTTTTAAACAAAAAATGCAAAAATACATAAATGCATAGAACAAAAACTGAACAGTTATTAATTACTAAGAAAGTTACACACATCTCATTTCTTCTCGTCTGCATATAGAAGCTTTCCACACAAATTATGGCAATTTGGTCGAGATAACGCGTTGACTTTGAAAGTCTTTTCTGATATTCATAATTTGTTTTGCTTTACTGGTGCACATTTTTTTCCATAAAAAGCCAAAAAATAAACGCTTTGGCCGCTCAGGCTACTACTAAAGTTACTCAATAGTGGACCTGAGATTGTCACCAGTTCAAAATGTACAGCAGTTATCAATAATCAAAAGAAATGTGCACATAGTTTTTATAAACTTGTACATTCAAGGTTAAAGAAACCGAACCGAAAAGTATTGGACTAGTCTTGAAAAGTGAAATCTTGAGATGGAACCTATTCTAAGAAAATGCTCAATGATCGAATTTAGCCAATTTTGAAAGGTACAGTGTGTAACATTGTCAGTTTAAAAACAAATTTCTTTGAAGTGTAAACTCATCTTTACTAGCTTGTTAAAAGGAACATGTTTAAAAGGCATGTAAACCTGTTTTCTTATAATATAATATGGTTACAAACTGGAAAATTTAATGTATAAATAAATCAATTTAATGAAAATTATAATTTGAATAACTGCTTTTTTATACTTAAGCACAAAGACCTGACAATATATTTAGCAACATTTGATGGTTTTAAAGACTATATTGAAATTCTAGTGGTTTTTTCTGGTAAAATTTACGGTGGCCCATATATGCAATGCACGACAATATTCGTGAACGCACGTAAATATTTTGCAATGCACAACAATATTTTCTCAGTGCACTAAAATATTTTCTCAGTGCACGACAATATTTTCTCAGTGCAAAACAACGTTTTTTCAGTGCACAAGAATATTTTCTCTGCTGTGCACAACAATATTTATCAGTCCACAACAATATTTCTCAGTGCACGACAATATTTTCTCAGCTGTGCACAACAATATAGTCCCAGTGCACAACAATATTTTCTCAGTGCACCGATATATTTTTCCGATGCACCGATATTTTTTTCGAAGTGCGGATATATTTGTCGACATTTCCCACATGCTTCCACTTTGAAGGAAGTTTCCATTCGAAGTGGAACCATTGTTTCTAAGCATCTAAGTCGCACGTAGCTTATGCTTTTATAATTTTCAAGCTTGAACTTTCATTTGTCGGCCATGGACGAACTACTGAAAGATTATCTCGTCAAAGGCTTTTCGTATCAATTGCTAGAAAAATACCACGGCATTGATGAGAACATTGCAACAAAGGCTGTACAATTTAGGTTTAAAACGAAGAAACTTCAACAGTAATATAGAAGAAGTACGGAAGCAATAATAAGTTATTGCAATGGCGCGAGAAACAAATTTTGCATGGCATGCTGATGGATGGGTATGACAAGCTGAAGCCTTACGGCTTTCCCATTCATGGCTGCATCGACGGCTTTAGTCGAAGACTTATTTGGCTGAAGGTGTCGAGAAGAAACAACGATCCTGCCGTAGTTGCGGGATTCTTCTTAGAAACTGTTCAAAGTGCAGGCGGTTGTCCTACCATCTTGAGGACAGATAATGGAACAGAGTACACTGTTATGGCATCTGTTCAAAGCTATCTTCGTTCAGACAGTCAAGATGAACATGTAGGTAGTTTTCAATGCTAATTTCTGATTTCTACATGTGGCTGTTTTTAAGTGCCTGTTTTCAAGAAGGTGCTGTTGGCACGGGCTGGCTTGCCATAAGCACGTGGGCTAAACTTTTATAAATAACGGATTTAGTTTTCCTTTGCAGAAGCGTAGCCAGATTTACGCCAAGAACCGCCCCTGATTATAATTGAAAAATACCTGCATGTTCATTTTGACTGTCTGAACGAAGATAGCTTTGAACAGATGCCATAACAGTGTTCTCTGTTCCATTATCTGTCCTCAAGATGGTAGGACAACCGCCTGCACTTTGAACAGTTTCTAAGAAGAATCCCGCAACTACGGCAGGATCGTTGTTTCTTCTCGACACCTTCAGCCAAATTAAGTCTTCGACTAAAGCCGTCGATGCAGCCATGAATGGGAAAGCCGTAAGGCTTCAGCTTATCATACCCATTACATCAGCATGCCATGCAAAATTTGGCCCAGGGTTAACGTATCTCCGTCTTTGCAATCGATTAGCTCTTCTTCCGACTGTACCAACAGGGTCAACTTCCCGATATATTTCTGCGACAACTCCTCGGGGTACTATCAAACCTCTTAGCTTAAGGGCATGCCACACTGAACAATATCCCACGCTGTTTCTCGCGCCATGGCAATAACTTGTTGCTTCCGTACTTCTTCTCTATTATTCTTGGGTTTCACTAGGGCATTTTGCAGTAAGTCTGAGTGGGGGTCAATCCAAAATATATTGATGATTATACTGTACTGGAGAGAACAAATCTCTCGAAATTGCACACACTTGCTGCCAAACACAAGCTCAACACATACTGTACAGTGAAAAATTGCTTCCCTCCAATGACTGTATATCGATTTGGAGTTGACCCCCAGTGAAATTTATGACGTCATGTGAAACCCAAGAATTGTCTTCGTTTTAAACCTAAATTGTACAGTCGTTGTTGTAATGTTCTCATCGAAATTTTAATGCCGTGGTATTTTTCTAACAATTGAAATATTTTCTGATACGAAAAGCCTTTGACTATTTATCTTTCTATACGAAAAGCCTTTGACTTTTTATATTAAAAGATTATTTATCTTTCAGTAGTTCGTCATTCCGTCCATGGCCGACAAATGAAAGTTCAAGCTTGAAAATTACAAAAACATGACGTATTGCGAAATGGCGTATTTACCTTCGTAGAAAAATCTGGCCAATAAGAGCCTTAAAAATTGTAACGTCAGGCAGGTTTTGTGCATCCTAACAATTTTCTGCCGTTTTAAACTCAAAAACGTTTGTATTTTGCCAAAATTCAGTCGTTTCAAAGCAAAATAATACTTATCAGATGTTGTAAAGAAGTCATTATCCCTCCAGAGTAAGTTTTTTTTCTCGAATTTTCCGTGTTTAAAGGACATTGGCAATAAAGATTTTTATTGTTTCATGTGAAAGAGCATCAAAAAGTAAGCTGATTGGCCGTTTATTGTAATAGACTATCTCTTTTAGTTCCGAAGTTATTTGCAAAAATGTACAAAATATAAACTGCTGATTCAACAAAAGTTGTGACGTCACTAGTTGGGTAAGTAGGTTTGATGAATACATAAACGAGCACAGCTCAGTTATTGTTCACTCAAATTCAATAAACTTTTGTACACAGATACTACATTGCAAGATACATTCAAAAACATTTCTAACGTCGCTGCTATGGTAACACTGTCGTCCCCAGGCTCCACACAGAATTATAAAATAGCTGTATACTGAAACTGGTTATAACAACATGATATCAGAAGTTTGTCTGCTATACATATGCATGTCTAAAGTTCAATGGGAAGATCATTGTTCGAAAAAAATGTCCACGTGGATAAATACAACAAGTTACAGAAATTTCGTATCAGGGGCCTAGGGACGGCAGTGTTACCTTGGCAACAAAATTAGAAACGTTTTTTGATGCGTCTTGTCATGTAGTAGCCATGTGCAAAATTTTGTTGAGTTTGACTGAATAATAACTGAGCTATGCTCGTTTATGTATTTATTAAACCTACTTACCCAACTAGTGACGTCACAACTTTTGCCAAATCAGCAGTTTATATTTTGCACATTTTTGTGAATAACTTTGGAACTAAAAGAGATAGTCTATTACAGTAAACGGCCAATTAGCTTATTTTTTCATGCTCTTTCGCATGAAACAATAAAAATTTTTATTGCCAATGCCCTTTAAGTGTGAATATTTTTGTGTGTAAGTTTGTGTATATAGTTCGTACGGATCAAAATCCGTTGGGAAGTAGCCAACCTTTTAGTATATTATATATATTATGATAACAGCAAGTGCAGCCACTTATTGGGCAATCTGTGAGTAGCTAGATGCTTAGAAACAGTGGTTCCACTTCGAAAGAAAATTTCCTTCAAAGTGAAAGCATGTGGGAAAATGTTGACAAATATATCCGCACTTCGAAAAAAATATCGGTGCATCGAAAAATATATCGGTACAGCAGAGAAAATATTCTTGTGCACTGAGAAAATATTCTTGTGCACTGAGAAAATATTGTCATGCACTGAGAAAATATTGTTGTGCATTGCACAACATTTACGTGCGTTCACAAATATTGTTGTGCATTGCATATATGGGCCACCGTAAAAATTGCCTCAATCTCCTTTATGTTAAATCATAAAACATTACCAAAATCATACTTTGATGCTGCAGAACAATGAAATAATGTTGAAACTAACATTCAACATTGTCTTTGTTTGTAAAAGAATCATATTTTTTTCAAAACATAAACATAACCACTAATTATGGAAATCAAAAGTTTATGATTCTCCCACCATGTGACATGGCAGTTCTATTGGTCTTTGTAGTTTTTGTGACACCAAAATAAATAGCAATGTCACAGGTGTGACAGAAAAATCACCCAAACAATATTAAAAGCACCTTAATTTAAAATAAAACATGAAAATATTCACACCTTTTACTTTCCATCAGTAGTGTTCAATTCCCCATGGTCAATCAGGTGAATAAACATTAATGGAACTTTCAATGCCATGTAAATCTACAGCAAATGTCAAAATATAAAATAAGCACATAAAGTTTAATTTCATAAAGGGGGCATGTATACCAATACCAGCATATACCAACGACTATGCACACATATTATATAACCCTTTCAAATTTCCCTGTTGGAAGAAACCTGAATACCTAGACAAATCCCCAACTTTTGGCACAGCAATTACTTAACAAGAGAGTTTGAATGACATTGAGGAGACCCTATTGACTGTTAAATCAGCAACCTTTGATGCGCAGTAGTTTAACAAATTTCACCAGCAAAGCCTCATAAACTACCTCAAGCATGGGGGGAGGGGAGCATGCAGGGGGGGGAGATTTGTGTATGAAATGTTTAACAGGATGCATTTAGCACAGTATAGCAAATAACAGAAACTCAGCAGTGCAACATGCCACTCTATTTTTATGCAAATTACTAGGCCGAATAGCCAGTTCAGCATTTTTATTGGTCAGAAAATGATATGCAACATATATATTGCCATATGGGCTGTGACACAAACTTGAGAACCAACACTGACTAAAGCAAACCATCTGTTCAGTAGGAATCATAAAGGAATCACTAAATAACTTATTTGGTTATGTAAGTCAATTTGTATCCAGTCATTTTAACCACCATTCATTTCACTAACTGTCAGTTCACAGTAGCGCCAACATATTGTTAAGCAAATAGACATTGCTAAAGATGTTCTTGTCTTTAATTTGAAAATTAATCATTAAACACATGAAATATCTCAGAGTTTTCTAATTCAGTATGTCCCAAAAAACGGCTACTGTTTGAAGTTGAAATTTTCTGCTATAACGTTTTATACATCCCTGGGCTCATTAGGATGTCACAACATTCAAATTCGAATGTGCGGCACTGGTGCTTGACTTCAAAGGATAGCCTTTTTTTGGACACACTGTATCATCCGAACAACACTTTGAAATGATCTATTATTAGAATTTCAATTTTATTAGAGTGCAAAATATTGACAGCCTGTATCCTCAGCATGTATTGTTTGAGAATGAGCTTATTTGGACTTTCTTTATTAAAACTTTGCCGTCTTAAACTTTAAGATCTAATTGAAGACCCAAATCTATAGAATTGTCTGAGCATTACATTTAAGATCTCAGTTATAGTATTTTTATGGGATTACATAGTATTATCAAGTAATTCAACAAAAAAAACACTAGCAGGCTTTAATGAATATATTGACAAGCGACCATAGCCAAGCTTGGAAGCAAATTCTATACTCCAATATTGTACTTAATTCTAATCCGATTTCATTAAAATCGATATCTATGAGCAATCTAGACAGTATACTACATCTACAGACAGAAAATAAAGCATGTCTACCTTAAAACAAAGTTACTATCGATAAAAACCCAAGAGATCGTGCATTCCTTTTCTCGTCGACATCACAAAAAAGTTTGAAAAATTTCGGAAAATTTTCGAACACCGTCGGAAACCGAAGCTTGCGACCATACTGTCGACAAATTCCGAGCACCTTTCGCATACTAATTAGGTAGGGAAAAACGCGGATACAGACAGGAACAGATGCAGATACGGAAGAGAAATTGCGGATAGGGAATAAAACGCGGATAGGAAAATGCGGATGGGGATAAAACGGAGATGGGAGGTAAAACGCAGATTAGAAAATGCGGACTGGGTATAATACGCATATAGGGGGGGGGAATAAAACGTAGATAGGGGATAAAACGTGCATGGGGGGGGGGGTTAAACGAAGATGGGGGATAAAACTAGGTTGATAAAATACGAAATCTGTAAGATCTGGAATGAGAAAAGCCCATATCTGTACTTGCATCAAATTGGTAATCAACTCAACTAAGTCGGGCGGTTTCTGTCTGTGTCAATTCAAGAAGTCGTGTATCATTTACGAGCAATGTAAACCAGAACTGTATCAGATATTTAGTCAGTTAATGATATTTTACAATTAATTGTTTACATTAAGGTACTGTTGCCCCTCCTTAAAAGATTACTGATTATTAAGATATACATTCCTAATTTGCGGGAAAAGCTGCATATACGTGTAATGGTTAAAATATATAGCGTATTCTAAAATATCTGTAGGTTAATACATTCGAAGATCTCCCCTGTGTTTTTGTCCTGGATCAATGGTTTTTTTCCTCCAACACCTAGCATATCGCCCCATCGTTATCTTCTTAAAAGCAGTGCACACGTTAAATAAGCCTCTAAAATGAAATATGAAATAAAATAAAACATAAAAGCAATCAAGGTTTAAATAGCACAAGTTAGCACAACTTGTCCCTTAGCACAAACTGGTATTTGGCACAAGTTAATACCTGCAATGCATTGTCGTTAAATGCAAATGCTGCCATTTTTGTTCATTATGTATATTGGAGCTTTTGCATATTCCTGCATTGTTGTTTACTGAATCCAATTCTGTTTCCATTTTGAAACATTTTAGTTCTTTCCAAGCAGAAGCTTTATCCAAGTGATTACTTGAAAATAGGTCACCGCTTATTTGTTTTTAATTTATTAATTTACTAATTCAATCCAGCAGTCTGCCTGGATTTATGTATGTTTTTACATAAGGTTGTTAGAATCGAAGTTGTTACAAATTGTCGTCAAATTGGGGCAAGCAGTGCGAACGCAACTTGATGACAGCTTGTTTGTAGATGTGCTGCAAGTTGTGAGATTTTTATGTGTATAGCAGAGAAAAAGCTGAGCAGTGTATACGGTATTTTCATATAGTTGAATAGTAATGAATATCATTCTGATATGCTCAGCCAGATTTTATTGATATGGAAACCAATGCTTGGCCAGGATTTGTATAGAGATTCTTTACCTCTATTTTTCAATTCAATATTACGGTCCGTAAACGGGTACGTCATGGACTTCACTCGCCGCGTTCATTTTCTTCACACAAACTGTGAAGAACATCACAACCAATTCAAAAAGTTCACAAACTGTTATCACAGAGATTCCGATCCATAAACCCAATTGTCCTCCAATGTCCGCCAGTAAGTTGACGGTCTAGAAACATTAGGAAATCATTTTTTAATATTTCACATTTTTTAAGATATGTTTTCATGTAGCTTATTAGACGCAATCTACAACAGCTTATTGTAGAATGGTACCTACACTTGTCCACCATGTTTGAGAAGTCTTTTTCAGGTAGTTCCAGAACAAACCACGATAGCTTATTGTAGAATGCTACCTACATTGGACTAAGTTTAACCGACATAAACCTTGTGAATTTAGTCACGATCTTCGGTATTAAATACCGATAAACCATCACAGCTTATCACGAAACCCACAGAAGAGAAAATACCCACCCCATAGGAAAAATTTTCTTCGATTTTCTCGTAATTCAATTCGTTGAAAAATATACTCAACACCAACACATTGTCGCTAAAAAGAAGAGAGTGAAAAATCTTTAGTTGACTCGACGTGCAAAAAGCTATAAATTTCCTTCTAAATATGTACATGGTGTTGATTCGTGTTTTCGCTATATTCTTCAAGATCATCAGCAGCGGTCCTGCATGTTGAGTACAGTAGGGCCGTGCAAGAAATATAGAAATTTTTTTCAAGAAATTTTAATTTATATTATTTTACACGTTACAACAGTGTGATTAGTTCAAATACACAAATACTGCACATCTGCTGCATAAAACCTTTCAATTTTCAACCTAAACCTTTGAATGTTTATTGGTAATAAGTGATATTTTCGTCTCCACGGTTTATCAGTACCTATCGTTATGCCACAGTCCTTGTGAGATAAGATGTTCCTGTGAAAGACACGAAGTAAGCGTCAAGGCACAAGAGCATTCCGAAGGGGCAAAAAATCATCCTGAAACGCGAGACAACTAAACTTTACAGGCTTGGGAAAGGGCAACAGGGCCATAGGTTCAATAATCAAAAGTGACTCAAGACACAATGAGCTAGCTCTGGAACATCTTCTGGATAAATTAGATGCCTGCAATGACATTTTCGCATTTATGAGCAATATTTAAACCAAAGCATCATCCAACATACCTTGTAAGCCTTGGACGGCCATTCTGACGAACTTATTGTTTTTTGAATGGCTTCTTCTCTGTAAGAACGATTGACATGTTAATGAATATATTCCAGATCTAACAAAATAGCTAACTAAGCCTTCCGCAAACTGGGAATCATACTTTTACTTGACTTCGCCTCAACGCTGAATAATGCATAAGCATTCACAAATCTACGGGTAGTGCATAAAATTTTATAACTGTTCCATCCTGTCAACATTCTCAGCGCGACGAAAGCGGAGTATCCGAAAAAACGCCACGACTTTTGGCAGAGCGTGAGCTAACTCTTTTCACATCATTATCACGGACTGAAGTCCTTGACGCGAAAGTCACAAAATTGTTGGAACGATTCCCCGTCAAAATTTTAGCCCTCTCGAATGTTGATCAAGCTGTCAAGTTTTAAAACTTTTACCCTCGATTTCCCCGCTTCTCTTCTTGAGATAGAAAATTAATCCATGAGTAAAGGCGCAAAGGTCACCTACTTGCAAGGCTGCCTGCAATCTTCGAGACATTTCAACTTGTCGTTATTGAAGAGATATTTCACAGTCCGCAAACATTTGCCTGAAAAAGAATCAATTTCTTCGTGCCAAAGAAATCATCTGAAAATCTAAACTAAACTAACTCACACTGAAGTGGCTTTACGAGTCCCAAACTCTTCCGCCTGGATGTCTAGTAAGGATCATCTCTTATTGATCCAGTGTTACTACAGGAGGAAACCTAAGCTAAGCTAACTTTATTTATACTGAATAGCTCTATTTGCTCTAAAATGTTCTTCCTAGAGATCCAGTAAGGATCATCTCTTATTTATCCAGTGTTACTACAGGAGGAAACCTAAACTAAGCTAACTTTATTCATACTGAATAGCTCTATTTGTTCTAAAATGTTCTACCTAGAGGTCCAATAAGGATCATCTCTTATTGACCCAGTGTTACTACAGGAGGAAACCTAAATTAAATTAACTTTATTTATACTGGATAGCTTTATCAGTTCTGAACTGTTCTTCCTAGAGGTCCAGTAAGGATTATCTCTTACTGATTCAGTGCTACTACAGGATGAAACCTAAACTAAACTAACTTTATTTATACTGGATAGCTCTATCAGTTCTAAACTGTTCTTCCTAGAGGTCCAGTAGGGACCACGTCTCTCAATTCCAAACTCTCTCTATTGTTGATCATCTTCCCTAATTGACTCCAGATAGATAAGATTATTTTTAAATACTTACTCGTCTTCGTGTCAAATATGTCGCAAGGTGCTTTGTCGGAGGGATATTGCGTCTCTGAACACTTGCATCTGATTCTTTGACTTATACCAAGACACGAGTTGAGGCAAGCCTAGCGGAACAAGATTAGAAATCGCCGGTGTTTAAATTGCTTTATCTATAAGAATGCTTAATAATAATCTTCAGTTCTTAGCTGTTCACTTTGAAATTAATTAATCTGCTAACTTTATACTTAATAGAAGATAACCCTATTTGTCCTACCTGTTGTGAATAAGTGGTGATATTTCTATAACGTCGATAAATATTAGTTGTTGATAGTTGATCAACAGGAAGGCAACTTTTGTTTTTGAATCTGTCCAGTCTGCTAATCTGTGTCTACGAAGAAAGTACAAAATCTCACAACACCAGCTAGAGCCGTTTGTTTAAAAGACGGTTAACTTAACCCTAGCTTGGCGCAAAGGTAATTTCTAGTGCAGTTTGTTTGTAAGCTTGAAAATTGTCTGGATCAATATTTTAGTCTTGATTTCTGAAGTTTTGAAATAAACGGCAATGTACGTAGAAACACAAAAACCAAGACAGTGGGTTAAACTTCACGCTAACCCAGCCTTGAAAACTGGGCCCAGAAGGGATTTATAAGTGTACGGGAAAACAATAACAACAGATAATGCGGCCAAGGCACAAAGTCATATATCTGGAATGCTTTTCTCACCTTTTTAATTCCAACTGATGTTGAAATCCCAGGCGATACACTGAAACCTTCCTCAAAAGGAAAAATCATTGATCCTTGGTCGTGCAACAGCACTCGAATACCTGCCTGATCTGTGAGAGGTCCTATGTATTCTTCCTGTTCGATATCTAGGTGCAGTACGAGACCTAAAAAATAAACAGCTCTGTCAGTATTAAACAATTCAGTTGCGATTCTCCTTAGAGGTCGAGGTACGGAAGGTCTCATTCCTGTTGGAACCTTTGATATTTTTGTCGCATAGTCGTTGTTTGTCTAGCGAGTAAAGATAGCGGCAGTTTATGGGGACAAAGACCGCACAAGTTCCAATAGCAGTGTCACTTTTTTCATGGTCATATTCTATTCCGTGGTTAACATTTTCATTCCAACAGACAATCAAAGAACTGGCCTGGAATGTTGCTGACGAGACACCGGTAATACGCCTGATAAGCTTTACTTTGGAAAGCTGTAAATTCACTTTAAATCCATTCCAAGACTTTGTATTCAAATATTTTAAAGAAAAATATCAATTTCTATGAAACTATTTACTTTTAAACCTCGGAGAGAGGGGGGGGGGAAACAGAATTAAAATCACAATATAATTGAATGTTTTTGCAAAACATTTCTTACCATCTGTGGCGATATTTTCAAGCACTATAAATCTCTATTGTATACCAACATTCTGATCTCAACCATTTGCAAACAAGGTGTGAGAAAACAAGGGCTTGCCTCTTTCTCAAATATAATGTGAACAGTTTTCATATATTTTTTTGCGTTTAAAAACCATTTTAGGATTTCTATTTACCGTTCGATGGGCCCGGTTTTGTTGCTTTTAAAACACGTAGTTCTTGCCCATCTTGATCGGAGCCGCTATTGAAGGTAAAGCAATTGCCATATTTGTAGTTCCACTGCTGGACCCAAAACTTGCTGAAATTTCTGCAAAATATAGGTGCAAAGATTTCACATTTGCGAAGCAAAGTTTATACCGTATCCCGATCAGTTCATTACAGATGAATACCTACCCAATTTTACAGTCAATTCCTTTCCAGCTACAGTTGGTGATCAAGTCCGCAAACAGATGTCCCCTCTGTGCAAGATATGCAGGATCTTGGGCTGCAATCAAATGATCTATTTCGATTCGAAGTCTCGCTTGCACACTAACCGTATCTTCATCGGGGAATTCTTCTTCCTCGTCTGGGTCATAGTAATCAAAGTCATCGTCACCATCATAGCGATAATCATCATACTCGTCATTATCGTAATAGTCTGTGGTTGGTTCACCATTGTAGTCAGTCATTGGATAATCTGTGTCTGTAGAGTCAAAGCTTGTATAATCTGTGCTTGTAGATTCAGTGCTTGGTGTTGTAGTGTCGGGAAAGTTGGTGCTTGATGCAGCGTCTAAAAAGTAAGAAGTTGGTATGTTAGAAATTGGATGATGTCTCTGCATAATCAGTGTTTGACTGTCAGAAGTGGGGTTGCTGGTAGTTTCACTGTAAGAGACGGAGTCATAAGTAGTTTCATTCTCTGTTACAGGCGGGGACATTGGTACTTTCACTGTAAAAGTTGGGGTCATCAGTGGTTTCAGTGTTAAAGATGGGGTCGTTAATGGTGTCAATTTAAGAGGTGGGATTGTTAGTACTACTACTGTGAGAGATGGGGTTGCTAGTGGTCCCATTGTTCGAGGTGTGGTTGTTGGTATCTCCACTGTTAGACGTGGGATCATTAGTGGTCTCAGTGTAAGAGGTTGGGTTATTAGAGGTTGGGTTGTTAGTTGTGGGATTGTCAGTGGGGGGATTGTTAGAGTTGGGGTTGTCAGTGGTGGGACTGTTAGAGGTGGGGTTGTTAGTTGTAGGATTGTTAGAGGTTGGATATTAGTGGTTCCACCGTTTGATGTGGGATTGTCTGTGCTGGCACTGTTAGCGGTGGGGTTGTTATTAGTAGCACTACCTGAGGTGGGGCTGTTAGTAGTAGGGGTATTAGAGGATGTGCTGTCACTGTTGAAGGTATCAGTGGTGGGACTGTTGCGACGCCGTCTTCTTGCACCAGTGTCTGGGCGAGAGAAAGAAATAAAGCATTACTTAGTCCAATCATTTATAGAGATCATCACTTATTATTCGAACTAGCCCAGTGAGTGTATTCGTCACAATGCACTAAACTGCTCTTCCTGAAGATTTACTTTCCTATACTGCATCTAAAGTCGACCAATCTATAGCTTATTCTTGATCTATAGCTCGGTCAGTCTGCCCCATGTTGATCTAGTAAGAAGGCATGAATATTTAAACTCACGGCAACCAATAGTAAAATACTCTGTATTAAACTAACGTTCACATAGTAGGTAGTGCAGTAAATAGTGCACAAAAGATATAGGTTCTTTCACAAGCTGGAGCGATAACGCGAAAATCGACGTTTCGTCGGAAAGGACGAAGGCCTTCGCTCGAGGCGTCAAGTTCTGTCTTATCGTTTCATGTACCGAAAGAACGCGTATCTCCAGATACTATACATGCACATTTCACACATTTGGCGAGTAGACTCACAATTAGTTCCACTCCAAGAATAGTCCAGTTTCGTTCGAAGAGCATTAAGCACCTCGTCTGGGATTCTATCTTGCCGTATCATGTTTAAATTACAGATCGTCACCGCTGGGAATGAAAGTCGCTAAATTAAAAGAAAAATGTTCAAAAGTCTGAAAAGCAATTAATGCGAACAGAAAGGACTAAATAAATTTGATATTAAAAAACTGCGATCTGTTCAAACACACACCTTCTCAAATGTTACCGACACAGAAGTCGCTACAGGATTGGAGAGATATTGCTGAAACAAGCCAACAGCCTGGAAGATAAACATGCCAAAGGCGCCCATACAAACCAAAGACCAAACGATCTTCCAGAAAAGAGTTTCAGATGCGCCGAGGCGACCAACGCCGTGAGCCGAAGTGTATCCCATGAAATTCTGGACAAGTTTCTTGAATGATTTGCTATCTTTCTTTTCCTCGGAAGAGGAAGTGCTTTTTTGATGGTATCGTTCTTCCATACTGCCTGAATGGAACGAAGGTGACCTGACTGGCTTCGGTAGGAACACGCTTCTTCTGTAAAGATTATACCTAAAGAAATATTTTGTTAACTTTGCAAACTTTTTCAAGCGCTTGAAAACACATCGTCTTTTTATCCAAAACAATTAGATTGTTCGCGCTCGATTTCTGTGCGGTGATAGTTGATGAGGGCGCAGCCCGAAATCTTGGGGTCGTAATCTAATTTCTAATTTTTGCGGGCCACGCAGTGTTTGCTACCCTATGGGTAACCTAGTAAGGCATTAACGGCCCCGTTTAACGCTTTGGAGAACTGTCCACCAGTTTTTAGTAATGACGTCATGGAGGACCCAGATATAATGTTGCCTCGGGCCCCGCGAATTCTCTCGGTGGCCGTGCGCATGATGTTAATATTGTACTGTTAATTTTTATTTAGTTGGTGATAGCTTTTCGATAGCTACAAAGCAAACTGAAAATGCACACCTCATTGCAAGTGTCAATGCATAGAAAGCAGACAAAGAGAGGTAAAAACCATATCTCTAAAGAGGCTAAAATTCGTTTTAAAACCGCCATTGTAAATACTATTAAACAGACTATGGCTGAGTAGGACTAGGGACCTGGTAATAGAATGAACAAAATTGTTCTAAAACCGCGTATTCTCATATTTAGGCAGCTATTTTTATGTGAATAAATATAAAACAACCCACAATTACATGCTATTAGGATTTGGGGATACATTGTAAAACAGGTAGCCGAACACTGAGGTTTTTGGAAAATGGAACCCCCCTTAACTTGCAAACGAGGGAAGATGATGGCCACCTGTCCTAATATTGGTTAGCATGCCCTAAACTACACATGTGTAAATTCTGGCACTTTCGTCTACTCTTTGTAGATCTGGCTAAAATTCTGCTTTTATAATCACCTGACTAAGTAGGCTTCACAAACTCAGTTCTATTTGAACTGATTCGAGCCGGACCACCTATTTAGGTGGACGACCAGCCAGTTAGATTACCAAAGATTCAAATTTTAAACCGATCTAGTTCTTTAGTTAAATATGTAAAAAGCATGATGTTGTGAGTTCAAACGCGGGCACAGCTTATGTTTGTACAAATGTGGACACGACAATCTAAGCAGAAACGAGAGGGATGTAAATTTTAGGCCGAGTCATATGCATGGTATATGGATTGGTTACTGGTTCGCACACAAAACTACAGTGTAGACAACTATGTACAAAGACACTAGTCACAAAGTACTGCTGCGATCTCATTATAATTTTGTCGAAACACCACGTAAATTTATCGTCACAAAGCTTTCGTCCATAAGCTCGGATCTTAATCGATGCATTGTTGGCACTGATGAAGATTTGGATCTTACGGACCGAAAGCTTTGCGATGAAGCTTAACCTGGTATTCTCACAAGATTATACTAAGATTTATGTTCACCAAGCAAACACACAGGGAACTCTACTATATATGTCAACTAAATATGTGTGCACGCTTTCTGCAAAGTTGATCGATGTTGTTTTTCGTTTACCATGTGTCATCGTGGTTTAAACCTTTTCTCACCGACGTTTTTGTTCAAATACTTATACAGGACACTCAACTGATTCGATATTTATCTAAATTAGATTGGTCTAAAGTGTCTACAATCTTTTCATACTATGAGAAAGGAAAGTCAAAGATACTTACAAAGAAGTGCTATGTACATGAAGATCTATCTGTACGCTTCTTAATCTGTACGCCAGATAACATTCAATCTCACGATGTTCTAATACGCGCTATTTTACTTTAGCATGCGGATTATTTTGGGCTTACAGCAGCCATCCAAGCGTTCCAAAAGACTTTGCATTAAATCATAATTACATTACGCATTTCAGGCCGAAAACGGAATATTGCGAAGTACCTGTTTGATATTCGAGTAACACGGTTTCTTATTGGTTTTTGAAACACAGGTGATTAGCGCCTATTAGTCTTTCTTTGAAGAATTAGATATATGTTTGCCGAACTGACCAATCGCTGTGCTTATTAGCGTGTGAATTAATGTTGAAAATTCTAATGTTTTATTGCTACTTATAAAACATCTAGACCAAGAACGTAAATTATTCAAAGATTACGAGTGATTTATAACCGTCAATAACAAAATGACAAACGCTGTTTTTCAGCTGTCTCTCAAGCGTGTTTCACTTTCTTACTGTAAGATCGACGTATTTTCTAAATGCAGCCATAAAGGGTGCCGCTAGACTACCACTGGTCATGTGACCAGTTTCAATCCTGCCGAAGTCTGCTCAGCTGCAAGTTGTCAACAGGCTTGTTGCAGATTGATTGTCATGACATTTTTTCTACAAATTGGATTGACGAGAGTTCATGAGAGTTGGCAGTCACGAACTGTCACAAGGGACAATTTAATAAGCCTCACAGTGACAAAATAAACGAGCGACCGTTTTGACTAACATAGTTATAATTATATATTATAATCCAGTAAAATACATGATTGTGTTAGTAAAGCATTAAGTACAGCGGTTGATCCTTATCGCGTAACTGCCAAACTTTCACCAACTGATAGCTTTCATATCTTTCTTCATGTAGAAAAAAGGCATCCTTCTAGCGAAGTTTGTTGTTTCACATGGCAGGAAAGTGATTTATGTAATTTTGTTTTTTCTTATTTGCTGAAATGTGAGAACAAGCCGGATTCCGACGATTTTACGCGAAAGCCATACGTGTTTCCATGAATTCTGTGTGAAATACATTCCGGATAAAACTCATTCTATACAGAGGGATTTAGAATGAATCATATAACCCGTTTATTGTTTGTTTCACTCCCCATCCAATACTGACCCTGAATATGGCGGCATATTCAAATTGAAAGTTGCCTTTTTTTGCTACGAAATTAAAATGAATTCCATGCACTGGAATTGGGATTCATTAGCACAATAGAAAATTGGAACGTGATTATTCCGTCAAAGAACTCATTATTTGTTTGCCATTTACGCGCCACTTAGACGATATAGAGTACATGTGTACTGGGACAATGGAATTTAGCCAACGTTTACGCTGGGAAAACGAGAGTAAGATCTGCCCTTACCAATAATTTCTAATCAATCGTGCTCCTTGAAAAACATTATCCAGCTTCACGAAAAACTACCCTCCATATTAATAGTCTCGATCCCTGTGAATAACAATACTAATATTCGCTGGACAATCCCCCTCCCGCGTATAAAGAGAACTGAAAAAAATATACGATCAACTATACAATGAGTTACCTTCAATTTATCAAATTGTACGGCCTCCTGCAATAACTATCCAAATTGCCTTAAATATGGCAGCTAGCTTTCAAACGGTTAACAACTTTGCCGAGCACGATTCAAAATAATATTTTCCCAAAGCACAATGCATCAAAACAAAATATAATTGTACTTCTGGTCACACGGCAGCGACGCGTTTTGTCGGATGGAATTTTTAACACGTATAGTTTAAATCATTGATAATTTTGACAACTTCAAATAAGATTTTAATTTAGGTTTCACCACACAGATTACGCATGAAATTAACACAAAGTTTTGCAGTATTTTTCTGCATGTCTTCCGGTCCTAAAAACAAAATTAGCAACTAAATTAATATGAAATGTGAAAGACATTTCCTAACGACGCCATTATTCCCATCATTACTTTTAACGAACATTTTCTGTACATTCATTGGTCGCCTTCACGAATTAATCAGGGATTCATAAGCAATCTGGAACTTTACAAGGAAGGGAAACATCATAGACATACGTACATCAATCTCGTAGCCAGAGACTTATCTTATATATAGACAGATAAGAGTTTGATCCAAGAAATGTATCTCAATGAAAATTGAATTGCAATTATCTAGCTCATTTAAGGTGTTACCTGCTGGAAAGAAGGTGTATTCTTGTCCGGATCGCATTGATTACTGTCTACTAAACTATTTATAGCTTTCATTAGGAGGTTCAACACGAAAAAATGAACACAGCCCCCCATTAGTCGCATTTTTTAATTATAATATAAAACTGAGGATATTATATAGGTTCAATGATCATAATAATAAAACGATGTGTTAATATGTTATGTTAGTCCCTGGACAAGTGTAGTCAAGCACAATGTATGCTGCTATGCTATTGTAGTACACAGACAACTGAAACGCCACAGAATCGAATCGATGTAAATTATGGGCTTACCGACTTGATGCAATTTATCATCGGGGACGTCGTAACTGGGGGGGGTAACTGCCCCCTCTTGCCTTTGGTGGGGCAAGGGGGGGGGGCAAAAGTCGGCTCTAAGGACTTTCACATATTTCAAATTTTGTCGGGGCCCTTCAACAAAAGTTTGCCCCCTTGTTCTTTTCAGACTCCAGCGTCCCTGCTCTTCATCAAGTTGCATCATGATCAAGTCTGTAAACGTCATCAGACTGCTTCATGCTACCAGCCTCGTACCCAGGACTCCCGCTGGGACTGCAACGGGAGCGGGATAAAGCCCTGGATACGAGATCGTGATGCTATTTGATATTCACAAGACTTGGCGCAAGTTGTTGAAACAATTTGTATGAAACTTGTCAATAAAGAGCCTTGAGAATCAATTGCATCAAGCTGGTTGATAGCTTGCAGCAGATTTGCTATGCAAATGTCGAATGTAGTTTTTCATGAACCAGTCTTATATGCAAGTTCAAATCTATCTGCACGTACAAGTTGTGGTTATAAAATTGTCAATTTTCCCTTCAAACAAGTCTGTTCATGTTTCTCCTGAGCAAACATGTAGTCAAAATGGATCAGCATATCTCTTAATTAGTTCCAACAATTAAATCTGCGGAGTAACCCAAACAAGGTTTATGGAAAAACGCATCATCGTTTAATTACTTGGTTGTTTAAAATTTCTTAACTTCGTTTTAACAAAACCCCGAAAATGTGCAACCCTTGAATTACAAGCAATCAGAATAGCCAAAATCGTGCGATGTAGTTTTTTAATTGGGTTCATGAAGACACTTTAAGTGGTAAAGTGATCTTTCAGGTGCTTGAAATCATTTTAAACTTAATTACAACTAGGCACAACTTATTCCAGATTTCTATGTGCTATATGTAGATATACTTCGAAACTCCGAAGTGATTATTAGTTTAGGATAACGTTTCGACACATAGACTGGACCATACAGCATTAGATGTTAGTTAAATATACTCAACTTGAGAAATATTATTAACTTTGAACAATCCTCTCACGAAATGACAGTTTAATAAAAACTCCCGCATAGTTAAATATGTTGACCATTAATGCCATCATGATTTGTGTAATGTCAGTTAGTTAAACAACTCGTATCTAGGGTTTAATTTACACTCAGTCGCAGTTGACAACCGGTAGTGACCTTTTTCGGACGAGAACGAGAGTAAATGAGGAGTTGAAAGCGAGTGTTTTGTGTGAGAGTTTCATATCATATATTCTGCATGGTCAAAGGAGAACAAGTGTTGCATGAGAGTTGACGAGAGTGTACAAGCAAGATTTTGTATGAGAGTTTTCTCAACTCTCATGTCCTGGTCAAACGAGAACAAGTGTTGCAAGAGAGTTAATGAGAGTTGACAAGCGAGAGTTTGTATGAGAGTTCTCTCATCATTTCCTGGTCAAACGAGAACAAGAGTTGCATGAGATTGGATGCGAGTTTGCATGAGAGGTTTCCCAACTCTTGTGTCCTGGTCAAACAAGGACTTATAAAAATTGGTTGGAACTGATCATATGAGATCGTTGCCAAATATATTTGTTAAAATCTTGATTCGAACTTCACGAATTTCATTCACTTTCCTTTTAAAATAATACATCTGTAAATTAAAGACACTCGTATATAAAGTACAGCGCTATACAACTCTGATCAACTTTCTTCCTCATTATAAGACCAGGGAATACTGGTTGCAAAGGTGTCGAAGTGGGTACAGATACATATATACATCCGTCTACGATCAAGAAAGTTTATTAGAACTTAGCTCGGATGTATTTCGCATCGTCAAAACTTCAATGTGAATCAAAACACTTACGAGCGAACTTGGCCACCAAACTTCACATTTGAAACATTATTAAGTTTAATGCCCGGCTGATAATATATGAACAAGGGGAAAGTTGAGGGGAAATAAGTAAAATAACAAAATGCATTCAAGCATTCCAGAAGGATCAAACTAAACACTTCGAATAGGTCGTCACACAATCTGCAATATTTTACCGTCGCTGTACGAGTCTACTACATCTGACTATCCAAATGAACTCCGAGAAATTGCACATGAGTCATAACTTATGTACATTATCACAGACCGTCTGATGCTTTTTCTAGTTTCGAGATCACAATTATGTCATCATAACATGCAATTTGTCCGGAGTTAATTTGGATACGCATATTTAAACTAGAGTTTGCAAACGAAAGTCGACTAAAGAATGGCTTATAAACTTACGGTTCTGATCTGCCATATGATTGCGGTCTAATTCTTCCAGTGTTTGAACTTTGAGTTCTCTCCATTAAACACCGCGTTTTGTCTCGAAGAAGCACAAAAATTTCTCAGGATTCGCTTCGCTTGCCTGCGTACGAAATTATCCTGGTCTAATTTCAATCCATTCTGCCCGCCTGCGCATAATACGAATGCCCCCATGGGACGTGAGATATTACTCAGCCCGCCACGACGCGACTGTTATGTAGATTTTCGTTCCGCTTGAAAAGCCTCAATTTTATACAAACACAATAGACTCTGACAGACAAATAAAACGCTCTTTAGAATCTCAAAGTAAATAAAACTGATAATTTAGCTCTTGTGAACATGTTTACTGGCCGTATCGACCACAACAGCGCACAATTGCTGAAGTTAAATAACGCCTGGTCTCACTAGCGACATTACACAAGTTTGCATAGTGTTTTGAACGACTGGGAAAATTTGCTAGTATTTTGAACGACTGGAAAAATTACAAATATGCCAGGAACAATTATAATAAACTTATTAAGAATACGATAAAAAGACATTTTTCAAATGATATTCAAAATAACAAAGGAAACTTGAAAAAACTTGGAAAAGCATTAATCAATGCTTAAATAGAAATCATAAATCTAAGAAAATAGTGCTTATTAAAGATGCCAACGGGAAAGATATTAAATCCGAAGATATGGCTAATGAATTTAACGAACATTTTATTAATATAGGTAGTAACTTGGCACAGCAAATTTCCCAACCTAACCATCCACCTGAGTATTTCATCAATAGGGTGGACAAAATATTCACTTTTCGAGAAATATTTGAAGAAGAGGTACTTACACTTTTATTAAACATGTCAACCAATAAAGCAACCGGTATGGATAGACTATCTATTAAACTTGTCAAGTTATCAGCCCCTTTAATAACACATGCAATGACTGTAATATTTAACAAATCAATCGTGTCTGGAACCTTTCCATGTGAATGGAAAATCTCAAAAGTTACTCCTGTTTATAAGACAGGCCCAAGGGAAGACATGAACAACTATAGACCCATATCTGTGATTTCTATTGTTGCAAAAACAATGGAAAAGTTGGTCTATAATCAACTATATGAATATTTTACAAAAAATGACATGCTTACAATTACTTCTCAACATGGTTTTAGATCTAATCATTCCACAGTGACTGCAATGTTGGAAATTGCGAACAAATGGTTTCATATATAATATTGATATCGGCCAATTAAATGGAGTAGTATTTCTTGATCTTAAGAAAGCATTTGATACTGTAGATCATGAAATACTACTACATAAATTACATCTTTACGGGATAAATGGAATTGCTCTTAATTGGTTCAGATCTTATTTATCGAACAGAAAACAATATTGCCAGGCAAACGACCACCTTTCCCAGCCCCTGGAAATGGTCTGCGGCGTACCTCAGGGGTCCATACTTGGACCGCTTTTGTTTCTAATATACGTTAATGACCTTCCTAATTGCTTAAGATATACAAGTTGCAATATGTTTGCTGATGATACACAAATTGATACATCTAGCAATAATATTGATTCGATTGCTAATACTTTGAATGAAGATTTGGCAAACGTTTCTGATTGGATGAGGGCAAATAAATTAAGCTTGAATGCTAGTAAAACAGAATACATGGTTATCGGTTCTCACAAAAGGCTTCACCAAACTCGGGGTGATCCGCCAATCACCTTGGGCGAGAATCAAATAAAAAGAGTCAAAGTTACAAAATCGCTTGGATTAATGATCGATGAGACATTAACTTGGGATGAACAGGTTACATTAATTACGAAAAAAGTAAACAAGGGCTTAAATGTCATGCGGAGATTACGGGATTTCTTTGACATAAAAATATTGACTACCGTTTATCAAACTTTAGTACAACCATATTTCGATTATTGTTCACAGGTTTGGGGGGGCTTCGGTACCACACTTTGTGATAAACTTCAGCGATTACAAAATAGAGCTGTTCGTATCATTACAAAGAGTGGGTACGAAGTTCGATCTGTAAACCTATTAAACCAACTTGGTTTGCCTAACCTTGAGGCAAGAAGAAATCAACAACTAAATATATTAATGTACAAAGTTAGACACGAAATGGCCCCCTCTTCCTTAAGTAATATGTTTCAAAAAACGAATGAGGTCCATGACCACCAAACGAGACAAGCCAAACATGATTTCCAACCACCAAAGCCTAAAACAAACTACCTGAAAAAGGCGTTTAGCTATAGAGGTGCAGTTGCCTGGAATAATCTACCAAGTGAAATTAAAAATTCAGAAAGTATTAATACTTTTAAAGCAAAACTCAAGATGCTCAATTAAGAGTATTTTTAATATTATTACGTTAGTAAGTAATTAGTTTAATAGCCTAAAAGTATATATTATTGTAGATAGCGTTACAACATAGTTAAACACACGGCCTATTGGAAGATCACATTATTCTTTTTCTCTGTCTTATGTATCTAACTTGTGAAATAGTACCGTGTTTAAATAAAGTTTAATAATAATAATAATAATAATAATAATAATGATAATAATAATAATAATAATAATAATAATAATAATAATAATAATAATAATAATAATAATAATAATAATAATAATAATAATAATAATAATAATAATAATAATAATAATAATAATAATAATAATAATAATAATAATAATAATAATAATAATAATAATAATAATAATAATAATAATAATAATAATAATAATAATAATAATAATAATAATAATAATAATAATAATAATAATAATAATAATAATAATAATAATAATAATAATAATAATAATAATAATAATAATAATAATAATAATAATAATAATAAAGAGTTTCATCTTAAACTTTACCAGCCCTGGACGCGCGTCCATCATGAACTTTCTTTCGAGCGCTGATATTCCTCATACAAAGTGCAAAAAACATCACAATCAGTTCCAAAAGTTCACAAACAGTTATCACAGAAAGTCCGATCCATAAACCCAATTGTCCTCCAATGTCAGCCAGCAAGTTGATGGTCTAGAAACATCAATTAGGATCTAATATTAATTCTTTTTAATATTCGATTTCGACAAACCACGGCCATGTTGCCAAGGATGATAAAGATATATGTTCTTCTACGACCTTGTTGATGTGCCTTAATTAACCACGAGTGCACATCATTGGGAGGGCAAAATACTCACCCCATAAGAGAAACTCTCTTCAATTCTTTCATAGTTCAGTTCGTTGAAAAATACACTCAACTTCAAGAAGTTGTCACTGAAAAGAGATACGTGAAAAATCTTAAAGGCGTCTTCATATCAAAAAGTGTTTGAAAAACGTTATATATGTATAAGAAAATCGACAGTCTGAATCATTCAATGCTTGAAACGATCTGACTTCAAGTTACCTGTTATCATCCCACTGTTCTTTCGCTTCAAGATAATCCTATGAAAGAAATTAAAGTCAGTGACAAAAATCAGCGTCATGATCAACAACTGCAGTGGTTCTTTAGTGGCAGGGCGAAATGTCTGGGTTGGCGGACCGTAATTAGAAAGCAGGGAGGGAGCTAAGTTATAAATAAGCGAATATTTGTCAGTTTCTGATTTTAAGGTGGAAAGCTATAGCCCCCACCCCGTCCTCCATTTTTTACATAATTCGGCAAAACGCAACTTGGAGTAGAGATATGATATCACAGGAATAGAGCCGGAGTTATATACCCGGAGGTATATACCCGGCGGTATATGCCTGGAGGTATAAACCCGGAGGTACACACTTGCAAATATATACCAGGAGTACATTATAAGCATACCCGATAAGCTGTGGACGGCCATTCTGACGTACTGATTGTTTTTTGAATGATTTCTTCTCTGAAACAAAATTAAAGTTTATACAAATGAATAGGTCCTAGTAAGCAAGCTTCCGATTTGACTCTACCACTCCGCGCCGTCGGCTGTCTGGCAAACAATAACACATTTTGCATTTATTTAACCCGTCAGCTCCCTTGTCAGCCAGGAAGAGATGATTGTAGTCAAAATCATTTCTGAAACTCGCTAATGCTAAATATACTTTCTATGCTGCCCAAATGTCTTGTATTTAATTGTCGTTTTGTCGTTTAAATGTTTGTAGTTTTAAATATACTTGTATGTATTTCTTATACATTTCTAAATAAAATGTTGGTAGTTTTAAATATACTTGTACATGTTTCATATACATCTTCATGCATAAAATGTCTGCATTTTTAAACGTATCAGCGTGTTTTGTATTCCCAAGATGTTTTGTGTTTCAGCATTTTGATATCGGTGTTTTCGGGAATGTTTCTTAATTTACCTGCAAGGCTTCCTGCAATCTTCAAGACATTCCAACTTATCGTGATTAAAAAGATATTTCACAGCCTTCAAACATTTTTCTAAAGCAAATAGTCAATTTCTTCAAGTCAATTATATCCAGATAGGTTGGGTCATCTTGGCCTGTTGTAAAGAGCTAATCCAGATAGCGAACTATGCTGTACAAACTGTAAGAGTCAGTTCTTATTGAATCAGGACAAGGGTCGTCACAGAGAAAACCAAACTAACCTTGTTATAGATATTTCTATTACACTATACAAAGTCAGTATTATCGCAGTGGAGGAAACCTGAACTAAACTGACTTTGTCCGCACTGGATGTCTCTACCTACACGGTTTTTCTCAGAATTCCAATAAGATAATCTCTTACAGGGGCGAGCCTAAACTAAACTAACTTCAGTTCATTTATACTGGATAGCTCTATCACATCTAAACTGTTCTTCATAGAGGTCCAGTAAGCATCATCTCATATTAATCCAGTATTACTACAGGAGAAAACCTGAACTAAACTATAGCTTTATTTATACTGGATAGCTCTATCAGTTCTAAACTGTTCTTCATAGAGGTCTAGTAAGGATCATCTCTTATTGACCCAGTGTTACTACAGGAGAAAACCTTAACTAAACTAACTTTCTTTCTACTGGATAGCTCTATCAGTTCTAAGCTGTTCTTCCTAGAGATGCAGTAAGGATCATCTCATATTGATCCAGTATTACTACAAGAGGAAACCTGAACTGAACTAGCTTTACTTGGATGGCTCTATCAGTTCTAAACTGTTCTTCATAGAGGTCCAGTAAGGATCATCTTATATTGATCCAGTGTTATACTGCAGGAGGAAACCTGAACTAAACTCATTTTATTTACACTAGATAGCTCTATTACTGTTATCCCCGTCTGTTTACTAACAATCTTCTTTCCCTGTTTTAATGGTTTCTGTTATCGTACATTTTTTCCTAAAGATACTTACTTGTCTTCGGGTTGAAGATGTCACAAGGTGGTCTGTCAGAGGGATATGCCGTCTCTGAACACTTGCATCTATCTCTCTGACTTAAACCCAGACAGGAATGAAAACAAGCCTATACATGTAGATACATTAGAACTCGCTTGTATTAAAATATTAAACCCTCTTTTCTATGAATTTGAGACAGACCAGCTCAATATCTACTCATCCCGAGCTGCTTCAAGTCTTGTCAATTAACGCATACACCATACTATGAAGAAATAACACATACAGTCTTGATGCTAATTGTGGTTTTAGCGGTTTAATGTAAGTTTGTCATTAAGTTGCATCAAGACTTGCTGGACTTCGCTGAAACAACTTGTTGCATCAAGCTTGTGGATAACAAGCCTTACAATCAACCTGCATTAAGCCAGTTGACAACTTGCAGCAGACTTGTTTTGCGATGCGAACGCATCCTTATATCGGCTTGATGACTGCCTGCAGCAGACTTAATGCTACAACTTGTGCGCATTTTTTTGGCCGTGTACAAGATAGCTCCGAAAATGCAAATGATCTAGTATACTCTACCTGTTGTGAATAAGTTCTGATATTTTCGTAATGCCGATAAATGTTGCTGGTTGGCAGTTCATCTTCTGGAAGGCAACTTTTGTTATTGAATCTGTCCAGTCTGGTAATTTGTGTCTGCAAAGAAAATATAATATTGCAGGGACTGGAAAAAGATAAAAGATAAGCATGCATATATACAATCTGTACATATTTAAAAAGATCGTTAGAAGCTAGAGGGCAAACACAGGCTATTTTATATGAGGAGTACTACGTTAATTGCGTAGTACGAAACTATACTGTATAGTAATAAATATGCCAAACAAAGCTCGCTAAGTATATATATAGTATGTGATTGGTATTTTCGTCATTGGTAAAGGCAGAAATCATATTTGAAGTGTTTCCCTTACCTTCTTTATTCCTATTGATGTTGAAACCCCAGGTGATGCACTGAAGCCTTCTTCGAAAGGGAAAGTCATAGATCCTTGGCCGTGCAACAGCACCCGAACACCTGCCTGATCTGTGAGAGGTCCAACATATTCGTTCTGTTCCACATCAAGTTCCAGTACAAGACCTTTAAAATGAACAGCTCTTATGACAAGGTCGTGTTATTGCAAGACGGAGCTTTAGATTTGACTAGGGCTGCAAGAACGAGAAAAATTACGAGATTTCTATTTCTTACATCCTCCCCCTGAATGGCTAGAAACCCGTAATAAATGGATAATCTGCTGTTTTCAAGACATATTGTGTAAAAAAAACACCATATTATCAAGATTGCAATAGCTAATTTTCAACGGCAAAATATTGTACTATTATTCGTTCTCGTAACCGTATTCAAATCTAAAAATCCTTTTGCCAAAACCTGCCTTGTTTGTGAGAACGCGTCCCAGCTGGCAAAATTAAGGCGTTGTTGCAATGTTGAAATTTGGTTGAAAATAGGTTGATACGTCAACAAGGTTTGAAAGTGGGCGTCAGTAAGCAAGGTTTCATGTGAATACATTACATAATGTACAGTAGGTACATACTAAGCAATAACGTCACAAAAATATTTAATGGCTGCTGATTTATTTCAGAAATATCTTGCCTCCTTTCTCAGGAAATTAGTGATCAAGCTTCATTCATCTACAATTTGGATACCCCAACTTTGCAACTTGGCAACTTTGAAAATTTTGTCCGGAGCAAATTTTTTTTCAAATCAGAGTTCTTAAAGCTAAACAAAAGTAATTTTTGCCGATAGCAAATTTCAAAATTATTTTATGACACAGACTTCCATTTACCGTGCGAAGGACCTGCTTTAGTTGCTGTTAAGACAGGCAGTGGTTGTTCATCTTCATCACGGCCGCCATTGAACGTATAGCAATTCCCGTACTTGTAGTTCCACTGACGGCTCCAAAACTTGCTCAGGTTTCTGCAAAATAGATGCAAAAAGCACTTATTCGAGGTCTATATATAAAACCTCGATGTACAAGTTTAACAGTTTAAATTGAAGGACGCTTTCAATTATAGAGTCAAGAATTTTATATTGAATACTGGCCGTCTTTCTATGTTGTAGGAGCGAACTCCTTCTTGCTTCCATTTGTCCTTTTCTGTCAATGTTTTGTTTGTTTGTTTGTTTGTTCGTTGTTGTGTTGTCTTTGTACAAAATCATTTGCAAACTATGTCGTGCAAGACCTCTTGAAGAGTATTTTGTACTCTTAATTAAAGTAGGATAAACGCTTGTAATAATATGTTCATGTAAAAAAGGTTTACACAGTAATATGGTCAGTTCAACACATATCTATACATACCCAGCTTTGCAGTTGGTTCCCTTCCAGGTACAACTGACGATAAGGTTTTCCAACTGGTGGCCCGATTCTTCAAGAATTTTTGGATCCATGCCTCCAATCATCTGGTCTATTTTTATCCGCAATCTCGCTTCCAAGGTAATCGTATTTACATCAGGGAAGTCTCCCCCACCTTCACCATCATAATCGTAATCGTAATCGTAGTCATCGTATCCGTAATCATGGTATCCAGCGGTGCTTTCACTCTCGGTGGTAAGCTCATCTGTGCTAGTAGGAGCATTAGTGGTTGCACTGTCAGCTTTGGAGGTGTCAGTTGTGGGGGTGTTAGTGCTGGGGGAGTGGGTAGTTCTACTGTTAGAGGTGGGGTTGTTAGTGCTTGGGGCGTTAGTAGTAGAAATGTTGGAGGTGGGATGATTGGTGCTTGGGTTCACAGTGGTGAAGGTTCCAGTACCTGGGTTATCACTGGTAGGACTGTTCCGACGCCTTCTCCTTGCTTCAGAATCTGGACAAAATAACAAAGAAACAAAGCATTACTTCATTGTTAGCCATTGATAAGAATACCTCGACAAGAGAAGGAAACCAAAATGCATCGCGGATTGACTTCCATTAACGTTATATGGCCAACAAGGAGTGAAGTTTTGAAAAATGGATAATAGTGAGATTCCATTCATGGTGCATGTTCAAGTTACTTACTCTCAGTTGCATTCCCAGAATACTGAAGATGTTCGTCGAGAATATTCAAGACCTCTTCAGGGGCCTTAGTATAGCGGAGCACGTTCAAATTGCAGATTGTCACGGCTGGGAATGAAAGACGCTAAAAGGAAAGACAAATGTTGATGTCAATTGTAAACTTTTTGATTAGTCATGTACCACATGCGCGTCTTTCAAATAAACCCCAAACCAGGTGGATGGCACCAAACGAAATAATTTTCATCAACGGCGCGCATCCTGATATCGGCTTGTTGATATAGCAACTCTGTTGACAGAAAGTTGTCAACAAGCTTGTTGCCACCTGGGCGTTTTTGGCTGCATGTGATGTCAACAAGATTGTGCGATATGAGTTGTCGGCACACTTGTTTCAAATTTCATGAAAACTCGGGAGCAGCAGAGTGAACAAAACCATATGTATAAAATACTTGCCAGTTCAAACACATACCTTCTCAAGTGTTACCGACACAGAAGTCGAGATAGGTTTAGACAAATATTGTTGGAACAGCCCAGAAGCTTGGACGCCAAACGAGACAAAAGCGCCTAAACAACATAAGGACCAAAAGATCTTCCCAAACAGGGTTTGAGACGCACCCAGGCGACCAATACCATGAGCTGTCGTATAATCAGCGAAATCTTGAACAAGATCTTTGAAAGACTTGTTTGCTTCCTTTTGCTCTGAGGGAGACGTGCTATCGTTATGTATTTCCTCTTCCATTCTTTCTCATGAATAAAAATGAAAACGTTCTAGCTGTTTTGGGTAGAAACAAGGCTCTTCTGTAAAGATTGTATCTAAAAATATTTGGTTCATTTAGCGATGTTCCATAATTACCTTCTCAAAAGCATTAGCAATTCATGAAGAAAATTCGAAAGAAATACATATTTAATCTGTGTTTACAGCCAAGTTTCGCAAATTTTAACCTAGATTTTCTCGCAAAATATCCAGTTTTTTGAGAAGTAATTTCACATCCTCGTCAGTATTCATCCTCTGATTTCCAAATACAGAGAAGCAGACTAAAAAAGCTCGGCTTTGCCTTGTATTTTCAACCAGCTTGTTTGTGTTCAGAAATTAGAGAAAAAACACTAACTCGGATTGGAAATATTTCTTCAAGACACTCATTCAACGTTAAAAAAAGATTAGAATTCCTATTCCGAAAATTTTGAGTTTCCTGCAATTTGAGGCTATACAGCGAAACATTTCTCACCACAGTGAAAATTTCCAGTCAAATGTATCAGAGAAACTATAAATTTTCAAAACCTCGTTACTCTTGTTATGAATGTTCAAACAAGAGGAAACGTTCGTGATAAACTCCTCAAACTCGGGAATTTTTGTCCGATATGAAGGCAAAAAATCGATGACGCAAACTCGGATCGGAGGATGACGTGATTATATTTCTGAGGCAAACGTTTACGCAATGAAGTTTAGAGCATACTTACAAAGAGCTGCAATCCAAAGATCTCTTCGCTTGCTACTTCGCAGACTTCAGCTGCTGCGCAAGATAATTTTGTACCGTTCAATGTCCTAGTATGTGAGGTTGCCGTGGCAATCTTTATAATGGATAGCATAATTATACGCGTACTTATACGTACTTATACGTGTTCGCAGCACGAAAACATACAAATAAAGTACCTGTTCTATTCAAAATAGAATGATTTCTCTTTGGCTTCTCAAGACAAAGGTGATTGGTTTACAGTCGACGTCAATTAGTCGAGGGAATTTTAGACCTGCATATGGCAGCGGCGCACACTGTATTTGGCTACTTGCTAGCCTGTATAATGTCTGAGCCGAATGCGAAGTAACGTACGTACTGTTGACCTGGATTACCCGCGGTTGCATGTAAACCGGCGAAAAAAATCGGGATTTTTTATCGTTTTAATCCAAAAACTTAAAAAAATACTATTGCACTGCATGACTTATAATCCGGCGAACAGGGTGGAAAACTTATTTACCCAGTCGCGTTCTACGATTTTGAAAGATGCGCGTGGGGTAGAAGAAAAACTGATTGATAAGTTCCTTGTATGTTTGCATGGTGATTCTGAAATTGAAATATTATTTTGTGGAAACACCACGAAAGTTTATTATTGCAGTTTATTGCGATGATAAACTTACGTGGTGTTTCCACAAAATTATATTTTAATTTAAAACTGATATATTGAAGTGAAAACCAGTTCTAACTTTCAATCCTAGCTTTTTCGTTTGATAAAAAATTCAAGGACAGTAAAGAATAGCGAAAACAAACAATTACAAAACAAAAATCGTTCAAAATATTATCATTGAAGCAAGTCAACAAAATTTAGTAAAATAATAGTAATTAGTAGAATCATAAACAACAGGGCTCGGTTGTACGGCAGGTGAATAGCGCTATTCTGCACCTGATAGTGATTTTTAAAGCTTCCTAAACATGTTCAATCAGCGAAATCTTGAACAAGATCTTTGAAAGACTTGTTTGCTTTCTTTTGCTCTGATGGTGACGTGCTATCGTTATGTAATTCCTCTTCCATTCTTTCTCATGAATAAAAATGAAAACGTTCTAGCTGTTTTGGGTAGAAACAAGGTTCTTCTGTAAAGATTGTATCTAAAAATATTTGGTTCATTTAGCGATGTTCCATAATTACCTTCTCAAAAGCATTAGCAATTCATGAAGAAAATTCGAAAGAAATACATATTTAATCTGTGTTTACAGCCAAGTTTCGCAAACTTTAACCTAGATTATCTCGCAAAATATCCAGTTTTTTGAGAAGTAATTTCAAATCCGCGTCCGTATTCATCCTCTGATTTCCAAATACAGAGAAGCAGACTAAAAAAGCTCGGCTTTGCCTCGTATTTTCATCCAGCTTGTCTGTGTCAAGAAATTAGAGAAAGAACACAAACTCGGATTTGAAATATTTCTTCAAGACACTCATTCAACGTTGAAAAAAGATTAGAATTCCTATTCCGAAAATTTTGAGTTGCCTGCAATTTGAGGCTACAGCGAAACATTTCTCGCCACAGTGAAAAATTCCAGTCAAATGTATCAGAGAAACTATAAATTTTCAAAACCTCGTTACTCTTGTTCTGAATGTTCAAACAAGAGGAAACGTTCGGGATAAACTCCTCACACTCGGTGGTTTTAATTTTGTGGTTTATTATTGTCCGATATGAAGGCAAAAAATCGATGACGCAAACTCGGATCGGAGGATGACGTGATTATATTTCTGAGGCAAACGTTTACGCAATGAAGTTTAGAGCATACTTACAAAGAGCTGCAATCCAAAGATCTCTTCGCTTGCTACTTCGCAGACTTCAGCTTCTGCGCAAGATAATTTTGTATCGTTCAATGTCCTAATATTTGAGGTTGCCGTGGCAATCTTTATAATGGATAGCATAATTATACGCACACTTCTGTTCGCAGAACGAAAACATACCAATAAAGCACCTGTTCTATTCAAAATAGAATGATTTCTCTTTGGCTTCTCAAGACAAAGGTGATTGGTTTACAGTCGACGTCAATTAGTCGAGGGAATTTTAGGCCTGCATATGGCAGCGGCGCACACTGTGTTTGTCTACTTGCTAGCCTGTATAATGTCTGAGCCGAATGCGAAGTAACGTACGTATACTGTTGACCTGAATTACCCGCGGTTGCATGTAAGCCGGCGGAAAAAATCGGGATTTTTTATCGTTTTTAATACAAAAACTTAAAAAAATACTATTGCACTGCATGACTTATAATCCGGCGAACAGGGTGGAAAACTTATTTACCCAGTCGCGTTCTACCATTTTGAAAGATACGCGTGGGGTAGAAGAAAAACTGATTGATAAGTTCCTTGTATGTTTGCATGGTGATTCTGAAATTAAAATATTATTTTGTGGAAACACCACGCAAGTTTATTATTGCAGTTTATTGCGATGATAAACTTACGTGGTGTTTCCACAAAATTATATTTTAATTTAAAACTGATATATTGAAGTGAAAACCAGTTCTAACTTTCAATCCTAACTTTTTCGTCTGATAAGAAATTCAAGGACAGTAAAGAATAACGAAAACAAACAATTACAAAACAAAAATCGTTCAAAATATTACCATTGAAGCAAGTCAAGAAAATTTAGTAAAATAATAGTAATTAGTAGAATCATAAACAACAGGGCTCGGTTGTACGGCAGGTGAATATTATAGCGCTATCCTGCACCGGATAGTGATTTTTAAAGCTTCCTAAACATGTTCAATAACGAGTAAAACTTGTATTAAAGTTCAGAATTTCTGAGTTCAAGTCACTTTTTATCTTTTTTCAAGTTCAATATCTCCGGTGTCATTGCTTTTTATGCCTTTCTGTGGATGGCAGTTCAGTGGCTAGTTGAGCTTTCGGTGGATATCGCTATTCGCCTTTCGTAAAACTCGCCTCTGGTCTACATTCCTCTTTAATTTTGTCTCTAAAACGATTTGCGAAAAGTGAGCCAGTAAACAATGTTGAAAATGAGAAATAAAATAGGATAGAGTATTTTCATAACATTTTCTATGGTGTCGCTAATCTGTAACATGCTCATACAGTTTTCAAGTGACTTCTCTTCGACTTGTGGCACGTCGTTCGCGCAAGAGGTCTGAGGCGAATAACACGCGCTGTCAAAATCAAATCCATAGTTTTCCAAGACACCTGTTGGTTGCGTTTCTTCCTTGCCCTGGAAAGAGATACGAAGGGCAAAGACTGTGGAGAGCTTCAAAATATGTTGAAAAAACATTGTTTCCTATCAAAGCTTCATCATGTTTCCCAGTGCGGGCAAGCTAGAAAACGTTTTGACAAGCGAGAGTTTGTGTGAGAGTTTTCTCAACTCTTGTCCTGGTCAAGCGATAACAACAAATGCACAAGACTGAGTTGATGAGAGGTAACAAGCGAGAGTTTGTGTGAGAGTTTTCTCAACTCATGCCCTGGTCAAGCGATAACAACAGATGCACAAGACTCAGTTGATGAGAGGTAACAAGCGAGAGTTTGTGTGAGAGTTTTCTCAACTCTCATGTCCTGGTCAAACGAGAACAAGAGTTGCATGGGAGATGTTGAGAGTTGACAAGCGAGAGTTTGTATGAGAGTTCTCTCAACTCTCATGTTCTGGTGAAACGAGAACAAGAGTTGCATGAGATTCGATGAGAATTTGTATGAGAGGTTTCCCAACTCTTGTGTCCTGGTCAAACAAGGACTTATAAAAATTGGTTGGAACTGATCATATGAGATCATTACCAAATATATTTGTTAAAATCGTGATTCGAACTTCACGAATTTCCTTCACTTTCCTTTTAGAATAATACATCTATAAATTAAAGACACTCGTATATAAAGTACAGCGCTATACAACTCTGATCAACTTTCTTCCTCATTATAAGACCAGGGAATACTGGTTGCAAAGGTGTCGAAGTGGGTACAGATACATATATACATCCGTCTACGATCAAGAAAGTTTATTAGAATTCAGCTAGGACGTATTTCGCATCGTCAAACCTTGAATGTGAATCACAATTACACTCACGATCGAACATGGCCACCAAACTTCACATTTGAAATATTAAGTTTAATGCCCGGCTGATAATATATGAACAAGGGAAAAGTTGAGGGGAAATAAGTAAAAATAACAAAATACATTCAAACATTCCAGAATGATACAACTATACACTTCAAATAGGTCTTCGCACAATCCGCAATGTTTTACCGTCGCTGTACGAGTCTACTACACCAGACCATCCAAATGAACGCCAAGAAATTGCACATGAGTTATAACTTAATATGCACATTAGCACGGACCGTCTGAACTTTTTCTAGTTTTGAGATCACAATTATGTCATCATAACATGCAATTTGTCCAGAGTTAATTTGGATACGCATATTTAAACTAGAGTTTGCGAACGAAAGCCAACTAAAGAATGGCTTATAAACTTACGGTTCTGATCTGCCATATGATTGCGGT
Organism: Muricea muricata; assembly: GCA_963855995.1. NCBI lineage: Eukaryota > Metazoa > Cnidaria > Anthozoa > Malacalcyonacea > Plexauridae > Muricea > Muricea muricata. The sequence goes on along the minus strand of OY979728.1, from coordinate 11,639,535 downwards.
CTAATTCTTCCAGTGTTTGAACTTTGAGTTCTCTCCATTAAACACCGCGTTTTGTCTCGAAGAAGCACAAAAATTTCTCAGGATTCGCTTCGCTTGCCTGCGTACGAAATTATCCTGGTCTAATTTCAATCCATTCTGCCCGCCTGCGCATAATACGAATGCCCCCATGGTACGTGAGATATTACTCAGCCCGCCACGACGCGACTGTTATGTATAGATTTTCGTTCCGCTTGAAAAGCCTCAATTTCATACAAACACAATAGACTCTGACAGACAAATAAAACGCTCTTTAGAATTTTTAGCTATTAAAACTGATAATTTAGCTCTTGTGAACAATGAACATGTTTACGGGCCGTATCGACCACAACAACACACAATGGCACAAGTTATCTAACGCGTGGTCTCACTATAGCGACATTACACAAGCTAAATAAAGTCAACTGTTCGAAAAATGGATTTGCATTAGCAAGAGTTTCATCTTTAACTTTACCAGCCCTGGACGCGTCCATCATGAACTTTCTTTCTAGCGCTGATTTTCTTCAAACAAAGTGCAAAAAACATCACAATCAGTTCCAAAAGTTCACAAACAGTTATCACAGAAAGTCCGATCCATAAACCCAATTGTCCTCCAATGTCAGCCAGCAAGTTGATGGTCTAGAAACATCAATTAGGATATAATATTAATTCTTTTTAATATTCGATTTCGACAAACCACGGCCATGTTACCAAGGATAATAAGGATATATGATCTTCTACGTCCTTGTTGATGTGCCTTATAATTAACCTCGAGTGCACATCATCGGGAAGGCAAAATACTCACTCCATAAGAAAAACTCTCTTCGATTCTTTCATAGTTCAGTTCGTTGAAAAATACATTCAACTTCAAGAGGTTGTCACTGAAAAGAGATACTGGAAAAATCTTAATCTTCATATATCAAAAAGTGTTTGAAAAACGTTATATACATAAGAAAATCGACAGTCTGAATCATTCAATGCTTGAAACGATCTGACTTCAAGTTACCTGTCATCATCCCACTGTTTTTGCGATTCAAGATATTTCTAAGAAAGAAATTTAAGTCATTGACAAAAATCAGCATCATGATCAACAACTGCAGTGGTTCTTTAGTGGCAGGGCGAAATGTCTGGGCTGGCGAACCGTAATTAGAAAGTAGGGTGGGGGGGGGGGGTGTGTGCTAAGTGATAAATAAGCGAATATTTGTCCGTTTTTGATTTTAAGGTGGAAGCTATAGCTCTCAGTCCTTCCTCTATTTTTTACATAATTCGGCAAAACGCAACTTAGAGTAGAGATATGATATCAACAGGTACAGAGTGGAGGTATATACCCGGAGGTATATACCCGGAGGTATAAACCCGGCGGTATACACTTGGAAATATATACCCCTATATGCCCAGGAGTACATTATAAGCATACCCGATAAGCTATGGACGGCCATTCTGACGAACTGATTGTTTTTTGAATGATTTCCTCTCTGTAACAAATTAAAGTTTAAACAAATGAATAAGTTCTAGTAAGCAAGCTTCCGATTTGACTCTACCACTCCGCGCCGTCGGCTGTCTGGCAAACAATAACACATTTTGCATTTATTTAACCCGTCAGCTCCCTTGTCAGCCAGGAAGAGATGATTGTAGTCAAAATCATTTCTGGAACTCGCTAATGCTAAATATACTTTTTATGCTGCCCAAATGTCTTGTATTTAATTGTCAAAATGTTTGTAGTTTTAAATATACTTGTAGGAATTTCTTATACATTTCTAAATAAAATGTTTGGTAGTTTTAAATATACTTCTATGTATTCCTTTTGCATCTTCGTACATAAAATGTCTGTATTTTAAACGTATCAGCGTGTTTTGTATTTGCCAAAATGTTTTGTGTTTCAGCATTTTCATCTCGGTGTTTTCGTGAATGTTTCTTAATTTACCTGCAAGGCTGCCTGCAATCTTCAAGACATTCCAACTTATCGTGATTAAAAAGATATTTCACAGCCTTCAAACATTTTTCTAAAGCAAATAATCAATTTCTTCCAGTCAATTATATCCAGATAGGTTGGGTCATCTTGGCCTGTTGTAAAGAGCTAATCCAGATAACTATGCTGTACAAACTGTAAGAGTCAGTTCTTATTGAATCAGGACAAGGGTCGTCACAGTGAAAACCAAACTAACCTTGTTAAAGATATTTCTATTACACTATGCAAAGTCAGTTTTATCGCAGTGGAGGAAACCTGAACTAAACTAACTTTAAATTAATAAATACGACGCTCTCTGACTAGTAACCTGACTACGCAATTATATAAACTAACTTTGTCCGCACTGGATGTCTCTACCTGCACGGTTTTTCTCAGAATTCCAATAAGATAATCTCTTACAGGAGCGAGCCTAAACTATACTAACTTTAGTTCATTTATACTGGATAGCTCTGTAACATCTAAACTCTTCTTCATAGAGGTCCAGTAAGAATCATCTCATATTAATCCAGTATTACTACAGGAGGAAACCTGAACTAAACTAGCTTTATTTATACTGGATAGCTCTATCAGTTCTAAACTGTTCTTCCTAGAGGTCCAGTAAGGATCATCTCTTATTGATCCAGTGTTACTACAGGAGGAAACCTGAACTGAACTAGCTTTATTTATACTGGATAGCTCTACCAGTTCTAAACTGTTCTTCATAGAGGTCTAGTAAGGATCATCTGTTATTGACCCAGTGTTACTACAGGAGAAAACCTTAACTAAACTAGTTTACACTAACTTTCTTTCTACTGGATGGCCCTATCAGTACTAAACTGTTCTTTCTAGAGATCCAGTAAGGATCATCTCATATTGACCCAGTATTACTACAGGAGGAAACCTAAACTGAACTGGCTTTACTTGGATGGCTCTATCAGTTCTAAACTGTTCTTCATAGAGGTCCAGTAAGGATCATCTTATATTGATCTAGTGTTACTACAGGAGGAAACCTGAACTAAACTCATTTTATTTACACTAGATAGCTCTATTGCTGTTATCCCCGTCTGTTTACTAGCAATCTTCTTTCGCTGTTTTAATGGTTTCTGTTATTGTACATTTTTACCTAAAGATACTTACTTGTCTTCGTGTCGAAGATGTCACAAGGTGGTCTGTCAGAGGGATATGCCGCCTCTGAACACTTGCATCTTTCTCTCTGACTTAAACCCAGACAGGAATGAAAACATGCCTATACATGTAGATACATTAGAACTCGCTTGTATTAAAATATTAAACCCCCTTTTCTATGAATGGCTACTTTGCGACAGACCAGCTCAATATCTACTCATCCCGAGCTGCTTCAAATCTTGTCAATTAACGCATACACCATGCCATGAAGAAATAACACATACAGTCTTGATGCAAGTTGTGGTTTTAGCGGCTTAATGTAAGTTTGTCATTAAGTTGCATCAAGACTTGCTGGACGTTGCTGAAACAACTTGTTGCATCAAGCTTGTGGATAACAAGCCTTACAATCAACCTGTATTAAGCCGTTGACAACTTGCAGCAGACTTGTTTTGCAATGCGAACGCATCCTTATATCGGCTTGATGACTGCCAGGTAACAAGCCTGCAGCAAACTTAATGCTACAACTTGTGCGGGTTTTTTTTGGCCGTGTACAAGATAGCTCCGACAATGCAAATAATCTAGTATACATGTAGTTACACTCTACCTGTTGTGAATAAGTTGTGATATTTTCATAACGCCGATAAATGTTGCTGGTTGGCAGTTCGTCTACTGGAAGGCAACTTTTGTTATTGAATCTGTCCAGTCTGGTAATTTGTGTCTGCAAAGAAAATATAATATTGCAAGTACTGGAAACTCGTGATTGGTAAATTTGTAACGATTCGTGATTGGTAAAGGCAGAAATCATATTTGAAGTGCTTCCCTTACCTTCTTTATTCCTATTGATGTTGAAACCCCAGGAGATGCACTGAAGCCTTCTTCGAAAGGGAAAGTCATAGATCCTTGGCCGTGCAACAACACCCGAACACCTGCCTGATCTGTGAGAGGTCCCACATATTCGTGCTGTTCCACATTAAGTTCCAGTACAAGACCTTGAAAATGAACAGCTCTTATGACAAGGTCGTGTTATTGCACGACGGAGCTATAGATTTTACTAGGGCTGCAAGAACGAGAAAAATTACGAGATTTCTATTTCTTAAATTCTCCCCCAGAAACTTGTAATCGCCTTCGATAATCTGCTGTTTTCAAGACATATTGTCAAAAAAAAATATTATCAAGTTTGCAATAGCTAATTTTCAACGGAGAAATATTGTTCCATTACTCGTTCTCGTAACAGTATTAAAATTTAAAAATCCTTTTGCCAAAACTTGCCTTGTTTGTTAGAGCGCGTCCTAGCTGGCCCAATTAAGGCGTTGTTGTAATGTTGAAATTTGGTTGAATACGTCAACGAGGTTTGAAAGTGGGTGGTCAGCAGGTTTAATGTCAATGCAATTCACAATGTACTGTAGCTACATACTAAACAATAACGTCAAAAAAATATTTAGCTAATGGCTGCTGATTTATTTCAGAAATATCTTGCCTCCTTTCTCAGGAAATTAGTGGTCAAGCTTCCTTATTCATCTACAATTTGGAACTTGGAACACTTGGCAACTTTGAAAATTTTGTGTCCGGAGAAATTTTGAACGGTTTTTTTTCAACTCTGAGTTCTTAAAGGCAATTCCAAACTAAGTATAACGTTAAACAAATGTAATTTTGCAGATACCAAATTTCAAAATTATTTTATGACCCAGACTTCCATTTACCGTGCGAAGGACCTGCTTTAGTTGCTGTTAAGACAGGAAGTGGTTCTTCATCTTCTTCAGGGCCGCCATTGAACGTATAGCAATTCCCGTACTTGTAGTTCCACTGACGACTCCAAAACTTGCTCAGATTTCTGCAAAATAGATGCAAAAAGCATTTATTCGAGGTCTATATTAAAAACTTCGATGTACAACTTTAACCGTTCAAATTGAAGGACTTTTTCAATTATAGAGTCCTTGAATTTTGTATTGAATACTGGCCGTCTTTCTATGTTGTAGAAGTGAACTCCTTCTTGCTTCCATTTGTCCTGTTCTGTCAATGTTTTGTTCGCTTGTTTGTTCGTTGTTGTGTTGTCTTGTATAAAATCATTTGCAAACTATGTCGTGCAAGACCTCTTGAAGAGTATTTTGTACTCTTAATTAAAGTAGGATAAACGCCTGTAATAAGTATGTTTATGTAAAAAAGGTTTACACAGTAATATGATCAGTTCAACACATATCTATACATACCCAGCTTTGCAGTCGACTCCCTTCCAGGTACAATTGACGACAAGGTCTTCAAACTGGTGGCCCGATTCAGCAAGAGTTTTTGGATCCATGCCTCCAATCATCTGGTCTATTTTGATCCGCAATCTCGTTTCCAAGGTAATCGAATTTGCATCAGGGAAATCTCCCCCACCTTCACCATCATAATCGTAATCGTAATCGTAGTCATCGTAGCCGTAATCATTGTATCCGTAATCATCGTATCCGTAATCATTGTATCCGTGATCATTGTATCCGTGATCATTGTATCCGTGATCATTGTATTGATCATCATCATGATCATAATTATAGTCTGTGGTTGGTAAATCACTGTTTTGATACTGTGTATCTGTGGATTCTGTGCTTGGATAGTCTGTTGTTGAAAAGTCAGTAGTTCCAACGGTGCTTCCAATCTCGGCGGTAGGCTCACCTGTGCTAGTTGGAGCATTAGTGGTTGCACTATCAGCTGTGGAAATGTCAGTTGTGGGGGTGTTAGTGCTGGGGGAGTGGGTAGTTCCACTGTTAGAGGTAGGGTTGTTAGTGCTCGGGGCGTTAGTAACAGAAATGTCGGAGGTGGGATCATTGGTGCTTGGGTTCACAGTGATGGAGGTTCCAGTACCTGGGCTATCACTGGTAGGACTGTTCCGACGCCGTCTCCTTGCTTCAGAATCTGGACGAAATAACAAAGAAACAAAGCATTATTTCATTGTTAGCCATTGATAAGAATACCTTGACAAGAGAAGGAAAACAAAATGCATCACGGGTTGACTTCCATTAACGTTATATGGCCAACAAGGAGTGAAGTTTTGAAAAATGGATAAAGTGAGATACCATTCATGGTGCATGTTCAAGTTACTTACCCTCAGTTTCACTCCCAGAATACTGAAGATTTTCTTCGAGAAGATTCATGACCTCTTTAGGGACCATAATGTAGCGGAGCATGTTCAAATTGCAGATTGTCACGGCTGGGAATGAAAGACGCTAAAACGAAAGATAAATGTTGATTTCAATTGTGAACTTTTAGGTTAGTCATGTACCACATGCACGTCTTTCAAATGGACCACAAACCAGGTGGATGGCACTAAACGAAACAATTTTGATCAACGCCGCGCATCCTGATATCGGCTTTTTGATATAGCAACTCTGTTGAAAGATGTCAACAAGCTTGTTGCCACCTGGGCGTTTTTGACTGCATGTGATGTCAACAAGATTGTGCGATATGAGTTGTCGGCACACTTGTTCCAAATTTCTTGACAACTTGGGAGCAGCAGAGTGAACAAAACCATATTTATAAAATTGCCAGTTCAAACACGTACCTTCTCAAATGTTACCGATACAGAAGTCGCGACAGGGTTAGACAAATATTGTTGAAACAGTCCAGTAGCTTGGAAACCAAACATGAAAAAAGCGCCTAAACAACACAGGGACCAAAAGATCTTTCCGAACAGAGTTTGAGACGCACCCAGGCGGCCAATACCATGAGCTGTCGTATAATCAGCGAAATCTTGAACAAGATCTTTGAAAGACTTGTTTACTTTCTTTTGTTGCGATGGAGACATGCTATCGTTAGGTAATTCCTTTTCCATTCTTTCTCACGAACAAAAATGAAAACGTTCTAGCTGTTTTGGGTAGAGACAAGGTTCTTCTGTAAAGATCGTATCTAAAAATATTTGGTTCATTTAGCGACGTTCCATAATTACCTTCTCAAAAGCATTAGCAATTCATGAAAAAATTCGAAAGAAATACATAGTTAATCTGTGTTTACAGCCAAGTTTCGCAAACTTTAACCAAGATTTTCTCGCAACATATCCAGTCGTTTGAGAAGTCATTTCAAAACCTCGTAAGTGTTCATCCTTTGATTTCTAAATACAGAAAAGCAGACTAAAAAAGCTCGGCTTCGCCTCGTATTTTCAACCAGTTTGCCTGTGTTTAGAAATTAGAAGAACACAAACTTGGATTTGAAATATTTCTTCAAGACACTCATTCAACGTTGAAAAAAGATTAGTATTTCTATTCCGAAAATTTTCAATACATTTGACTGCAATTTGAGGCTGCAGAGAAAAATTTCTCACGACAGTGAAAAATTCCAGTCAAATGTATAAAAAAAACTATAAATTTTCAAAACCTTATTACTCTTGTTCTGAATGTCCAAACAGCAGCAAATATAAGACTAAAGTAATTCCGAATAAAGTGTGCGTAATTAGACTTTACACAATTAAAGTACTGTATATTTCGAGTCACTTGACTCATCTTCAGCAGAAATTTTACAAGTATGGCGTCAAATAGTACGCGCTTATAGTTAACGCCATACTTGTAAAATTTCTGCTGAAGATGAGTCAAGTGACTCGAAATATACAGTACTTAATTGTGTAAAATCTAATTATGCACACTTTATTCGGAATTACTTTAGTCTTATATAAGCTCTTTAAACTCGGGGGTTTTAATTTTGTGGTTTATTTTTGGCCGATGTGAAGGCAGAAAATCGATTACGCAAACTCGGATCGGAGGATGACGTGACTATAGTTCTGAGGCAAACGTTTACGCAATGAAGTTTAGAGCATACTTACAAAGAGCTGCAATCCAAAGATCTCTTCGCTTGCTACTTCGCAGACTTCAGCTGTTGCGCAAGATAATCCTGTATCGTTCAATGTCCTAATATGTGAGGTTGCCGTGGCAATCTTTATAATGGATAGCATGAATATACGCGTACTTCTGTCCGCAAAACGAAAACATACACATAAAGTACCTGTTCTGTTCGAAATAGCGTGATTTCTCGTTGGTTTCTCAAGACAAACGTGATTGGTTTACAGTCGACGTCAATTAGTCGAGGGAATTTTAAACCTGCATATGGCTGCGCCGCAGACTGTGTTTGGCTACTTGCGGCGAAGTAACTGTTGACCAGGATTACGCGCGGTTGCATGTAACCCGGCGAAAAAAGTCTTTTTCATCGTTTTTAATCCCAAAACTTAAAAAATGCTATTGCATTGTATGACTTATAATTCGGCGAACAGGGTGGAAAAACGTTATTTACCCAGTTGCGTTCTACCATTTCGAAAGGTGCGTGTGGGGTAGAAGCAAAACTGACTGAAGTTAAAACTAGTTCTAACTTTCAATCCCTGCTTTTCCGTCCGATAAGGAATTCAAGGATAGTAAAGAATAGTGGATTCGTTGCAGAGCCGACGACTTTGTTTGTACCAAGGATGGCTGTATAGCCACATATGCAGCTTGCATCTTGCGGATAAGGAATGGCCTTACTGCATAAAAAACACTCTAATCCTATTTCTTCAACAGCTAGCGGAGAAAGGTTGTGGAGGAGGCTATGTTATGGAAAAGACATGTTTTCTTTTGTGATTTTTTGTTTTAGGGGTTATGTGAACAAACACGCGTCATCCAAGTAGTAGCCATACCACATACGTAAAATTATTTGATTTAAGTAAACTTAGTAAACTGCTTTTTGTTTAATTTGAAACAGATTAAGCGGGCTGTCTATAGGAAGCTAGAGAAAGTCAGTAATGCTTAATTAGTAATAAAAACCATTTAGAACAGCTGCAGATTGATCAGATGCAGAAAAAAAATGATGCCTTAATTTTACTTCGGTTACTTCTCTCGTCGACAAAGTGCGTATGTTGGTTGTGCTGCTCTGAGTTGGTATCCACACCGTGCAAGCTGAAAAAATACGTCTGACACCGGCGGGAATCGAATCTAAAACCTCAGGAGTGATAGCTCATTGCTCTGCTCATGTTTTAAATAAAAAAGATACAATCAGTTTTACAATTGCTGAATTAGCACACTGCCCATCCTACTAGCAGGCTTCTCTTATATATGGCTTATCGAGTACCAACTATAATAAAAATCTACAGCAATTTTTAACGACTCATTTGCAATGTGATGTCATAACGAGGAAAATTTACAAAACAATAACATCGTTCAAAATATTGTTATTGAAGCAAGTCAACAAAATTTAGTAAAATAATTTACTCGGTTTCAAATGCGATTTTGAATAGAATCATAAACAACAGGGCTCGGTTGTACGAAAGGCGAATAACGCTATCCACTGGATAGTGATTTTTAAAGCTTTCTAAAACATGTTCAGTAACGGGTAAAACTTGTATTTCAGTTCAGCATTTTTGAGTTCAAGTCACTTTTTATCTTTTTTCAAGTTCAATATCTCCAGTGTCATTGCTTTTTATGCCTTTCTGTGGCAGTTCAGTCACTATTCGGTGGTTATCGCTATTCGCCTTTCGTAAAACTCGCCTCTGGTCTACATTCCTCTTTAATTTTGTCTCTAAAACGATTTGCGAAAAGTAAGCCAGTAAACAATGTTGAAAATGAGAAATAAAATAGGATAGAGTATTTTCATAACGTTTTCTATGGTGTCGCTAATCTGTAACATGCTCATGCAGTTTTCAAGTGATTTCTCTTCGACTTGTGGCACGTCGTTCGCGCAAGAGGTCTGAGGCGAATAACACGCGCTGTCAAAATCAAATCCATAGTTTTCCAGGACGCCCGTTGGTTGCTTTTCTTCCTTGCCCTGGAAAGAGATAGGAACGGTAAAGGCTGAGAAAAGCTTCAAAATATCGTTGCAAAAACATTGCCGAGTTTCCTATCAAAGTTTTGTCACGTTTGCCATGAGTGTAGACAAACTAGGAAACATTTTTGTGAGAAAAATTGCTTCCTGTCAATGTTTCATCATGTTTTCCAGTGTGGGCAAACTAGAAAACGTTTTGGGAGAAACATTAGTTTGCATGAGAATTAAAATACTGAAATAATTGCCCAAATACAAAACAATGACTATACTATACATAAATAACTAACACAACAATTTACAAACATAATACAAAGAGAGTATGGCTGTAGAAGGAAACTAAATTCCTAAATTCCTATAGGGTGGCTCGCGCACACGACTTTTCTTACCTTTTCCAAAGTTGAGCAGGCAGCTTTCAACCGTTGTTGCTGCAAAAATCGGCTACGCTTCGTGCTAAAGTAATTGACCATGCTGTACTCACAGAGGCCAACGAAGACAAAGCTAAAACAGCCAATATAGTACCAATCTAACGCCTTTATATAAGACACGACAGGCAAGCCCTGTTGGCTTGTGCCAATGAGCAACGTCGTCATTGTGAGAATTGTCGCAATGCCCATACCAACCCTGGCTGGCGCACAGTCTCTGTCAATCCACAGTGACAGCCATGATATTATTACTATCAAAATGGCAGGAATGTAGTTGTGGGTGAGGTAAAACTCGAACCGTCGATGGAGGTGTATGTACAGCGTTAGGACATTAAAATCACCTGAAAGAATTAAGAATAGTTTGACCAGCTTGGAGATTGAACTGCACTGCCACTTATTGCAAGTTATCAATATTACTGTCATGTTGACAAGAAGTATAATTGCAGCAAACTTGTCAAATTCATCAAGTTGCAACAAGTCTGCTAAAATGAAACTTGTTGTAACTTGTCATTTGCAGACGTGTTACAAGTTGTTGAAACAACTTCGAACAAGCCTGTAGATAAGTAGATAACAAGTTTCGACAATCAACTTGAACCAAGTCTGTTGGCAACTTGAAACAGTCTTGTTGTCATTAAGCTGTCGCAAGCCATGCGATGCATCCTGATATCTGCATGCTTGTTGATAACAAGTATGTTAAACAAGATGTCAACAGACTTGTTGGGCTTTTTGGCTATATGTACTACCTACCCACTGTGTAATTAGCTACACTGCTCGCGATTTCAAGTTTTTCAATGTAAAATTGTGGTATGACTAATTCGCTTTTATACACTGACGTTTCGGTTTTGTTTGTCATCCACCTGTAGACGATCTCGTTTATTGAGTGTCCATCTATATATAAAGTAAACAAATACACTATTCACTAGACCAAACACTAAACTAAATCTATAGCATGAAATACTGACAAAAACCACAGTACATTCAGTACATATAACAACTTACAACTCATGATGACCAATTTACATTTTTGATGGTCCATTGGAAAATCATAGAAATCCATTGGGCACGATAATGTTAGAGTCAACCTACGTGATAAAGGAGGTTGTGAACATTTTAACGAAATTTTCAAAATTTGAGGAATCACGGGAGGAATTGATCAGAGTAACTGCTGAACTTGAGCAAATGAACTCGAATATTTTCGGAATGCTTCTATTGCCGGGACTGTAAGACGCATTTACCGTCTAGAAATGAAGTCAAAAGACCCAACCTATTGCTGAAATACACGGTGCCATCTTGGTACAATCTTAAAAGCTGATTCTTTGCCGTGATCGTATGGTATTTTCCATCTTTCTCATTTTCAAAATAGGCATCAGGAAGCCATATTGTGTCCGAAACAAAACCAGGCGAAAATCCAAGATATTCTTTCTCTGTGAGGTTTAGGCCGTCGAAAGCTAGTCTAGGATCTCTCCACGTCTGCCGGAAGTACATCTGCATGTCTAGCTCCTGAAATTAAGACAAAGAAAAGCAGGATAAAGCTATAAAATCAGGAACTTATACAACTCGTTTAGCTTTGGTAGGTTTTTTAAAAATAAATGGTTTTGAGCGTTTGCTTGCAGAAAATACTTCCACTGACTTTTTTCTCCCAGAAAATAAAATGTTTTGTGCAGCTCTGTTGCTGCGATAGAGCAAGTGTCGATGTGCTAGTGGGATGTGGTAGCTAGGAAGATGATGATTTTGACAAGGCTCGTTATCATCGATATTAGTGTTGATCATCATAATAGATAGTTGTGATTGCATTGCAGATGTAGGAAGTGATTATTATGATTATGGTAGTGATATATTGATGATGAGGAAAGTGATGATCGATAGTTGTGATTGCAGAAAGTAGGGAGTGGCCCTTTGCTAGTAAACTATCTTCAATAAATCTTACCATATCTGATTCTTTCACATTATTGATGGAAACGATGTATATTCCAACACTAACAACTACTGGTTGACCTGGAAAAATATTGGAATGTGCTTAGATGAACAACTGGAAACATTATACTGAGTAAATCTATCAGTTCAAGACTGTTCTCCTTCTCAAGTCCAGAAGATCTATTATTCATACTGCACGAGAAATCGACACATTTCACTAATTAAACTTTGATTTCTCAACATTTAGTAACAACTTGCAGTATCATTTTTTTCAAGCAGGCATAAATTCATTTGACACATTTGCTGCGGGGAATTAAACCATAATGACAATGACGACTAAGGCTCTGAAGTCAGATTTTGCCACTGTAACACCATGTGGTTAAACCTTTGTTTAACTCCTGTAGAACTGTGGAGTTTTTAATTTAATTGTTAATTAGCATTGTTAGCCAAGATATACACAAATATTAGTCAGTAGACGAGATCTTAAAGACTTTAAAGATCTTAAAGATTTAGATAGAAAATCCAAAATGCACAAGTCTGCTGAGATCTAGCAGACAGACTTGGTCAACTAGAATGCTTTCGCGCGGCTGGCAAGAACTTGTTGAAGACAAATCTGTTGCAAGTTGCCAACAGACTTATCGCACGTTGATTGTGAAAACGTGTTATCATGAGCCTTGTTGCAATTCACTGTCAAAACTTGCTATCAACAGGCTTGTTGCAAGTTGATTGTATTAATTTCAAATTAAATTTGCAATCCACAGGCTTGCTGCAAGTCGTTTCAAAAATGAGAAATGACAAGTTGCAAGAAACCGGCATAGAATTTGCAACAAGTCTGTGGAGGTTTGGCTGTGTAGATAATTTCTGGAGCAAAGCTCAGTCCCAGAGAACTTGGAATTGCAGTCACTCTCAAGGGTAAATGTCTCTTAATTTCGAGTGGACTTCATAAACATGCCGAAATTCAAGCCAGGAACAGACGATCACCAACTATAAGTCCTCCAGCATGAATGAAACCTACACGTCTTTGCAACGCCGCCCTGGCACTCCCCGACGGAAGAGTGCGAGCCTATGGGGCTAGGTGGACGACATACAAACCATTTTCACAGGGACGCATTCCTTTATCGTACACATCTGGATGGAGTAATTTCTTGATGGAGTTCACAGCATTCAGGCAAGTTCTAAGGAAAGAAAAAGAAACTGCACTCCTGTATGTTGCGCGGCTGAAAAAACAAGAATCGAGACCTTTCTCCTATGTAATCGCAGCGTATTGGGTCGAAAGCTTAATAAATTAACGTGGTAACTAAATAAACTTCTACAAGTTTTTACAATAAATTTCTGTTGAACTGAACGAATTCGAAAGAATAAACATACCAGAAACTGCACTCCTGCATGTCGCACGGCTGAAAAACATGAATCGAGACCTTTCTCTTATGTAATCGCAGCATATTGGGTCGAAAGCTTAATAAGTTAACGTGGTAACTAAATAAACTTCTACAAGTTTTTACAATAAATTTCTGTTGAACTTCACATTTTTTAACAACTGGCTCTAAAAGAAATGGCGTCGTAATATTGCCAAAGCGGACCGTTTAAACTAATAAAGTTCGCTTCACAATTTTCATTACTTTAAGGCGATACTTACGAAGGCTTTGATGTATTCCGTGTGCTTTCGCCGTTCGATATGGAAACGGCGACAAACAATGACAGTATAACGTAGACGAACTCGGACATGGCTTGCTAACGCGATAAAACAGCCGCAACTCGAAGGCGACAATCGATTTCTCCCTACGTCGAAAGAAACAAAACGTATTTATACAGTCGATAAAACACAGCAGTTGGAGAGCATTTCAACCGTTTAAATGATCAATAAATTATGAATTTTTAATAGATTATACTCCTAAATTCACAGGAGGCGAAATTAAGTGCTTTGTCAATGCCACTTTTTTCTTGTAAAATTAACAATTTCGAAGTTTCATAGGGTCAAGTGACAAGTGTGTTGAAACTTCAAGGTTTTTGAAGTAAATATATACTTAAAAAATTGACTGAAAACATTCACGAATACAAGTGACAGTATAATTACAAAACATGTATTCTAAATTAACATGTTTCAAATCGGTTTTTACGGGAAAGAAAGTTTACTAATGGCATGATTGCTCTGCAATTTGACAGCAACATATACTGCGGACTTTGTGCTTGTTCTTCAGTTAAAAGTAATTTTAATTTTCGGCAAAAGCAAAGAGCTTGTGTAAATTAATATAGACATATTCCGGAGGGATTAAACAGGATGAACCGGAATTATTTTTTGCTTAATTTTTGTCGGGTTTTGTTTTGTAATCCATCGGAAAAAATGATAGATATACATATATATACTACTAGCACGCGCGAAAGTTTCAAGAGCCAAAAGATACGGTAGCTAGGCGAACTATGTGAAAACTTTTAAACCTGCAACCGAAACTTTTCACACATGTATATATATTATTATATGTATTTTCAATTATAATAATTTTTCAAACTTATTAAAACATCATGCATGAGCGAAACACAAAGAGGAAAAGCAATTTGGAAAGTAATAAAATAAGCTCGAATGCTGTTTACAACTTCGTGCTAAAACTTCGGCTAACTCTTCGATTTCTTAGCCAATTTTTTGTTTGAAACGGGTACGTCTCTATTCGGAAATCGTTTGCGACGATTGTTTAGAGTTTTAAAAAATTACACGCATTATAAAGCGATACGCATGCTGACAATGTAATTTAAATGCAAAATCTACCTGCACAAAAACATACAAAGGGTATAGAAGACGCACCGCTTGATGGAGAATAGCTGCGAGCATTTGTTTACACCACAAGCAGATCGAGCGTGTTGCGTTGAAATATATTTTAGTCGCCAATGTTGATTTAATGAAATCTCAAAAATTGCGCGTTTTTGAACATAGTTGTCTAGAAGTTATCTCCGAGTATAAAGCTTAACTTGATGCAAATTATGCAAGTTAACTTGTATAGCCTCACAGTTAATGCGCAAGGTCACAGGGGTTCTCAAAAACTTTGACATGCAACTTATGATCGATTTACCATGCTCACAAGGAAAATGGCTTCAAAATATAACTCCGTGCAAATTACTAAAACTGCCTGATTGCTTTCCCAGTGGTTACAGCTATTTCCTAAATGAGAATTAGCGCAAAGCATCTATGGATGAGGAGGGATGACGCAAAGCTACAGGAAGCTGTAAAAGTTAAAATTGGGGAAAGAAAATATAAAAGATGCCTCGTTATCTATAAGGAAATGCCTCAAAGGTTGTTTGCACTATTCGTTTCATGTCTCATGATTGCTGCTCTCTATCACACTACCCCCCCCCCCCCCCCAAAGAGGCTTCTTATGCTTTGCAGTCTCGATTAGGACATAAACAAGACGCCTGCTGAGGCGCTTGCTCCGCTTGCCTTATACTGTGCTTATACATAGACGTTAAAAACTCACGTGGAAACATTGTCAATTGCGCAATCAAATGCGTTCAAAACACCAGAATCAATTGGTCGTTTTAGAACATTTTGAACAAGAATTTTGCACGGGGAACCTGGTTGTAGCATACGTATTTTAGTATACATGTCAAAATGTGTTCTAAACGTTGTCTTAAACGTGTTTTCTAAAGGTTGTGTCGCTGATGTTGAGTGCAGGCGACAAATACAGCAGTGATTCGCGATGGCATGCGGCCAAGGTGACACCGACGATGACGAACAAAAAACAAAGGAGTCCATTTTAAGGCTTTGCCGCTCCTGTGCAGGTGGAGCAATAATATTAATGTATTTTTAACACTCTAGATCGGCAGTGAAAACTCCATAAAGAAACAATTTGCTCTCTCGGTAATATTTCTTGGAATTGATGGTGACCCGTTCCAGTTCCTGAAAAGTTCTATAAGTTTAGATACACTAATTCACATTGAATTTGCATATATGTATGTACGTGTCACAATATACGTGTTCGTGGAATTTCTACGTTATAGAGCATTATTTCAAGCTATACTTAATATCGTTTTATCTGCGATTGATTGTACGACAGGGTTCGGTTGTACGAAAGATAAATAGTGCTATCCACTGGATAGTGATTTCTTGTCCGGTCTTAAAAATGCTTTTAAATGCAATAAAACTAAATGTACTTTTACCAAATTATAAGTTCCCCGATTTAACTTTAAAATTCTAAACACTAGATTTGACCATTCCAGTAAATCAACAATTTTAGAACGTTTGAAAAAGTCGCAATCCGGTGGATAGTCGCTAACTTTATCCATCTTTCATACAACTAGCACAAGGTAAATACCTCTATCCACTGGATAGTGATTTTCTCAAACTTTCTAAACATGTTCAGAAACCGGTAAAACCCCATATTAAAATTCAGCATTTTCGAGTTAAAGTCACTTTTTATCTCTTGCTAGTTCAATATCCCTGGTGTCATTGCTTTATAGTATGCATTTCCGAAACAGTTATAGGCAAATTGCTATGCGGTGGGCAATGGTATCCACCTTTGTGTGATGTATATATAACCGCTTCTCGGATTCGATAGCTATACTCTCAGTCTTCCCTACAAAATATGTAGTAGTATATGTAAATAAGAACGGTTCTTTCACTATTTGAAATTCCCCATGAGTCTTCGCTAAAAACGTTGAATTTTGTTCATCGTTTCAGATGTTGAAAGAACCTGCCAGCTGAAAACATTAATTCGCAATAGTATAGTATACTATACTAACATGACTGCAGGCTACAAGAATTAAAAAGAATCCTGTACACCGTAACAAAAATACTCACCAAAGCTTCTTGGAATTCCGCCATCTCATTACACAGACGGCATCTTCACGCGTAGACGTTCTCACATATATTCGTGATTTTCACTGACTATGGCTGTGACTTGTGGGAAAAACTATATTCTGAAAATATCACAGAACGCTGGTCCAGCGTTAAACCGCAAATCAAATAAAAGCCCACAAAGAAGACGCGATTCAGTAACACACGCGATACAATTATACAAATATACTTTTTCTTGGGTATTTACCTAATTTTTTGCAGGGCAGACGCGCATTAATTACCTTCACATTGGGTCCGACGTTTGTTTTCTTGGATGTTTTGTGTACTTTCAAAAATTGAAAAATCTCATCACATTATTGCGTCTGGTTTGTATGGACCCCAAATATCACTGGTTATAAATAAATATTGTTTAGTCGACTGAGTACGTACCTTCGGACTTCTTTTCCTTAAAATGACATTACCAACTTCTTTAAAATACTTCAATATGTACGTACAACTTACGATTATAAAGTATGGTGCTAACGAATTGTGGTCAATCAAGAAAATGAGGAAAGCTTTACAAACGATGATACCGCGCACCGTTTTTGAAATGCATGCCAAATTTCGTACGTTATATAACACGACAGGTACTGTTTGAATTTTTAATAACACAGCTGATACTGAATACCAAGTTAAACAATAATATGAATGTATTCAGGACTAATTGAAGAACGATTGTGATTAATTTAAACCAAAGCTTAAACTTTGTGGCGCGCAGGGGACATGGGTAGCGTCTTGTAGAAGCCAAATTTAGAAAATTTGCTTTAGGATTTTGCAACGAGAATGCATCAAGATTTTCGATATTTGGGCGTTTGCTTTCGATTCACGAATGCCAGGCTATCTCAAGTCGACAAACTAGAAAATGTTTGTTATCAATCCAGTCTGTCTGAAAACATGGAAAAGTACTGGCACTAGTTGTCAAATAGAAATCTATTTTCCGACCCAAATTATAAAATTTCTCGTGAAATATAATTTACTTTGTTTCTAAATTTCTGGCAGACTTATAATTTTTATTATTTAAGACAGTTACTAAGTTTCAACAGGTTTCACAAAGGAAAACAAAAGATAAAATATTGATTTCTATTTGGTAACGGTCAGACCAGCTGGATGTTTTGTCATGTTTCTTAGTGCAAGCTAACTAGTAGCAGACACTTTATATTGTTCTTTAATCCAGCTGATCTGACCGTAAGTTTCCATTTAGCTGTTTTTAATCACTTATCTTTTATTTTCCTTTACGAAACTTGTTGAAACTTTGTAATCATGTTCAATAAAGAAAATTATAAGTCCGCCAGAAATTTAGAACCGAAGCAAATTATACTTAATGAGGAATTTGCTAGTTTAACTCGAAAAAATGGATTTCTATCTGACAACTAGTGCCAGTACTTTTTCGTGTTTTCAGAACGCCTAGATATTAGTTTAATGTTCCTTTTAACAACTTGTATCCGGTAAACAGCGAGCTAAGGGAGTTATTGGAAAGCGGATATATAGAAAATACGTGGGTGCACGGAAATACCTGGTTTATTTCAAGTGTTGAACTTGATAATTTACACATTTACTAATATCATAAATAACCTCACATGTGAGATTCAGCTTTATCAGAGCCCGAAATCCCTATAAAGCACTATACTTCATATAATAAACAAGCATAATGGCCATATGGAAACATTCCTCATTTAACGTGTACAGATTTTATTCTTTCTGGGAAGAATATGATAAGAGACGCTGTCATTTACTGTTCTTATGTGCTTGTTCTGCATTTGCTTAGCAAGTGCTTAATTTGGTTGACAATGCATTGCGCCATTGGGAGGTTATGCATGGAGTGCCCTTGGAATGTCGTTTGTCAGCAAAATGTTCAAGTCTGCTGGATCTATGTATATCTTTCAAGTGATCAGTTTCAAATGTTGGTAGAAATTAGTCACCCCCATGCAACAGGAGACTTTTATATCAGATGGTTTAGATGCAGCGTGTTCCATGTACGAAATAGTCGTGATCAAAGCCCTGTTCACTTCCCATGACGTGTTCGGTTGGGGGTATTTTACTGGGAAAACCGATAGAATTATCCAACTACGCAACATTTTCATCTATAATCGGTGGGTTAAACTCTTTCTATAGTCCTGTCAGCGTTTTGTCATGTTCCCCAGTGTGGACAAACTAGGAAACATTTTCGTTGAAAATATTAGCCCGCACGAATCTTAAGATATTGCTTGCACATAGACATATTAGGTTAGTTTGTTCACGGCAGGAAGGTGTAAATGATCAAGACTGTCTAATGTCTTCATCTGGGGTGATCCTTCCAGTTTAAAACGAAAAAAGCTTTTTACGGCTATTTTTCATAAATTGTTTGTTGTTTTCATTCCTGAGATATTTTGCATAATGCATGCCAGCAGTCCGCGTTGGATTATCAAGCATGCGCATGTCACGTCAGAAGTGGTATCATGCGACATTTTAATATTGGAATAAATTACCTTTGGCAGAAACGCTGTTAAAACGTTTAAGAGGTTGTTCATTTTTTGCAGTGAAATTGATAAGTATTCTTAAAATTAAACTAAAAGCAATGTTAGTTAACATAACAAAATACTCATAATAATATTCGACTTTGACAAAATCCAAAAGAACATTGATTTTATTTCAACTTTTGTCCGTGACATTTGTTGAGGACACACTGTAGATTTCATTAATTCTCACTGCTTTCGTTAAATCCCAGGTTGGCAGCAGCGGTCACTGCAATATGGTTCAGTTGACTTCCCACTATGCTTGGCGGTGATGACGTCACGGTTCGAAATGACGTCATTGTCGCTGACGCAGTCAAATCGGTCGATGACGTCAGCTTGCATGAGGATGCCAACGTTGTTGCCGACGTCTTGGTTCGGAATGTGACGGTGCGGGCTTCGGAACGAGATCGTCCACAAAGGATTCGAACAGATTCGCGGAAATTGGGCAGGCGGAGCGCATAGATGAAAGGATTCATGCAGGAATTGAGGACGACGAAAAGAAACGACAGATCTCTAAACCAGTGGATGGCCTGACATGAGCACGAGGTACAGAAATTCATGAGGTAGATCATCAACAAGGAAGGCGTGTAACACACAGAGAACACCAAGAGCATCAAAATAAAAGCACGGGTGATCCTCTCTTCGCTTTTCAGTGCGTTGTTTTGCACGCGACTCTCCTCGCCGGACGCCATCATCTCATTGAGCTCGCGAATTTGAGCACGCAGCTTGCGATGGACACGCACGAAGGCGAAGACGAGCACGAAGAACGTGACCAACACCGAGGCGTTACCGAACACGAAGAAATACCATATGAAACCGATTTTGTGCTGAAGAAATGGCAGAGCGATTGAGATCATCCAAATCACGACAGAACTGATTAAAGCTCTCTTGTTGTTTAAGGTGGCTCTGTACTGCAGCGGAGACGTGATTGCAATGTAACGATCGATCGTGAGCATGCCCAAACTGAAGACGGACGCTGTGCAAGCGGTGAAATAGAACGGCTGAAGGTACACATGATAGATCAATGGCAAGCCGAATGCTTCACGAACATGCACGAAGGCAGCCAAGGGTTCGACGACCAGCCCGACCAGGATATCGGCAATTCCGAGATTTAAAATGAACCAGTTAAACGGAGTGCGCATTTTGCCGTTGGGGTTTTTCAACACGACCACAAATACCAAAAGGTTTCCGGGAATTGTGATGAGTGCGAGGAAACCAGATACGCAAGCATTGGTGTAGGAGATCTCTTCATTGGGCCACACTCCCAGGCAACGTTGTTGATTCACATTCAGACTCGACATGTTTTAACACTACATTGAAAGAAACGCCATGCTTAGATCATTGTTCAGTAAAACACCTCACTTTTTTCTTAAGTACAATTCAAAGAATTGCCTCAAAAGTTTATTTAGGCAAGCCTGGAAGTATTGCTTGAAATTTTTACTTTGTAAAAGTAACAAAATGGACAAATATACAGACAAATATACTCAATTGAAAGTATTACTAAAATAGAATTTAACAGAACATTTATATTTAGGCGGTATATAGTAAAGGGGAGGCAACAGTCCCGAGGCGTAACTTAGCCAAGCACACTCAACCTTGTCTGTTTTCTGGCTCTGCTGTCTTCGCTTTGGAAATAACTGTAAACGTTTTTACTTCGCCAAAGTATAACAAAAGTGACGAAGTAAAATCTTGACTGTTGCAAGCATAAATATTACTTCGTTACAAGTATATATTCATTGACTTTAATAATTACTTCGCTACTAGCTAACACTGATGACAGGATAACGAATTACGCATTCTCCCTTAAACAGCGCATTTTTCTAGTCTGACTAGGTGCAGTTTCCGATTGACGAGTCTTCAAAAAACCTTTTAAAACAATAGTTACCTTAATTCCAAATAGCAGAACTCCAATATAACCGTGATTCAAACAAAGTCTGGCAGCTCTGACAGCAGGTGAAGAGAAGAACGATGACTTGGAAATGACTTGGAAATGACTTCCCATCTCCTCCGCGTCAAAACGAAATTAAGTTTAAAATTCAATTAACGGAACTTTTTTCGGTGGCTGAACGTTTCTCTTAATGAATTTTTACACCTAATCCGAAATAGACTTTACAAATTAGCAATGCGAATGCTCCTCATTTTCACGGCTGATTGCATTTTAGCTAAATTTTGTCCGTCGATCCAATTTTCAGTTCTCTTACATGCACGCAAACGCTACAACGGTTTAAACTCTTCCAAGTAATTCCCATTTAACACACAGACGGCTAGGAATTCTCCCCTAGAAACCCGCATATTTGGATCATCTGCTGTTTTCAAGACATATTGTGTCAAAAAAGGATCTTATCAAATTTGCGATAGCTGATTTTCAACGACAAAGTCTTATAGTCTCACTTGTTCTCGTAGCCGCAGTTGAATCAAAGCTCCCTAATCGAAATCCGTTGACAGTGAAAACAACTTCTGAAGAAACGAGTGATTACAACTTGAAATTTTCGTAGCGGAACTAAATAGCAGGGCTGCCCGTATCACTGGTGCCGGGTATTAGAATAAGACAAGAAATGTGTGGGGTAAAATGTTTTGAACTTCGAAATTACTTTTAACCTTCTCGACGAGATGGTTCTAAATTAATGATTGTAACGTGTTTGCCGCGTTCGATTGGAGTACGAGAGCAGAGTAATTCTTATTAATTGATTCTAATTTCAACAAATTATTTCAAATTGAAAAGAAATGATTCGTTTCCTAATCAAGAAGGTGGGAAACAAAGAAAGAACGCAACTTAATTACACGAAAAGATCGCAGAAAGCTAAGCGGTGTCCGTGTTTCTATATGCAGCTCTAGACACACGAGTGGGATTTCAGAGGAACAAGAACATAAACTCTTTATTTCGAGTTTTTTCGAACCACCGCAAGACACAAGCGTTTGTGTAGGAGTAGGTCGCCTAGGTGATTACAAGTCAACATTTGCTGCACGAGCAGCGAAGCCAATATACAGGTTTGCGATTATTAAGCCTAAGGCGACTGCCAGTTTGCCTTCCACCAGCAACTTTCGAAGCATTATTCGTACCCCCCTCCCAAGCTTTATGTGATTGGAAAAACTAGTCCCCCCCCGTTGAACAGACATGCGTTTCTTGTCACAGCGTCATCTCATAACAAACTTCATCTCCAAAAAACAAAACACCACTTGCCGGCAAATATTAAAAATCGCATTTGCGACCACCACAGGTGATCATAACTCAAGAGGTGGACATCGTCATTTTTTTAGCCGAAGATAAGCGCGATTTTATCGTCTGATATATATACATACACATACGAACTGAACCTCGTCATTATTCTATGACCCTGCAAAGCTGTACAGGGCGAGTCGGTGGCCAAATGAGAACGTTTTGTTCGTGCAGTCAACAT
This sequence comes from Muricea muricata, assembly GCA_963855995.1. NCBI lineage: Eukaryota > Metazoa > Cnidaria > Anthozoa > Malacalcyonacea > Plexauridae > Muricea > Muricea muricata. The sequence continues at coordinate 11,616,649 of OY979728.1, read as the reverse complement.
AGGAGGGTAAATCTACCCTCGGCTAATGTACCCTCGGGTAATACACCGTCGGATAATGTACCCTCGGATAATGTACCCTCGGATAATGTACCCTCGGAGTTCCAATTTTCTTGGCACTTCTGCAGCATGTCACTGTATCTGAGAGAGCAACTAACAAAATTTCAACGGAGCTAGGAGCGTCCATGTATGCGTTGACGTGTCAATGCGCATTCTAGAGAGGCATGGACAATTGTGGACAGAAGGATATGTTAGATGACTTCTTGGAACTCCCAAAAGTCTCTTTCGTATCCTTCATTCACGTGATCCAGTAAGACTTTACGTCGCATTTCACAGTATCTGAAATGACAAAGTACACACACTTGTAGCAAGTGTCTTAAAAAGTCATCAACAAGCGGTGTTCATACTGCTTGCTCCAAGTTGTCAACAAGTTTAGAACAACTGGTAACAAGCTTGACAGCACAATGAGATTTGCCACAAGGTTGTCCTAGCAACTCTGATACAAACCTGTTGTAACAAGATTGTCACAAAATGAACCACACAAAGCTGTAACAATACCGCTATATCATGCCTGTATGTTGGAGAGGAGCAAACCTTGTCTCAAGTCTGATAGGCCCGTCAAGCTTGCAGGCAACGTACGTTCTAGCGATAATTATTATAGAAAGCACAGTGCTTTATAGGGATTTCGGGCACTGATAAAACTGACAATCTCACATGTGAGATAAATACATGAAAATAATGAACAGAAAGAATACAAGGGTAGTTGGAAATACCAGATGTATTTCTCGTGTTAAACATGATATTTCCGCGCACTCATATATTATTTAAGGGGGTTACAGACTGTTGTGAGTGTTTTGTCATAGGCGGCCCAATTTACTATGTAGTTTCAGAAACATACAGAGGTCAGCGCGCATATAAAATACTTTGTAAGTATGTTGGTAAGTTGATAGTCTCTCACACTTTTAATACATGATCTAAGTTCACTGCTTGAACTAATTTAAACACAGTACGCCTACGTCTTTGCTTAATTTTTTTTTATCGGCAAATATTGCAATGCTCCCCTGTATTTGTCTTTTCGTTCTTTTAGGACTTGCTTCATCATTCATTTTATTAATTTCGCCTTCATTTCATTGCTTTGTGCAAAATTTGAAGACATTTTGAATGAACAATGCACGTTTTCCGTGCGCCATAGTCAATACTGCACTCAAAGGACTCCAAAACACACGTGATTGATTTTGACCAATCGTGGACGTGGAGTTTGTACAGTGAACGAAGATCATATATTAATCTCGATTTATTATCATACCTGTATTTGTCTTGAACTTTCTGCTTTATACAACTAAGATTTTCTGAACTTATGTCGCGTTCCAGATATTCCGAGAGCGTTTCCGTCGCCATCTCCACGTCTTTCTGATTGTCCTTGAAAACATCGTCAGGAAAAACCATTGAAATACAGTAAAAGACCAGTGAAATTCACAAATATTGAATAATTGACTTAGGGCCTTGCGGCATGCGAGAAAAAGTTGTCTGGTTGAGACTTGTGTCACTTAAAATCCAAAAGAAGCATTTCAAAATCTCGTTTGTAAAATTCATAAAACTTTAAATCTCTAAAAATAGTCTCATATATCTCAATAGTATAGGGTATGTTATGTAAGCGTGTTATGTAATTTTCTCGACAAATGGCATAACAATACCTCAAATATCACTGTCTGGTTATTCTTCTGAAGATAAAACGCAAACACATAGGTATATTTTAGTGTGTTGCGACACATTGACAGCACTTTGACCGCTTTATTGAGGAACTGGACCTACAAAGAAATATACACAACATCACAGTACTGAGTGCGAAGTCTTAAGGTTTAGGGGAACTACAGAGAGAAACGCTGTTGAAGAAACATTGTTTCCTACCAATGTTTTGTTATGTTTCCCACAGTGTGAGCAACCTAGGAAATATTGTTGCGAGAAACATTGTTTCCTACTAATGTTTTTGTCATGCAAGTGAAAAACTTTTAACAAGCTTCTCTTTTGGTGTAGTAGAATAGTAAATATACCTCTATCCATGACATGTTTTGTTTTTGCATCTCGTTCATCTTCGCCAGCACTTTCGCCTCCAACTGCGGGAAAAACCAAATTAAAAATACTACCAATGGCAAAATAAACCTATGTCATAGATTAAGTATACATCGATGTGCAACTGGGGATACTTCGCCTATGATTTTATTCGCTGTCTCACGGATAACGTCATATCCATACTCATTTCTGGCAAGTACATTTGTTCGAATTTCAATGTAAATGTATTACAGAAAAATGGTTTCTGCCAACTTATAAGCGACCAGGACAAAAAGATAACTTCATTTGTTGCGTGAAATATACAGCGCAACTTCTTATTATATATTTCTGTGAACCAAGGCAATCTAGCGAAAAGTTTTCTTAAAATCGCCATTTTTTTGACATTTCCACATCTAATTCCTTATAAAATCTTGCATGTGTACTTGCCGGAAATGAGCGTGTGTATGACGTACCTAAGCCACTCACGTAAGACATGAAATACCCGGAGTTGCACATCTATGTATGCTTAATCTACGCGAACACAATTTGTCGACAGCTTGTGAACAAGTTCAACTTGTTTGTAGCTGTGCCAAAATGATCGTTTTTCCAGAGTGACGTTCATTACCTCATTTTCTAGCTTCGCGCTCTGTATGTGATTCATGTATCTATTGCAGTAAAACAGATATCTTTCCAATGAGGCTCTTGACTTCTATGGAAAATTCATTGAATTACAAACATTGAATATACGAGTACTCTTTATCTAGTTTGCGGCTAGCGCTTGTACAATATTATAATTAAACATGATCAATAATATCATAATCACTTATATCATGAATATTATATTATATTCTTTATCAACACTTTTTGATTATATATAATCAATATACATGATATATCATGAATATTACTATTCTTCATTACCATCAAGACTTATTAATAATGTATAATCAATATAAAACTGTATCACTACTATGAGAGAAATGTAACCTGTGAGAATAACCAGCTTACATTCTGAGCATCTCGGGCATTCTGCGAGTCCTTTTCATCATAACGGTTGCAACTATACCTGAAATATAGCAATTGCCTTAAGCTTGGGACAAACTAGAAAACATTTTTGTGGAAACATTAAAAGCTGCTTGCCGCGAAACGTGACATATTCCCAAATAAATTTAAAATAAGTTTAAACAGATTTGAGCTAATGTTTCTCACAAAAAATGTTTCTCACAAAAAATGTTTCCTAGTTTGACCACACCTGGAAACATGACAAAACATTGACAAGCAGGAACCAATATTTCCCCATCAATGTTTCCTAGTTTCAAATATTCCAAGTACAAATATTCATAAACCACTCACCAGTTAGATCCATGGGGCTCCCAGGGTCCAAGACATACCCAACAAAAATCGGCCTAAAATTGTAAGAGTAGGTGCACTTAGCGTACGCCAATATATCTATCACTGATCTGCCAGTAAACTAAAGAATGCTTACAAATAGAGCCAAAGAATACCAAAGAATTTTACATTTTAGGATTTGAATTTTAAATTGAAAACTCGTTCTTTTGTTTTTTAAATCTAAACACTTTCATGTTAAGTACAGGTCCCGTGTACTATATCACATTATAATATAGCATTTGTAAATTCTGAACGCTGATTGGCTAAGAGCCGTGTTGATAAAACTCTATGTCAACACGGAAAATTTCCCGCCACTCTTCTGTTAAAGTTCTTTGTGCTATATTATAAAAGAAATATAAAACATTTTTTCCGTATTGATATACAGTTATATCAAGACTCGTGAAAATTGGAAAAACTCGAAATTGTGTGAAAACATTCCGCCCTGTGGGCGTCGTGTTTCCACACAATTTCTCGTTTTTCCAATTTCCACTCGTGTTGATATAAATGTATATCAGCACGGAAAATGTTTTATATTTCTTAATAAAAAGATGTGGAAATCAGCTTAGGTTGACGGGGTGAACGTGTATAAATAAAGCTATGTATCTGTACTACCTGCAGTAACATTTCATATAACACTGCAGTACCTTGCAACTATTGTTCCGACAGACCATGTGATTACATCCACCATTCTTCTCGATCGTTACTCTGCACTTGGGACATTCCTAAATAAGGTTACTCGTGACTATTTGTACCTTCGCACAAAATTTTGAAAACTTTTTCTAAACTGCAAACAAGTAAGGGTCCTGTCACACGCTACAATTTTTCTTGCAACGTAATGCTACTAGTGAAGAATGGTTGTTGAAAATGCGCGTCTGACAATTTTACATCTCTCAACAGTGGAATTGTGTTGTAAGCTGCAAGAAAAATTTCACTGACACAACGATAGACTCAATGAATAAACTTAACAAATGAGGAGGACAAAGACTAAATACATGGCAAAGAATTATGCGTTGTAACACGTTGTTGAAAATAGGATGCGACAGTGTTGTTGGGGAAACATTGTTCCTGGTTGTCAACAATCTTGTTCAGCATCGTTGCACGTGATTGCGGGTTGATTCAGGCTCAAGAATATTGTTCAATATTGTTGACAATGAACAATGTTGCCCCAACAACATTGTTGCACAGGGGTCGAAATGTTTTAGTACTATACAGCCGGAATAGTAGATTTTGAAATTTAGTGTTCATCTGAAGATCCACTATTCCTTAATGGACTGTTTCTGAGCTCTTGTCCATGCAGGGTCTGCGCTAATATTTTGTTTTTATGAAATAGTCCTTGAGACTTCTAAGGTAAACTGAGGAGAAAAAAACTTGAAAACTCTTGCTTGGCAATAGTTGGTAGTCGTGCCAAAACGTTTCCTGCTTCACAAACAGAATACCGTGATCATAAAGTTTACTATTCCCTTGGGCATTTTACTATGTTCGGAATAGCAGACATTTCAACCCCTGTTGCATCCTGTTTTCAAAAGGATCTGATTTTTTTCAGAGTACAACATAAAAATACAAGATGGATAAGAAAAAAAGGACTCCCAATCCCAACAATACATACCTTAGTATTTGCTGAAATCCAATTAGCAGTCTCACTGTCATCATTGCATTTCTTAATCCACTTCTTTAATAACTTGATAGAGAGAAAGTGTAAGATTTTGTAATGAGGGCCCAGCGCAGTAAAAAGTGGGACAAATACTGCAGAAAAGAGGTAAAAGCTTTAAATTTAACCGATGGTACTTACTGAACAGTTCACAGGCTCATGAACAGGTTCGCCACAGCCAAAGCTAAAATGTGGAATGGAAAGAGTTACCAAGCAACAAACCCTTTCTTAGGTAAATTAAAATATAACTTTGTTGCAACACCATGTAAATTTATTATCGCAAAGCTTTCAATCCGTAAGCTTGGAATTATTATCAGCTCTGATGAAGATCTGAGCTTATGGATTGAAAGCTTTGCGATAATAAATTTATGTGGTGTTTCCAGAAAATTATATTTTAATTTGATATTCACCATGAAAACATACAAGAAATCTCTGTTAGTTATTGTTTTTTATTAGTTGATTTTTCTCACTCCCTCTTAGCAACTCGGGGCTGGTTCTTCAAAGCTGGGTTAGCGTTAATCCTGGATTAAAATGTAGCCCGCTTCTGTACTTCAACACACCTGTTTACTTTAAACCTTTAGAGAACAAAACTACTATTGCTCCAGACAAGATTTCTAAAGGAATATTTTCAAGTTTCTGAAATATTTTCAACAGAAATTTCTTCAAATACTGTGTTAACCAAGGGTAAAGTTAACCAGCCTTTGAATAATCAGCCCCAGGGATAAAATTTAAGATTTATGCATTAATGTACACATAGAAAAGCTAAAAGCAAATATTTCTTACCAAAACTCGTGCCCGCATTCACACTTCACTGCATTTGCATCTGAGTAGCTTGCCTTTACTGCGTTCATGCAATCTGGTGCTGGGCACCATTTTATTAAGCGATTATTCTACAAAAAGGGAAACCACAAATGCTATAGACTGGCCAAATCAGACTAAAATACATACACAATCTATATAATGTGCAAGGTATATATAACAGTGAAAAGTGAAAGTCCTGAAACATACTACAACAAAGCTATTTGCAATTAGATGATGATATTTTTTTTTGACTATTGGATCACTCAAAATTCGTCTGCAAAAAAAAAGAACAAGAATTACTACTGGGCAGTGTTAGAATCTTGAGGAGACAAAAACATTAAAGGTTTCGGTTCCATCATAGTCTCGACTATGTGTCTTTTGTGCTTTATGGGTTTATTTCAAACAGATTTTCTATTAACTGGCACTCAAGTCACTTACCCTACAAAGGTTTCATTTACTAAAATGTCACATTTTACTGCCGGACAAGCAATGTTCTAGAAATAAAAAGGTATTTGTTGCGTGTCATTGTCTACATGAAAGGCGAAAGTCAGACAGACAGTACAATAATGATTATCATTCAATATTTTATCACTTGTCACCTCTTTTCGTTCATCCATTATCTTCGACGTCAGGTACTCCTTCCAACAGCGTGTACAAAATTCATGCTCACATTCAAGGCCTTGAAAGGCTTGCTGGATCAAAGTATGGCAAATATTTTAAAAATTTACGTTTTCACGAGACTACACAGGGTTAATAAGGGTTAAAAGAAGCAAAATTCAAGGATGGTAGGAGCATAGGTATTAGGAAAAGGGATGGATTGGCAACTCTTTTGTTATCTATATTTTATCTTCAGTTGGGCACACCGGAAGCAAACATTGCCCAACTTGTACGGTAATTATGCTCATGAACTCAATTTCGTTCATGCACATAATTACCATAGCGAGTTGTGCAATGTTTGTTTCCAGTTTATTCAAAATAACTGGACCGGAGGTCGTGTATAGTATTGGGTAGCGTTGCCAATCCATTCCCCTTTCTAATATCTACGGTAGAAGTTCATTTTCACAAAATTCATCAATGCTGTGCTTATTGTCTTCATTAGGGGGTATCAGGTGTTTCAAAACAGCTCCTCACATGCACCTTGTCAAATCAGCAGATACAGTACTTACAAGGTTAGGTGACTGAAAACAGATATCACAGCAAGTAGTGCTCGTAGAAGCTGAACTTGATCGAGACGATCGCTGCACTTTTTTCATAGTGGACTGTGCTAAGGGATTGACAAGGTGGGCTTCCTTAAACAACTTGTCTTGATCTCCACAGTAAAATCTACAACAATCAGAATTTTTGAGTGAGCATTCAGAATTTACAAATGCTCTATTATAAATCAAAGTTAATGCACCTGGAATGAATAAATCTACCTTTCAAGAAGCTTTTCTTTGTCCCACTTGAAATGACTCAACAAAATTCTCGCAACTGGTCTTGTAAGCTACAGAAAGCAATGTTGAAAAAATTGACAAACACATCAAAATGTTGTTGAACCAACATGGGCAGGGGGGATAAGGGGGGGGGGGGAGAATACGACAATTTATTGCATGCAAGAGCAACATAGCAAGATACACTCATAGTTTACAGGTGATTTCCATTCATTTCAAATTGGGTGCAAGCATTTGTACATACTTCAAATTAATGACATGCAAAAAGTGGCCTTGCCCACATGAGAAATCCATGTTATTGTTTATTTCCCATGTGTTTCTGTGGATCATTAATTAATTTGAAGCAACCAAAGCTGTCAGACTAAAACAAGAGTCAGTGCTAATTTGAATTTGAAAAGGTGGCCTTCAAGGTGGACAGTCAATCAGTCCATAAAGCAATAATAGAAATTTCAGCAGCTCTTTAAAACATTAATTTTAAACAATAAAAACATAGAAGGCCAGACTTATTTGAAAATCATGTAATTATGCCCATTTGCCCACCGAAGTTAAAATATAATGTAAAGTATTAAAAATTTTTGTCATGTACTTCAAAACATGTGCATTATACATGTAAATTGCAATTTTTTTAGACGTGATAATTACCTGCTATATTCTTGGGTTTAACGTGACGTCATAAATTTCACTGGGGGTCAACTACAAATCGATACACTGTCATCAGACTGAAAAAAATTTTCACTGTATGTGTTGACCTTGTGTTTGGCAGCAAATGTGCGCAATTTCGTGAGATTTTCTTGCTCCAGTGCAGTACAATCATCAATACATTTTGGGTTGACCCCCACTCAGAATTACTGAAAAAGATTCCAGTGAAACCCAAGAATATAAAGACCACATATGTCTATCATAGACCAATGAAGTTTAATGTTAAAAATGTCAAACTCGCCACAAATATTTTCTAATAGTTTTGAAATATTATCTCATCTATATGTTTATTCACAATTTACACAAAATTAAAACTATAGCATGTAATTATTAGTAATGCAGACATGTCATTTTCCTTTAGTGAATGTTACTGCAAAAGATATTAAATTCCATATTTAAATATAAAACTGCAATATGAGTAATATAGGAAATTTGATGGACTTAGAACTCATTTTTAGAGTTTATTATTCACATCACCGTGCAAATAGTGCTTTAATTAGAGGCTTATACATTTGTGTTCTGCTCGACTATTTAGTTTGAAATCAACCTTAAAAACAACTAAGCCAAGCAAAAGACAAATATACAAATATAGGGCCTCTCCCAGCCGGATTTAAGCTCTAGTTATGGCCTGTAGATCCACACGAGGTCATTCAATTCCTTGTTCATGAGGGAATTTTCCTGACAAGACAATTTATAAATGCTTGGACATGATATATCAAACTGACTTAAACATGTGTGCTGCACTTTTTTGTCCTTTACCCACAATTTCTATAAATGTTAAGGGTCAAACCCAAATCTACTATCACCATTCCCACACATGTCCTCGATTGCTCCTCTTAACCACGTCATAAACAACAGTCCGAAAGATATCTTGCCAAAAAAGTCTGTTTTCATCCTATTTATTCTTTAATCAAGGCTAAACCCAGAACAAGTCTACAAAGGCTTTGATAGTAATTAGCCAGGCGCATGTGCCACCATTTCAGCTGGCCGAATTTATGTCCATATATGGATGCAAATATCAAAATAGTGATTATTTAATTTTATTATATAAAGTACAGTGCTTTATAAGGATTTCGGGCCCTCATAAAACTGATAATCTCACATGTGAGATTATTTATGATAATTTCACACGTGAAAATTATCGCTTTTCAAACAATCACAAATCATAGCTTCTGGACATCTTATATTGGTGGAAAACCTGTACTTTATATAATAAACAGAAAAATACATGGGTGCTTGGAAATACCAAATTTATTTCTCGTGTTGAACATGATATTTCTCACTCGTTCACTGCGCTCACCCATGAGATATCATGTTCAACACTCAAAATAAATCTGGTATTTCCACGCACCCATGTATTATTCTCTATTAAATTGACCCATTAATTTTGCTTTGGTCAATTTGGTTGATCAACAAAAATTGGGCAACAAGACGATCTTACTCATCGGGTGGAGATGGGGTCTCCTTGACATTATGCTTTTAAAAGTTTCAAAACTTTTAACCTTCAAAGAGCTTATTTGCATTTCTCTCTTTTAATAATATCACTTGAGAATAAATAAATTATTAAAATTTCATTGTTAGAGACAGTAAAAATATATTGACCATGGAATATTTGATATCAGACACGTTGAATAATACACTCTTAAAACACAAGGTTGACAAATTTAAAGTGTTCTTCACAGCTACATTAAAGATTTGATCGAAATTATCCCCACACAAGCTGCCAAAAGGACAATGACAAACGAAGAATTAGTGACAGTTTAACACAACTATAGCTTCATCTTGATCTTATCTATTGAAAATAAATAGATGCTAACCCTTGTTTGCTAACCAAAAATGTTTTCGGGAAAAAACACACGGAAATACAACAAGCTGCTGGAGATACAAGCTTATCGCTATCGCAATTATACACAAAAATAAACTAGATTTCAAAGCTTTTTAGCTCTAATTAAATACAAATACCAAGTGAGATTAGTGACAAATAATATCAAATTGCGTTTTAGTTTCACTACCAATTCGAAAGCTTTGAAGGCATACCTGAAAGACGGCATCTACTTCGTCAATTATCGTGTTCATATTCGAGACAATTCGGTCCGGTTTGAGTACTTCGTAGGTAAAATCATCAGCAACATTGGCAGTGCTTGGCAAGTCATAGTTCGAGTCAAATCCATCATTGTCGTCTGCGCTGAAATTGTCACTCTCTTCGTCTTCCTCCTCGTACGAAAAGTCCTCTTCATCGCTGTCCATTAGCCGTTGCTTTTTTGGAGCAATTTTGAGGCTTTTAAACGGCTCAAAGCTGCTGGATTTTGGCGAAATTATCTCTTGTGTTGTTTGAGACTGTGAGAAGATGAGTTGTGGTCACATGACTAACTCTTCTCGGAAGTGACGTCACAATCAAGCAATTTTGCTGCATCAACGCTTTTCACGCTATTTTTGACTCTCATTTTGCTATAAAAGCAAGTTAACCAAATTTCCATTTCAGTTGTAAGAAGTGGGCGTTCAATGCACTGGTTTAACAGCTTCCTTAAAAAGTTTAGCTCCTTTCACAATACCCAGATATTCTTTCGCATTTACTCTTATTCGTGCGGGGTTTAGCTAGGCAGAAAAGTTTTGGGTAAATTTGGATAGTAATATTTTTGTCTGGGCGTAGAGAGACAAATCAAGGTTTTGCTCAACATTGCTGTTAACTTTTCGTTGAAATGCAAGTTCAGGCCCCACAAACGTACAGAGCAAATGAAAACGAAAAAGATGGCGAACGGTATATTTTACCAGAATGAAATCGTTTCAAAAAGCAAATTGACGGTTCTTTGTTTTGTTAAACAACTACGTTCTTAGTCTTAGATGCTTTTTTAGCGTCTTTTTTTCAGTCGTTTTTGCTTGCTCCCCGAAATGTATTCTGGTAAGATGTAAATGCTGCGATTTTTTCCGTAATCATTTGCATCTATGCTCTCAAAGTTTATTCGCACGGGAATAAGTTCACAGCGAGGAGCTTGGGAGAACCTTAAAAAAAATTGTATAATACATGTCGAACCTTCCCCTCTAACAGGCGCAAAAATGAACTTGATCAATGTTTTCAAGAACTTATTGCTTGTTGTTCTCAACAACTCGCTACAATGTTGTCACTGAAAAACAATTGTTCACGATCAACAATCATTGCTCAATCATTGTTGACGAGTCAACCATCATCAAGCTTCTGTCATCAACTATCGTCGGCTCTTGTTCCAACAACATTGTAACAACTATTGTTCTTTGTCAACATCGAACAACTATTGATCGAACAATACTCATCAACATTGTCAATTCAACTAGTGATGTTGAACCTTGTGTATAGCGAACCAATATTGTGTATAGCGGACATTTAGCCTTGCACCAACCTGATCAATTTTTACACGAGCAAAAATAAAAACACGCACAGTTAATTCTAGAGACGGCACTTTGGCTGTACACTCTAAGGAGTTAATTCAACCCCAAAAGAGTTGTCCTGTTGCTGACTTTTTCTAGCAATACAGTAACCCAGTAAGAATCGAATTTACAGTAAGAACAGTGGCAAAAGTCTGAATTTGTGTGTCAATAATTAACATTATAATGCTTTTAATACAGTGATGCTGGATATAAATACTGGATATAAACGATGCTGGAAATAACATTCACTGAAGAGTTAAGAAATATCGAAAATACTCGTCGCACGAACAGACCGAAGGCTTTAAAATATCTATGCCAATGGAATTGTCGCTGAGAACCTGAACTTAATGGTAGAATCTTAATTAGGCACGCATAGGCCGTGCGCCTCTTATCAGTGATATTTTGTTAAATAAAAAATAGATAAAATTTTATTTAAACATGCTGACCCCGCCAACTGAAGCTGACTTCCACGAGGGGCGTGTGCAAAAACAGATAAAATTTATATATATAGCAAAGGGAACCTTTAGAGCTATTTACACCAAAGTATATAAGTTTGGAAAAGATTGCAGGAAGGAGATTACAACGCATAAATGAGAAAGTTGAGGAACTATTTACGGGTACATTATTTGCAATATTTGTTAATCAAAGATGTAAGTAGCGATTTTATTTCCGGAAAGGAAGAAATCGATTTACTTTCTCTAATTTCTTTTGGTATAAAATTCCAAAGTTTTGCTCCATAAAAAATATGAAACTATTTTTCATATTATTAGTACAAGGTTTTAGCAAACAAAGACTACTTGATATGCCATAGTCTGTTTTCTCTCATTTATATGAAAATGAATTATTGATTTGAGACCCATTAATTTTATTCATATCAGTTATACAACTTTTGCTTTAGATTTCTTCCTTTCTGTTTCGAGTGGTTTCCAGCCCAATGTACATAAAGCAATTGTGTGAAATGCGAAAGGATAGTAACTCCGAACAACATTTTTATTGTTCGACTAAGTAGTCATCATCAGGAATAGTATAAAATTACAGAAGCAGCTATATGTATATAGAAAGTAAAGGAGGCGGAGTTATTGAAATATGATAAGCTCTTTGGAAGCTTTAGTGCCGTGGTTCAGTACTCGTTTTCTTCGCCGTATGGCAAGAGATTCTTTAAATATAATTCTTTGGCCACACGGCGAAGAAAACGAGTACTGAACCACGGCACTAAAGCTTCCAAAGAGCTTATCATATTTCAATAACTCCGCCTCCTTTACTTTGTATATATATAGCTGCTTCTGTAATTTTATACAATTTAGTCGAAACGTCGATTCATTAAAACAATAAAAATGCTGTTCGGGGTTACTATTCTTTTGTATTTTATTAAAATACTGGGTGGCTCTCGTAACAATTGTGTGACTTACGTCTATTCTTTAGTTTTTGAATTCGTTTAGATTGTGTTTCACCAAACACATCCCATACTTCACATCAATAGTCGGAAGTACGGACCAACAACAGCACTGACATATAAAAATAAGTGTTTCTTTGTACGTAAGGTTTGACAAAGTTCAGATCCCTAAGTACATACATTTCTTTATTTTCATTATCAATAACTTTAACCAATTTTTCAAAATGATGAAAGAACTCGGATAATTCACTTGGCGGTCTATAATTATAACAAGAAATAGTTTGCTATGGGGCTTAATAATCAAAGTTCAGTACAAACAGCTTCTAGTTCAGAGGGAACTAGATCATTTCTTATTTTGTAGTTGATAGAGCTACGTAGAAAGATACTACCTCAACCCCCATTTCTTGTTCTATTACTATGAGATCATAATCATTGATGTTAATCATGCCAGCGGTTATACTTGAATCAAACGCAACCAGTCCCATTGAAAGCAATGAGATCAACTATGAGGGGGAATTAACTATGATTTTGTGGCACTTCAATCGATGTTGAAAAATTTCTAAAGAGCAAACGTGTCTCCTTATTCTCAATTCATACACTTGCCAAAATTAAAGTCCAGCCAGCTCATCAACTATATAGGTCTTGAATCTAGCTTATGGCGGCTGCGCACCTCTGACCACTAAGCCAGATCCCGCTTATATGATATCAACTTTGGTGCAATTATGTAACCTCACTTATACATTGGGAACAAACTATGGCCAGACGTTCAGGAAGGAACAACAGATTAAATGTTTACTCATCTTCAGTGCTAGCAATATAATCTTATAAACAACCGATTTTTTTATGGTCATAACTTCGTTTGGCTCATTGAGTTGTATAACGACCACGTTCACGGCTCGACCCCGTTCCGTGGTCAAGACATCGAGTACGGCAGTATGGGGTCAAAATTACTCTCCGCAAGTTTTTCTGTGATCAGTTCCATATGCCGGTTATTAAATTCTGTAATATATAACCACAGTCCCTATACTGTGGTATAACCAGGCACAAGTCTAATGTTAAACTATTTAATTTGATATCGTGACCTTGAATTGCATACCGCGATGTCTTCATGCAGGCACTCCGTTGCGTCATCACGAGCTGTTGCCAAGCACTCATATGGCACCTGCTGAATCAACAACTTCATTGGCTAACAAAGGTCATCAAGCAATTTGATTGGCCACTCCAGGGAGTCGGATGAAATATGTGTGATCGACGACAACACACTGAAACAAAGCTAAAGCGTCGCTGGCTTTAGCCTAAAGGGTGAAATCACAAGGGTGAAACTTTATTATTGGTTTAAACGTCTTGGTTTAGCCACAGAAGAGACCAAATGACGGCCAGTTACGCTAAAGTTGCCAGTTATACTAAAGAGGAGTTTCAGGTTCGTAACTTTTATTTTTCATGTGTGTATGAACTTGCAGAGGAAATGAGAAACGAACGATTCGATACCTTAAGACTATATAAATGATGATGATGCATACGAAATGAAAATGAAATTGTAAAAGTCGCGCGATCTTGGTTAGCAGTCGTTAACGATTCCAAATGCTATCATGTATTTTATTTAAGTTAAAAAAACTTAAAGCTCTATTGTTTGTTCATCTAGAGCTTGAAATGTTCCATAATATAACAAATCGTTACACGACACGAGTAGCCTTCCTCTTTCACTCCCATGATACAAAACCCCAAAAGGGGAAGGTATATTAGAAATGGTACAAGCTCTAATAATAATAATAATAATAATAATTTGAAGTGAATACATCTTTTGGATTTTATCCACAAACAACAACGTCGCAACGAAAAATAGCAATTATTACTTAGTTCCACTTTGGCAGGCAGTCGACGCAGCGGCCATCTTGAATCAAGTTCAGTCTACAACCCAGCCCGTGGTTTGTGTTTGATATCATCAGGAAACCTTATATATTTTTCTATTCTTAGAATAGAATTATAACTCCTTCTACAGGCTATTACTTTGTACGTTATCGCGTTCAAATAAAAGCTTCTGCTTGCGTTGGAAATTCTTCCTAACCCACTCACAGACAAAGCAAGCAACTCTCACACAGACAACCGATAGTAGAAAAAAATATCACAGAGCCTTGAAATCATGGAAATTGGCGAAAAAACAGATACAAAGTCAAAGAAGACTAGAAATGAAACGTATTTTCTTCTATATTGGCTCATAATAGAACGGTTAGCTGGATCGTTTCAAGTCACGGGTCTTGTGGCGTTTACAATACGTAAGCTGAAAACGACAAAGTCGTGATATCGAAACTACAATATGCAACGCGAAGCTTTAAAAGAAACATTTCCTACTAATGTCTATAGAATTATAACTTATTGCTGTATACGTTATATATAGACTACAGAGTTACGTTTATTAAGTTTTTTTTTCTAGAGATATGTTTTCCAGGGACTCATTGCCATCCGCGTCTGCTTCGGCTTTGTTGTTCTCGCCTCTGCCTCTCGGTAGTTGTTCTTCCGCGATTTGCATATAAAACTATAAAAACCCTTAGTCAGTCACAGACATGGCGGCTAAAACAAACTGTATTGTCATCTTTGCTATAACGACAAAAGATATCTATTTCTGAAGCGGTGTATGTCGAGGCAAAAATTCAATGTTTCTGCTACATGAAACTGGTGACCTTCATGTCCTTGGCCGTGTTATTTTCCTAGTAAACGCAAGCTCAATTGTCCATGTCAAGAGAGTCGTTTTGGTTGCTATCGATTATTGGTAATTAGAGAGTTCGACTGTGGCATCTGTCGAAACTGTAAAGGGAATACTGACGATTGACGGTAGAAGCCTGTAAAATGCTCAGTGATATTATTTAAGCTGTTTCAAGACATAGTTAATTAACACAGATATGGATGGAAGGACATAAAATATTTAGGTTTTGTTAAGGAACTATATGTAAACTTGTTGTCTTCTACTGCAACTGATTTTATCAAAACTTCATGAAATAAAGACCAGCTGAAGACGAAATAAGGATAACCTGCAAAGGTGGTCGTCAATCGACGCTTTAGACGTTTCATGATAACATGTGTATTATTAGGTATTATTGATTCTTTCTAGCATGTATCAGTATACTTTAGTATGTACGCAAAAGATGTACAGTTTTTGTACAAAATTATTTTACAGTATAAAAATATACGACTACGTATAAAAGTGCTGTCTTTTACTGGAACGGGTTTACACTAAGCCCAAATATAGTTTGTGTGCTCACAGCAAGAACTAGATTATGTATGTATGGGGTAGATTCTAAATTTTGAAGAATTTGTAAAAAAAACTTCGAGAAGAATACAGTAATTTTGTTTCCTCGAAAAATTCATAAACGTGCTGATTACGTTATCTTGTAAGCTGTGATGAAAGATTGATATAGCAATGAAAGTATGAAAGAAATTTGTAGCATTTGTTGGGGTCCGATGTCATTAGCTCGTAATCCAGTATTTCATGATGTTTGCCAAGGGACGAGGCTGTCGACACAGAGGAGACGACGTACCTGAACAAAATATTCGATACAAGGGTTCATACACAAGACCTGCTGATTCACTAAATTGATACCATAAAGCTGTGGATAGGAAAGAGGCTGAATGTTGGTTTTAAAGAATGATGCCACGCGGTGACGTAATCATTGGAAGTCCATGCAGTGGGAAGTCCACAAGTAATATATAATAAACAGGAAGCGTTTTCATTACCGGCAAATAAAACACCGAAAACTGTGCTGAAAACTAGGCGCCAGCCGCGGTTTTTACACACACTTTGAGGTGTTTTATACGCTGGTAATAAACAATTTGGAGTTTATTATATTCCTTCTCAAACAAACTTGATATAATTGTGGTCTTCTTTGATTTGTGTTTTCATATTCACTTCAGGAGAATTATTAATGCCGTGAATTAGAGAATGTATATAACGCATAACCAATTTGTCTTAATTCCATTTCTGTAGCTTGAAAATTGTTTTGAAACAAACACAAAGCCAAAAAACCCTGAGCAATTGGAAGTCATGGACATGTTGATGGACATGGTAAAACATAATTTATTTTTGAAAAAATGTCTGAGGTTACGCTTAGCATAGTCATCCACAATTTGGAATCAGCTACATAACATAAGATGATATTGCAAGTGCGCACTGAAGGTGTCGTTTATATTATTTTATATACTTTTTATTCTAATTTTTGTATATACAGTTATTTTTATATTTTTTTAATTTAGGTGAAAGCCGTCAAGTAAATAAAATTTTAATTCTTATTTAGATGGCAAAACAAATAGTCGGAATATTAATACCATCTTGCATGCAAACTTGAAAAATGAATTATTTTATCGAAAAAGAAACATAATTATGGCGTTGACATTTTAAAATGTCACCACTATAATCCGTTGAGTTAAAAGGACTGTATTTGAGAACCATTCTCAGTAATATGAAAAACTAGATTCATGTTAATCTGACACTGTAGAGGGCAACGAAAAATTCACAACTGATTCATAAATCCAGTCCCACTCGAGACAGCGAATTTTTTGTTCTCTGCACTGTGAATATATGAATCTAGTTCAAAAGGATTGTGTTTTTTACCTTTCTTATAAAATTTTCTGCTGGTAAAGGATTTTAATGAATTGTTTTATCTTTAATACTTTATGAAAATTTTTTGTGAACTAAACCAATCTAAACTTTTCTAAACCACACTGAACTCATGCTGAGCAGTAAAAAATCATTCATTGTGTTGAAAATATTAGTGTTCATTTTGTTTAAAAAGGAAAGCTAGACAATTTATCATGAATCACGTATGTCTATTAGCAGTGTCTCGCCTTCTCCTCGATCTCTTATAACTTATGAAAGGACTGTCGCCATTTAAATTATGTTTTTTCTTTATGTAGAATTCACGCTCAGGAAATGCGTCTGAAGAGTCTTCGTCCGAATCAGATTCAGAGGTGTGATTTTCAATTAGATCACAGGCAACCCACTAAAATCCGTGAATTTATACATTAAATTACTGCAGTAGAGACAAAATGACAAACATTAAAAAGTAGCGAGTTATAGTGTATTAAAGAAGATATCCACGGATGTGCGACTCCGTTGTTGTGAAATAACGTATATAATTTAAAACTTCCTAAAGTTGGTAAGTCTTTGAACTTCTTGAAATATACACACGTACATGAAATACACTTATTAAAATAACCGCAGTTTTAAGGTATATATTCACGGCCTTTAATGGTTGCCTATGATTAGACTGATATTTCATTAACGCGTTTTTGAAAATACTATTGGGTCACTTTAAACTGAAGTATAAAGGTGTCTGTCTTAAGACAATTTGAAACCACATTAGAAAACGTGATTTCAAAGCAAGATTGAATGAATCCAAAAACTTGGAGCTCAACTAATATAGCTATATGTATAGCTTATATATTTCATGGGTAATTGTAATGACTGAAATGGGCTGCACGCAAAACATATTTATCTGGTCATAAAGTATAAGGTTGTGGGTGTAGATGAACAGTCCCTCATCAGTCAATTATTTGTCATGACAATGTAGGAGGAAGAGGACTTATACGAAAACAAACAAAAATATTACACTCTGGATTTGGAACAGATGCGAAGAAGAATAAAAGAAAAGCTAGAGAAGGATAAAAAATTAGATAAAGCTATGAAAAACTTTAGAAATAAAGACAAGGCAGTCTAAAAGAAGCTGGGAATGGACCATTCCCCAATTAGACAAACTTTCAAATTGGAAAACGATTTTAGCACAGTTGTAAAGAGCTTCCTGAATTTAGTGAAACTGTATAGTTTGGTTGAAAAATATTGCAAAATGTCGAAAATATAGTAATGTAAAGTTGCGAATTTTGTATACTTTTGTATTGCGCGGGAAAAAGCGTTACCACACTTGCACATAGTGGTAACGCTTTTCCGTGCGTAATACAAAAGCATACAAAATTCGCAAACTTTACAGGACTATATTTTCCACCGTTTACAATATTTTGCAACCAAACTTCACAATTTCACTAAATTTAGGAAGCTCTTTCCAACTGTGCTAAAATTGTTTTCCAATTTAAAACTTTGTCTAATTGGGGAATGCTCCATTGAAACTACGGAGGTCACAGTTAAGATTCAGTTTTAGTAAATTGCCCTTACTAAATAGGGATATGCGGGTATCCAAAGAAATAATAATAACTTTATTCAAAAACTCACAACAATACAACAATCATATCGCTCCCTCGCTCTCTCCCCCAGTCACACTATATTTTTCAAACTGTCAATCAAACTAATTGTTCCAGATAAGGTGATGTAAATAAACGTCTATTAGTTAATACAAACAATAAATTATCGCGTTACGTCCGTTACTTGATTAGTAATTAGATTAGTATAACAACATGAAGTATTTATAGTATATGTTATTTGGTTAGTAGTGTTAACGGTTTAGTTTTCACATTAGTTCCGACACACTCTCATACATCTTATCTAATAAGATGTATGTAACAAAAGGAACTAATGTCCCAGTCTCATTGTTCAATCTATCACTGCCTCTAAATTGCTCAATCCTCTTCCTCAGCAAGCACCTTGACCTTCTCTGCTGCGGCTCATCGGTCGAAATGGTCTTGCATCCGGATTTAACTCTGCTGTTTTCACTGCCGGTACCTTGCCGCATGACAGTTCTAAAGGGTACAGGTGTTGTATTGGTCTTTCCAGTACGCCTTTCTCCGTTTTGACTGGAACGGCTCTTGTCAGACCATCTGGTCCTGTAAATAGTTTCTCGACTTTGGCGAGCGGCCATTTGCCTCGGTTCTTTGAGTCCGTTTTCACACTTACCACTTCTCCTACTTTGACTTCGTATTTCGGGGTCTTGTGAACAAGACTGTGACGCTCTCTTAGAGCAACCAGGTACTCGCGTTGCCATCGCTTCCACAGATTGTTCTCACAAGCTATAAGATACTTAACTCGTTTCCGTAGGTCTTTCTCTTCAATTTTTCATGGTTCTTGTTCGATTCATCTGTATCTCCACATCCAGGATTACTTCGCTCAATTCCGACCACTTTAATGTCGCCCGACCGATAACTTTGTACATCGCATTCTTGATTATCCCGATTATTCTCTCAAACTGGCCGCCCAACATGGGGCGCGTCTCAAGTTAAACTTCCAAGATATATCATAATTTTGAAGGAGACCTTGCACTCGCTCGTCATTCCTTATTTCCTTTAACCACTTGGATGCTTTCACGAACGTAGCTCCATTGTCCGAGTAGATTATTTTCGGTCGTCCGCATCGAGCAGTCAGCCGTTTCAAGCACGGAAGGAATGTAGATGCTTCGAGGTTCTTGATTATTTCTAGATGTACTGCTCTGGACAGACTGCACGAGAAAATAACCAAGTAAGACTTACGCTCACGTTTGTTGAAATCTGTGCCTATAAGTTCGAATGCTGCACCACCGGTTGTACGATTTCTGGGAAGCTTCCCTGGCATTGGCTTTACGACTGGGGTCGCTGCGGATCGTTTACAACCCCGGCACTTCGATCTAATTGCTTTCACGAGTTGCCTTAGCGTTGGGACCCAGTAGTTTCACGCACTGCAACCATAGTCAACAGCACGCCTCCATGTAGCGTTTCAACATGGAATCGCTCTACGACTTTTTTAGTAAATTCCGCGTCAGCTGGAAGATAGACTGGGTTTTGTCCTTGGATCCTTCCCTGACACTCGAGAATCCCTTGATCGTTTTCGATGAGATACAGCTTAGTGTGCTCGAGATGGGGCCTCTGGGAATCCTTAGCTTGCTCGCGCTTTATCCACCAGTCTTTGTATGCAAAGTGAACGTCGTAGGTCGTGTCGCTTGAGAAGATTTTCGAATATGTTATCGTTGAGGTTCTCATCCTTAATGACCTTGGCTTCTGCTTCAGAAGCTTGTGATTTCTGAGTTACTCGGTTCTTTGGCGAACGTTGGGTGTCAGCGAGCCATTCTAGACCATCCCACCAAATTTGTGACCCATTTACCGGTCCACCACGACTAGCAAGGTCAGCCCGATTCTCACAAGTCGGAACATGACGCCACTGCATTTCTGGATGTCCTCTAATCTTGTTCTTCACAAACTGATTGCATCGTCCATTTTCACATATCCAGTGCAATACAACCATGCTGTCCAATTCCAGCTAGAAGAAACAATTTCACATTATTTTTACAAATCCTTGCGTTTACGAGCGGAAAAAAGCCTATTTTTTCTTTGATTTTTTCCCCGAAAACAAGCCACAAAACTTTTTTACAAAAACCAGAGGGGAAGGTCTTTTTAAAAGGTCGGGATCGCGGTTGGCCAGTGGTAAATACCTGTAGGCTGAGGAACAATATGGCGTCAGCAAAGACCAAAATCCGCCATGTTTTTGGCGACACTTTCACGCCGAGCCGCTCCTCCAGTATTTTTAAAATTCAGTGGCAGCTACCTGTAGGCATAGCGTACCTTTTTTCTTTAGCTGCCACTTTAAACGTGCCTAATATTTACTTTTTTACTTCGTCAGTTTTGTTGTATTTTGGCGACGTAGCTCAAAGCGAAGTCATCTGTGAACAGATTACAGACTACTGAGACTAGTGCGTTTGTGCTTGGCTCAGCCAGGCTATGGTTCACGGCTGTTACCTCCGGTAACACCCAAATGTTATGTTGCATAAATTCTATTTCAGTAATACTTTCACGTAAATATATTTTAATACAATGTTTCTTTTTATACTTCTAATACTTTTCTTTTACTGGTGTAAAATTTTCAAGCAATACTTTTACGTTTACCTAAGTAAAGGAAAACTTTTCAGGAAAACTTTTACTTTACTGTCTTTTGAGTTCTTTTGATTGAGTACTTTGCTGAACACTATCTAGATATGTAATGTGTTTTTCTTATATATTTTCAAATGAATTTAAAATTATTAAATACATATAGCAATAGACACTCCAGGCGGAAGTCTCGACTTCGTTAGCAAGTTTATATGTGTAACAGCACTATAAACTTAAGTTAATGAAGCAAGTGAAGGGCTAGAAGTAAAGTTGTGCAATGTCTAATGGGGTACAAAGGTCAGTCCAGGAACCGCATGATCATACACGTGCCTTTAGCACAAACTGTTGTAACCACAAACCATTGTCTAAATCCCTCTGTATGTGTCTGGGAAAAGTGGACCAATCAGATTGCACCATTTTGTCTACATAGCTTCCTGTTTGGATCAGTAAGCTTCATTCTGCCACATGCAACCAAAGGCATCTGACCTCTGCAGCAAGAGATTTTGAAATTTCCACCCATCCCACCCTTCAGCTAGACATTTAGAGTGGCCATCTCGGGGAGCTACTACCCCTTGGGCAAGGTCCAACATGGGGGACCTATTACCCCCTGAGGACATAATTATATCATAATCATAATGCTGTAATTTTGAGTCTGTGGGGGGGGGGGGGGCAATTTGACCACGGTGTATATAAGAATTGGAGCATTTCTTCCCATCAACCCTTCTCCCACAACATTGTGTGTGTGTCATAGTGGTTTCTTAATTGTCTCCGAATATTTTCCTGACGATTGGTGCATTAAAGAAATATTAAAGCCCTGACTGATGCGACAGCTTTAAAAAGAGCCATACATAACTAAACAAAACAAGCTTTTGATTAAATATCTTTCAAAAATTTGTTCTGTTTAGTTATGTTATGGCTCTATTTAAAGCTGTTGTCTGACCTTTAATATTTCTAACAAACGTAGCTAATTCATTTGCAATTTGTTTTCCGTCATTTTTTCACTTCTTAGCGGTGCAGTTTCATTTATCTCCTCTGGTAACCCTTGTCAAAATTGAATTTCAGCTTTCCTGTCCCAGATTTACATATATCATAGGGTGGATTAGGTCAGAGTGAATAAATATGCATGCAAATGATTTCTGGGAAATCATCTACTTGGAAATCTGAGAAGTGCTTATGTTTACATATGACTGAACTATACGGTTAAACAAAGACTGGCGTAAAATAAGCGAGGAAATGAATCAACAGAATAAACGGACTGTTGCGCAGAGTAAGCTGCTGTATGATGAGTTCCTACTTGAACGTAAATTGATTTTACAAAATATCAAGGAATTTTTGTATCTTGTTTTAAACTTTCAACACGAGTCTGATAAGCGGGCTAAACCTTCGAGTCTCAACAATGCTGAGGATGTACGTAAATTGATCAAGTCGTTGTGCTTAATACACGCTCTGTATGGGTATCCTGGCGAAGAAAAAGGTAATGTTCTTAATTCTTATTGGGGTTAACCGGCAGCTTCCTACATGTGTAATATAGACCTACCCGCCATCTTGGTTGAAATGGGAAGCCGGACGCCATGGTGACAAGGTATTACATTTGATTCCAAATTTATATTTTTGTGCCTGAGCCACAAAATATATCAACAGACTACGAAAATCAATGAAATTCGTGAAGCGATTAAGAGCGTGTGTCTCTAAAAACTCACCACTGACTTCAGATGTCAAAAATTAATTTCCTCGTTACTTTGCCCATGAGTTGCATTAACCTCAACAACAAACCAACGCTTTTTGGAATTTTCAAATTTTATGTATTTTTCACTGCCAAATTAAGCATAAAAAATAGCCAAATTCCATGATATTTTCACCCGTAACGTGAAAATTATCCTACTTTCGCACAAGATGATTTTAACCTGCAATTACGACACATTTCAGGCAAATTTTAGCGACAACGGGCATCACGTCTAAATATAGCTATGTTCACCTGCCATATTTGACACTGAATTTCTCGAAAGTGGAACCTAACTAGATTCAGTGACTAGTGTGGTAGAAGAAAGGAGGGTTTGAAGTACCAATATCAACAATTAAACTCGTCTGCAAACGCGATTTGACAGCCTAAGAGCCTCCCATGTTTCGTACAATTTCGGGTGAATTTGTTTACCTTACAAAATGTCGCGGCGAGGTTAGACGTTAGATCTTTACGAAATTTTTATAATAATAATGATAATAATTTGTTTAGGCTAAAAAATTTTAGGCTCAAATAAGCTCAACATCATCCTAGCTAACTTGAATTTATGTATTCATGTCCAACTGTTTATCCAAGTAATTTCGATTTGAAGATATTTAAATATAGATTGCGTTACGCTTCCGCTTTTGCATGCTTAATGAGCTAGCTACTCATGCAGCCTCAGGGGAAACTCGGCAAATATTTATTGCTGGCCAGTTTTGGATGCGTTTTCCAAAATAAGTTTTTATATTACCAACACATACAAGGATAATACCAAGCATAAAACGAGTTAATTCATAGCTATTGCTAAGCTTTGTTCTTATGACCTTATTTCTGAATAAATGTTCCGTCGTTTCATCAAAACCTTTTATCCTAGTAAACTTGTGTCCATGTGCCACAAGACTCATTTTGAAGGAAGATATACACTATAAAAAGTAGAAGCCACTACATGCGAATTTAAAGCTGACAGTTGTATATTCCTATAGCTTCTATATTCTATCTGACCTACATATATTTGAATACGGGAACATCGAATGACTTGCAGCTACATGTTAGTGGTATTAGTTTAATTGTATGTGGGGAGTGTAGAATCGAGAATAGTAACATAAAAAGGCTTAAAGAAATGTTAAATACGTATCAATTGTCTCAACTTATTAATAAGCCCACTAGGACAACAGAATTAACGAAAACGTTATTAGACTTAATAATTTGTAAGACCGATGATCTAAAAACCGTCATGACGGATGTTGTTGATGTAGCCATAAGCGATCACAACCTAGTCTATATATGTAGAAAGGTTGGAATACCTAGACGAAAGTCCAGAATTATTGAAACAAGGCAATACCACAAACTAAATCAGGAAAAATTCCAAAATGACTTAAAACAAGCTTTGCAACATTTTAATGAACACTCAGATCCAAATGTGGCTCTACGGGAATGGAACAAGCATATCATAGAGATTCAGCAATCATAGAGATTACTTAAAAAAGAAAGCAGTTGTGTCAAATTCCTCTGCTTTCCATAGTGCATACAAAAAATGTAAAAACCAAGTAACTAAACTTATTAGCAAAGCCAAAACTCACTACTTTAAAACAAGCCTTGAAAACAGCAAGAATTGCAAAGAAAGTTGGACCCACATAAACAAATTGCTTAATCACAAAATGGTTAAAACTAATACCATTAACAACATAAAATTTGGAGATCAAAATATTACAGACAATAATCAAATAGCGAATACATTTAACAGCTTTTTTGCGGAAATTGGATCCAAACTTGCTTCAGATATTTCCCCTACATATACAGACCCAATAAAATTCATTCAGCCCTATGGATCTGAGTTTACTTTCAGAGCAATGACAACGGTTAACTTAATTCAAACAATTCGGAAAATTAGTTTAAACAAAGCCCCAGGTCTAGACAAAATACCAATTAAACTAATCAAACTAGCAGGAGACACTATTTATGACTCCCTACTACATATCTTTAATCTTGTATTGGACACTGGAGTATTCCCGGATGACCTAAAACTTGCAAAAATAACACCTATTTATAAAGAAGGTGACAAGGCAGAGTGTGGGAATTATCGACCAATATCTGTAGTTCCCACTGTTGCTAAAATTCTTGAAAAGATTATATACGACCAACTAAGTTCATACGTTAATGACAATGACATCATTTGTAAACAGCAATCAGGCTTTAGACCAAATCATTTAACAGAAACTGCGCTCCTAAATTGTACAGATCAATGGCTACATAATATGGATAAAGGGTTCGCAAATGGAGTGCTTTTTCTAGACCTTAAAAAAGCATTCGATACGGTCGATCATTCTATCCTCTTAAAAAAACTACACCAATATGGTATAAGGGGAATATCTCTAAAGCTATTGGCATCTTATTTAAACAACAGGAAACAAGTCTGTGTAATCAATAATACTAAGTCAGAACAAGAAACAGTCAAATGTGGAGTACCACAGGGTTCCAATTTGGGACCTTTGCTATTCTCATTGTATATAAATGATTTACCAGCGTGCCTTAAATACACTCAAGCTTCCATGTTTGCTGACGACACCAATCTATCACGCGCAGGTAAAACCCCAGCCGAAATTGAGCATAAACTAAATGCTGACCTATCCCATGTTAATGATTGGTTAAAAGCAAATAAGTTAACCTTGAATACTAGTAAAACCGAATGTATGCTAATAGCCTCCAAGGGAAAACTTAGCCAATTTCGCACAAATTTTTGTATACATATATAGCGGATCCACTATTAAGCAAAAGAAAATCCTAGGTATTATAATTGATAATGAACTAAAGTGGACTGAACATGTTGACGAGCAATGCAAAAAATCTCGAGTGCAATAGCCCTGCTAAGAAAGGCAAAACCATACGTACCTCACAATGACTTACTCCGTATTTACAATTCCCTGGTAGTTCCTTACTTTTTATATTGTTCGGTAGTTTGGAATGATGGGAGCAAAACAAAATTAGATAAACTTTATAAAATGCAAAAGCGAGCTGCTCGTATAATTACCGGATCGAATTACGAAACAAGATCAAAAATAATCTTTCAAAATCTAGGTTGGTATCCAATAGAAATTGTTTTTAAAAAAAGAGAACTTTTGCTTACGTTTAAGGCTATCCGCGGAACAGCGCCGAACTGCATCAGTGACATGTTCTCTTATTGCGATAACGCAAATCACCAAATGCGGAGCAACGGGCGGAAATTAATTCTTGATAAACCCGAAAGATCTTTTATGAAAAAATCATTTTCATATCGAGGAGCTTCCGCCTGGAATGCACTGCCTAATGAAATCTTAGATATACATGACCGGCTGTCGATGCGCTCTTTTAAAATTAAACTCGATAATCACTTACATGTCGGTCAAGTATCTGAACACACATTGTAAATAAAACTGTAGTCTCTTAAATATCATGTAAATATTTAAATCTTATTTTGATTTATATTTTTATAAAAATACCCCTTTAAAAGCAGCAGATAAGCTGAAGGGCTATTGTTTGTAAATAAGTTTAATAATAATAATAATAATAATAATAATTGTGAACTTCACGCGGACAATAAGTTGAAGAATTTCAAAGTGATCATGCTAAAGAAGTTATGTGATCACTTCCATATAGAATTCAAATCAAGGGACACAAAGCAGGACTTAATCCAGAAGATCAGCAACATGATAAAAAGGTGCTCTTGTAACAATGACCTCTCGGCAACCTCGTCGTTGAAGAAATTGACAAGCTATTGATATTGGAGTCTCATTTTTAAAAGTTTCGTATAGCTACTGTTTACGTAGTGGGTTGGCAAATACAACAACATCCAGATTCCAGACAACCCCAGAAGTTGTCATTTGCTGTTAAGATTAATCACTTTCGTCTTAATTGCGCTAAATAAATGTACTATAAACGTATCTGGGCGTATCACGTAAACCTACTGTAACAATAATTGGTGTGAAGATCGTCGGTGCGGTCGTGATCAGCCGAATATATCTAATTAAATTGTAAAATGTTCAGTATTAGATATTTTACTATTCTAGTTATAAATTTACTCCACGTTTTATGCTGGAGTTATCCTTATATGTGTTGGTAATATAAAAACTTATTTTGGAAAACGCATCCAAAACTGGCCAGCAATAAATATTTTCCGAGTTTCCCCTGAGGCTGAGTAGCTCATTAAGCATGCAAAAGCGGAAGCGTAAC
Organism: Muricea muricata; assembly: GCA_963855995.1. Lineage (NCBI taxonomy): Eukaryota > Metazoa > Cnidaria > Anthozoa > Malacalcyonacea > Plexauridae > Muricea > Muricea muricata. The sequence goes on along the minus strand of OY979728.1, from coordinate 11,589,146 downwards.
GCAATCTATATTTAAATATCTTCAAATCGAAACATCTTGGATAAACAGTTGAACATGAGCACATGATGTTGAGCTTATTTGAGCCAAAATCTTTGACAGAGCGACAGTGCATTTCAGAAATTTCGTAAAGATCTAACGTCTAACCTCGCCGCGACATTTTGTAAGGTAAACAAATTCACCCGAAATTGTACGAAACATGGGAGGCTCTTAGGCTGTCAAATCGCGTTTGCAGACGAGTTTAATTGTTGATATTGGTACTTCAAACCCTCCTTTCTTCTACCACACTAGTCACTGAATCTAGTTACAATCAAGGAATAATTCCTTGTGACAGTCATGGAAATCTATGCGCGTGATTGGATTAAAAATAAAAAATATGTGACTGAACTCCAAACTCTGATCGCGCATTGATTTAAATTTTACCCTTTCCCTCCCCCTTACCCCTACCATCCCTCCCCCTTTCCCCACCGACCAATGTTGGTCCTGTATAGTGTTTTTAGTTGTGTATGTGATGTCGTTCCCCAGAGCTAACATTGGCAGGTGGGGGGAGGGGAGGGGAAAAATATAGCGATATTTTTAACGTTAATTTCTACTTCTCATACAGAACAACTGTGTTCTAGTTTGTCCCAAACTAATTAGTCCATGATTGTAGGTTCCACTTTCGAGAAATTCAGTGTCAAATATGGCAGGTGAACATAGCTATATTTAGACGTGATGCCTGTTGTCGCTAAAATTTGCCTGAAATGTGTCGTAATTGCAGGTTAAAATCATCTTGTGTGAAAGTAGGATAAATTTCACGTTACGGGAGAAAATATCATGGAATTTGGTCAAAATTACTTGAAATTAAGTGCGTTTGAATTGGGCTATTTTTTATGCTTAATTTGGTAGTGGATTTTGGCCGCGACAGGGCGAGACCGAAATATTGCTAAAACTTTCCAAAAAGCGGTTGTTTGTTGTTGAGGTCAATGCAACTCATGGGCAAAGTAACAAGGAAATTCATTTTTGACACCTGAAGTCAGTGGTCGGTTTTTAGAGACACACGCTCTTAATCATGCATATTTAGATTTAATAATAATTCATTTAATAAATTCATTTAATAAAATTAGATTTAATAAATTCATTTATATAGCGCTATTTCCATCGCCCAATAACAGTTTACATTAAGTATTAAAAAACTATATAAAATATTAGGACATATTTACATACATGACTACAGAAATTAAAATTACAATTAATGTCATTAATGTTCATTTTCATTAAAAATATAAAATTACTTTATGTCAATATTAAAACAACAACTATATAAATTATTATAGAATTACTAATACCGTTGTTAAAATAACAGCTTAGTCATAATATTGTTTTTTAAAAAGATAGGTCTTAAATCTTAAATCTTGTTTTAAAAATAGGCAGCGATTCACTATTTCTAATATACTCTGCCATTCAAAGACTTATACGTAATAAATAAGACCAATTTTATAGATGATGCGTAGACTGATGGGGAACCAGTGTAATTGTTTCATTAATGGAGCAACATGATCCTATTTTTTGCTCCCTATCACCAGACGAGCAGCACAGTTTTGCACAGTCTGTAGCCGATCAATAAGAAATCCGTATAATAATAAATTACAATTATCCAGTTTTGACGTAATAAAAGCATGAACTAAAATTTGGATATCTGACGTTGATAAAAACTCTTTTATTCTTGCCATTTTTCTCAAATGGAAAAAAAACCAGTTCTTGCAAATATTGGTATCCTGTTTATCCATAGACATTTGTTGGTCGAAAATTACACCAATATTACGTGCCGAGGTACTTGGTTGAACTCTTGAATAAGATATTTCTATATATTTTATATCAGGGCGTAAACGGTTTCATGCATTGATTACTAGTAACTCGGTCTTGTCTCCATTCAGTTTCAATTTATTTTTGACCATCCACTGATCAATCTCTTTCACACACATTTCAATTTGTACCAATGCCCCCAAACACAAATGGGAGATATAGTTGTGAGTCATCTGCGTAAAAGTGAAAGTCAAGACCATGACCTCTGATGATATCTCCAAGTGGCGAAGTGTATAACAAATATAGTATAGGGCCACGAACTGATCCTTGTGAAACTCCACAGCGCAAGTCCTTAGAAACAGATTTCACGCCATGGATTACTAAACTTCCTGTTCTATTTTGGAGATAAGACAGAAACCATTTCAACACTTGCCCATCTATCCCAAATACTTTGAACATTCGTTGCAATAGAAGTTCATGATCAACGGTGTCGAATGCTGCTGGCATATCGAGGAAAAAGCAACGCAACACACTTACCATTATCAATGACCACAAGAATGGCGTTCTGTACTTTTAACAGAGCTGTTTCTGTGCTGTGGAACGCTGATGTCATACGCTGATTGGAGAGGTTCTTCTATATTGTTATTAGCGAAATGTTCCAAAAGCTGACCACGCAGCAGCAGCCTTCTCAATTATTTTAGACAGGACTTTTATATAAGAAATAGGTCGAAAATTTGTGTATTCTTCGCACTCCAGCGACTCTTTCTATAGCTTTGGTTTCAGCACGGCTTCTTTTAGTTTCTCAGGCATACAACCTGATTAAAGTAACTCATTAGCGATCTTGGTAATTATATAGGTAAGAGAGTCTTCTTACAACTTTGAAAGTTTGTTGCGGGAATTGGTGAAGTTCACAAGATTTTTTACCAACTTTATCAATAAAGATTTTAATATCATATTGCGTAACTTCTTGAAAGTTACTGAATTTAACACACTGTACATATTGTTCCTCTTGATTTAGCTGATTAAAATGGGAAGAATCAATAGCCAGTTCTTCCCGTATAGTAGTTATCTTATTACTGAAGAAATCTGCAAACTTATCGACAAGTTCAGCCGTTGATGACGCAGTTGGATAGCGTTTTTCTGGCTTTTGATGAAGTAATTTATCAACCGTATTAAACAACACTTTTTGATTATGTGCATTATTAGAGATAACCGATGAGTAGTATGTTGTCCTAGCATTCTTTATCATAGCATTAACTATTTCACATTGTTGAACACATGACTGTCTGTCAATACATAATCTAGATGCGCGCCAACGACGCTCTAGTTTCCTACGTTTTCTTTTGTCTTTACCAATCTCCTCATCATACCAGGGTGATGAAGGAAGAAGAGTTATAATTCGTCGTTTTTGTGGTGCATGCTTCTGTAATGTTTCTTTTAACGTATTTTCATATTTATCAACAAGAGCTGGGAGATCATAATTATCACCTAAATCTGGTATTTTTAGACTTCATTAAAGCTATCCATGTTTACATTGTTTATTTTTCGATAGTGAATTTCAGCTTGTTCCAATAGTGGTTTCTCTAACTGTAACGTACAGTGTATAGAAAGATGATCTGATATTACTGGGTCATGTATTTTGACACCAGTCACAAATTTATCTTCATTTCTTGTTATGATCAAGTCTAAGGTATGGCCTTTTTTGTGGGTTGGCCCATTGATGTGCTGTTTTAGATTGAATGATTCCAGTATCTTGTTGAATTTAACAGTATCTGGATCTTTAATGCTATCTATATGAAAATTAAAGTCTCCTGCTATTAATATATTGCCGGGTAATATGATCAATTGTTCCACTAACGTGCAGAATTCTTTAATAAAGAATATTGAACTGCTTAGTTTATTAGTCTTCGATGGCGGCGGTCTATAAATTACAATCATTCCGATACAAGTGTTACGGCAATTCAAGGTGATATCTACGTATTCAAAAGAAGAGAATTTTCTTTGAGATTGTTTTTTGACCTCTTCAGTAAGAAACCAACCCGTCCACCTCGCGCATTTTTCCTTGCGACGTGATAAAAGTGATATACTTTGAATTTTATAGAATCCTTAACATACATGCATACCCCACCATTTAGTCCCTTGACTCTATCACGCCGAATCACGTTAAACCCAGAACGTATGCATATCAACTGAAACATGGCTTCGCGAACATATTGCTGGCAACGTCATCGCAATTTCTGGGTTTAACGTGATTCGGCGTGATAAAGTCGACGGACTACATGGTGGGGTATGCATGTATGTTAAGGATTCTATAAAATTCAAAGTTCTAGACGATTATATGCATCCTAACTTTGAAGTTTTATGGACACGAATGAGCCCTCAACGACTCCCAAGATTATCTCCAGTATTGTAATTAGTATCGTTTATCATCCGCCGAGTGCTATGGACTCCCTAATACTAGGTTACTTGTGCAACAGTTTATCCTCCATTGAAGTTAGGTTCCCAGGCTGCAGCGTAATCCTCCTCGGAGATTTAAAAAAATCAAATGGCTCGCGACAAATAGTTAACTTTTCAACGCGTGGCAATAACACTTTGGATAAAATCCATACCAATCTATTGAAGTCTTATAGCCCTACAGTGAAGATGCCCCGTTTGGTTTGTCTGACCATGCTTCTGTTGAAGTTAAATCTATAGAGCGAATCAATCTACCTAAGCCTAAGATCATCGTGAAGTCAAGAGACTTTCGACCTTCGAACGCCTTGCAATGCGCTTGTATGTAGAGGAAGTTGACATTTTAACATTAATCAACAGTCAAAGGACAGGTCGTTTAAAGAAAGTTCCTGGAATTAATCATCAATACCGGGATGGACAGGTTACTTCCTCTAAAATCTAAGACCATTGTAATAAGCGAGCCACCCTGGATCAATCAGTCTCTCTAGTGTTTGATTCGCAAGCGCCAGAAAGCTTTGACCAGGGAGACGAAGTTCTATTCCGTACACTATGAAATCAAGTAAATCGTGAGCAAAAAATGTGCCGGGCTAAGTAGTACAAGTCTAAAGTTAAGCATTTGAGGGAGGGCAAATCTACACCGTGGTGGAAAGAAGTGAAAAAGCTGTGTGGAATGACAACTGTCAACTCATCCCAGACAGACTTAGTCTCTACGCTACATCACATTGGTCGTGATCAACAGATCAAGGAGAAGGAATTGTCAGCAATACTGTTCTTGCCAACGTTACCAATGAGCCATTCCTCTCCCCTATGAGTCACTTTGCACCTTTACAAACCGAAGAATTTGTGCCAAATAGTCCAGTGTTCGAAGTCTATCTACGTTAAATCCAACTAAAGCAGCCGGACCCAACGGTATACCAAGTTGACATAGTTGCTGCGCCACTATCAAATATATTAATAAAACCGTTCCTTTTTGGAAGCTCGACTTCCATCATCGTGGAAATTGGCCAATATTTCACCAATTCCAAAACAAAAGCCAATTCTTGACGTGAATAGCCTTCGTCCTATATCTTTGAGACCCATCCTGTCGAAAGTTGCGGAAGACTTTGTCGTAGAAGAATTTGTAAAGCCTGCGGTTCTGAGGAAGGTGGACCCAAATCAATTTGGGACGATACCTGGTGGTAACACTACCCAGGTCCTGATTAGCATGTTACATTCGTGGAATAAAGCAACTGACGGTAGTGGCGCGACTTTCAGAACAGTATTATTTGACTTTAAGAAAGCTTTGGACTTGATCGATCACCGTATACTTTTGGACAAATTAAAATCGTATGATATTCCTGAAAGCATTGTTTTTTGGGTTACTGACGTTCTTACTTGTCGCAAGCAAAGTGTCTGCAAACCTGGTAACGACTGCTATTCGGAATGAGGAACTATTCCGTCTGGGGTTCCCCAGGGTACCAAACTTGGGCCGTGGCTACTCGTTATCATGATAAATGACTTGAAAATCCAAGATTCGGTACTCTGGAAATACGTCGATGACACAACGATGTCTGAAATTGTTGAAAGAAACTAGGAATCCAATACACAAGAGAAATTTGATGAGCCTACACAACGTATTTCTACTGATAAACTTACGTTAAATGAGTCAAAGCGTAAAGAGTTGCTTATTAGCTGCAGTAAATCACCTCCCGATTTTGATCCTATTACCATCAGCAATAAACAACTGTATATAGGTCGCTGAAAGTATAAAACTCCTTGGCATGCATACATCCAACGATGTTAAGTGGAATACCCATATTTCTGTTATCATGAAGAAAGCGATAATAAGCGATTGTATTTTTTGAACCAACTGAAACGTTCAAATACGGACAGTAAGGAACTTATTACCTTTTATTGTACTTGTATAAGACCTGTTGCAAAGTATGGTTGCCCAGTATTTCACGATAGCCTGCCAAATTATCTTGTTAAAGACATCGAAAGAATACAGAAACGCGCGATGCGGATAATATTTCCAGCCCTATTAGTCAGGGAGGCAGAGGTACAAAATACATGTCTACTTACCATATCGAGGGACAATTTCATTTTGCTCTTAAATTGTCCGTTACATGCCTAATATAACAATTCTGAATGTTGTTTGGCCCAATTTTCTTGTGGGCTCCAGCCAACACGTACGTTTTTTCTTAAATTTTCTATAAAACTATATTATTGTCAAAAAAGGCGAAATTTCGGACTTATTTCTAGGAAAAACCACTTACGTTATCAAAAAGGTAATAAAAAACTACATATAACACATTATTATGGTTACTTTTATTTTCCACATTTTTGTTGAGTTATGAGCGTTCGAAAACTTATTTTCAGACTAGTGCCCAGGAAATTAGTGTCATTTTAGGACATTTTCCTGTTTTGAAGCAGCAATAACTCGAAAACAGCTTGAAAAACGAGGGTGTCCGTAATGATGTCTTATATGTTGTTTTTTATAAGCTTTCTGATGATACAAGTCATTTTTCAAATGAATGAACTTGAAAGTTTGCTATTTTTGACCACATAATAGTTTTATAATAAAACTGAAGAAAAACGTGTTGATCGAAGCCCACAAGATAAATTGGGCCAAACAACATTCAGAATTGTCATATTAGGCATGTAACGGACAATTTAAGATCAAAATGGATTTGTCCCTCGAGAAGGTAGGTAAAATGACCTCTGCCTCCCTGACTATATCATATGACGAACCTCTCTCTGTTGCTGAGTTGGTCCCTTTAGAAGCTCGAAGACAGCAACTAACAGACAAACTGTTCAAGCAAATTATTTGCGACCCAAGTCATAAATTGAACAGACTTTTACCACCTGTGAACGAATGTCAAATTAAGCTTAGGAAGAAACGACTTTTTAAAAATCAACTTTTTAAAACAGACCGTTTTAGGAAAAGTTTTATAACTTACAATGCACTGAAAATGCGTGACTAGTTTTGTAGTAGACTACTGCAGTCAACTTTACACACGCTGCCATTTGGCTCAAAATTTCTAAACTTTTAAATTTTTCAAATTTGTTCTATTTTTTAACTATATGTAATTCTTAGCGTAATTCTGCCTTTGGTTGCAAATAAACCATCTATCTGCATGTCTATCTATAATATCAGTGGACTCTATGATACATTATTGTCTTCGACCCCGCATCAAACGTTCCCGGCCTTACAGACATTTAAACCTTTTTTAGAAACACCTCCAATAGACAAAGATGCCGTAAAAAATTTCGTGGAACAGAAAAAGATCGAGGAAAAAAGTATGTACTTCATGCATGCCCTTTCTACCGTAATTCTTATTATTTGCACATCCTGGGCGTCAGTATACACAGGAACCGCAGAGGTTATAGGGTCACGTCTCGTTCTTTCTAAATTTTGGTCAGCGGTTTACTATGGGGCGCCGTTTGTTTCAATAATACTTATGTCGCATATATAATACTTGTTTCAACATATAATAGTTCATATCACATTCATGTAATCGTTCATATAAAAGATATCTCAGCCAATATAAAAACACTGTTCCGCATATATAATACTTCCTTTCAAATATAAAAGTTCATCTCAAATATAATACTTCATTTTAAATATACTTCATTTAATTATCGGATCGATTTAATTATTTGTTACATGTATTGACCTTGTGTTTAGAGCATGTATATACAATTTGACGAAATTTACTCGCTTCCACAAGGCACGAAGCGGCAATATGTTTAAAGTTTACCATCAAGCGTTGTCCCATGTAAAAGTCATCCACCTATTGTTTGACGCTCAACATCGAGATTTAGCGAGACATGGCCAAATGACCATCGCAGAGCCAAGAAGGCTCGCTGATTTTGAGACTATATGCACACGAAATCGTTTCCGGGCGTTTTCGCAACAGTCAAAATTAAAACGATATATATGAACTATAAGAATCCTCATCGCATGCAGTTTTTTTCATGACTCGGCGTACGCGAGGTTGGTCTATGTCGACAAGTCGGGAGCTTTTTGAAATAATTCGGAATGAAAACGCTCGGAAACGACACCGTATGCTCGTAGCCTTAGCCGCACCAATAATTTTCAGTAGTTAAGTTCCGATACATTATATTTTAGAACATTTAATATCACGGCTTTTCGTGTGACCGAGAGAGACATAAAGATGAGCAAAGTCGTACATGGAAATATATGGATTTAAATTTCAAATTAATTGTGTTCAGTACCAATGCTTGGCACCACATTTAAAACTTGGACACAAGACAATTTTTACTATTTCCCCATTACCGTTAAATTGAGAAGCATTTGCTGCCATTTCAGAGAGCTAAATTTCAAAATTTTTCTGAGAGCACCATGTCTTGTACCAATCCCCCAAACCGACTCTGCTGCCCCTAAATGCAAACGACGATAAAAATTTGTTCGTTATGAGCAGCGATGCAAAAAAATATTTTCTGGGACCATGGATAGGGAATGAAAAATTTTCTGCAAACTGAAATTATTTACAGAAGAAACAATGATCACTTTTAGCAGTAATTCAGCTAACTTTATTCATCAGGAATTTACTATGTAATGTTTAACTCTCAGTCTCTCGTGAACACCCTGTCTTATGCGAAATACTGTATGAGAGATGTTCAGATGATTTTGTTCTGATTGATATTTTATTGATATTAAGCGTTCTTTCCTGGATTTGTGCGCGGGTGTCTGCTTTCATGTAAATTTTCTGCTCATTGCACTAGCAGAAACTTTTTGCTTTTAACTGATGACTCAGAAACTAGTGTAGTACAATGTTAAACATTGTCAGGAAACCCAAATTCACCCGAAATAGTTTACAAATGTGAGCATAAAATATTTTTTGGGAACCCCAAAATTTTCTGGGACCAGTGGTCCCATGGTCCGATACGTTTTCCACCCCCTGGAAAGATAGTAGCTACATAACTGTAATTTTATTGACACTAAACGTCTAGATTTGTTAGATTACTGCGAATTAGAGCCAAATGATACACTTTGGAAATTTGAATGCCTTGATTTGGGGAGTTTGCTGAGAGAACCTGCTTACATTTTTGTGGAAATGGTTAGTATTCGTGGCGGTATTTCAAAAAATAACTTCATTGCTATCTCGCAATCACGTTGCTGTATTAAGTGTTTGTCAGACATATCAACAGACAATACTTTTTGGTTTAACATAGATACGACGTCTTTACAAGAAGCCTTCCGACGTTTTTCCAGGTTTGTTAGAGGAATTGGATGAGGGCAACTGTCTAAGACCAGCAGTATGGGCAAAAGATAAAACGAAGAAAGATCTCTGTGGTGTTTCTCTTGGTTGCACAAACTTTCTTCGACCCTTATACCTGTACACAAAGCTGAATCAATTAATTGCTCCAAAAAATCCCGAAGACGATCTCAAAAAAGTGAAAGCTTTTAAACTAAAAGGTGTTAAAGTAGGTGATAAAAAAGGTGATGAAAGAGAGTATATACCGCCCTGCATTACGTGTCAACGTTTCTTCTCAGGATTCCGCAGTTCTGCTGTGATTGGAAATTGCGCTGAATACGACGTTATTAAAAATGTTGACCCAAATTTGCGAAAAACAAAAGAGTGGAAAGAATTCGAATCTGCGTGTGAACACCATCTTGTTGCTTTCAATGAAATGAATAAAAAGATAAGCGGTATAGAAAAGGAAATATCTCCTGAACAATCAGATGAGATAATTAAAACATATTTCGAAAATACTCGTCATCCGAAAAATCCAAAGGTATTACAATATCAATTAAAGAGCGCTGAAACGATGAGGGTAGTACTCGAAATAATTGCGATAGATTGGCCACTACCCAAGAAACAACGATGAACTGTCCAATGACCGAAACATACGCCAAAAAATACTCCAGTACCAGTTTAACGTAAGTTCAGGTATACATTTCATACAGAAAAATTGAATTTAAAAGCTGTATATTGAACAGATATTGGAATACATTAAATTTAGAGCGAGAATATATATGTTTCGAGCTGCGGCACGCCGATTATTGATTTGACCCCCGTGAGCACGTCTGACTATTGTGATAGCTTGAATATTAATGAAACACCCTTTATACTAAACGCAACAAATACAAATAAAAATAAGTTGGATACTCTGAAAGGTTTCAGAACAGCACATTTAAACATCACCTCCATACCTAAATACATTGATGAATTAAGAATCTATCTTGTCAATAAACCTTTAGATACACTTACAATCAACGAGACAAGACTAGATGAGTCCATCAGTGAGTCAGTGGTCTACACTAGAGACATATTGAATGTGAGAGAGATATCCCAGGTTGTTCCGGAAAATATCGAATCTTTTTGCCTGGAAATTATTAAGCCTAAATCCAAACCTTTTTCGCTCACTATACTGTAGTTTATCGTCCTCCTCGCTCTAACTCAAATTTTATGGACGATTTGGAAAATTACTTGCATACTTTGGACGAGCAAGATAAAGAGCTAATCTTACAGGTGATTTAAACTGTGACCTCTCTCTCTGTCTTACAATCTCATTCACGGAAACTTTTGGATATATTAGAACTACTTCAAATGAAGCAAGTGATCGCTGATGCCACTCGTATAACAAGTAACACATGCAGCATCCTTACTTCATATAATTGCAACAAATCGTCCTGATAAAATAAGAGAAAGTGGCGTGTTGCACTTACGTATTAGCGATCACAATCTTGTGTATGTGTGCTTAAAAGTATCGCTGCCTTGAGACAAACCTAGGAAGGAACTCAAAGAACTATAATGTCAATTAGTTTAACGATCACCTTTCCCATTTATTGAACAATTCGCCATGGAATCAAAATGATCCAGATCAACTATGGGATCAGTTCAGAAATATATTTAGCCGCGTATCTGATATTTATGCTCCAGTTAAAACTAGAAAGTTAGGATTACATATTCTCCATAGCTAGCAACTAAGATTAGATGTGAGATGAACAAGCGTGATTACTTAAAAAAGAGAGCCGTCAAAAGTAATTCCAAAAATCTTCATCGTCCGGATAAACGCAACGAGGTGGATAAATTAATTAAATCTAAAATTCAATACTGTAAGGATAACATTCAAACTAAATCAGCATAATGTAAAAGAGATGTGGAAAAATATTAATAGCGGAACAGGTCGACACTCCAAAGCTACCACAATATCCTCAATAAAAGATAACCTCGGAAACACTATCCACGACGAAAAATGCATGGCGGATCAACTCGATAAATATTTTGTTGAAATCGGTTTACAATTATCAAATAACTTGCCTGCCAGTCCTATTGGTTTCTCTGAATACTTGGATCAAGTTGACTGTGAATTTCAATTCGGCATGATCAAAAACGATACCGTTTATAACAAAATAATGAAACTTACCCAAAAAGGCAGCTGGTCCAGACAGAATTCCTCAAAAATTAGTAAAGGATTCTGCAGTTATTATCACTCCTTTTTTGAATCAAATTTTTAATATATCTCCACCAGAGGGGAAATTTCCTGACGACTGGAAAAAGGCAAGAGTTTCACCGATATTGAAGTCCGGAAGTCATGAATGTGACAACTACGACCCATAAGTACCTTATCCGCCATTTCGAAAATTTTTGAAAAGATAGATATATTGAAAAGATAGTGTTTGACCAATTATCCCAGTATCTCACTGCTAACGACATTTTAACAGATTACCAGTCAGGTTGTAGAAAAGGATATTCCACTTGCTCTTCCTTACCAAGAACAACTAATGACTGGTCAGTTAACATCGATAAGGGGTTGATAAATGGCGTTGTTTCTTAGACCTTAAGAAAGCTTTTGATAGAGTTGATCACGAAATTTTGATTAAAAAATTAGAGTTCTATGGCATTAAAAATAATGCCCTCGGCTGGTTCATCTCATATTTAAGTAATAGAAAGCAAGTATGCAAAGTAGGGATGTCTTTGTCAAATAGCGAAAATATCACAGCGGGTGTGCCGCAGGGGTCAAATCTAGGTCCTCTCCTCTTTTTATTCTATATAAACGATTTACCAAATTGTTTTGACTCTTCAGTACCAGCACTTTTTGCTGATGATACTATTACTAACCTAACTGTTTACGGGGCTTCTGCAAGCGAAATTCAAAACATTTTAGAAATTGAATTAAACAAAGTCCACACGTGGCTTTTAGATAACAAATTAACTTCAAACGTCAAAAAAACTGAGAACATGCTAATAGGATCTCGACAAAGGCTGTCCCAGGTTAGTGCTGATCCAATCTTATCGATGGCATCTGAAGGCATGAAACGTGTTTCATACATCAAAACGCTTGGCGTGGTGGTGAATAAATGCATCACCTGGAGAGATCATGTCGTTGATAAAGTGGCTAAAATAGCTGCACAAGGGATTAGAATGTTACGAAGATCTAAACATGTATTTGACAGAGATACGCTTAAAACCATTTATAATGCCTTTGTTTTACCTCATTTTGATTACTGTGCTTTGGTATGGAATAACTGTTCCAAAACATTACAAAGCAAATTGCAAAAACTCCAAAATAAAGCCGGTCGAAGTATCAGACTCCTATAAAACTGATTCAGATACTGTCAGATCTAAACTTTCTTGGGACACCTTAGAAACCAGAAGGGAGAAACAACTAGAAACATATATGATTCAAATAATGAAAGGTAACTCAATTAATAAACTTCGAGAATTGTTTACAATCCATGCAAATCAAACGTACGGGTTAAGCAACAATCGTGTTCTCCAATTACCCAAACCAAACACGAACGCCCGAAAGCGCAAGTTTTTATAAAGGGGCTGCAGCTTGGAACAATATGGAAGAAAATAGAAAATTTTAGAACAATTACAACACTTTAATACTTTTAAGTTTTTTTAACTAATTCCTATCTATTTTATCTTTTTATAATACACGGCCATCTGAAAAACAACCTTTTTATGTATTCTTACTCATTTATACCGTATATATATCTAGCATTAATTATGGTTGAGATGTTACCGTGTATAAATATATGTAAATAAAATAATAAAACAAAAAGCTAGGCTGTTTTGATTGAAATATGACGGCAGAAAGACGTTAGATAGTGTAAATATGAAAAAATTTTCTTAGCGTTTAATAGACATACAGTGCGATTAGAGCGAATAAATTCATTTGATTAAAATCAACTTTGTATCAGAAACGACCACTTGATTCTCTTTCCGCCGCGAACGTGCATGATAGCGCACGCTGAGCGCAACCCACAACAGGTAAAGAAAAACAAGAAAAACACAAAGGCCAAGCAATCCCGCGGCGATCAGCAGTTGATCACGTAAAAATTGTAACAGGCCCCTTCGACACGCTCAATAAAGGCACTGTCAGACACCACTATTTTTCTTGCAACTTGCAGTTAACGCATTTCTAGACTTGAGAGATTGCGTAAAATGGCAAATACGTGTAATTACATTTTCCTAATGTCCCTTCACATATCAAACATGCTTCACTAATTAACACCTCTTCAGAGTAGAATTGCGCTGCAAAAATGTTACAGCGTGCCACAGTGCCTTAAGACCAGTGGTACGAGAAGGCATATATCTCCGTATAGATGTAGCGACACTGCAATGCACCATATACCTAAATAATCTACTGGAAACTGAAAACATGATAAGGATGGACATGGCGATGGTGCGTTAATTTTGGTGCGTAAAATTTACACATGCTGCTTTCATATTGCTCGAAATAGAGATTTTCATTGGCTCGTTTGAATATTGCTTGACCAATGAAAGTTGTTAAAGTATGCAAAAAGTTGTTACAATTCTGTTCACATCAAGCTGACGACAAGTTGTGTTCGCACTGCTTGTTCCTGGTTTGTTGTGACAATTTTGAAACAAGATTTTGACAACGTTACTTGTAGCATTGTTAGACTTCTTACAAGGTTGTTTGAGCGACTGTGATACAGTCAAGAAAAAACAATGTTAGCTATCGATATTCCGGGCGGAAAACGAAGTTTTGTTAAAAAGATTATAGCCCAGACAACTATTTTATAATATGTAATACACTATTTCTATATGGCTCGTTTTGAAATATTCGTCTGGGCTATAATCTTTTTGACAAAAATATGTTACATGGTTGTTACAATAGTATACAAAAAGGTATAAGTTCCTTCGCTATACCTGAAAAGATAAAGTTGATAACTTCCCGACGAGGGAGCTTCGTTCGAAACGTCGAATTCTGTTTAAGGTCTCTCATCTTCTAAAACTCATCGCCAGCATTGGCCTGCAGAAACGCCTGTGGCACCTTTTAAAACTCTTGAAATAAGGTTGGCGGTGTCGGTAATGCAGTCTTGAGCACAAAAACATAGGATCTTTATTCCAAGCGAATACCCTTAGTCGAGAAAAGGTTAAGATCACCATCATGGATACCACCTTAATCTATGTTTTAGCCAATCAGATGTGTTGCATCTTCCCGTTTGACCAATCAGGTTCCTTGCAGGTGAAGAAAAGGTAATGATGGAAAAGTCAAACCTAAGACTCGCTAGTGCTAACTTCCCGACGAATGATCTTCGCTCGAAACGTGGAATTTCTGATTGTAACGTTAAGATATCAAAAGATGAAAAATCCTATTTTTTTGTATAGAAAATCTTAACTATATCTTTTTAAATATTTGTTTATTTGGCCTCCCCCCGTCATGATTATCCGCTCACTGCAAGTTGATGCGAATTTCGATGGACTAAGCATTACATAAATGCAATCTATACTAATCTACGCTTCCTTGACTATCAATGCGTTTCTTCGATTGTAGAATCGGATAAAAGTAATACGTTAAAAAAATATCCTTTATACGATGTACAGTTAAACGATAATAGGGACTCTGCATTTCGTAATTTTGACGGATACGGTCAGAATAAATAATGAGCACTCGTCGCGGTATTGGACAGTGAAAAATCCATTAACAGAAACACCTGTCAAAAAGACAACGTACGTACGAGGCAGCTCATTTGCATTCGAGAGTTCAGCTTGCTTATATATGTTAACAGTGTCTTTGACGAAAACAGAGGACAGAATTTACGAAAAGCGACACAAGCTAGGTTGCTCATAAAACGAAAAACAAAAAAAATAGTAAACAAAAGAAGGAGAAAATAAAAGAAGAGCAAACCGGCTGAAACGATGGCAGAAAAGCCGGACAATGAGTTCGACGACGACGACAGCGAACTGCTTACAACGCGTGGAAATGGTTGTGCGACGAACACGGAACTTTTGGAACGCGAATATTACACGATGATGGAACTGTTGCCGAGCAAAAAGCCCGACAGGAAAGTGTGCGATAAACACAGCGAAGAAAATCACGAAAACGACGCCGAAAAGCATATTTTGGTGACGAGCGACTTCGCCAAAATCGAGGCAGACGTGGAACACGGACTCGTGCCGTTTCGAATGCGTGGAAGAGGGCACAGATGGCTGAGCAACGTACAGTGTGTCATGATAATGTTATGCTTTCTAATTGTGTTCATCGTCTGCATTGCGCCGATATTTTTCTCCCTCAAGCACGCCGTCACAGGCGACGACGACAAACACGACCAGTTCTCTATCATCGGAAACTAAAAGAATATATTCTCTACGGCTCGACTTCCATCGAGAAACACGACTGATACTTTTTCTTATTTTGAAGTAATTTGAATGCATGTATGCGACGAACGCATGTGGGATGTGTACAAAAGCTGGTTTAAAGCTAAATCTGCGAGCTAAAATGTGCTAAGCTGATATATTTTGCCTACTTCCATAGCTGTTCAGAAAAAATCCCCACAAGTGATTCAAATACTGAAATTTCTGGGGAAAAAACCCAAAGCTTATGCTGTTGTGAATGTTAGGTTAAAACGAGTTTAGCAGCTTTGCTTGCACATATGTATCCGCGCTGTTTAAGCTTGTTCGTTCGATCATTTCAAAACTTGCTCAGCAAAGATAAAATCTTCTTTAAAGATTTCTGAAGACACATTTTCAATTCATAAACAAGCTGTTTCGAAGTTTGCTTTTAATCTAGCTTAAATCAAACTCAAACAAACCGGGTTTTTAACAAATGTTTAACGGCAGACTAAGTTAGTGAGTATAGTTTAGGCACACGAAAGATATAGGTTATTTCACTACCTGAACGATAAAGTGAAAATCGACTTACTAACTTCCTCAAAAAGGGTTTTCGCTCGAACGTCGATTTTCATTTTGTCGTTCAGGTAGTTACAGAACCTATACTTTTCGTGTGCTATTAAACTGCACTACCTACAGGCTACAATGTACATTGACGTGTACAGTTTTACAGTAGAGTTTTTAGAAGCATATTATTATAAATACTAGTAGTATTTCTCCGTCTAAAATATAGACAAACATGCAGAAATACTCGACATTTATAATGCTGCTCATTAGTGAACGAAGGGATCATTGTAGTGGAGCCATCATTAATAGCGTCATCATTAGTGCAGCCATGATTAATGTTGTGGACTTGATTTTCACCTGTTTGTTCTTTCAGGTAGTAAAACACACTGAGATCGAATGCATGTTAGCTTAGGTTAACGTAGAATTCAAAGGAAATTTCCCAGCAGGTTGTTAATAGAGTTTTGGAAATATTCCTTCAGAAATCTTGACTGGAGCAATAGTAGTTTCGGTTTCTGAAGTTTTGTAATAAACGGAGGTGTATAAAAACTGTGCTTTTAGGTCACTCGAATGCAGGGAGGGCTGCAAAATTTTAGCTTTAGCCTCAGCGAGTTTGAACCCAGGAAACGAGATACGAATACCATGTCCTACGGTTTTGCAAAATATACTATACAAAACATCAAGCGAATTAAGATTGCCGTATTATAAAACTCAGGATACACGCGAGTCAAAACATGACAAAACATAATCCGGTTGATGACATTTCGAGTTTAGTTCAAAATTATCAACAGGGACCGGTTGTTCAAAGCCGTTTAGCTTTAGATAAATCTAGAATATCAAACAACTCTATGTATCGATAAATAACGTAAAATATTTCTAAATAAAAAGAACAATGCATACCGTTTAACTACGAGACAAACATCGACGGTGGGCTATGTCAGTAAAGATTTGTCAGTGAAGGTTTTGAAATAAAATTGAAATCATAAACTAGTGTTTTAGAAGTTAATCTTCGGGCCATATTTTGTATTACATTGACTGTCGCGAATGTGGGACCCGCGGAGCCCAATTACACATGATGTGCGCAATGATTTCACAAACAAATGATGCCCGAAAGATATCATTAACGACGTTCCTCAAATCTATTTTTTGCACCTGTCCACAGGCAAAAATTGCTCGTCATTTGGCTACGTGGGCGCTAACTTACGCTGTCGAGCCTAAAGCTTTTTTTACCCAGAAAAAATATACAGAGATCCAAAATGGTACAATTTGAAGGCGACTTTAAGAAATCATGGTTCGATTTGTTAATAATGCTGCTCTAAATCCTCCCTTGCTAAAATATATTTCAACTTCAATAGTCACTCGCTGATTTCACGACGCTGCCTTAAGTATTTCAACGAAGAATATGAATGCTAAGTAACTTATGTGCTCGAGAAAATCCTTAATCAGTTTTTCAAACATCCTAATGTACTAATGCTCAGATTAGCAAAATGCAGCATGTCTGCAAAGATTTGCTTCCGAGCATAAATAATTAAGTAACTATTCTTCTGATGAAATCTTCACCGGGTCCCCGACGTAGATTTTAAGATACAGAGACAAAAATTACACGTTGCTGAAAACAGGATGTGATAATGTCGTGCGGGAAACATGTAATTAAGAAGCTTTCAACAATATTGTTCGGCATTGTTACACCTGATCGCGGGCTGGTTCAGACTCGACAATATTTAACAGTTATTCGCCCAAGGCGAGGTGTTTATCGGTGAATATTCACCGACAATCGCTGAGCCCGAGGTGAATAATTATTTTAAAATCACAAAGGTTAAAAACGACAAAAACATGTTTCATATTTCAAAACAACATCTGTCACATTGACAAAACGACTAGTGGCCATTTTGAAACAACCGCTTAGGTGATTATTGCGCATAATCACATCGAAGGCAACCAATCAGAGTAGAGAATTTTTTTCACCTATGTGACTGTACTAATGCTGGATATTGTTGCCAACCAGGAACAATGTCGCTCCAACAACACTGTTGCATCCTGTTTTCATGTTGTTGTCTGTATCACGTTATTTGGGATTGACTACCTCACGGGCGTTCTTTGTGGGTGACGTCCATATTTTTGGCATGCGGTTGTTGATACAAATTCGTTATTTCTTCGTAAATAATCGTAAGACTATTCTCACTCACTGGGACTGTATCTACTTCACCAAATTTAGCAAAAGCGCGAGCCCGAAGGGCGAGTAATGATTGTCGCGCTACGCGCTCCCTCTTTAGCTAAATTTGGTGAAGTAGATAAAGTCCCAGTGAGTGAGAATAGTCTTACGATTATTTACGAAGAAATAACGAATTTGTATGAGCAACCGCATGCCAAAAATATTGACGTTACCCACAAAGAACGCCCGTGAGGTAGTCAATCCCACGTTATTTCACTCGCTGCTCTGGCCATGCTTAAATGAACACAAAGCCCAATCGAAATGCGTTGGCGACCTAACGTTTCGCCACTCGAGCGTTGACATGACGACATGGCTTGCAAAAAAGGTGGAAATAGTCTTGTGCCAAGTACTTACAGTACATGGCTAGACAGGAATGCTGAAACGTTGGGTCGTGAATGCAAATTTTTTTCGGGCTTTGTTTTAAACCTAAACAGAGTAGCGAACTGAAAATGGTTACTTCGTACACCTGCCTGCCATGAACAAACTAATGTGGGTGACGTCCATATTTTTGGCATGTGGCATTGACCTTGTATCTACCATCACACTTCGCTCATTCTAACACTTCATAAAACACTTCACATGTTTCACGAAGCGCTGGAGTTATAGTACTCACATGCAGCTCTCATGACCGTTCAAACCAGCAATACGGCATTGATGCAGCCATCATTCTCAGGATTGTTCGTGACCTGTGCGTATTTACCTGTAAAAACCACCCATGCACATTATAAAAAACGTGTATAAAAAGCGAAAAGCTTTTGTTGGAATCATTACAACCATAGTTAATAGAGCTAGATGGTTTGGAAACTCATTAGAACTACAATATAAGTCATTATCTATGTTTTTGTTCTGGTTTATGCAGGAGTGAGGTCCTTCATCATCACGTGCGTATTGTATTTTTACCTAACTAACCAATACCAACGTTTTAGGAAAGTTAGCCATCCACGACTTGAACAATGGCAAAAACACAATACACACGTGACGATGAAGAACCATATTTTTGCATAAACGTTGACCAACATAGATAATGAGTTATATTGTTATTCTAATGAGTTTCCAAACCATCTACTCTATTAACTATGTTACAACAAACTTGACCAGGCAAACAGACTTACAACAAGTACATTTCCTGCACTCAACAAATTGTTTACTGCATAATCTATGCAAGGTAGTCAGTAGGTGAGGGTGACTCTCGATTTTTATTTGGACATACTGCGTTTGTGGCCAGTCAAATAGACAAATTTGGCTAACAATGTTTTTTACGTTGCCACCCAATTCCTATCTTTGGATTATTCACATGGTTGGATACCATTGTTGTCGTTTGCGGAAGAGCACATTAGGACAAAAGTAACCAGGCATACGAATGATGAATACGAGTTATTCACGCAATTCCATACTTCTTAATGCGTAGTTACTTTTGTTCTCCGTTACGCTGCCGCAAGCTAATATAATAGTAACTGGGCATGTGAGTGGTCTTAAAATGTGAATTGGGTATAAACAAACGTTAGCCAAATTCGTCTATTTTAAAGAAAATACTTGAAAAAAGTAGACCAAAAATGTGACCATGTAACATTACATACCCCAAACAACTTTGCCACCCTGCGTCACTAAACCAAGTTCACTGACATTCACCTTGAATGGATAAAAAAATGTGCGTTTTTAGCGAATTAGTAACGCTTTCAAGGCATGCACATATTTCGTTGAGAGCAAAAACGTGAGAACCAGAACAAAACCTTCAAAATACAGGGGAGATTAAATGTCATAGGACTACACTGTTTCCAAAAGATACAGGAAACTGTAATTACAATCATATTGAAATTTGGCGGAACTGAGGGGTCGATAGATCGAGAATATGATTAAGGTTGGTTCAGCAATAGCAAGCAAACATTGATATAAGTATTTTCAAATCTATAATGTCAATACTTTAATAAGGCTGAAGTACAATAGTGCAGCCTACCTCAACCACGGTTCCCTTTGTAATGACACCTAATGACGTGTACATGGGAGACTGTGGATTTTTCTTCACGCCAATAATTGGCACACAAAATGTTGCTTTTAACTGTTGAAAGAGAAAAAGATGATTTGACATTTCCATCAAGTATTTTGAATGCCTCTTTGGTGAAAAAAATTGTAGTCATACCTCTGGATGAGTTACATGCGCTTTCTTGAATCTTAAACCCTGCATAGAACAGATTGTACAAAATGTTGAGTTTAGCAAATGTAAGTTGATCCTAAACTAGTCTTCACTGTACAATGCAAGCATAAGTGCAAAAACAAAAACAAAAAAAAAAGTTGTCCTGAAGATTAAATTTAATGCATTTGACTTTGCTTTATGCTCATGCTGATGTCTTATGCCATTAAATTCTTTTGTGTTTGCATTTTTTCACCTTGTGTTGTAATAAGGCCTATTGGCTAAGAGGATGGTTAAGTTTTCATTATGTTGGCAATCACAAGATGATCTCATGGTAATTCTATTTCTAAGTTTTCTAAGTCAAGTTCTTGAAATCCTTTTAAAAACCATTTACTCATAATTAAGACTTCCTCACCATTGGTCTGATAAATCTTTCATATTTTGGTGGTTTTCTTGTAAACCCTTCGCCAACATAACAAGCTTTGGTCACCATCCTTTTCCAACCTTTCCCTAAATCAAAGAAGTATTAAAATATACCTCCAAAATGACAACTGATAAAATGATAAAACCCCGACAAGCCTTACTTCTTGACTTTCCAGTTTTGACAACTTTAAAAACTTCATTCTCTCCTACAGCTTTCACTTTTGGCAGTGGTACTTCCCACTTCCCCTACAAAACAAAGCAAAACTGTTGAAATACATTAGACTTTTTAAAAGAGTTTGGTGGCTGTTACAATAACTAGCTCTTTCAAACAACTCTTCAGACAACAGCACATTCAATTGGTGACACATCTAATTGTATGCCCACATGCATATTTAAAATACAAAATTGAATGTTGTTTTTCGCGTAAGGGCGAGGGGGTTATCCTGGAGTGTTTTATCCAGGGTTTTTCCTGAAGTTTATTTTTTGCAGACAAGATTGAGTTTAGATGAACTTAAGAGGGCTTGAAGGGGTATTATTTTAAATTAAATAAGATGCTCACTAAGGCATTTACTTTGTCTGCTAAGAAGAAAATAAGCATTAGGTACTTTTGGATCTCTTCTTGTGCTGCTCACGAGACGTAAAAAAAGCTGTTGACTAGCCCAGAAAGGTCTATATCATTCAAGTGCTTGTAAATACACTTCTATTTGACATATTGAGACAAAATATTCAGGACAATATAAATAAATACAAGCTTCATTTCTTCAATATGATAGCCTTTAGGAATATTTGTGATAGGATGGGTATTATATTGAAATAACAGAAGCTACAGAGAATAAGTTTTGAAAAAAGATCAAGTGGAAAGAACAAAAGGTAGGGCCAATTAGATAATTTTGGGAATCCAGGGAAAAATTTCAGTTGGGCCTTCAACCTCCCTCCAAAGTACAGTGTTGGTGATACTAATATTATTTCTTGATTCTATGGTGCTTTTGGGGGCTTGATGAAGCCTGGGGCCCAGGACAGATTGCCTCCTATCCCCCCCCCTCCCCCTGTGGGTGGCACAAAACTTACAGCTTTTTCTTTCCTTTTCTGTTTGATCATATTGCTGAGAACTTTTGCTCGTGACTGTCCTTCACGATCCAACAGATATGGCGGTATGGCTCCATCAGGAACCTTGTCGTCATTCCTTGTCTTTGTTTTCTTTTCCTGGTGCATTTTGATGCTGGTGGAATTCAAAATTAAGAGAACTGTCAAGCATAAGAACATGATATGGCCCTTGACTTTTCAAGAACTTCAACGGCTTACGTTTTTTTCATCTGAACTTTTTCAGCATGACGCTTCTTGTTGTAAAGTTTTGCTCTCAGTCCATGGAGTTTTTTGGCATGTTCAGCTCTCTCGTGGACTTCTCGAGCTTCCTTTTTTCGTCTGAAAATACAATCAAAGAGTTATGTAGCACTTGGTAAGAACCTCAGAACAGTTATAACTGACTCACAACCCAGACTGCATCAAGGCTATATTCTGGAGAAGATGGAAGGGGAGATGGGAAGATTATTAAGGGAAGCTGTAAGGATAGATATAGTAAATATCGGCATATCTCCAGCACAGAGTTTACATGGAATGCACTCTGGCTGTCAGGTTTCTTGAACAGTCCCCAGATTGGAAAGTTTGCACTGCACACCTGATATATCTGGCTTCTATATATTTTTTATTAAATATTGTAAATCTCAGGGGTGCCTAATTTACAAATTTTCCAGCGTGGAAGCAAGACTCTGCTGACAAAAAACCACGCGAACAAATTGATTGTCTTGAAATTACAATGTAGGTCTCTGTATGAAATTGGTATGATTTCTCAAAATTGATTGTAATTACACATAAAATGTCTGAATTATCCAGACTGCAGAGCATGGCAGCTTTCGACAAGATCTCAGGTGTGGAGAAGCCACAAATCGTAGGTGCGAGAGCGCAAAACAGTTGCCAAGTGTGGACAATGACAGAGTGACTTTAGGGGCAAAAGTAACAAAATATGTGTTTAAAACAATGAAAATTAGAGTATTATGGGCATCTTGAAGTAAAAATCAGGGAAAAGGAAGGTCCTAGGTGCAGCAATTTTTTTCTTTAAAAAATTTTGGGGTGCTGTTGATATACTGTTGAGTTATATGAAGTATTTCGTATTCTTTAATAGAAAAAACAAACTACTCACTTTCTTTCAAAATGATCAAGCCGGTAGCCATGTCTTTTCCGAGCTAATTCAATGTGCTCGTTTTGAGGCTAAAATGATACAAGAAAACACGTTTGTAAAGCCAAAACTATCCAAGTTCTTTAGTTCTTTTATTCACATACATATCCTTCTCTGAAATCTGAAAGTTTTTTCCTAATTTTAACGACAAAAATACAACATCTTACCATCTTTGAGATGTGATGATAAAGAAATCACAAGCAGGAATCAATATACAACCACAGTGTCGAAAAAATACATTATTTTGACTTCAAAAATTACAACTGAAAACTTCTCCACGAGACAGCAAGAGACAACCATATTGAATGAAAAAACTAATGTCCCTAAGCGTCCCTAATTACTACCTAATTACTCCGCGAATATCATAGATTGACCCTCGAAAATTTAGAGAATTCCCAACATAATATTATCCAAAGTAAGCCCTAACAAGCCCTAACTTTAACATACATGTTTTAAATAATCAATAAACATCCCAATATGTTTTCCGACATTCTTAATTGACCTTAAAATACCCTAAATGTACCCTATATAAAACGTCATAATTCAATAGTACGCATGCTCAGATTAGCATAAACAAAATACAATATCATCTCATCAAACAATTTATTAAACTAAGCATTTCTTTTGTGCTAAAAAATAAAACTTCAATGGGCACAAGAAGATCGATAGTCCCTTGTCGATTGAAAAAGGTGAGTCTTTTGAAATAGTATTTCATTTTTTAAAATATGGTAATTTTTCTGGGTAAAAATGTTCGTGATTAGCATCTATATGTCTAGAATATAAACCAGTTATGCCGCGGGAGCTTTACTTTCTTATTAGAGATTTCTATTTTGTTTTGCTGTCTTTAAGAAATTAAGTACAGGCTCTTAAAAAACAGATATTTCTTATTATAATGATGGACCCATAAGTTATTGTCAATTATTTGGCTGAAGTGGTTCGTTTTTCAGCAATTAAATTGTCAAGGGTGTTTGGATGTGAGTTCTATAAATGAAATACAGGTACTGTGTAGCAAGGTAAACTTCAGAGAAAAGCTTGCTATAAGAGGATTATCTTGCTATCTTTTTGATAAACACTCAGTAAGATCATGGCTCATGTCATTAACTCTCACAGACCGTAATCTGATCATCATAGGAGGTTTTAATCCATACAAGATATCACTCACCGTAAGACTGAGGCAGATCAGCTTTCAAAGGAGCCCTATTTTGCCACTGAGTTAAAAATAAAGGCCTGGGGATTGATTAGTGTTATGTCAAAACAAACGAATTGAGGGGTCCTCGTCAGCAAATTGATCACAGTATTCACAGACACAATGTAGGGTATAAACAGTAGGAGCAATCAGCAGTGCAACATCCCCCCTCCCCCCCCAATTTTTATGCAATTGACTGGCCAGAATAATGGCAGATCAGCCATTTCAGCATTTCCATTAGATAGAAAATGCAATTGACTGTCCAGAATTTGCATAATGAACATGTGTAATGCAACATGCGTGGCAACAGAAACTTCGAAGGTTCCCACTCGAGGCACCCTTCTGTTTATTTTCTATTCTGTGTCACAGACTTGTTCTGGGATTGCTTTAACCCCCTCTCAGCCACCCAATCACAGGCCAGTTAAATGGATTTTTAGCTAAGACTCCCTCACCCCATCACATAGACTTGCTACAAGTCGACTCAAATGTGGTAAAAAACTCGAAAAGCAGTACAGCGACTTGTAGCAAGTCTACCCATCACAGAACAAGCCGGGGATAAAATCTAGGTGTTGGCAGTGTGTCACAGGTATTCAATTTCCCCTGTATGAAATACCTCTAGTCTCAAATTTATGCCCTGGGGTATGTCCCATTAAATATTAAAAAAAATGTATGTCTTATGAAAATGAAACTGAATTCAATTTTGTAACAGGAAGTAAGAATACTGCATTAAACATTATACTTGATTGATAATGTAAATTCTCAAGCATTAACAGTGTTGATGTCTGTATTTTTAGTAGATCAAACATGAATAAGGTTCATTCCTGTCGTCGTTTCCTCACAAACATCAGAGGCAATGTTTTGCGGAATGAACGTAAGTATTGCTACATAAGATATACTATTAGCATTCAATTTAGATAGGTCTTGTGATTCAAAATAATGCTTGTTTTAGATTACAGCTTAAGAAAAAGATAATAATCTGGCTCTTTAAGATTAGCTTTAGACTTACATAGGATTTATGGTCAAAGTAAATTGTCAGTTAGATTATGCAGAAGTCAATTCTATCATTGCCCATCCCCCCCCCCCCCCCGGGACACTCCCGGGAATTTGCATGTATTTTTTCTTTAAGTGTACAATTCCCTTCTGCCGGGCAAGAAAAGCTTTGCAATGCACGGCCCCTGGGCAAAGAAATGATTACAATTGCCCGGCCCTGGGACACACCGACTTATTGAATATTGACCAAATGGCCTGAAAAGGGGGAAAATTAACAATGGCATGAAAAGTAAATGTACATATATGTGTCCTGTTATTTAAAACCGACGATAAAGTCAATAACTACAGATATTATTATTAAACAAGCTGCTACACTCCTCCCAGATGGGTTTTGCAATGAGCTATGCTGCATTTTACTCGTTTGAGCGCAGCAGCCTGCAGCGCTCGTACAATTTTTAGAGCTTTATATTCGAGCATTTCGAGGGCGGCGCTCAATCGAAGAGGGGGGGGGGGCGCTTTTCAAAATATCTTACATGTGTGAATCATAACAATACTCTTAACAATAAGGTAAACAAGTTTTAAATGTTTTTAAGTGTGGCAGTGAATTTTAAACCAGTTAATTGAACTTCAAACACACCTTTAATTATCTTAATATGAACATGTCAAATGCCTTAATATCAACAAATGAACGAAAATGTAACAAATATACAGTTTACAGTCAAACCGGATGTTCTTTTGCGAGCAATATTGTAAGGGCTAGTTTACATGAATCCGATTTGATTTCGAATCCGGATTGATCTCATTCCGTTTCTGCTGAAACCATAGGGGATTGACTTATATTGTTTACATGAGTTAGTTGTAAATCAACCAGATCCGTGCAAACAAATATACTTCAATCCCCTACGGTCACAACAGAAAGGGAATGAGTTCGATTCGGATTGTAACTCAATCCGGATTCATGTAAACTACCCTTAATAATTCATGTGCAAGTTGCTCGGAGGAATTTGCAATCATTGTAAACACGCTCGCGTTTTGTTCGGCGCACAGGCGAGATACAGTTTGGAATTGATTTGAAATACTTAAACTAGTTAAATATACATATATTGCGACTTTGTGGAACAAATTCACCTTCAATTTTGTAATAAACATTGGAAAATGTGTAATGCCCGGAAGGAATACAATTCCCAGCCCACGGGAAAAAACTACCGACTACAATCTCCGCCCCCCGCGCAAAAATTGCTTGCAAATTCCCGGGAGTGTCCGGGGGGGGATGGGCAATGATAGAATTGACTCCTGCATTAAGTACAATGTTTGTTTATTTTTAGGTTTATTTTTCCACCAAAGTTTTTCATCAAAATCTGTGCCACTCCAAACCCAGCAATTAGGCCTAGTTGTGGACACAAAACGACACATTCATATTGGGAGTGTGTGGTGTGATGACAAGAAGGACCCCCCAGGAGGATCAGAGGGTAAAGATGGTGGAGGGGAGGAAGGAAAGGAGGTGACAGAGGAGGATAAAGGGAGCAAGCAGGGAGGCAGTGGTGGTGGCAATGGTAGTCAACTGAGGTGTCCAAAATGTGGTAGCCCTTGCACCCACGTTGAAACATTTGTCTGTAAGTATCTTTGCTAGTCAACACAAGTTTGCCAAATTCACGTTAAAGAATTATAAGCAGAAAGTAAATAGGTAGAACACAATGTTACTGGAATGGCAAAAACAGTGTCAAGAAGGGCAAATTTGTGAATTGTGCTAGGCCTTCTCACTTCCTGTAGCCTGCATCAAATCTGTCAACCTGCAAAACATATCAACATATCAAGGCAGAAGCAAAAAGGCAAGGAAACTAAGCTAGGTATAAAAACCGGAAGCATCTGCACCGCAGGCTAAGCTAGGTATGTCTTACTTCTTTCTTTTCAGCATCAACAAGATTTGTGAAATGTGACAAGTGTCATCACTTCTTTGTCGTGTTATCCGATATTGATACCAAAAAGTCGCTCAAAGCCGAAACAAAACAGGCTGTCTCGGAAGCTGAGGAGAAAGCAACAAAGCCCAAAAAGAAATTACCACCTCCCAGAAAAGTTAGTTTTAACAAAACTGCCATTCTAACAAACAAGTAAATGCATCTTGGTCTCATAGACATATAAAAGTTCAAGCCCAAAACAGTTTAGAGAAATTCATCAACTATAAGATCGGTCCTCTGGCACAAGTCAAACCAATGCATGTATGATTATCTCATTGTAACAGTGATCTGAAAACGTGGAAAAGTACTGGCACTAGTTGTCAAATCGAAATCCATTTATCGAGCCAAACTAGAAATTGCTCATTAAATATAATTTACTTTGGTTCCAAATTTCTGCTGGACTTATAATTTTCTTTACTGAGCATGATTACAAAGTTTCAACAAGTTTCATAAATGAAAATAAAAGATATAAGAAATTAAACACAGCAAAATGGATTTTATTCGGTGGCTAGTTCCAGGCCTTTTACTCACGGTCAGATCAGCTGAATTGTAACTGTGCTTAGTAACACAGACATATAACATACCAAGTTTCATATTTTTCATACTGACGCTTGACAGCATAACAAAAACGGTTTGGCTTTTAAACTAGAACTGTAGCTTGAAAAACTAAGTTTTGGCCTGCCAGCACTCATGATGGAGTTCCAGACTCTCTTATTTTCTTTAAAAGTCTTGGACGGCACTATTTTTCCCAGTCGTAGCTTGTTGAAAGATTTAAACTCTTTGATCCTCCTTTAGATATTCGACTTTCTCAATAACTATGTAATTGGACAAGAGCAAGCAAAAAAAGTGTTGTCTGTTGCTGTGTACAATCACTACAAGAGACTGACCGTCAATGTTAGTGATGATGCAGCGCAGATATCGCAGAATGCTCAACAACGTCCAGCCGTAGTTATCACACCTGCACAACCATCTAACGCACCAAGAGGTATGCTATGGTTTGCTAATGGTATAGTGTGTTTGGATTTGGCGTGGTATCAGTGTGACCACAAATGCAATTTTTTTACCAAAGCTGCTTAGATTTTGTGGGACCACCCCCTCCTGTTCTGAATGTTGAAAATCTTTAAAGCAGGGGGGGATGTCCAAGCCCATCCAACTGGATCTGGTTAAAAAACATACCAGATCTGGTCACTTAGTCGTGTAGCCTGGTATGGTGTACTGTTGTATGGTATAAACTATGTTGTCATATTCGATAAATACTAACCTCTTGTCCTGCAATTTAGAACTTTTACAAATGGCAGTGAACATGCATCACAACTCGCCTCTGGGGGCGAACAAAATCGAGTCTACGAAACAAGCGGCGATGGACGCTCGTGGAAGCGAGGTGTTGGATAACAAAACTGATGCAGTAAAATTAGATAAAAGTAACATACTGATGCTTGGACCCACTGGCTCAGGTTATTATTTCTTATTGGCAAAAAAATTTAAGGGCGTAAATTTGTATGGGTATAAGGCCTGCGAGCTTGTTGTTACAGTGTATACTGTAGGTATATCTAATATAGTAACCGAGTTTAAAAAGTCTAATATAGTAAAGAGTCTAATATAGTAACCGAGTTTAAAAATTTAACGGGTATGTCAGACGTTATACCGTTGAGAACATAACCGTTCGACTTATTCACATGTATCACAAGAAACGATGTGTAAAAACGGATTATCAAGCAAGTTTCTGCTTTTTTAGGCAAAACTCTTCTGGCCCAAACCATAGCTAAATGCCTCGATGTTCCGTTTGCTATATGTGACTGCACCACTCTGACCCAAGCTGGTTATGTAGGCGAAGATATTGAGTCCGTCATCGCTAAACTTCTACAAGAAGCGAATTTTAGTGTCGACAAAGCTCAACAAGGTACCGAACTAATACATAAAGCTTTGGGAAAACTGTCTGGGAAACGTTTTCTTAAACATTAGCTCGCGCAAATGCTGTTATATTGCTTCACAAGTTTGCACCAGTCATAGGAAAACATTCTTTAACCATGTCCCATTAGCAAAATAACGTTTCTTTATGTAGACAAACTAAAAAACATATGGAAACATAGCATGTGATACCAAAATATTTTGAAATTGATTTCAATTGAAAACATGCATTTTTGCTTCATGAGAAGCAAAATTTTATTCCCGCATCAATGTCTCCCGAGGTGGACAAACAGGGAAACATTGGTACGAAACATAATGTTTCCGCAACAATGTTTCTCGAGGTGGCAAGCATGAATATGAAACATAATATAGATTCGATACAGGCCTTTGGCTGGTGTCAGTCAACGCTCCATCGCTTCTGGTAACATTCGTCTGATTTTTTTTTGTTCTTTTTGTCCAGGAATCGTTTTCCTCGACGAAGTGGATAAGATTAGCTGCGTTCCAGGATTTCATCAGCTTCGCGATGTTGGCGGGGAAGGAGTGCAACAGGTTGGTATAAACGAAATGTTTGTTAATTTTATAATTCTTCTATTTCTTATGCCATGTCTTCGGCCATTTTGTTGGAGGCCGAACAAATTCATTTTGTTTTCAGCATCAAGGTTATTTGCCTCTTCTAGGGTCTGCTAAAGATACTCGAGGGGACCACAGTTAATGTCCCAGAACGCAACTCTCGGAAGATGCGAGGAGAGACTATTGCCGTAGACACGACGAATATCTTGTTCATTGCATCCGGCGCTTTTAATGGCCTTGACAAAATTGTGAGCAGAAGAAAGCAAGATAAGGTGAGAAATGTTGGCATGTATACCACAGAATTTTACAACAAGTGGTTAGAAAATCGTGAATGATCCACTTTAGTGTCTGCCTGACTTCAGCATAAACCGTCGTCAGGAATTTCTTTGAGATGGACCATCAACTTCTTCCTCAACTTCTTGTCCTGGTCAATCTCTCTTTTTCTCTTATTGACCATCAACTTCTTCCCCAACTTCTTGTCCTGGTCAGTCTCTCTTCATCTCTTATTGACCATCAACCTCTTGCTCAACTTTTTGTCCTGGTCAATCTCTCGTCATCTCTTTTTGACCATCAACTTCTAGTTCAACTTCTGTTCCTGGTCAATCTCTCCTTATCTCTTACTGACCATCATCCTCTAGCTCAACTTCTTGTCCTGGTCTATCTCTTTAGTTCTTAAAAAGTTATCACATCGTCTGTTATAGGTGATGGGGTTCCAAATGCGGCCGACAAGTGCTGCACCTACGCCAGAAAATACCACAATGGATATCTTCAACTACAAAGTTAGCGCGGAGAGCGAAAGTGCCGAGAAGGATACCTTATTGCAAAGCGTCGAGGCTGGAGATTTGATTAAATTTGGAATGATTCCTGAGTTTGTCGGTCGTATGCCGATCACAGTGAGCTTACAGTCGTTGTCGCGTGATATGTTAGTTAGAATATTACAGGAGCCAAGGAATGCATTAGTTCCTCAGTTTCAAACATTGTTTGACATGGATAAGGTAGGATGACTTTGTTATATGTGTCTACCAGTTATGTCTTCAATATCTTTATTTATACTGGATAGCTCTATCAATTCTGAACTGTTCTTCCTAGATGTCCAGTAAGGATCATCTCATATTGATCCAGTGTTACTACGGGAAGAAACCTAAACTAAATTAACTTTATTTATAGTGGAGAGCTCTATCAGTTCTAAACTGTTCTTCCTAGAGGTCCATATTGATCGTATTGATCCAGTGTTACTACCGGAGGCAACCGAAACTAAACAACTGTATTTATACTGGATGGCTTTATCAATTCTAAACTATTCGATCCTTACACAGGTGGAACTAGATATAACCCAAGACGCGTTGTTGTTGATTGCCCAACAAGCTCTGGAAAGAAATACGGGTGCGAGGGGACTGAGATCTATAATGGTAAGTAGCAGTTGTGAATAGACTTGCTACAACTTATGAGAATTCTCTGTTTTAACGTTTACGTTAATTTTCTAGGAAAAATTACTTCTTGAACCGATGTTTGATATCCCGGAATCCGAAATCAACTACGTTTGTGTCGACGAGGATGTGGTGAGGGGAACGAAAGCGGCCATTTACAGAACTTTGCAAAAAGAAAGCGAGCCAGATTGTGAGAACACTGCCGACGAGGACCCTGAAACGTTTCCGAAAGATGCGACCTCGAGTGGATGACTCGAGCATTCGACGGCATGTTTTTAATAATGCTTTTCGAATTTGCGTGCGTCCTTTTCAAATTTGCGTGCATGCTTTTCAATTTGCGTGCGTGCTTTTTGAATTTGCGTGCGTGAATTGGGACATCGCGTGCGCGCGTAATTTTAGCCGAGACAATATACTATTTTAGTAGTTGTTGTATAAAAATTTTTGCATTATAACCTGTAACTTAATTATAAGATTGATAATGTAAGAATTTGAAATAGCATGAAATTTTTAGATTGTAGCGTGTAGTTATGTTAAAAACTTTTTCGTTTAAGATTTCTAGACAGTGTAGTGCATACATTGAAATATAATGTAAGCAGGTGACATTTTTACACTATTGTGTGGAACTATTTTCGAACGTGACGAAAAGTCATTTCAGCGTGTTCAACACACTGCCAGAATTGCAAGTTGTCAACTTTACTCGTCAACAAGTTGTAACAAACTTGTCATTTTCATCAAGTTTCAACCAGTTTGAAGTTTCAAAATCAAGCAGATATACAAGTTATTTTGTATTCTTGGTAGCGCTACAGTGACAGTGGTTTATAACCAAGCAGGCTAATTACGAACCCTCATGTTCACAGGAACACACAATTACTGCCCACATGTAAAAGCAGAAATTTGTCCAACAAAATACGCCACTCTGACAAAAGTGGTGATAATTCCAAGTTTTTTAGTACGCAAAGTTAAATCTTGATCCAAGCCCTAAATTTAATCAAATCTTCAATCCATCCAGGGTTGGGGCTATTGGGGCTTAGATTAAGATTTATATTCGCCATATATTGAGCACATGGAATTGTTATCCAAAAGTAACAAATAATAAAATCACTATGAATTGAACAATACACAAAACAAGAAGCTCACAATCCTAGCTGGCTTCTCTGTGAATATCAGCTGTTTGCTTTTAAATAGAACGGCGAAATAAAGGGTTTTATAATTAAAAATACACATTATGTTTACCCTATCTTCACTAGTGAGATTACACGATCACGTGATCATTTCCCGCCATTAATTTTGTATTTTCAAAATGGCGGCATCTAACAATGTCGACCGGTCTCTCATTTGACCTTTGTTCCAAGAAAACTACACTTTTTTGACGTTTGTGTCGAAGAAAATGCATGAACTTTAAGTACATCACCGAAAGCACATGCAGGTACGCTTACAGTTTTAATAATATGAGATAATTCGTTGAAATGAACGTACGTTTTTAGCATTATCGATCAAAGATTATCAAATTAGTTTAATATTTTAATGCTCACTTGGGTCTTTAGTATATGATACACAGAAGAATACACGGCGGTTTGACGATATGAATAGAATATCCATAACAGAAAGCAAAGAAATTTCGTATTCGTTGCGCTCATTTGTGAAATATTTACCTTCGCACCGCCTATGGTATCATTTAGGGGAAGCATCCATACTCAACTTGCTACGAGAAACGTCAATTTGACGTTTGTGGGTGTGTGGGTTATTTTCTTTGACGTTTTGCCTGTGGCAAAATGATATGAAGATGTTTCGTATAATGTATAATTCTATTTGTAATATGCACTTTTGTTAAAACTGATATACGTGACACAAACCTGCACAATATTTTTTGTAATCAGGAATAATGCAAAACAAACAAGCTTCCTTATTTCGCCAGACGGTAAATTCAAAGTCATGTATTTATATTGAGGAAAACACAATAAAAAATTCAGTATTCACCTTGGTTTTTTGTTGCCACGGATTGACGTTTCTAGGGTGGGTGGGTATGGAAAAGAGACGTCAAATTGACGTTTTTGTGGCAAGTTGAGTATGGATGCTTCCCCTTAAATATTCTCTGTTTATATTTATGCTCCAAAAATGTTCGTTTCCTAAAAAGAGCAAAATGAAATGCCTTCGCAGGAGTGTTCATAAAAATTATTCAATTTCGGAGAAAGTTACACTATTAAAATGCAGCTATTTCATGTCAACATGGTTTGTGCTCAGTTCGAGGGAAGTCGTCCTCACGTCGAATGCTAGTCAACATAACAAAATATTCATAACAATACCAGACTTTGAAAAATATTTTTATAAAATGATTATACTTCAATTTTCGTTAGAGTAAATGAGTGACATTTTTTGGGACACACTGTAGTATTGGGTTTTTGTCGAATGGGACATTTATTTACAGATGTTTACACATACTTTTAAAGATATATAAAAATATTATTTATATACTCAATGGATTAAAAGTCCAGTCATTGCGTTTTATATACACGACCCTCCCATACAGCCAAGGTCAGGTCTTTACTACCAGATGTCTGCCATAGGATCTCCTCCAAAACTATTATATTTACATCCTACTCAATGCTCCAGACGATGTTTTATCCAATCCATTCCTAAAGTAAAAGATCATATGAGTGTTACTGGGAACCTTACTGTAGTCTACCCAGGGGAGGTTATACACTACACAGGCACGTACACGCACGTTCCAATTTAGAAGACGAAAAACGATTATATAATACTCATCAGGAATAGCGAATAATCGGGTTTCGAAACTTATTTAATCCGTTTCCTCGACAGGATCATTTTTCTTATTTCAATTACCTAAACTCCAGACTTCTCCTTTATCAGCGGAGGACTATTAAAGTTATTCTGTGCAGTGTTATGTTGTTTTCCCCTTGTGTTGGTCCTGTGTTGTGTTACCCCTGTGCAAGTGTGCTGTGATATGTGCTGCATTGTGCTGGGTTGTGTTTTCTATTCTGGGTCGCGCTGTGCTGTGCTGTGTTATGTTGCAACAGGTTGTGCTACATGCCATGTTGGTTTGTGCCGTGCCCTGACGAGCAGTGTTTCGCTGATACCGTCCCAACTTCATTTGAGCATTTCCTGCAAATTCTACCATGACTTACTTTGACATTTACGGCCACAGTAAAACTTCGTTCCTTTCCCCTTGCACCTGAAAACGCACAAACAATGAGTTTCACTCGTATCAACGTAATAAAAGACAATTTCACGTTTGCTGCTTACTTTTGACACTTTTTGAAAGACTTCACTTCCGTTTCTTGCACTCTACAGAAGGCGCAGGTTCGTAGCTTGGTTTCCTTGAATTTCTCCCTCCCACTATCTTCATCATCGTCGTCCCTAGTCTCTCTCGATTTCTCAGAGGCAAACTCGTCATCATCTTCATCTCGTACTTCACTCATACTCTCTTGGCTTGATTCTTTATCATCTTCCCTTGTTCCATTCTTGGCGAAGTGTTCATCAGCTTCTATTTTCCCATTCAACTCGTCTTCAGTTGCATCCTCCTGAACTCTCGGCTTGCTTCCGCTTTCTTTTTCCTTCAAGTCTTCGTCGTTCCTTATCTGTTTATATATTTCGTTTGGATGTGGTTCACACAAATGAAACCCCGGAAAATCGTTTTTTACACTCAAGTCCGTACCGTTATCTGATTCATCACTGCTAGTCAGTCTGTTCTCGCGAATTACCTTGTGCGACTTTTTTTGTCTCGGACTTAGCTTATCACCATTTAAACTTTTAATCACATCAACTCCCATTTTCTCGGCAGTTACATCCCCGGAACTTTCACCCTCAAGACTTTTAACCTCTTCGAGACTTTTAACCCCTTCGAGACTTTTAACCCCTTCGAGACTTTTAACCCCTTCGGAACTTTTACCCTCGAGACTTTTAATCCTCTCGGAACTTTTCTCCTCCGAGCTTTTATTGTCTAGGATTTTGTCCTCCGAGCTTTTACCCTCTTTGCTCTCAGCATTTTTACCCTTGCATTTTTCTTCGTAGGAATCAATAATTTTTTCCTTTAATTCGATCTTTTTGGCTAGTTGGCGATGTTGTGAGCACATATCCAGCTCTGGATAGTTTTTCCTGACAAAACCTTCGGTTGCATCCAGCTCAGCTTGGGAGTAATAATTGCTTTTATCCAATAGAAGTTTAGCATCACCATTTCTAATGATATCGCTAGACCCCATTTTACGATTGCAACCATGACATGCAAGATCTTTGCATTCATTATCAGAGCTTTTATCCTCCGAACTTTTAACCTTGGGATTGTTGCCCTCTAAACATTTATGCCTTGAAATTTCTACCACAGGGGAACTTTCGCTCACGGAATTTTTAGGCGAGTTTGCAACCTCGGGTAATTTGTCCTCAGAATGTGTTCCTTCTGCATTTCTTTCGCCCGAATTTTTATCATCGGATTTTTTTTCCTCGCAACTTTCAACGTCAGATACTTTTACCTCGGAAATTTTCCCCTCCGAGCACCCAACCTCGGCAGTTTCACCCTCGGACGTTTTCCCCCCGGCGTTTTTATCTTCGCAATTTTCCACCATCGGGGTTTTCTCCCCGGAACTTTGACCCCCTTCGGAATTTTTATCCTCGGCCTTCTCTTTCTCGTCCTGCAAGCGTTTCTCCAATGCAGCTTTTTTGTGCGCGATCGTGGCTTGGGCCAATGCTTTGTGCTTTTCGCACAGGCAACCCATCTGTTGCTCGCGTGTTGCTTGCGGATGGCCAGGTCCATGGTCATGATGATGGTGATCATGATGGACGCCCTGTGGGTGGCAGTGCTTGTGAGGATTACAGTTACAAACCTTGCCGTGACAAGGATGCTGACAAGCTATATGCTCGTGTTTCTTTCCTTTCTTCCTGAAATCGCGTTTTCTTTGCTTTCTCTTATGCATATCGTAATAAAAACTGGACAAATCATTGGACGCGGCTAGCTCTGCTTGGGCTTTGCTTTGTGCTTTTGAGACTATGGCAGTCGACTGCTCGCCATTCGCAACAGCTTCACTGGCTTTCGAGGCAGCCGTTGTTGTGGAGTTTTCTCGACTGCTACTGGCGATTCTTTGGGGGGTTTTCGATTCAGTTTGTTGAGCGACAGCAACGTTTTTTGCAATTGCTTGTTCCCGCATCGCTTTTTTCTCCGCCTTCGTCTTCTTCCCAGTCTTTACGGGCACGGCATACAAGCTTTCCTCGAGGTCGAGCCATTTTTTGAGATAGCGACAAAAAGAGCCAGCAAACCTCACATACAGCGGTAAAGCAAAAATAACCTTGATGAAAACAAAAGACGGATTAAAAACAGACATCCGGACCCAGTTCAAAAACGAAACTACAAATGAAGGCACATGAAAATGCTCAACATATCGGATGAAGCCATGTTATTTTTTTGAGTTACAAGTTGAAATGCTCAAAACGTCAAATGTTGGGCCTGTATGTCAAATTGAAAGCTTGAAGCTATCTATAAAGTTGGATTTAATACATTAAAAACTTCAAGTAAAAAAGAAATACTTGATATGAAACCAACCTTAATAAATTCTAAGATACTACAAACTTACAGTGAAGTTTTTGTATTTAAGTGCAATTTTTTCAACTAAGCTTCAGTTTGATATACAAGCCAATCTTTGGCATTGAGTATTGCAACACACAACTCTAAACACTGAATCAAGCTTGCTTTAAATATTCGAGTTCACTAAAAATTCAATGGTTAGCAGAAAGTGCACAATACCAAAAATTTTTACACAAAGCTAACCTTTGCACAGGTTCCTGCTTCGGTAGGTTCACCGAATAATCTTCGAAAAACATCTCTGAAAAGTAAAACAATGAATGAATTATATCAAACAAGGTCATATTTAAAATATAATTTCGTGGAAACACCACGCAAGTTGATTATCGCAAAGCTTTCGATCCGTAAGCCCGGATCTTCATCGAGGAACTTCAGGTCGTATTTACAGTGAAACTTTAAAGTGATTCATTTTTCATTCCTCTCTATAACAAACCTCGTATCTTTATGAAAGAATGGATCCTTGGCTATAAAAACCAAAAAAATACCCATTAGCATTATATTCTCTAAAACACAGTGAAATTTTTATTGACTTTCAGTGAACTGTCAAAGTTTTGAACATGATGTTAACACAGTTAAATTTTTAAAAAAATGATCAAATTAATGAAGATATTTTACAACAAAAAACAACCGCAAAAAGACTCCGTACCATAAGAATGAGAATCCATGAAACGAACCATGTGTTGATTACTGGCTACAAGTATGGAGTCGTTTAGAAACTGTTTTGCAGCGCTGAATTTCCCTGCAATAAGTTACAAAGGGAACTTTAACCTTTTAGACGGAATTTTGAAAAAATTCGAAACAGGCAAAAACACCACCACATCTTGAAAGAGCACCCTCAACTTAGTAAAATTGCAAAGTTTGGTTGTAAAATGTTCTAAAATATGGAAAATATAACCTTGCGAATTTCGCAAATTTTGTATACATTTGTATTAAGGGTGGAAAATAATACCCAGTTAGTACCCTTGGGTACTCATTTCTCACGGATAATACACAACTACGTACTGAAAATTTGCTAACTTCGCAAGGCTGTATGTTTTATCGTTTACATCATTTTACAACCAAACTTTGCAATTTTACTAAGTTCAGGATGCTCTTTCAAGCTGTGGTAATATTTTTTCTATTTCGATTTTTTTTTTAAATTTCTTCTAAAAGGTTAAAGGTCTATTAAAGTTTGTTAGACATTGACAGCTCTCTTAACATTCGAGGTTTTGTGTGTGCCTTTGTAGCCTCAATGTTCAACAAAATTTTGAATCAAATAGTCAATACCATTTACAAACGTTTCTTGCACATATTGTCGAAAGCTTTCTATGAAGTTCTTCTTCGGGTCACTCTGCAAAAAAAATTAAAATCTTACACTGAACAGTGGTAACTGAGGTTAAACAAGATATTGTTACATTTTATAACCAATGGGCTAAAAAGTATCACAAAGTTGTCCATTCATGAGTACTACTAGTGGCATCACCAGGGAGGGGACTGGGGGAAAAGTTATCCTCCCTTATTAAAAATAATAATCAATTTTGAGACTTTTATAAATCTGAAGTAAAAAGTGTAGGGGGTATGATTATTGTTGAATTAAATTTCTAACAGGCACAAAAAATCACCAATTTGTGGCTTTTAAATTATTAACCCTAGAAATTTCTTGGGGAGCATGCCCCCAACCCTCCTAGAAATCTTGCACCTATCGTGTTCATTCTCTCCTCTTAGTTTCATTACCCTGGCGATGTCACTGAGTATGACACAACAAATATTGGATTAGAAAAAAACAATAATGCATTGACTTTATCCCCATGTAATTAATGTTCAAGTGTAACAAACCCTTGAGGAAAATTGCTCACAAATAATAGGGAGGAAATGATGACATCAAGATTACTACAAATGTTTGAGAGAAACCAGCATGTTATCCACTGCACATATTACATACCATCGTTGCAACAGCTTTAACCTCAGTATGGTGGTAAGAATAGTCACAAAACGCATCCAGGAACAACTGCCTTTGTTCCTTTGGCTGAAAGTAAAAACAACAAAATCATAAGACAAACTAATTTCATTTGCTTTCAAGTATTTCCATTCGACAGTCAAACTGGAAATGCTTTTCTTACAGAAGTAATAGATATAGAATGCTATTTTTCAGTCACAACTCATGTCAAGTCTCTACCCTCCACTGAGCATGCTCTTTAAATGTGCCACTAATATTGGATTAGAAGAGTGCAATGAGCTCTTGACTGAACCATTTGACACAAGAGATTTTAAAAAGTTAAAATGCTCTCTGAAATCCCTCATTTTCTGGTGATAAAACTTTTACTGAGAAAAGACAGAAGTATAAATGCTATTGTTTCTATGGCATTTGTACCCAGAAATGAAGATCACCAGCATTATAACCACTTGAACAGGGTATGTGCATTAAATGAAATGTAATGATTTGAAGGGAATATGCTCTAAAGCCCATTGGGAATGATGACCAAGACACCTTAATCTATTCATCACATCAATGTTGCAATAAGTTTGTTCATTCAGGACTGAGAACATAGATAACTGGTAGTCAACAACAACTCATTATGCAAGATATGTGACCTACTTTGTAGTTTAAACAAGGTTTTTTCACATAAAGCAATAAAATGCACTTTAAGGGGACAATTACATGAGGTGTTTTCAGCAGGGGCTGACTTTCAGCGCAGTTTACCAAGCTGAAATTT